>OU906946.1:12500-2512500 GCA_918317495.1 Synanthedon vespiformis | reverse complement strand
TCTTGACAGAGAGTTCGTGGTCATCATTTCAGGCGTTGGTGGCAAGCTTCACAACACTCAGCCATACCTCTCTGAGGGATTAAGGGTAGAAAGGAACTAAGATCTTATCGTACGGATTAAAGGAAATATTTGATTTTTGTCAGGTCTACAACAATACATTTCACCTGTACGTACAGTTGTGTATGTAGATTATAATGCGCGCGCATGTCCGTCTGTGTGTATGTCTGCATTCGTGTCAATCTATATGTTAAATCAATATTAATAGAAAAGTCAGCTATTTTGTTATTAAAGATTCAACTTCAAGCTTCAACTTAATCGATTTAGTACAAAAATGTATCTAGAACTAGAGGCGTTACTTTGTCCCAGGTAATGCCTAGGTAGTTAATTTTGAAAGTTTTTAAAGGTACCGTAGGAAAAAATAATTAACTTTATTGTGTACCACAATATGGCTAGATAACAAATCAAAATAATTAAGCAGGCACTAAAAAGAGTTCATTAATTGTTCCCATCATAAATGTAGGTCGGTTTTATGGTGCATTTTGATGGTAACAAATTTGTTTATCGTTTATAGCACATGTATTTTATGACCTCTCTAATTTTTATCTTGGTGTTCTATGAATCTTTGACTTGCATTACCTGTGTAATATTTATAATAATTATGGTAATATATTCGTGAATAGTGAAGTTACTGAGAACTAATTTTACAAAATTTTAAAACTATATTAAATAAATTTTAGTACTTGTTAAGATTTCAAAATATCTCATATACTTACTCAATCGAACAGTCTCAAAGATCGTTATTACTGCTAAGGAACCTTTATAACACTGAATATATATACATGTATTTAAATTTATGTATTAACATATCTATACTAATATTATAAAGAGAGAAGGTTTGTATTTTGTATATGTATTTGTAATGAATAAACTCAAAAATTACTGGACCGATTTTGAAAATTCTTTCACCTATACAAAGCTGCATTATCAGCAGTGATATAGGCTTTATTTTTTAAAGTTACGCGGGCGAAGTCGTGTGCAACAGCTAGTATCATCAATACTAATAATAAATCTGTAGGGGTCGGTCATGGAGTAATTTACTTTGTTTTCAGAAATATCGTGTATATAGACTCTATACATGATACTGAAACTAAATTGACGATTTTTAGAATTTTTTTCTGTATGTATGTATGTATGTTCCTTCATCACTCTTAAACGAATTAAGTGATTTTCATGAAACTCGGTAGATAAACATTTAGAAGTACGGGACCTACTTTTTATCTTTTTTAACGCGGACGAAGTCGTGGGCAACAGCTAGTAATTATAATATAGTTCTAGTCCATCGGATCTACTGAATCTAAGTGATCATTTCACGGGCGATTCCGAGAAATTCAAATTGTGAATGATTAAACATTGTAATCAAACATTATAAAATATTTTATATCAAACGTTGTAAGTTGTAACCAAAGCGCCGAAGCTCTCATTTCCCAAGCCTATTAAATGTTTTTTTTTACCATAATAATGCTTTGGCGCCATAACATTTTCGATCAATTAATTCAATAACATTTTATTGCTATGTTTCTATCAACGATTTCCACGGTGTTATGAGTTTTTATGTCTGTTATTAAACTAATTTGTAACATTAGCGCCATCCTATTTTACTGAATTCCTAGTAAAAGTTATAGGGAAGTTATAGTGTGTCATGTTCATACCTCATTTTGTGTCATGTGTAAAAAATTAAATGAAATTGTAATCGTTTATAAGTGCTAAGGGGTTTATAAGTGTAACAACTTTGACATATCTTCATGTGAAACAGAAGGCTTTTACAGTTTCAAAATAATTATTAAATTTTTATCCCTTAAGCTGATACAAGTCAACTTTCCTCCATACAAACGTAGAATGATTATTACTCCGCTGTTTTATGTTTAATTTACAAAAGTAAGCATGATACCGATTTATCTCATCGTTAACTAGGCTCCATGCTATACAAACTAAAAAAAAATTATTAATTTAAAAGATATGATCCTTGAAAAATCCATATTTTAACAAGTTTTTAAGTAACTTTGAGGGTGAATAGGTCACTCTAGTGTACAAAATGTCCAAAATACTTTGCCTACAAACATTGATTAGTTATTCAAGAGTTCAAATAACTTTACTCGAAATAGATATATGGAGTAGTTTTGTCAAAAAGAGTATATGGCCAAGGGTCTGTTTATTTTGATATGAATGATTGTGCATTTCAGTCGACTGCTCTTCCCGCGCATTGTACTGTGTGAGACAGAATGAATTTTAGCTACACGCACCGATGAGTTCGAGCCGCCGACTAGTTTGCACTTAAGAGGTGAGCGTTTGCACGGCTCTTGCTAAAGAATGTAATTGGTTGAACACCAATAAAAATAATTGAACACAAAAAGCGGTGGGCTCTGGTCCGCCATTTATTATTTTGATTACCCTCGTTACTGTTGTAGGTTCGTGACGTTTTCCAAATACGAGTCGGCGCGTATGTTTCCTTAGTAAAATGTGCGGAATATTTACACAGAGCAGCGCACAGTCGCGTGTGTTTAACAATTGAGTGGTCAAGCCTTTATTGTACGAGTTTACGACTGAGTGTGTTTGTTGTCGCCGCCATAAGCAACGCTTGAAACTTTTTAAATTTTCCCTATGCTAAAAACTTAATATTTGTTGATTATTTATTAGTTTTATAGAGAGTTAAATATTGTTTTATAATAACTAGAATCTTATTACATATTAATTAGTACTTACTGGCAATGCAGTAAGTATTATTTTATCTTTTCTTATATACTGTCAAGCAAGAACGATAGTGTTTACAAAAAATATAGCTTCGCTTTTAAATTGATGCGGTAATAATCAATGTGTATCTTTTCCACTGAATGAATCATGAAATTATATGCCTAATGACTTTATTATTAATAAATTATTATTATTAACTAACTGGCGCCCGCGACTTCGTCCGCGTTGAAAAAGAAAAAAGTAGCCAATCCTGTGTCCTGTATGTTTAAATGTTTATCCTCCAAGTTTCATGAAAATCAGTTAAATCCTGTTATTAGGAACATACATACAATACCTACACTTACAGATTTATTATTAGTATTGATATTGATAAAAAAAGAAGTAGGCACCGGCGAGATTCGAACTCACGATCTCCTGTTTACTAGACAGGCGCTTTAACCAACTAAGCCACGGCGCCGTGTCGCTCGATCGCGAAAAATGTCTAGACATTGTTTTGATCGATGAATGGATTTTTCTGTCTGCTTTTCACAGTCTTACTTTGGGCAACCCGATTGAAAGCAGTAATCTTACAAAAGCCACCGTAATATAACAGCATGTGTGCTCTTGTGTTTCGGTTAGTAAGGAAGGGATGCCAGAACTCACTTCTCTCTTCTTTTCTTATCATATATCCTGCTAAGTTTTGCGATGCAACAGTATATTACAAATAATAATATATTATAATCATTGTATAGGTAGGTGGATTTTCGTATATTATATCATGTAAATTAAATAACTAAAATGTAAATATTAATATTGTTATTTATATTTATAAAGTTTAAAACTAAGAATTAAATTAAATAAAAATATTTTTTTTTAATATAATTGTTTGTAACAACCTAAATAAGTAGGTTAGAAATAAGGCTGAAAAAATATCACAAGCTAATGTTGTAGCAAGGTGTGGGCTTAGAGATAGAGCAAACTGAAACCCAGCCAATTAATTAAAGAGAATCACGAAGAACTTTGTAACTCCATATTATTACTATTATAGGAATAATAATTATTGCAGGTCGTAATAATCAATATGCCAGCTGTGGTAATTGCGGCCCGCGTGGATTATTGCTTAATCGAGCCGCTTATTAAACATAGGACCATTGGCGATGCGTGCTTTTACTATTTTATTATGGCCACTATTATTGTTGCAGTTCCACAGTAATTGCCTGTTTGGGGAAAGGCTTTAATTACGAATACAATCGGTGAAAGGGCTAGTAGGCATGCACGTAACTTTGTTTGTGCCTGACAGTTATCATTGGTAGGTTCCACCTACATAGAGCCTCATACTGGCATACACCTTTTTAGAGATATATAGAGAAAACTAGCTGGCGCCGGCGACTTCGCCCGCGTTGAAAAAGAAAAAAGTAGTCTGTCCTGTGTCCTGTTACATCTAAATGTTTATCTACCAAGTTTCTGAAAATCAGTTAATTCGTTTAAGAGTTATGGAGGAACCTACATACATATACTTACAGATTTATTATTAGTATCGATTGATATAGATTGATACAATATAGATAAAGATATAGATGTAGACATAGACGTAGACGTAGACGTAGACGTAGACGTAGACGTAGACGTAGACGTAGACGTAGACGTAGACGTAGACGTAGACGTAGACGTAGACGTAGACATAGACATATATGTAAGATTTAACGATAGTGCTTAAGTTGCTTGTCTTAACGCTCTGTCTTAGGGGACCCCGGGTTCGATTCTCGGCAGACCAACTGTCGAAATAAACTTTTCAGAGTTGGCTCTGGCAAGTAGTGGCAGCAGTCATTTTGGTTAGCCCTTCTAGCGCCAGTATCCTTTACCCCCAATGCTACTATGATCGACAGACACCTGCAGCGTTACTTGTGTTATAGGCGACGGTAGACACCTACTTACCATCAGCCGTCAGCCTGTCTAATAAGAAAGCAAAGTCTATCCAAATAAGTATCGCTGTATTCGGCGTTCATATTCATATATGATCATTTACATACATTTATCTCAACAATGACTAGCGAATGACTTTATGATTTTAAGTTTTAACATTAATTTCTCTAAATTTACTTTTTAAAGAAATGCTTATAGAGTACATGATTTATGAATAGGTCCCTCTAAAAAATTTGGAAGTGTATTTTACCTAAAACAAACTAAGTAATAGTGCACAGACATTTTATCTTTTCAGTACCATCGAGGTTACCCTTTAAATCTTCCCAATCTTAAATTACTTTTTAACTTAATTAACTTATTAACGACTTTCAAATAATCAATATTTATTGCCATGTGCGCAAAAGCATATATAAAACATACAAGTATACTTGTAAGCCAGTCATTAAGTTACATTTGTGGCGATCGTTAAAAACAATTACTCTTTGTGGGTATACGAGTATTACTGTCGGCCTATTTATGATGCGCCCGCGCAATTAGTACCCCTTAACAATTCCACCATACATTGTAACTAATGTTTAGTGTTATCACTAAAATATTATGGCCCCGTTTAACACTGCATAATTGTTGTGAAATGCATTTTTTAATTGTGCACTTATCGGTTTGAACGCCAAGTTTCTTGCAAATCACTTTAAAATGCTTTCATATATATACTTGGTATTGTTACTGCTATGTACCGTACATAGCATAATTACCTAATATACTTATTATAAATAAATATTTGTAGCCTTATAAATTATAAATTGATGAAGACATCCTATTAAATAAATATAAAATGAAGCCTACATATTTCAAAATTAAGAAAATTCTATTTAAGAAAACCCCGTTCAAAATGCAGTCCCAAGGGGTTTCAAGGTTGGAATAAAATTATTATTACCAAGGTTATTCGCTAACAAGCATAACTATTGAAAATGTATACCTATCTAGGTACCTTATTAACGAAACGGATCGCGTGTTAAAAGTTTAATAAAGTTAAACTAATAGCCAACTAAAGTTAGCACGAACATTTCGAGTTTTCGTCTGGTAATTACTTGTCAGTTGGCAAGTTGTTGGTGTAGACACGGTAACAGTTTTTAATGAATTTTATTTGAACATTGAACACAAAGTTGAGGTGATAAATTTACGAATTCTAAACACGAACTTCTATTCTAAACGGTAGTAGGTAATGGAAGACCTTCCTTTCTTCAGTTTTTAAAACTTTTCAAATCAAACATTAATTAACTTTAAAACAATGAGGAATTTATCAATTTTTTTCGCACAAAATGGAAATTGTTATCATCTCTACATTGGTACAGTGGAATAATGGAATATAGACTACTAGATTACGCCCGCAACTTCTTTCGCATGTTTAAAAAAAATTTAATTTAAAAGATATAAAAAATACTTCTTTCGCGTATTATGGCCAAATTACATCTAATATCTTTATAAATTAAAGTTTACTTATTATACCTACTGTTGAATAAACTATGTTAGTGTAAAAATCCATCAAAATCTGCTCACTGTAACCATAAAAATAATTCCTAGAGTTCGCGTTTATAATATCACAATTTTCCTAGTTAAAAAGTAGTTTGAATGCAATTTACCTAGTTAAAAAATCGAACCCTTAATTTCTAAGATCAAAATTTCGTATCTCTTATTGTTTCAAATTTATTCATTTGGATTGAACATATTAAGGATAAACAACTGTATATTTTTTGTAACCCAATCAAGTTCAAAAAATTAATAGCCTTTTCTTTACTTTACAAAGAAAGGTCAACCTATATGCATTGAGAGGAAAAGGTAATTCCGAAAATTCTGTCTATACTTTTTAGTTTATATTTGAACAATCACTAGGCAACTATCGTTACGTATAGTAAATGAGACATCAATATGGAAATGCAATCTCTATATAGCAAACGTCGTCCGACGTTGTAATGGTTCCGTGCACGCAAACGGACGCCATGCGCTATCACCATTTATTGTTTTACGTCGTTTCACTAGATTAAACTTTGTTATAGTGTCTCAACCTTTTTATTGTTCGAATTTATTTTATCAAAGAAATTTCTTTATATCAAGTTATTATATCCAGTTATTATATGGTGCCAGAAGCTAATTTTTTGTAGAAATAATAATGTAATAGAAAAAGTCCATATTTTTTAACACATCTTCATGTCTTTTTTTTAATTTATTAGAATAAAAAAAAATACATGTATCTTTCAATTACTTCGCTTCGTGTGTATATTTGTAAATATAAATAGATGTTTTTGGCCATTATAATAAAAAAAAACACAGGTAAAGTTGATTATAGCAGGTGCCTATATTATAGCAGGTAACATTGATACGCAGAGCTTTATTAAGACAGTGTAAAAATGTAAGTTCAAATTTAAAAAATTAAACACCAGTGACAGGTGGCATTTCACGAAGCGAACAACGAGTAAGTAGTTTAACAACATTGCGCGGCCATATTGAAAAGGTCGACGTGTCCAGTTAAGCAGAATGAGAAGTGTCAACGCACATTTGCAGTTACAGTGAGAGTTTACAATCAATTTTCAGTCTTAATGATAATGACATAGAGTGCATAAGAGTATCAGTCGGTTACCTGTATAACTTTGACGATGTATGCCTTACTGCCCACAACTGGACCAATTATTAATTGTATTAATGTAATTTACACTTACGATTCTTGTCTTTATCGGTGATAATTGTTTACCGCAAAAAGTGACCAATAAAGACGTTGTTCTGTTTATACAGTTCGAAGACGTCATTTTTTTTTCATTATTGGAAAGAAAAAAATGTTTATTTGGTGCATTGTAAAGTACCTATTATGGTATCTTAGTACATCTATTACAAAAGAGAAAAAAATTCTCGTGTTTTTGTTCGAAATGGATATTCATAAACTGCTTGACTAAGTAATTTTCAACTTAGGTTGTTGTTTATTTTTAAAAAATGACTAAAATAGTGATATAGAAACCAAATCAACAAAGAAAGGCGGTATTAAAAACTGAAATGTATTTTCCTTAATTACCGTATTCAACAATGTCATTATTAGCAACCAGCAAAATTTCTCTTCCAACAAATTTTCTCTTCTCACAGTGTGATTAAACGCCCTTTCGCCTCTCACCACTTTCCAACAAACTGATTACCGTCATCTACGAATGTATTTCATTCGTCGTAATAGAATGCGTCTGCGCACTTGATACAGACGCTGATGCTTTATTAATCTCCAAGTAACGATGCGACAATGAATACACTTTGAAGCTACTGTCTCATCTCATTCTAGGGTTGCCAAGAATTTAATTAAATATATATTTTATTGATTTACTTTTTGCAATGAAAAGATGACAGATGACAGAACTTATAATAACTTACATGAAAATAAGAAACTTTAGTTAGCGAGTTCATATGAGACTTACGTAAATCCATATCAGGCATAAGTAAAAAAAATGTAATTTGATGGAATGCAATTATTGATGGAAGTGTGATTATTTCAGCATACTTTGCCTGTAAGCTTGATTACAGACAAAGTATGCTGAATTCAACAGGGCTGTAAAAGTGGCTATTGAAGTGTGATATGCCTAACCACTAACAAAAACGAATTGAGTGGACCAAAGAAGAAGAATATATTAACTCGCAGTGAATTAGCCCACAATTACTCATAATATGTGCAGTGACAACCCTACGTTCAATAAACAACGGTGTTCTCGTCCCTCCGACGACGATTGTTGCTCGGAACGGAACTAAACAACAGTTTTTACATGAAGCTCATTTACCTGATTTTTTAAAGAGTTTATAATCTCGTAGAGATAACAAATATTTTTCAGGTGATATAGAGTTAAAAAATTCTTATAATAAGCTTAAAATAATTATAACTGCTTTATCCGCGTCTTATGGTGAAACATACTGTGAAATTTGCCATCTATTCTTTATTACTGTATCCCAAAATTACAACGTAATTAACGTAACGTTCTTTCTTTCTGTCCGAATCGCTATTGGGTGAGCTGTCGTGACCCTTCCAAGTGGCACTTATTGTGGTCTTCTAGCTGAAGTCTGTGACTTCGTCCTCTCTATCCGATTCCAGTATTTTCTTCTTCCCATCTCCGTTTGCAATTAAAATTTTCTACACATGAAAAGTATATCAGGACATGAAATACCTAGGTATTTATGAAAACATAAGTTGCATAAGGTAAAATTAAGACGAAGTTTTAAGTATCTGAGACCGTCAGCTTGGCAGCCGCTAAAATTTTAAAGAAATCCCTAACTATAAATTGCAGTATCCATTGGATTATAATGTTGGAGGCTCTACTTCTTCCTAATACAATCACCCTAATGTCATTTGTATAAAAAAATCAATTTGTTATGAGGTCGTTTTGGCGCTGTAACTTCGGGTAATTCGGTTCTAAGTGAGCGTACTTCCTGCGGACCGAAATGTTTATTTACCTTTTGTGTGCGCGTGAGCAATTCACACCTCGCCTCCCCGTCTCTTCTCCGCTGCCCTTCCCCCTTGCTTCCCATTGTCATCGGTTCATTGTGCGACTAAATGCCGTGTCGTGTCCACTTGTAGCTTACGGTCTGCTGATAGAGTTAGCTCGCTCGAAGAATTACAGTACTGGGGCCTTAGTCAAAGCAACATTTGGCGAAACGATAACGAAGTTCGATAGAATAAGTGTATGGGAAGTATTACGTGATTTAGCGACGGCATATGTCAATCCCATATATTTTATTTTTAGCGAATCGAATCGAATGCCATTTGTCTAGGGCCCATATTATTTTAGGATCTTCTTACATCGATATGACATTTTTCTTATAGTTCTTTCTTGACTAGCCCATTTGTAGAGTGGTCAGCAAGAAATGCTAGCAGCATGAAAGGCTACTGCCATATAGACTTGAGCCTTCCACAATCATATCTTATTGTTTTGACTTTTAACTTATAATTTATATCTTTAACTATCTATAGTTGCTATTTATAGACCTATACCTATAACACTTAAAGGTTTTAAAATCATTGTTTTCGTAATTTGATTTCTATGAAAAAGTTTCTTATCTCTAGCGTCGATGTATTTTAAAAGAATCAAAATATTAGAATCACTCGTGGTTTTTTTAGCTTCAAATCCCACAAATACAAAAAAAAGAAACAAATTAATGAAAAACTACGGCGACGGTATACTGTAATCAGAGATATCGAAATTGGGACGTAAGTAGTTACCTACATTTCTTAAAGGCCAAAAATAACGGATGTCACGTTCGTCATTATGTTACAGTCATATTACACTAATGTCAATTTAAATGAACGTTTACGACCACCTAATAATAATGTATCACGAATCCAAGACCCTTAATAAGTAATAAAAATAAGTCATAAGAGGTTTTGATATGTTCGAGACATTATAAAGTGCTGTTTTCATTGTAATCCTACTAATATTATAAATGGTAAAGTTTTTGAGGATGTAGGTACTATGTATGGATGTTAATTACTCTTTCACGTAAAAACTAATGAACAGATTTGTGTTGTACTTCATGATTGCTTATGTTTATACTGTATTTCATTACATGCAAAGATGAGTATCTAGGTACCTAACCGCATATTATATACAGTAGTTACTCGTCTTTACATGTAATTAAATACAGAGGTGCAACAAAAGCGAATGATATAATTTTGTTTAACCATGTGGCTAGTAGTTTTCTGTAATAATTATGAACAAAACAATTCCCTGTGCATGCACACAATTACACAAACAAATGGTTTTTTAATTGACGTCAACGTAAGTACGATTTCAAAGCTGATTTCAACTTGACGATTTAATATAAACAACATTTCTTTACAACGAAAAAATGACATTAACATTTTTTTAATCGAAAAGGAATAAAGTAAAGAAAATAAAAGAAATGAAATTGAATTCAATTGAATATTCGAAAAGTAATAAGAGATGTCTGCCAGAAATTATATTTTTATTGCTTATGGCGGCCATTTTGTGTCATTTACTTAACCTGTTATCGACATGGCCGCTGAGAGTGGTTGAGAGCCGCGTTCTAAATCCCATTTTCAAAAAAATACAAATTTATTTCGGTATATGAAACTGTTATTAATGCATTCAAATATAGTCTTTTAGTTGATTTAAATAAGTGCTGGAATCGATTACGTACATCTATGATGTTGCATCAAAACATTATTTTGTATTTTTATACACATAATGCTATTGTAATAACAAATAATTGAGCACGACTGTTCAATCCGTTTATCCCATTTTATAGTAATGTTTGAGTGGAAATAATTGGAGGTTAAAGTAATTTGGTGCGCTGAAGCATTTTCATTTGTCAGTTTTATTGATCTAATAGGGTTGATATCAGTGGTAATTTTTAATACATTTTTTATTTAAAATGGAAAAAAAAAAATTAATGCTTACACGTCATGTACGTACTTATTATTATTTTTCTGATAAGCCAAATGATATCGCTAGGTCTATTTTTATTCTTCTGCTTCATATCGAAGATATATTTTATAAGTGATCTCCTTTGCAACCTTATCTCTCGTTGCTGCTTTTTAAAGCCTCTTATACGATATTGGATCGCGAAGAGGTACTAGAAAATTATAAATATATTTAAAAAAAGTATAACTGTCATAACTGTTGACTGTTGAAAGAAGCAATTGAATAATAACAATAGAGACATACGACCTATGCAACGCCACAATGGATTTTGCACACCTAGTGTGGTACTTATAACAGTGGTACAATTCTTATAGCTCTTGCTATCAATTAACAATCGGTGTCCATCAATAGTAATGGCAATTAGTTGATAATTTAATTAGTAGCGGCAGGATACATTGCGTTTCGCAGTCATTTAGGCTGCAATGTGTTTCGGTGATAAGTGAGACTGTAATAATAAACTCCATTATTTGAACAAAAATTAGAACAGAATAAGTGATAAGTATGAAAGTGCGCCTACATTATTTATCGCCAAACATTGCAAGCGTAAATCACTCGTAAATTGAAAATCAAAACAAGCACTGACTGAACAATCGATACCTCAAACTCAAATTTAGCAATAAGATCGATAATACCATAATAATATCACCATCACGATTATTGTAAATAACAAGAGCCCCTTTGCATTAACAACTCTATCAGTAAAAAGGCAAGGTTCGTTTTTGTTAAAAATAATACTTATAAAACACGTTTCGAAATCCTTATGCTATTCGAGTGGAGCAATTTTTGAATTTGGAACTAAACTCCTTTCGATTTTTGCTCACAAAATACCATAGTGATGGGATTAAATATGACGAGCCAATATTGACCAATAATTAATAAAAACAGGAGATTTCCTATAGTTAAGGCAAATTAGGCTGTAGTTTTTTCTAGGTGGCGGCAGGTTAGCAGTCAATTTATGGAAGCTGGGTTACAATCTCCTACAGACATAAATAAAACGTAGAGGTTTGCTTTTAGGGATAGAGGATAGGGCAATTTCAGACGGTAAGCACAAGTACTCCCTTTCAGAAAGACCACCGTGAAATAAGAGCATGTGTGCTGTTCTATTTCAGTGAGCTAGTACCTATAAGGGATGGCAGAGCCCATTTCCCTATGCCTTCCTAATCTATGCTTACCTATGCTTAATTCTACTAAGGTCAGAACTCGGCAGCACCCGTAGCGTTGCGTTGTCGTTTGGGCTGATGAGTGCGTTGGCTACCATAACGGCTCGACGAAATCCGGTAGAAAGTGATAGCCTTTGATATCGCGCCCTCTCGCTGTGAGTAGCCGACTTTTTGAGTCAAAGCTGTTTGTCTTAATAGTTCAGCCACTGAATGATAGATGGTGCGCGTTAATATATATATATTATATTAGATTCATGATGGATGCCATGGACGGCATGAATACCATGTAGCGCTTTTGTAGGTATGTCTGTAGGTAGTCTGACTTTTATTGGTAGGTAAAAGACTAATCAAGGAAAAACCTGCCTCTACTTCTTACCTTTTTATCATGGCCAAAAATGGCACTAAGGAAGTCGCATGGGATCACTAGTTAACAATTTAGCGACTCTTAACTCTTAAGGGTAACATCACTGGCGTCTATTTCATTGGATTATATTAAATTATAGCTAGCCGTGAAAATGGTCCCGTAATGTGTTGGCGCGATTACCGTCCCGTGGGACTGCGATGGGAACATATCATTTTGTGTCGATTCGTATCGATCTGTAAGTGCTGCGTAATGGCCACGTAATCTTTGAATTAGCCGTTAGCTTTTATTGATAACTTGTTTCGTTATTTTACAACTAAGTATAAATATATATGAGAATTTGTTTGTTGTTCTTATTTAAAACAAGTAGAGATGGAATTTTTATTCTTTAACATCTTTAAGAATTTTTGTCCAAAGTATCGTTTCATAAATAAGTTTCATTTTATAGACTTCTATTATAATGTAGGTCCACATATAAACTGTCATTAATATGTTTTAATATATCTGAGATAGGTTGGTAAAGGTATAATTCGCACTATGGAAAATTAATATTAATATAGAAGTCTATATCTTTACTATACTCATTCTATAATTAAAATGAAAATGTTCCTTTTAAAAACTATTCAAAAGTTATTGTCAATTATTGGTTATAAATTTTGTTTTTTCAATAACCTCGAATTGTGTCACAGGGTGCACTTTAACTAAAACTTAATAAAACAAAAATTCCATCAGAGAAAGAAAACATTATCATGTGTTAAAACAACATTACTTGACTGGGACACGCTCACTTGCTCCGCCCGCTCACTGACATTAATGTAATGAACTTCATTTTCAACAATTGCTTTTCTTTCTCACCGTGGGCCCGTAGCTCTATCGTTACCCGATTTTTGAGTCCATAATATGTTATATATGATTTTTTACTACAGAAACATTTATGTATTCTTTGAAAAGAAACATGAAATCGCACACAAAAGTTGATAGTTATTTTAAATAAATAATATACCATTACTTCGTATAATTTCATAGCAAGGTTGGCAGATTGACTGATGGTCCACTTGATGGTTGGTGGCTTATGTCGCCTATTACCTAATGTAAGCAACACCATAGGTTCTGCAAGTAGGAATAAGGATAAGGGATATTGAGTAATGGAGAATAATTGTGAAAAAAGTTGAAAAAATATAATATTATCTACCACTTATTAAGAGCCAACTTTGAAAAGTTTCTGAAAAGCAATGGCAGGGCACTTGGCAGCCATTTGGGCAGCTACTCTTTTACAGAAAACCACCTTGAAATAACAGTATGTTTGCTGTTGTTTTTCGGCGAGGGAGTAAGGGATGCCATAGAGCCCATTTCCCTTAACCTTTTAACAAAATATTATTATAACATTATAATAATTTATCACTTCATTAATTATTAAACAACTTTATTATTTATCAAATTATTATTATTGATTTAACATTTCATTTGCACTGTTACTTTTTATGTATGTTTCTCTTTTCCAAATTTACTGTGTATGGTGTAATTTATTTTTTATTTACATAGTAAAATTAAATAAATAAACACTTTATTATAAGTACCTACATGATATATACTTATATTCCTTATATACTGGTAAAAATATTTATTTAATCATTTATGCAATATCTATCTACATACATGTGTGTGTATGTATGTAAGTATGTCTGAAAATGATGAAATTTTCAGACAATCTTCAGATTAGTCCAGCGGGTAATCTTATGAAGTTTGGTAGCGATCGGACAAATTTGCGGACAAAACCTAGTGTAAAATATTTTTTTCGGTTATTGTTTGCGAGAAACTAGTAGAAAATTAATAAAAGTGTTTATTAATTTATCCCGATCAACCTTAGATTATTAGATTTATGCTTACGGAACCCAAATAAACAACAAAAGAAAGAAGTTGGCACAACTAATGTCGGTGAAATAAGTCTCTTATCTTCAGTAATTAAAACTCGATTTAGTTCAAATATGAACAGGACTTTCTAATCGTTAATTCTCGACTAAAGTGACATGGTTAACTAGCCGAATCCTTTTCGGTGGTACCTATATGATTAATGAATACTTCAACGAAATGTAGATTCACATTAGTGATCGGTGGATTCAGATTAACAACCCCTGTTTGTTTATTAAGGCAAATAGAGTCCTCAAATTTGATAAATGGGGGTGAACTAATACGATTAAATTTTTAAAAAATACGTTTAAGCTCGCTCCTTATATATTGTAAAAAAAAGTCGTCCGCGTCTGTCTGTCTATTCTCGACAAACCCAAAAACTACTGCACCAAAATGGATAGAGTGGTTCTCGAGGAAGGTTTTAGTAGATAATTTACAAAGTTACGCGGGCGAAGTCGCTGGCAGCAGCTAGTCTCTAATAAAAAAATGTTTGAGTCAGATTTATTATGGGTTTTGTTGTTTCATTGAAAAGTTAATTAATTTTCTTTTTAAGAATGACTCCACCTTACAGAGTCTGACGCCGAAGATGTACGCTGAAACACTTGTTCCGGCCTTTCCTCGAGTAGTTTGTATATAATTATAGGAATTGTTTTTTTACAATTTCAATGTAAAGTGAATGAAAATTCCATTCCTTCACGACTTCCACTTCTTTATGTTCTTCAAGTATAGTTTTCAAGTATAGTTTCAAGTATAGCATACACATTCATTAGGGAGTAAGTACTAAACTATTTAAAAACCAAACAACAGAACTTTTTCTAATTTGGCTTCCCTACCTAGATCTTGACAGTTATATAGTACTTAGCTCAAGCAAGCAGTTTTCTAAGTCTAAATTATTGCATTGCACCAAAATATTTTTAATATTATAAAACCGAATGTATTTTAAGCTCGAATCGTCTTTTATTTGAATGAAATTGTGTTACAATTTTTTTTTTATTAATAAAACCGAATGTCTCAAAAGGCAATTTCTTTTCTGGCCTCACATCCATAATACATTTTCATCTACGTTTTTAATGAGCAGATTAAAAACACCATTCCATTGTACGGATAATCCCATTTGTTCCCACCATCGCTGTAACACAAGTCGGTACTTTTTCTTCTAACAACAACCGCTTCGTCGGCGAATCCAATCGATTCAGTTGCCGTCTGGTGTTCAGTTTGTTTAACGCGACCGAATCTGTCCAAAAAGATGAGTCGTGAATTGATTCCATCCTCTCTACCTTGTACTACCGCACCTAATGCAACGACAATCGTGTATTCCATCCATTGCTCTTCTTAAGTGAAAGACCCAGGAGTAGCCTTAGTGAAAGCAGAAATGAATTGTTTCTAATAGCACAGTGTATAGTTTTGAACGACTTAAAAATGTTTCGTAGTCTGAAAACTCTCGTCACGAGCGAAGCCCGATCGAAAATGGCCGTGGTAATATTATTTGTTTGTCGATTTTCTGTTTTCGTTCCTGTAACTCGATTTGTTTTTTGCTCCGTAAATAACACAAAGGTTTTAGTAAATTTTGTTAGTGCGTACGTAGACGTTTCGTGTTTGGGAACATCGTGACGATCGTTTTTGAGAGGATGCACGATCCGAGCATGCACAATCAATTATTTTTGTCATTTAAACAAATATTGAGTTACGATTTCGTGTCGGACGTGGGTCGACCCGACCGCCTTGGATGAGATTTTCCTGTACATATATACCAACTTACATAATTACTTGTATTATATACAAGTTTGCCTTAAAACCAGTAAGTCTGGCTTGAAATTAGTATCTAAAAACAAAAAAAATAATTTTTTTTTATTAATACTAGGTAATAATAAATATGTAAGTGTAGGTATTGTGTGTATGTATGTATGTTCTTCCATAACTCTTAAACGAATTAACTGAGTTACCTGAAACTTGGTAGATAAACATTTAGATGTAACAGGACACAGGATGTAACACACCTTTTTTTTTCAATACAGACGAAGTCGCGGGAGCCAGCTGGTAATCTAGACTAATATAATAAAGAGGAAAGATTTGATTGTTTGTTTGTATAGAATAGTCTCCGAAACTACTGGACCGATTTGAAAAATTCTTTTACCATTAGAAGCCCAGATTATCTGTGATGAACATAGGCTAGTTTTTACCGCGGGAAAATGCTTCATTCCTACGGGAAATCTAAAATAAAAGTAAATACTAGCGGCTTGGCCCGGGAGATAGCGCCCATCTATCCAAAATACGGTAGATGGCGTTTTATACTTTTCTACGCGGACGAAGTCGCGAGCACCAGCTATTATAATATAAATATGTAATAATAAATTTTCGGTTAATATCGGTATCTGGTTTATTCAGCAGCAAATAATTCCTGCTGATAATTCCAGCATGTGTTTCTAGTTTCTTTTTTATACACCTGTCGATATTGAACTCCGAACCGAATTGCGTTTCCTCCGTCCGTCAATTGACTGAGCAGTCACTGACTCCGGTTAACTAATTAACTCTACCTTTGTTTTAACTCGAACAATGGACAAATCAAACTAATTGTACGGTCAACTTGATCGCTAATTTAACGCTACGCGTTACTTTTAAGTGTTTAGTTAAGTACTGTTAAAGAATAAATACTTAACTGAAAGTTTTACAAATATTTTTGCTCTTATTGGAATCAATAATATATTATTAACTGGATTTTGCTAAGTCTGGTTAGATAAAACTCTAAGCCAAATATAAATAAGTATCTTGTAGTTTTTTCTTACTTCTACAACAATACAGTCATTGTAGTCATTCTGACTAAGTAGTTACAACAAAGGTAAGAGTCATCTTACTCTATTGTACTTGTAATTTTGAAATTATTTCTAACAAATAGATCCACAACTACTTAGTATATGTTTCAGTTATTTTTAATTTTTTTTTTATATTAACTTGGAATCAAGACTATAGTAAAACTTTTTCTGATGTTCGTCGGCAGCCAATCGTCATCCATCAATTGTAGATGTTAAGAACGAACATCCTCGGTAATTTATTTCAAATTAAGTCCAAAAGTAGGTGTAAAAAAACGGAAACTACGATGACCAAGAAATGAAGCCGCTTTAACATCCGGAGATCGGGTCACCTAACAAAAAAATTCCGATTGATTCGGAAAACCGCAATTAGCCAGCGCCCGTTCAACGCCTTAGCTGAGTGCTAAATAAAGTTGCCAACCAAAATTGAACTCTGTGCTTTTGAATTCGAAGTGAGTTTCGGTTGATTACGATTTTCGTTGAAAGACAATATTTCTTCATTAGAACCGAATATTCCATAATATTGTCACCTTAATGGCGATCAGAAACATCGGCGTCTTTGTTGTTAGTAATACTCGTGCTAAATTACATATCATGTTTAGTGCAATAAAATATGAAAGCCAGTGAACGGACGTGCGTAATTTTTTTCTAACGCGTCCGTTTCCTGTCACAACAAAAACCTGCATATTGAATTTAAAAAAAAATCATATTCCCCTAACTGAATTTACACGATCGAGGGCACTAACGACAGCAAAATAACAATTATGGCGACATAGATCTTATCTATATAATTTTCTGAGCACAAAATTCGTGCTGCGTAATAGCTGCGCTGCCGGTTTTATTGTGTTATTTACACAAATAAAAACGTTTATTTTAACATTTTCCCAAAATTAAATATGGGCTAATTTACCCACGTAGCACGGTTTACATTGTTAGTGTAATAACTCGTGTTATTTTAAAAACTCTAGTGGCAAGGCTGAAAGAATTATAGGGCTGGTTCAGAATAGACAGACTATGTGCAGTTTTATCTATACTAATATTAAATGTAGCTATTATGTACATTAAAAATAACTTTATATCGAATTGTAGGGGTTATTATGTAATCAAAGACGTAATGAAGTGGACCACATTGGATATTTAGATGTAGGTAAAGCCACTAATAATCAATACTAATAATAAATCTGTAAGTGGACTAGGTATTGTATGTATTGTATGTTCCTCCATAACTCTTACACGAATTAATTGATTTTCATTAAACTTGGTACAGTTCGTGTAGCGAATAAAGACTTCTCGGCAAATGTGCGCAGAACTCTATTTTTAGGTATTTGAGGGGGCAGAGGAAAGTGAGGGGGGGGGGGGGGGGGGTACGCGTCGGTGTGCAGACACTTTATTGGTAGACTCAGTCGCTCTTCCCCTCCCGCACTTCGTTCGCGCGTCTCGAGTCTCTTAGGTACTGTTGCGTACAGATTGTTTTATCGTATTAGTAAATACGTTATGGTGAATAAATGCCTAAAAAAACGTTCTTCTTCGACATCGCACGATGATTTTATGGAAGGAATATCAACACTGCCTGTAATGTTAAGTTAGTGAGGTGAAAAATTACGAAATTAGAAAAAAAAATCATTTTTCTTAACAATTTTGTGCGCAATTGTACACATGCGCCGATTCCCCCACTAGTGTCGCCTTCAAACCTTAATATAATAATTCACCTATAGATAAACATTTAGACGTACGGGACACAGACACAGATAAACGTTTAGACAACGCGGACAAAGTCGCAGGCACTAGCTAGTATAACAAATATTTTTTTATTTCAGATTATTTACCTATAAAAGTCGGTAACAATTTGAGTTTATTTAAAATACAAAAATACAAATCTTCTCTTTTTATAATATTAGTTTAGATCAGATCATATTTATTACTAACACTTACTACCGAAAACGCGAAGTTAAAAGACCTGTTTGTCTTAAACAGATTTAAAATAAATAATTTTGTATGGAGTATGTATTTTCAAACGTATTTTACAGCTAAATAAATAATAATATTTTAATAGTAATAATATTTATGTAACAGCTATTAAATAATTATATATTTCGTATGGGGCAGTATATATAATATTATTAATTACATATACTACTGGGTACAAGGCACCTTAATGCGTTTATTGACAGGTCTAAGCCTTCACTTTTAGAGCAAGTAATTGTATCTACACAAATATCTAATGAACAAGTAACTAAATACTTAGTTAATCTACATAAGAAATTGAACTAGGGTCTATCGTTTACGTTTTGCAAGCCGAACAATCGTTTCACTGGTCTATCAATGTTTACACTTCAAAACTTAGGTAGTGTAATCAAAATGAGCCTTTATTTATGCGCTTATTTTTTGTTATTATTACAATGTTATTTGTATGTCGTTTGTGTAATTATTCAGCGTGGGAGGAAGTCCTAGTTATTTTGTAATCACGTGTGGAGTAGTCATCTGTATTTAGATTCATACCATTATGTTTGTATTTCATTATAAAAGAATTATACTCCGAGAATGTTCAAGTACAAAACGTAATTGTTTCAAGAGATTTACATGTTTTTAAACTTAGCTGAAATAATTTAAGACATTAACTAATGCTTCTTTACTCCATGATCAGTGTTGAACTGGTTATTATATTACTGTTCGATATTAGTTAAGTAGGTACATTTCAACATGTAGGTTTTTGTTAATTGTATGAGTATCATATTTAGTATCTTTACAGATTTAGAAAGAAAGACGTACTTACTCGTAGGATTATTATCAAAAATAACTAACAAGTAAGTACGGTACAGATAAAATTTTGTTTTTAAGGGCACACTATAAGACAAATTGAAAGATAAATTTATAGAGAAAAACGTAAACGAAAGTTGAAGTAGACTCATTATCAAAAACACCTATAGGTTTAGATAATTTAATTATTTTTCGAGACAAAAATCTTTACGGTAACTACAATTAGTTAAAATAATTCGATAAGCAAATTTTGATGTGCTAATGATAAGATTAATAGATATCAAAAAATATATGTAGGTACTTAGGTATATTATTGGGTAATTATGAAGATATCGGTAAATAGCTATGTTCCTTTCAAAAAGAAAATGTGCTTATCCCTAACTTAAACTAAGTTGTAATTCCTTACCAACTGGATGGATAATAGTTGCATCTAGTTTTATGGCCTTAGGTGTAAAAGCGAAGATACCGACATCAACAAATAAATTGTGTTCGTTAGTTCTGTATAGAGATTTCGTGATCTTTTAATTGGATATCTAATTCAGCTTTCAGTAATTTATTGCTGAAAGACAAGATTAATTTGTTCCATGGAAATAGATAGTACCGCTATACCTATCTTACACACTGTTCTAAGGTTTGAATCTTGGTTATTAATTATAATCAATTTAATGTCTGTTTCATGATTTCAAGATTTATTCTTTAGTCAAAGCCATCCTCTAAATTAAAATGTTTCACTGACAATAAGTAGATATTTATTTTTTAATATCAATTCTTTTTTTTTTTTTTTTATAATTTATATAAATGCGCCTTTTGTACTTTGAGGCCTTTTGTACCTAAATGAAAACCATGTTAAATCATTATTGAGAAGAAGTTTTGATCAGATCAAATGTATCTTTAAATCTTTTCCATTAAGAATTTTATAATAAATCATATATACTAATATTACAAAGAGGAAAGATTTGAATGTTTGTTTGTATAGAATAGGCTCCGAAACTACTGGACCGATTTGAAAAATTATTTTACCATTAGAAGCCGACATTATCCGTGATGAACATAGGATACTTTTTACCGCGGGAAAATGCTTCATTCCTACGGGAAATCTAAAATAAAAGTAAATACTAGCGGCTTGGCCCGGGAGATAGCGCCATCTATCCAAAATACGGTAGATGGCGTTTTATACTTTTCTACGTGGAAGAAGTCGCGAGCACCAGCTAGTTGTAAATAAAAGCATAATATTTGTTTAGTTAATAGACACGTAAAAAAATCATTGATTACTGCAGTTTCATTTTATTGTGTAGGTTTTATTATAATAAATAGTATCCGAGAACTAATTCGAACTAGACCACGCAATAATCCTAAAACTGGTCCTACTATAGTTGTCTGAATAGTATCTCGTAAGCTCAAATCAGCTATTAACTCCATGTATACTTAATTACCGCGCTCATGGACTTCAGTTAGACTTTTGACACGGCAGACAAACGCATATATCGTGACTCGGGCCAGTAAAGTCGGTTTGTTGATAAAGTCAATTAGCGCGGTATCGAAGTGGGGACGTATCAACTGATTCTGGCCCACCCTCACACCCGTAGTTACGTAGCTGGGCCTTTATTGGCCCGGTGTACCGCAGGGGCGTGCCTTGGGACCGCTACATGTTTTGTTGTATTTTTTTAAACCACACAAAGTCAGTCTGTAGTCAGTCGACTTTATTCTTTACCAGTCGATCGAAGGCGTTGGTGTGTCATAGTTTATTGCTTTGTTGTCGTTTGAGACTACACGGGGTATCTTGTAAATTGTGGCGTTTATTGACATCGTTTTTTCGTGCTTATCGTCTCGTGATTTTGAAGATTTTTCGGAGTTAAATTGTTTTTATTGAGGTAAGTGGTTTATGATAGATAATGGTTATTTCTTAATGATTTTATAGTCTTGATTTTCTTTTTCTTTTAAAGCATTGTGTATGAATATGAAACTTACCAAATGTTTGATAGTTTTTAGATTTTCATAGAACACTAATTTGATTTTGATAAAATAATTAAGTAATTTTGCTTATGATAATAAAAGTAAATTAATATGTACTAAAATCATTATATTTTTTAAATTATTTTCTAGTAAGTATTGAAATATATCAGACATAATTGACATAATTGAAATATATCAGTGAAATTGACTTATCTTTTGGAAATTTTTATTTTTTTTAAATTACTTAGATTTCGATTACGGAAGATTCGTTTTACTGTTACACCAGTCAGTATTTTATAGTGTTGTAAGTAAAATAACTTGCTTATTCAGTTTCCCATAAAATTTGATTCGGTACTATCAAACTTAAATCGTGTAAGTACCGACACAAAATTAACATATCAAAAGTTTGATTAATTATTTCTTATCACGCCTCCTTTAGCCATTGTGATTAAAAATACCAATTTAATTAACTATTTACTATGTCGTAATTTCATTAAAATAACTTGATGTAATTAATCAATGGTTTACAACCGTATTTGACGGAGCTGTTCATATTTTTCGAGGTAAAAAAGGGATAATGCCCGATATTTTAAAAGCATTTGCATAATTAGGTGAATTTTATTGCTTTATTGAATTAGGGCCGATGTCAGGTCCAAAATTGAAACCAGCGGGGATCCTTGTGTTGTTAATTTTGTTTATAGCTTGTATTATGGTCAGATCTGAATGTTATATCCATAATTCAAACTCTATAAAAGTTGTTAGGAATCACATGAAGCGACAATGATTGTGTATTTTATGTTATTGATACTGATTATATGATGTTTTAGTTGGCTATTGATATTTTTCCCATTAAGTTTAGTTTTTTCTGTAACAATTTAAAAGGCACATGTTATCTTCTATTATTTGTAAGCAGTAAAACCACTTACCTACTTACTGAGTTTTTTAACCTTTTCTACCTATAAGGAAATCTAGGAGACCAATAATTATCACCTTACATTAAGGTGATATTGCCCTGTATCCGTAAAAATAATATAAATTATGTACCAATACATTGCTTATGTATTAAGCTATATAGAATAGACTATATATGTTTCTAATTTTACTTTCTCGACATCTCAGCTGTAGATTAATCAGTTATTTTGCTTAATAGAATGATTATTTCAGTTTAATTTGTAAAGAATACAATTCACATCTCATTTGCAATATTAATTTTCAAGTTTCTCGGTACAAGAAAGTTCTATAGACATTGCTACAAAGTAAATTGTTATGATAGGCATAAATAACTAGGTATGTCTATGTGCCCAGTATGTATCTGTTTGTGTTTTCCTGTCGTATTAAGACACGAAGAGTCTTTTTTGTCAAGAATGATCCCTCTAATTACAGTTGTATGCACTCACCTAGATATCTTTATTGCCCCTTCAACTGATCTTACATCTACATCAACACGGTGCTCAGTAAATTGAGTTCTCAGATCACAATGGACTTTGGAAAGAATAGTTTTAACCAATTTTTTACTAAAGGGTTGGCCGATCTCAATTCGATTAACACGACCACTTAATGTAGGCCTGTGCTTCTCCCCTCGGCCCTTAATAACTACGAGAAGTAAGGGGCTTCGCATGTGAAGGTCAGAGTTCCTCATTGATCGGTCAAGATTCCCCGCGATGACTTGCGGATGCCTCCGATACGCGAGCAGCATTGTTGATTGTATTAAAGTTAATTAGATCTTAATTAACATTCTGGTTTCTCATTACACGCTACTCGGAGCTACCAGCGGCGTTTGTAATAGGAAAGTAAATACATATAAGAGCAGCTTAATTTCTAATCCCCTTTTTGTATTGGAAGTGTATGACAGTTTCATGTTAAATGTAATAGTTATTTGTTCGAGTTCTACGTTTATTTTATCCACTGTTAGTTGATAAAATTATAGGTATAGATAGCATGGTAGGCAGAAATGGTCAGCTCGAATGGCAACATATAAATACATGACTTTAAGTTAATAAATCTCACCCCGGTTCCCATAGAAAGATGATGAACAAAATTCATGGAGGTATCTTGTTGTTCTATCTTGATGTTTCTCCGCATTTATTTAATCATATTAATCTGATTTGCTCAAGAATTCAAAATATCTTTTATTAGAGTTAGTTAAGTGTTAAATAATTAATAAAAACTGAAGCTACTTAAAATTAGGCGTTCAATTCAATGACTTTTAATTCTTTACGCTAAGGAGACAAACAGCTTTAAATGTATCGCAGTGTTGTACAGTTTTGAACACTGCGGTGTTGCATTAAGAGGAAATGCCAGTCGCATTCGACAGACAGGCATCAGTCACCAGACGGATGAGTAAGGCACTTACTGTTCTTATCTTGAAGCCGGAGCGATATAATCCGAAGCCCCATTAACACTTAAGCCTATTCCTAATGGACAAAAAGGTTTAATCCCCCAAATTCTTAGAGCCATTGATAAAGAAAGAGGTGCAAAACAAAGATTACAATGTATTATTTGTAATTCTTTACTGATTCGTTAGTAAAACGTTCGGAGAATTGCAATAGCTAAAAAAACTCAAAGAATGCGAAAAAATGATCAGAAACGTTTGAGTGGAAAAACACCTACGCTTATTATTTTCTGCAGGAAATTGCTTTTATGTTGTATAGTTTTGTATGAAAATCCTAAAAATTATCTTCTTTTTTACATATATTATTAATGATGGTATACAGGCTGACAGTCCACTTGATGGTAGGTTGTTACCATCGCCTATGGAAGGACACAGGAAAGTTTACTGCTCGTTTGAGGAAGCCCACTTTCTGCTAAAAAGATTTAAAATAAATTGCAGAAATCAGTTCTAATATATTTTCGCTTTTGTTCTATGAATAGAAGTTCCCAATTGCCTTACGTCATATTATATCCACTATATAACACATCGTTTAGTTAAATAGAAACGACATTTATTCGACAACACGGACAGTGCGTATAATCATGTTTTTATTATGATTCTTACGGACCAGAGTCCGTACCAGAGGTTGATGGTATTAGAATATTAATAGGATTTGTAGCGATACGACCGGCGCCTGCCGGGGATATTTTATTTTTTCTTCTCGCTCCATTAAATCGATTGTATGATGTTTAAACCAATACTTACTTTTAGTTGAAAACAATAGAAAATTTTATTGTTTTCAATATTATATTTTTATGTTCATCTTTTTAGATGTTCCACCTGCCTACTACAATTCTCTTTATCATTCCTATAAAGTGTTTAAGAAGCTTTCTCTTAGGTATAATTCTTTGTCTTAATTAAAATAAAGAAATTCGTCTCTTTTCTCATATTTTAGTGCCCTATTCTATCGGAGGTCGGCTATGATAGCCTTCCTTTGACCTCGAGATGGCGACTCGAAACAACAATAACGATATTTGGTCATAAGATACCTTAGCCAGAAAGATTGCGTCTACTGTGTATTTTCCCCTGTATGATCAGCTGACATATATCATACTCCGCGCCGCGCGTGATTTTTCCAAATTATATGCTAATAGGTCACTCAAAACATTTTCTAGACTTTTCGTAGACTTTCGTAGTGAATTTTTAAACATTAATTAGTCTTTCTTGGAAGAGGATATCGCATTTCAATATACAATACTAATCTAAGTAATGCATTCTATACCTTCGTTCTCCCATTGGAATAAATTCAACAAATTGTAAAGTATTTGAAAGGATACACATAAAATTGACTGTCTCAAAGTATTTTGCACTAAAGTCTTTCATTACAACCGTTTTACACCTGTAACGGATAACGAGTTATCCACTAACGTTGTAAATTATTGCGTTATTGGCGAATATTTATTGCTTGGGAATTAATTGAAACACACCGTCCTATACTCGGCCGCTTCGCATCGTGCTGTACTATTAATTGAATAATTAATAAATGCAATATAACCGGTAACCATATTTGAACCATTTCAATTTCAATTTACATGGTTTGCTTATGAAGTGTAAATACTGGGTGACGTGAAACCGTAATCATTAGCAATGAGTTAGGCAGTAACCGTAGGAATTATGTGGAATGGTGTTTGGTTAATAATATTTCACTTTTAATATGTACCTACTTGAGGGGTATAAAAACGTTAAGAAAGTCTGAATGCCTTGTCTGAATCCTTACAGATTATTAGTATTGATGATAAAGATATTATTTTACACATAACGCAATGAATGTTCGAACGAGCCCCGGCCTGGTTAGAATGATTTATTAAAACAAACACTGTGCCCGAAACGAATACAACATTACAGTTGGAGAGGAAATCGAAGAAATTGAACAAAAACTATTGGAGACAACTTATACAACAAATTGAGAGGCAAATGAACTCGACACCGTTAAGTTAATTGTAAAAAATGTTCTCGGACAATGTGCCGATTACTCGCTCGGCAAACCCAATCAGTGGCTAATATTCCAATATTCACAGCAACGCCACTGGAGCGTTAAAATACACTTTTTGATTGCTTTATTTAATTTACACGAATTTTTTACCTATTGCAACGAGGAAACGACGAGGCAACACTTTTTTTTTCAAGCGAAACTGTTCACTTTCAGCGAAATTTCACTCATCTTGTTTTTCAACTTAAAAGAAAATCCAACACTTAGTTTAAATTGATTTACGTAAGAATTTCAAATTGTTTTGTTGGTCAATGCAAATTTAATAACAGCTACGATTTCTCTAGTTTCTGTCTATTGGAAAACATTTAAAAGATTGGATTATCTTTTTAATTATTTATTATTATATAATTTTTTGATTGACATTTTATTTCAATAGAAGGATATCTAGAATCACTGTTGGTGATTCACTAAATCTAATTACTATTAAATTGCTTAATTATTATAACGTTCAATGTAAATAAATATCAAGGATTCGTTATAAAATAAAGAAAACCAACCACCTATATTATTACATTTCAAATAGTAAAAGATTTTTTTTTCACTTTCTCTCTTTATAATTTTAAAAGTATAGATAATATAGTAAAAAATGTTATAAAAACAAATAAAGTGTCCTTTTCGTCCTTTTCATCAATCAAAACTCAATATCTAAAAATATTGAAAATTTATGTAAGTAAGTATATTAAAAAGTACACCCTTCGAGAATCGTGTCAGTTTTTGTGGTGATGTTTGATCAAATTTCAACTTTATCGGTTAATTGTTAATATTCGGACTGCTGTATCAGATTAGGAGGATTCAAGGGTAAAAATGACAGGTGTCCGATTCCTTAAATCGTGAATATCGTGATTACCCGTTAGGATAGACAACTCTCCACCGGTGGTACAGACTGCCAAAATTATAAATTCATAACTACACTAAGACACTCATAACACAATTATCTCGCTCGACAATTAGAAGAAAAACTTTGTAATTTTTACTACAAACTCTTCAATGTGTTAAACAACATCAAAATAATAATATCGATCAATAAATACTAATTATGTATGCAATTATGCACGCCGACAATACTTCTAAATATGCTAAGCTTATTTCATAGTTTAACAGTGGGTCACGAAACCAACGCTCGAAGCGAATTCGTAAGCATTTCTTCCTTAGAAGTGAATTCGTAAGTAAGAAATGGTTTAGTTGTATAGTTCACGTAAGTGTAAGAGGCCACAAAACGGCTCTGCAAATTGCATAGAAATTTTTGAAATTTTTGAAGCGTTGGTTTCGTGGCCTATAGGCATTAGTTCAAGCAATAAAAAGATACGCAGGAAAAAAAGAAACTACATATAGATTTCAAGAATAAATTGTGGTGAAAAATGTTAGTAATAAAATTGTCGATAGATGACGCGAGCGTAGCAACGAAAATATACTAATATTTTAGAGTAAAAATCCCATAAAATTACAATAAGGTGACGTGTTTAGTGACGTCATTGAACTCGTGTTTAGGGTACTGGTAGTTCAACAACTATTGACGCGTGCGGCAGATGTTCACGCAGGTGCCTTCACGCTTCATAGGCAAAGATAAAATACCATAACCACAACCATTTATTGTAGATTCGTATCTGTCTGACCATTTGTAAACTATAGCTACCAATTTTAAAGCCATCCTTTATATTTTAATTGATAAATTGAAAATGAAACGCTAACGCGTAATTATTGCAAATACGAAGTAAAAATAGTTATGTAGTCATGAAGAATGTATGTTTTTTTTAATAGTACGTAAAATGCAGAAAATAAGTACTTAAAAATATTTAATTTTGATTTCTGTCGTCGTCTAAGGAGACAGTCAACAATAGGAAAGGGATGCGAGTGAACTGTGGACATAGTTCTCTCCTATAATTTCACTATAGGACCCCTGTATAAAATATACATTACTCTATAGAATCATTGAAATCAGATTCAAAAAGTCAAAAAGAGGAATAAACGTCATTTTTCTTTTATTTTAAAAGGGTCCTTATAATGTAGTATCTCTTGTATAATCCGCTGTTATTGTAAATGTTAATATGTTAAGGTCCACGGATGTTATGTTAAGGAGTCTCGTCTAGTAACACAAGAAAGCTGTCCCTAGTAGGATTAAAGTGTAAGGTCCATCGTCTCCTGCATTTCCTGCATGGCTATAATTATGCTGACCAAGAGCAAAGTTTTATTTACACACTAGCTGGCGCCCGCGACATCGTCCGCGTTGAAAAAGAGAAAAGTAGCCTTCCCTGTGTCCTGTTACGTCTGAATGTTTATCTAACAAGTTTCATTGAAATAGTTAATTCGTTTGAGAGTTATGGAGGCTCCAAGTTATAGTACGATAGAATTACCTCCCTCGCGCTGGACAGCCATGGCCGTGTCATGTCATGTCATACCTATTAATACAAATACAATAAAAACACACACACAGAGAGAGAGAGAGACGCTCACATTCATTTTATTTAAAAAAATATCTCTTTTTCTTATTTAATATACAAAAAATATATACATTGTTACTAGCTTTTATGGAAAAGCGAAGGCTCCTGGCTCAAGCTTCCGCTTAAAAGGAGTCTTCAATCATGGTTATTATTGTAAACGATTCTTCTAGGGGAAATGACATTTGCGCACTATCCCTCATCGACGGGGACAGTCGACGTGGAGTTTGGGAATCTCCCGGTGAAGTGACTTATCACCGGGAATACCCAGTAAAACCCCCCGAGTTCCACCATCAGCGGTGATGTGTTGGTCCGAGACGACAGCCGAGACGACATCCCCACCCATGTCATGTCATACCTAACGTTTCTGTGACCCAGTCCATCTATGGCCGCGCTAGAAAGTCGTTGGGTTTTAGCCGGTAGGAGTTCAGCATAACCCGCAGCGTCGCCAACTGTGTTGGGTTATTACACGAGGATTTATTAACTTACAAAAAGGATAGAACGACGAAAGACATTAAATTTTTAAACTGTGCAATCTAATAGGCTTTTTGCGTAGTTAAATTACAACACCATTAAATTTACAAACAAGTTTTACATAACACAGTAAGGTATCTTTCGAATAAATTTACCGATTAATTGCCACTAAAATGCAATTATACTACACTTTAATTAGTTTTCTGTATCTAGTTAATTAGCGATTGTAATTGTGTCTTGATTAATATAATTTAACACAACATATAAACGGCGACAATAATTATATTTTTAAATTGTACTGCCGTAGACTAACTAGATTAACTAGTAACCCGTTTGCGGCTTCGCACGGATGTATTTTTATGCAATTTTTTTTACTAATCTTGGTTTATTTTTAGTATATAAAAATCCGTCGGGTGGTTTAGAAGTTAGCGGGAGGAACAGAAAGAAGCGAACACCTAATCATCAATCAATTATCAATACTAAAAATAAATCTGCAAGTGTAGGTATTGTATGTATGCATTGACAGGCTAACCTATATGTATGTATGTTCCTCCATAACTCTTAAACGAATTAATTTTTCATGAAACTTGTTAAATAAACATTTAGACGTACATGACATAGGATAGAATTCTTCTTTTCAATGCAGACGAAGTCGCGGCCGCCAGCTAGTTCTCCTATAAAAACATATAAGGTAGACCGAGCATTGACCGTTGTCCAGACACTTTTATCACTTTCCTGTTAGTTGTACAAATATTACTTCGTTAACGCTGCGTCTACGCACCGCAATCAGTCGAGCGCGGCCAACCAGGAAACTTTTTGCGATACAAAGTCAGTAACCAGTGTCGCCTAAATATATTGCTAAATGCACATTCCCACTCAGTCTTCTTTATAAAGTATTAGGGTAAAATGACCTAATGTTGGCACAATAAACTTTTCACTAAAAAATAAAAAAAACTATTCCATAAACATATATTCCAAAAAAAAAAAAAAATTTCTTGTTTTCATTTATTCTTTTATCTTCTTATTGTTTGTTATTTTGTTTTAAAATTGAAAAATATATGCATTTAGCTTTTATGGAAGAGCGAAGACTCCTGGCACAGGCTTCCGCTTAAAAGGAGTCTTCAATCACTGTCATTATTGTAAACGATTTTTCTGATTATTAATAAACATTTTCATTTTCATTTTCAAACTATGTTCCCACAAAAAAATAAATAAATCTTAGGTTTATGAGAATTGTTAACACTAAACAGTTAAATGATATCAAACTTTCAAATTTTATTTGAGTTAAACAATAGGTCGAAAGGTGCCAATAAATGGTCGTATTTCTTAAAGTGCCAATAATTGGGTATGTTCCCCTAAATAAAGTCACTTCCCGCCGTCTGTTCCTCTTATATGTGCGCTTGATCAACAGATTTTAATGAAATTTTAAGTAATGAAAAGATAAGTGCTTTCTTTACGGAAGGTTTTTTTTAAAAAAATCATCCGTTTGAAGCCGGGAGCGGCACGCTACATATAAATAAAAATCAATTGCCACATGTTTGACAGAGCATCACTTGATGAAAACCGATTTTGCTAATATTTTTTTATTTATATGAAAAAAAAATTGTAAAATTAATGTTACCATATAGAAACCATGGTATTTTTATATGAAATTGATAGGGCAACGACTGCCGGGTCAACTAGTTACATTATTGATAGGTATAATAATACCTCTTGGGTTTGCTATGAAAACTTTTTCTCACTAGATGCAATAGCTCTGTGTTAGGTATCATGATAGACTTCTGTAAATGTGTGGTGACTACCATCTGACTTCTGATTTCAGCTGCAGTGAATTTGACAATACTTTATCAAACAGAAGAAAGTTTTGAGTTTTATTGAAAACACGGCACAAAGATACAATTAAATTAATCAAACAAAATTGTTCATTTCCATATCAATTGCCATACAAACAATGAGGTTGCACGTTGCACGTTGCATTGCAGCCCTGAACCTAATAATTAAAGTTTTAATACATTTTTTTAAAACTTTTAAAGTGTGAATTCTTTAAGCTAAGGTGTTGTTCTAATTTAAGTGTCACTCTTATGTATTTAAGGTATAAATTTGTGTACATTTTATGTACAGTTCTTATGGACAGAGAAAGCGGATGTTTGCATATTGCGAATTTCGATGGGGAAATGCGATATAATAGTTAATTGTGCTTGACGTTTCATTACTCGAGGTGCGTTAATGCACCTGTTATAATAATTATTAACTGGTCATTCCCGATGCCTCCCATAATTATCGTGTATGATGCATTTTTTTAATTTTATAAAGAACAATTCTAGTAACCATCATAACATACGCTACGCTCGATACGTTGCTACAAATAATGAATTAATCATAACTGGATTCTCTTTGATTGCAGCAATTTAAGAATAGTTTAAGTAATGACTACTTATTTCTTATTTATTTCTTTCTTTCTTTCTTTATAATTAATAAAAAAAGTCAATTAAATTAGTAACTAAAAACTTATAAGTTAAAAGTCTTCATTATTTCATTAAAAAATTAAAAATTAATCTGCGTGGACGCCGGAGGGCGCCACTTGCGTTGCGATGCGGTGTATGCATGTTTGTTGGCGTGGTTTCGAGGAATAGGGGAATAGATAACTAATTAATTTGGCGCCACCAGTAATTAATATTTTTTTTTGTTTGTTTCAGAACAAAAATATATTTTCTGGCTTTACGTCATAATGGGAGTGTCAGAAGCAGGTTCCCCAATAACTCCGGACCTTCCACCGATCGAAATTGACCGTCCAGGATCTGGAGCAGCCTTTGATGATGAAGACACTCCACGAAGAAAGCAGAGGCGGTACAGAACCACTTTCACAAGTTACCAACTCGATGAGCTAGAGAAAGCGTTTGGCAGAACTCATTATCCTGATGTCTTTACTAGGTAAGCTCATAATTTTCACTGCAAGGCTCCAAATATTGAAGAACAGCACAAGTATTGTTACTTCTCGTGGTCTTCTGTAGTTTCCCTATGCCCTTTAGTTTACAGAAAATACTGTTAAAATTATAGAGAAATTTTCTTTGTTACAGAGAAGAGCTGGCTTTGAAAATTGGTCTCACAGAAGCCAGAATACAGGTGAGCATAGATTTGTTTGACTTCTTTGACGCATGATTAAATTAAATTTTTTTCGATACGTATAATACATAAGAAGAAAATAAATTATGAAAGACTTATCATAAAGTTTTCTCACGTTACATTAAAACGGTATCATTGATAAATTGACCACGATTTTGTTACTAGTTAGGAATTTCTAGTTGGTAAAAAAATCAAAAGAATAAGTAACACGTCTTAAAAATATGGACAAAGAACTTCATAATTAATTAAATTGATAAATTTTTTAATTACTTATAGGCCGTTTACACTTTTTGACTTTTGTTATTTCTTTATTTATATTATGTTTTTTATTTCTATTCTTTCAAATATTATGTCTCTTTACTGTAAAACTCCTAAAATTATTCCATACTCTTGAAGGAAGCCTCACTTCGTCACATACCTGTCTACAGCCTTATCTCATTTCTTTGTCTGAAACACAGCACTTAACTTATTTCCATTAATATAATTTCGAAATCGCATATGCAAAATTTATTAAAACAACACAATTTAAATCTTCAGAAAGCTCTTAAAAGCTTAATAAAGTATGAAACATCGCATTTTAAATTATACAATTTAAGGTGAAATTTAATAACTGTTAAAACTTATGAAAGTGGTTATTAATGGTGATTAAAACGATTAATAACTGTGGGCCGATGACCTTAAATTGTGGTCACCGTACAGAATTCAAGGTGCCATATATGTAGGTAGTGTTGTAACCCGACACTGTTCCCTTCCCGTATTAAGTCTAACGATGCAGTAATGATTGGTCAATCACGTCATATATCTTGTATGCCATCGGATACATATTATATTTTTGTCTATATATAGGTAACATATCGATTATAATTATGTTACAGCGAAAGTAAGAATTTGGCCAATTTATAGATTGTCTGTATTTATCTAAGGTCGAACAAATTAACTATGACTTAGTTTGTTGCAAAATAGTCAAAATATTTGTTTCTCATTTAAATATGCACAAAAAGTTTGCGTTAAATAATCGAACCTATATGAATTCTTTTTTATGACCGGCATTAATATAATATCGATGATGATTTTATTTTTAATCCCCACCCGGCCTTGATTGATTGCAATTGACTTAAAGGAAAATATTATAATATACTGATTTGTATTTATAAAGCTTAAACTAATTAACTTTCTCATTACTCTAGGTACTAAACACTTGTGCATTAATTTATTATGAATTTTACATTATATAATCTTATTCGGCAGAAACTAAAATTGTTAAGCAAACTGCATTAAAATTCGCAACTCTATGTTAAATTGTTAAAGATTATACAAAAAAAATATTATCATTCTGGGGCTCAGAGATTTAAAAATGAAACCCAACACTGTCCTAGATATCTATTTTTATATAATAGACTAATATTTTTCTAGAAATATACTCACATTACAATTTTTTTCCATACATTTTTGTAGCATTGTTCATGTTAAATTTGAATAAATTCTCTTAACGTTTTAAAAAGAGGTTCATCATCTTTTTTTTTCACATTTTAAAGTAGACAACGTACATTTTTGTAACATCTTATAAGTTATTAATGTATCTACATAGTAATTATACCGATTATTATAACACTTCTGAACTTTACGAATAGAAATGACAACAATTTATTCAACGGTAATTATGTATATTTTTGCTTCTATAATCATACCGACCACATTACCATTCTAAATAGGTACTTTTGCACCATAAACACATTTAAGAGACATAACGTATGACTTAATAGTTGCTATTATGAATTAACGTAATTCTTACAATCGATCGAACCTTCGTAAATGTATGTAAGACTCAGAAATAACCATATAAAATTACGACGCGTCCAAGCATCAATAATATTATTACGTTTTCATAGTAATTTTAGGTAATTACTTACTTATCTTTTAAGTAAATTAATACGCGACGTTCATGTTTTAAATTTTTATATGCAATCTAAAAAAGAAATACCGTTGTGAAGAAACAAGATTGACGAAGAATCCTTCTGAGAAAGGCTATGTGTGATATTTTGAGTAAAAGAGTAAATCGACAATATTAAATTAACAATGTATTAAGGTTTGGCCACCTTAAACCATGTAAATACTCGAAAATATTTTTGATCACTGGATAAATATAACCATTATTTTTTTAATAAATAAACCTTAATTTTTATCAGTTAATATTTACTAATTAAATTAGAATTTTGAATTCTGGAACCTTTCTGATAATTTTGTGATCAGAACTCTTTTGCATAACATGTATGTATGTGTTCATCCATAGCTCTTAAACGAATTAACTGATTTTCATAATACTTGGTAGATAAACATTTAGACGTATAGGACACAGGATAGTTTACTTTTTTCTTTTTCAACGCGGACGAAGTTGCGGGCGCCAGCTAGTATATTATATATGTATAGACATTTATAAAAACTTACAATTTAAGACTTTGAATGCAACATAATATTATATTATATCGTACGCCATGTACTGTTAATTGTCTGTGATATCCTAATACGTGTTTATAACAAAATTATAAATTTAACCTCGAAGAATGTCTTATGACATGAATATACTTACATTGCTGAAGGGAAAAACACATGGGTATCTATTTAATGATTTTACAAGCGGGTTAGATACAAGCGAACGACTTTACACTTGAAGAGCTTTTGTAAAAAAATATGTATATGTATAATAGAAATGCTAGTGTTATAATGTGACATATCTTTGTAGTTATATAGGTATTTATTTATTATTATTTTTATAATAATAAATCTGTAGGGATCGGTCATGGAGTAATTTACTTTGTTTTCAGAAATATCGTCTATATAGGCTCTTATACATGATACTGAAACTAAATTGACAATTTTTAGAATTTTTTTCTGTATGTATGTATGTATGTATGTATGTATGGAGTTGTGTTCCTCCATAACTCTTAAACGAATTAAATGACTTTCATGAAACTTGGTAGATAAACATTTAGAAGTACGGGACACGTGATCTTTTTTAATGCGGACGAAGTCGCGGGCACCACCTAGTATAGGTATAAAATGATAAATATAGTGATTCTGGCTGTTCGAGTATCATAAATTCCTATGTGAAATGAGTTTCTGTAGGTATCGGTTAGGACTTGGTTAGGACGTGTTATTAAAATGTCTGACTTAATGCAAAGAAATCATGTATAATATTTTTTTAATTTATTAATTGAATGAAAATAATAAATATGTAGTCAATATTACTTTATTAAAATAAAAAAATTAATAAAATATTAATCTTTAAAAGTCATTAATACATTTTCAACCAACTTAATTCGACGCGTTAGGTTTTACACGTTGAATTGAGAACATCCTCTTTTTTTGGATTTTTTTTTATGTTTGTACCTCATAACTTTCGACTGGGTGAAACGATTTTGATGATTCTTTTTTTATTTGAAAGCTTGTGCTTCCCTTGTGGTCCCATTTCAATTTGGTCCAGTTCTGACAATGGCATCCATGAGAAAAGACCATGAGACGGTTTGAAGTCGATTTATTTTTTGTTAAAAAAAAGGTCTAATATCCTTTTAGGTAGAAATCACTCACTTTTAGACTAGATTACCTATATATAGCAAAAATTAGTAACTAACCTATTTGTTGACAGGTTTGGTTCCAAAACCGTCGTGCAAAATGGCGGAAACAAGAAAAAGTTGGCCCTCATGCACACCCCTATAGCGGTTACTTGGGAACTACTCAGCCCCTGCCAACAACATCTACCTTACCAGCACCTTCGCTACCATTGTCGCAGTTGGGATTTGGGCTCAGAAAACCTTTTGACACCTTGGCTTTTAGGTAATTACTTAATTAGTTTAATAACCTAGTGTGTAGTCTCATGTTTTATTTAGTCTCACATCAAAACATTGCTTCATTGTTTGTGATAAATAATAATTGCATAATTGCGAATTTACATTAAAAAATCACCACATAAAGAAACGCAATAGATAGACTAATTTACGCATAGGTTATGATGTATGAGTTGAAATGCCATCAATCTTAAATTGGTAACTAAATCATCCTGCACTAGGCCAGATTTATTTCCTCCTAAGAATCTTTATGTGTTTTTTAGCATTTATAATACTTCACTCTATATAATAAAACTCCTAAAGTAATTAAAATTTGCTCGTATTTTATGTATGAAACTTTACAAAAAAATAATATCTTAAATATATCAATGAAAGTAAAAATTTTTTAGTAGCTTCAGAATAGAATAAATCAAGAACTATAAATTCACTCTCTATCTATAGGCTAGAAGAAACGGCCACATTTATTCGACACAGCCTTAGAATTTCTTTGTTTAATTCAAAATGTAACATCTTTCTTTCTTTTTGAACAGGTATACAAACGCACCTCTCTTCGGTGCTCAGTATTTGCCGCCTTTGACGAGACAACCGCTTTTCGCAGCACCATTGTACGCCACGTCACCAGCCCATTTCCATTCACTCTTCGCTAACCTCTCCCTGCCGGAGCCGCCTCGGCTTTCGCCCGAACATTGCCGATTGTCGCCCGAAGTTACCCGATCGTCGACGGAAGTTACTCGATCCCCAGCACCGTCACTTTCGCCTCCCATTTCACCGGGAAGCGAATCGTTACCACAGTCCATGTTGGATGACGTCAGAACCTCGAGTATTGCTGCCTTGAGATTGGCAGCTAGAGAACACGAGCTTAGATTGGAATTGTTACGGCAAAGAGCAGATCTGATTTGTTGATATAAAGCTTCACACATATTATAGAACTAGATGGCGCCCGCGATTTGGTCCGCGTTGTAAAAGAAAAAAGTAGCCTATATCCTATCTAAATGTTTATCTACCAAGATTCATGAAAATCAATTAATTCATTTAAGAGTTATGGAGGAACATACATACATAATATGTACCTACATACACTTAGGCTTCTTTTAAACCACTAAACGGACTTTGATACGGTTTTCACTATTGAAAAGAGCGATATAAGAGAAAGTTTTGTATAAATAAATTGTAAAAAAAATTGCATTCGATTGAAGCCAGGGGCGGGTTTCTAGTAGGTATATTAATAAATGACCACACTAAATTAGTTTTAATATTAGTATAATGAAAATTTAGAATGCCCTAGATTTGCATGCGAACATTTGTATTTTGTATACAGTTAATAATTGTATAGTTATGTAATAAATAGGTTTTAAAATAAGTAATGTCGTTTATTGTAAATAATTATTTTTATGTAATAGATATTTATGTTTCAAACCAATTGCACAATATTTTATATTCCGTCCAGTGTAAATTTTACTTGAACGTTGTAAATCAATAAATATATTTCAATTTATTTAGTATTTTTCTTTTAACATAAAATTAACCTAAATCAAATTCAAAATCAACTGGACCGATTTTGAGGAGACATTTAGGAGTGACTTTTATTAAAAAAGTAGCTGGTGCCCGCGACTTTGTCCGCGTTCTCTATTAGCCTATAGCCTCCTTGATAAATGGACTATCTAATAAAAAAATAATTTTTCAATTCGAATCAGTAGTTCCTGCTGGTTTGAATTAGTTAATGCAAAAACATAATATAAGTATTGGCGATCCTTTGCGGAAAATCCGCGACGGAATTTCCGTAAAGTGTGTCGGAAGCCTAAGGCCGATTGAAACGCTTTTCCACTTGTGAATTTTCTCTCCTTGAGGTCTCTTTTGAGGCCTAACTGTACATTATCTCTCTCAGCATATGTCAGGATTGTCAGGACATGAGAGAGAACATAGAAAAATGGTCTGGAACAATAACAGAATGGTACTCCAGGGATAGCAAAAAATGTAAAGGTTTATAAGTACCTAAACGTTGGGAAGATGACTTCAAGGAAGTAGCCGGTCCAAAGTGGATGAGAATCGCAAGAGAAAGATAGATAGCTGGAAGTCTTTGGGGGAGGCCTTTTTCGAGGGACAAGCTGTAATACCCATCGTTGACTATCTAATTCTAATCTATAGCACGCCGAAGAGTTTGTTTGTTTTGTATATGCTAATCTCAGGAACTACTGGGTTGAATTGAAAAAATATTTTTGTTAGTCCATCTATTGAGGAAGGCTATAGATAGGCTAAAAAGAACGTGGATTAAGTCGCGGACACCAGCTAGTATAATAATAACCGCATTGTATTTACAGTACCTAATAAAGGCTCATTCTTATTTATTTATTTAGTCTTTTCTGAATAATAATTGTAATTAAGTATGATTTTTTTTAATCATTAATTCACAAATACGCGAACCACTTTCACAATTCCACAATTGGCGAATTCCATTTGCGATAGGTAAACTTTTTGTTCAGAGACGTCGGAAACGGTGTTTGGCAAAAAAAGTTCATAATGCCTGGTTCAACTACTTACTGCATTTCGTAATCATCTTAAACTACAGGTACATCTATACTAATATTATAAAGAGGAAAGATTTGATTGTTTGTTTGTTTGTTTGTATAGAATTGGCTCCGAAACTACTGGACCGATTTGAACAAATATTTTACCATTAGAAGCCGACATTATCCGTGATGAACATAGAATACTTTTTATCGAGGGAAAATGCTTCATTCCTATGGGAAATCTAAAATAAAAGTAAGCTGCTTGGCCCGGGAGATAGCGCTATTTTGGATCTATCCAAAATACGGTAGATGGCGTTTTATACTTTTCTACGCGGACGAAGTCGCGGGACCAGCTAGTACAATTATAAAACAAATTATTAGTTGTCCGCCTGTCTGTCTGTTCTCTGATTTTGATACGGATTTCACTAATGGAAAGACTGATAAAGCGGGGAAGGTTACTTATTATATATTACTTACTTAATTTGAAGGAAAAAATGCATCCGTGCGAAACGGGGATCGAATCGCTAGTATTTCTATAAAAGATTTTATTTAAATTTCAACTGAAATCGATTTGTTGCACTACTTGTGTAATAGATTAGACACTTGTTAAAAATATTTATCTACATTCAGTTTCCAGCAGTTAGTTCAATGACAATAAAATTTTCTTAGTTTTGTTTCGTCTAATGGCTAGCAAGCCACGAAAGGTTATTGACTTGCTATGATTCACAGTACGATCATCACCAATTTGTGCTGTGTGGTAGATAATAATTATTTATTTAATATGACCGCATTAGTCAACGAAGTGAAGGCCGGGTGAAGGGATGAGACGTGTCTAATTACGTGACCTCCTAAGAACCGAAACCGCGCGATATAATGACACCTACAATCTGTCTAGATTCAAGAATATCGCAGGATTTAAAATATTGTTGTTATTTTTATGTTTTTTTTTGTCGAATTGGAATTAAATAAATAATCAGATCAATAAATAATCAATCATCAATTGATAAATAATCAAATAATCAGAGCCTTATCTATAAATAAATTTAAATGTGTCATTAAAACTAAACTCCTCTCGAAAGGCTATTATAATGATTATTTAAGCGACAAAGAAACCTGGATTTAAGCTATTCGGAGTTCGTACTATGTTTTGTAAAACTATAATTGTATATATATACTTTAAGTTTGTTAATATTAAGTAAGTGTATTGTACTATTTTACATTTTAATGATGACAAAAAGAATAGTATCCTGAGTTTCTTTCGGGGTTTCTTCTCAGGATCGTCATCTTGGTTTTTTTTCCGAAACCCTGGTAAATTTAAATTTATAATGACGATCAAAAGAGTTTCTTGTGGAAACCTAATTGATAAATAAATATTTTGATTTTGATTTTGAATCATTACACAATCTAAACAGCACCAATCATCTAGTTCCACACTAAGCAACCAATGCTTGTATTATGCATACCATCAGACAGTTGATATACATACTATATAGATTACTTTTTTTTTGTAAATATATACATATTATAATTAAAAAACACCTATGACTCAGGTACAAAGGTAAAATGTTAACATATAAACATTTGGGCCTAGCGGGATTCGAACCCGCGACCGTTTGGTTAACAGCTACTAGACCAAACGTGTCGTCAAAGAGGATGTGTTGTAGATAAGTTTAAGGATACCTAATAAGGGATAGGGAAATAGCACACATGCTGTTATTTCGCGGTGGTAATGTTGGCATTACTTGTTATGGCTTTCATTTGATTAACCTGTCAGAATAAGAATGAATATATTTATTTTACTTAGGAATCCAATAGAAATCCTTATTTATACACTAACTATTTTTTAAAGAACACCATCACTGTTAAGTGTTAATTTAAAAAATATGTCTTGCATTATAATTAAAACTAACATACATTAATATATATAATAAGTGTATAGAGCGATAAGTAATATCGTGTGATAAAAGACGATCCCTTTTTAAAATTATATTTAATAAACATCAAATTTTTATTATTATTTATTTGACAAACAATTACACGCCTCCTTTGTGATGGTAATGGTGCTTATCATAAGATTTTATGATCTTCGCCGGGCTATGTTTAATACCTAGTGATGGGACACGTATTTGTCGATAACTTTTATTCCAATTTAAAAAAGTGATTGCCTGATTGGAATAAAAGTTATCGACAAGTGATTGATTGATTTGATAGTTTGCCAAAACGATTATAGATAAGTTTTTTATTTAGAAGTTTAGAACTTTTTTTTCTTATAATTTAGAACAATAGTAATAATGCTCTAATAATTAGTGAATATAACAGGTTATAGTCTGAAATACGCACATTTTATAGGAAATAAAGAGAATAAACAAATAAAGAATGTTTTAAAATGGTAACGGCCAATCTTACATGCTTGTTTGCTTATGAAACATAGTATTTACTTAAAGGGTGTACATACCACTTTCTGAAGCATCGTTAATGATATTACTGGGCCGGTAGTGTTATCGGATATGTGCCGAAACTTAAACCTCATCGGTGCACATATTCTACTCTCATCACATATAGTGAGATAACAACCCTTCCTTAAAAGTTCCGTCCTAGTGGATCAGTTTTATCGACATTATCGACTCATAGCACGAATCCCTAGAAGGGTGCGTTTGATTTTTTAGTGTAAAATAAGTGAAGGCAGACGCGAGCGCTTTCTGCCTAACTTTTATTCACCGATCGTGGTCTTTACTTACATGAGTTTACGACTGCTCGTAAATTAGTTAAACGAATAAAGACGTTTTGTGAATGCGAAATGACGTCCAGACATTTCCATTTAAATTATTTTAATACACAACGATTTAATGTCGCTATATTGATAATAAGGTTTTGTGCTGATTCAATTTTACGTAGACACTAAAATATATACAATCAAATATTACATGAAAAAGCTTATTTTGTTTAAAGGGTAAAATCCTGGCAATGGGGCTTTTGATTTTTTTGGGATTTGAACATTAAGTTTGAACTTATTTTAAAATATTTTTGTAGTGAAGTGAAAATAAGCATTTTCTACTCTCTTGTTTACAAAAAATAGTCCAATTGTTTTTTTTGTAAGAACAAAAATAGCCTATTTTTTTTAACTAAACTTTGGACAGAATTTCGCTTTGGCTGGATCCATTGAATCCATTTTCAAATACATAATATCAACAATAATTACAAATTACAAAAAAAATGGTGCTTAAGTTTCGTGCGAAGTAGTTTGTGTGCATTAAATAATTAATTTATTTATTTACTTTCAATATTTTTAGTAATTAAAAAAAATTTGAACGCTTAAAAGACAAAAAAATAAATATGAGACAATAAATATAGACAATAAAATAAATCAATATCTATTATGAATCAACAAAATTCTTAATAGCTGATGTTAAATAAGCAGCAATTTCTCAATATTTTGATAGGTGTGGCATGTTAGCTGCTATTAAATATTTCTCATTTACATTCTTAATTCTACGTATTTTTTTTAATAAATCACAGACTTGACTTGGTGGAAGATTTCATTTGCTGTATTAACTATATCTAACTCGATGGAGGCATTATATAGGTTTCCTGTGTTACATAGTATACCTGTAACTTAGTTAGAATCTGTCAAAATGTAGAAGATAGTAGGTATTGCTCGTTTCGTTATAGATCAATTATAGATCCTCACAGTCAATGGGACAATAACTGTTTGTCCCATTGACTGTGAGGAATTCAGATTTTGTTATAGATTCATATATGCCATTTTTGAGTAGTATTTGAAAAAAATAATAATTTTGGTTTAATATTTTTCATAAAGAAAGAAATTGACATATTCATCTTCAAGAATAAGATGTTTAAGCTGTAACTTTCCAAAACATATCTAAATTAAATTAAAATTTATAAGTATTTGAATCAAGATATATTAGTTTAAGAAAGTTTTGGTCTTGTATTAAAATAATAATATTAAATTTTAATAGCGTTATTATGCATTATAATCACAGTCTGTGATAGCAACTGTAACGTATGAATTTTAAAAAGATTATAGTGTGTTTATCTGTATATCGAGAGAGCAAGGCGCGAACTCAAGCGGCGAACGCGTGGGCAGCACCACAGGACACCTTAATTCATACAACACTTCACATAACAATTACTTGTACACAAAATAAACAAGCAAATAGGACTCCAATTCCGTTCTCATACGATTCAAGATCTAAGTCGACAATCCACTGAGACTATCCCCGCGTGGGTCATTGTACAATCGGTGATATAATTGATTACAATGCCAACTCACAGAATGTCTAACGCCAGGTTCTTGTTTTCTATTTATAGACAATTATTTAAAATTGATTTGTAATTTAAAATTTATATATTAAAGCAACACCTAAATTTATAATATGCAGAAATTGATTTCATTTTTGAGACTAATCCATTAGGATGTATCGTGATATCCATAGATCCATCGTGATCTTCAGTGCTTATAGAACTTGGGTGAATTTATTATTTTCCTCCATAACTCTTAAACGAATTAACCTGATAACTGATTTTCATGAAACTTGGTAGTTAAACATTTAGACGTACAGGACACAGGATAGACTACCTTTTTCTTTTACAACGCGGACGAAGTCGCGGGCGCCAGCTAGTTAACAATATTACTATTAATTACTGACCAATATTTTATAACAAAGTTTTGTAAAATACGACCAACATCGCTTTAAGTTTACCTACTTTCAATTAAAGATATATAAATTTTCTTAAAGGGTTAATATAAGTTATATATTAACCCTTTAAGAACTTTTAGACTCTTAAAAAATGTTATAACTTGCAGCTGGTCTAGAAATATTGTTTCAAGAGCCTCTTACTAACAATTAACCGAGTCAGCCCCATCCAATTATTTGTTAAATTTTATTTACAACACATAATGGTACAAACTTTTACTGAACTGTATTAGTATAACTAGCAGACCGACTGTTTGATGACCGAATTAACATTTATAGGAGTTAATCGATTCAGTTCGATTATATCATTCGAATAATCGAGCCATAAACGTCTCGTTATCTCTAATGGGAACATATGGGTATTGTACGAACTATCATAACAGTCGTTTCCTTTTTTTTTTACTAGCTATATTTTTACTGTATTTAATTACGGTATAACATTATTACGTTATATGTGAATAATATTCAATCAATTACCTTTATATCTATATCCATATTATATCCATATCTATATACCTATATACATATACTAGCACTAGCAATACACTGTATTGAAATATAGTACCTATTGAAATTTTCAAAAATCTGGAGTAAATGGCTTTGTTTTCAGGGATATCGTGTTTTATATTGGCTTCATACATGATATACTGAAACTAAATTGACGATTTTTAGTATTTTCTGTAGGTATTGTATGTATTTGTATGTTCCTCCATAACTTTTAAACGAATTAACTGATTTCCATTAAACTTGGTAGATAAACATTTAGACGTACAGGACACAAGATAGGCTATGTATACTTTTTCTTTTTCAACGCGGACCAATTCGCAGGCACCAGTTAGTATTATATAAAATTATGTTATGATCCAAATGCATTTTAGTATCTAACAAAAGCCATTAAAAAGCACCTTTATTAAGGTGTGCTCGGAAACTAACCTACACAAATTATTTAAGTAATTTCGCAAGCACTTAAGGAAAGGAATAACAAATTACTTTTTTGCCAACCATGCGCGAAACTTTTAAAATGTTTATGGGCGTTGTTAGGATATGAAATTCTCTATAAGTAATTTTAATTTCTCCAATCTATCTAATACTTAACTGAGTTGAGAAAATGTATGTAGGTATGTTTGTTGCATTTAAATTTATACTTTTATTTTGTTATAAATTAAAATATAATATAAATTTAATTAAATTATAAATTATACCAATTATTATTAGGTATATCTACAATTTTTTTTTCTCGATGAAAAATTCTATTTATTCTATTCTATTTGGTAATCCAGGTAATAAATTATCTGTGTGCCATATATTTTATCCAAATCAGTTCAGCCGTTGTTGCGTTATGTGTAGGCATCAAACATAAAAAAATACAAATATTCCCATTTATTTTATTACTAGCTGGTGTCCGCGACTTCGTACGCGATGTTAAATTAAAAATATAAAAGCAACGCTTGACAACTTGTTGTTAATAACACATTGGCCAGGCGTTAGTTACAGTTTTATATTTTAGATAATCCCTCGGGAACATTACTTTTTTCTTAGATGAAAGGCCTATGTCCTTTCTGATGTCCCAGACAACGTGTATGCAAAATTTCATGGTGATCGGTTCAGTAGTTTTGGCGTGAAAGCGAGACAGACAGACAGAGTCACTTTCGCATTTATAATATTAGTAAGGATTAGGATAAGGAACTACTTACTTATATATAGTTACGATTCCAATACTCACTGACATTACGGTATATACTTAAATACCTGATGAATCCTCTTTACAAGTAATAAAATTGTGTGAAACAAATGTGAATTTTTTGTACATATTTTTCACGTTTTATTACTGAACTGATTGTATAACTTCCGATAGCATTAGGTACACACTGATATACACCAAGTATACCTACTTGGTTGTAAAAAAATACTCGAGATGAAAATAAAGGAACGAACCCGTATGGAGCATCTAGTAGTCTATAATAATATAGTAAATTATACTTTGGAAAATGTTAAACTTTTGTCGAACCTTAACAACTGATACGAACGATTAACATAAAATTGATTACAATGTTTGCGTTTTGCTAGAATTCGCCATAAAACCTTATTACCGGTATGATTTGCGCTTGTCTGACTTCATTAGCACAAGGTGTAAGCGAGGGATTAGGCAGATGCGCTTTTTGTACTTGCTTTCATATTGTAATTAACTATCCTTACAAGTTATTACCAAGTAAATTGATGTAAAATCTAAAATATGCAATAATTTCGCACTTTCAAAGTGCATTCGCAATGTATCCATTTAACGGTCGACGTAGCCGTTCAACTGTTTTTAATTTGTAAACAATAGCACAGAATATGATTATAGTCGGCAATATCTAATTGCATAATTAGGGTAAAATGACCTAATGTTGGCACCCCTCCAATTTATTGGCAACATAAACTTTTCGCTGAAAAATAAAAAAACTATTCCATAAACTGTGTACCCACAATAAATAAATAAATCTTAGGTTTATGAGAATTGCCAACACTAAACAGTCAAATGATTGTCAAACTTTCAAATTTTATTTTATTTGAAATAGGTCGAAAGGTGCCAATAATTGGGTATTTTCCCCTATTAGGAATATTTTAAAAGGGCATAAAATGAACTAGCACGCGGAAAGTATTAAACGGGCGGATGTTTTGTGAAAGTTGCCATACACAAGTTATACATCTTTAGTCCGTCGGCATGATACTGCCGACGTATCATCATCATCATCACAATCTCGTCCGCAGGACGGGCACAGCTAGACATATATACAGGTCTCTTCCGTAATTTTCTAGTAGGACCAGTCAGAAGCAGCATGGATCTAGAAATCAGACATTACAATACATAGATATTTAACGTCATCCTGAAACGTCTCAAACTGTTTTAATTGTTATACTAATAGAGTAATGATATTAAAAAAATATAACTCATATTATGAACTGAGAATTAAAAAAACAATTATGGTTTTACGGTCAACAAATCCGAGTTCGGAACGTCACAGACCAAATTAAAAGTAATTTATGTTGATCGAATTCATAATAGAAAACTATCAACGCACAGAACAACCGGTATTCAAAATATATCAATGCAATCGATGTCAAACATTCGATTGTGATTAATCGAGAAACACTTTAAACTCGCTCACAACACGCAAATAATGTTTTAATTCGAAACACTCCTTCAAAACTCGATAAAAGCTTTAAAAGAAACATCGAAACCCGAAGCAAATAATGCTTGCTGATAACGTTAGACAAATTCAGTTTTAGAATATCCAACTCGCCAACTGTTACCGCACCAATAAAAACCAAATGACGTGGAGCATAAAGTTCATTATTCAATGTAATAAAACATCGTGCAAGGCGTCTATTTTTTTAAAAAAAGGAATCATTCGGTAAGCTTTCCATTAGCGGGCACGCGCCGAGGACTACAACAAATGACATTTAAAAGGAACAAGATTTGAATTTGTTTGAAATTGGAACGTCTCGACGGCAATATAAATGGCGTCTAGACTTTCGTTCGATAAGAATTGGATGCACGGACCTCTTACGCCCGTACCTACTCCATTCCGTACGAAACACAGATTAGTTTTATGACTGTTCAACAAACAACTGTTTTATTTCGGCTTTCAATTATTGAAATGGTCATAGATTAGGACCAATCTATGGCAATGATATTATGTCAACAAGTTAGTAGGAATTATTTAAATTTTTAAATAACACACGCAACGCCATAGGTGCTGCAAGTGCGCTGCTGGCTACCTCTTAAGGGTTAAAGGATAAGGGATTGGGAAGGGATAGGGAAATAGGCTCTGGCATCCCTTACTCACTCACCGAAACATTGCTTTAGGGAGGTGCTTAATGCCACCAGGTGGACTACTTAAACGACTGCAAAACTTACTGACCAGTTCCAATTCGAGAACTCTTCTACCCGCTTGAACTTGCTAATTCTCTTTTCTATTTCAACAAATTTGGTTCTTCGACGCATTTCAGAATAATCTCCAAGTATAGCTATATAGTTATATAGTTATATATAGCTCGCTGAGCGACTTTCAAATTCAAATGTAGATCTGTCCTGCCGTGAGAGGCCATGTTTCGGCACCATACGTCATCACTGGTAGGGTGCACTGATTAAATAACTTGGTCTTCAGATGCAATATCTGAAGGCAATGGTGACGAGACCAGGGCCCTTAGCCAAAGGCACCCAGTGCAAACGGGAGCGTTGTAGATTGACGAAACGACAGAAAATAAAGCCCGATGATTGGTCAAAATTTTATGTGGGCGTTACAACAACCAATCACCGGGCTTTATTTTCTATCGTTTCGTTAATAAGCGTAACGCTCCCGTTTGCATTGTGCTCTTGGCTAAGGGCCCAGGGGCCCTAATAGCCAAGAGCAAACGTACATTAGTAAACGCTACGCTCAGGCTACGCTACGCTGGGAGAAAGTTTTATGATAAGTCTAAATTTTATGTGAGCGTTACAATTACAACAACCAATCAACGGGCTTTTCTTTCGTTTCGTAAGTACGCAAAGGGAGCGTTTGCATTGGTTTGCTCTTGGCCAGACGGATTCTATATATTTAAGGTATTTTAGGTTTTTGCTTAGGAATTCTGTGACGTTAGATCTGTGACTGTAAGGTCAGTGCCTACCCAAAACCATCAAGCTGCTTGTGGTTTTATTTCACCAAAACGACTCGAGTAATTTACATTTCAATGTACTTAAGGTACGTAATGATAAGTTTGTGGGTTTCATACTTCTCAACTACGTATAATGACTGTGATTATCGAGCTCGGTGGCTGCAGGTACCTTGTAACTTTAGATTTTGCTAAATAGAAAAAGAATATTTTAAAATTGTATATTTACTTACTTTTAAATTTTAAATCCAAACGTAAAAAAATTTAAAATCAATATGTCACACATACATATCTACATACCTAACACAAAATGTGGAAATTCAATATATGGAGTTAGTACCTACCTATATTCACAAACCAAATTCACATTTTTAATTTAAAATTAAAAGTTATACTTATTAATTTTACAAACAGTACATATAAGTAAGTATACACAGTACTATATTGCAAGCATTCAGTATACGTAAGTGCACTATAAGAAGTCTTTAGTATGACCGACGTCTTCTATTGTTATATATAATTTCGCCTGTTCCACCTATCCTTAGTAAGGTATCCCCACAAAATTCCGCTTGTAGGGACCAGTAGGGATATGTTCCGACCTTTATCTTTAAAAATATTTCGTCTGCCTGCCTGCTGATATTATATTTGACAAAAAAAAGTTATCAAATAAATTAATATTCTTCTGTACATTACTATGGTATAAGTAAACGATATAAATAGGCAATAAATCCGAATAAGAAACTCAAACTGTGCAACATAAAAGCTAATTACCGATAATAAAAATTACTATAGCGCCGTGAACGATTCAAGGCCAAGACATCTGATGTCATTAAACCCTTGAAAAAGCCGAATGACTGGACCATTTCACACACAACCCTTGCTTCGTGGGGATTGAGCAAAAAACTAATGACGATGAAAGATAACTCAATTTGGACTCGATGTTGAGTATACGAACTGTATTGTTGAGATACTGCAACTAATCGGACACTTTGAACAGTGGAACTAATAAAAATTTTAATTAAATTCTTTTCAAAAATGTAGTAACCGATTGAACTTTTATTTTATAACTAGAGATGCTTCGCACGGATGCACTTTTTATGAAAATTATTTAGACAAACTTTGATCACTGTTTCCGTATAAAAATCCGTTGGGTGGTTTAGAAGTTAGCGGTGAAACAGACAGAAGCGGATAGCGACTTTATAATAATTATGTAGGTATAGACTATGGTATAAAATATATACATAGATATACAAGACACATTATGTTTGTTATTTTTAACTACTGATGAGTCTGATCGTTAAAAATGTAGATCCGCGGATACGGATACAGATACGATACGAATACGGATACGAATACGGATACGAATACGGATACGAATACGGATACGAATACGGATACGAATACGGATACGAATACGGATACGAATACGGATCTTACTCAATCGGTGTCATTGCGCGTGATCTTGAAGCAATAGTTGACGCCCGCCACTTGACGCTTGCATTATAAATGTGAAAAATGTTTCATTTTAAGAAATAAAAAATAATCTGAATGGAATTTAATAGTTTTTCACTGCTACCTAATCACTTTCAGCTTCAGAATTTCAGCTATGAATTAAAAATTATTTAGGTAAAATATCTGTAAAAAGATCTGCCAAAAAATAACGGATACGGATACGGATATCCGGCACATCACTTAGTATTTTCAACATCTATTTAATGAAAATCTATAACTAATTTTGTTACGACGATACTACATGCATAAAGAGAGCTCAAATGATACAAAAGAAAGCTTTCCTATGTTTTAAAAATGTAAGAATTTCAAAGTGATAAATATATTATCACAGAATTACCCCAAATAAAATGACTCTAGTTCTTAAACAAAACAAAATTCTCTGCGTATCTCGGTCTGTAGCAAGTATGTATACATATAGAAACGCAATAGATAAGCAATACACGCTATCTATTATAACAATCAGATTTCGAAACGAACAACCAGCTACTGTCGAAAACCGATTAGTGGGCCTAATATTAATATGACAGTACCTGCAAAACAAAATATGGGGAGGGCGACGCTCAGTAATTACAAAATTTAATATGTCTACACAGACTCCTTGTTTCGCATATCATCGTTGTTCATTAAGTTCCAACAATGTACAGCCACACATAAAAGCGTTTATAGTTTAATGTTTTCATTTATTGCCCGTGTTTTATGATTTGACTTTTTATACTTATTAATTTTATAGGTCACAAGGCAAATTAATGTTTTGTACGGGTATGCCTAATTGCCTATATTGCGTAATTTGTGTTCAAAATTAATTGCAAGTAGGAACACTTGAGAATAAAAATACATTACCTATTTCATTATTGTCTCACTGACCTATTAAAAAGCTAATTAAATTTGAACAGTTCTCTTATTTTTTTCAACCGACTTCAAAAAAGGAGGAGGTTCTTAGTGTGTATTTTTTTTATGTTTGTTACCTCAGAACTTTCGACTGGGTGAAACGATTTTGATGATTCTTTTTTTATTTGAAAGATGGTGCTTCCCGTGTAGTCGCATTTCAATTTGGTTCAGTTCTGACGATGGCACCCATGAAAAAACGGTGTGAAGGCAATTTTTTTGTTAAGAAGAGTTATTTATTGCAAGATAATTAAAAATAGGACAATTAAATTTTTGTAATTGTAAATACAAGAAAGTGAATGTCACTGAAGGTTTGAACGCTTTTTTAATGAGGAATCAGGAATGCAGACATAAAATACAAGACAAAAATTAAGATAATGAAAAATGAATTTTACTATAGGTAAAAGAAATATTACTTCAATAAAGTAGATACCTATTACTTGTTTATTTATTTATATAACACAGATGTTAAAAAACAGTAGGTGAAATACTATTATATTATTTTTAATTTCCAAAAAGGAAAAATAAGTAGTTATTTTAAGATGCATTTAGCAATTGCTTATAAATCTGATTTTGCTATTGGTCTGAAATCTAAACAAACGTTTAGACGTGCGAATCTCGTTTGAAATTACGGCAAGGACTTTTGTAATCGATTGTACCCGTACACAGAACGATGTAAATTGAATTAGTGGGCGTGTACACGGCGAGCTGTGGTGACCGTGCGGTACCGACTGCGGCTGTACCCGCAATTTACAATAATGAATGTGATGGGCCGCAACGCAAACGACGCAATCACTGGAAATATCATTTATTTCACTAATTATCGTGATTAAGCGGTTTTTGTTTTGCTTTATAAATGGTTTGCGCTTCAAAATGATAGATTTTCGTGTGGCGTGTCGTAGGTAGGTAGTTCTTTCAGGTATCTAATAGATTTTTACAGGAATCCAATATTTAATATTATCAATTCATTTGAGAGGAAATTTGAATTATTCTGCACTGGATATTTTTCACCTTTACAAAAACTCTCAGAAATTTTCTTAAAAAACAATGTTGTTATTGGAATATGATAGAATGTTTTTGCAACACTACTGCCGTTGTCTGTTTTTTTTAAATATCTAAATTCCGAGCCTTGTATGAAGTAATTCATAATATTATTAAAGCCACTATCTAATTACTGAAGGTCATGAACCTAAATCGTGTGGTATGTTATTTATTTTTTCAAATCAGGTCTATATTCAAGACAGTGAAAGGAAAAATCCTATAGTATAACTTATACTTAATCTATATCTTTATATATGGAGTTTATTTTGCAAAGTTCAAGATCCTTCCAAATGTGCAATATTTTAAAATTTAGTTCCGACCATTTGAAAACGATTTGGCGCCAACATTCGGCGGTCCGTCGTCTGAAACAAAGAGATTTGATTGCACACGAATGACTTGCGCGATGCGCGTGCGACGCACAATGGCGCACCGTGAAATTGGGGACGGACCGCACCGGACGAAGGTTCCGTATGCCAATTTTACGATGACTTTAGCTGATTTCTCTTCAGAATCGGATCTATCAAGTGTATATATATATTTTATTCTTGTCATACATACCTACTTACATGCTTTTACTTTTTACTTTCATTTGAGAATGCAAAAAAATTCTATCTGCGTGTAACTATTTATTCGTTTTACAATTCTTGTAATTTCGATAAATTCCTCAGTGTCTTAAAACATAACTTTTCGAGCAACGTGTATTGCTAGCGACGACGTGACACTGAAACGTGTTCTGTAACTATAGGCCTCGTAAGAAAGCTCAATGACGCTCAACGAGCTCAAAGAACAAGATCGAAACAGGAATGAGGAGGTCCGTTGACAAACGAAAGTTAACAACAAATCCAGGCGGATCAGTAATTTGAAGTGCACACACAGTATTCAGTGATCTGTTGTGATCAGTGAGTACAATAGTAAGGACAGTTGCCGGTTGCTAAGACTGAAAGGTCCTCAGCCTTAGCAAGTGGAGGGCAAGCGCAGCGTAAAACGTCAACCCACAAAGTGGACAGACGTAACGACACGTTTGGTTTAGTGGCTAGTAGCCCTAGTTGTCAACCAAACAGTCGCGGGTTCGAATCCCGCTAGGGGCAAATGTTTATTTGTTAACATTTTACCTTTGTACCCGAGTCATGGATGTTTTGTATTTATAATATGTATGTATTTCTTATGACCGGTCTTATTGGAAAATTACGGGGAGGGTTATGTCCAGCAGTGGACGTTTTACGGTTGAGATTATAATGAATTTGAAATATGAAAAAAATACTAAATAAATAAATGTATACTAATATTATAAAGAGCAAAGATTTGTTTGTTTGTTTGCATTGAATAGGCTCCGAAACTACTGGACCGATTGGAAGGTATATTATCAGCGAGTAACATAAGATAATATTTTATAAAGTCACGCGAACGAAGTCGCGTGCAACAGCTAGTCTTCGTATAAAAGTTACCCACGCATCTCCAAATCTATCGCAAGCTCTATGTACTGTTGTCGGCATATCATTTACAAAGTATCATCGGCTACTAATCTATTTATTGATTCAATAGACGAGTCTGTCCGTCAGATTTATAAACAAACAACGGTAGTGGATAGTGAAAAAGCGTCGGCCCCTTTGCGCTTTGGCTCCTCTAACCAAATGTAAATGATGACTCTACAATTTCATCAATATTTGGAGACTTGTAAGAACACGCCTCCTACTGTTTCATAGTCCGCTACGTGCCCATAACAAGTTTAAATTAAGTGTACACTTTTTGTTTCATATTTACAGAGATAGATATTTCACAGCAATACCCTACTTAAATAAAATAAAATAACTAAATTAGTAACAAATACAAACAATTGAAACCTGTCTTGAAGGGTTATTTAAATCAGTCTTGCACGACACGATTCATGAGACAATTTTTCATTTGATTTTATTTTTTAATGTAAAAGCCTGTAGACACGCTAACAGGCTGACACTGCACAGTAGGTGGTCATTAAATACTAGGTGACAACCGTCACCAGTTCATAGGTGCCTGGGTAGTTTCAAATGGATGTTGTTCCAGCATTAGGTGGCCTATTACCCATAACTTTCAAGAAGAAAATACGACTGAATTGGATTCTAAGTGTTTTCACCTACATAACATACATGTACATTGTACATATGTATGTATGTATATTGTATTGTTTCGCTAGAGTTTTAATTTTTTTTATATTTGGCACATTTTAATATAATTTAATCTAAGTTTAACTATTCTTGAACCTATGAAATTATAATTTCCAATAAGCAATGTCCTACGAAATTCTAAACAATTTTGTAACTAATACCATAAAATAAACTTTTGCTAATATCACTGGTATTACGTAAAACAAGTGGCATTTTTGAGCTGGTTGGAATGTGTCGAAGATTTTTTTCAAGCTGTCTTTAACGAGGCAAGCAAAACCGCGGGGCGCAAGTCGCAACCAGTAAAGCATAACAGTAAGCTGCTTTCTCGCAGATAAAGTTAAAACAGTTTGAACCGTCCGAAAGCTTTTTAATGCCTATTAAATGCAGTTTGTTAACCAAACAAAAAAGACATTATGAACTGTTTGCTCGGGTTCTGATGATATTTCGCATGCATAACTCGTACAAGGTATGCAAACAGTCGTCACACCTTCACATATGTGGAAAGCATACATAAAAATATATTGAAAGTTGCAGATGGCGAACCGTTTAAGTTTTTATCGTCGCACAAGTCGTTACAAACCATTTAGCGGCCTAATATAGACTTGATACAGATATCTTGTTGTAACGTAGAATGACAAAACAATCAATAAACAAGTGGATTCCTACATCAATATAAAGTTTGGTTAAGTGAGAATTTTTGAAATTCCTTAATTAATTATTATTTTATTTTGAAATCCTTATTAGAACTGAGTTATTTCAAAACTAACGCGGATGTAATTGCAGTGTATCTAATATAAACACAAAAACAGCTTTTAGGCGTGAGTATTCCCTTTTAAACTGCTTTGCACGTGAAAGTGCTTTTATAGTTAATAAGCAAATCGATAAGTTTATAGCTGAAAGTTTTAAGTTTATTCCCGGTTCAGAAAAATTATAACAAAATCGGGGAATAAAGTTCCATTCTGTAGCTACATATCTAATATCTACATCCAAAATTTAATTACACTAAGTACTCGATAGATAAAGAATAAAAGATACTTTGTTTTGTAGGTATCTATACTAATATTATAACGAGGAAAGATTTGATTGTTTGTTTGTTTGTATAGAATAGGCTCCTAAACTACTGGACCGATTTGAAAAATTCTTTTACCATTAGAAGCCGACATTATCTGTGATGAACATAGGATACTTCTTATCGCGGGAAAATGCTTAATTCCTACGGGAAATCTAAAATAAAAGTAAATACTAGCGGCTTGGCCCGGGAGATAGCGCCATCTATCCAAAATACGGTAGATGGCGTTTTATACTTTTCTAAGCGGACGAAGTCGCGAGCACCAGCTAGTATGGTATACGTATTCGTTAGACGCTCAAAGAAAATTACACGTATTAACTAAACTAGAAGGTAAAAATGACATACCGTGTCATTTTAGTCAGTGGTTAAATTTTTATAATTTTTTTTATCAAACTTTAAGGAACCCATAATGTCATACAAACATTACTAACTAAAAAAAACATATAAAATATATTGGACATATGCACATGCCAATTTCATTTAATTCGTTTTGTCCATTGTTTAATATACAATACATTGAAGACACATATGTTTGAATTCGACTAAGAATTCTTGTGCAACTATGTTGCTGTGTAACCAATTGATGCGTTTTAAAAGATATTCGTTTTATCATGGTTATGAATAAAACTGTTAATTATAAAAACAATGAAATAATCATTTTTATAACGCATTACAGTAATGTATTGAGGCGTTGAAGATTTGAGTTTCATACTGACTTTAAATCATTGTTAGCAGAAAATATTTTACCTTTTATGTAATAACATAAAATGTCCTATGCGCTCAACTCGTAAAGCAAGAAGTCCGAAAGTTAATTTTGGGATAGATATGTATTTGAGGCACGATAAAAACTGTTATAATACCTTTTTAGTAATATCTGAATGCATAACCAAATCTGGCACTTTTACTTTTAAATCAGGGACAATATTTTTCGCGTAAGATATTCTCGCGGCGTTTAAATATTTTATTTAAATTCAGTATCAAAGAAGTCGATATATTTATATATAAAAATGTGTCAAATTTTATTTAATATAGAAAAAGTAACTAAAAGTATATATTTTATATAGTAAAATCTATAAAATGATAGTAAAAAGGTAAAAACTATCTCCGTTGCTTGCCTGTTAGTAAAAACTAACGCAAACGAACACCGTTTTTTTCCTTCCCCAAATTTAATGCCGCTTCAGACTGGCGTTCGAAATCCGAAATTGTATTAACAATTCAATTAAACCATTCCCATAGCACACTTTTTAGTGAAAACCATAAATCGGAGAGGCAACCCTCTACCCTTTTTGTCTTTGGTAATGAGTGTATTACCATACAAATAGAATCAGTTCGGTCCGCGGTGTAATTGAGTTCGGCGCCCCGCTGACTCCACCCGCTTTGAATGCGCCGACCGCGTTCGACTCTTTTTAAACGTCCTCACACACGACCACAATAAACAAAATCGTTTTATAATTCGAAAAATTTTACTTAGATTGAAGGTACTTTTTTAATTCCATCACACGTGTAGGGAGATTTTCATAATATCACATTCATTAAAAAATTACAAAAGAAAAATACATGGAACTCCACAAACAGGACAAACAGGTATTTTTTTAGGTTAATATTGCGATTTAGGAAATAAAATAATCTATAAATCTACAATGTCATATTTAAAGTATTATTGTGTTATATTTTTGTTTTTTATTTATCTCAAATTAGGTATTTTTTTAATTTATAAATGAAAATGTAAATGTAACAATGAAAGTATTGCTAAAATTTTTAAAAAGAATATCTTCAAATTCAACATTTAATTTTTTTCTGCTTCAAGAATACTTTTCTTATTTAATCTTCTTATTTTAACTACAATAGATAATTATATTATTATATTAACATACGTGTATGTAAGTGTTATGTTAGGTAACTACTTCATAAAAAAATATTGAATTTTCATAAAAATTTTGAAATGTTTTGAAATTTTTTTATAACCTACCAACTATACCAAATATGACTGTATAGTTGGCAGATTTATAGATGTTATTATAATTATTGTTTTTTTATTATTATTGTTATTTGGTTTTCAAATTAGATAAAAATCGGTGACGTTGAACTGCGAACGCAGCAACGCAAATCCTACAAATTAAATATTTCGTGTGAAGATGTCTTGTACAAACTAAGCCAAGTGCAACTGACAATATAAATATTATATTGATTGGCAAAGATTGCTTCACAAATACAGGTTGTAGGCGATTAAAAGTTAGCGTTTGAATTTAGAATAAGTATTCTTTTTTTATTCAATTGTTTTTTTTTAACACTAAAAAATGGGTAAGTCAGAATATTACCGGCGGGCGTTAAAGACCTGAGTTTGTCTCAGTCTCGTTAGAATGTATTTTTTTTTTTAATTTTATTTAAAGGTTTTATTTAAATACTTAATAAAAAATATTAACAAATAAATTAGATTTTCGAAAATGAATGAAACTAGGTTCATAATTTCTGAAAATTATGAATTTTTTGAATTGAATTAAAAAATTTAAAACAAAAAAAACTTGAAATGGGTGATCGTGATTACCTACCTAGTAGGTAAGTATTTGTATGCAAGCTCTTAGGAAAGTAACATAAAACCCGTGAGAGTGAAACCGCTGAACGCAACGAGTATTTTAAAGCTTGCCTGTTGACAGTTACTTGTATCGATTTTCTAATTACTGTAATTGCTATAAAGAAACTCGTACTCCGATATTTGAAAACATAACAAATAATAAGATTAGACAATAAAATAGGTGTCAGCCTGCAGCGATTGAATACAATTCGTACCTAACTAGAATTTACAACACAAAACAGAAAATGTAGGAGTCTGTAAACGACAATTATCCTCTTTAGGGTTGTCAAAAACAAATTTTATTATACTGTTGTTAAATTATTTTTTTTTTCTTACAAAATTTTTTATACCAATGACGAAACATCTGGGTTTGAAATATATTTCTTGTGTTTATTAAAATAATAATACTTATACTTAACTACTTCCCAGGCAACACATAGGCCAGATAACAGTATGAAATCCACAAATTATTCAGTTTAAAGCTTTGTTATAAGGGTATTAGAGCTGACAAGATAGGCAAATGCTGTATGGAATGATTTTTGGGCTATTATAACACTATGGGCTGTTATGGGCTTCTTGTTGCTTATTCAGCTACTATTCAGCTATTATGTTGCTACTATACAGCTTAAAGCAATTTATTTTGTGCCCAAATTGCTTGGATAGCGGCTGATAACGGCAATGAATATTCAGCCATTCTGTGTTGCTTGGGCTGTTAGCGAAAGCCAATAGAAAGAAATCTTCAATTTCTTTCAAATCTTTCCATTTATTGTTAAATTAGTTTGTCGTTACACAATCGTTGTACCTACTTAATCATAAAAAATATAGAAATAATATTGTTTAATATTATTAGAATAATATCGAAATAATAATATTGTTATAAATATACCTAACTAAAAAAAAAACTCGTCCATCGATAAACATTTTTATAACATTTTCTCTCAAGATTTGAGTCTGCGTTGATGTCTTTTCCTCTTTTTTTTGCGCCTACAAAAGTTTCTTCGATCTGAATCCCTTTACTCTAAAGGCAAAACAAGCTTTGTACATATTCATTAGAAGTTATTACATAGCAAGTTACAACCCTTAATGAACCCGCCACGAGATAGAGTCGGCTTCAATTTGATTAAGTGTACTGTTACACGATATTTCAATGCGTCTGAGAAACGCATAAATATATTGGGAAAAAATGCAATTACCACACAAAATAATACCAGGTGATAATACTTTATACAACAATGGAATGTTTAACATTACATATTCCCCTATAATGTTTTTATGCGCTTAACAAATATCACATGTCCATATAAGCCCGTTATACTTGTATTTCTTTGGCATAAACCTCTTCTGTTGTGTATGAGGAGGTAAGGGTTTTATTGCACCTCACTTGGTTACGGCTATTGGCAGTTGCTATTCAAAATCATATACATATACATATTATATACATGAAATTCTATTTCATTGAATATATTATAGGCACTGGGGTTTGAACTTAGGTTTAACGGATTGGTATTCGATTGTCCTTCTCGTAGGACTGCCATTTCTAAATCTAAGTTCAAATTCAAATTCAAATGCTAAAGTATCATTTTAAAATTGTTCATTATAATTTTCAATACCTACAACTTATTGTAAGCATACAATTTTTTTTTTACTGATAACAAAACCCCAATTTATTACTAATATTTTATTACAGTTGGCAAATTTATTACAATAGAAAAGTTCATTGGATATAAAATATTTGTTTTTTTTTGAATGTTTTAATAAATTCGAAATATAATAATTATATTACCCAGATACTATACCTACCTATACCTACTTGAATGAATACTAAACTTAGTGTGACTTAGGCGCATAATTCCATGCCCTAATCACACACGTACCGTGGTAAAGCATTTAAAGATAAATTACTCGCAATAAAGTCGGACCTGTATCAATAAATGCAATTAACGAATCAATCGGTTGAACGGTCGATTAGTGGTGCAACTTGTCGGGTAATGAGTCTGTCGGATTGTCCGCAATTGGTACTGCGATAAGGGGCGTGGGACTCCGCCTACTTAGGCGTAGGGAGGGACAAAGAGCGCGCCATCGGAGGACAAAGAGGGACAGTCTCGAGTGTCTGTTACTGTGAGCTCGCCGCTTGCGTTGCCGCGACTTTTCGCACGGCCCCGTCGGCTGCATGCTTATAAATTGTAACTTAGTGCCTTATTAAAGAAAAATGTGATGAGTGTCGATTTTGAAAACTGTAGACAATTAATGACTAATTAAATATGTATCGCAACGTGAAAATCAAAATGAACTTTTGAACCAAAATGTTTATAATTGGAAGTAACATTGAAGTATTGTGTTTGGGCAGTGTTATTGAATTTTTGAAAGATGGACTTGACTACTCGCCGTGGGCAAGAGACAGGTCAACAGGATCCTGTAGTTTTAAATGGAGAACAGCTGTGTAGGGAGGCGTTAAACGGAACTGTAACCGGATGTGACGTAACAACAGTGACAGCTGATGTGACAACGAAAAAAACGAGCTCTTTCAGTATCAGGAATTTGGTTGGCGGCGAAGATTCAGAGAGATCCGCTGACGGGACCAACTCCAATGATGGTATGTAATGTTTTAGAATTGAAAATAGATAGAACCTAGATACATATCTCTACTTATGCCTATTTTGATCTTCCATTAAAATTTACAGACTAGGGAATTGGTATAATTGATGGTAGTATCCCGTTGCTTTACATCATCAGTTCTTTTGAGGTTAATTAATTTTCTGGCCTGCGTTCTTGCACTCCAAGTCAAATTTAGCAGAGGGAAGTATTCTACTAGCTACTAGAATCGTTTATGTATATTATGATTCTTTATTTAATTGAAAAATATTGGTGTAGGTAATATTGATAACAAGTTAATATCTAAGACCTTAACTACTGTTTAGCTTATAACAAACACTAGGTACTTACCTACTTACTTACCTACTTATTACTAGCAAAAAATGCATTTGAAAAATAATTCGTTATAACCTACTTGTAATAAACAAGTTAACAACATTATTAACAACAAAAATATTTTTTCGTGCTGAAACAAAACAAAAGCCAATAACCAATAAAGGTGATATTATTGAGTTTAAAGGAATCACGCTAAAGTCCCAAGTGACTTCCTATTTGATTATAATTGCACTAACATTATTTTCACATATAATGACAGTAAATGCCACAACAAAGATATTTGATTGGTCTCACTGCGCTTTACTAGATACAGGCGCCGTACTTGAAAAATGCGGCAACAAATACTACGCTGAATTCGGCGTACCCGAGCTAGTCACACTGCGAACTGTCTGTAATGTGTACGTGCCGAATTTTTTATTAAATTTTGGACATAATAAAATACCAATTTGCGTAGTGAAACTGCGTAAAAATATAATTAAACTGTGTAAAAAGTGATAAATAGTGACGATGTTTTACACACACTACAATAAAAAGTTACCGCATTCACGGAGCTGCAATAGCTGCAATGCAATTTTAGGTAGGGCGGTATCTACTCGAGCGCAGCGAGACCAATCATTTATATATGGCTACAAAGTTGATAATACCTAGTCACATTTTATTATCGCTTAGGTAACTACAATCGTTCGACTGCCGATAAGCCAAATGCAGGTTCAATAAGAAATCCTAGTTAGATTGTGTAGTTACTAGGTACTATTATCAAGAACATAAATATTACAGTTATCCTGGTCATAATTTAGTACATAAATGTCTATTCAATCATTTATTATTTATTTAATATTTATAAGATTTAGGGCCTCTTTCACCATCTGTCAAGTAGGCTATAATATAACCGTCATTTAAAGTCACCTGTCACGAGGAATAATTTAGCGGATAAGTACATATACCTACCTTTGTTTGTACGTCCTAAATAGAAAATAATAAAAAAAATCGCCTATCAAAGTATGCAATAAACCGAGTGAATAATTTAATAAAACATAAATAATTTCTAAAAGTAACTATTCAACACTTGTAGTTGGTGAAAGAGGCCCTTAAGAAGCAAATTTTTTATATCGAACCAATGCACTACATCTCAAAGTCCTTTATTTATTTCGTTATAGCTCCTTACTTGTGTTATTATTATTATTTCTTAATTAATTGACCAATTGAATATAAAGGCTATAGCGTTTCAAATAAATTTCTTTCGCTAGCACTAGGCGACGGTTACACGTACAGTAGATATATTTATTGTTGGATGTCAGTATTTCTAGAAATCCATAGAAAAAATTATTAACATCTATCAATACGCTAGACTACACGTTTAATAAATACCACGATACATAATTTTATTTATTGATGTATCACAATAAATACTGTACGTGTAACCATCGCCTTAAAATATATCTTCACACATTCCACACAGCACCATTTAGTTCCACAGTATCTAATGCTTTGTATTATGGATACCAGACAGTAGATAAATAGATTACTTTTTTTGTAAATACATACATATTATAAATATAAAACATCCATAACTCAGGTACAAAGGTAAAATGTTAACACATAAACATTTTCCCATAGCGGGATTCGAACCCGCGACTCTATAGCTAGGGGGTAACTAGCCACTAGACCAAACGTGTCGTCAAATAAGAAAATACATTATACACTTACCTACATACATGCATGTTGTTGATCGGCTTTCGTGCCAGTGTCTTGCGGTGACGTCACTGGTAACGTGCCCCTAACTAGTCGCTTCCGGAACTAAATTGGAACGGCCTGTTAACCGATTAACCACTTACTTTGATTCGCATAGTAAAGTGTATTCAATACATACAACAGTTTTTAGAAGCAAATGTTTTGTTAGAATAGACTGTACAAATTAGCATTGCGAATCGCAGTGTGCCCTGCCATACTAAATAGGTAGCCCAGACCAGAGCCAACTTTGAATAATTCATTTCCAAAGTTAGTCCTATTGGGAGTCGAACCCGGATCCTTGACTCAGATGGCCTGACCAAAAGATATTGATTGGTCTCGCTGCGCTCTACTAGATACAGCTGCTGTACACAACAAATGCGGCAACAAATACTACACCGAATTCGGCGTACCCGTGCTGCAAAATTTCTGTGATGTATACGTGCCGTATGTTTTATTAAATTTTGGGCATGATAAAATGCCAATTTGCATAGTGACAAAGTATTATAACAAATATTAAATGAGACGAAAAATGTTTAAAAAATATTGACTAAGTAATACCTACCTATTACAGTAAGTATACAGTATATTTATTTTAGAAACCTTTTCTACATTTGACAAGCCTATTTTGTGAGTATCACTGACCACTCACAATTTTTGACAAGCCAATACGCAACCTATAAAGGCATCCAAAGCATTCGAGACATCCGTGAACAAATCAAAATTAAAAAGCTTCGAATGGTCCCTAAATAAAGTGGAGATAAGTTTACAAATGAGTTGTATTTTTGGAATTTAAAGTACACAGAACACGATGTTGTAAAACGTACCTTATTCCGAATTAATTATGATATAAATACGTGTGTCTTGTCCCCGAGTTGTTATGGGGTGATATGGAAATAAAAGGATTTGAAAGTGAGAGTTATCACGGGGACCCATTAGGCCGCACGCGCTGACCCACCGTTGACAAAAAGAAAAAAAAAAATTAGAAACGTTTTGTATGGTTTGTCGTAAAAATAGTTGTCAGACAGTGTCGGGCGACTCCTGTGTGGCACTCAGAATACTCATGTGGGATAAGGGATAACGAAATGCAAAGAGAGCATTAGAAAACTTTACGATCGTGGAATTTAGTGGTTAATGTGTATTTTACTTTTTAATAATATTATTTGTCTTACGATTGTGTTGAGTTACATATATTACATATATTACATTACGTATTATGTAGATATAATTATGGGATAGTCTCATATGATTCACACCTTCCATGTTGGTAGAAGTTGATGTGATGCCTTAATGATGTCAGATATGTAGAATAAGATTATTTTAAGATACATACAAATATAGCATTCTTTTAAGACATGAACATTATCAGGATTTTTTCTAGTTTCTAGTTCTAGTTCTAGTTTAGCGTAAAATCATCTAAATAATAGTTGATTGATAATCAAAATTTGAAATGGAATTTATTGTATATAGTTTTTCAATACAATTCACACAATCCAATTCACGTTCTAATTAATATAGAAAGTTATAAAACGCCTAACAAAAACTTATTAAAGGAAATCTCTCTAAAAACAAGGTAGTTAATTAATATACATTTGCTAACTACTATATAAACTGATATTTCTAGGTAGAGTAGGTATGAGTACTTACCTATAATTTGCAATCAACTTACAATCAATTTCAACAAAACAAACCGTCAACCTGTCTAAATAGTAATTATCTAACCGGGATGTGAACAATTACAGTTCAAATCGTATTTTATGTACATAATGTGAACACATCTGATGGGTTTTATAAAGATGTGGTTACATTGTGAGCGTTATATTTCTGGTTGCACCGAACTTGCTTGCAAAGATAAATTAGCCCGATGACTTACACGTTTCGATTAAAATATATTATTTCAGAATTCCCAAAATAAAATTTGAATAGTCCTTATAATATCTCACAAAACTAGGCGAATATTTTGATGAGAAATAAGGTTCTCCTAAGGATGTTACTCCATGTTTAATAAAACATAGGAAATGCCTAAATATTTTTTTAAATTAAAACAAGATTTTCTAAAATGCTGTATTCTAAATTAAACTTCTAAAATACTTTGTTAGATTAAATAGTATTTGATATTTATCTTGATAATTTTCTTATCAGTCGGCAGCACATTTGTTTCTCTCCCGTGTTGCTCGTTTTTCCATTGAGTGTAACAATAAAATAGTTAGTGTAAATACGCATATATTAAAGTTCTTTTTAAGCTTTCACACAGTGAATTAGAAGTCGATTAATAAATCGTAGAACCCGTTGTTAATTCAATCTTACCGCTGCATCGACCGCTCGGTGCGTGACCACACCCGATGTTCCGGTAATTTGACAGACAAGATGCAACATTAACAGATAAGGAAAAATGAAATAAAACAAACAGCTCCGTGGGTAATTTGCTAGCTAATGACATGCCTTATCTAGCTAATTAAAATGCTATTTGGCACAACCCTGGCCGTTGTACATTGTCACAGAAGATCTTTATCGCTTTATTGTTCATTTCCTCGTAAAGTTTGTGGATTAGTGTCAAATGGTTATATTAATTAACATTATCATTTACTGTATTTAGCAAATGTTCATATGTTATAGTTTATATATCATTAGTTACTATACTGTAGAATTACCAATCAAAATTTGAGGATCAAAGTATGTAAGGAGCTGATTGGGCGCTAATCAGAGTTAATTTCTTAAACTTTAAAGATCACAGATCGCCTCTATTCTACTCGTATTCTTTAATTTTATAAATTTTACATTTTACAAATCTAGATTTTACAAAGCAGTCATTGTCGTTTTACTTAATAATGATAATATAGTGTAATTAATTCCGTATTCCGGTTTGTAATTCCGATTTTAAGTTCCAGTAAGAAAACTGCATAATTTTGAATTCTATTAGGTTATAAGCGAAAGACTCACGTTTTGCTAAAAAAATATTTAGGGGAGTGCAAATTATTATGCACACAAATTATGTACATTTAATGGTAGTAATAGATAATAAGGTTTGGGTGAACTTGACTGAAAGGTTCTTATATTGTTGGTAACATTTTAGATATGCGTATATTTTAGAACTAGTTGGCGACCGCAACTTCGTTCGCGTTGAAAAAGAAAACAGTAGCCTATCTTGTGCCTGTACGTCTAAATGTTTATCTACCAATTCATGAAAATCAGTTGATTCGTTTAAGAGTTATGAAGGAACATACATACATACAATACCTACACTTACAGATTTATTATTATTAGTATTGATTGATATGCGCACATCGAAAATGATTTATTTATTTATTTTATTCTAGGGAAATTTACATGTATAATTACATACTTAATAATAGTGGTAAGTAAATATCTTAAACCTAATAAAAAAAAAATCCACTTATAGATAGCAAACTAGTCTAATAACAACGATAATAAGAGTGCTAAAGTAGGCCATTGAAAAATTTATCGGCTATAATATTTTTTGTTTTAACTATGGAACTATGGAATATCAATTTTCAAACTTATGTGTCTGTATTTACTTCAAAGTGTCTATAATCGTGTTTGCCACAGACAGGATGTAACTGTTGAATATACCAACCGTAGCTAATCCTTTAAGAGCACACTTTGTAAGTAGCTTTGCTTACAAAATTAAAAGTTAACTAATCTCCATAAACAAACCAGTCTGATTTATCCAGATAAGGTTTTTTATAATTATATTTGCCATTTCATTACTAATTCCTTTTTGCTGTATAAATATTAAGTAAGTACTTATTGCTGTTTTTCTTAACTATTTTTTTATCAAGATCGTTTTATTGGAACTACGCTGGCAAGTAGATTTTAATAGTTCATTTGATGATAAGTGGAAATGCCTTTTCTGTCTTAAATAAGTATGATACAAGTAAGGAGCTAAGATCTGGGAATAAAGTCTTGCATCCTTACCGTATTGTTAAGGTACATACATACATATTTGTTTAGCACTAGGTATATTATTTTTATCTATAGATAACGTAACAAGTTGTATTAGAGTTTTTTAGAGTATTGCTTTCCCAATTACCTCTTTTTTAGTCTAACAAGATAGTTTTCACTAACTGCAACTGACTTGCAGTTCTAGATACAGTGTTGCTAGTAACCACCTATCATTATAAGTATTATATCTTAATCCTAAATATTAATGCGGTAAGTAGTAACTTGATAATATCACGGTTAACGACCAACGATTTTTAAGTAAGTATACAAGATATCGCGCACAGGTAAGTAAAACAGATTAAGAAGTTTCCTAAGTAGTTAAAAATTCTATGCAACGATCAAATTCGACAAACCAAAATCTACATACTTGAATTCAATGCGTTACTCCGTCAACACTTTTAAAATCTTTCAACCCTTTCTAACGCTGTCTACGAACCTATAATAAAAATCAATTTTATTTTCCATTAGTAAAACGCATGGCGCTCACTAATTTCACCCCTTTTGTGTTATTACATCCAGTTTTTACACTTTTTTCGTGTTGTTACATCCACTTACATTCCTATTACGTGATCAGTTACGCGACAGACGTTCACTACGAATATTTAAATGTAGAAGGGGTTCGTTCAAAAGCATAGTTAAATATCATTAATTCTAAACCTTCGAGAGTAATAGAAGGGTTATTCTAAATGTTGTTCAATATTAATAAACTAATAAATGTAGGTAAGTTTTTTATGGAAAATTATATTTTTATGCAGGCTTCAAGACCTTTACTCTTAGCGCCTGTTTCACAAACGTCAAGTATGGCCTACTTGACGTAACTGTCATTTAAAGTCACCGGTAACCGGGGATAATGGAGCTGGTATACTTTTGTTTGTACGGTAAACGTCCCAAACGTTGAATAGAAAATAATAATAAAAAATCGGCTATCGATGGATGCGCTAAACCGAGTGCATAATTCAATAAAACAGAAAATGATTTCTAAAAGTAACTAATCAACACTTTACTTGACGTTGGTGAAACAGGCGCTGATAATACTGAAGTTCAATAAAATGCGCCTTCAAGTAGGTACGAGTATACTGTGCCGCATATTATTGTTAAATTTATCAACATCCTTCACCAAAAGTTCTCAAAGCAAACTCGTAAATTTTTACGGGCCTTTTTTATTCCAAAACTTGATGCACGACAAATAATTAGTTTAACATTAAGCCACACACGGTGGGCAAATGGGTTTTTTTCGTTACAAAATTGCTCCGGTGGGGTCTAATCAACTGTTAATATTAAAACTACATTAGTTCTCTCAGTTACTTGTGTAACTGTCGTCGATTACTAACCGTGTGATCTGAATTTAACTGGTAACACATAATTGCCTGGTTTTATATTAACAATCAAAGGAATTACTCACTCTTTTGGAAGGGCGTATACTGTACCAATTAATTGCATTTTTAGGGTAAAAAAATAAGTTTATTTATTTATCTTATAGTCCACTTTGTAGTAAACACGCTGATTTACTTCATCGATGCTCGTTTTAACCAAGAGTCACCTAGAGTTTTGATAAATATTAATAATCCTAATGTATAAAATATAAAATATTTTGTATTGAATTACCTTGAAAATAATTGAATTTGAATCTGAGTTTAAACTTTATATTTCATGGTATTATCTTGCAATGTAATGGTTGTTGATTTTTGCCCTCTAGATTGTATTTTGTTTCCCCAAATTTAGGAATTAGGAACGTTAGCTCGTATTTTGGATACATAAATTGCACAGACACTTCTACAATCGACCTAGACACGAATATACCACAAGACAAGGACAAGAGGAAAATTAATACTAAACCCAGAGCTAATACTTTGATACTTTATAATGGTTCAATTTATGGTTCAATTCTTCGTTTTGAAAAATTATATGAAAATTAAATATGCTTTTTAAAATCTAATTTGCAAATCAATTATGTTTGAGTAAATAGGAGAGGAGGCCTGTACTGTAAATGCTATTTGAGGAGACATGGGCTATCATGCTGATTGACAATATATTCCTCACAACATTTTTACTCACTAATCTAGTGATCACCATATTCAATAGATAAATTAAATAGAAAAAAACTTATGCCTACTGGAGATAAAGTATTTGGTGTGCGTGTGTCATCTAACAAAATTATCTATGACATAAGGAGTCTCAACGACAATGACGATTGTCTATGGAAAATAATTCATACATAGTACCAATTACCTTTAACATTTGTAAGTCGTGAATATTAGATGTTGCTACAAATTGCTCATCACATTACTACGATTCATAAATTACTCAAACGTTTATTACCATCAATAATACATAAACAATGAGGCAATCCAATTTGTATACCTACTTAAGCCGTATCTACAATGGGACGACCAATATTTAGAAAATTAGAACCAATAACATCAAACACAGTTTAGTATCACCGCGGTCATTATTAGATTAATCGTACTACGGAATTGCCCAATAATATCAAACAAAAGTCGTTACCGTAAAGTTATTTGAATGAAAGTCAGGTTGTTTACGAACAATGATTGGAATAATAGGCCTTGGGTTAGGCAATAAAAATAAATAATGACTTTTTTATATTAGACTAAATGCAATGAAGCCTAAAAATGAATTATCATATTTATTCAAAAAAAAGTGTTTTATCAATCTAATTTCGTTTTCAGGTAAAATAAAATATATTATGTGTGTGATATGAAATTAGAAAAAATATATTAAAGTCTAGATTGGGTAACTACTATTGGGGGGGCACCCCCAATAGTATAGACTCTCTTTTGTGGGAGATGGTGTATGGTGATTGGTGTAAGATACACAAGAAAAGCTGCTTGATTACTCTTATTACTTATATAGGCGTCCTGACAAAAATCGGCAACAAGAATCTTACAAAAACCGACACACATGCGAATCTACGTAAAGTGATTAACTGCGGCATCTATCTCCCTAGCTGCGGCATTTATCCTACATTTCCCCTAATTTAATGGTATTTTAATTAAAAAAAGCTGCATTTTATGTATTCTTTTTGCAAGTAAACTTTTAAGTTCTACATTCTCAAGCAGACATTTTTAAAAGCTGACATTTTAATCCCATAAATAACACTGTAGTGGGCCTCTAATGCTATCAAACACGGCACTAATGCGAACGTCAACTAGCCGTTACATGGTAATCGTGAACAATTTTTCTTCACGAAACAACCCAATTTTCTCGCAACAAAATAAGCCATTAGTCATACCAATATCGTTGACCGCTATATTACTAACATTGGTTATAAAGTAGTCCGCAATAAAATGTTTAATTTGGTTATTTTTCTAAAGAGAAATATTTATAAAAAAAATATTTTCATTTGAGGCTGCAGGTTAAATAAAAAAACACCTTTCTACATGTAATATAATGTATGTGAGTTAACCTGAGTTAATCTCAGTTAACTTAACCTTACATGATATAAAATAAAGCCCTCCGCCGCGTCTGTCTGTCTGTTCGTGATAAACTCAAAAACTACTGTACCGATTTTCATATTGTTTTCACCAATGGATAGAGTGGTTTTCGAGGAAGGTTTTAGTATATAATTTACAAAGTTACGCGTGTGAAGTCGCGGGCAGCAGCTTGTTTTTAATAAAGAAAACTACTAATGCTGGGTTGCTCCTGTCGCCTGTTGGATGCTAGAACGTTTGCCGAACTTATTAGTATAAAATGGTATAGGGTCTGGCATACCTTTACCACTTACCACCCAACACAACAGCACACTTGGTATTGTTTTCAATGATTTTCTATTAAATTAATTATTGCAATATTAGTCCTTCAATGTAGAAGCGTACGCAGAATCACTGGAAAGCTGCTATTATATTATGTAGTTCAATATAATTGAATAGGCAAATGATACCAACTGAAAATTATATATTCCTTTTACAGTTATTTATGTGAAACTACATACATCTAATGATGATGAGTTATTCTGCTTAAACGCAACAAAATCACGGAATAATGTCAATTGCAATCACATTATAAAGTTATTATACGTATAAACAATTAAGAGACGGAGTTATATTCTCATTAGACACAAAATAATAATTATGTATTCTGAGAATTTGTTTCTTTGAATACTTATATTTGATATCTAACGTATATAATATATATACTTTAATCCACTAATTCCTAACAGGGAAGTAAATAGTATTCATAGTTTTCATAGTATACACTTTGCTCGGTCAGTATAGATTACATGTAATAGATTTCCCATATCTTAGAATGTTTTCCTTACGATTTTATGATTGTAAACCTAAAATCGTCTATATAAATAAGTCTAAATAAGACCTAAATAAGTCTGTCTTTTTGATAGAAGAGCATTTGATATTTCTTCAATGAATAAATATTTCTTCTTCTCAAATAAGTTAATATTTCTTTTAAATTTTTAAATTGCTCGATATTTCTTTTAAAAAGCTTAATCTAAACTAAAGGTTCTGATAGAACATCCGGCGTGCGCAACCAAAACCGCACAAATCTAGTGCATAATGGGTAATGGCCGCGGAAACCTCAAATGGGAGTTATTTCTTCAACTTTTGCCTGTCGATAGCGCTGTTTGTCATTATAATGTAAAGTGTATTTGTATTATGTTGATGATTGCTGCATCGTTCAGGTGTTGCAAACATTCGATCAACTATTACGATTCATATTGGAAAGACGTTATACCTATAACACGATTTACAAACATAGATCATGAATATTTAGTAACAAAGAGACACGTTTATCTTTTGACGTCGTTCAAGGACACCAACTTGACCTATCTGGAAGGCTTTCAGGGTCCCAAATAAAATTTCAGGATAAATTTTCATTGTAATAAAGATAATTGACAGCACGAAGCAAATACTTTGAATATTATATAAAAGCAGGAATGTAGAATACCTAGATTCTTAGAACATTTCTCAATATTTTGAGTTATAATTTTAATAATCTGGAACCGGTTACAGCAGGTCTATCGATCGAATCGAAAGTACATATCGTTTATATCGATCATATTTCGCATATTCGGCTTTATAAAAATTGTAAAGTATGGCATTAATAATTTTTATTTATGATTTAATTCATCAAGTAGATATTATGTTCATAAAATACTAATTGTAATAAACAATAACACTGGTTGGAACAACGAATACGGAATGCGATTTAAGTCTAACCATTTTTTTTCACTGGAACCAAAAACAGTTTTCTTGTTATACTTATTCAAATTATATTATACCAACTGTTTTAAATATCTGCTTGGCTCGTGTCGTCAATAACCGCTCTCCGCGGTACTCCTACGCGACGCTCCATTTCACCCAGATCAATGACGACCATTCAAATTGCCCTCACTTCTGCAATCTCTGTTTTTTACCCCACTTTTTTTCTGTTCCTTCAGTAATCGTTATTAAGTCTGAGTTCGATAAACTTGGTGCCTACCTAATCATTTTAGACGCTCGATTGCTCCACGTGACTTCGTGTTGTGGTGAATTTTTCATTAAAAGAGAATCCTCACATCTTTTCCTTAAACGAACAAAAAACTGTAATAAGATCGTTTCGTCTCGCCCTAATATCAATTCATTAGATATTTTGAAATATTTTTTTCGCCAATCGCCGTAACATCATCCACCGTTAACTCCGTAAAGTATTCTAACACGCTAATTTCGAAGACAAAGATGTTCATCAGATACAAAGCAGAACCAATTTGGGAATAATGAATTTGTGCGTTAACAGATTTTAATAGTTCGCTAACGTCTCTGGGAGCGGGACGGAAACAATGAGACGCTGATGGCCGGTATAATTTCATAGTCGATCCGTTAACAATATCTCGATGATGATAAAAAAGTAATTTCCTATTATTAGGCTGACGATGCGGCGGAGATGCGATCGGGCCGAATCGATTTGGCGTCGCTGCGTGAAGTTTGTTTAGCGGAACGGTAGCAGACGGCCGCAGTGGTAGGGGGGCGCATAGCTCGCGGAGGGAGGGAGGTAGTCAGAACAAGCGTGCGCCGGCGCAGCGTCACGCCCGCCCCAGCCTCGCATTACTGCCTCTATACAAGCTTTATTGGACTACGTTTAGTGACGCTTTGAGTAAATAACTAAGTTTGTTTTTTTTTCTAATTCTTTTTAACAGAGTTGAACGCCTTCCTGATTTAGTACCAACCGCCAGTTTAACGGTTCAATGATCTTGTTTTATTTTTTCGATGAATTACACCGATGAAATTCTGTCTGTCTAATATTTTTCATTGAAACGAATCTTTCAAGATGCATATCAGGGAACGTAATTTGGAAAATGAAATTAACATGTTGGTTGCCGTAAATGACGGGTGTTGTTGGGGTTGCGAGTAATAAATTGAGCGGCGAACGGTGCGGTGTGTTCACAAACGAAATTTACTCACTGCGCGTTAACGACAATAAAAATAACAATTATGACAGGACGATTCTTATCTTTGTAATCGTTTCAGACTAATTCCGTACGTGGACATCGCACATTGTATTTGAATGTTCTTATAGATCTACTCAAGCAACCCACACAGACTTAGCACGGTTGCAGTTTTAATCTAGATTTATACTTACAATAAAGTCCAAAGGCTGCAATCTAATCGTACGTTAAAATTTATAATAAATGCCAAGGTTATGTAAAACTTTTATTTTCTATAATATTTTAATGTCCGGTATAACATTTGGTTATGATCACTTAGTTTCAAAATATATATTTTTTATTATTGGTTTGGCCAAGAGCAAACCCATCTAACACTAGTATGTTAGTAGTAGTGTATTAAAACAAATGAATAAGTATGATACTTTTTCAAAAATCTCAATTCTTTGTGGAAATTACCTACATTAAAATAATTTCCTTGCATAATTTGAAAACAGATGCGGGTTGCAGCTTTATTGTATTCTACTAAGTATTTAATATGAGATCCCAGAACAAAATAATTTTAATTAGGAAAAACAACCCTTTGTAGATAAATAAAGACACTATTGTTTTCTGATTACCATTTCCCATGCCAAATTCAGTAAAATTACATATCCAAATGAAAATGTCTTATTATAGCCATTTTAATAGAAGAAGAAAAAGTCGCCGCCGCTGATAGCTAAGATTCACAAAGTACCGGCGGCAGCAATGTTGTAGAATCAGGAAACTCATGTCAAGCAGCACCACCTGCTGAATATCTGTTGTAAAGATTTGCATACACAAAGCTAACCCTAAAGCAATTTTTAGTTTTACAGTTGTCTGTACAATGTTTTAAAACGCACAGGTTTCGTTTACATTTTAAATAATTCAAGATTATTAAACTCATTAAATTTTGTTTTAAAAATTCAGTAATAGCGTTGTTAAAAATCAAAGACAACGCTGTTTCTTAAACATGTTATGATGTCAATTTGTACTTCCGGACCACACCGTGAACCAATTTTTCTATGTTATTAAGTGCCAAAATTACAACCGTGATTACGGACACGTGTCATCATTGGAATAAGTATAAGATAATTGACTCACAACGGTAGTTAATCACAAAAATATGAAACTAAACATCGAAATATTCAACCTTAATTCTAAATAGATAAGAGACATGGTATTGGACACGTTATGGAATTGAAGAAAAAGAAAAAAAGGCTTCCGATAGCGCCCTGTTATTAACGAGATCCGAAAACGCGCCGACTTTTTTGCAACCCTCTACCTATAAATGGACGACAAATAGACAAATTTTGACAGCAAACACTTAAAGCAAAAAATGAGGTGCAACAAAAGAACAGGTTTTGTATTTAATTGCTTGTAGAAACCCTTTTATTGAACTGGAAACGACAATAGGTAATAAAGATTCCAATATTCTCAAAATCACCCTTTAAATTACAGCAGTCAATAAAGTAATGGCCGCCAAACTTTGTGGAACAATTGATGATATAAATAAACAACGCGATAAACTCTCGTGAACGCATCAAAAATCCTTTTAACCGTTTCGATCTCATCAATTAGGACTAAGCCGAATGTCAGTCGTCAAGCAAAACATACGAAAATAAATTAGTTAATGTGCGTAAAGTGGCCGGGCTCGTGACTGGCCCGCCATTGAACCCGGACCAGAAAGAAACTCAATTTGATCTTATGTCAAATTGCCAACGTGAAATATTGACACTGATAACTCCGCAATTTCCTGTTAGTTTAACTATTTTTGTTTGATGGCTTCTTTTAATTGAAGCTAATGTTTAATCTCTTTAAAAATTAGTCTCAGCTACTGAAACACATCCAGCCTCCTGGACGGTAGCTGTGTTAGACCCAAAATTGATTGCTTCTGAGAAATCATCAGCTGAACCATCTCGACATTCATCAAGAATAAATTTGTCAATTGAGTCATTTACAAATCGAGCGTGTTGTTTAGTATTTGCTTAATCGATGTAATCGAAATCATGATAGCTATTAATCGATTATTGCGAATAATCAATCGGCACCCACGAGCGATTACAGCTAAGCTTTCGATAAGGACGACCACGACCGGTGTAATAACATCGACGCGTATTAATTTATTGGTAACATCAAATAGGGCCAATTTACACTAGGCAAGGTGGGGAATTAAGTTTATAGCGGGCGGAGTTGTTTGGTGAATGTTGTGGAAGCTATTGGCCGGAGTACCTCAGGGGCGGGGTCTGGGCCCCATGTTTTATTTGAATTATGGATGAAGCATGCGGTGTACCTTGAAACCAGTTGTCTGCGTCGCAGCCTCGCGCCCGCTCGCCTTTCCCCTCTAATTAATTGATGTTTTCATTTAATAACTTGTTTTGTAATTAACCGGTAATATCAAAATTTTGTGCTGAAGCTGCTTGCTGACCGACAGGCCAACCTCTTCCTTTTTTAAACGTAAGTAGCTAGACATAGTCTAAAGTTTTATTCGTATTGATTAATAGTAAAAGATAATGTTCATGTAATTTTTCAACATAATGGCGTATTAAGCTTTTTTTTATAGTTAAGTAATAAAGCCGGTTTAAATCATTAATTGCCGTGGCACGTGAATTTTGCATAGAAAACTTTATATGTTTACTTTATGGACCTGTTAATTAATTAATAATAACTATTACCGCCGTATCTATTTAATATTAATATTTAAATACTAAAAAAAAATTATATTTTTCTTGAAAAACTAGATATTAAGTAATTTACGTAGGTCTACTACTGAAAAAATATATTAGAAATTTTAATATAAAAAAAAAATTATTGCTTATTACCTAAGCTAAATGAATAATGTATATAAGTATACTAATGGACTATTATATTTAACATGTAATTTAAAAGTAAAATAAGTATTGCTTACCTCATAGATCAATAAAATATCTATCTACTGACTTTTTTTTTGCGGCCGACGGGAAAAGATTGTTGAAACATTCAACTCTTTCTTTTAACTATTACCTAATATTCCATTCTTGTTTATTTCATTTAAATTTTTAATCCTTAATTTCATTTACAAGAAGTGTATTTAAAAAAACATTTTTTTTAGAAAAAAAAAGTTTTCTTTTTATTAAGTATTGTCTAATGTCCCTATAAATACAAAATTACTTTTGAAACTTTTTTTTTTCTTTTTATGACTTTATTATCTAACAGTACAGTTTCTAAAAATGTTATTCATAAACTTAAGAATGGATAAGAATGTATTATTTCACTGTTCAAGCAGATTACAAAGAGCTCAAGGCAAATTATCTGAATACTAAAATATCTGAATTTTTGTATTTTACCTGTAGGACATAATTTTTGTAATAGATTTATTTATTTACATATTTACAAAATAGGTAATTAAATATTTAAAAATCAAAATAAAAAAGTCTATATTAAATAAAAAATATAATAATGTGTAATTATATATTTCTATTAGTAAGTATGAACAACTAAAAATCTTTGACTTGGGAAGATCCATTAATAGTTTGAAAGGTTTGGTTAATCTTAAGTAAGGAGTAGTATAAATTAAAAAAATGCACACAAAAGCTTTGTAGTTTTTTTTTTGTGTCTTTGTTTAAAAAACACAAAGTCAAGGACCCAAAACTGTAAACGGCAATAACTTATAATATTAGTTATTCCGGGAAACACCACAACAGGTGATTGTTCAGTAAATTGTACAACCCTTCTAAGTTATGAAATATAACTTATTACTTAGAAGGTTTTGTATTTGTAACTCATTACTTGGAAGGTTTTGTTATTAGTTGCTTTAAATTGGTATTAGGACCACCCACTTCTTTGTAATTACATTTGGAAGTCGATTTTTTATTCCAAACGCGACTTCCTCCGCGTTGAAAAAGAAATGTTTATCTACCAAGTTTCATGAAAATCATATTCGTGTGAAAGTTATGGAGAAACATATACATACAATACCTGCACTTACAGATTTATTATTAGTATTGATTAGCTTTTGAATATGAATTAATAAGTTAATTTAAGGCTTGTATTAAGAAAATACATCTGATTCAAATGTTACCTATATATTTAAATTAATTAACATGTAAATTTTATATCTGACAATATTTATATCTGACATCGACATCATTTGTTGTGACATCTCTCCAAGAGCAGTTTTACTCGATCGAGCCTCAGTAGCACTACCATGAGTTGCTATCGAAATCTTACGTTAGTTTACTTCTGTCGATAACGAACCTTTCACCCCTCAATGTGCTAGTGAATTATTTAACTACTAACGTTACGGTATTTCTCGAGAGCATCAGTCAAATTTGTAACTCATGGTACCGGTTTTAGTTCTTTGAGTGACCGCTAGAGGCGCTATACAATTTTTCATACAAATATTTTACGTTCTCGCTCATCCCTCGCTAGCGATTTCGGTCGTCATAAACTCATGGTAGTGCTACTGATGAAGAAATCTCTTTAGTCATAAACAAGCGAATTCAAACAACTTTAATGTGAAAGAAACTAACAACAAAGAGACATAACAAGGCGAAACGAAATGGAAGCCCAAAACAAAAATATGTGACAGAGGCACGCAGTCGGACCGAGATAACCCGAAAATGAGGACCTAACAAAAACAGTTACGGGCGAAATTAAAAGAAGCGACGAACAAGCAACAACACGGGCACTAACAATATGTGATAAGCAAGTTGACTTTTTAGGGCCGACGTAATTTGTCGAAGGCGCCTTAGATAAAGGCGGCAATTTGGTGATGGAGGCCCGAGGCACGCATCAGGAATGTCAACCGGGAGTCGACGATGGGACGCGGTTGACACGCGATGTCCATACGAAATACTCACAGAAACAGGGAATTCGGAATGACATTCTTTAAGATTTAAATAGAAATTTTTAAAACCACACAATTCAATTTATCGGTTCATATAAAGAGGTTTTCGGATTTATAAACTACTAGAGCTGTTGCACATGACTTCGTACGCGTAAATTTATAAATATGTATACATACTAATGTTACTCGCTGATAATGTAGTTTTCTATAGATTAAAAAATTATTTTTAAAATCGGTTCATTTGTTTTTAAGTTTTTACAAACAAAAACACAAAAATAGAAATATTTTCTCTTTATAATATTCGTATAGTACCTACTTACTTATTATTTTGTTTATCCTTATCATAAAATCAATTAATTAATCTGTACTTTATATAAAATAAAGCAACTAGTCCCTTTCTGTCCACTTTTACTTTTCCTCTTCCTTCAACAGATCTTGATACGGTTTTCACTAATAAAAAGAGTGATAAACGAGAAATAGGTTTGTGTATAAGTGTATTAAGATTTAGAAGCCAGAAAACCTTTATTGGCAAAAGCCTTTAACTGTACGAAATAGAGATGGTATCAATAAAAGTTGATACTCGTATTAAAAAATTTATAATATAGATTACTATAGAATTTTTATATTAACTGGAATAAATGTCTTGAGATTGACTGATTTCAATATAATTAATATAGATGGAAATGTATTCGTATTGGCAGTATAATGAGTACCAATTTTAATTATAATATTTACTTACATATTTACTCCTTTTAATAATATATTTTAGTTTTTAGTCTTAGATTTTACTTAGATAATATTTTGTAAATAATAACTTATATTTAAATAAAATGAATTATGTAATAAACTAATTTATGTACCTAAAAAAAAAGTGATTCCAATGTTCTTAAAGAGTCATATTTACATTACTTAGGTATATTATATGTCGAATTTTCTATATTTTCATTCTAAGAGTACCTTATTTAATTATTGGGTAAATAGATATTTATTGAGTTAGGTAACACAAAAAGAGTTTGACTATTGATGTCTGCGATATAAAAATTAAAATATATAAGTTACCTTTTTTATTTGGTTTGACGGTTATAAATTTTTTGTTACATTATTTTAGTGTTACGTTCCGCATCACGTTTCGTCGGTGGTCGCGTGTCCCCTCACTAATTATACGTAACTACTTATCGAGAGGCTCTGTCTCAAACCTTTTAGCGTCTGACGATACCAATAAATCTTCAAATATCTATCGCGTCTGAGCCCAAGCGACTTGCGGTTTGGCCCGACGCGTTTTCGTTATTAATTGCGGACGTATTAATAAAATTGATAATAATTTTGCGTGGATTGTTTACCTACCTATGACTATATGTATGGACGTTTCTAGAAAACGTATCATTTAATTAATATACTTATTGTTCTACAATACAAAGACCTTCTTACTTTGTATATTATTGTCTTTATAGGTAACTTAAAGAGAGGTATATTTTATGTAAAAGTGATTGTTTAAGAACATATTGTTAATGTGAATTTTATAATTTTATAGTATCATAACTCAAATTATGCTTTGACTACTTTATGTATAATTTATTCAATTATTACATAACTAAATCTTAAAATTAAACACTAATCTTTGAATTACTTAAATTAAATATTTTAAATACGTATAACAAAAACAATGTTTCAAAGATTTTAAAGTTTTAAAAGTACTTAAATTTTTAATGTTTTCTTTACACAGAGTCATATATTATATGTATATCCATATTATTTGCGAGTTTATTCACGATAAATGAGTTCCAGATCCCATTCACAAGTCCACTTCGCCTTATTTACCATCAAGCGGACCATGAGCCTGCCTGTTGTGAAACTTTAGATTAAAAATTACAGAAAAAAACCGGTTATTTTCAATCAACTGTACTTTACTTATTAGGGGTATGACCTACTTGGAGACAAATAAAGGTACTTTAAACATTTCAACACAGCTATGTGTCCTACTCTTATAAGCGTTCTAAGAAAGCGACTGTCGCATTTCAATAAGAAATTATCAAATTAGTTTCATCGGAAATAAAAAAAAAACCTGTCGTACGGGACCACAAAGGATCGTTCGCATTGTTCACAGATTTTAAAAATCATCCATAATTAAATGGAATTCATTTTTTACTGTCGCCGACATTTCGCCATGATATAAATTCCTGCATCACAGAAACAGTTGGGTGCACCGAAAAAGGAGCACTTTGCCACCCTGCTCGGAATGAAGCTGTTTAATATTGAAAGGACCTATTCGAGAATGAAATATAGCTAAGAAATCAATAATAACCGAGCACTTACGACCTGTTATATCTGGATTTGTGAACAGTATGAGACCGTCTGCAGGCGACCACAAAAACTGTATCAAATCTGAAGATTGCTTCCACGAACAATCCAGAGCGCCCGGACCAGAATTTCATTCTATAGAACCGTATAATCTTATCAATAAATTTGTAATATACCAATACTTAATTATGAACATAAACACAATTTAAAAATCGAACATGATTTCTAATTAGTTATATGTTAATAAAAGATTTAATAAACTATTTATAATGTGGAAATGAGGTACATTAGCATATGTAATCAAATTAATATTCAACAGTGTCTTGTCCATCTTCATAATAAAGAGCTTGGACTTGTCATCGCTTCACATATAATATTGTTCGTATATCATAATATTCAACATACTTATTATAGTGTTTCCCACAGTTCTATTTCTTACGCAGGAAGCGATTTCAAATAAAGAGAATGTTTTATATATGGAAATAACCTGCGCAGCCATTAAACTTCATTTCCTTCTAACAAAGATATGTATATCGAGCATAATACAAAAGATAAATAAGACATTAGGCGTAGGTAATGCAAACGCAATAATGGTCATTGATGTCTCAGTAAAAACGGAATAGGATTTACAAGAAAAAGTGAGATTGATACTAACATCGCTACGATTGACACCGGCGAAGTATTGAGGGTATTTGAACGAAAAAAAAATCCGAGGTAATTTTCTTTAAGCACACATGATATTGTATTATTTATAATCGACTCAGCATGTGACTAATTATGCCATGGGATGATCGTCGGACAGTTTTTGCTCATGCCAAAGATAATTTCTGCGTCGACTCGCCATTACATACACCGTTTCGTCGAGAATTGAGTTTTTAGTACGGCATAACTGAAATTGCATTTTTGTCACCCACCGCCTGGCGAGTTGTGATTGTCTGGGCTACTATAAATTGGCACTCCGCGTTTCCCGCTTCACTTACCTCACCCCCTCTGACGCCTGTTGCTCAGTGACTCCTAACAGCCACACAAACCGAAGCGTATTGAAGATGAGGATACCAACGGGTGTGCGGTATCGAGGGGTACATGACTCCATAGACTGGTCGCTTTACAGTGAAGTGACGTTTTTGTACCTTGATTACCACTTCATGTTTATTCTGTTGTCTTTATTATCTCGGGCATCTTTTGTTTTGTTGTGTAATGAACACAATGGTAGCTCGACGTCGGTTATGATAATATCGGATAATTTGGATGCTTTAGTGTTTAATTGCTTTAATTAATTTTACCTATGTCCAGACAAAAACTATATCAGTTTGATTGACAGCTTATCATCAGTTTTGAGTAAGATATATATTACCTACGTCTTAGCTATTGTCATCATCATCATTTTAAACACCTACTGCTGGAAAACTGCTTTCCCGCGATTATTACTTTAATAGTGGACCATCTTCTTTTACTATGTTAAATAACTTTTTACTCAACAGTCAGGCTGTCTGCCTGACGTCGCTTATATAGCTTAGTTATATATAAAAACCTTCCTGAGATCATCGAGAACATACAGGACTTTGTTTTATTTATTTATTTTATTTTAGGGAAATTTACAGGTATAATTACTTAATAATCGTGGTGAGTAAACAAACTTAACCTAATAAAAAATTTCCACTTATAGGTAACAATAACCACTGAGAAAATTACTGAAAAACAATTTATAGGCCACTGAAAACTTTACCAGTCATAATGTTTTTTGTTTTGACTATGGGACTGTGGAACAGGTCAATATCCATATCCTCTGATAAAATTTCGTTAAAAAGTTTAAACGATCGAGACATGAATGTATTTTTCTTATAATTTGTCTTACTAGGGACTACATTCTTATAGTCATTTATAATATGTAAAGATACGAAAAGTCGTTTCGTATCGTATTCTTGGTACGATCACTTACTTAATTAGTACCACGTCTTAGTATTTGACAGCAATTTGAAGAAACTGATTAGTAACTCGAAACCAATTCGAGTTAATTTGGAGTCAATTAAAGTCGCACACAAATTCCGCGTATAGAGTGTAACGGAGGCAAGAGAGGCACGTTGATTGCTGCCTTTGCTTAATTAAATAAACCGTTTCTTAGTAGCATTCTGTTCGCTTTAGGCCGCGCCCACACGACAGATAACGATGCGTTTTTTATCATCAGCTACCTTTCAATCAGCACATTGACGGGGGTACGTATCGTGTGAACGTTGCCTTATCTTAACAATCAATGGAGGCACGCATGCGTAATAAATTAGATGTTGAATATCATTTAAAGAAATTAACAATTGTTTTTGAGAGATATCTACATCACAGTGAATTTTAACGAAGAAATTTCAAATAGGGAAAAGAGCCTATTTCTCTTTCCTCTATCTATCCCTATCCCAATTGCAATAATTAAATCCTAATATAGTCGGCACGCACCTGTAGCATCTGTGCTTGTGTTATAGGCGATCAACCATCAACCACCGAGCTTAACATAAAAAAAAAATTGAAAACAGATAAAAAAATAATTAATGGCTTTTTTATTTTATCTCATTTTAAACTAGTTTATTTAAAAAATATTTTTTATTTGATGGCGACATAATCGACAGTGAAGCGGCCTTGGTCACGCGACATCTTTCGTTTCGACGCTACCAATTATTTCAAATCTAAAAATTCACATATAATAGGTAATGTTTGTACATTTAAACGAGTCAATTTTACACAAATAATAAAAAATGTAACTCAGTACAAAGCAGCTATTATACTGTTCGAATTGCACTAATTTTCTAGTATCCCATGTGACATCTTAATTTACAACAAATTAATAAAATAAAACAACAACTCTAATCGCAGAGAACATCATGATCGGTTAAACGTTAGTCGCGTGCTAGCTTCCACTGCAATGCGGATTAATTTATAAGCGGAAGCGATCAAAGGCACTCATAATATTAATTGTATTAGTTATTTTTTTTATTATAGACTTCTTGATAATTCATTTCATTGTCCACATTTGCTTGCCTTGTACCCTATTAATGTTCAATTTGTTTAAGCATATATTTTTTCCATATGTTATTCCTTTAAATCGCACTTTAAATATGCGAAAGTTATATAATGTCTTTATAATTATATAATATTATGCAATATATTTAATTGTCCAAGTTTGTTTTATTTGTTCTTTTAAATTTTTAAAGAATGGACTAAAATTAATTTAAAATATCTGATATTATGCTCTTTTTTAGTACAATTAATTTATTTCATCATAATTCATATAGAGTGTAGATACGTTTCCTTTTTTCGAGTTTAACGTGAATTTTGCTAAGAATTAATATTTATGTTCATTGTGCTTAAGTATATAAGTTAATCACGTATACATAATAAGGTTAAATTCTTATTATTTTTCCTAAAAATTATTTTGGCTTCCAAAGTGGAATAAAAATCAAATCTGTCATTACCTACCTCGGTACCTTTTTGTACTTCTATTATCTATATAACCGAAAACAAAATAGTAATTTATATTTCCCAAAATTTTTCACTTATCACCATTCCGCTTTCGCTTTTGAGATTACACCATTCGCTAAACTCTTGTCTTCAGTTGGAGCGGCCGCGGAAACGGGCAATTTCCTCATCCATTATAATTGATTGGCATAATTGCGAGCGGATTCCTTTGCCAAGTAGTCGACTTGCGGTGGACGCAATAACTATTCAGATTTACATATTTCGTATAATAATTTAGAGGCAAGACAGGCAATTAACATGAGTGGTTTACGGTGAACAGTGTTAATTAGTAACTTAATTAAAACACTTTTTTGTTTCATTGTACATTTGTTTGCTGTTTTGCCAAGAGTTTATATTTCTAAAAAGTAGGTCGTACACTTGTGTATAAAAGTGTAAAGAAGTTCTTCAGCTTTATGATAAACTACAGTCGCCCATGACAAAGATAAAAATTACACTTTATAAGTACTTAATTAAGTTATTGAATTTTAAATTGCTGCATAAAATTTGTGAAAATAATTATATGTTTTGGTACTTCGGCACCTAGTCACGTGACCACCATGAAGCTTTTTGCTTATTTGACTACTTCTCTTTTTATCAATTGACTTTAAAAAAATTACTTGACTCATTGAATATGGTAATGATTGCGATATCCTGAATTGTATTAATAATGAATAAGACAGTGTAAATTTAAAATATTTCAAACGAACCTCCCAGATAATGACCGTCGAAAATCGATGATTTATAACTGACCCTCTCAATCGCGTCCATTTCACTAAATAATCCGCTTAACCAGACCATAAAGGCATTAATTGAGAACGGTCAAAACAAAAAACTGTCGAATATAAACATGGCGTTCATAATTTCTTGATGACTGACAAATCCTATCGGCAAGTAAAATTGTGGGTCTTGAATTGATTTTTAACTTTATTATTTGGAGTGTAAAGATTAAACTTTAATGCGATTTTACACGGATTAAATAAAATAACGAGAGGTTGGATTGTGCCATTTATTTTCTTATAAATTATACAATAATATTTCAATGTTGTCAATAAGCTGTATAACGAGAACAGAAAAGTATGGTAATGTTTCATTTTAACAGCATTTATTCAAAGTAGGTAATTGTCAGATACGCGAGGCGATCAAAATACATAGTAATAGATGTACAGTCGGCCGCATAAGTCGATTAACACATTCAAAAGTGCAAAACAACGTAACACTCAACGCGCCATAAGTCATTGTCACGACTACAGAACAAAATAAACTTCACGTACAAACGATCGTAAAAAGCTTCAGTAAGTAAGTAAGTGAGTTGAGTGTTCAGTTGTTTTGCACTTTTGAATGTGTTCATCGACTTATGCGGCCGACTGTACCTACGTACGTAAGTAGTTCGATAGCTCGCAGTCACAGATTGTCATGGTATTCCTACACATTATTTATTGTAATTTATTACTAAATATTTTCATTGTGGACCAACATAAACAAACGGTATATATCTCACATGCCCGATTTAAAATTAATCATTCGGCCTATTGGGCCATGAGATGAAATTTTGAATAATCCTGAGTACCTAATAAAGAAAGTGAATTTGTTTGTTTGTTAGGCTCTCACGTCGTAAAATACGCATCTTCATGAAATTCTCATGTATGTCGGTACGGTGTCAGTTGTCAGGGATACAGAAAAGCATATAGGGTGCCTGTCATCCAGAAAGATAATACTGTTCTTGAAGGAACATTTGAAAAATAATAATTAAATAATAGAGTATTAAAATATATTAGGTAAATAAATGTGAGAATCATGTAAGAAAAAGGAGAGCGGGCGAAGTTACAGGCATCAACTAGTATTAAACTATTGTTTAAAAATTTATATTATTAAACTATGGCTATATATCCAAGAACATAAAATAGACGATTTATAGTTTCATAAGTTCCTCGTGGCCTTAATAGTTTTGATATTTTTGACAGAATGAAGGAATGACAAAGATTTCAGTGCAGACTTGAATCTCAGCAATCCTAACAAACCACACATTTAATTGTAATAGTTCATGAATCACCGATGAAAAGGCCTAAATTAAATTACCTAAGTATAAAATATCTAAAAGCCTTCTTGCGTTGAAACTGAAAACTGGATAGGGAACAGATATTTTAAATGTGCTTATAGAAAAAGTTATAGACAGGACAGCCCCGCGCCGGGCGAGTGCAGCCTTTATCTGTCCGTATCGGCAACTCTCGCCAGGATTTATGCATGTCATAAAGTTGACGCATATCGGCCGATAATACGGCCGTCACCGCTCGCAGCACCCCGGGAGCGTGACTAAGCCGTCAACCACAGATCTTCGGATATGGCATATTAGAACAAACAACCGTGTCACTAAAATTACGCACACTTACGTACAAATAGCACACAATGACAACCGACCCGGCGCGCGGCGAACCCACTTACACGCACACAACTGTCGGACCAATAGCATTTGTTGGTTCGCTTGTTGTTCGTTACGAAACACGTGATTGAATTGTCTAGCTAGACAATTCCGAGGCACGCTCTATTCTTTAGCGGTGCCATATCTCTAGCGGGGCTGCGCGCATTTTCGAAGATCTGTGCCGTCACCTCACGCATCGCGGCCTTCACAAATACTTACACCGATACGTTTGTGCGCAAGTAAATGATCGATTCTCGGAAAGCTAGAAAAACACAGTGATTAACCGATGCATTTCCTTATGCGAGTTAATTAAATTGATATAATTTCATTACGTAAAAGGCAACTTGTTGCCGTGGTTAATCGATTTGCAGACTGAGGGACCGGTTGACCCCAATGTCGGGTAAACGGGCGGTTAACGCCGCGAGGGTACGTTGAGTTTCGTTGTAGGTGTGCGTCTAATGTCCTTACACAAAGCTGCACTTAGGCGGCGGGCGAACGATCCCGTAATTACTGTTGTCGGGTAGGTAGGCGCGAAGGGCGATATTTGTTTGCAATTAGTGCCCGCACGGGCGATGTCCGGACGTCGCAGGTAATTTATGGTTGTGCGAAAATATACGAGTTGAAAGTGAGGCCGGGAGCGCCCGCAGCTGCCGCCTGCCGCTAGTCGCTGCATCGCGACTGACATTTCCGCTCAAATTGCTTTCCAAGTGCACTACAAAGAAACTTTGTCAAAGACGCATCAGCTATTATTTTCGCTTCTATCTCATAAAACAAACATATATTGTGTAAAAAGTATAATCGTGCGTTATAGTGCCCCAAAAACTCCCCCAAAAAGAATGGTTAGACAGATTTTAATTCGGTTTTCTATTATGGAAAGAGGGAACGAAAACTTATGCAAACGGGGAAGGTTTGTATATATAAAAATGCACCCTGGGCAAAGCCGGGAGCAGGTCACTACTAGTAGCTATATAAAAATCACGTGACCTACATCTTCGAAATGGCCCAACCGACTTCAATGAAATTTTGTAAATGTTACTGGGGAAAGATAGGGGTTGCGAAAGCCTTAAAGATAGGTATTTAAAAAATGAACAAAAGCAAGTAAAATATTTTTTTTTCTTTATGTACCTGTGATGTAGTAGGTACGTTAAAATACATTTGCATTAGTGTAATGTAATGTAATTTAAGCCAGTTATTAGGGTAACTACTGTCATAATTAGTTGTTCAACTCAACAATCTTACTTAGCATAGGTGTACTTATCGAGTATTTTGTAAAAAAATAAGACGCATTACACTCCGACCGCATTCTACTCCATGTTTGGTCGCTGGCAGTAAATTACGTAATTATATTTCATTACCCTGTGTAATTACTATCCATATAACAATATAAATGCGTTGCTTAATTAGACGGTACCTATCTTTTTTTATTTAAATTAAATTAAAAAATAAACCTTTTCTTTAAAGGCATCATCGATGTTAATAGTTACTGTGTAGTTGGGCATCTCGCACGATTTTATTTCGTACGAAATGTGCGAAGAGCCAACTTTAAATTTAAATGTATTTTAGTAGTCATCTCGCACATATCTTATTTAATTGCGTGCGACATGACACCTTCGGGAAACCGTAGTAAGCGCTTGGCACTGAATTTATTTTACTTGAAATAAAAGTACAGTACCGTACAAAAATGATCCCTATGGTGGAATATTAAAAGTATGGTGGAATAGGCGACGGTACTTTTTAAAATCTAAGATGCAGAGCCTGGCACATAGACGCAAAATTGCCAGTCTATGTGTCTTTTATAAGATGTACTTCGGTGAGTGTGCTCAGGGGCTCCATGAGCTCATACCGCCTTCCCCTTTCTTCCATCGGACATACAGACGTAAGGCTGCTTACCATCCTCATCTTGTCGAAATCCCCCCTTTTCGAACCAAGCGCTTTAAAACATCCTTTATAATGCGCACCGCCAAGGTTTGGAACTCCCTGCCTGCGTCTGTATTTCCGAGTTCATATAACCCTACTCTTTTCAAAGTTCGAGTGAATAGGCATCTTCTGGGTGAGCTCGCTCCATCTTAGGCCTCTCCCTTGCTACCAAGCTGGTTGTTGGCCAAGAGCAAACCCATCTCTAATAAAAAAAAAAAAAAAGTATATTTTTGACGACACGTTTGGTCTAGTGGCTAGTAACCCTAGCTGTTAACCAACACAACGGTCACGGGTTCGAATCCCGCTAGGGTCAAATATTTATGTGCTAACATTGACCTTTGTACCTGAGTCACGGATGTTTGTATTTATAATATTTATTTATTTACAAAAAAGTAATCTATGCAGTATATCAACTGTCTGGTATCCATAATACAAGAATTAGTTGCTTACTGTGGAACTAGATGGTGCTGTGTGGAATGTGTGAAGATATTTTTATTGATCATTATTTATTTATTTATTAATGAAGACGTAAAGGTACACAAATCAATCAAAAATATCTTTATTAAAAAATTTAAACTGAAGAACGACTATATATGGAATATAAATAAGTCGTTTAAAACACGTAGTATCAATGTTTGTTTGTAAGTTTGTGCCTCCAGTGCGAAATAAAAACTTTATGTGTCTTTTGGTTTAGTTCTGGCTCACTTTTAAACTATGAGCAGAAGATTTTGCCTTAAATACGTATTTTTTATTTCATCTGAGCTTATCTACTACAGCTTACTTATCAATTACATACCATCTGTGAAGTCAAAGTAATAACTAAACATCTAGTTCTACACTAAGCAACGAATGCTTGTATTATGGTTACTACAGATGATATACATACTACAAAGATTACTTTTTTGTAAATATATACATATTATAAATACAAACATCCACGTCTCAGGTACAAAAGTAAAATATCATAAACAGTTACCCCTAGCGAGATTCGAACTCGCATCCGTTTAGTTAACAGCTAGGATAACCTAACCACTAGACCAAACGTGTCGCAAAAACTTAACTTGATATCAAACTTGATATCTTAAACGCTCATAATACAGACACAGGTACTTATTACAAGATCGATTGTGCTTACAATGTTGCTTCGGTTAATTAAAATTCAACACACAGGACTTACATAATTAATTGAGCAACGCCTGCCACGCGTCAACTCGTTGACTCTATTTTAAATTTAAAATGAAAATTGCATTTTTCTTATCAACAAAGTTGGTAAAAAGTAATTACTCTAGCGATAACACAGACTTTTATCACTTCTTGTGGCATTACATAAATAATATAATGAAAAAAAAAATATTCTATCTGCTTATTTTAGATGATGTGAACTCATTTCCATATATCACTGCTGATTTTATTTATACTTGTGTATTAATTTAAAGTTATCAATAAAAATAAAAATAAACTGACATGTATTAAATTCCGATTGTAATGAATATAATAAAAAAATTATGGACATTTTAAAAATTATTTCTCATATAGAAATCTATATTATCAGAGTGTAATATAGGCCTTTATTTTATAAAGTTATGCGGGCGAAGTCGCGTGCAACAGCTAATAAATATATACTTAAATAAGTTTGTTTGTTTATCTGTTACTTTTTAGGTCTAAACCGAATATAATAAATCTGGTTGAAATTTGAACGTAAGGCGTGGGATATTTTTTTCAATTTCGTAAACCACGTACAAAGTTAGCATCTTATATTCTTATCTATAGTCATCATCATAATCCTTAATTCGGTCTAAATAAATAATAAATTATGTTTATTTTTATATTTTCAAAACTACACGTAACCAACTTTAGAAAAGAAAAAACAATGAACTTATTATCTTGCTGCGGATATAGATATTAATTGCACAGAAACATGTCAAACATTCCCGTTACAGTGTTCAATTCTTTTGAAAATTGACGGCACTTGCTCCAGCAAAAAGTGGCAATAAAATTGCATTTTATCAGAGGGCAGATAGCGTTTCACCGTTAAACGATGGACGGATATTTTTCTTGTCATTGCAAACAATTATTGTAAACAGTTGTAGACATCCGTGAGAGTGTGTTTAATAGCTGTTTAAAATTGCAAATTCCCTGAACCTTTGTCCGCGGACTCGATAAAAATTATACTCATACTACTATTACTACCAAGTATAATTGTTTATTGGCACGAACGCAAAACGCGTGTTAGAATTTAGTGTGAAATCGTTTTACTGCCTCTTATCGATATCGCATATCAATTAAGTATTATTGCTAAGGTTCCAGAAAATATTCCTTTATATAAACATTGATATTTATTTCCAATAAATATGGCGATTACGAGAAAAGTCCATTTCCGTTACTCGGACCAAATAAGAAATATAGACACAATTTCACCGTAAATACAAATGAAGCTAGTTTTATAAAGATGAGTGCGTTGGGCCGTTTACTGTATAGAGATTTTGTGTTCTAAGCTATATTGGTTTCCAAAATTATTTAGGTATACATGTGCGAAATGATTTTTATTTCTTGAAACCTGGTTTTTACGCGCTTTCACTACGCAATTCGACATTTTCACCAGTAAATATATATTTGTATAAGGCGAGGCGTAGTGTTGATGATTTTAAAATTATTATCAGAGTTTCTAAAATCAGGACTATTAGGTATAATCCTTATTACATATTATAAAACGAAATCTACCGTCGCGCATGTCTGCCTGTTTGTCTGTCCGCGATAAACTAAGAAACTATTGCACCGATTTTCATGCTGTTTTCGCCAATGGATACAGTGGTTCTCGAGGAAGATTTTAGTATATAATTTATAAAGTTACGTAGACGAAGTCGCGGGCAGCATCTAGTATTATATAAATATGTAATAAGTACTTAATGTGAACGAGTGAATTAAAAAGCTCTTCCCCATTTCGTTATGCTCATAAGTAATAGGTTAATATCAAGGTTATCCTTTATTAAATGTAAGAAAAATAGTCTATCTATGCGTCTAAGATTATGGTCGAGTCTCTTTTAATAATAATTATGTCGAAATACACACCACCATAATATGCACTATACTAGTTCAATCAACTAGGTAGTTATTTCTTTGTATGGAATTATAACAATTCTGTACGTTCCGTTTCAGTTCCCAGCGTGATTTTATTTTAAAATGCACAAACACGATATGAATGCAATTAGGTACAGAAAAAACTTCATTCACAAATCAAACAATTTACAATCGCAAACAGCTGCAGCCACATTATAAAAATGTAATTTCACAAAATGACAAATTTACTTTGACCGATTGTTTACATTTGAGATAGACATCAATTTTATCGCATACCGTTGTATGCTATTAGCGAAGAATAAATACAAATATATTTTTAATTTAATGCGACAACTCACGCACAGTTTAAAATGTGTGTTTTATTTCACCAAGTGTTTACTTTGCATCGAAACTCAGCTGCAGTTATGAATATAATATACCTAACTGTTACAACACAATTACTTATGTTATGTCTTTATAACATTCCTACTGTTTTTTTCATGTATTTCTAATATATTAAAATTTCGTGTCACATATGTTTATTGAAGGTGAATGAATATCGTGAGTTATGTAATGAACAGTTTAGAAATATTGATTTTCCTGCTGTAACTGTGAACGTATTGTAAGAATAGTTTATTGACAAATTGTTGTGCGCGATGAACTCCTAATATAAGCTACTGAACCGATAAAAGATAGGATAGTTTTTATTTTGAACCCTGGCCAAGCCGGGAGCGTGTAGCTAGTTAAGTATAGATATGCCAAAAAAAAATTTTGATCCCCTATCTAACGAGTAGTTTAATTAAGTTTTGGACGTAGATAGACATACAACATCAGCATCAAAATGTTATCAGTTTTCAGAATTGCCTCCCACTATGAATTTAAAGACGTAATAATCCCATGAAAAGTGAAAACACATTTTGTTTGCAGAGCAATAACTTCGCTTTGGAAATAAAAATTATCGTTATTCATCATGTTTATTTGCAAGCGCAACCCTCGCGTTTTTCCCGCGTTTTTGCGCATCGTGCACACTACGTTATACTCGTACTGTGCGTGAGACCGAGGAGTACTGTAGCACTACCATGAGTTGCTATCGAAATCTTACGTTAGTTTACTTCTGTCGATAACGAACCTTTCACCCCTCAATGTGCTAGTGAATTATTTAACTACTAACGTTACGGTATTTCTCGAGAGCATCAGTCAAATTTGTAACTCATGGTACCGATTTTGTATAAAAATGTCAAGTTAAACGTTAGTCGCTAGCGACTACATTCGATATGTTTTTCACTTATGCAATTCATGTTACCGGTTTTAGTTCTTTGAGTGGCCGCTAGAGGCGCTGTACAATTTTTCATACAAATATTTTACGTTCTCGCTCATCTCTCGCTAGCGATTTCGGTCGTCATAAACTCATGGTAGTGCTACTGGAGTACGCATAAACACTTTATAATATTATCTACTTACTAAGGTTTATTAACCGTTCGTCTGTTGCAAACCATTGTTTCTAATGATATAATTTTGCACTCTTATTCCAGCGTGTTTCCAGCCAGTGAAAATTTAAGTGTCTGGAGTATTAATACAAAAGCTTTTTATTTTATTAAACTTGTTCTCCAAGTTAGACAGGCTCTATTAAAATTGGCAAACTGCTATTTTTATATTTAGTTACATAATCCCTCCCCATCCCTCCCTTATCCCTTATCCTTAATCCTTCTATGGTCGGCAGTGCACTTGTAGCACTTATAGCGCCGCTTGTGTTATAGGCGACGGAGCCACCTACCATCAAGTGGATCGTCACTCGTCAGCCTGTCTGTCGACCTTAACATAAAAAAATATATATTGCATGTAGGTGATCTTCAATCTTGTTTAATTTATCAGTAGGTATCATTGTATAATTTGATTAGAATTAATATAAATAGTTAATTAAGTTGAGTTAATTAATTCCCCACTCCGTTGCCTAATATTACCTTATACTATTGACACACTCCCGGCTTCATATAGAGTTGAAATTTTCAAAAATAGGTTGCTTTGTTCCAAAAATAGGTTTGGTTTGATACCTCAAAAAGAAACAGGGAACCCTTAACCCTTATTAGTATAGGAAGTTCGCTTTTACATGTTTTTACACAGGTAAAAAACGCATACGCGTAGCGTTTTTGCTCGAGTTCAAGCGAAGTCACGCGTATCAACTAGTGTGAAATTAAAGTTTAATAATTATGCGTAATAAATAAAAAAATGTACGTACACGTTGGTTTTAATTAAAAGATTTGTATCAGATAATTAGATACATTACTAAACAATGCAATTAGCATACGTTGACTGGCATTGAACTATATTACATGAATATCTAACATCTAAATTGTTAGGAAATAATGTTTTAAATACACACACAATGCGATCACACATTGATTAACTTTTCAAGTTTTGATAGTAAATATAAGGAGATATTGATTCTTGGCTAAAATTTATATGGTATGATTGATGGCTTTCAAAATAATGCAACAGACGAAAACAAAAACTGAAAAACAGATTGTGGACAGGACAGATTATATTACCAATAAGCTATGAAATTTATTAAATGGTGTGATAAATTTTTTTTGTTAGAAAATTTTGACGGTTTGGATTTTGATTTTTTTTTATTATTAGAAATTTAAAAGTATAAGGATTTTTTATTAAAAGCATTTTACAAAATAAGACAATATAAAAACACTGTGCACGTTGCCCAAGTTATCAATTTTTTTCCCAACAACTATGAGTCGTCAACAATTATTGTGTTGGCTATGGTCTTCACTATGTAATCACTAATGGTTTTCACTATGTAATTGAAAGAGCTTTAAAAGAGGAAATTATATATTATGTAATTTGCAGAAAAAAAATAGTGCGAAGCCGGGGGCACCACGCTAGTATTCTTTAAAAAAATATAGTAATTTTATAAAAAATAATTGCAAAAAAGTGCTATGATGTCTTAGTTAATTTAAAGTGTTTAATGTTTTAATTTAATAGAATGAACTGTGTTATCTATTAATTTACTTTGACCTTACAAGCTATACCGCAAAAACTGATCGCAAAAAAAATACTTGGCAAGCAGAAAACGAACAGCGAGATTACCTTATTTGATTAGACATAATTACATATCTGACTATAATTAGTTTGAACATATCATTTCCCTTTGTTTTATTACAAATGAAAACAATTTTGCATTTGCCTTCAATACAGAATAAATTAATCTAATTTAGACTTTATGCGTTAGAGAAGAAAGATCAAGATATTCTATTCGTAATCGGTGAATATGCGTTGTAGAACTCAAGAGTCAAGATGTCTTGTGTAGAGATAAGCTTCGTGTTATTAAGGGGTAATTTACGGTGGAAATAATAACGATTTGTTAATTTATAAACAGCAGTATGTGTAATTCGTCGACAACTTAATATGACGAACAGAAATTGAAACTTCTTTGTTTAAAAGATCATTTTAGGTTCCTTTTTATGTAAAGGCCCCGGTGACCGATGACTTTAAATCATCTTTAAATGACTTGACAGATGTTGAAAGTGGCCCTAAATATTATTGTACATACTAACCTACTTATGTTACCTATGGTCCGTGAGCCAGCGACAGATTTTCATGACTAATTTCCTCTCAGTCGATAACTCATGATACAACTCTCTCATCAGAGCCACAGCTGACGTTCACAACGCATCATGATACAACTCTCTCTCAGGCATTTTACAAATTATCGACTGAGAGGAAATCATTGACGAAATTAGTGCCTGGCTTACGGACCACTAGGTCAAAAAATAAACTGAAAAACTGAAAAAGTCTCAGAAACGACTTAACAAATTTGGATGAAATATTTCACGCATATAGTTTATTACTTACTTGGATTAACATATAGAATCCTTTTTATTCTAAAAAAAAAACGTTAGTTTCCTAGGGGATTTTCAGAAAACGAAGTCGCGGGAACAGCTAGTTTCATTAAAAAAAAAGAACGTGTCCAAACGGATGCCGTAAAAGTTCGAATAAAGTTACGATGGTGTTAGCACCTTTCACACCTGATCGCTGTTATTATTTTCCTCTCTACTGAGCGAAGTTATTTTTTTGGCCCACAATAAAAGGCTGTGTAATTACACTTAATTTCTTGCAATGGTCACATTTAATAATTCCCGCAAAATAGAGGTTACCGTGAACTTATCCCACTGTAGATACGCGTCGATCAAATCGTAGCACAGCCAGTAATTTGCAACAATCAATATAGAATTTAATGCGCATTTAATGTGTACATTAATTGGTGTTCTGGAATTCTTGTTGTTGTTTACGTGTAGGATGTGCCTATAAACATTTTTTTCCAAGGGTTTGAACTCGATCATACATTCGCGCAAAACCATCCGCTTTGCACTGAGCCAGCTATTTCTAGTACAAAATTACTAGCGCCATCTGCTAGAACTGCAAAAAATCAACTCATCAATGTTGACATTTTAATAAAAATATCTGCAATTTTTTGCATGAGTTTCATCTCTATCTAAATCATAAAAAAAACTTAGTTTTTCAAGTCGTATTACTCCCACCTACTACAACCTTAAACTCGACCGTTCCCAGAAACACAATTACTAATGTTCGTGTATTAGTGATCAATTATTTACTGAAACATTTTATCACGCCGTATCATATTCGACGTTAACTTGTTGACAGTAAGATCTAGAATAATAACATTGATCGCAGACGTAAGACAAGTCGACGACAAAACAATCGAGAACAGATGTCATGACCTGTGCAATTAAATAATTATAAACAATAGGTTGTAACGCGCATCAAACAATTATAGTGTTACTAAGGTAAACAAACTCACTTGATTATCACTTTATTTAACAGGATTAATCCTTATTTTATCTTTTAATATAAAGAGAGGGTTACATATTAACTATCCGTTTTTGGTTTGTCTAAGAATAAAAGCAACAGGTCTGAAGACTGCAGGTCTTGAAGACTGCATTTTTGAAATGTCATTTTCAAATTAAAGTAATTTAAATTTTAAAAATACTTAGTCCGTTTTTTAACAATAAAATTTTTTATTGTATTTTTTTGTAGTAGAGGTTATTCGTTTGAAGAAATGAATCATAAATCAATTATATGATATTAAGGCTGTGTTGGATTGTAATAAACGTAATTATTGGATCGGTATGTAAATTATTATTATAAATTACTACCTATGATGTGTTGTTTGTAAGGACATGCCATTTATTGTTACATTGTAAAAAAAACATTACAATTTTATAATTTAACTAGCAGGCGCCCGCGACTTCGTCCGCGTTGAAAAAGAAAAAGTAGCCTATCCTGTGTCCTGTACGTCTAAATGTTTATCTACCAAGTTTCATGAAAATCAGTTAATAAGTTTAAGAGTTTGGAGGAACATATAAGTATACATACATCCATACATACATATGAGGAACATATATACAACATCGGTTAGGTACTACACTCAGATTTATTATTAGTATTGATTATATTGACTCCAATGCTAAGATTTGTACTTTATGATCATTTTATGATCTTACTATTAGGTTACCAACGGGTCCAAACAGTCTTAGTTTGTTAAATGTCAATCTAAGGCGACTTTATTAGATTTTTATCTAAAACGTCAATCACACCATACAATTTGAACGTTTCCTATTTAGGAATCTAAGTAGAGAGCTCGTGATCACACTACGCTAAATTGATTTCTAAATCGAAGATATAGAGTTGAAAATGGATAAACTCTCAATTGAATCCAATCTGTTCTAACTGCGATCACACCTTTCGATTTCCTAAATTGGATACGTTCAAATTGTATGGTGTGTTAGCCCTTTTAGCATTAAAATAATTTATTGAGCCACTAATCGGACAAAGAAAGTAGGTAAGTGCTACTCTTTTCTTAATGTTATTTAGAATGTATTAATTTTCTGATAAGGATTAATTAAATAATTAGTATCGCTGATAAATGCAAAAAAATGCGACATATCTACGATAAATCGAAGGCCATATTTTTAAACATAGGTATTAATATATAACTCTTTTTAACAAAAAAAAAATTAAACCGACTTCGAACCGTTTCATGGTCTTTTCTCATGGATGTGATTGTCAAAACTGGACCAAATTGAAATGGGACCACACGGGAAGCACCAACTTTCAAAGAAAAAGAGAATCATCAAAATAGAAAAGTATAAAACGCCATCTACCTTATTTTGGATAGATGGCTCTATCTCCCGGGCCAAGCCTATTTTAGCCTATCGAGTATTTACTTTTATTTTAGATTTCCCGTAGGACTGAAGCATTTTCCCGCGATTAAAAGTAGCCTATGTTCATCACGGATAATGTCGGCTTCTAATGGTAAAAGAATTTTTCAAATCGGTCCAGTAGTTTCGGAGCATATTCTATACAAACAAACAAACAATCAAATCTTCCCTCTTTATAGTATTAGTATAGATATACATCTAAATCAGAGCCTAGATTAACCAAGAAAACTACTGACGAACAGACAGAAACAAAAATAGACACAACTTAATCATTTAATAACTAATAAACCTCTGCTATAAACAAATAATTGCATTATCTATATTTAATTTAGATTTTACCAGAAATACACCAGTTATCTCACAAATCTAATAATGAAACTAGAGTCAATATTGATTCACGATTATTCTTGCTATTGTAAAATGCGTTTTGATCAACATCGTGACATAGATAAGAGATTGATTGATTTTTTTATTAATAAATCAATGAATAATAGATAATTTTTAGAACACGATTCACATTTAGTTGTAGGTAATAAAATTATGGTTTTTTTTTATCGTGAGCATTTTGGGTGGCGAATTTCCTGTAGTAAATGGAAAACGAGGTATTACAATGACCATTGTGAACTATACTTATTGTTCAAAAATAATTAGATTACAAAAAACTATGAGAGAGGCGTTCAATGACACTGAGTTTCGTAGTCACATAGCTACTGATCTCATTTGATAGGAAAAGCACCCTTAAAGAAAACCATAGAGAAAACTCTTTGGAGATCGCTACAAATATTAGCACTTCAAAGAAAGCTATAAACTGCCATCCACTAAGTTTGCTCCTGGCATCTCATGTCATCTTTTTGCTATCAGATCATGTAACCCTGGTGCTTATTTTGACATTACACTGTTTAGTTGACTCATATTTATTTATATTTCAATAGCACAAACAAAAACTTATAATTGGTATTTTATTTTATTTTTATTTATTTATATTTGGGAAACATACAATATCTCGATACACATTATAGGTAACACAAGGCAATTTTAAGGTATACATACACAGATAAACTACAAAATAGTAATTGAGACTAATGATAACATATGCATAGCACCTAATCAATTAATTATTATAATAAGTTAAACTTAAATTTAAATAAAACAAATAGAAAATAAAACAAGATGGATAGAAAAGAAAACTCAGTCAATTTAGCTTTATTTCCGCCGATTTACAATTAAATATATCAATATCAGCACCCAACCCGCGAACAACATGTTGAGGTTTTTACTAGCCTACCAAAGAAAGCTAATATTCTTCCGATAATTAGAACAATAGGACCTAACAGATCTAGTAGCCTATATTACAAAAGCCTGCAAGTTATTATATCAGCTTAGATTTCAATCCACAGACAATAATCCTATAAAGACAAGGGGTAAGTAAGGGGTAGGTAAGGGTGTAACTAAGTATCTACCTATAGGTGTGTTATAAATATTAAAACAAAGTTATTTTCTATTTCAAAATTGTGTCTTCCTCAATGGCCAAACCGCATTAATAACTAATTTATCAATAATCACAATATAATCCAATTCTCAGTGATAAAATCTATTTATACAGCGGAAATTGCATTATCTACATAGTTCGTTATCAATGTAATTAGTCGGTTAATACGCGGTAAAGCAACTTGACTAACAATTTACGATTCATTCATAAATGTGAATCCAAGTAATGCTGTTGTGTGCATGCGGCGTTGGAACTAATATTATGGTGATTTGTAAGTGTGAGTGGAACTTTGTATTTTTCTAACTTTGTATACCTATATGTATACCTATTTGTATATGTGGCTCTCTCTCTCAATCTCTCTCATTAAAATAACTCTTTTTAACAAAAGAAACTGTCTTCAAAACGTTTTCTAATGGATGCCATTGTCAGAACTGGACCAAATTTAGAATGGGACCAAACGCTTTCAAATAAAAAAAGAATCATCAAAATCGTTTCACCCAGTCAAAAGTTCAGAGTTTCACTTCAAAAATCCACAGGAAGCTTTTTTCAGTATAAAAAGTATCCCATGTATCTCTATCCGGTAATAAACTATCTGTGAGCCAAATTATATCCATAATAATATCCGTTCCAATCGAGTAACTGTTCAGACACCAGTTACATACATTTGCATCAGTTGTTCTTCAATTACGAAGAGCAATTATGACGCGTCCAATTAAAGCTCATTATCTTATAAGACCGCAATTAAAGCAATGACATTAATTTACAACAAGACAATTGATTACAAGAAACACTTGAGACTATTTCTATTGTAAATCATGCTAACAAAGTTAACACGTTATTTGTTCAGATATAATTGACGTGTTATTGTTAATCTGGGATGTTAAAATAGGATATATCCAATTTTATTATTACTTGAAGTAATTTAAATGTATGTTTTATATATGTATATGTGATACAAAATTTGTACCCAATTTTTAAATAGATAATGAGTAAGCATATAAACCGACCGTAAGTCTTTTTTTATTTTGTTCACTATGAACCCGGGATACTACAATAAACATAAGCTGAGAGATTAAATTTTTACATTTTACCAATGTTCTAATATAATAAAATGAGTATTTCGCCATTGTACGTGCATATGTAAATAAAATAAATAAATAACTCTATTGAAAGATGCAGAAAAAATTGAATATCTATCCGTAATGATCCGTACGAACGAACGTACGAAAGTTACCGACATAAGCCAGCGGATCGGTAAGTTGAAGTGGCAATGGGCAGGACACAAACGTAGTAATGACGAAGAGCTTTGTGCCGCTGGGGCCGAAGCTTCTCGATTCGAAATCTTCTCGAGTGGAGGCCACGGACCGGCAAGCGCAGAGTAGGACGCGTCCACCCATAAGGTGGATAGGCGACCTGATAATAGCGGCGGATCAACGGTGGAGCCAGTCTGCTTGTGTCCGGTCTATTGGATAGTTATGGGCATTGACATATTATATTACTTCGTAAAGACAAGGCTAACGCTCCTAGTACGTGGAACCGACGCGCCGGTGTCAAAATCGGAAAGTGACACCAATAACAGCTTAATCACCGAGACACAAAGACCGGCCCATGGACCAGAGCTGTAGGAGTATCTTAAAATTCTAATAGATGGCGTTAGTTTTTTCCTGTACCAAATATGCTCGAAGCAAATGTTTGAACGGCCGCATCTTTACTTTCTAGACTCAATGGTTATGGGGGCGGCTTATGTCCAGCAGTGGTCGTCCTGTGATTGACATTTGACATGATGATGACTTAAATCAGAAAGGTTGCCGAAATATTATAAGAATATTACATACATTTATGTTTCTAAATTTGTGCTACATCGCCCAACGACGAATCGCTAGAATTTATTTAATTTCTCTTTGTTTGCAATACTTAATATCTTTACATTGAACAAAACATTAATACAACTTAAGCTCGCTACAAAAATATTCATTTTTCTATTTATTACTTCCTTAATTCAAACTGAATTTTAATTTAATCGGTTCGGTGTTATATTTGCTTTAATTTATTTATAAAGTAAGTAAATGGTAATATTATTTCATAGCTAAGTATCTATTTATGTTGTCACGCATCTGTCGGCCTCGCATTGACGATTAGTAATTATCTAACAAATTGATTATAGCAATTAAATATTAAAAAACTGATGTTAGACGCTACGATTAAGTGCATTGATTATATTTATGGAAATTTATTAATAAAAGCGATCACTTTAATATACAATCAGTACTGCATACCCTTTTTTTATGGGAAATCCTCGTTATGCCGGAAGAACTCCTACCGGCTAAAACCCAACGACTTTCCTGTGTGGCCACAGAATTGATACGGTTTTCACTGAAGGAATGAGTGATAAACACGGGTGATAAACGAGTAAGGTTTGGGTATTAGCAAAAAGAATTGCAACCGTGCAAAGCGGGAAGCGTGTCGCTATAGGTATATTAATAATATAAAATTATTTTTTTTAAGAAACACTTATTTTTCTCGACTGTTGTATTCATACAACCATCAGAGTTTATTTGTTTAGATTATTAAATGTGGAATATCTTCTCACATATTTTGTATAACACATTTTATTTTGTATAAAATTATTGCACGATAACAACTAGGTAAACACACAAGTTTACTGTTAAATCTTTTTATTATTATTTCCCTCATAAATCACTTCCCGCACTCTGAGAAATAAATATTTGTGTGGTCTTAAAGTTGTAATTTTAATTACTTGCGATAAAAAATCGCTAAACCAGCTTTTGATCATTCAGCGATTAATTAACGATGACGTAATAGCATTATGAGAATATCTCAGAAACTGGAAAAAGTCGTACCAGTGGAGAAGTAACCTGACGATTTAGTAAAAAAGGCTGAAATGAAAAGTATTTACGATCAAGCAATAAGCACATGTAATATAGGTTGATAAAATTTACTTGACAGTTAATTTTGAAATGAAAACTGACCACCCAAAGGCCTCAAAAAAATCAAAAAATCAATTGCTTAAAATGTTCAATTTTAGACGTAATTCTAGGCACAACAAATAAGTTTATTTCTTTAATTATTTTATCCTTTAAGTAGTTAATTTAAAAAATAAATAAACTGGTATCTTCAAAAGTTTTGTTCTGAAATTTATCAATATCTACTTCTATTTATTATCATCCTTATCACCTCAGCCGTAGGACGTCCACTTATTAACATAATTATAGGGCCCCCATAATTTTCCAAAAGAACTTTTCAGAAGCGGCCCTTATCTGGTCGTCTGTCCAAATTGTGAGACGTGAATTTTCTCCCTATATGACCAATGACACCAGAACAAAAATTCTAAATACCTTTCTCTTGTTGCAGATTACTACTCGACAGAACAAGTATACGCAACCAAGTACACAAGTATGGGTGTATCGGAAACTCACAAGGACGATTCACCAAGAACTACTCCGGAGCTTTCTCGAGCCGATCAATCACCAGCTTCAGCGCCCCCTCCAGGGTCCGCAGACAGTGACGACGCTGATGAATTCACTCCGAAGAGAAAGCAAAGAAGGTATAGGACCACGTTTACGAGCTTTCAACTTGAAGAGTTGGAGAAAGCGTTTTCAAGGACACACTATCCTGACGTATTTACACGGTAAGATCACAGATGATTGAATTTGATATTTTTGCGTGTATTATCAATCAATAATATTATTAATAATAAATCTGTAAGTGTAGGTATTGTATTGTATGTTCCTCTATAACTCTTAAACGAATTAATTGATTTTCATGAAACATGGTAGATAAACATTTAGACGTATAGGACACAGGAGAGGCTATTTTTTCTTTTTCAACGCGGACGAAGTCGCAGGCGCCAGCTTATAAATCTTCTACAATACTGTATCATATACCATCAAGAGGACTGTATATACATTATATTTAATTATGTTTAAGAACATGACATAAGTAAATTGTATCTATGAACATTATTAAAAAAAAATATGTTTGTTTCAGAGAAGAACTCGCTATGAAAATTGGATTAACAGAAGCTAGAATACAGGTATTAATTTTATTATTTTTCACTCTGAAAACTATTAAGTAATTAGGTTAACCTGATTATATAATACTAGCTGTTGCACGCGACTTCGTCCGCGTTGAAAAGTATAAAACGTCATCTACCGTGGAATGGATCGCTAAAAATATCACCAAGCAGTTGTCATGTTAGTAGCTTCACCGATTCTGGATAGATGGCGCTGACAAGTGTATCCCCGGCCAAGCCGCTAGTATTTACTTTTATTTTAGATTTCCCGTAGGAATGAATCATTTTCCCGTGGTAAAAAGTAGCCTATGTTCATCAGGGATAATGTCGGCTTCTAATGGTAAAAGATTTTTTCAAATCGGTCCAGTAATATTGAAGCCTATTCAATACAAACAAACAATTAAAACTTTCCTCTTTATAATATTAATATTATTATTATAGCATATATTATAGTACATATACAGTGTAGATGAATGTTGTATTCTTTAGCTATGACAATCAAAGACGGTCATTATATCTAGATAATCGATTCCCACGGAGCTGTCGCGATAACCGCTAATCAAATCAATGTGTGACGAATTGAACATAGATTCAACACTATAAGTACTTTAATAAACTATATCGTCCTTCGATTACTAAGCGAATACTAATGGAGCAGGCGGTTTAACAGTTTGAATATGAAATATTTCACCTGGCGAAATAGCACGAGTGCTGTTGTGCTAACTGAGTCTATTTGTGAGTGAGAAACTATATAGGTACTCTATTCCCAACGTATTTTTATTTTAATTCTTCATATTACTATGGGCCTCATAGGCCTCATACTCATATTGCCCATTGCCTCATATTGCCCATAAAACCTTGTAAAAATAGAAATTGTGAAATCATAGTTTTGGTCTAATTAAATGGAATAATATAATTATATGGTAATATCAAAATAATATGCATAACAAAAAGGAGGGGATCATGCATGCAAGAGGGTTGTCTCAGTCTCAAATCAGTAAGCTCGAAGTTTATTTTTCACTTTTACTGAATAGCTACTATACTTCAGTTACAGTGAATATAATAGCTAAAGAAGAAAATTAATTAATTCAAATATTATATCATATATTTTTTTAAATAATTCGGGAATTATTTTCCTAATCCTTTAATTAATATCTACTACTTAGGAATTAATTAATATCTCTACCTTAGGATATGATTTTTTTAATAGGCGATAGTAACCACCTAGCAAATGTATCATCAATCTGAGTTCCTTAAAAAAATTACATAAAACAACTTGAAAAAATGAACAATAAATCATGTGTGTATTTTTTGAAACGTCTGGAAAGTACATATGCAGATTTGTTGGTTACATGGTAACAAGTCGCAAGTTCAATGGTTTTTCCCCATCTCAAAAATTGATCTTATTATAAATTTTTAAATTAATCTGTTACACGGTTACGGTAACAGTTCAATGATTTTTTTCCTATCTCAAAAATTGTTCATTTTTTTAAAAACTTAAATTTATCGGTTACACGTTTATGGTAACATGTCGCGAGTTCAATGGTTTTATACCATCTCAAAAATTCCCAACGCACCTAAAGAAGTTTTCACTTGAAAAATAATTAAATTATCGATACTTTATTTTACTCCTAAAATGCTTTACCTGCATCCATCTGATACTACTTTCGATTGATTACGTACTATACAATCATAGCGGCCTTTTAATAATACGCTACGGAAACACAACTCGCTTATTTGTTGTCGCAACGGCCAATTTTCTTTACAATCGATGCGAATTATCTGAATACAAATTATCCGAGTGGTACGTACCTACTCGCCACACTTCGTGGAATCGAGATGTACGATATTATTACTGAGGTAAATATTTACACAGATCTTGTAATAGATAAAGCATTCAACAATTTTATTATGCTGCTCAATAAATATTCGTATGTTTAATCTATCTTATATCTATACTAGACTAGGTGAAAGTAGTCATCTAGCTTCGCTCGGGGCAATGAAAGGTTTAAAGTTTTTTAAATGTAAGAAAAAACCTATGAAACATTATAGAAAAAAAAAAACTTTTGTAACCATTCCTTTAAAAAAACTGGCTAAAACGAATTTTCTCGAAGATTAAACCCTGACAGATCGATTTCTGGACCTAAAAAACCCCTAACCCTAGATTTTTGTCAAATCGTTAGAGCCGTTTGCGAAATCGTCGTAGCATACAACCTCGTTTAGTATATAAGGGAGAAGATTTGTTTTTCTGTATATTTGTAATAAATAAACTCAAAAAATACTGGAGCAATTTAAAAAATACTTTCGAAATCAGTGATGTGTTACACAAGTAAGGATGCGCCTTTACCATACTAGCAGTGACAAAAAACGGTCCTCCTTTATTTGCACATCTACTAAAAATAATTTGTTTTCATCTTAATACGTATTTTTATTTCTTATTGGTGTATTCTGTTATTGTAAAGTGTTCTCATCTATTGGTTGGTTCTCAGTGAGGTCGAGATGTGTTTATGACAGAGTTATCAAACTCCGACTAACGTATCCGTGCGGATACATTGCGAAGGCGTCACATACATACATTGCTTGGGGGCGCATCCTTTTGTTTTTAACATAGCACTGTTCGAAATATTCCAAATCTTTTAATTAATTGTTCATTACAGCGCGAGTCACGTGTCTTTAAATGATATATTACATACATTGTAATATATAAAGTAAAATATTCTTCTAAATAGCAGACAAACTTACCTCTGCCCTTGTTAGTGTTCATATTTTATTTCAATTCAATGCCACATAAGTTTTTATTGAGCAATTTAAAAATAGCATGTAACAATTACCGTAAAACATTCCACGTCCTGTACATAGCTTTACTTGTGTATTAATTAACGAAAGAGAGCATAAAATAATAAATATCTACTAATAATTACCTCATTACATCCCGCCGGCACCTTTTAAATTACAATTGCTGCATAATTTTTGCACTCTCCTGGAATTTACTCAAAACGCAAGGCTTATTTGGCTTATTAAATTTACAATTACTTAATAATCGTGGTGAGGAGACCACTACTTGTACTTAATCATTATAGGTGTTTATCCATAATGATTTTTTCGGCTCTTGTTTATTAAACGGGGTCATCAACAATCTTCTTGTATCATTACTGAACGATTACTGCATGCGAGGGTGTCTAAAATGGCGCTCAAGCGAGTGGGTTTTGTTTAATTTCTGAAAGGCACAAACGAATCTTCGACGCACTCAAATAATTGTCAACAGCTTTATCATTGGATTGGAACCTTATTGTATTGGAAAATTTGCAAAGTATGTAATTTTAGATAAGATGTGATTCTTGTAATAGAATTAGAAAAATTCATGGTAATGAAACTATTATTATTTATTATTTATTTAAATATCAACAACCAATAAATATGAGTAAATTATTAATAAAATAACAAAAGTTAATATAATAATTTTACATAGCCACAATAATATCGTTATTTATATTAATACAACAATAAACATTACAATCATTAAATAAAATTTCCACTATCACGTTTTTTTTATATGTGAAGGTCGATAGACACGCTGACGGTCTAGTTGATTGTAGGTGGCTACCGTCGTCGCCTATAACACATAAGCAACGCAACAGGTGATACAAGTGCCCAGCAGTCCATTAAAGAATTAAGGATTAAGTAAAGGGGTAGTAAATAATGGGTTTAAAATGTAATGACTTACACTCACTATCAGAAATTAAATGTTATAGTATAGAAGTTATAGAATGTATAAGAAATTGTTACTTTCCAACCTAATTTTTGTATAACAAATGTTATTTCACGCACAATAAGCTTTCACATAAATGAATAAAATATCTGTCGAAATTGTAAATTGCAAACGGCAAGCAGCCCATTAATTTTTTATTCATTGTAATGCGTGAAATGTATCAAATTTATTTCAATCTTACGATGGACGAGCTCGATGTAAATTTACCGCATTTTATTCAATCGAAATTCATTATTTACCGTATTAACAATTCAATGACTACAAAACATAATTCGTATTGAATAAAATTTTATGCCAAACGGACAATGAATTTGTATTAATTTTATCTGATATTAATTGAATTTCTACGAAATGTTACTTTCATAAATTAAATATTTTATTTATACGTATATACAGTTAAAAAATCAATATAGGTATATATATGCGTTATTTTATATCTTCTATTCTATTTTAAAGTTTATATAAGTCTCTTTTGTAATCTATATATTTATATACTCACAAGAGAAATACTCTTTCACAGTGGAAAAACTACCATTAATATTTCATGACTATTGTAATTTTTAATTTTACTGTATCTTTAACATTGTACAATTATGTACTATTCATATATGATATAAATAAGAAATGTTAAACATATTCGCTACAAAGCGTCATTTTAAGGCTCCGAATTCATTCAACAAATGCAAGACAAAACCGATGTGGTCATTACCTTAATGCGAGACCCTGTTAAGCTATTAAAGCCAGCACCTGAGATGCTGTCGGTACGCTTTATGCTAACCGTACTCGGCATTCCGAAGACATGTTTGCCTCCAATTACAACATTTATAAATTCTCCAACTTGTATGAAGTCATAATACGACTACTGGAAATAGAATAGTAACTTGAAATTGAAAATGAACTCTTGAGCGACGCTATTAGAGCTCACATTAAACTGTATGCTTCATATTCGAAGAGTCGTATTAATTGTTTAATATGTTTTGCCATAGGAAATATCCAAGGAAACATTTCGAATTACTGATATTAATCAATTCCTAGTACGGACAGCAGTTCTCTTCGGGCACAACTCATTACCAATTGCCGCTTTCTCCCTGTTCAATGGACTCGTTAACAGAAAGCTTGTCTTGAAGTCTAAATTGTTTAACTTAGAAGCTTTAGTTTAGAATATTCAAACATACATTTAAAAACTTAAGTACCTAATGCTCTCCAGTTTTAATATTATTAGTATTCTGACATGAAGCTAAGGCTAGGTTCCCAGCTGGTTTAATGTGAACACCTAACTATGTCCGGGCGCCAGCAAATAAGCCGGCAAAACCTATAAATGTAGATGGTATAGATGGTGACAATTACTGTCTCATAAAGTTGCAAGTTCTCTGCCAACCTTGAAAGAATAAGAGATAAGAAGAAGATAGGAAAATCAGCACTAACTTCTCTTACTTCCTAAAAGTTGTCTTCTGTGAGGAAGTGTTTTACTACCGCGTGATAATTTGCCAAGTTTATGACTGTGAGAAGCAGTATTATGCCCTGCCACTACTAAAACTATTCTTAATAAAACTATTTTATATTTTTTCTATCAACTCCAGAAACGTTAAATAAAATAAATAAACTACGGGTTAAAATATAAAAAGCACAATCTAGGTGAAAGTTTCGAGTAACATACGTTATAAATCCATTTACTTTCCAGGTTTGGTTCCAAAATCGTCGAGCAAAATGGCGAAAGCAGGAAAAGGTTGGACCTCAAGCTCATCCGTACAATCCTTACCTCGGTGGTAGTGGAGGCGCACCTCCACCAGCGGTTGTAGCTTCAATGCCAAACCCATTCTCCCAGTTGGGTTTTGGATTCAGAAAACCTTTCGACGCCAATACCTTGGCTTCATTTAGGTTGGTTTTAATTTAAATGTAACTTAATATTTGTTAAAAAAGTTCATTTATTTCATTTTATTTTTTGGCAAGAGTGTGGTTTTTTTTGTTTATCTTACAAAAACGTGCAAGCCTTGGTACTTGACGAGCCCATTGGTCGCACTCGTGGTGCCTTTGCCGCTCAGGGGTTTTATTTTTGGCAGGGTCAACTTTGGAAGTTGAATTTTTAAAGTTGGCTCGGTCTTAAATCTGGCCAATAGTGGCATTGCATTTCGTTTCGCAATGCCCTTACAGAAGACCACAGTGAAATAACAGCATGTTTTCTGTGCTGTTGTGTTTCGGTGAGTGAGTAAGGGATGCCAGAGATATTTTCCATTTGACCGACTTTGTTCGGCAGCGCACCTGTGGCCCTAGACAAAGTGACATGACAAAGACGATAACGAAATTCGAAAACAATAAAATGTATGGAATTGACATATGCCTTCGTTAAGTCACGTGATACTTCCCATACATTTTGTTGTTACGAACTTCGTTATCGTCTTCGTCGTGTCACTTTGTCTAGGGCCCCTGTGCCATTATACTTGTATTAAAGCAAACACTCACCATCAAACGAACTGTCAACCTGTCTGGCAAACTTTACATTTAAAATATCTGATATATTATCTAATTCTATACTTTCTTCTAACAGATATGGTGCTGCACCAGTATTAGGAGCGCAATACCTCGGCGCACCATTGCCTCGTCCGCCGTTGTTCAATGCGCCTCTTTACACCACCTCTCCACCTTTTCATACCCTCCTTGCTGGACTAACGGCTCCCCCTCGAAGATCCCCTGAACCTCCTCCAGTCTCTCCTCCAATATCACCTGGAAGCGAGTCGCCTCCTGCTACGTCAGCACAAGACGTTGAAAGAAGAAGTACAAGCATAGCCGCCCTAAGGATGGCCGCAAGAGAACACGAACTGAGATTAGAAATGATGAGGCAACGACACCACACAGATTTAATTAGTTGAGCTTTAACCTTATTTGTAATTAATATGTTCTGTGACAATAAAGTGATGTCGATTTTGAAATTAGAACTCTGAATCATGAAATTCTAATAGTAATTTTTTCACCAGCCACATAGAGGCGAAGAAATTTCCAAGCTATGCAGGTGATATTTAATGTTTGGAAAGAGAACCAGAATCTGTCAAATGTCTAGGAAACTTGTCAGATATTATTTGCTTTGTATAGAATTTTGTGTTTACTTTTTTCGTGGTTTTTGCATAAAAACATTTCAGGATTGGATTAAAATCTCTTGCAGTTACAATAGCGCTCTCACTTTTTAAAACAATTCTCTTTCCAAATAAAATTCTAGATTGTCATAAGTCAGCATTTATGTATTATTTTGTTCTGTGTAATATTATCTATTTGTAAAAGATCAATTTTATTAATAAATTGTACTGATCAATTAATAAATAATCTGTACCTGTGTTAATTTTTGGGTATCAAATGTCATCTATGGTATGGACCAATATAAATGGCAAAAAGTAGGTACAATACAATTTTATGCGATTTTTTAATAGTTCTTAAACTACTTTTGCTTTATTATTATTATTATTTTATTTATTACTGAGGATTTCTAGGAAAAGAAATGCATTTGTTTTTATATCCATCGAAGGTTACATTGTAAAAGTTGGGATAATTATTACAAAATCTCTCTGTACTAGGATTATATCCATAAATTGAAAAGCAAACTTGTAATTAAACGCCAACGTTGAAATTTATCAGCGAAACGAGTAAAAAGGCTATCTCTGGCTGGAATGTCTAGAGTATTGATCTAATGAAGATTATATGTATACAATGGTAATGCCTTGCCCTTTTATTTTATTTTTTTACTAAGGGGTCGTCCATAAATATGGGAAAGGGTTCACGTCACCCTTTTCACACATACCTAACTGAACCTTTGGTGAAATCAAAAACGCAACAGGGTATTTGATGTAGAGTTTTTGATTGACTTGTGCTCTAGAATAAAAGCAATGATACTTAAAGGTATTAGTAATATAGAAGTCATTGAATAAAAGATGCTTTATTTACCGATAATAAATATTCATTTGTTGATGAAACAATTACTTATTAAGGTTTCCAAAGATTTTGTCGAGGTTGCATTTAAAAGCTCAGTGGATCACTTTAATCCAATCGAAATTATGATTTTTTAAAATAATTTTAATACGCAAAATCTTACGTCCATCCCCCCTGATAAATAATAAATAATAAAAAAAACACCTTTAATTTCCTTAATCACTACAATATTGTACATAACATTTTATTTTAATCTAATTATTAAAAACCTCTCGACGAGTAAAGGTCTCCTCCATCTCTCTCCACATTTCCTGTCTTTGGGCTATCTTAATCCAGTCGCTATTTAGAAGCTTATCTCGTCTTCCCACCTTTCCATTGGGCCTCTTTCTTCCTGACCATAACGCCTTCAAAATCTACCCCTAAATACCCCTAAACTATACGTTAGGTATGTGATTTATGAACGACCCCTTATACTTTGACTTCAGTTGTATGAAGATGACTATATTGCCTTGTAAGATTTAAATAGTGAAATATATGTATGTATATTAGTATTATTTTTTATAGATAAATTAATGTATTTTGTACTTAAAATCCGTCCAATTAAGCCTTATTGTTATTTATTGTAGAATTAAGTAAGTAAATAGAATATTTTGAAGTTAAACTTTTTAACTTTAATGGTAAGTAGACAAAAGCATAATATTATGTGCCCTTTGAAACTTTTTCATTTAATAACCATTTCCTGTTATAAAATGCCGATTATTGTTCTAAAAATATATTTTATACAGTTTGCATAAGAAAGTATTCACATAAAATATTACTTAGCAAAAAATATAAAATGTCTGTAAATCATGATGAGTCTCATAAAATGAAATTATAAATTTTTGTAATTATTCTATTTTAAGTTGCACCAAAGAAATATCTTTTAAATATTCGAAATTCCAATTTAAAAGTAATTCCCAGTGCACAATTATTTTTATTGTAAACTCTATGGACTTATAAAAATAATGGAAATAATGTAGTTACTATGCATATCAAATAAGGATCACACTTTCTACAAACTTCACATGATCCGAGTCATCATAGTACCGTCGTCAAAAAAATCGTAATTTTTTTTATCTAATATATTATATAAAATATATATAATATAGCAAAGCCATTATACGATTTTACAATAAACTACCTGAATAAATAAATCACATTACAAAAATAATAAAAAGTAATATAAAAAATAAATTATTGTTGTTTTTTTGGCACACCGTACACATCACTAATGAAATTCGTGAGAAATGTGAAGCAACATGGCGGATTTCCAGTCCTATTCTTATTTGACGGATCGGTAGCCCGAATGTAGTAGCTAAGGTAACAGAAACTAATATCCTTTACGACTAATAATAACTAATACTAAGACGCATGACGACATAAGCATATGTCATAGATAAATGATAGGTTTCGCTGCACTCTACTAGATACGGCCCTACTTAAAAGCAATAGCCGCCATGAATGCGGCAACTTTTTATTGTAGTGTGTTTAAAAAATCGTCACTATTTATCACTTTTTACACTGTTTAATTATATTTTTACACAGTTTCACTACACAAATTGGCATTTTATCATGCCCAAAATTTAATGAAACATTCGGAACGTACATATCACAGACAGTTTGCAGTGTGACTAGCTCGGGTACGCCGAATTCGGCGTACAAAAAGTTGCCGCATTTTTCAAATACGGCGGCAGTATCTAGTCGAGCACAGCGGGACCAATCAAATATCTTTGGCATATGTATTTTATTTAAATTATTACGTATTGTGTCGAGTCAATATATAAAAAAAGGTAACTAAAATAAATAAAATTGTGTTATTTTTTAACCAATCAAAAATTGTTATCGTGAACACGTACTACGTGCATGATATAAAGCGGCTTCTAGTTTTACATACCGCGTCAACTGCTACCTTATTTTTATAATTCCATGGTCAACTCACCATTTTTATATTATATATTTGTTATTTGGTTCTAATTTGCTACATATGAGAGCGTCTTGTACATAATAAAACATAGTATTCAGAATTTTTTCCTTGTTTTTAATTATTTTTTCCTGACTTAAGGAGGCCTCACATTGGCTACTATAGCGCAACAAGCTTTTTGCTTGCAACTAACCACACATCGGCCTAATTCGTTAACCTGCTAAGTCCATTTTTGGGTGATATCACTTTTTATACATTTCGACAAGTTTAGACAATTATCAAACTAAAAAGGTGAGAAAATTCATAAATGAAAAACTGTTTTCTGATATCTTCACAAAGAAAACCTGCTAAATCCTAAGTTTTGTATTGATAATGTCGCTCATTTCACATGCCTAATGCGACGCACAACAAAAATTTTGCTTCCGCGCTTGATTTTTTTTGAAAGCCTTCAAAAATTCGTTACAAAGTCAGTCAATTAAATTTCAATAAGGGGTTACGTTAAACGAGACGACTTCAAAGAGAGCAAAGAGACTTAATCCAATTTCAATCCTCAACAATTGTACATCATTAATCATCGTCTTATTACACGCCATAACTTGAAAAATGTGGCAGCTAACAATCGGCAGCCGGATTCATCCATCACCGGCCAGAGTTGAGTACCGTTCATTAATTACATAATCGTAGCTAATTAAAACGTAATTCAATAACAGATTTAATTAAAATTGGAGAAACGATCGAACAACACGGTCTTTAGATGCGTGGGCAAGACTTTCACGAAAGCTATTAATCTAAAATCCAATTAATAATTATGGCAATGGGTAATTTGTGTACAATCGTATACCATCGTTTGTTTAAAATTAAAGATTTGTGTGTGGGGGGCCGAGTATAATTTGTCAATGTGTAATTCTAATTTAAAAATCATGACTAGCATGCAATTTATCGGCGGTAAAACGTTTTCTTTTTTAATTTTAAGCTTAACAGACAGGCTGACGGTCCACTTGACCGTAGGTGGCTACCGTCGCCTATAACACATAAGCAACGCGATAGGTACTGCAAGTGTACGATATCTTATGAAATGGGATTCAGGGGCTGTAAATAATTATCCTACGATCCTTTGGGAGCCAAGGGAAATAAAAAAATACTTTAGTATCCCATGGGAGCCAAAGTGTAAAAAAAGTATTTAAATTCCAGTGAAATAACGACAAAAATGTATGAAAAAATGGCTGGTAAAACACTTGCAGACTGTTGATGATCAAGATCATCAAGACTACATGCTGAGCGGTACATGCATTTTGGTACACTTTTTTATAAATTATAAAATACCAAAAACTTTTTGGTATAATAAAATAACAATAAACATTTTTTTCTTTCTTTCTTTAACATGTTTATATGGTGACAACAGCCATCTACCATCATGTAAAGATAAACTCGACCTATGTGCATCTGCACATAATAATATGTCGAGTTGTTAACTGGTCATATTTCCATATTATAAGGATAGTTAATAGTTTCTTTTAGTCTTCGCTTTAACATAATTTATTGAGTATAAACTCCATTAAATATTCTCATAGTAGAGAATGATATATATGCCTGGGCACTAATGAAAAATAAATACGAAAGCGGGTTAATTTAATTGTAATCGAATTTTTATCCTCACGAACTCATCTGCCCTGCTCCGCCTCCGAGAGCCTTTCATTATGATTGTACGCAATTCATAAGCGAAAGCGGCTGATATAGCGATTTTTCGTTTTTATGTATATTATGTTCCTTGCAAGTAAATTTACCTATCCTTCATAATATGCGTTAAAAGCGTGTTAATTTTATCACATAGAACATATTCTGCTTGTCCTGGGTGCAATACACTCACTTACGTTGTAGAAATACAAGGTCTGATTTTTTAGTACATGACTGTGCTGTTATGTTTTATATTATACATTTTCTTATTATACATGGTTGGGAGACCACTTACATCCTCTTGAAGCTTATTAACTGTGTACTTGTGTAGCTTATTAACTATCAAAGCGATCAATCTGCGTTTCGACCTTTTCACTAAATAACTAAAAATTACACTTATGTAGAAGACTTGAGAACCCTTCTTTCATTTTCACAATAATTATCCCTATGGGTCAAATATTACAATAGTAGTCGTTAATATTTGAATTAGGGTCCATAAAAATATTACATGAGAACCGCTCGGCGTATTTGACTTGTACCAACGTCTTTTCCACTGAAGGGCGGAACTTCGCCAAATCTAATTATACGAGTGGCCACAAAAAACAGGCGAAATCAACATTTTTGTATGTTTTATGAAGTCCTTACAGAATCGGTGTCGTGTGAACAGCGCCCGTTTTTGTTCAGATTTTTAATAATATGTTATTAATTAATATTTTAGTTAGAAAATTGGTATTAGTCAGAACATTAATTTATTTCACTATGGTATTCGGTAGTAGACTTGATTTATTTTTTAGATAATAGTTGATTTGCTTTATTTAAGTTTAAAAGTAATTATCAAGAGCAACTCAAGAACAGTTAGGTACTACAAATATTTTTAAGTATATTATAATAAATGCCTATAGGCAAGATGCTGTCGGTGGGGTATGTAAATTTCTTTAAAAAAATCTAGATAAATGTTATAACTGTTATATTAAATTATTACATATATATCTGTATCTAAGAATAACAATTGAAAATGACTTAACTACTGTCAGCAACATCTGATAGCAGTTGTCAGTTCCGCATTTTTACCTACTTCTTATTTTTTTAACAATCATATTCTTCTTCTTTCCTATGTTATAAAAGGCGATGTGTGTATGTATGTCTCCGTATGTCTCGTATAGACTCCAAAACCGCTGGACCGATTTTGATGAAACTTTCAGACAATCTTCAAAGTCGCGGACAAAAACACTAGTCATCAATAAAACTTATACTTAAAGTAAAAATTGTTTAGAAAAATGTTTAATTTTTTTTCTATAAAATCCACTGTTAATATTATTTAACAATAATATTTCACTGTTAAAAAAGTAATGAATAAAGTTTGTTGGCAAGTGCCTGAAAAGGGTAAATATTAATGTTAAATGTCTGTGGATTTACGATTTCATTTTATTTAAATAACATGAAATAATAATAAAAACGTAGTTCATCACAACAAAATGTAATGTACTGCAAAAATACTTTTGAAGACCAGAAGCAAATTGCATGTACGCAGTTACCAGGGCAACATGATCAGTGTGGAGGCGTATATGGAGTAATTAAACAAACACGAAACGGCCGGTCTCGTTAGCGTTGCCCCGCCCACCGCTTATCAATGCTCTTCATTAATCGATGCGCGCGATCACGAGCTTTATCGATACTAACTTTGATCGGAATATCGATTATAGTTCAACCAGTTATGATTCGGTTAACGGTCCTCCCATATAAATGCTTGTAATTGAACAACCTACATCTGGCTTAGGTAACTTTAATGAACATAATGTATGTGGATTGATTGTAATGCATTTTTTTTTAATATATTTGAAATTTAACAAAATAAAATTGTAACGATCAATTATTAAGACAAAAAAGATTTAGAGATGTAAAAATAATTATAATAATGGCAAGTTTGGAACATATGTTGTTTCTGATTGATTTGAATAGACTTAACTTAAAAGTGACTTGCAAGTAGTTCTACTTGCAATGTATTTTAGTAGATAATCTTTCTTCAGTGTTGGGGATAATGTATCTTCAGACTATGGTATACCTTTTTTATTGCATTATAATCCACCTATATATTGTGTTGTGATTTGTGACGTTTAGTTACAAATTACAAGGCCATTACATACAGACACTCACTGGTCAGTTGTAACGTTTGTTACATGTTTGTGATGTCAAATTCGGGTTCATATTAATCTATCATATTTATTAGGAGGTCCAGAAGCATCTCGCCAGAAATATATGCAGATGTTAAAAACCAATATAGGTATGTCATTTTAATTATAATATAATAATTTTTAGCTTAAACTTATGTACCTAATTTTCAAGAGTATCTTAATTTAACTATTACTTTAACTCCTATTAATTTAACTATTACGACCTTTTACGAAAAATACCAAATCGCAATATTAATATCTATGATCTATGATTAAATTTATCTTATTGAAAATGTGGATAAGATCATTTAGGCATTAAACATTATATAGTTAAAAATGATTGTCGTCGTACTTAACCAGTTACATGAATGGTTAAATTAAATTTAACAATATTTTCTTACCGTATTACGCGTTGAATTCCATAAGCTCCGAGACTGTACAGCTAAACGCTGCTCGTCCGTTTGAAATGTGACTCCATCAATCAACGTTTGCTCCAATAAGGATCAAGAAGCGCCATAATGATTTATAAGCAGTTGCTGATGCGCAGTGCGCCGGCGCATCCATCCAACGGTCAGCATCACGATTCGGGATTGTTGATGAGAAATGTTTTTTTTTGTTACAAACAAATTATTAATTTGATTATCTACATGCCTACATGATTACTATAAATAAGTTTTCAAAGAATAAAAAAAAGCAGTTGCTAGTGAGAGCAAAAGTAAAAGAGCTATAGAGACAACTCTGTAGTTCATTTTATGCAAAGCACACAGAAACCTAACATTTTATCAGGATAAGAATATCCTATATGTAAACCCAGGTAATAAATTTCATTAAATTCCTTTTAGTCGTTTGATTGAGTAAGTGCAATAATATAATAATGACGGTATTGATAAGGTCATGACATGCAAACAATAATTTGTTCCTAACTACATAAAATTAAGAAGTTATTAGCTATTCAAAATTTAGAAACGACCTAAGCATTGGAAAAAAGTTTTAATTAATCTTGTCCCGTACTAATTAGTTTAATAAATTTAAAAGAGTCGACGACGAGAACGAGAAGGAAACAAATTATAGACAAACAGTAACAAATGAGGGCGAGTCAAAATTGAATGCTCCATTCTTGTTATACAATGCAATATTTTTGTTATAATATCCAATTATGTGGAGCACAAAATAATTTAGACTTTTTCTTTAGTTTGGGGGTAACTCTCGTGAACTAATTAATGATTTCCTCCTGGCAGGGGTTCAGGGTTGTCGCTGTGACATTTAAAATAATTCTTGTTTGAACTCGACCACGTTTTTTCTACCGGCCAGGGGCCTTAGTCAAAGTAACATTTTTAACAACGATAACGAAGTTCGATAGAATAAATGTATGGGAAGTATCACGTGATTTAGCGACGGCATATGTCAATCCCATACATTTTATTTTTAGCGAATCGAATCGAATGTGAATCGAATGCCATTTGTCTAGGGCCCCTGGGCCCCTAGCCATGAGCACATCAATTCCAACGCTCCCTTACGAAGTTAGAGAACGATAGAAAATAAAGCCCGATGATTGATCAAAATTTTATGTGGGCGTTACATTAACCAATCACCGGCTTTATTTTCTATCGTTTTGTCAATCTACAACGCTCCCATTTGCACTGGGTGCTCTTGGCTATGGGCCCTGTTAATGTTAATGTCAGGTCCCGACGGAAGATCGGAATTTCTTCCGCATTCTAGAAGTCTATCACCTTTATATTTTGCCTATCATTATCAACTGAAGTAATTCATATTTCAATTAAAAATAAATTTTACATATTTTGACAATAAAATTATTATAATCTTTCAAAGTATTGTTATTTAATTTTATTTGCGTTCTTTAAGAAATGTTCAACCCTAGGCGCTGTACTGGACGGGAACGCAGCGGGAGCTAAGAACGTTTTTCATGGCTCATCGGGCCCCGCCTGCTCGCTGCGCCCGTGCGACCTCCAAAATTGGAAGCTACACGCATTAAGTACACACAATACAAAATCATCATGTGCACATAAAAAAATAAAATTATTTAAATTTTAAAAAATATTATCTACTTATTATATTTCACCAAAAATGTGTAGCATTGTAATTTTTTATTCAAAATTAACAGATTAATTTGCAAAATTAAAGCCCTCTATTAAATCACGTTGTCAGTTCCAGTACGATTTCTTTTTGTATTTAAGTCTACTAGTATGCTGACGGTCCCTTGTTTTTATGTGGTTAGATACAAGTGTTTAAAAATGCGCTGAAGATCTTAATGGGATAAAGGAAATAAGCTCTGGCATCTTGTCATCATTCACTGAAAGACAAGAGCGTTTCTAAAGTCTACCATTTTCCTTACAAAGTCACCGTAGAGCACATTTCCCTAATATCCTTTTCTAATCCCTTATCCTCAATCCTACTATCGTCCTATGGTTGACATTGCTTACCTCGTTGGCAAGTGGGACGACAGCCTGTCTAACTATTTTAACATAAAAATTACCAGTAGCAATATGTACAACGTGTATGTACGCACTTTTACATAGGCCATCTGCCCATATGCAGTGTCTTCAGTAAATAAGTATGTGTATAATAATTGCATAAATAATTGTGAACAATTTAACAATGCAATGGGTTAACTTTGTAGTTTATGATCTGTGAAGCAGTAAAGGAAATTTACAAGTACACGACATGTGAATCGTAAAACGTAACCACACTTAATTACCAGGTTTCTTTTGGTTAATAAAATGCAATTTAAACTTATATTGAAACTAAAATAATTGTTTAGCTTTACCTTGGATGTTGTCGTCAACGACTCCACAAGTAAGGCGTTTCATTATAAGCAAAACAAGTAATCAAACCGCAATATTATCTCAATTAACTTGAAAATTGTGGAGCTAATTGAAGAATAACCAAGCAAAATAGTGCACAGAAATAGTTATATTTATTTAAATATAAAATACTTACTAATATTATAAATGCGGAAGTTGTTTTCACTTCACGTCCTACCTAACCGTTGACGTATTCACCAACTTTCTTGTTTTAAGTAGGTATACTGTTGTAGAAACTCATAAATTTGTTTCTGTTTTGCCAAATTTTGTATGCATTCGCAATTAATATGATTATTTCGATAATTATTACACCAACAAGAATATTATTCCTTAATTATGCAACCTTTAGAAAAAGATTCATAATTTGGAATTTTTGCAACAGGTACAGTTGCAAAAAAAAATGTTGTTTCTTTCAAAAAAAAAAAAAAAGAGAATTGTTTTTATCCTCGCTGTTGTACTCTGTCGTCAAGTTAGCACAAAGGTGTTCTTGCGTATTTCATCACAAAATTGCCTAAAATTTAAGTTAATATTGTCATGACAAGACAGTTAAAAAAAAATAGGTTCAGTTAATTCAAATTCAAATTCAAATTCAAATATTTATTGCGAAACCACAATTTACAAAGATGTTACTATATAAAAATAAAGACCAGTATTATGGACCCTAATTATGACCAGTATATTCCGGCATATACCAACTATATGAGATAGTAAATCTACGATAGTAATTTATGTTTTCCTATACATTCCTGTTGCACAATGAATGCCAAAAGGCATTTTAACGGCTATCTTGCATATTATTATAATGTTATTCGCGTATTCGATCAACGGCTGTGGGAAAGTTATTAAGGCAGAATGTAGGAAAGCGCAAAAAGGCCGTTAACAACGCGTGTATACATATTATTACTAAGTTTTTGTTGAAACTCGCCATTAATAATGCTCTGTGACAATTTTATCAATAATTGAGACTTATACCTGCGGATACATTGTTTCAATTTAATTCAATATCTCCTCGCTACTATAAAAATCTAGACTAATTAAAAAGCGCAATAATATTAATAGCTGCCAACAAATTATGTACTTATTGCTTTTGTAGTATTTCTGTGTTATGTTTGTAATTATATATGATGTATTTTCTATTATTATGGACAACTCAGGTGTACGCTGGAAACTTAACCGAGTTTATAGTGCACCTTATCTGTATACCATTTATTGTTTTGTGTAAATAAATAAAATAAAAAAACTTGAAATCATATTACGATTATCATGCTACTATTTATTATATATTTTTTTATATTACAATTTTAATTTTTAAAATGAAATTAGTTACTTTAATTACCGAATTTAATTAATTAATTCAATTATTTATTTTTCTCACATTTTCATTGAAGGCGAAGGCGGTTTAACGCTTGAGAGGCAATGACCCTGAAGCGGCTGAACTGCGCTTGCAAGTAAATATACCTATAACTGTTAATTCTGGCCTTATTTCTTAGTATGAAATTTTAATTTTTTTTTCATAGATTTCTTTAGGTGACAATTTCTTGAACACATTAGCAGTATTTCAATGTAGATATAACTTAGATATAACATGTATATAGTTACCATATTACCTATTAAAATATTATTACCAATACTAAGCGGTCCCTTAAATATTTATTTTTATATGTCTTGTGGTACAAAGACACTACACCAACCAATAATACTCTTATTTTAGCTTATTTTATTATTCATTTTGAATATGTTAGAACAACAGCCATTCTTATAAAATTTATATACCTTAACAGTCTTTTATTCTAAATTAATTTAACCATAAAGTATTTTTTTAAAGCTATTGAACATGTTGGTGTTGTAATAAGAAAGAAAATCAATAAAAAGCCCTTAGACACAAGCAAACGAGCTTGATTAGGGCCGATGTGACGCCGATAAAGGGGCCTACACTCTAAAATTGAATGGCGCCTTCATTAAAAATTCAATATTTTACGATATTTAATCGGGCAGGTGAACTCTATGACCGCCATGTGTGTGACCATAATTCCCCTAAAGTTAATACATATAACTATACTAATATTATAAAGAGGAAAGATTTAATTGTTTGTTTGTTTGTATAGAATAGGCTCCGAAACTATTGGACTGATTTGAAAAATTCTTTTACCATTAGAAACCGACATATTTTTTTTTAATTAGAGATGGGTTTGCTCTTGGCCAACAACCAGCTGGGTAGCAAGGGAGAGGCCTAAGATGGAGCGAGCTCACCCAGAAGATGCCTATTCACTCGAACTTTGAAAAGATTAGGGTTATATGAGCTCGGAAACACAGACGCAGGCAGGGAGTTCCAAACCTTGGCAGTGCGCATTATAAAAGATGTTTCATAGCGCTTGGATCGAAAAGGGGGCATTTCGACAAGATGAGGATGGTAACCAGCCGTACGTCTGTATGACCGATGGAAGAACGGGGAAGGATTATCCGTGATGAACATAGGACACTTTTTACCGCGGAAAAATGCTTCATTCTTACGGGAAATCTAAAATAAAAGTAAATACTAGCGGTTTAGCGGTAGATGGCGTTTTATACTTTTCTACGCGAACGAAGTCGCGAGCACCAGCTAGTCTACAATAAATCTGTAACTCATTATTTTTATAGAAAACTTTAAAGTAAACAGTTTTTCTAAATATTTTTGTTATTATTATTGGTAGGTTATTAATCTTAGGTTAATTATTTATTGTACTTAAACGCTATAAGTTGTAATAAAACATTTTCATTTTATTTTTAAGTTTATATAAAACGTATTTATTATTACGCTATCTATACTTTAGGATGATCCTACTAATATTATAAATTATAAATATGAAAGTTTTTAAGGATGTTTTTGTTACTCTTTTCCGAAAACGAATTTGGTTCTTTGCACAACGTTATTACCTTGATTATTTAGATTTACATTAAACGATCCTTTTTATTCTGAATTTGACTTTATTTGTTTGGTTAAGAAACGTCTAAGAAAATTACAGAAAATTCTTAATAATATAACTTAATCATTTATAAACTTAACTTTATTTTTTAACTAACAGTTGCACGCGACTTCGTCCGTATAACTTTATAAAATATAATACATTCGCGTCTGTGAAACCATGGAAATACACATACAAAATTTCAACCCAATTGGTTCAGCCATTTAGAAGTTATGTGAAAAAGATAAGTACGGAAGGATAATTCTTACTACTTGTTGTCCTATTACCCGTTATCCCGTAGGAATGAAGCATTTTCCCGCGGTAAAAAGTAGCCTATGTTCATCACGGATAATGTCGGCTCCTAATGGTAAAATAATTTTTCAAATTTGTCCTGTAGTTTCGGAGCCTCTTATAATATTAGTATAGATATAAGTTAGTTTGTAATATAACGAACAAAACTTTAAGACATTCAAGAAAATTCCACACTTCAACACGAATTTGTGGTGACCCTAGTTAACCCAGCGTCCGCCACACGCTCCCTGCAGCGCAGATCTAATGAAATAAACTGAAAATCAACACACGGCCCGCACCGCTTTGTTCCAAACCGACACCGCTTAAAGAACCCACGATATAATTAACACGGAAATTTATTATAAACCTGTCCCAAGTGTGTTATGAAGCGTGGACACGCTATTTCAGATTCCACATTATACTTTTTATAATTTCATTTGTGTTTTAATTATATTTTAAATATTAAAAATAACTTTAGCGTTAGTGATATTTATAAAAAGTGGCTCTCTTTAGTTGCTTATAATATTGCAGTATTTACTTTTGTTTTAAATAATTAAATTCCATAATTTCTATTCGACATTAGTTTATTTTTCAACTTCAGAGACTGAACGATATGCTTTAGTCTCTTTTGGGCGAGGGAAAAAGAAAGAAAGTGGCTTATTTATTTAATTATTTTAAACCTTAATAGGTTAAAAATTAATATGAAACCCTACAATACATTAAGTAATACTGCAAAAAAACAGTGTTATTTTTTTTTAATTATAAAGAAATAGGGAAGGATTTAATTAAGTTTCTTTAAAATTATTTTTATATGGAAATCTTGGAATAAAAATATACCTATCTTGGAAATCAGTTTGTAAACTTTGTGAGTTGTGTGTAAGTAAATTATACAAATTACAAATTAATATTTTGAATTTTTTATTATATTCATCACATTTAATATCTTTGCTATGTATTAAAAAATATTAAAAATAAAATAAAATTGATATTAAAAATATTAATATTAAAGAGACTGACTTTGATAGTTTGTTCATATGTATGTGGAGGATAATATTAACCAATTCTCTAATTAGAAAAAACATTTAGTATTTAAAAGGGATTCTACTATTTCTGATTCAGATAGACAGCTAGGCTCTATATTATGAATACTAACTCCTTCAACTGCACGCAAACGAAGCCGTGATACGTTGGTAGGCATAGGTAACCATACAAAATTAAACGAAATCTATCTTCGACTATTATTTTTAAATTGATATTAAAGTTTTTTTTTTACATCTTTAATCATAATCACAGATATAAACGAAATCCAATTATAGATGAGATTAGAATTGAACTATGTTGCCGTATAGTTAATAATTGTAATAGATCACTCTCTTGGAGGTCAACCCGCTACCAACACCGAGCCTATTGTACAATGTAGCTGATTCAATTAGGCATATCCATCATTTAAATGGGTGCCTCACTCTCTAACCTTCAGTACCGTGGATTAGAAGGTTTATTCTGTATCAAAAGCAAATTTACCGTTTGTTTTATTATGATGAAAGAAAAGGACTGAAATTTTATACCTTCGTATAGGAAGATTATTGGAACACTGTAGGTAAATTAGGTACTAGGTACACACCGGAAAGAGCTATCTATGTATTTATTTATATATGTATGTTTATGTATATTTGTAATGAAAAAATAAATAAATGAATAAACTCAAAAAGTTCTTAACCGATTTTTAAAAATTCTTTCACCTATAGAAAACTACAGTTATAAAGTTACGCATACGAAGTCGCGTGCAACAGCTAGTATGTTATAGAATCGTAACCAAATATAAAAAAGAGATAAAAATACCGATTTAAAAAAAAATTTGAACAAATACAAGAGTTTACATATTTTTAACTAATAATATCAGAATCAATACTTATAACAATGGCAATAATCGATTTATTCTTTACAGATTGATTACGTATGGAAGCGTCCGAATCGATTCGCAACTCACAATCGAATCGAATTCATCCAATGGATACTATTCGCTATGGCAAGTTAAAGATGCATGATGTAACTGATGATATAATAATATTATGTTACTTTATATAACTCTTTTATAACTTAAATAAATAAATATAAAAATATGAAAAAGATATGTGGGAACTTACTGAACTAACTAATTACTTGCTGATTTACTGATATCCCGTATTTCAGCACTTTCTGATTTTCAGTACGACCGACGTATTTGTGGTGTTCTGAGTTTAGAAAATTGAATCAAATGTAATACAGAATATACCCGTATAGAAGTCCCATTTAGAGTAAAACCATAGGGATGCGCATGCGCAGCGTGAAGCCTCCGTTCGCGCACAAACAGGAGAAATGTTAGACGAAATCGATTACGATTTGCAGGTGCAAATGATTATATTTTTCTAGTGTAAAAAGTAGCGCAGCTGGTCGTTTTTTATTATTTTTGATGATGTTATTAAATATTAATAAGAAATGAAATAAAAAATACAGAATTGATTCAGCTGGTCAACGACGAAATCGAATTTAGTTACGCCCAATTTTGCCTTAGAACAGAGATTAACAGGAGTATCTATCGGTTAGATACAAAATTCGAAACGAAGAATCAAGTAGGTACATATTATAAAAATTTTAACATTTTAGCAAATATCTACAGCAAACCAAATAACAAAATAAAGCAGAACAATATTAATGAGTGACGAAAAAAGTTTAAAATTTTCGAATAAATGCAGAGCTGCCTATAGAATTGTTAACAATTTGCTACATAATGTACTACATAAATATGTATATAAGTTTATAAAATGCTAATAAATCGTAATAAGCTAGCACTTAGGCTTACGCTTGCTTTATCCATACATAAACAGCAGTCAGCACTAATGATGACACAAGTGTAGGTACACGTTGGAGAAATACATCTAAGTTTGCAATTTGAACAATAAATAATAAAATGTCAGTTAAAAAAGCCTTGACCCTACTACAAAAAATGAGTTATCGATGTAATGTTCAGGTAGCTCTCTATAAATGGTTAGCCGGCTATTAATATATGATAATGAATGTATTCATTTCATAAGTCAATGGTATTGTATTACAATACGCCAGTACGGATAGCAATGAAATCGTTTTGTTGTTTTATTATAAACTAGCTGTTGCACGCGACTTCGTACGCGTAACTTTATAAAATATAGCCCATGTTATTCGCTGATAATATAGCTTCCCAATAGTGAAAGAATTTTTCAAATCGATCCAGTAGTTTCGGAGCCAATTCAATGTAAACAAACGATCAAATCTTTCCTCTTTATAATATTAGTATATATTAGCGGGCCGCCCCCGCCTTCGCACGGATTTTTTTGTGCAAATTATATATAAAACCTTAGACGCTCTTTCCATTTCCAAAATTATTAATAATAATTACCAACAATTATTCAAGCTACAGAGGCAGGCGGGGATTGATTGATTTTATGATTCTTACATAAATAATAATTTCAGTAAAAGTGATAAAATTCACAGTTTTTATCACATTTACCAAAACATGAGGTAAGTATTAATAATTACTGGTTATTATTAATAACAACCATAGTTATCACATTTACCGTAACAAATACACAAGTTATGACTATGTTTTATACTATATGTTTTTTTAATATACTATAAACGACTATGTTTTATATATATAGCAATGAGCGCGACATGTATTGTAAAACATTCATGTAATACATCGCATCTTTGGTAATAAGACAAGGGCATAACTTACATTTTTTTTTAAAATGAGTTAAACTTAAAATATATGCAGAAATGTCTTAAAAACATTATTAAATTAAAAAAATATTTACAAAACTATGGGGCTTATTGATGAAGAATTGTTTAAAAGTACGAGTAATATAAGCAGAAGAATACGATATTGAATGCAAAAAAATTAACTATAAATGACTCTCCTGTAAAATTACAAAATGTGCAGTTATGCCCTTCTCTTGCCGAAGGCGCGACATGTCTATGAAGAACTACAACTACAATTACACTGAATAAAACGTTTTTCTGCGTATATATAATTTATATTCTAACAACTATCTTGCTAAAGTGCCAGCAACTTCGTATGTGATGTTGTTCGTTTTTTGAAAATCCCACAGGAACCTAACATTTTTCCAAGATTTAAATTATACTATGGGTTAATCCAGGTAAAAATCAATATACATATAAGTGAAAACTGAATTCAAATCGATTTGTTCTATTAGAACAAACAAATGGGGACTCCAACGACGCCTATTAACACAAAAGTAACGTCACAAGTATTGCACTGCAGACCCAAAGCTTCTAGCCATTTTCTAACATTATACTTTCTTTTTTTTATGACATGTTGATGGTCAACTTAATGGTAGGTGGCCACCGTCGCCTATAACATATCCAACGTCATACAATTGCTTCAAGAGCGCTGTCGACCCCTTCATCAAGTAGACTGTCAACCTGTCTGTTAACCTAACGTAAAAAAAATGAGAATTACCTTTTTGTGTTGAAAATTTATAATTTGTTTATTAATTTTGATTATCAAAATAAAGTTGAGCTTTAATTAACTGTTCAAAATGAGCTTAATAAAAAAGTTCTAGCTCTTTATGAACAGGTTAATTAAATGTCTGTTTTTCTTCATAGCATTGTTGTTACCAGTTGCTATTACCAGTTTGGAGCAGGTAGTAGGGATTAACGCTAACACTTACCAACCTTTAGTGATAATATGCAGATTTCTAATTTGTTATTCAAATAAACAAAAAGTAGATTGATATTCGAAACCCAATTCTCTGGAGCGCTTTTATTAAATCAAACGCCAGACACTTTATTTACATTTACAGATTGGTGTCGGCGGCTCAGAGGGAGAAAAAACGATAATTTATAATAATAAATCATCGATAAGTCATATTTCATGTCGTTTGTATAATTCAAGTGCGGGACGCATCTCATTACAATGTTATATTAAATGAATGAATAAGTATATGACCGCATCCATCCTGTGCACTGTGTGATGGAATTGGATTTCTCTATTGATAAAAATTGAAAAATCATATCTGGGTTTAGTGTTTTGTAACTAATATGTATTTTTTTAAATTCTTTAGAAATTAAATTCCAATTGTAGGGAAATTAATAAGGTTTTATTATTTTTTATTAAAATTGGATTGTCAAGGGAATAATCCTTAAAGAAAAGGTTAGAAATTTTACTCGACAAATGTTTGGATGGTTAACAGTATTTAATAAAATCGAATCGACAAAAAAGTCAAAACTAAGTAGACTTGCTTTTGACTTTTGTTCTCAACCGTATAGAACTAAACTGAAATCAGTTCCATAATATAATTATATCGATTGGACAAAGTCCTCCTCCGCGTCTGTCAGTCTGTTCGCGATAAACTCAAAAACTACTGCACCGATTTTCATGATGCTTTCACCAATGGATAAAGTGGTTCTCGAGGAAAGTTTTAGTATATAATTTACCGCGGGCGAAGCCACGGGTAGCAGTCTAGTTATATAAATTGAATCAATACTAAAATTTTCTTCATTCCATAGTTCTAACTGGTGAGGTTGGCCATAATTAGCATGCAACGTACTTTGTAATTGTACATTCCCGAACAATTACAGTTAAGACTCGCGTCAAAAATATCAATTCGTTGTCGATTTGTTCGAGTGCTCCAGGCGTTGTCTGCTCAGTAATGAGTTTACTAGAAAATTATGTATACCATACAATTAGTGGTGTCTTGTATTAACGGGCATTAATTTACTGGTGAACGATGGTACGCCTCGGGCCACTGTCACTCTATCACCATTTACCATGAGCCTTTCCCTTGCATAACAAACAAATGTGTGGTGGAAGCAAAATAAGAGATTTACTAGAGCTCAGCGTAAACTGGCTGAGAAATCTCTATGCCCTATTCATTTGCCTTGTTAAAATGATTGACACATTCAATTAGCGAGGTGACCGACAGACCTCCCAACTCGGTTCGTAGCTATTAAGTGTACCAATTTAATTTGAGCCCTTAATCACCTTCAATGTCTGTATCTATGATCCATTCTTATATGCGTTTATCGAGGCAGGGAAGTTTTAAATAAAGTGGTAACGTTTACAAGGTAGGGTTATCGCATTTTCCTGTGGTTTGACTGTTGTTTTCTGCAATTACTGCTGGGATAGCGTGTCTTTGGTGTAATAGACCTTTCAGTTTATCGTAGTTAAAAATTTGAAGTAAAATTTTAAGCGACTAGAATAAATATATTTATACTGTGCTTGTAATTTAGCAAATATATACTGCCATCGATCGAGATTCTATTTATAGTACATCAACCATATTCTATAACTATATCATATATTCTTGTAAACAGGGCAGGCTTTTTTAAAATATTTCTTTTTAGTTATAAATAATATCTTATAAAAATTTCAACTTGCCTCAAATTATACATTTTTCGAAAACAGTTTTACAAATACCTGGAAAAGTTAAAGATCTGCTTATTTACTAAATAATCTGGCTTATTTTATTTTGTAGGTTTTTTGCGATAAAACCGTAAAATTAACAGTACTAAAATTTTTCCGTGACAACGAATTTTTTTTAGGCTTATTAATTAACTTACGTTCTACACTAAAGTTTGAATCGGCTACTTTTATTTCTTTTTTTCATATTTTACACAATCCAACATCAAAATCCCTGTATTTTTAGCTTTCCTTGTTATTATTACATTTATTATTATGTAACCAAAATACAGTTACCTTATTGTAACCGTTCAGTATTACTGACATCTATTTTGTATTGAATCCAGCGCAGCCCTCTGTATCGACTGATGGCGTTTTTTTATTTGTTTTCCACAAAGGTATCGTGTGGTGACTAATCAACAGTACCGCTTCTTCAGATGTAATGATCCTCCATTATATATACGAGTGTATCTTATTCTTGCATTCTTACTTTTTGTTGCGTATTTCAATTTATTAACGATAATAGCAAAGGGTATATTGCCGACCATAGCCAAAGATTAAACATGTAATCATAGATATGATTCGCAGAAGCGAAAGTCAGAGTTGTCACAATAATTGTTGAACAGCAAAACATTTCTTTATTACAGAAATGTTTTGATTAAAGAAATGTTGGTATTAAAGAAAATTGTATTTATCAGACAGTGTGAATGTATGAGTATAGCGAGCTTCTAATTTCCCTTATTTATTTAGACTATTTAAATGCAAAACGACTATTTATTATTATTTGCAACATGCAAATGGTTGGAGCCAAGAACAAATTAATATAGGGTTTATTAGGGGTTAGGGTTCGAAAAGTACCATATATATATAGTGGGCTGAAGACAAAAAACATCCGTCAATGGGCCGGATATACTAAGATTGCAATGAAGGGAGAACTGTTCCGAGTGGCGCGTGATAGAGAGGCCTTTTCGAGAGTGATCGCTAACGTCGGAGAAACCTGATAAAGCACATAGAAAAGAAGAGATCAAAAAGATGCCAAGTAAAAATTAAAAAGTATATATATTATGTCAAATTACTAGATACTCTTTAAGAATTATTTGCTATTCTATGTCTGTATTAAGTGAGACGTCACCGGGTGCGCTCGCTTCGCAGCGGGAGCAGATTGCTCGCGCATGACACAGCGCCACCCACTACACACAAAACACTTCGTGCCCACGGTAATGTATTAAAAAAATTGTGGCCACTCCATAAGAGGCTTTCAATTACTCAATTAAAAAATAAAAATGAATGCGTAAAACCACATTTCAAATGCAAAGTTGGAAAATATCATTACTTATATCTAGTCCAGCGCGTTAGTCCAATTCCACTGGATTGGCTTGTCTACAAATGTGTCTTAAGATTGCCAATGTTCAGGCTTTTAAATGTGGAGATTTTATGTATTTATCCAAACACTGAACATGTAGAACATATTTAAGGAACTAAGTTATTAAATGTTTTAGATTTATATTACATAATAATTTAATTTTCCCGTATCAAATTTTATTAATTGGAATATTAAAAAAACGTTACAAAGACTATAAATATAATAAGTACAAGTTAATATAAAAACAACATAATAAGTTTTCTAGATATATTATTTACATAGTTATTACTTACATTATTACATACATTCTTATTAAAAAGACAAGACAAGAATATAAGTCTTCATAATATAGCCATTTTCGTGACCGTTATACCATTTACCCAAGGTACCCATATAAAAATAATAACCACACACTTTAGCCATCATTCTTACGATTCTTACGCATCATAAACAGTACATAACATGACAGTTACCACTCGTTCAGGACAATTTAATCTAATGTACCGACGAGAAAGTCATCTAGTAAGTACACTCATAATAATAATTAGTTACTACATCGTAATAAAGATAGAAAACCACATTGACATCAATTTCGTCGTAAAAATGTCGCCACCGACAGATACGTCATAAAACTCACCGTGCGTTGAACACGGTCTCGTTCGAATTCAACTCATTATTTTACAATTATTTTAAAGAGTAGGTACAATAAATTAATTTAGATTGGAAGACTCGTTTTCTTAAGTGTTAATTTTTTTAAATTTATTATTAGATTGTCCCTCGGGACATTACTTCTTTACTGATGGAGTGTGCCATATATGTCCTGTTCTGTATCCCTGACAACTTGTATATATGTAAAATTGCATTATTTTTCAGTAGTTAAGGCGTGAAAGCGTAACAAACCAACTTACTTTCGCATAATTGTAATATTAGTTAAGATTGTTTAATATGTACAAAAAAAAATGGACAGAGGAGTGCCATAAATTGTCTGGAATGGACATAAATAATACTAACCAATACAATAATAATAACCAATAATTCTTAATTCTATAATATTGAAAATTAAATAAAAATTGTCAAATAATGCGCACGTCATTTTTTCATTTATTTTTTATTAGATTGTAAATTAAAATTAATTAAGTAAGTAAAAAAATTAAAAATGGTGTAAGTATTTTTATGCGACGAATGCAGACGAGACCGCGTCGGCCATCTTGAAAACGTTGACGCGGTCGACTTTTAATAATATCATTGAAAATGTTGATTAAACCGAGAAGACGCCTCTCACATACTTTATTAATAGGCTTATGATTGCAGGCTCTATTAAAAGATATAACAACACCGCTGCACTGGACCGGGTTGTACCAGATCAAAGTCGCCCACCAAATGCATTACCAAAGAATGAATATTCATAACAGACTCGTTATTCGATCATCGTTGCATTATACATCGTTATTATACATAATCATATTTTTAAATATAGGGATTAAATTTAAATATTAAAAAAAAAAACATTTTTAGCTTGGAATAGCATTTAACCCGCGAAAATGTCGCAAATTTTGAACATTTAAAAATTGTTTTAAATTTTTGATTCCGGGCGGTAGAATCGAATGTGAAATTGAATAGAATGTGTGTAGATGAACGTTCGACAAATAGCAGTGTCGGCAAAGCCGGGCGGTAGAGATTGCCGAATGAAATGTGCCGGCCCAACTATCTGTACTTATAACTAGCTAGCGCCCGCGACTTCGTCCGCGTTGAAAAAGAAAAAGAAGCCTATCCTGTGTCTTGTTAGTCTAAATGTTTATCTACCAAGTTTCATGAAAATCAGTTAATTCGTTTAAGAGTTATGGAGGAACATACATACATACAATACCTACACTTACAGAATTATTGATAACCCTTAAAAAGTAACTTGAACTAAATACTCTCAAAGCTGTCTCCGGTCTAAAAAAGTGTTATTCTATAGAGTGACGCGCCTCGAGTGTAGGTGAGTGATTGAATGCGAGGCCAAATTATAGGCTGCAGGACACCTTATTACTGCACCCGCACTGTTAAAGCAATTTAGCAGACATTTAAATAATTCCACGGCAAATGGAGCAACAAGCAATGACGGTTTACTTAATGTTACGTCCAGCCATTAGTGGATTGCCAAAGGAGAAGACTGTCACGTGCCATTGTACTCATAATCAACTAATCTATTCGGTGTTTGTTAATCTATATCATACGATTAAAGAAACATTAAATAGGAAAAATAAATAATGAAATTAATATGAATTCAAGAGTAGATTTCTAAAATCTAAAACACGCTCAACTAAAAACGTGCAAGTTGCAAGTAATATTAACACTGGCACGATGCATTAGCAACGAAATGAACTTGGCCTTAATAGTGGTGGTTACATGTTATGAAAGGCAATTACGTAGGGAGCAACAAAATCCGGTAGTTAATTATCCTAAATTGTTTAATGGCTGTGCGGCAGTTCGCGACGAGAATTACCTGCTGCCCCGACTTGATTCCAAACCTTCCACACCCTCCCATACGTCTCTTTTCCCCTTAACCCCACAAATAACATGGCTTTTTGCGTTGATACATTTAGTTTTTAGGTAAGCGTTTTTAATAGTTATAGAGTAACATTTTGTGGAGCATTTTAGAAGTGTGTATATTTGTAGTCATTGGAAAACTTATTGTTCTTATGCGTTTCCTATTACTAGATCGACTATATTTCTTATTATTTAGTACCTCTATATATTTTGCTGCTGTATATGCAAACCTTAAAAGGCGAAATTGGAACATTTATCGTAATAATATCGAGTTTAGTAAAGAGTAGGTGAAAGGGGTGTAAAAAAATAGATACCTCTAAGCACACAAAAATCAAAAGGTACGGGTACATAAAAAAACCAAAGGTATTATAAGCGATATTTCTTACAAATACAGGTTCATTATAGGACCATCGGGTTTTCTCTTAGAAAGTTTGCGCTATAGTCTCCGCTATTAGGTCTCGATAAATAGCGGTAACTAAACTTATAACCTCTCATACATAAATACATCCCAAATCACCTAAACATCACTAATATGTAATTTATTACACCACCAGGAGCATTCGTAATTTTATGACGTTATCTTTTTTCGAATTCTAAAAAACGAATTCTTTAATTTAATTTTTCTTTTACATTTTATAAAATAACCAATAATTTACATTCATTAACACCAGTAGCACTTGCTATATTTAAGATTTAATTAAATTTTCCACTTTTTTGCGAATTATAAATGAAGTAGTAATTTATTGCCATTACGATTGTAATGCGGGACAGTTGATCTGGTACCACTAGCATACTTGTTGTTGGTAATGATTGAGTTGAATCGGACGCCTATCGCCGCAGGCACCGCGTTGTTCGTCTTGACTTACGATGTGCGAACTTAGTAATTACCGGACGCACATTGATTATAGTCTAGTGGTACAGCCAACTGTAGCTTGGGCGAAAAAAGCGAAAAAGTGTCACCATTCCTTCACATAAACTTTAGGTGAAGGAATGGTGACACTTGTTTTTAATTAAAGTTTCAGTTTGATTATTACAGTTTATTTTTTATTATATAGGTATAGGTCCCTGTTAACAGTAATAATATAAAAGTGGTCTCCGATCAAGAAAAGGTTGAGAACCCCTGACTTAAAGACACCAAATGTCTTTTTATGTGATAGGCAAGTCGGTCTATGTTCAACCCCTATTACTCGGAGGAACGCTTTAAGGTCATACTACTAGTTTCTATAAGCAATCATTATCTACTGTCTAGCATGTATACTCCTCACCTTATAAATAAGTTCAAAATATACGCATATTTTATTCCTGCGTGGTCGACTGTGTTCCTGGTCGAATTTTCCATATACATGGTTGCAAATTTTACTATTTTTACAACAGTAAAAAACCTATTTTTCTTTTTTTTATTATTAATGGTAACGTATCTTATGTAAAATACAAATAAAAATACATCTCTACAATTCATACTAAGATGAGAAAATAGAAAAAAAAAATCCCATTTAGCGTAATAAAAAAATAAGCTCGTGCTATCAAGGGAGCTAATGTGAAATTACAATTAATCAAAAAAATAATAATGACTTTTTCAATGACTCATGATTTCAACAAAATTCAACTTACAGCGTCAGTCAGGTTTGGTGAAATTTGCATGAAAACAGTTACAATCCTACTCTTAATAATCATGACACATGTAATTACTTCCACTTATAAATTAATGGTTGTTACGTGACGCCAATAAAAACAATAATTATGTATTCAATAATATTTGTTCGCGTCATTTTTGCCAAAACTTTCCATCGGATCACAATTAACTTATTGATATTTCATTGACCTTTTCATCTGTACGCTTAATAATCGTCTCGTGCAGCTCGAATACAGTCATTCGCTAATTAAGTAAGGCTCTGTGCACATTGTTTAATACAAAAACAAATATAAGAATTGTAAGTATATTATTTTGTTTCAACTATTGATGTTAAAAAGATAAGTCTCCTAACATAATATTTACCAGATTCTCAACTAACCAGATTCCCAATTCGGGAGTAGGCACCGCAATTTACCAAAAATAATGAAAACAAAAATGATAAATTAAATAATTAATGGACAAAGAAAAATGTTACCATCTATCAAGTAGGCTAACCGCCATTTAAAGTCACCGGTAACCGGAGATAATGAAGCTAATATACCTTTGTTTGTACGGTAAAAACCCCAACATTATAAAGAAAATAATAAAAAAATATCGCTTTTCGAATGAACATTAAATCGAGTGCATAATTTACATAAAATTATTTCTAAAAGTAACTATTCAACATTTTACTTGTACCAACTGAAAGAGGCCCTTAGTCACATAGTTTTTTTTTGCTTTGTATAGTTTTCCTTATGGAAAGCTACAATCAGTCAACATTTATTCATATAAGTAAAAATAATATCTAAATTTGTTACTAAGCAACAACTTAAGCATTAACCCAGGCCAATGCGGTTACTTATAAATCCAGACCAGAGCCAACTTTGAAAATAACCAACTTTGAAAAGGTTATTTTCAAAGTTTCCGCCGGGAATTGAACTTGGAATCCCTGTTCGATAATAAAAATTTGCATATAATAAAAATATTAGGTATATGCAATTGTTTCCTATCAAATTACGTCTGGATGCCAGTTATTAAAGTTTCGTGGAACCACTACAGTGAACGCGGCCTTAGAGCAAAAGAGTCGTGATGAATTACGACGTGCGAACGTCGAGTTACGTAGGTATAAGTACGATTACACGGACAATTTGGAGGCGAGCCACTCATTACCGTGATAACAGTGCGAAATGAGTGGAGCAAATCGGAAAACTGCACTTTGCCGGAATTGATAAATGACTGAAACACTCTCTCTGTTTATACAATTTGTAAGAAACTTGGATCTTGATAAACATTTTTGATAAAAAATCCATTTGTTTTCTTTAATCTGAGAATTGTTTAGTAGTGGCAGGGCACGTTGCATTTGCGGAGTTGCGGAAGAGTGTTCGCTCGACCACGCAACTTCGCCTTATAGCGGACGCGAAGGACGCCAAGAAGTTTAGTCGGTAGGTCTTCCCCAATACCATCTCGGGGCAGGAGTCCGACATAACCCACCGGTCTGTCCCCAGGCCGGTGGGTATCCATGATGGATTTCGCACGTTGCATTTCGCAGTCTTCTGTAAGAGAGCAGTAAACCCACCGTGATATAAGATCGTGCGTGCTGTTGTGTTTCAATGAGTGAATAAGGGATGCGAGAGCCCATTATCCCATCCCTTCCTTACCCTTACCCTTAATCCTTCTATGGTCGGCAGCGCACTTGCAGTACCTATAGCTTTGCTTGTGTTATACGCGCTAGCCACCTACTATCAAGTTGACCATCAGCTTATTTGCCTACCTTAACATAAAAAAAAGCTTCTAACACTGAGCCAAGTTGTCAAAATGGAGCTTATTCGACGAAGCAAAGTTCGACGTGTTCACTCCCTGTTTATATTTCTACACGGTTAAGTATAGTAATTATGCTAATATATGAAAAAAATGGTTAAAACTTCAAGTAGCCATCTACACATTCATGTCACCAATGCTGTACGCTGTACGACGACGCCTAAAACGGTTACTTCGTATACAAATTAAGGTAATTATGATGTGTTTTTATTTTACTTTTTATCGAGTTTGCTCACCTAATATCAATTATGGGCTGGCCTTATCTCCAACTCATTATAATGAGTTATTAAGTGTTGTATGAAATTTGCATGAATAAGTGTTGGTCAGTAAACGCTGCCTCGGGCGACGTCTGACAGCTATCACTCAACCAGTTTGTATTACATCTTATAGTGCACAACCGACTCCTGGATTAAAATTATATTAAGGCCTTGTATAGCCTTAATGAGAAATTGGTAAACTGAATTAAATTTTACATTAAACTGCAGTCCAAAGAATGTATATGAGGTAGCCAGTCAAGAATGTTTTTCATAAAAAAAAATACTTTCTTGGGTGTGACTGCTATATATTTTATTTATTTGATTATTTTACAGGATATGGTTTATACCGGCCCTGGGATAGAGCGAAAGAAACGGTTGCTTTAGGCGCCAGGTGGCAAAAAGCCAAAATTAAATTTTGAGAGGCGCAGAAGGATGTCGGAGACCAGACATAAAATGTACATTATATTTTACAGGCTGAAGGTCCACTTGATGGTAGGTGGCTACCGTCACCTATAACACAAGCAACGCCATAAGTGCTACAAGTGCGCTGCCGACCATACAAGGATTAAGGATAAGGGATAAGGAAGGGGTGGGGTAATGGGCTCTGGCATCCCTTACTCACTCACCGAAACACAACAGCACATAATGCTGCTATTTCACGGTGGTATTCTGTAAGGTGGTGGTTGGTTACTGCCGAAAGACGGGCTACCCAAATGACTGCAAAACGCAGTGTGCCTACTTTCCAAATCCAGACCGGAGTAAATTTTGAAAATTATATTAAAATTTCCACAGTTGACCCCGCCGGGAATCGAACCCGGGGCTCCTGAAACGTTAGGCAAGCACCCTTGCCACTCGTCCAACGGGCTCGTCTTAAAGATCTTAAACCTTATAAGATCTTATAGCTAATATCTTAGCTGGACTCAAAATTTGACGAATATCAAAGTCCTACAGTTTTGTATACTCCAATCCAACTCGGGAAGTATGAAAACATCAATCGTTTATTAGAATACGCAACATTAGTTAAACTAAAACACATGCGGCGGTAATTTTTTCAACAATTTCTTAACCAACATAGTTATAAAATTGGCCGCAGCACACGCGGCATTACCTCAGCCATAAAACGTTATGGCGAGCACTTCCATTATCCTTCATAAGCTGAAAGTCCTTATAAAGAGCGGCGTCAGTTATCGGCACCCGTGGACGGATACTTTATGACCACTTAACTTTAAACTGAGGTTACCTTTAAGAAAACTACACGTAATTGCTAATCTGGATGCTACCGACTTCATAGAAACCTTCAATTTTATTAAAATACTAAGAAAATACTAAGTATTGAGGAAGTTAGAAAATTTTCTATCAAACTTAATTGTACCGTATTTGACTGTAAATTATATATTATCACTAGCTGGTGCCCGTGACTTCGTCCGCGTTGAAAAAGAAAAAAAGTAGGTCTATCCTGTGTCCTGTACGTCCAAATGTTTATCCACTAAGTTTTATGGAAATCGGTTAATTCGTTGAGTTATAACACTCACATACATACAGAAAAAAATTCTAAAAATCGTCAATTTAATTTCAGTATCATGTATATTTATTTATTTATTTATGTATGTATAGAGCCTATAAACACGATATCCCTGAAAACAAGTAACTTACTGCATGACCAACCAATACATATTTATTATTAGTATTGATTAATGATATACATATAATATAATTATACTTTTAGGGAAGTTTCTATGTAACAATTATGCACATCATTATGTCCACCTGGAAATTTAGCCTGGCCGTTGAGGTTAACATAAAACAAACACGTAAACAAATTTAAATGTAACACGATAGGATTTCCTTGTTATTTATAATTATTAACTGGGATTTAAGACTTACTTGAGAATAAATAATTAATTAATCTACACACATATAATACTCTTTCAAACATTCTTCGTGTGTCCGTTAAAACACACAGAGTAATTAAAAAAAAAAAATATTTATTCATTGAAACTTTTTTCTGTGTATAGCTTCGGTGTTGACAGTAAGCAATAAATAACATTATATCATCTGCAATTTAATTATAAAACGTCGTTCGTCTTTAATAATTGTTTAGAAACCTCTAATTACAGGTGCAAATTGTTTTCTTGTGTCACTTCTCACATTTAAATGTAATTATAGTCAGTTATTATATTATTCATTGAATATTTGTTATACGACTAGTATATTAAATACCTATCACACAATTCACACAGGCATGTTAAAGTCATTGATTGGTTTAAATTTCAAACTCGCTACGGTCATCAATGGAAATACATTTAAAGCTAAAAAATATTGTTTTTGAAGGGATTTTTTTTTTTAGGTGCATTAGGATTGAACTCGCGACACTGTCATGTAATGTAACCTATTTTGTGAAGCTTAGTTTAGACTTGTGACGTGCAGTTCAACGATTGATATGTTTTTTTTTAATGTTATTATTCAAAAGTTTTTGATCAACACGTTGAAAAATCTAATAAAAATTATAATTTAATGGAAATAAACATGTAGTAAGTAGAATGTCATATAAGGGGTTGCATTCATTACTAACGGCGTCGCTAAAAAAATAATCCCAGCAAAATTTGGATTTAAAAAATTTGTTTATATTGCAATATACGTTTGTATCAAATATGCACTAATATATTGGCCAAGTTACTTACACTATGAACATAACTAGGAAATATAAAGCGAAAGAAATATCAAATAAAAACTACTTTGAAATCTTTGAAACATACCTAATAATATTGAAAATAGAAACGCTATATCATCACAATAAATGGCACACTTTAAGAATCCAATAAATTGATTTGAAGTGTGAACTATACTCCCACGCCCCGTCCACCTAGATTACACTTATCAGGCTAATAGGACGAAGCCTGTAAAGGTAAATTATAACCGCCGACCGCGCACTTACCGTGAAATATGGTGCGCGCGCGCAATTTTATCATCGCTACTCGCTGTCATACGGACCTGGCAGATTTATGGACTCGTTTCAATTGTTTTCTTGTTGATTAGTTTGTTTTTGATATTGCACAGTTCACAATCGTTATGACATGGCTTGAAGGATTGTATGCACTAACCGATGATCGTTCAGCAATACAAGATAAGCTTTGTAGCTACATTAATTATTTTATTTAAAGGTACTTTACTATATTGTTTAAAATAAGCTTTATGTCTTCATTTAGGAAATTGTAAATGATATAAGTATTTTTCAGTGTGCTTAAATGACATTATTATATGTACCTATAATAAAACTTAATTAGTTATGTCTTGCATAAATCTAAAATAGCCTAATATTGGAATCTCGTATGTTAATTACTGATAAGAATACAGCCATACAGCCAAACGACGTCCACTGGTAAACATACCCCACAATTTTCAAATAAGAGCGGTCAGAAGCAGTCTGGATCTACCATCGACCTGGGGCCTTTATCAGGTATTCTGTCCACATAGTGGATAGACGTCCTATGCTACGGTTGCCGGTCCGTAGCCTCCACTCGGGAACATTCCGCCCCAACGACCGTCAGCTCTCCTTACCACTTAACTTAACTTAACTTGTGTCCTGCCCATTACCACTTTAACTTGCAGATCCCCCGGCTTGTATAGGTAACTTATGTTCCCTTTATTTCTAATTTGATCTCGCAGCGTAACCTAGGGGTTACACAGCTATTTCCGTGGCTAGTTAAGCGATACTGAGCTTTCTTACGGGCCCATAGCACACGACTAAATACGGAATTACTCGTGTATTTACTCAGTATTTACTCGTGTGCCCATAACTACCGTTAGATACCTTCCTATTAATACAAGTGAAGCTATAAGTAAGGTTTGCAAGTGCATTGCCATACTAGATATAATATGAATAACTTATAAGAAAGAGTGATAAGGAAATAGACTCCGCACACATTACTCATTCGGTAAAAACACAATAGCACACGTCGTGTATTGTGTTTTACGTTTTACAGCAGTGGTCTTCTGTGAGCAAATTGTAAGTCCTACTCCAGTTGGTTAAAGAAAGAAGCAACAAAATAAAAAGAAAAAGAAAAGGGGCAGTAGATTTATTAAGTTAAAATAAAATTCTAGGCCAATAAAGTTAATTTAAGGTGCGGCGCTGATAAAGGACGTTGAGTGCTCGGCGAACGCTCGCCCATCAACTTTACAGCATCTGGATCGTAATTTAATTAAAAAATTCACAGAAAACGAGCTTCGGCCGCCGCGCAATCTTCCAAATTGCGCGCCTTCACAACAGCAGCTTAATTCTCTTAAATATTATTTTTGCCTCCTTTATCGTATATTTTGAAATTAACCCGAGCTACGTAATGACTGTAATATGCGCGGTTTTGATTAAATTCCCTCAAAACCAATACTTAAACGTTATCAACGGGGCCTTATCGATGTCGGTTGTTACATGGTGGACAATTTGCCGGGTCCCATAAGGAATTAGCAACAGTTGAATGCGTGTTGTTTAGATCGGTCCGGAACCTCCCCTTCTGTGTCAGCGTAACCAACTTCTTCTAACACTATTGTTATAATGATTTCAAAAATTATAATACATACATTAACTAACATATTCTATATGCTCATAATATTGTCTGTTGTTAGCCTAATAGCACGGACTATAATATGTACCAACTTAACACACATGTACATTCAACTGCTATAGTTTTCTAAATCTGCATCTAAAAGTCTTATAGTCTACATAGGTAGGCTAACCGCAGTTTAGCAGACTTCTATCAATTATGAATATGTTTTTTTCTTTCAGATACAGACTTTCTACAGCAAGAGATCACTTTGTATGTAAGGTTTAAATTCAATTCAGAGGTCACTCTGAATCCGCTATTTGACTAAGTTTCCGGGAGATCTACTGTATTATAAATATAAATCAATGTTAAAGTTTAAATTTCTAAAACCGCGCCAAAAACGCTGTTTCTGGAATGGCGCGTTTCATACATCTGACGTCACTCGCTAGTAAACAAACAAAACTGAATGATAACACAGAGAACTAATATTAAGTGACTAAACACTATTTATTACTCTATGTCTGATATGTTTACTAGCGTATGACGTCATCAGAGTTGCAACCAGTCACAGGACGTTTCGGCGCCAAGATAAAATTTCAAAAGTTATGATTTTTGTTTTCATATAATATAATTTGCAAAAAATTTACATAACTAGCTGGTGCCCGCGACTTCGTCCACGTAATACGGTGTAACATTTTCTAGATGACCCCTTTCGTCGGCGAAAGCAAAATAAACGCTTGATATATTGTTGCTATAACGCTTTCGCCAGGCGTTAGCTTTTTATTTTATTATTCTTGATCCCTCGGGAACAGTACCTACTTATTTTCTGGATGAAAAGTACCCTATGTCCTTTCCCAGGCTCTAGACTACCTGTATACCAAATTTCATTTAAATCGACAGACAGAGTTACTTTCGCATTTATAATATTAGTAAGGAAGGAAGTAAGGATAAGGAAGGAAGTAAGGATTTAGCTTAAAATAAAGTGACATATGTTTTGTTATGCTATTTTCTGATAGGATAACCACAATTTGTAGTATATTTTAAATCTTGTCAAATAGCCAATTCTATTGTGAACTGGTTTGATCATGGTTGACAGCCTGCAAATCATGTTTTGTTTTCGTTAGATGGACCTCAAGACGAAGTTGATATACCCAAAAATGAAAATGTTTTGTTACGTTATGTTTATTATCACGCTAATGGGAAATTTTATACTTGGACAATACATTTCCCGCGCTCTGATCTCCGATGGCTAATAATAATTTGAGCCATTATGTCAGCCAACACTTTATAGCGCATTTGCATAATAAAATTACCACTGACCATCAATGTAGTATCATCACTGGACACAAAAAATGGAGACGTCGGCGGACGGTTTGTTTATGGTATAAAACATTATGGAAGAATCGATTTGCGGGTTTAATAAATTGAATTTTCCCGTATCTACAATTTCACCCACGCCTCATGTTGTTCTTGGACTTAACTGTTTTTATTTTTTAAATTATTCTCTTACAGAATTTAAAGTATCAAAATTAAATCTTCTATATCTATACCTACATTATCTATAGTAATATTATAGAGAGGAAAGATTTGATTGTTTTGAGACAATGTCGCGTGCAACTGCTAGTTATAATATAAAGTCACTGTGCTCTTCTGTCTGATTCTTCTAAGCCCAACAGATTTTGATACGGTTTTCACTAACTTAGAGAGCGTTTAACGAAAAAGGTTTTTGTAATATAATTTGCAGAATAACTTTTAACAAGAAAAAACCGACTTCAAACTGTCTCATGGTCTTTTTTAATGGTTGCCGCTGTCAGAACTGGACCAAATTGAAATGGAACCATACGGGAAGCACCCAGCTTTCAAATAAAAAAAGAATCATCAAAATCCTTTCACCCAGTCGAAAGTTCTGAGGTAACAAACATTAAAAAAAATACAGTCGAATTGAGAACTCCTTCTTTTTTGGAAGTCGGTTGAAAATAGAGTGTCACCAGTATTATTAAAGTTTGTTCTAATGAAACTTTACTCCCAGTCGGGGTTTTAACATAACTACGCAAATTTCAGTTAACTGTTCATTTAAATATAGAAACGTAAAATTAATTACATTTTATCATTATAAACCAGACAGACTAAAAGTATGAAGCAATGAAATGCGCGTACCAAGTAATGTAATGCAAATAAGTTTGCAACATTTGTAAACTTTTAGAACATAAAGTGCATATACCACTTTAATTATATTAGGTATCTACTAGCGGCCCGCTCCAGGCTTCGTCCGGGGTGCATTTTTTTTAAGTGCAAACCTTCTCTGATTGATTCCTCTACCCAAGAGTGAAGACAGAATTAAAATCTACTATATACCAACGCACCTTTGTTTTATTTTGATTTACGTCAAATGTTTGACAGCTGAGAACAGAGTGGTTTGTTTGTATGGGAAAAGAAAATTGTTGTTTTTAATTATTTTTTCCCTCGTATTTTTTTACGTTTTTAAATTAAGATGTTTACGCACTAAGATGTTTACCACTACTTAGACCTACAGTGGCGGTAAACATCTTAGTGCGTGCAAAACCTTAACTCAAAACGACATAAACTTTGTAAGTTTCACATAGCACTTTGTTCAGGTTTCTATGCAAGTAATTGCCGCGTTTTATTGATCATAATTGATATTGTGCGCAATGATTGTTAAGTTTCTAATACAGGGGAAATGACTTAAGTGTTACTTAGCGGTAGGTGATGAAGATTTTAAGTACAATGTTACTTCGCCTTGGGCGGTGTTGTGTAAAAAAATAGCGAGCTTCGGTAATTACGAACTCTTCTGTTATGGAAGCAAGAGATAAAGAAATTGTAGGCAATTAAAATTTCATTGGTTTCTGTAATTGAATTATTTAAATGTGTGCTTTAAAAACTAGGTAACTAGGTGTTTCCGGGACAGCATGGCTTGTTTGCACACTTATTACAACAATGTTATTTCTCGTTTTATTTCATAACTAGCGACCCGCATTCGGCTGCGCGCGGGATACAATTTTTTTATATACACAAACCATCCTCGTTTATCGCTGTTTCCATAAGTGAAAACCGTATTAAAATTGGTTTCGCTAGTTAGCGCAAAAAAACAGACTGACTAATATATATTATTATGTATTTATACCTAAAGTTAAATATTAAAATTAAATGAAAGAAATAGTTACTGTGAGTCATGTGTGAGTCAAACGTAACACATAGAGCTATACAATTTATTCTCTGGTACATAATTTTTATGTACCTATCTCTTGAGGTTTAGCCTCTTGTCTTGTCTTAGTCTTGTCTCTCTGAGGGACTCAAGTTTAATATGATTTGTATTTGTAAATAATTTATTTAACAATGTATTATATTCAAATTATTCAAATAAGTTGTAATCAATAAATGCAAATCTATGTCATTGTTTCCTTTTAATATTTATTGACTGTCATATTCATTAATTTTACAATTATTTTTCATAGATGCTTCATATATATTACCAATTATTTTATTAACAGTTAAAGATGGAAGCAATTTTAGCAACCGTGTGTACAACGGACCGTAGCACTCGTGTGTAACAGTCCTTAGAAAATAAACGCAAGCGCACATTGACATCTCGTATAATTCATTTTTAACGAGCACCTTACAATTAGCGGACGTCTCTTAACCGCAATAACCATTTACAATGCAAAATTGGTGCCTTTACAGGCCCCATGCGCGCGCAAATGTGTTAAACTATAGTTAAAGTTTACTTTGTGTTAGCGAAAATTGTTGTGTGCGAAAGGTTAAATTGAATGTTTGTTAATGTCCACTAATTGATGGTAGACTTAACGGAGTTTAATCAACTTTATATTACTTACTTACAGCTTTAGTATTTACAAGCGCACTTAGAAATTACTATATTTTAACTACGTTAGTAGATATTTCAAGTCAGTAAACAGGAAATGAATTTTCTCTGTGTTGATGTTTTACTCTGGATAATCTATCACTATAACAGATTACTATGTAGCTATGTTAAAACTAGCTGGTGCTCGCTACTTCGTCCGCGTAGAGAAGTATAAAACGCCATCTACCGTATTTTGGATAGATGGCGCTATCTCTCGGGCCAAGCAGCTAGTATTTACTTTTATTTTAGATTTCCCGTAGGAATGAAGCATTTTCCCGCGGTAAAAAGTAGCCTATGTTCATCACGGATAATGTCGGCTTCTAATGGTAAAAGAATTTTTCAAATCGGTCCAATAGTTTCGGAGCCTATTCTATACAAACAAACAAACAAACAAATCTTCCCTCTTTATAATATTAGTATAGATTAAGAACGTACTTACACAACAATATAATCTAATTAACAATACGCTAACTACCTACTTAAGTATCAATCTTTGTCAGGGATAGCCAAGTATAAAGTTACCGACGTAAGCCGACGAATCCATTAAGTTGAAATGGCAGTGGGCATGGGCAGGACACATCGCTGCTTAAAAACTAAAGGGCCACAAATCAAAATTACACTTTTTACAGGAGAGCATAATTGAAAATAAATAAATAAATTATGTTTGTCTATTTCTTTTCTAATTACATATGTATCAAAAGTATGCATATTATACATCGTTAGAAGCGTACTTTTAAGTAGCATTAGGTGAATGTTTTAAGTACTTTTATAATAAACTGAATACTATAGGCATATAAGTTACTTTTGAATATATAAAATATACTAAATATGGAATAAAACAATCATGAGTCTTTTTGCAACATATTGTATGTTGCAAAAAGACTCATGATTGATGAAGGACTGTGATTGAATTTTTGCAATAAAAACATTTTTTGTTTTATGGCCCTTTAGTTTTTAAGCAGCGACATAGTACGATAAGCGGGGAAAAAAAACGGGAAGAGAATCCCCTCTTCGAGCCAATCCGCCGGAGAAGGCTCGGGCGCCGAGCTCCGCTTATATCCGCCGCCTTCACCCTAACCGGGATCTGGGCGGTAGTCTTGGGGGAGACTGTCACCCGTCGTAAGGTCCCCCGAGTAGGCCGGCGTACCTCCACTATCGGGTACGCCGAGGTTCTGACAGGGAGCACAGGCTCCCCGCGTTGGATAGTCGCAGCGGGGCACCGAAGTCGTGTAATAAGGTCCCCACGACCCCGCCCATCAACGGCCGCGATAGAATGAAAGTCGTTGGGTTTTAGCCGGTAGGAATCCGGCATAACCCCGCATGTTCCCCGTGTCCCCTTTACTGCCGGCTGCCGGGTATCCAAGCCAAGAGCAAGAGGATTTCCCAACGTTAAAAAAAAGGACACATAGTACGACCGCTGTGGGTCGAGAAGGTTCAGTAGTGAAGGACACGGAGCAGGAAGCGCAGTGTAATAGGTCCACCCACAAGGGTGACAAAAGACTTTATTAGGGCCGCGGGTCGAAAGTGGATCCAGACAGCTTCTGCATAAAATTACATCCGTGCAAAGCCGGGAGCCGGTCGCTTTCTGTGGCGATTCTCACAGATATGTTTAACTGGTTTTTGCACCTTTGTAAACGTGCTTTTTTGAATGAAATGTAACCTTTTTTGTACCCCTGACAACGCGTCGGTTGAGTAGTTAAGGCGTGAAAGCCTAATAAACAAACTTACTTTCCCTTTTATTGTTTGTAGTACAGAAGCGAAACTCTGACCAATAATGCCTACAACCATCGATACTTACTTAAAACCAAATTTTCCAATTTAAAAATCAAACGTCACCTGTTTTGTGACACGAATAACAAAATTAGTTAACATTTTAGTTCATTGCGGTTGATCCTTTGATCCCCTAATTTGTGGTTTACCATAATTTTTTTAATGACCCACGAAATTGTTCACGAAGAGCAAACGAAACAGTCGTTCGAATGTCGCCGACATCTCATTTCCTTTCCTTGATAACTTTATTAAAAGAATGGATGCAATTTTCAAAATAAAAATGTCATCTTTCTGAATGTCTCCTAACCTACATTATTGTTTGAAACATTATAATTAGAGACATCTGCTTTAAAACTACGGTAGCCTAAATTGGGTAGATTATACCAATTTGGTACCTACCTATCGTAACATTATTTTGGAATCATATTTTGCCAATAAATAAAAATGCGAGGTTTTACTTTTTGATTTTGATGTTAGATTAGTGAGTTTATGACAAATAGAATTTATTCAAATTAAGTGTGGGTTTATTCCCATGTACTGAGTAATATTTAGCTTAAAAGTATTGTAAAACTTGTGAAATAGAGCTCATGAGTTTCTTTTTTGGATGCGCTAAAATCTAAAACTAAGCAGGTTAAGAGTTTTAAAAATATTTTTGAATTTTATAGTCCAATTCTTTAGAAAGGTTATAGACAGGCAATTTATTTATCATCACATTATGACCTAAATAAAAAATATAAATTAAAAAAAAATATAAATATGGTTTCTTCTATAAACAGAAGTCAAGTGACGTCCTTTATGGTCACTATAAATGTGTAGATATCATTATTAATACTAATAATAAATCTGTAATTAACTGATTTTCATGAAACTTGGTAGATAAACATTTAAACGTGGAGGACACAGGATAAGCTATTTTTTTCCTTTTCAACGCGGATGAAGTCGCGGGCACCAGCTAGTGTAGTATAAGAGTACTTAAAAACGCTACAAATATTTTACGTGCACGAAACCAGTAAAAAAGATAGATTATAAAATTGCTTTAAGGTACCGCCATATTTAGACAGAATTAGTTTTGTTCGTCTAGCAATTATCTGGTGGCGTCACGTTGGTAACCGGATGAAGCAATTTGTGATAATCAAAGGACAAACGTATCACTTTAGGTAACTACGTCGTTATCCTTTGTCGGCGTAGAAATGTCTACTATGCAATACGTAGAAAAGTTCGACCACAAACGTTTTTGGTTATATCGAGTTCTGTTATGCACTTATATTTGTAAAAGTTTGTTGCTCTTATATGTTATTTAGATACACATAAGTTGTCTTTAAGATAAGTATCGAATTAAGCATTGTAGATTTTTTTTATTATTCACTTCTTTTTAAAATTTGGGATATGTAAATGCCCTGAAAAAATTATACTAATTTCTCATTACATTCTAAGTGTACTGGAAAGATTTGAAAAATTCTTTCACTGTTTGAATACTATATTAGCAGCGGCTATATATTATTATTATTATCATCATCAATACTAATAATAAATCTGTAAATGTAGGTATTGTATGATCCTCCATAACTCTTAAACGAATTAACTGATTTTCATGAACTTGCTAGATAAACATTTAGACGCGCAGGACACAGGATTGTCCTGTGTCCTGTATCTCTTGAAAAAAGTATCCTGTCAGGATTGGCTAGGTACTTTTTTCTTTTTCAACGCGGACGAATTCGCGGGCGCCAGCTAGTATCTAATATTCACACGAAAGTTCATTCGTGTATGTTGGTTCAATCTGATGGGAGAAACGAAATGAAAGAGCGAATAAATAAGAGGCAGTTTTATTGCGAACTATTTGGTCTGCTTGGCGTCGCTGGCGCTGTGCAGGGCCTGCGTGAGGTAGAGCTTGGCGAGGCTCTGCGAGCAGAACTGGTTGATGTGCTGACTGTACGTGTTGATCTGTCCGGCGACGATCATCGGGTTGAGGCGCGGCGGCACCGGGTGCGGCTTGAACAACTTGTTCACGTCCTCCTCGGGCAACGCCGGCTCGCCTTTCGCAGCGCGCGCCGCGTTCTCCTGCGCATTTAACAGTGCGTATAAAGCAAACATAAAACTTTTTAACAAAAAATTAAACCGCCGAAAAAACTGAAAAGCAAAAAATAATTTTATTAAACCTTATTTTATTTTTTTATTAGAGATGGGTTTGCTCTTGGCCAACAACATGATGGAGCGAGCTCACCCAGAATATGCCTATTCAATCGAACTTTGAAAAGATTAGGGTTTATATGAGCCCGGAAATACAGACGCCGGCAGGGAGATCCAAATATTGGCAGTGCGCATTATAAAGGATGTTTCAAAGCGCTTAGTCCGAAAATGAGGGACTTCGACAAGATGAGGATGGTAACCAGCCGTACGTCTGCATGTCCGATGGAAGAAAGGGGAAAGGCGGTACGAGCTAAACTAAACTAAATAGTAAATTTCATTACTAGACTGACTAGACCGGCAGTCGTCTGCGTCTGCTGAGCGACAGGGGAAAAATTGCGAAAAAATTGTGCAATATCACACAAATCTTTAATTTTTACGCAAATCACACTAGTGTTACGAGCTACGTGATACGATTTAGTGTTATATATTTTTCGCCTGTCGCCCAGCAGAGGCATATTTAAGATCAAAAGAAGCTCGCTGCAAGCGCTTGCGCGATGATGATGAATGTATACTAATGTATACTAATCTCACTTACTCGAAAATCGCTCCCGGTCTAGTCAAGTGTAGTAATAAAATTTTACTGTTTCACACTAATACATACCTGTGTCCTCTTGAGTAACCAACGATGCTTGTCCTGTTGCTGCCTCACGACCAGCTGCTGGTAGCGGTTGAACTTGATCGCCTCCTGGTTCAGCTCGTCCACGCGCTCCATTAAACTGCGCAATTGTCCTGAAACGCGTGGACATTTATTAACTAGCCGGTGCCCGCTACTTCGTCCGCGTTCTCCATAGCCTAATATGATAAATGCCTTCCTCGATAAATGGACTATCCAATGCAAAAATAATTTTTCAATTGGAACCAGTGGAGTTCCTGAGAAAAGTACGTACAACCAAACAAACAAACTCTTCAGCTTTACAAATTACTAGCTGGTGCTCGCGACTTCGTCCGCGTAGAAAAGTATAAAACACCATCTACCGTATTTTGGATAGGTGGCACTATCTCCCGGGCCAAGCCTTTACTTTTATTTTAGATTTCCCGTAGGAATGAAGCATTTTCCCGCGGTAAAAAGTAGCCTATGTTCACGGATAATGTCGCGGATAATGTCGGCTTCTAATGGTAAAAGAATTTTTCAAATTGGTCCAGTAGTTTCGGAGCCTATTCTAAACAAACAAACAAACAAACAATCAAATCTTTCCTCTTTACAATATTAGTATAGATATTGGTATAGATTAACTAACTGGTGCCCGCTATTTCGTCCACGTTCTCCATAGCTTAATATAATCCTCCTCGCCTAGCCTTCCTCGGTAAGTGGACTATCTAACGCAAAAATAATTTTTCAATTCGAACCCAGTGAGTTCCTGAAGATAGCGCGTACAACCAAACAAACAAACAAACAGACTCTTCAGTTTTATAAATTATATTGGTATAGATTTGTGGGTATAAGTCACTTTTATAGTTCTTTCGACATATTCCAAATCCATTTCCAATTTCCAATTCCAAACCTTTCGCCTTAATAGCTGATAATATAAATTGTTGAAAAAAAATTAGGAAGTGTTATTTTTAATATTAAAATAAGAAACAATGCCAATCCGGTGGATTATACACGCTGCTTTAGAAAGACAAAGGAGTGGAGACCTCTCAGTGGAGATTCAGAGATCTTCCTTATCCTTATACATTTTATAAAACAAAGTCCTACGCCGCATCTGTCTGTCTGTTTGCGATAAACTCATAAACTACTGCACCAACCTTCGAGAACCGATGCAGTTCCCAGGTCCAAAAATTTGGAATTCTCCTCCTCGGGGATCATCTCGGACAGTTCGGACATCATGATGTTTGTGAGCGGAGAGTTACGGATCACAATTGGCACCTCTATGAAAAGACTCTCATATCCGATCTTCAAGTTACGGAGTGCTTCAGGGGTGTAATCGCCTTCTTTGTACATGGCGATCGCCTGGAAAATGTAGACCGAAATTAAGAAAAAACAAAAAAAGGAGTAACAAATAGGAACCTGCCTAGAACCAATTGCTAACATATTACATTTAAAAATTTACTCAGCTTTCTATTAAAACGAACTGACTTGTTTTGATTTCATGTGTTAATTAAAAAATGTGATGTATTCACTCGCTCGAAGAAATTTATATGTTTAAATTGTGTCATTGAGTTTGTGAATCAACACATTTGTGTGAAAGAGTAACAAACAAACATACATACATACATACATCTATCAATTCTCACAAACTTACACATTCATAATAGGATAATTAATTTATTAATTAGGATAACACAGAATAGTAGATTAATTTTAAAAATTAATTTCAATTTCAAGGAATTTTTTTCAAGATTATTTTTGGCAGATTCTTGAAATCAAATAAAATTAATTGAAAAAAATTTCTACTAACCTGAGGAGTCAAACGATACGCTTTGAGGGTGAGGAAACCTCTGGCCGACTTCTTAGTATCGTATATCACCACAACACTCTCTTCAATTGATGTCTGGTAATGGTATTGAGACTCCAACAGCGATTGACTTAGGAAGTTGCCCACATCAGCGCTTTGGTACCTGAAAATATTCATTTTTATCGACTTTTAATATTTTATCTTCAATCACTCCTAGTTACTTAAATGTGGTTAACACTTACCATCCTACGTGGAAATGATCAACATTAACACGACGCAGTCTACGCATCATGTCCAGCTGGTATTCCTCTTCATCCATGGTATCGTCATGTTTGGGGAACGGAAAACAGTTGGTGATCTCCAGACGGTTCTCCACCACCAGCCCCAGTAGAGCTCCTTGGGCCACTTCCATGTTACTACATGATTCCTCATGGCAGTGCTTCACTATTTTCATTACAGCCTGTCCAGAATAAGTAGAAATGTAGTATAAGAATAAAAAATACATCAAAAACCTTTATTACATCAATTTCAATGAGAAACAATATTCCAAAACACATCTTTCAAGCTTGTACAAAACTTTTTTGTACATTCCTATGAATATACCTACTAAATTATAAATAGATACAGCTGTGTGATATTTTGGCTGTTTTCCTTTGACATGTTAAACAACTTTTTTCAGCCCATTTTCCTTAATCCTAGTATGGTCGATAGCACACTATCAGCCCTTTGATGTTGCTTGTGTTATAAGCGACAGTAGCCACTTACCACCAAGTGGACTGTCAGTCCGTCTGCCACCTTAACATTAAGAAAAAAAATCTAGACTTGATCCCTAGGCTGACCTGCTTTTTTTTAGAGGTTGGTCAAAACTCTTGAGGAATTGATTTAAAACAAATAAAAAGTCTGTGGAAGAAGAAATAACTGTACTCTACTATGACAGGACAGTCCACTGGCAAAAATAAAAGTCACTTTCTGTATTCTTTACTTCATTTCGACTGTTCTCTGATCAGTTAACAAGTTCCCTAACTGAATCTCTTTTCATTAATTTAATTTAATTTAATTTGTGTTTACCTATTAAGTATTATTAGTTAACAGTTAATGATCTTTCTCTTGAAGCTATTTAATCTTCTAACATTTATTTCCAATAAATAAAAATCAGGATACATTTCAATTACATAAATACAAGAGAACTTATGGTCGGTTCCAAATTTCCAATCAATAATTGATTCTTGATCATGGTAGTAATCTCAACCGTACACACATATTATGTACATCACATTAGTGAAATATTCACAAACTTTATCTCTGGCACTGAGATAATGAAAAAATACATCACTAGGTGCCATTTTTCCAGAGATGATTGTTTGAAACCAAAAAAAGTATATGAGTCATCTCATTTAATAACCTGTGGGTAATTTATAATACAATGACGACATTTTCGTAAAATAACATTTGATGACAAATTCACAGTTCAGAAGCAGAAAGTAACATCAAACTGAAACCAAATACTTACACTATACTAAAATGAAATTTTTATTAGGTTACTACTTATTACATTGTTACAAACATAACCTCATCACATAACATGTTCATAAGCTTTCGGTGAAATTGTAATTAGAATTAATAAATATGACGTGTAAAGTAATCACGGAGCGATAATTAACCAAATACAAGAGCAAATTATGCCATAAAACATATAAACAATAGGGCATCAATGACGTGTCGGGTTTATTTACATTGGGCGAAAATTTAGTTTTGTAAATCATACTCTTATTGTGTGTAACTTACCAGTCCATCGCACTGAACGTATGTAATGGCGGGTTCACTTTCTGGAACGCGTCTTGATGATCCTCCACGACTCGCCATTATTGTTATTAAATCCGTCCGCGTCCTAGCCGCGGTCCGTTCCGATTTCCGAAATTCAAAGAGATTTTTTATCTTTTTATCTGATTGATTTTGGATTGAAGATTGAACATGAAGCAAGCATAGAGTAACTTATAATATGAAATGAAAGTCAAGTCAAGTTCTAATGCGTAGAGTATTCCAACTACACTATATTATATAGCACGGCATGGACACTTCATATTATTCGATCTGAAGTTAGTAGTTTGCGGTATGCGACACAAACGGTATAGAGGCGCCACTTTCCATAGCCGCCATATTTAGGAGGACGTGATCACGTGACGTATTTGTTTATTTGTTTTGAGTTCTGTCTGAAAGTGTATAGAGGTTTAGAGGTTAATTTTCTTTTTAAGATTTTAGTGAGTGGCCTATTTTAAGTGGATTTCTCAAAGGATTATTACTTGATTACTGGATACCGACGTAGATTTATAACATAACGACTACTGCTTGATTACTGGATTCCGACGACTTCTTTAAAGATACATTGCTGTTTTCTCTAACGACTTAACAGTAACAACCACAATGCCGATCACGAAGTGCTGTATTTGTGGGTTGTCGAAAGATGAAGTGACATTGTTTAATTTTCCGAAAAATGTTAGGTTGCGAGAACTATGGGTATCTCGTGCATCGGCTTATTGTCAAAATCTTGTATCGATGTCGCATCAACAGATCTTGCAAAGAAAAATCTGCATTAAACATTTTGAGAAAAAGTTTTTAGTTAACAACAAGAGACAGTATACATAATGCCCTTCTCTTTTCACTGACGAAGAAGTTAGCACTGGAATCCTAAGCAATCCTGAGCGTTATATAGGTCAGTAAAAATAAATTATTTTAATTAACTTCACTAATATTAACATCTTCATAATCTCAGTCTAGCTCAACCTACTTATTTTATTCATAATCTTTTTTTTGTTTTAGGTACACAAGATCATACATATTCCATTTCCAGTAATGATCACACATATTCGAAAAAACCTGGAAGAATTGGAAACAAGGTAAGTGTTGTTCTTTTAATGATTCAATGAAGAAACAATGAGTACAGTAGTATAATATTTATGTAATAATTTTATGGAAATTATTATTACAGCTACATTAAATACAATTGAACAAAGTAGTAACATGGAAGAAAGTACAGCTTCTAATCGCAAGTCACCCATTTCAAGTGTAAGAGGTAAGCTAACCAATTAACAAAAGATTTGGTAACATTTCTATTGCACCTTAACTATGGGGCAACATTGAATTGTTTATAAACACTTATAATATGTAATTTAATTTGAAACAACACTATAATATTAATTTTGTTAAAGGAAGTTTATTTAATGATGCATTACAAAGATTTAAATCAAGAGATGCGGCATTACTAGCGAAACTGTGTTTCAAAACACAACATACATTATAGTAAAGACAAAAGTATAAAATACATATATACTTTTGTCTAAACACAGACAACACATTCTTTAACTGGTGTGCAACTGTAGTTGGGTTTAGCGCCTGCGCTCATCCCATTGTGCAGAATTTTCGGCCATATCTTTTGATTGAAATCTTCGATGCATTAAAGTAATTCCCCTGTCTGTCTAAATTTTAACTAGGTTTAAATATATAAAGTTAAACTTGAGTTTATAAAAGAAGACTTATTAGAAATGTGAATAAATTTCTAAAAAATCTGTGTATTTAGCTTTTTTTGTAAGAATATGTTTTATTTCAGGAACCACTCGTTCACCGCGAATGAGATTAATAAATCGTTTCACAGAGCTTTCACCCAAATGCAGAAGGCTATATAACAGTTGCAAGAAAATTTTGAAAAGGAGGAGACTATTTGAGATCAGAAGAGACAATGAAAAAAATATTAAAAATGCAGAAGAGTTTACACAAACAAAAGAATTTCAAAAACTTGTTGACAGTTTAAACTATATGCAAAAAAAATATCATTCTGAATTCAATTCAAAAAATTCAGAAATTCAAAATTAAATAAAAATGCTCGACGTTATAATTTTGAGGAGAAACTTTTGTGTCTCTCCTTATATAAGCAAAATCTGAAGGGTTATAGTTTATTGCAACAGTTATACAAAAGTTAGCGTTACAAAAATTTGTAAAAACAAGAAAATTCAATAAAACAAAGGAAAAAATTTTGGTTGTTTTTTTTATCTCAATAAATAAGTCAAACTATAATATGTGTAGTAGTAGACCATAGACGATAACACAACTATTATGGGTACAGCTCTATATTGTCTATGACGGTTTGTCTCGCATACCGAACTTGCTAATACATTAGAATCGTTCAGACAGTGTCCTATCCACGGCTGGTAATCTTCAAGGAAAAATCACTAGACATATGAATTTATTGGCCTGTGGTAATAGCAAAATAGAACATGACATTTGACCTTGTCTCTCACCCTTCTAATAAGAGAGAGAAGCCATTTTGTTTTGCAACATGATTGTTGTTTATTGTTGCGTAGATTAATTTCCGCATTTTTATAATCATTTATAAACAAAAATCTTTGGATACATACATACTAAGTATGTATTACAAGTGCTGTGTACCAGGATAATATACAATGTGCAAAAAAAGACTCGAAAAATGATGATTCTTTACGGAATAGAAAAAGTGAATTCTCCCATCTGCCACAACTCGTTTTGTGACTCCAAAGAAATCTTAACAGCATATCCATCGCTGTTTCAAGAATCGGAGAAGAGTGGTACTTAGTGTTTTGTCTACATGCCTATAAATGTTTATCATTAATACAATATAATATGTTTTATGGTGTATTTCAATTCTAGTTTGTATTTAAGTCGTATATTAAGTCCATGTTATGTTTGTTTATATCCTGAAAAATAAATATGTACCTATTATTTAACTGTGTTTTAATTATGTGATGATATCCATATAAAATAAATTCAAGAATCCCTAAAGCCCGTAAAAAAACAAAGGGGTGAGAGGGGCGGGGGAACTCAAATGTCATGTTCTATCTTGCTATGACCAATCAGGTGAGCTTTCCCATGTCCAGAGCATTTGTACTGCAGATGTCCGTCTGATACGTTAGTATCTACTATATAGTTTGTGGTCCTATCTGTTGTGAAACAACATAGTCTTTATAATCTGTGTTATATAGCTATGGACAAGGAGAATAGAGGTAAAGGAGCGCAAGCTCCGTGTATTAAAAGTGTCCGTTGAAAGACGACGAACTGATGGCGCTGGTTGCAGCTAGTGATAGTAAACAATTCAACTCAGCGCGCACTTCACTCCGTTTCATTTCATACTTTCAAATTCTCTAGATCACTGCCCTAGACACACCAGCGCCATCTTAATTCGACGATTTTAGTTTAACACCCATATAAGATTGTTCTCCTTATCTCTACGCTCCTTAGCTATGGAGTAACTCATTATATACCCCACAGTCCAACCAATCCACTACTGGAGCTATTGTGTATGTCATTGTCAGTAAAAATGTGTCTATGGTCGTTTCATTGCCAGTTTCGTTTGACATTAAAATACATTTTAATAGTATGCTATGACCTATGTACTTGGTCGATCTATGCTTATTACTAAATTGATTATTAACTTATTTACTAAGTATCGATTTGGTATCGATCAACATTGTCGCAAAGTAGATTGACATTGATATATTTTAACTAGCTGTTTCCCGCAACTTCGTCCGCGTTGAATAATAAATAATATATACATGACATTTGCAATTCTGCATTGCCAACACACTTTTATCTGGCGTTATTTTTATTTTTATTTTAGATGATCCCTCGGGAACAGTACCTACTTTTTTTTTGAATGAATGGTAGGTATCCTATGTCTTTTCCTGTCTCCCTGAAAACGTATACTTAAATAATGATCGGATTGGATGAGTAGTTAAGGCGTGAAAAGGTAACAGACAATAGGAGTTACTTTATTATTTATAATATTAGTATGGGTATTTTTTGTTTTTGTTCACTTTTGCTAACTAAAAAAAAAAAACAAAAAATATGCTTGGAAGTTCTGTTTTATCTCAATAAAATAAATTTTAAATTTAAAATTTTAATTGAAAATTTTAAAATTTCTAAGAAAACTTCTTTGAAAATGTAAAATTTGTCTGTGGATTCTTTAATTCTTTTGTCGTGAGACATCGAACCGTGTCATGTCAATATAATTTTATATATGTTTTTATTATACAATTTATATAATCTAAATATAAGTAACAAAATGTCGTTGGAAATATTGAAACAGCATCAGAGAGCTTATGAAAATAAAATGCAAATCATCGATAGAAAGGGAGGTCCGAATAAATTGCAGGTGGATCGACCTTAGACCAGAATCTATTCGTCCCAAAGATTTAAATCACAGATCTGCCCTGTGCTTCTAAAAACTGTCCACGTCCACGCAACGTGATCCTCTCACTGCTTTCTACAAGCGACTAAGGCGGGAAGAGTGAGCATGACACATTTTCGGCCGCTTGAAGGCCTGGGGCCCTAGACAAAGTAACATGACGAAGACGATAACGAAGTTCGAAACGACAAAATGTATGGGCAGTATCACGTGACTTAACGAAGGCATATGTCAATCCCATACATTTTATTGTTTTCGAACTTCGTTATCATCTTCGTCATGTCACTTTGTCTAGGGCCCCTGAAGTATGGCAAGGGCGCATCTATGATTTAAATCTTTGATTCATCTTGAAATATACCTAATAGTTGTCCCTCCGCCGACGATGAACAAGTAGTGAATTTGAACGCCTTTAGACGCTCACCCCACCGCTGAAAAGAAAAACATTATATAACCTTATTTTTTCTTCCATCTAGTCTTCAAAATCCAATAGGTTCCCACGACGCTCGAGTGACTCCACATTTAGCGTCGTGGACTTCCCTACCATAGCAATTAAAGCTAAAAACTAGGAACGAGTTGGCGAGCAGCGAGAAGCGAGTGTGTAGTTTCGTCAGCTTTTTAGCTCGGCTATAAGCGAGTGTTCTGTGTGACGGGCACCGCTGGTTTTTTTTTTTCAGAATTACGGTTGCTCGCCTGAATTAGACAACCGTGATCCGCACTCTAGGTAGAAATGACGCTGCGTTGGTTGGTATCTCGGCGGCCATGTCGCTCTTAGCCGCCCCAGGAACGAGATCGGGCGCAATAGAGCGTCGCTACTAGGGATGTTATGGATATAACATTTCAGATCTGGATACGGATATAAGCGTCCGGTCGCGGATAGGGTTACGGTTACGTAATTAATTCGGATTATCCGTTAGTTTCGGATAATTTCGGTTACGAATATTCGATTTTTAAGGAAATTTAAAAGTAAGTAACTTTCGATTAGGTTGGTGTTACTAGCTTTAAGAAAATACAAAACTTCATCCGTTTAGTCAACCGAGAATTCTTGGCCGCTAAGAGCCACGTGGCCGCGACGACTTGGCCGCTGAGTGCGCATGTACGCTTCACATTCTTGTAGGAACAATAGGTATAAGTAGCTCTCGTGAAATTCGGTGATGTTTTTTTTTACATTTTGAACAGATGCAAGTGGACACTCTTCGGTCTTGGGTGAGTGATCTGCTTGCACAAAACGCTCTACTGGTACACGTTGTGGAGGATTTAGAGCAGGAAGCTATTAATCTTGTGAAGAATAGGAGGCGATTTTCGGAAAATAACAACGATCTGAAGGCTCTCCATGACAGGATGCAGGAAAAGAATTTAAGTAAAGACAGGTATCCTGATAAACTTTCACATTAATTCTGCCAAATGACTACGAGGAGCATAAATAAAATTATACCTATTGCCAACAAAATTATTGACTGTAAGTATGTTTGTAGAGAAATAAGAAGACTTAATCAAAATATACACGAATACAAACAAACGATACAAAGTTTGGAGAACGAATTGTCCGCAATGAAACATCGGCACTCGTAAGAAATTTTTTTTTTTCAAGTTTACATAACACCCAGTTAGATGTATAACAATAATTATTATGATCCCCGCAAATTACTAATGACCAGAACCTTGTCACATTAATATTTACGTGACGTCATGCGCAACAAAAACTCGCCGAAAAGTACTGAGTGTGTCACAAGATTACGTCACCCAAATAGCGGTTATAGGCGCCCTAGCGATTTTTAAAACATTTTTTTATTTTATTTTATTCTCTCTTTTAATTCAGAGAGGTATCAAGTGAAGACATAGATCAAGTGCAGGTGGCAAACGATACAAACAATGAGGTTGGTGTTCATTTTTGTGTAAGTTGATTCACAATGGTCCAAACACATTTTTGCAAGTCAAATAATTTATTACATATCATTATCATCACTAATTTTATTACTAAATGATTTAGCTATTAATTATTTCGAATTATTTCGAAGACACACGTGGCTTCTCTTGCACTAAACGAGAGTATAATTTTTTAGATAAGAATATTTCTTTCCACTTTTATGTTGAAACTGTATTCTAGTGTTTTGACTTGGAATTGTTGAAGGATTACAACGCACTAATTGTACAGGAAAACGTCAAATGTGAGGAGCGGTTAAAGACTATCGAGGTGAAACTTAAGGTATAGTTGTTCAACCTACTTTTTCTTCATAAAATAGGAATGGTAACAAAAGTAACTAAATGTTTCAATGAAGAGATATTGTTTCCTACGCCTATAGATTATACACGACAACGGCGTAACTTATAATAAATATGTATGTCTGTAACGAATTTTTGATCCAATCAATGTTATAATTTAGTTTAAAAATAAATAAATAAATATAAGGATATAATTGAAAAACATTGAATAAAAATAACAATAACTTGCAACAAATAAAGGTTATATTAATTAAAGTAGATATTCCCTAAATCAATATTTTGGTCACAAGCACAGTCATAAAATGTTCAATAGAGACTTTATTAAGATTAAAACAATTGCATGCAAAAATGAAATATAAAATATTGCTGTGCAAATTTTTAAAATTGTCGTTGACGTAGCCACAGTTTATGGCTATTGTATTGTAGACATAATTATTATATTGGAAAATTATGTGGGAGACTTATGTCTATACAAGGTGGTTTTTATTTCATTTAATTTATCAAGTTTGTTAGAGAGATTTCATCCTTATAATTGACCCTAACGATCGATGCAATAAAAGTACAGGGTGTAATTTTTACAGATTTTAGTCGGTTCGATTCCCAGGTGCGGCAAGCGAATTTTTTGAAAATCTTTGAATGCAGTTTTCTTTCTATTCAAAAATAAAGGAATGTTTTCTTTGAGTAAAATTTTCTATCTACGGTATTAAGAGTACCTTCCCTTTTCAGGTGACATTACAAAATTCCACTCTTTATATGTAGTTGTAGATATAGCAGTGGACGTCCTGGAATAATATCGTACATGTTCTGCTGACTATTTTGGTAATAAATAAATTATAGATGCCAACTTTGGATGATGATATTTACTTAATTTTGTGACAGGTGTCCTGTGATAATGTACGCATCCTACGTAAAAAGAATGTCAGTTTGACAGTCGAAATTCACGCTTTGCATTATGCTTATGCCACCCTCAAAGAGAAGTTTAAGCAGGTGACGGCGCAGTCTCATTTCAAAGACGACCTCATCTTGGAACTTAGAAGACAGCTCAAGCGAAACAAAGAACAGGTATGTCACTCTGACTGAACCGCGCTCAATTTTGCTTCTAAGTCGACGTTTTAAATTTATATATATATCGGTTTCGTACACAAGCACAGTGGTAAAAAATTCTGGAATTCTGCCACAAAGTGGTAACGGTGTCGATCGGGCTGAATTTATAAAGATAAAAGTTTTAATATGAATGACTATAATACTAATGTAATGTTAAATGTAAATATATGAGCTAGCTGTTGCACGCGACTTCGTCTGCGTAGATAGAAAAGTATAAAACGCCATCTACCGTATTTTGGATAGATGGCGCTATCTCACGGGCCAAGCCGCTAGTATTTACTTTTATTTTAGATTTCCCGTAGGAATGAAGCATTTTCCCTAGGTAAAAAGTAACCTATGTTCATAACGGATAATTTCCGCTTCTAATGGTAAAAGAATTTTTCAAATCGGTCCAGTAGTTTCGGAGCCTGTTCTATACAAACAAACAAATCTTTCCTCTTTATAATATTAGTATAGATAAATAATATGAACATAAATAATATTTAATTAGTCAAATAAGGTCCTCCCTTGCCTATGCAAGGGGTAAATGTCTTTACCCCCCCAATTATAATGTTAGGCTATTTAAGTAATTCAGTATGTAAAATTATATGTAATTTAAATTTACGGCCCACGGGTTTGGTGTAACCCCCGGGGGAAAATACAAAAAAAAGCCAACGTTTTAAGGTAGCAATACAATATAATTATAGGAATTAATTTCTACACAAAAACTTAGATTTTTTTTCAGTTGCAGTGGCAGTTTGATAAGGCACATCCGAAAGACTACGTGAGCGGCGACCACGAGGGTGCTTTAAACACACAAGTGTCATACGATTCTGTGACCATTGCGTGTGTTAGACAGCCGCGAAACCGGAAGCGCGATATGCAGGCAGCAATGGATGACGCCTGTAACACACAACTCGATATGGACACAGAATTCGATTATTATCAAGCCCCTCAAGAACCGTGCTCTGCCCACGAATTGACACAAAAGTCTATCTAGGTTTCTTTTTTGTACTTAGAATTCTAAGAATTTTTTTATATATATATAATTGTTTAGTTTTTTTACGATTAATACATTTTTTTGTAATTCATTAATTATTCAAACTATGGTATTTGATAGATATTTTTTTATAATAATTATTTTATAATCTGACGTATATCTGTCGAATGATTTTAGTGTAAACGTTTCGCGCTCAGCAGATGACGCCGACATCGCTAATTTTAATTCATTTTTGAAATGCATGAGTTTTAAAATTTGGCCTCGAGAGCAATAGCAAGTCGTTGCAGATTGAGTTTTTGGATAAAATTAGAAAAGTAAGTACTTACCTCCATATTCATTAATGCCTACCAACTGCCTTAGGTACCAATATAGATGGGTTGTTCCAAACTGTCATACTATTTATTCTACGATAGAACAGTTTGGACAAAAAAATTCCAAATAGTTCTACCGCGTAGTATGACAGATTACTTATTAAAAAAAATTTTTTTTTTAGTTAATTTTTTATATTCGTATCTTTGACTATATTAAGTAATTTTTAAAATTATTTTCAAAATTAACTTAGTATTTATTATATATTAAGTAGATATAATTATGTTGAAAATTTGATTGTAAGGAATACTTTATAAAAACAGTCCATTTATACGATACTTTTTATATTAATCTTTTCTTAATTAAGATTATTTAATTACTACTTACTCAATTTGAATACTAAAATTATTATAAAATGTGTTTGGACTAATGTCATTAATTACAAATGTACCTAATAAAGGTATAGTTACTTTTAAATAGTTTTGATCTCTTTGATAAGGGATGCACCTTATTCAGGGTTTCAAACGAAACCACTGCGAAAAAGTGTCCACTGGATTTTTTTAATACATGCTATCACTTTCCCTCGTTAATTTCTGATAAAAAGTTGAATAAGTAATGTAAATGTTGCATGACTGATTTGAACCTTAACATTTAGTAAAGTTCAAATCATAACACGTATTCACCTCAAGGACAACTTTGTGCAACTATGTAAATTGAAATATCACCCCAAGCTGTGTGAGTGCGGTGATATTCTAATATGCCACTTTTATTGAACTAATCCAGGATCTAGTGTATCCTTTATCAAAGTTTGATCTGGTTTCTAATAATAAATAATTTATTCCAAAATATTTTACTACTTATTAAGAGGAACCTAGGCCTAGTAGGCCTATTACCTAGGCTTCGGCTGAATGGTGAATTCTTTTAAATGGTATGTGGTATGGTACTTATTAAATCCTGGAGTCGTAGCACACTGCTTTCCGTTCTCATGAAGTGGGAATTAAAACTATTACAGTTTTCACCTTTGTAGATGAAGGTTAAACCAACATATTAAATGCTGTGACCAGTTTTCACCTTGGTAGATTAAGCTTTATCATAAAAAATGAGGTATTTTCAAGTTATGGTCGCCAAGCAGGTTGACGATTTAATTGTTGGAGGGTCCATCGCGTATCCTTTACACAGAGAAAAGAAAAAATAGGGGAATTATAATGTCCAAGGTAGCTTAAAGCTTCAGCCATCATAAGCCATGTAAGTAAATGCCTGAAAAATATGTATAGATTGATATTTCGGATTTTTTATTATTGCAGAGGTATCATTTTGTCAAGTGTGATTCACATACAAGTACAATGAAAATAAATATTATAATTGATCAAGAAGTATCTCGTGGTGAATGTGTAAGTTGTCTTGTCATGCATGCATACTTATATATATTATGTACCTATTTGAAATTTAAAAAATGTTCTATGGGTCTAGCTGGACAAAACTATTTTACTATTTTAGTACGCACAAAGTAATTGTATGGAAATATTTAGAGGCTTATAATACAACAACTAAGTATAATATTGTTATATTGATAATCTCAACAAGAATGTTTATGAAATCACGCCTATCAACACAACAACGATCGTGTACCGAATCGTAAGACATATTGACATATTTTCAAACAATTTGAATTCTTACAAAAAGAAAATTGGCGAATTACTTTTAAATGATTAATTTTTCTTTTTTTTGCATAGAATATTCTTTTCTTCTTTTTTTTTCACATAGAATATTCTTTTCTTTTTTGTTTTATTTTAATTTGTTCTTTAAATTAATTAATGTAAATATATATTTTTTAATGATTCTTTAGGCCTATTTGTATTTAATTTATATATATAATAGATAAATAATGGCTGTATGAAATCTTAATAAATAAATAAAAATAAATATTCAGATACAGAATATTACAAAATTAAACACCTTTCAGTGTCAGTCAAGAACCTCCTACAAATTTTCAACAATCGAAAAGAATCATGTCAAGACAGAATGTCAATTACCTCCACTCGCTACAATCGCGCAATCTTCTCAAACAAGTGACGAATGCTCGGCTCTACCTTGTTCAGAGCCAAAAGATCAAGATGCATCACAGAGGGTCGTTGAAAATGTGATCGTTCAAACTGTTCAGGTCAAAAGCGAACATCGTGATACTGAAACGCCTATTCTTCAACATAGTGCAAGTGTCCAGAAATCAAATTCTTCACTGACTCGTGGCAAATGTGATTGTTGCATAATTAAAGATGAACAATTGGAAGAAACTGAACAAAAAAATTCGGAAGACGATCAAAATGAATCAGACAAAACAAATATAACGAGAACAAACACTTCAGAAATTGAAGGGAATTATTTAAAAATTGAGAAAACTGTTGAAGAATTAGTACACATGTAATGTTATACTTCGAAACGAATATCTCAAAATCAATAAAATCAATTAGTTTCCAGTTTTGTTTAAGTAGTACTTAATTATGAATAATAATAATTATATTAATTTCCTTTCAGCGAACAAGTGTCGAAGGAAGAATTCACACAAATGTCTGTAAGTTATATTTAAATAAACTTGTAAATTATATTTTTAATTAATTAATGATGATATGCTTTATTATTAAGAATGCGACGCATTTAACATAAAGTAAATTTGTTACAAATCTTAAGCATAAAAATTTTCTTAAGAAACACCTTTGCTTTCATTCATATTCATACGATATTTTTTTTATATTGTGTGCACGTGAACAAGACATAAACTGGTAGCGACAATATCTTTGTATCCAAGATTATTTCGAAAAATAAATAAAAAGAAAATACAATTAATAATTAATATATTCAATAATGAACTGCTTGCAAATAAGTACAAGATACTACTTTTCGAAGATATCTGTAATAAGTATAATAAGTATTACTTTTAATTTTAATTAAAAAATGACACTTATAACGTTTCTAAGAAATGATATTTTGGAGTTTAATTGGAGTTTTTTTGAACTAGAAAGATGCCTTGCTTGTTTAGGCTATTTTTTAACTATATAGTTAAAAAGGCGAAAAAGCCACAGGAATAAGTCATTATGAAATATAAATAAGTGTTATTGTACAGTTATGTAAAGGAAATACGCTCCTGCGTTTGTCTTGATTCACAATGGCTTATGTCGAAATACAACAACGCGTCGGAAACCGCTGAAATGTAATTTTGTAACTAATGAACTCTATGGGACACAGGGTGTTTGTTGTTTTAAGTTTTTAACGCTATTGCTGTTTCTAATTCAACAAGCAAGTATTAGATTCTTTTATGACTTATTCGCCCCTGGCCATTGCCCATCTATCTATCACATCGTTGAATTCACGCAAAACATTAATTAAACCTTCCAAAGTACACAAAATAATTTCTGATCAGACCTATTAATGGATAATTAAAATAATTTATGAATTATGTATCAAGTACATAATTTGTTTTCATGAGATATAAATATAATATCTACTACTTCATAATATACTTGTAACATCATCATAAAAATAAACATATTATAAGTGTACGTCATACAATTTTAACACTCTCAGGGACGTTATTTAAAAAAATTTAGGTTTTTTTTTAAACTCACTAAAGTTCATAATATTATTAATAATTATTTATGTATAATAATTTTTTATCCTTAAATAGTAGAATTTGATTTCCGCGTCTATGTGTATTCTGACTTTTTGGGTGTGAAACTTAATAAGTAATTATAAATATGCGTCCGGTCCATTACAACCAAATCCCAAATTTAGGATTCAGTCGATTTAAAATTCAGTCTATTTAGGATTCAGGCGTATTCACATTTCAGGCAATTTGGGAATTGGTTGCAATGGACCGGACGCATAAATATTACTTTTTTTTATATATTATTAGAATCGAAAATATATTAAATATACTTACATAGTATAAACAATCATGTTTTCTTTTATAACTAAGCACTGTGAAAGCCATTCAAGGTAGTCCTCTATACTTACCTAATATATGTGGCAAAAATCCTCGTTTAGGCACTTGAAAAATATTATGACAAATAATAACATACCTTAGAAAGTTGTTTAGAACGTATATGAAGTGGGGCAGCCGACGCCACTTCCGCTATACCTACTTCCAAAATGACTATTTATGTCTTCCAAATTTAGCCGCACAACGGTGCATCAAGACACGCATTCAACGTTCTCCCGAACGTCCCGAGGGATACACAGTTCGCCTTAATATTTATTATACGCCATGTAAACATTTACTACTTATATATGTTTAGTTTACATTCAAGTTTGCCGTTAAGAACAATTTTATTACGGACAGACAGACGTTTTGTTTTGATTCCTATATGATACTTATGACGTCTTGTTTGTAGTGAGTGCGCATGAAAATGATGTTCAACGGATTGTTGATGTGCGATTCGGACAATAATAGTGATTTTAGTAAAGTAAGTTTTTACTTCTTGTGTCCTTAAAATGATGAAAAAAAAAAGAATTCGTTTAAATTCAAAGTGAATTTTTAATTTATTAAATATTTTGGACGAATTTAAATTTTCATTATGAATTTATTTAAAAAAATATGGAGGTATAGGTCATTTTCGTATTGGAAGTTACTTGGAAAATTTGAAGGGGTTATTTCAAATCGAAGTCATCTCGAAATAGCTTTAATTTGATTATCAACGTACAGCCAAAACTACTAAGTCCATAAAGCTGAAATTTGAAACAGGTCTATTTTATAATGTGCCTAAGTAACCGCTAAGATTTTTTCTGAAAATTCACGAAGCCGTGGTCGCTAGTAGATTATTGAAACATTTCATAGTTTAGTCATAGGGGATTTTTGACAAAGTCTTGATTTAAATATTAAATGTAGTTAAATGTAGTTTATAAATTAAAATAAAACAGTGAAATAAATCTTTAATCTTCATAACAAAAATATGCTTCTATGTGTATTTACTACGTACACAGGCAGGAGCGATGTAGGTACTGAAAACAAATTGCAGTTTTCAAAGTATTTTAGATACCTACTGTTAAATGATGAGATTAATTGAACATTGCTTTGTTTTTGAATACCTATCGTTGTTAAAGAATAAGGCGAAGTCTTTGATTATATACAGACAATCAAAGATCGAAACATATATAATTCGCGACCGAAATTCCTCCTGTCCTTAAAAGTGGACGGCTTATGGGAACCGAGACGTGGTTTCTTAACTGTTGGGCTAATGAGAAATTGCAAGGTTACTCAACTTGCTATAGAAGAATGTATGATTAGAGGGTCTCTGTAAAACATTATTGCCGTATAGCTTACCTAGGTGCACACTGGAAATCATTACGCTAGACCAAGTAGTAAGTAATTTCTAAGACTGCGGCTAGTGTGCGCTTTAGCGATTTAACTATGTGACCGTCTCTCACACTTGGTGAAAACAGATTTGTTAACAGTGAGAACTTATACTAGTAACTTTTGTCCTAGACTTCGTATCCATTCCATACATCCATAGCTTTTCATTTTCACTTCTTAACTTTTTTTCTAGCTGCCGCAACTTCGCAGGTACAATTCTTTTTTGAAAATTTCTAACTATAATATTTTCCAGGAAAAATGTATCCTACCTATATGTTAATTCACGTAGATTATTGTGTGCCAAACTACATCTAAATCGTCCAGCCATTTTTGCGTTATTGAAGAATAAACAACCGAAAATCCAAAAATACAAACTTTCGAATTTATAGTATATTTATATGTCTGTAATAATTTGTAATGTTTGCTTGTAAGGGGAGTGGGTCTACGCTCGAGAGTGCCCCGTCCGAGCCGGCTGCGCGCGCGCACTTTTATCACAACAAACTACTCGCCACTTTACAAATTGTAAGAATATAAACAACTACTTAATTTTTCCGTCTCACGATGATTAATAATCTAATGTCTCTTACTTCCCCGTAACAATTAATTTTTTTATTACTGTTTTTCCAGTAATATTTCAATAAATGTTGCATTTCTGTTTACTGTATCTACTTACAATAATACATAATATGTCAAAAAAGCAAAGCAAAGATATTTTTTCTCGTTTTCAAGGAAATACTTCTATAAACTTAATTATGAATATTTAATGAATGTCAAAAATCTGCTGCACTACACCAATTCTTTTAAAGGTGGTCCATCAAGCTGACCAGCGAGACAAGGCGGTTACCATCGCAGTCATGTTCTGTTATTTAGCCGTGGTCTTTTGTAAGCCAATAGTTACTACTGTCCCAAACGGTCTTTTCTATTTGTGATTGTGGAATATAATTTGCCCTGTCCTATAGATTAATTGAAAGTGGCTGACGGTCCACTTGATGGTACCGTCGTCTATAACACAAGCAACGCCATAAGTGCTACAAGTGCGCTGCCGACCATAGAATGATTAAGGATAAGGGATGTTAAGGGAGGGATGGGGTAATGGGCTCTGGCATCCCTTACTCACTCACCGAAACACAACAGCACATTATGCTGTTATTTCACGGTGGTATTCTATAAGAGGGTGGTTACTGCCGCCAGACGGGCTGCCCAAATGACTGAGAAACGCAGTGTGCCCTATACCACTACTAATTAGGCAGGGTAGGCAGCGCACTAGCACTCCCCTTGGTGTTGCTGGTGTCCCTAGGCGGCGGTAACCACCTACCATCAAGTGAGCCGCCTGCCTGTCTGCCACCTCTATACTATAAAAAAAAAAAAAAAAAAAATTGAAAGTAAAAAAAAAATCGTAAAAAAAATATATATTTCCATTTTTTAATACGATTATTTTGAGTCACACATGAATAAGTATTGGTACCTATATATTTTACTGTGTTTGACGTTAGCTAGACAACAAGGAGGAGACTGTGCGCGTTCAGAAGGAAAGTCTGGAGATGGCCGAACAACGTATTGCCTCACTTTCAACTCGAGTAATCAAACTCAAGCAAGAGTTGGACAGGAGAGGACTCGAGGTACGACGAAATCTTTAATATTTCAATGTTTATAAGATCGCATCATTTTTATTAGAGATGGGGTTTCTCTTGGCCAACATCCAGCTGTGAATAGTCTAGTCGAGAAGTGAGTTTACTGAGAAAAATAGTTAAAACAGTCTTCAATTAAAACAAAATTAAAATTAAAACAATTGTTTCATTGGATTCAGAATTTCATTGTAAGAAAACGGATTTTTTTATTTTATCCGCCAATAAAAATTGCAATTGTTATAAATAAAAAACGAAAAGAGAAAAAGGGAGTGTCCATTTTGTAGCTATAACTAAAAAAATATTGAACATAGCTAAAATTTTAAAAAAAGTTACTAAAAGAGGAGAAAATTTCAGTAAAATAAGTCTCTACTGCCGGAGTTGTAGCTCCATTATTTATAATTTTAATTTAACGTTGAAAAAAGGGTTCCACGCGGCCGTTTCGGCGTCGCCGCGTCACCGCCAAACGCAGTGTGCAACACAAAACAATTTTTTTATAATATTCAATGTTAATTTAAAAATCTGAATAAATTATAGTGTCATCTAGACACTTGAAGGAATACAGCCCCATGGAAAAGAAATTTTTAACTTCATTTTTCTTAAAGTTATTTAATAGTTAATTAACTAATTTTTCGTAGACTTAATCTTCCATAAAATCTGTTCTCTATATTTTTTTTTCTTTCTGGGATATCTTTTTATATACATAATGAACAAGATTACACTGTAAAAGTTTTTTCATTTCTTTATTATGATTTTTCAAAGTTCAGGGATTTTACAGATTTTTCCTTTTTTTTTGTGAACTTTGAAAAGGTTTTTTTTTAATTTTTTCAATATTTTCTTTCACCCTTTCCCAGTTGCAATCTCTAAAGAACCCATCAAACAGACATCACGAGGAGAAGACGAATATTTCTGGTATAACCAGTGAAAAGGTATGTTTCTTGTACACATTGCCTCGGCTATAGTATGGCACTATATATATTTCTTAAATTATACTAGTAGAAGAATAGAATATATTTCGCCACTTATTATGTGCCCGAAAGATTATCATTTTTCTCTTCTTTATTGACGCTTTTTCTTTTAGTACCTACTTCCATTCTCTTATTTATTATTTACACTAGTACTCTATAATTTTTTTCTCATTTATTTAAATTAATTAATTAATTTTTTGTTAAAAAAAAAAAATTGCGTATTATCTTTATATTTAAAAAAAATGTATAATAAACTATATTTTTATAAAAACTATATCTATTAGGTAAGCTGCGTTTTTAATAAGCTAGTTAATAAAACCTATTGAGATTGAATAACTTGAGTGAGTATAACTTGAGTGACGTTTGTAGGAGGTGGAAAACTTGAAGAAAGTTATAACAACACTGCAATACAACTTATCGGTTATAGAAGAGCTATACAGAGAGTGTTTCTATGAGGTATGTCCTAATAAGTACCTACGTTTTGGCGTGTTCCAATATAATAATATGATGTGATTTACAAGATGCAATCAGTATGTACCTATGTTGAATCGTTAACATTTTTCAGACAGCCAAACAAGAAGAGCTAGTTGAGATGCTTCGCAAATCTTATTTGGATGTGAGATTGACTGAGAAAGAGAAGTCTGAGGAGATTGGTAACCTGCAGAACGTGATAAACACTCAGAAGTGGTCACTCGAGCAATGTCAGGTGATCGTGCTTTAGTTGATCTTTTTTATACAAATCAAGACGTGAGTGGATGAAGGTGTTATGTCGCATTTTTGGGTTTTTTCGTTTTTTTTTTGCGTTAATGAAGGTAATATTATGTCCATATGAATGATTACAGACCTTAAGATTGTCGATTTAAGACATTTTGCAAAATAAAAAGTTGAAAAAGGTGTTATGTACAGTTAATTTTAAAAGCAGAGTGCAGAAAAGTTTACTTTTGTCAATGGAAAAGGGAGCTATCTTCACTTTTTTTAAATTAAATAATAGAAGTGTTTAATTGCTATCATACCATTAATATTTTAGGTTGTTTACACAACTTTGCATCATAATTTAGTACAAAAATCAGTTCCGTGTCGAGTTATCTCAAAAATTAAAAGTAAAACTTTAACCTCGATTTATTCGAAATTGGAATTATGCGACATACCACCTTCATCCGCTCACGTCTTCAAATGTTGGATTGATAGACACAACAATACAGTTGTCATATTCAAGGGTTTGTTCCACCGAGGGGTTGTAATAATCGGTGTTATCTAAAAGAGGTGTAGGGAAAAAAATATAAAAATATAATATACTAGCTGGTGCTCGTGACTTCGTCCGAGTTGAAAAGTATAAAACGCCATCTACCGTGGAGCGGATCGCTAAAAATATCACCAAGCAGTTGTCGTGTTAGTCGCTTCACCTGATTCTGGATAGATGGCGCTGTCAAGTGTATCCCGGGCCTTCCGCTAGTATTTACTTTTATTTTAGATTTCCCGTAGGAATGAAGCATTTTCCCGCGGTAAAAAGTAGCCTATGTTCATCACGGATAATGTCGGCTTCTAATGGTAAAAGAATTTTTCAAATCGGTCCAGTAGTTTCGGAGCCTATTCAAAACAAACAAAATATTAAAGAGATTCTGTAAATATAGGCTTCAGCGCACGATGCTGGAGGAGTTCATGAAAAAAAAATACAAACAAACAATCAAATCTTTCCTCTTTATAATATTATTAGTATAGATAATAAAAGTAGACATACGATTAGATATGGGCTCTGCAATTCCTTTATTACACATCGAAACACAAAAGCACAAGAGCTGTTATTTTGCTATGGTCGTCTTATAGGTAAGTATTTAGAGAGAAAAGCGGTGTAGAACTTATTTCTACACTTTTCGATTTATATCCTACATAAGTACTTTCATAAAATATAATAAATAAAATCAGTCATTCATAAGCTTTTTTTTGTAAATTTTATCTATTCTTTTGTGATTCTTAAGTTCAATACGATTCTTTAAATATTTAATTGTATTTTTAATTTTTATTTCAGGATATCGCAGTTGACGTGGACCATTTAAAAGTGGAAATATCAAACTTTTTGAATAATTCCAACAATGACTCGGTAATAATTGCTGTGCACAACTTAGTGGATGTGGCTAACAAAAAAAATTACATACCTGTATAAGACAATAAACCAAAGGCGGACAAGGCATTTTACTACTACTAATTTTACTAATCAGACACCTAGGTACATTATTAATACGTATACATAATATACAATTTGTATCTTAAAAATATAATTGACATTTTATTTTGTAATCATTTATTCTATAGTTTGTAAACTCTTCGATTTTGACATGCACAAGAGAAAAATTGAACTATTGTGTAAAATATTTTTATTATTAGTTACATATATTTAAATGATGCAATAAATATTTGTTCATGCACATCTAGATAATTACCTATTTAGAACATTTATGTGAAGATTGCGATACATACAGATTGCGCTAATGTCAGAGTAACATTGAGTAATTTTACCAAAAATAGCTCATATACACATATCAGGCCAAAGGCTCGAAGGACCAATTGTCACGAAGAGAAAATGTTTTAAATAATAAACGTTTGTTTGAAAGTATTGTAATGATTGTTTTATTGCGTTCAGGGTATGTGGGAAAGAAACGACGAATCGCTTCCAACGAGCGTCACAGACGATCTACACGACATTGCAGAACAGCTCGAACACCTAAAATTACTACTTAAAGTATGTTACAAGGAATGCGCATGCTTCTGTCTCTCTTTCTCTCTCAATCGCTCTCTCTTTCGCGCTCTCTCTCCCTCTCTCTTTCTCTCAATGTCACCCATTCTCGTTGTATCTCTCAACACTTTATCCTTTTCTCTACCTTAACTTATTCATTACTTCTTAAAGTATGTTACAACGAATGCGCATGCTTCTGTCTCTCTTTCTCTCTCTCTCTCTCAATCGCTCTCTCGTTCACGCTCTCTTTCTCTCAATGTCTCCCATTCTCGTTGTATCTCTCAACACTTTATCCTTTTCTCTACCTTAACTTATTCTTTATCTATTAGTGTGTTCTCCAATAATATGATTAAATGACTACTCATCCTCTCATCAGTTATTTCATAATAATAATATGCACTATTTGTTTTGCCTCCCTTAATAAAACCAAGTAATCTATACTAATATTATAAAGAGGAAAGATTTGATTGTTTGTTTGTTTGTATAGAATAGGCTCCTAAATTACTGGACTGATTTGAAAAATTCTTTTGCCATTAGCCGACATTATCCGTGATGAACATAGGCTACTTTTTACCGCGGGAAAATGCTTCATTCCTACGGAATATCTAAAATAAAAGTAAATACTGCGGCTTGGCCCGGGAGATATCGCTATCTATCCAAAATACGGTAGATGGCGTTTTATACTTTTCTACGCGGACGAAGTCGCGAGCACCAGCTAGTTTCTTAATAAAACAGGTTGGTCACAAAGTAGGTACGTGCTGATTTTGCACATATTTCCTGTTAAAATGTTAGGTACACATTGTGTAATTATAGTAACATATAGTAACATTATAATTATATATTATATAATTATATTAGTAACATTATATATTATATAATTATAGTAACATTGTAACATATAGTGTTGACCCGCAACTTCACTAATTTTACGTACTTACTTACTCATTTCCTTTACTAATTTGCATGAACAATGGCTACATAATAATAAATAATTACTTATGTAGGTACTAAAGTCATTTAAAGATGCCTTTATTAATCTTTTTTTTTTTTCAGGAGGATTGCTTGTGTGGATTCGAGCAAGAAAACAAAAGGCTCAAAGAAGTTAACGAAAATATGAATGTATGTATATTTTAGCTTTAGCTCGACATTAATTAGTGTAGCTTTAGCTCGCGACTTCACTCAAATGAAAAATTAAAAAGTGACCTATGTCCGCTATGTTTATTTAAAATATTGATAAAAGTATTAATGAAATCAATAAACAAATATATAAACAAACTTGTAAACAAACTAAATTTTAATTTCTACTTTATGACGTGATTGGTGAAGTATGTAATTTAAAAAAAAAAAGATTATCATTCTTTTCTGCTATTTGTACTTACTCAAAAATCTAAATTTAATAATTCCATTTATATAAATTCAAAATCTAAGTAGGTACACACCCCTTACTAAATATATTAATTTCAGGTATTAGAAATTTTGTTAAAAGAGTAGCCGAATACTAATTGTGTCTTTTTCAAGTCAATTTTCATCAAAATTGGTTCTGAAAGATAAAACGTTTTACATAATTTACACTTCAACTAAGCCATAGAAGTTTGTTGACATGATACTAAGTAATATACTTAGGCCCCTTTTTTAATAATATATCTTTTCATTTTTTTATGCGTATTTTTATTTTAACACAGTCACAGATTTGTGTAATGAGACTGCGGATAAGCGAGCTAGAGGCTGTCGTGTCAGAGAATGAAAATAAGGAACAGTCGTATCAAGAGAAAATCAATGTTAAACAACAACAGGTAACTTATAACCAGGCTTATGACATTCCTATAAGTATAAGTATAAGTATAAGTATAAGTATAAGTATAAGTATAAGTATAAGTATAAGTATAAGTATAAGTATAAGTATAAGTATAAGTATAAGTATAAGTATAAGTATAAGTATAAGTATAAGTATAAGTATAAGTATAAGTATAAGTATAAGTATAAGTATAAGTATAAGTATAAGTATAAGTATAAGTATAAGTATAAGTATAAGTATAAGTATAAGTATAAGTATAAGTATAAGTATAAGTATAAGTATAAGTATAAGTATAAGTATAAGTATAAGTATAAGTATAAGTATAAGTATAAGTATAAGTATAAGTATAAGTATAAGTATAAGTATAAGTATAAGTATAAGTATAAGTATAAGTATAAGTATAAGTATAAGTGTAATGTTACGTATGTAATATCTTATACTATAAATTACCCTCTAACTTTTTTCACGTGTTCCACTAGGTATACTTACCTATACAATGAAATAAGTTTGACAGCCTATGTTCTTTCCCGAAGTTCAAGTTACATAATTTAAACTAATTACCGTATACCAAAATATATAAAAAATATATTCGGTGGTATAACCGTGAAAACTTCTGTTTTATTCATTTAGCTGGTGCTTGCGACTTCGTCCGCGTAGAAAAGTATAAACCGCCATCTACCGTATTTTGGATAGATGGCGCTATCTCCCGGGCCAATCCGCTAGTATTTACTTTTATTTTAGATTTCCCGTAGGAATGAAGCATTTTCCCGCGGTAAAAAGTAGCCTATGTTCATCACGGATAATGTCGGCTTCTAATGGTAAAAGAATTTTTCAAATCGGTCCAGTAGTTTTGGAGACTATTCTATACAAACAAACACACAGACAAACAATCCAATCTTTCCTCTTTATAATATTAGTATAGACTAACTGGCGCCCGCGACTTCGTCCGCGTTGAAAAGGAAAACGTAGCCTATCCTGTGTCCTGTACGTCTAAATGTTTATCTACCAAGTTCCATGAAAATCACTTAATTCGTTTAAAAGTTATAAAGGAACATACAACACAGAAAAAAATTCTAAAAATCGTCAATTTAATTTCAGTATCATGTATAGAGCCTATAAACACGATATGTCTGAAAACTAAGTACATAACTTACTCCATGATCGACCCTTACAGATCTGTTATTAGTATTGATAGCACTAATAGATTAAAAGCAATACTTAGTGTACACAGTGTTGAACTGAGACGGATTTAATATATTTTTCAGCTGAACGAAGTTCAGCAAGAGCTTACCAAGTTGAGGAATACGAGGAGTCAATGCAATGAATGCGAAACACTAGTACTACAGTTGCAGGAATACAAGAGTAAGTACAAAAGTCTTGATTTTATTTGCCTTGGTAAGTAATTAAGGTCATTTTTTTACTGTAACAGGATCAACAGATCCTTTATATATAGATATCTAATTTGCTATCATCATTCCACAAATAAAATGCACAAGTATACACACAAGTGATAATTTGCAGGTTTGTTAAGTGAAAGAGATGAGCAGTTGAAAGCTTTGCAGACGCAGTGCGACGTGCGCGAAGCGAACATCAGCGAACTCAAGGAAAAACTGAACAAAACGAACCTAGTTAGCAGTGAGGTAAGGTATATTTTTCTTTGCAGCGGCAGTGAATTTTTATCACAGTCAGGCGGTATAGATCCCGGCAAACTTCATGGCACAATTTGTGGGGGAACGGTTTGCGTAGGTTAGGTACACTGGCGAGCAAATCACAATTCTGTCTCCTCTCCCCAGTCCCCATAGGACCAAAGGGACCCAAAATTTTTGCGGTTGCCCAGTGGCGGATTTACCAGAAGGCTGAGTATAGGCTGGAGCCTAGGGCGGCATATTTTAGAGGGCTGCAAATTTGGCCAAAAAATTATTTTTGTCTTACAGAAATATTAAAAAATAATAATTATACAAGTGACCCAGAAATTGCTCGCATTCCTCTCGGGAAGCGATACTGTGGCTAAATTGGAGTGCCCTTATTAGATCAGTTTTTTTTTCTTCATATTATTGTGAATGATTGTGAACTAAGGTATCGAATTGCAAATTTTGCCGCCCCTACGAATAGCCTACGGCCTAATGTGTAAATCCGCCACTGCTTCTGCCCAGTTTAGATTTGTTGTCTTCTTCTTCTTTTTAGGTTTAAATGGCAATGCGGCTCATTTTAAAATGGCCATTATCTGCCAGTGTCAAGTTAAAATAGCAATTTGTAATAGCCTCTTTTTAAAAAAAACCGGCAAAATTGAAATCAAAATCAAAAGTAGCACACTCAAGTCTAGTCATTCAAGTCAAGTCAGTCAAGTCTATAATTTTCTCTTGTTAGTATTCCAAAACAGGTCCGTCAAGTCCAAAGCAGTCCAGGTCAAGTCCAATTTACCAGATTTGTTGTCAAGATTTGTTGTTTTACAGAAGTGCGCGATGCGCCGCGAGATGGCGGCGCTGTCGCGTCAAGTGGCTTCCTGGCATGCGCAGTTGCGTTCTGCCGACACGCTTCAAAGGGAGCTGGCTGAGTGTCGGAAACAGTACGACTATCTTCTTAAATGTTACAGGTGAATTCCTAATTATGACTTTATTTCAAAGTCGGCAGACAGGCTGACGGTCCACTTAATCGGCTATAACACAAGCAACGCCACAGTTGCTGCAAGTGCGCTGGCGATCACAGTAGTATTAGGGATAAGGGATGTAGGAAGGGATAGGGAAATAGCCTCTGGCATTCCTTACTTACCATTTGACGGTGGTCTTCTGTAAGGTAGGTACTGTTCTGTAGCTGTAGGTTACTGTTCCACCAGACGAACTACACAAATGACTGCAAAACGCAGTGTCGCTCTGTCAGTGATTTTCCAAATCCAGACGAGAGCCAACTTTGAAAAGTTATTCGCGAAGGAACAGAGCGTTAAAGCAAGCACATCTAACCACTCATCCAACGGCTAATCAATTATTTACCAATTACCAATCCTAATTTGTTGTTTGCTGAATTAGAATTGAACGATTGTATTGAGTAGACAGCTTGTGTAGTGAGAAGAGTCGTTCCTGCGAAGCCCTAGAGCAGGCGCTGTCAGCGGCAGAGCAGCGCGGGGCGAAGCTGTGTGCGGACTCGCGTCGGACGCTAGAAGCTGTGCGCAGCTGGGTGTGTCAGTTGAGAAATCAACGCAAGTAAGTTACATCTCCTAAATCAATCATACTAAACTATTTTAACGTCTCTAAAAAAAGTGCATAAAGGAACTCTTTCATAAAATCTTTCTGCAGGAAACAAGAAAAAAAGATATCAGAGCAGGCCACGATAATATGTGAGCTGCGCTGTCGCTTGCACGAGAGTCGCGGGGAGCAATCGAGCGACGAGCCCGCGTGCTGTCGTCCGAGCGAGACGGAGAGCTGTCACGCGGCTCGTGCGAGTGGGACAGCAAGATGTAACGAAGCGCGCGTGAGCGAAATGACAGCGAGCTGTTCAACGGCAAAGTCGACTCCAATACCCCCGCGACGCGCATTCCGAAAGAAACCCTCGCCTCCTTCTTGTGGACACGACGTAAGTACCTATACACATTGATGGAGTATAATTGTTTTGAGGTCAATTCAGCCTTTGTCCATTCAAAAGTTTCCAAGTTTTCGAGTCTATTCGCGCCAGTAAGGTGCAACTGAAGACAAGTGTGTTTTATCATTTTCAACCATTTTCAACTCCTCGACGAATGCGAGGGTCTTGCATAGATTCTCAGTCATTCAGAGCAGATAATTTCGGCTTTTTCGTAGAAAAAGTACTAGAACTGGAACTAGAAACTAGTTAAAGTGTGAATATAATTTCAGCATAGCAAGGAAACTAATGTGCGCTCATGCCTCGGTCGAGATGTTAAAGGATTCAAACGCTCACACCTGATACCGGTCAGTTGAAAAGTTTATCATAAATAAGGGAATCATAATAAATGTACTAAGTAGTCACTCGTCTCTGATTTTATCACGCAGAGTAACTTCGAGCAAGGCCATCGCTACATAGCTCATTGAGCGGTGTAGAGCCTCCTCAATTTGAGTTTTTGATGATACCAACATAGTTTGGATAATATCGGGGGTTTCATCCCTTCGTAGTTGATGTTCCTCGATCACGCACGAAGCGTTACAGTTCCACCTTCCTTGTCCGAACTGCTTGTCCGAAGGGAGTATAACTCATTGCCTGCGTCCGTGTTTCCTCAAAATTACAACCTCGGGTAAATTCAGGGTACCTCAAATTCAGGGTAAATGGGCACTTACTAGGATACTAGATGAGCGTGGTCCACCTTCGGCCGCATCTGCACCTTACATCAAGTGAGATCGCGGCCAAGCGCTGCCTTGATTTAATAAAAAAAAAACTTAGAATTTATGTTTGACTCAGGGTTCGCTGTCCCCCTCTGAGGAGGTGCTGGAACGCATAGAACATCTCCAGGACGCTCTTCGGGCGCGTTGGTCGCGATGGACTCGACCACACCATCAAAACCCGCAATGATATCATCTATATACTTCCTGTGCCTTAATGATGAAGTTCTTTCGTTTGTAACGTTTATCGTCCTAGAGGCAAATATTTAAATCACAGATGCGCCCTGTGCTTCTGAAATTATCAGAACTTTCCGTGGTCAGTTTTCAAACTGAAAACTGTTCACGTAATATGTCTGTGTAGTGTGTACGTAACGTTTCACACGTTAGTTCGTTTGTTGAATTATGTTATGAGAACATTTTCTGAATGTACAGGAAGGCATTTTAAAGATAAACGAACCTAATTATATCAGGGTTACCCACTGGGTAAGAGGTTACCCACTGCCGCCAAGATGTGTCACTGTACTACAAAAACCTGAGCAAGCTTTTAATGTACCTAACTAATCTATCTAGTAGGTCTGGTTGATTTGGCTTTTTGATACATTGGTTGATTCTTATTTTGGTTGGTTTATTGACGTCATAAATAAAGTTTGGTCAAAATTGGTGTATGACTTAGGAATGTGAAGTGAGGCGGGAAGAAGGGAGGGAAAGGGCACATGAGAGCGATTTGGTCGGACAGATCTTGACTATTATTGATTTATAATATTTAAAAACGGTCTAGATAGAGATTTTTCTCGCTTATTACTGAATAAGTGAATTTTACTCATCATTTTATGTTATATTAACATTTAAATTATTACTTTTTGTCAAGGTTTTGATGTCACGAGATAATTATCGCTCTGCATCCCCGCCTCGCACATGCCTAAGGCGTGGTATAGTCCGAATCAAACTTAATGCCGGCTCTGACCATAGTTCAATATGGTGCGCGGAACGAAAGCAATAATATTAGATATCCGCGATGGTGTACAGGGGGCGTATTTCCGTTTCCATGTTCAGTAGGAGGAAGCGCAGTCTCGAAATCAACATGGTTTTGTAATGACATTTCTCTAAACAAATCCATGTTGATTTCGAGGCACTGAGGCCCGAATTGAACATGGAAATGTAGTCAACGAACGCTCACAATATGCTTAGTTTCCATGTTCAATTCGTTCGGTCTTACTGAACATGGGAACGGAAATACGCGTACAGGGGCTATACCCTGCGCACACCAGCGCTCGCAGCTAACTTCCGAGACTCCATTAAGTTTGAATCGGACTATACAGTAGTTCTGTTCTGGTTAAAGTTTACCCTATAAATAATGCATATGAAATCCGAAAGAAAGATGAGCAATGCCATTTAATGTAACTAAATTACATTTAATTTTAACTAAATTGATTATCCATCTTACAATAATGCTGTCAATACGATTGATGATTTCTACGCCGCTTAGATACCAATGTAGGATTATTAGACTGATCGGTTCTAGGATGAGATTCCATTAAATCGATTTTTATCCTATTTTGACAATTGTTATTTGACTATCATTCGTTATACAATCAGTCTACGATTGTTCTTTACCCACTTAATTAATTACCTACATACCTCAGTATATAGATTTTTATGATTAACATAAGTACCTAGTTAATTTTTTATTATTTGATTAAATTATAATATATAAATTAATATTATAATGTATGTATTATAACGCAGTGTCAAATCAATTTAAGGCAGCCGCACATTGTTAAACATCGATTGCATTTTATTTTATATAGCTAATCTAATCATATTGTACGTAGTGCTTAATAATTTATTAATAAATTATTATTATTTGTTTTGTTGAGTGTGTGTTTCATTTTTCGTATTTGTGACAAAATGCCATTTCTCCTGACTCTGTGTCGCGCTTTAGGAATTTTCCCACGACGATACTGACTAGGATTAAGATGGAAAATACTATTTAATGTGTTGGGTGCCAGGAAAAACAAAACCAACACCGTGATCGGTAATTAAAAATATATTTAATGCGCTCAGTGGTAGGCAACACAAAGTGTAGGCCTATCTGTCTCCACAACGCAGTGCAGGCACTCCCCTGTATGACGTATGATCCGGCCGTCGAAGGTGGTAGATGCGGGCGTGTACCTACTTATTTTAGTTTTGTCAAATACATTATTTTAATTTTATTTATTTATCAATTTATTAATCATAATTCGAACCATGTAACTAAGGAGCATGTAACGCTTCGTTACATCTGCACATAGATAACAGCAAGGAACAAATTAAGGATTCAAAATTCCCGCTATAAAGTTTCGATGGGTAACCGATAGATGGCGCAGTTTGTATGAGAGTTTATAGTGCGTCACACCCTAGGATCATTTATACATCGACCTAGGTCACACCACTAAATGCTACTTACAGCGCCGTCTATTGGAGCGTATTCGACGGACACTGTCTCAAGCTAGTTTCAAGTATAGATTGGGGCCACAATGTGGCCTCGATCTCTATTCATCTCTATTCACCATGCTCTGTGGTAAATCTCCAGTCATCATCCAATGACAATGACATAACAATGACATTATGAATTGTGACATATTGACATTGACATCCATTATAAAGTACTTCAGTTCAGTTCATTCGTGCACGTGTTTTGAGATTTGAATTTAGTTAGTGAATTTTTGTGCGAGTGATTTTTTGGTTTCGGTTATTTTTTCCATTTATATTAATTTGTTTTCTATTCTTAGTAAACATTGAAATGACCACAAAATAAATATCATAAGCTATTCAATTCATCAGAGTAAGTATTCATGCAGAGATCAAGATTTGTACATGAGATATTTATTCTAGTTATGCTCATTTTTACAGGTATTCAATCGATTCAAATCAAATAGCAATGGCTACTTCATTAGCGCAACAGCTAAATAAGCTCTCTGTGCCTCAATCGGCAATCTACAAGGAGGATAGAAAAAAGGCATCGTTACTTTTTGATCCGAAAGAGGCAGCTCATAAAGATCGTGACACGTTTTACCAAATTGGCTTAAGTGGCTTGCAAGAATTGATTGCCTTGTACGAGGGCTTTCGTATTTATGAGGACACCTTATTCAGTTTATCATCAAAGGATTTTGAAAGGGCTGTTCAGAGCAAGGAAGTAAATAAAAATTTGGATCAAACTATTCAAAAGTTTCTAACACTTTTGTCACCATATATGCTATTACAGTCATCATATAAGGCTTTAGAATGGCTTGTGAACAGGTATCACATTCATGAATACAACCAAGATGCCATAATGGCCTTGATATTGCCTTATCATGAAACGAAAATATTTGTAAGATTCATACAAATTTTAGATATAAACAGTCCTTCGAACAATTGGCAGTGGCTCAAGCCTCTACAAAATTCTGGATTCACTTTAGCGAAGCAGACTTTGTACAATCAGTGTGCTTCAAAAACCAATACTTTACAGTTTATAGCTACGTCTACCGCCGCATATGTTAAACAGTTTGGCGAAAGAGCTACACAATTGAATACAGTATATGCTTTTTTTTGCTCTACTGCTATCGGTACAATGAGCATGAAGAGAAAAGTTAATGAAGCTATCATAAACGCTCTTCTTCCGACATTAATGACATCATTAAATTCTCCCATAGATGATTTCAGATCATCAGGCTACATTGTACTTGGTTACTTGATGACAAAAGCACACTTCAAGGAGAGAACTATCAATGATATTATCGAAAAACTTACATCTGAATTTGATTTCTCCTATGATATGACATTACTCGTAAACTTGATTTACGCTAACCAGAATCACATAACAAAGACACCTCTTTATAATATATCCGTCGATACTATGAATACTCTTTGCAATCATTTGAAGAAATTGGCACAGGAAAACATAAACATAACTCCATTTATTTTAGTCTTTTTGTCAAGTGTATTGCCAGTAATACAGAGAAACACTGAAGATTTTAAAACATTTCAGCAGCTACCTGAAATACTGATGGATGAAGTTGACCTGTATAATCAAGAGCCAGAAAAAATTGTAAAGTAAGTGTTTTTAATGTTCAAATATGAAAACAATGTCTTTTAAACAATAGTTAGAGACTTCGGAAATATGGGATTATATTATATACCAAAACCTTCTCCGAGAACCACTCTATCCATTGGTGAAAACAGCATTAAAATGGGTGCAGTAGCTTTTGAGTTTATGACCAACAGACAGATGCAGTGGAGGACTTTGTTTTATAATATGTAAGGATGTAGTGATGATTGCAATGCACTTTATAAATTAAAGTCGCTATATGTGTTCATTGCTAATGCATGTAGCATTGTTTTTAATCACAATCTAATACATATATTATGTAATATAAACGTAAACGAGCTGTATCTGTGCATTAAACGTTAAAAAAAACTATTCACACATGCCATAGATACATTAAATACGAGGTAAAAGAGAGTTTTGGAATTTTCGTCTGTGTGTTTGTGCACTCTAATCTTGGAAACGGCTTTGCAGATTTAGATGAAATTTCGCACATAGATAGTTTATTACCCAGAGTAACATATAGTATATTCTATGTGCTAGAAAAATTTTGGATTTTAGTGGTATTTTCAAAAAACGAACTACCATGTGTACGAAGTTGCAGGCACAGTTAAAAAAAACCAGAAAGTTAACGTATAACATTAAACTAACGAAGACTCTAAAATTGTATAAAGTTTTTGTGACACAAAGCACAACAAAAAATAAAATTGAATTTTTTCTGATCAAGATACAACAGCAAAACCCAAACTTGTTTTATTTGATATTTCATGAGTGGTAATTTTCTGTAGATAGTCAATTTCATTAAAACCTTTAAAATGTTTCAGATGTATCATCAGTGCTTTTCAACACGAGGAAGCTTCAGATGGCAATGAGAGTGACATTGAGATAATTGATGAAGATGATTTTTCTTTTAAAATACTCAGATGGTACTCAGAATTTATGAAGAATGTTGAAAAAAAATATCCAGAAGCTTTCGACAAAGTCATAAAATCTGAGTTAAGCAACGAAAACTCATCTGGCAGTCGTGATCATTTAACAAAAATCTTAGGCTTCAATCCAGCAGTGGCACGGAAAATCAGTGGGAAATATCTCTTTGAAAACTTAAACCATGTAAATCCAGAAATAAGAGTTGTAGCAGTGAACTATATAGCGAAAGATTTTGAGTCTTTAAAAAAGGAAAATATTGCCTTTGTTAAAGAATCAATAATTAATAGACTCAATGATGACAATGTGAATGTAGTTTCAGCTGCTTTAGCGATTCACACTGAAGATCTAGAAGAGATACTTGATGAACACGATTTAACTAATGCTCTCGTGAATATTGTTTCAAACGAGTCCAAGCATTGGACAATTGTGGTCAAAGATGCTGTAAAGAAATTCTGTGCATTGGAAAAACTTCCAGTTAATCATAATACAGTTTTAGCTCTCATACCTTATCTTTTTCCCTACGATGAGGCATCTGCTGATCTCGCATACACTATAATACATTCGCCCTGGGGTAAAAAGTTGAAGCTTATGAAAAAGTTTAATAAATCACACAGAGACAACTATCAAGTAATTAATTCATTAACTTTCAAAGCATTGTTTCAAGACAAAAACGTGAGTTTTGATGAGATCCTTGATATAAATCAACTTAATAAGAGCAAAACTCTAGACATATGTATGTATTTACTTCTACAATGTTGTTCTTTTGAGAAAAGATCGTCTTATGAGTTATCAGATATTTTGTCATTATTGCTTGAATCTGTGGAAGAGAGAGAGATAATCCATAGTTCCGAAGGAGACTCATTTTCATCAGAAATTATGTCTGAATTTATTAAAAGGTCTCTGCAGGGCAAAATAGTTTTCGAAGTTATCGAATACATTTTGACAAGAATCGTTGAGAATATTAAAACGTGTGTCATAGATAAACCTTGGTGTGATGTATGTCAAGCGACAGAAATTGTTCTCATAAGGAGATTGTATGAAATATTTTTGACTGGCTGCGGTATATGCACATACAGTGAAAACTACAAAGTATTATTGCAAAAGTTGTTCAATAAATTGTTTTCAAATGCAAAGGAAAAGTTTGAATTTGTTGCAAATTTTGCCTGTGGACACATTTTGTATGCGACTGATCCTAAAAATGTTATTAGTCCAGAACTTCAATTGAGAAGTATTAAATTATTGACTAATTTTTTCTCAGTTCAAGAGAGCGCCGATTGGATATACGAATCCGATGTATTAATTTTGACTATCCTTTTTTGCCTCAACAATCCTATAGCTGCAATAAGACAGTCAATTATAGATTTAATGAAAAATTTTCTGAAATATGAACCTGAAGAAAATCACATTTATGTGAAACTGATTGAGACATTCGTTTCATATGAAGAAGAGTTATTGCTTGACCACGAACAAATACCACAAATTTTGGCAAAAATTTTAACCAACGAAGAACCTAAAAAGTTAAGAAAGGACCGTCTCTTAAAACTTACAGGCATTTTAATAAGTGATGTACCGGCCCATATAATCTCGAAATTTCTGGAAATTTTAAATTTCGTCAACAATTCAAGTGTATACTTGTACATAGTGCCTTCTTTGCATAAATTAGAAGCGAGACTACAAGAAAACGAAGTGCTAAAAATCAAAAATGTCACTTTTAATATTTATGAATCTAAACTCTTCAGGAATGTATACAGTAGAATAAACGAGAAAATAGCATCAACATTTGAAAAGGAAGAAGTTTGGAATTCTATTAAAATAGGAATGAAAGAGTATCGAGAGTGTATCTTGGACGAAGACGAAACATACGTAAGCCCTGCCGTTTTGATAATGAGGCAAATAGATGACAATATTTTTAAAAAAATATCAGAAGAAAAACGTATAGAGTTAATTGAGTATATCGTTTCGGCCGGTACTTTCAGTAACAACCCATCAATAGCGAGTGTTGCATCAAAAGTGATGAAGCGAATACATATTAAACTATCAGATTTCAAGTCTATTTTGAATGCAATGATAAATGCTGAAAATACTGTTGAAAACACGCGAAAGAAAAAGAATACTTCCATTTCCATGTTATCACACGAAGTTATGGAGACAAACGAATGGAGAATGGGCGTGACGCTTCTAGAATACGTGCAGAATAAAAAGAAAATGTCAGTAGACAATTATTTCGTTTCATTGCTTTTTGCAGTGCTAAGTAAATGTCTACGATTTGAAGACCAATCGTACATTGAATACACGAAGCAGCTAGTACTTTCGTCGGTCTGGTTTTACTGTAAGAAGTTAATCGATACGACCAGAAAGGACCAAGTGGCTTCTCTTAAGTCCGTTTTCAAGATAGAATTGGTGGTGCAGTGTATAAGAGGGACACAAAATCCACAAACTCACCATCACGCATTAATACTCTTGTCTCACGCCGCACACATGTTGCCCGAGCAAGTGTTGCATCACACCATGGAAATATTTACATTCATGGGCTCCTCGGTGCTCCGGCACGACGATGCTTACAGTTTTCAAATAATTACAAGGATAATTGAAACAATAGTGCCAATCGTCGTAAAAGACAATAAGGACCCAAATAGTGACGAGTGTCAGCCCAGTTCGGTCGTGCCAGTGTTGCGCATATTTGCAGACGTCGTTCTCCACGTGCCCGAACATAGAAGGTTGCCACTTTACAAAAAGTTCATTGAAACCCTCGGACCGAATTACCTTTGGATGTTTGTAGCAGTTTTATTCGAAGGCCAGATTAGGCATTGGAACGAAAACAAGCAGAAGGATAATAGAGCAAACAGAACGTTAGCCAATCAAGAGTCGCCTATGAACCGTTTAGATTTCGCGCAAAGTCTTATATTGGAGTTCTCGACGGAAACTTGCGTGATGACCTTTTTGAGACTCTTAAATTACATGAAGTCGTTGCCTACACATAAAAAGGAGAACGAAGTGGCAACGAGCGTCGACCCGAACGACATTTTTAGCGTCGACGGACATTCGGCGGTCGAATTGCGCCACTACAAATACGTTATTGTAACTTTCATGAATACCTGTTTGAGTTCTGCGAGGTATATACAGCACATTTGTCAGATGAACAATGAACACGAGGTAAAAACTCAAATGAAACAATTTATTATTAGCATTCTGACTTACATACAAGACATTTCGAAGATCGGCGACGAAAAAACAGCAAAGTATTGGCGAGTGATGTTACATCACAGCTATGATTTGCTGGGCCACACGAACAACCTGTTGTCTACTCCCTCGTTCCTGTCTGTTATGCGTGGACTAATGCAACACCAGTTACTAACGGTCCAAAGAAAATCAATGGAATTGCTCAACACTAAAATCCAATTCGTCCCGGACGCTGTCGCCGATGTGGACAAAGAAGTTATTCTGTCATTACTGCCCGTATTACTGGACATAGTGAAAACCATAGAGGTCAATGACGAAAGCCTCGATGATACTGCAATTCAAGAGTTAGAATTGAACCAACAAACGGCTCTCTTGTCTCTGAAATTGTTGACCAGATTACTGGCATCAGAACATCCAGAGGACTTCAAGCCTATCTTAGAAACCATCACCGAGTACACGTGCAATTTGAAAATTTCTGGAAACGTAATGGCGTCCATTGTTCTCTGTTTGGCGGAATTGTGCACGAACTTAAAAGCTCACGCTCTGACCAGTCTCCGGAAATTTATGCCGGCCTTAATAAAACTGTTGAAGAAGCAACGGAAAGCTAAAACTCCCGAGTTAACACTTTTGAGTACAGTCACTGCGATCTCGAAAATTGTCGAAAGCCTTCCGCTCTTTTTGAGCCCGTATTTACAGAAAATTTTATATGAATACTCAGTATTGCTGGCTAAATGGCAGTCCGGCGATCAGGAGTGTTCAAAAGACTCCACTTCCAATATTATCTCCAAATTGTCTCAGATAAAAGAGAAGATTGCCAGTTCGATACCGCCTCGAGTTTTGATCCCCGTTGCGAATGAAGCGCACGAACAACTCCTTGAAAAAGACAACCTCGCTGCAATCGGTCCCCTTATGTTAGTTTTGACAGATAGTTTTTCCAATGTCTCCACATCAGACTTTACAGCCCTAGAGCAAGAGTTGACTGGCTTTTTCCTCTCGGCGTTGCAATTAAGAAGCGATGCCGTGGAAAGAAACGTGCCCAATGACGTCATAGATGCCGCTGAAGATGCAGTCGTTAATGCTTTGGTGAGCCTCGTGTTGAAATTGTCCGAGACAAAGTTCAGACCGTTCTATTTCAAAATTTACGACTGGGCGATAAGAGCGAACGATAGAACCCAGAAGGACAGGGTCATTACATTCTACAGGTAAAATTAATTTTCTATTTGTTTTTTGTAATCTTTAATATTTCTTCATAAAAATCATTACTAATTCTCATTAGTTCTTTCACTATCTAAAAGATACGATATTTGCCAAATCTAGTGCACGTCAGACCTCAGTCTCTATTTCAATAAACTATTAGAATTTTCGAAATAGGATTTATGACTGTTAAATACTCTTATAATTAATTATTATTAAGTATCTGTGCTATATCTGACGTGGACCTTATTGCTTTTCAGATTAAGCAGCGCCATAGCCGACAAATTGAAAGGACTTTTCGTTCTGTTCGCCGGTGATTTAATAAAGAATGCCGCGAAACTCTTGGACGCTTGCAACAACAGCAAATCCGAAGAGTTATACTTTGAGTCGAACGAGAAGTGTATAGTTTTGATTACGTACATAATTAAAACGGTGCATACAGTGTGTCTGTACGATAGTTCGAACTTTTTAAATAAAGACCGATTCGAGACACTGATGCAGCCGGTGGTCGATCAGTTGGAGAACACAGTGTGCGGTGTGTTACAATTGAAAGAGAGAGCGAGAGATTTATTGATACCTTGTATCTCTCAGTTCGCCGTTGCCACCGCGGACGACTCTCTATGGAAGTTGCTGAATTATCAGATATTGTTGAAAACTAGACACAACGATGCGGAGATTAGGTAAGTTCAGTCTAAATTCAAGATCCGAACTAGAAGTGACCTTCACCGGCAGGTTTATTATCTAAATGCCTCTGCTGAGCGACAATCGAAAAATTTGTGCTAATTGTTAATTTTCACGCAAACCCACACTAGTGTTATGAGCTACGTGATACGATTTAGTGTGATATTGCACAAATTTTGATACTAAAACACGATTTAGTGTGATATTGCACGAATTTTGATACTAAAAACACGATTTAGTGTGATATTGTAAAAAATTTTCGCCTGTCGCTCAGCAGAGGCATTTAGATAATAAGCCTGCCGGTCTGTTTAATAGATGAAAGTTATCTTCTATATATTTATAAAAATTACGGGTCGTTTAGTTTGAGGCCAATGTACTAAACTACTGAACCGATTTTAAATAAAACTTTGTAACTATGTGTAATTGGATCTAACTTAAAAGATAGGATAATTTTTAATTTGAACCCGGAGTGTGTAGATAAAAATTCAATATATCAAAAAATATATAATCTCCATTAAATTGGCAAAGACTATTATTAACTAGTTGTTGCACGTGACTTCGCCAACGTAACTTTATAAAATATACTAATATTATAAAGAGGAAAGATTTGATTGTTTGTTTTTTTGTATATAATAGGCTCCGAAACTACTGGACCGATTTGATAATTTGTTTTGCCATTTGAAGCCGACATTATCCGTGATGAACATAGGTTACTTTTTGCCGCGGAAAAATGTTTCATTCCTACGGGAAAACGGGTAATAGGACAACGGGGATCCTTCTGTACTAATTATTTTTTTCACATAACTTCTAAACGGCTGAACCGATTGGGTTGAAATTTTATATGACTATTTCGATGGTTTCCTGGATGATTTAAAAATACAATTGGACCCGGTAGGTGGCGCCGCTGTCGGTATGTCAACCACTAAACGGCTGAACCGATTGGGTTGAAATTGTGTATTGTGTATTTCCATGGTTTCACAGACGCGAATGTATTATATTTTATAAAGTTACGCGGACGAAGTCGCGTGCAACAAGCCAGTAATAATTATTTATCAATGATGCCTGATTTCTTATTAATGTCTATATAGTATTTTCTAATAAAAAATAATTTGTCGACACAGGTTGGTAGCGCTAGAGTGCTTAGTTGCCATGGCAACGCAGCTCGGCAGCAGCTGGCTGCCTCTGCTAGCAGAGAGCGTGCCCTTCCTGGCTGAACTTCTAGAAGACGGCGACCAAAAGATAGAATCGTCTACTAAAGAGGCGATCAGAAAATTGGAAGAAATATTAGGAGAACCACTAGAGAAATACTTCTAGTAAAAAGTATAAGTGTTTATTATATGGCATTAGTTTGTGTAAAAAGTTTTCTCAAGGACATAGAATAAGGTTGAATTTTGTAAATCAATACATAATATTTTTGTTACTGGCATAAAAATTATAATCTGGTGTACACAATTTTTTTTTCTTAATACATGTTTGATATTATTCATATTGTGTTCGTTTTCATTTTATGTTTATCATAAATTTTGTTCTAGTTATAATATTAATTGGAATTAAAGTCACCAATTTCAACAAATTTTTATTTTATAAAAAAATAACTGCAAATAACTATAAAAATAACTCATAAAAATAAATAAATTTTTGTCTCACCAAAAACCTTTTTATGATTTTTTTCTCTAAGTTTTAAGTTTGTAACATCTTCAAACTTAACAAACTATTGACATAGAGTACTTAAGTACTATTTACTCTTATGTTATTCATGATTATTATGAACCAAGAAGTACCTACTAATTCAGGTAGATGGCGCTTAATTGTAATAAAAATAATAGCATTATCTGCTGTTGTGTTTCGGTGAGAAAAAGAACCATCAAAATCGTTTCACCCAGTCGAAAGTTACGTTAAAGAGAAATACAGTCGAATTGAGAACCTCCTCCTTTTTTGGCAGTCGGTTGAAAAATTAAACGTCAAAACGTCAAACGGGTGTCTAAAGAAGTTTTCATAACCAAAAAAAAAATGAGACTTGTGGTTAGTTTAGTTTACTTTCAATGTATGGTATTTATAAAATTCTGCAAATTTACTTTGTGGCGAATTTATAATAAACCACATTGGATATTTGAATCATCATCCTTACATGATATATAAAATAAAGTCCTCCGCCGCATCTGTCTGTCTGTTCGTGAAAAACTCAAAAACTACTGCACCGATTTTCATGCTGTTTTCACCAATGGATAAAGTGGTTCTCGAGAGGAAGGTTTTAGTATATACTTTACAAAGGGCGAAGTCGCGGGCAGCAGCTTGTAAAGTGCAAATAAAGTGCTTTTTCATCCTTAGATTGAACTAAGATTCTTTTGTATGTTGTAGAATGATAAGGTCTGTTTTTCTTTGAAAATTCAAAGTGAAAGTGAAAATATCAATCAGTACTCAATACCTATTTCAAATCTAGTCTTAGCGAATTTTGAAATTTATTTATTTATTTAATAGCTAACCTTACAGCATTTAATATTTAACAAATATATAAAACAGATTATATTTTTATATAGCCTATTACAAGGTTAGGCATCTTAAATTTTCTAAGTACAAAAAAAAAGTGCTAGTACCTAATTAAAATATAAAATAAAATAAATGATAACAATATACATACAATACACATCTATAAATTATATAAACATATTATACATTCATTATTGTGTGTGTGTGTGTGAAATGAATAGAATTTGTTATTGAATCTGATAAAGCACTTTTCTGGTCGATCATACATACCTATCAAAATATAAAATATATAAATATAAACAATCGACAGATTATACTATTTTTTTTATAATAATATGTCTAGTATACCTACCTATGTAAGGATTGTTTTAGTTTTGTCCTAATCTGTTCGTGGTGTTCTTATACCTACTAATATAAGCTCCAATATCCCACAAAACATTGCAAGGGTTGTCTACAAATTACCCGAAAATTCTAACGCAACTTTTCCAACACACATGTTACTCTAATTAGTTGTACCATACGTCAACAGAAATTTCTTGGTCTTGCTGACCGCAATTTGTACGTATTAATTCATAATCATATTAGGCTACCTATCTATTATACATTTACCTATACTATACTTACATGAAATCTAAAAATTAAAATTATTTTTTGCAGAACTTAGAACTTATACTATCTGTAGGTATAATGGGTTAATTGAACACATATTAAAAAGAAGTTTCGCCGAAAATAATGGTGCAATTTTTGGTTTTAGCATTTAATTTATTAGCCAAAATTTATGGCTAATAATACTTGCTATGATTTGTTGTCTATTACCTAATAACTTTAGAAAAATCAAATCTTATTAACAAATATAACTTCATTAATTAGTAATTTATTAATTAACAAAATAGTTAATTACTATAATTAGATTAGTATACTTATTACTTAGTACAGTCCAGTTACTGATCATTTGTAATTATGATGATTTGAAAAACTGTGACCATTTGAAAATCTCTCCTTTTGAAAGTGAAGGCCAATAGTTACAATGGTAAGTAATAACTCCAATGATTGTGTTACCCGGCGTCAGTATAGCAAAGCAATTATTGTGACGATCTTAAGTCCACGTCAGCACGTCAGCATAAAAAATAATAATAAAACAGAACCCAGATCGGTCGCAAATATTTTCTTATGCGGAGTCTACATTTTCCAATACAAGAAAAACGTGGAATAAAGTGCTATCATGTATTTTTTAAAGTAAATCCTAATAACGACTAATCTGAAGGTTAGTCTGAAAGTTTCATCAAAATCACTTTAGCTGTTTGTGAGTCCATATGGAACATACACAGTACACACACACGTCGCCTTTTATATATTTTTTATAATCTTCATCGTTTATCACTCTTTTCGTAATTTAAAACCGTGTAAAAACCGACAGGCTTATTATCTAAATGCGTCTGCTGAGCGACAGGCGAAAAATTTGTGCAATATCACACTGAATCGTATCACATAGCTCATAAAACTAGTGAATTAACAATTTAGTGAGATATTGCACAATTTTTTCGCATTTTTCGCCTGTCGCAGAGGCATTTAGATAATAAGCCTGCCGTTGGATGGTTTTGAAGTCACAGACAGAAGCGGACAGCGACATGATTAGTATATGGCCAGTATCGCTTCCAAGGGCATTGAAATCATAATTTTCATTTTCTAAGTTTTTTAATATAAGTAACCTACTACTTATATTAAAAATAAAACTACAGTTTATCTTCGAAAAACACATTTCAAAAAATCAATAAAAATAATAAAAACAAAAACGGTTCATAAAATATTGCTGTAGTTTGTGTGGTCTTTGCTTTTGCAGGGGAGTTTCTTCGTGTTGTTTTGCCTTGTGTCGCCTTGTTCCAATATGTTTTCTCGCCTGGATTCGAGAGAAGTTATATTTATAAAATATCTGTTTTGAAAAGTATCAATACAATGCGGACACTGTAGAGTGAATTTTTTCTTTAATCCTGTACACGACCAACTTTACGTAAGAAACTTAAGTAACTTTTAAAATCATTATATAATTTTATTAATGAATTTTCTCATTATAAAATCTATATTTTTATAAAACTAACATCCATTTGTAACTGATTAAGTTTATAAATACCTATAAAGTTTGGCACGAATTTCAAAAGCAATCCCCGAAGTGATATTTCAAATGACCAGTTTACTCATAGAAATTTTGTTAGAGACCTTCTATCTAGTTGTCTTGTTTATCAAAGTTATCATAGTAGTACTATGTGAAATAATTGTTATTCCAATCTAAGTTTATTTTTTAAAATTTTACCATAAGGCTTGTAACCTCTGCTATGCCGCCGATGGTCGGTCTCGGCACGTGATTATAAAATTGGCTTTTCCAAAATCTTAGATCAGCAGGCCGTTTTGGCTACGAATAAATTATAATGAAAGGATCCGTTACACAAAAATTTAGAATTTTCTATTGGCATTTGACCTAGATAATTAACTTTGAAATCAAAGCCCATCGGCGGTCTCGGCATTAGAATAAGGATTTTTCGGACGCCGATGGGCGGCGTCGGCATTGAATGGGTTAATAATTATGGAGGAACATACATACATACAATACCTACCCTTACTTACAGATTCATTATTAGTATTGATTGATGATATTATTCTTTTTTAAATTTTTACAGACTGGAAAATAACTCACCATTCAACAGAACCGAATATGTCTGATTCTGTGACTTCAAAGAAGTGTATGCCGTCAAGTGTGCAGTTGTCAAACTCACGTAACCTGCGCAGTACCTCGACCAGCCCACGTACGTCAGAGTCCTTGCGCTCTAGTCTTCGCCGCAGAACTACTGCTTCTGCCTGAAGTTCGCACACCATCTAATGTCATCCAACCAAAACTTATTGATAAAGACGAATGCTTATTTTAATGTACTTAACTTTTCAAAGTTGACTTGTAAATTTTGTTATTAAATCGTTTGATATCTTATTGGCATCATTATTTTGTTAAATAATTAAGATTTTCTATATTGCATCTCATCATCAATTCATTCATTTTAAATTTCCTGGTACATAGATAGAAACAACATTCTCTACTGAAATCTTAAATGCAACTTTTAACTTTCATTCTGAAAAACACCTTCACTTGTTTTTTCAAAATCACATTCCAATTTATATTTCTTAAATTTATCACCAGTATAAAATTCAAACCTCTAACAGACTGGTCAGCATTTGGAAGTTAGTGGCAGGGCACTGCATTGAGGACCACAATGAAAAAACAGCTCTAATTGTTTTTACGGTGGGTGAATAAGGAATACCAGACTCCATTTCCGTATCCCTTAGTAGGTAGCTCACTTTGTTATAGGCGACGGTAGCCACCTACCATCAAGTTGGCCCTCAGCCTGTCTGAGAAAATTTAACATAAATTAATTTTCTACATGATGAAAAATGTCCATTTGATTAAGTCTACGTTAACCTAATGTATTTATAAATCGTCAAACCTACTACCTACCTTACCTAGCTACTAAGGGGAAGTAAACTCCTTAGAGCTCTTTTTCCACATTTGAAAACCAAATTAAAATCGGGCTACCTCTTGAGTTTTTGAGGCGTACGTACACAAACCAACTTACTTAATTATTAAGGTGATAAATGAATCGGTACAAAATCCCTTTTACGCAAGTTCGCAAGCACATTGTTACCTCTGAAAGGCGTCTTCGATCCGTCACAAGTCTGATGGCTTCCAGTTCCAGTTCTTCTACAGCTTTCACGAGTAGAGTATTTTGAGCGATTAAATCGCTTACCCAAGATCGAAGAGTGTCCACCTGCATCTAAACATTTAGATACTTTTAAAAAAGTATTTTTTATATTTTTTATACACGAAAGTGCTAGAGCACTCATAGACTTAACAACAGGGCCCAAGGGGTCCGTCACATACTAATATCGTCAGCAGGTGTGAATTTTTTGGCGGATACATACCGCTGGGTGTGTTACTGCTAGGTTAATTGAAGGAGAGATTCATCAAAAACAGTTTTGTGGTTTTATTATTGTTTATTAAAACCTATGTGAACCGCGTTCCCTGATGAACATAGGCTACTTTTTACCGCGGGAAAATGCTTCATTACTACGGGAAATCTAAAATAAAAGTAAATACTAGCGGCTTGGCCCCGGATACACTTGGCAGCGCCATCTAACCAGAATCACGTGAAGCGACTAACATGACAACTGCTTGGTGATATTTTTAGCGATCCGCTCCACCGTAGATGGCGTTTTATACTTTTCTACGCGGACGAAGTCGCGAGCACCAGCTAGTTTTATATATATTCAATATGCGGAAACTTGTAAATGTTGTCAAATTAAGTAAATTTTTGGGTTGGCTTTTGAATCTTGTGACCGTTTTACATGTCTTTAAACTAAATAAGTTAAGAATGCTTGTTAATTTTATTAAAATATAGTTTTTATGCCTAGGAAATCCATTCACAATTATTTTAAAACATAATAACATAACAATTGTGCGCTTATTACAAAATATATTACAATACTTACTTCACTGGAAACAAATAGGTTAGGTTAGGTTCTGGAAAAATAGTGGTTGTAGCAGTACGACTGGTAACAAAATAGGTTAGATTTTGTAATGTTTATGACTATGGTTCATTTCAAAATGTGTTATAAAATGTAACGTAATGTTTATAAAATTAATTGTGAATGGATTTCCTAGACATAAAAACTATATTTTTATAAAGCTAACAACCATTCCTAACTAATTTAGCTTTAAAACACCATAAAAAACACTTACAGGATTCAAAAAAAATCCCAAATTTTTAATAAATATCACTTGAAAATAAATAAATAAATAATTACTTAGTAATGAGCATGAATATTAAACTGGAACCGAAGAAAATTAAGCGCGCAAGTATACAATAAGAAACCCAGTGTGATTTGGTAAAGAAATGAAAATACCGGGAAATGGATCTTGTATCAAAACATAACTCGCGAGTATTCCGAGTGAGAATCTTACTTTAGTGAAAAATAACCCACGTGTAACTTATTACTTCCTCCTTTCCTGTCAATGATCTCCATTTTTTTCTCATACGCTATTTGAATCTTTTTCAATATATCCAAGGACATTTTGTTATTTGTATGTTAGATTAAATTATGTACAAAAAAAAAATATAATAAAAGCAAATAAAATTACTGACATGACAAGTTTATGTCATATATTAATATTTGTTATAGAGTTTTTGAGTTTTAAATATCTCTGGTGATTAAAAAGAAATAAAAAGAACTGGACTTTTCATGTCAGAGTTTGTTGAGTTTATTTCTAGAAGCAATATTGAAAATATGTTTTGTTGTTGTAAAATTGATAGTTTGGATTTGATTGTTGTAAAATTGTGTTGGATAGTCCATTTATAGAGGAAGGCTATAGATAGGCTATATAGAACGCGGACGAAGTCACGGGCACCAGCTATTATTATATAATTTAGATAAAATAAGGTTTTCTAAACATAAACTGCTATTTTAATTTATTTCATTTCAGATAACCTTTCAGAAATTAATTAGAATTTTTTAAGACAAATTGTTATTTCTTTAATGAATAAAACTTTAACCTCGATTTATTCAAAATTTGAATTATGCGGCATATCACATTCATCCACTCATGTCTTCAATTGTTTCTTTCACAAGTGCGATCGACTATGACAGCGTCTAAGTATTGAGTAGTCAGAACTTCATAGGTGGAATTTGTCTCAAAGAGATCACTGCTTTAGTATATAGTGGACATGGCATATGTCATTGTACCTTATTGCGGAGGCTGAGTGAGGGATATCAGAGTAAATTCCTTTACCATAAGGTAGTATGCCTGATTGATTTAAGAAACTTCTGCCTTAAGAAACTTAACAAGCCAATTTGCCATATTTCACAGCTCGCGCCAGTTTAATATTCAGATATCTCAAAATAATTCCTTATAACCCTGTTTACATTTCATTATATCGCTTCTCCGGAGCCTTAGTTGCAACAATCACTGTTTTGATATAGCAAACCGACGACTTCTATATAAATATTTTGATTACGCAACTGTTACGGATAAGTTTAGAAACTAAAACCGAGAACACATTGATGAACACCTATATGCGATATATTCACGATATTACAAGTTTTATGTAACCATACATAACCTATATATATATACTATATTGTAACTAATTTCGTCATTGCCAAACCAAAATCTGCTAGTGCACTATTTTGAGCTTCCAACCAACATTTTGACGGTTGTAAATTGTTCATTTGCCTTACCTATGGAATAAAAAACTGTTAAGCGCTTATGAGCACTATTTGTCGAACTACGACTTCTTAATAAAAAATGCTAAAGTATGTGGAGCAGCTATATTCTATGAAATGTAAAATTGAAACTGTTTTTTTGAAATATAATCATGTCTTTTTTATGCAGTTAATATTTAACTTACAGTACATTAATAAAAGGAAAACCTACAAAAAAAAAGGAATAAACTGTGTATTCTCGTCTTAACAACATGAACAAAGCTTTAATACAATTAGAAATTCTGTTGTGTATACAGTGAGAAAACTAATTAAATTCGAGTAAGCTTTTATTGGTTTCCAGTTTCCTTAGCAATAATAAGATTGAGAACGGAAGATTTTGAACACTTTATGTTTTTATTTTATTTTTTAAATCTAATTATGTACCTAGTAACATCTCTGTAATTAAAAAGATGTCTAACAAGTAAATTACTGGAAGTAGCCTTTGTATTGTTAACTAATTAAACCCTAGGAATAACAAGGCTAATTAATAACTAAGAACTATAAGGTCTAAGGATGCTTTAAACAATGACATATTTAATTTATTCCGATTTTAATTTAAGGTGGAACAAGTCGGCGGCCCGAACTTATCGGTCTCATGGCTAAAATGCGTCCTGTCTCACACAGCACAAAGCGCGGGAAGAACAGTCGACTGAGATGCACAAAAAATAAAATCATAAACAGACCCTTGGGCATATACTCTTTTTGACAAAACTACTGCATATATCTATTTCGTGTAAAGTTATTTGAATTCTTGAATAACTAATCAATGTTTGTATGTAAAGTATTTTGGAGATTTTGTACACAGTATTGACCTAATCACTCTCAAAGTTGCATTAAAACTTTAAAATATGGATTTGCCAAGGATCATGTCTTTTAAATTAATAATTTTTTTAAAGTTTGTATGCATATGAACCTAGTTAACGACACGATATATCGGTATCACGCTTACTTTTGTAAATTAAACATAAAACGGCGGAGTAATAATCATTCTACGTTTGTATGGAGGAAATTTGACTAGTAATACTATAACGTCAGAGTTTCAAAATGCTGGACATTTGTCACAACAGTGGACACAGGTGATGATGATGATGATGATGGTGATATGATACAATATTTTGGTACGATGACTGTATGCTGTCAATAAATAGAACCATACAAAGGGCGATGCAAGTGCATAGTTAAATAATTCTTATAGAAATAAATAGAGAAAAAAGAGGACATAATAGAGTAATGTATTCACTGACATACATTCCCCCCTACTTTAAACAATATACTTTTCTTAAGTAGGTGTTATATTATATCACGTATTTCTTTTATTAAAAACGTGACCGATTGTCTAAGGATTGTGTTGTGTATTGAAGTGCCTCTCACTTTGAGACCCCTTGTCCTTACTACGTGTCGAATCTAAACGTACTCGTATAATAAAAGGCTTCATATATTGTGTGAGAAGGAATAAAAATAAAAATGCATTTTTTAATGTAATGGGAGTCGACAGGCTGGCGATCCACTTGGTTGTAGGTCGCTAATGTTATCTATTAACACTGGCAACGTCAAAGGTGCTGCAAGTCAACTGCAAGGGTGCGGAATTCAGAACCTTATTCGGATTAAGAATAAAGGATTAGGAATTTATAGGGAACTAGCTAGCGCCCGTGACTTCGTCCGCGTTGAAAAAGAAAAAGTAGCCTACCCTGTGTCCTGTACGTCTAAATGTTTACTGTACGTAATACATACATACATACAGAAAAAAATTCTAAAAATCGTCAATTTAGTTTCAGTATCAATATCATGTATAGAGCCACAGGTTAGGGCATACAAGTTTAATAAGAACAATGTGCTTCTTAAAAAAAATACAACTCTAAAAGAGGCCGTCCATACATTTTGTCTTGATAAGAACCTATGTCATGTAATTACTGTGGAATATAGTGAGGTCAGGCCTCACGCGACCGTGGTTACGAGGGGATGATTCAATTTGTACCTAATTTGTGGGGTTACACGTTTAGGATCTACTAATGCTTATCTAAAACTAATATGTATTGTCTTTCGGTCTTAGACATTACAGGAATCAACGAAACACTGTTTCAGTTCAGGAAACATTGTTGACTTTTTCACAGAGGGGTTTCTACATTTACTATGGTTCCTATTATTCCTCTATTATGTATTGTAATACTTGTTTAAATGGATTTCTATTTAAGATTCCCATCTATACTAATATTATAAAGAGGAAGATTTGTTTGTTTGTTTGTTTGTTTGTTTGTATTGAATAGGCTCTGAAACTACTGGACCGATTTGAAAAATTATTTTACCAATAGAAGCCGACATTATCCGTGATGAACATAGGCTACTTTTTACCGCGGGAAAATGCTTCATTCCTACGGTAAATCTAAAACAAAGTAAATACTAGCGGCTTGGCCCAGGATACACTTGACAGCGCCATCTATCCAGAATCAGGTGAAGCGACTAACATGAAAACTGCTTGGTGATATTTTTAGCGATCCGCTCCACGCTAGATGGCGTTTTATACTTTTCAACGCGGACAAAGTCGCGAGCACCAGCTAGTATATTATATTTTTATATTTTTTTCCCTACACCTCTTTTAGATAAGGCCGACTATTACAACCCCTCGGTGCAACAAACCCTTGGATATGACAACTGTATTGTATAACTGTATCTATCAATAAAGATCTAAGTATAGGCGATATATCATATTATGACGTTTTGTTGTGTCTGTCTATCAATCCAACATTTGAAGACGTGAGTGGATGAAGGTGGTATGTCGCATAATTCCAATTTCGAATAAATCGAGGTTAAAATTTTACTTTTAATTTTTGAGATAACTCGACACGGAACTGATTCTTGTATAGAATATAATAATACGAGTATTAACCTTTGGATTACCTACGTTTCACCTACGTGTGTAAACCGTTTCATAACAAAAAACATGTAAACTTCTAAACAGAAGGATCTTGTCTATATAATATATCCTATTATATAAGTTTAGTTTTCTTGTCACAACTGTTGCAATATAGTTTTTGCATCCGGCTTTGCTTACGTATGAAAAGTTAATAGTAACCTATGTCTTTCTTCAGGATTCAATCCATCTTAAGTATGACTCCAACTTTCTATGGTTCAACTTTCTATGACTGCATAATAAATCCTTACTAATATTATAAATTTGAATGTGAGTTTGTGTGTTACGCTTTCACGCAAAAAATACTGAACCGATCACCATGAAATTTTACATACACGTTGTCTGGGACACCAGAAAGGACATAGGGTATCTTTCATCATTCAACGCGGACGAAGTCGCGGGCACCACCTTGTTAAAATTATTTTTAATGAAAAAGATGAATAAGCCAGTTACTTCAGAATACAAAATATCATAATGACATAATTATTATAAAAGAAGTCGCGGTCTGTCTCTGTCTGTTTCTCAACATACTTAATTTAATTTTTTTAATAAAATCCAAACTATATTTTTATATAGTTGCTACAAAATATGGCACATAAATAACACTTTCATGGATTATACATGAAAAGTCCGCGTGTCAACCCTTCGCTGTCCCCTAAAAGCCTTTCAAATATTTGTACTAACCCCATAAACTAAAAATCCTATCCTCCTGGATCGTGACGAATCACAGACGACCCCAATCAATATTACATTCAGATTGAACGATGAATATCAATAAGGCACCGTCTATTTCTTCCCTTACTATGAACACTTGAGATTTCTTCAGCGATAGGTTTTCTCAAAATAGGAATATTTATGGCGCTCTTGAAGCCTTTTCATAAAATATTGAAAAGCAGCAGTTGATTGTTAAATTCTGTTATGTGACTTCGAATTTAAGGTAAGTTAAGATTAAAAATTCATATCTAATACTAGTAATAAATTCTTTTATTAGATAAGAGCTTATTAGATTGGGTATTAACTTAAGTAATTTGTCGAACGAAATTGACGAAAAGATAATAATTTGACTAAATGTAATTTGATCTAAAGTGGTCTTGACAAATCAATGATTAGACGAATAACGGAATTGACTTATGTAAATTAACTCATTTTAATAAAAAATAATAATTTTAAAAACAACAATAGGTCTTACATAGCCTTATTATTTTTTCTACTTGCACCAAATAAAAGTTGTATCATTATTTCTCTTTCGCCGTACTAGTTCAGTTTATTACCTACTAGCTGGTGCCCGCGACTTCGCCCGCGTTCAAAGTAAGGGATGTAGAGTAGAGACTCAAAGTAGAGCCTGACTAAATGTGTAAAGCAATACTTATAACGCCTGACATCTTTGCTGTTATAAAATGTTCAGGTGTTGTGTCTTTATTTTTAGTAGATAGCTGGTGCCCGTAACTATTATTTACTAAAACCTCCCTTTTGAATCACTCTATCTATTAAAAAAAAATCGCATCAAAATCTGTTGCGTAGTTTTAAAGATAAGCATACCTACGGACAGACAGACGGGAAGTGACTTTGTGATTCTATATACAAATGCCTATTGTGTGGCTCGGTCAATTACTTTAAACCTAAACTTAGTCACCAGGCAATAAAATTCCAAAAAATGAACTTAAACTCAGCTAGACACTAATAATGACAACAGTCAGTAATTTGTGTATAGACAGTGAATTTGAATTTTTAGTATATATTGATAGAATATGCAATAAAACCTCGATATTTGAGAAGAGAAATAAGCCAATGTAATGTCGCGATAAGTAAACGTAAAATCGAAGTAAGTCTCAAGTCATGTTCGTCAAACATGCTGAGGTTTATCCGTGTTCCTCTCACGTCTACACGCTTGATTGAAATTCCAATATCATTCGCCATATTGAAATTATGCCCATTCAAATTATTAATTGGATTCAAATTAGTGCTATTGTTCTATTCCAATTAATATTGATTCGAGAGTCAATTGAAAGATTGACTAATTTTCAGTTATTAATCACAAGTAGTAATGTTCTGAATGAAATACTTTGCTTTAAACGTTGCTAATTTTATTATATTCAATTTGTTTAGGGTCTTTGTTTTTACCTAATAGGTTTTCCATTTAGAGCTGATTATTATCTGTTTAATATTTATATCCTAAAGCTCATTTTTCTATTATTGCAATAATATTAAAGCTATTAATTCATGATGGTTTTCTAGATCTTCTAGAAAAGGAACAAGAAGCAATAATATTATAAATCATCAATCATCATCATACAAGACGTACAGGACACAGGATACTTCTTTACTTTTCAAAGCGGACGAAGTCGCGGGCACCAGCTAGTAAATAAATATAAACCGAGAACAGAAACAGGTTTAAGTATTTTCTTTTTATAATATAAATAGATATTTTTTTTAATGTTGTGGTCGACACACAGGCTGACGGTCCACTTGATGGTAGGTGACTACCGTCGCTTACAACACAAGCAATGTGTGTGAAAAATTGTATTAAATTAAAAAAAAAAAACAAATATAGAGCATAAATTTAGTACATCCTCTAACAGGTGGACTTTCCCAAAAGCCACAGAACAATGACATTATACCCATTCTAAATACCTATGTATGTATATCTGGGTATTTACTGACGTTGAACACAAAGCGATACTCTTTGGTCGCACACAGACAATAGAGAGACGCCCGGCCCAATATAGATAATGTTTTTCAATGTAAGCTTAGTTTCACTGCGGTTTTATTGTAAGCGGAATTTAATATTTCACTATACCATATACGTTCCACAAGTTTGACATGTGGCAGTTAATATTTTGCGTGCTTCCATTAATTCGATTAAAGTAATTTTGATCGAGGTGCATGTTAGACTATTTTTGTAGATTTTTAATCGAATTAAAAACCTACTTCTCTTCTTCCTTCTAAACGAATTTTTATTCGTTTATTACCTGGATTAACATATAGAATACTTTGTATCATGGAAAAATGTAAGGTTGTCGAAGAATCGTCGGAGTAATGAAATTGAGCAGTCTAAAATTAAATACCTTCTTACAGAAGTGAGTAATCAGAGTCTATTTCGTATCTCTTCTTGATCTCTTATCCATAATCATACAAAGCTCGGCAGCGCACTTGCAGCAACTGAGGCGTTGCTTGCTGGGTCGATGAACGTTTGCTTGATCGGAACGCTAGTAATTGTATAAGATTATAATTATAAACAAATAAATAAATATGAAATATCAAAAGTATATTCTTAGAATAACAAATTCAAAAGTGTACCGCCATTAATGAATCCTCACCTCGCGATGACTCTCACTTTGTCTGTCGTCGTTTGACTAAATTCGTTTTAGTTGTAACAATGGCAAGGTAAATTTGTATTTGAAATTCTATCCACGTGACCGTAATTTGCTCCCACATCTGCTCTCTCACTGAGTGTACCTACTCGTAGTGCCAGTAATAGAGAGAGATGGGGAAGACTCACGGAGGCTGAGACCAGCTTGTCTGATTCAGATTTCAGACTGAAGAGAAAGAGAGAGAGTGGAGAGATATAGAGAAATCTCAATTAATATAAATCTAAATTATAGGTTAAAATTAACTCCAACTCCAACCTATCCATCCTATCAAATTATAATCCAGCCTGCCTTCGAATCTTTGTATATATTTTTAAAATTACATTTAGAAGTGTTCGATATATTCTAACATGTAGCTTTAAAGTGAAGCTATAAAAGAGCTAGTCTAGAGGTGTAAATGTGCTGTTAATCCTATAGTAGGATAAAGGGTAAAATTCATTCTTATTTTTAACCGTAAATAATGCAAAAAAAACTGTTACACAAGCCTCCCTATATTCAGTTTGAGAAGGTACACTAATTTTCCATTCAACTAATTTTTCATTACAAGTAGGATACCTTATAACCGGAGCTAAATGCAGTATTATGTTGGTAAATACGTTACCAGCTTTATCGTAGCCTTGGCTACGACGTAGCAACCCAACTGAGCCGTAGCAAAACCGCTACGAAGCTACAGACCATTACATCCTATCTCTGTAACTCGTACGTCCTTCGAAAGTCATGTGCTCATTTATAACTTGACCGCATCCAATTTATTCGGTAAACGAAGTCATATTCAGTAAATCGAGCCATCAGTCTGTGTTATGACTGGCGCGATAGCACAAAACTAGTGTAGTGGTTATTGATCAAGTAAATCTACTGTGTGCCATTCAAGCCTCCTACAGATATTTCTATAGAGAAATATGCTTCGGAATGGTGAGATTTATTTATAGGTTGTTAAAATTCATGTCTGCCATTACTATATTAGAGTGTATAGTAGTATATTTTAGTCGGTTTTAAAGTCAACGTGTCTCCCACACTCTCTAATCTATACTTCCTTTTTTTTTCAAAAATGATTGCATTTTGAGGATTATGATGGCAATTTGAGGAACTATAAAAAAAAAATATTATATGTATTATTATTTGAAAAAATAATAATATTATATTTAATAAAGAACTCATTAGTAACGAAACTTTATTACTCTACAGCCAGAAAACAAGATGAGAGTATATTGTACGTTCGTACATTAATTATAATTAAAATACGTTTTCCCAGATATGCCTCATCATACATTTTAACCCTCACCTGCTCGAATACAAAGTATTATATTATTTAAAATTCAAATTAAGCTTACATGGTGCGCTCTGTCGCCTTAGAACATCACAGGATAAATTTACAGTAGGTAGGTAACTAATTTATTTAGGTATAATTTAGCCACTAAATAAAATATTAAAAAGTTGGCCAAAAAGTCCGAGCGGTTTTGTAATTTCTGCGTCATACTACAGAATCCGAAGGGATATCGACAAAAAGTATATTATATCAATCATATTTATCAAGTGTATTATGAGAACATAAATCACGATTGTGTTGCCTATTAAAAACACAATCGCGATTGATAAAATATACTTTTTGTCTGGTGAACAGATGGGTGAAGATCATAGACAATCACTTCCGTTTTTTTAAACCTGCGGCTATTTTAAAAATATATTTTCACTGCACAGTTTCATAAACTAGCAGAACAAGCGTTAGATTTTACAATTTATAAAATATTTAAAATATACATATAACTAGTCAGAACATACCTAATATCTAAAATATTGTGTTTTTATTTTTTCTCATTTTAAGAATGACAAAAATTAAGCACACAATAAAACACATGGGATGTGTATGGTGCTTGATATCATAAATTAGTTCTATGTGTTTGAAAGGGAACACAACTTTGGTAACTACGAGACTGTCTAACAATTAGAGCTTTTATGAAAAATTGGTAAGCATTAATTGGACTTAAAAAAAACTACACAAAAATTTCCTTTAGGTCGTTTATGTAGAGATTGTTTTATTAACTGAATCAGGCACAGACTAACCGCAGCTTTATTTACAGTATGCTAAAGGTCAATAGTATTTACATAACCCTAAAATCGCAAGTTACAAGCGAGAGCGGTTGTGGTTTAATTCCATGTACAACTTCCATTTAAGTTTAACATGAATAAATTTCCTCTTAAAAATATTGTTATAATTTTAAGCAATATCGCAATATTATCATTTTTTAAAATTTCAAAACAATTATGAAATAAAAATCAACATAAAAAGCATCTATTTTTTTAATGTAAAACAACAAATATTAGCGGATTATGAACATATCCGCTGTCGCTTGTGACTTGTGGCCTTTTTGCTAAGTTTAACCAATCGAGCTACGCAAACAAACGACTCTTGACCCCAATTAAAGTCCTATGATGTTACAAAAACAACGCGGAGCGTTAAAATGGCACGTGCCTGCCACGCACTGTGGTACACTCAGCTCATATTATTAATGCAAAAGTAAGTTTGTTTGTATGTTACACTTCCTCATAGTGACTAGTCAACCTATGTCATAAAATTTTGCGTTTTATGCACTCCTAGCACGTTTTCTGGGTAAATATTATAAGGGGTAGAAGGTGTTGTCGCTTGGCACGTGGAAATTGGAATGTATAAAATATTCGTACAAATAAGTCCCTGAAGTTGAATTGGTTGGATAATACGCGTATTATTCAGTTACCTTATAAAATATACATGAGGGTATGGAATTAGCGAGCCGGGGTCCGACGCAAATGAGTAGGCGTTTTACATTTTTATTGCTCGCGACACATTTTCTTTTGGTAATTTCCGCCTTTTACATTTATCATGTCGTGCTACGGGAGCCGTAGTCAAATGTGTCATTTGATATTTGTTAAGTTAACGAACGTAGTCAGGTTTGGATTACATTATAAGATAAATAAAAAGGTAATCCTAACTAGCCTTTTTTTTTTTTGTTTGTCACGCTTTCACGCCTTAACTACTCAAACGATCATCATGAATTTTCGCATGATAGATGTGCGTTTTCATTTCAGAGTTCAGAGTTAAGCTATATAGTAAATATAAATAAAATGACATTTTTTTCAGCTTCATTGAGTGAAAAATACCACATATATATTTTTTTAGTAGGAGGCAGAGAAATTAATTTAGATGTAGGCAATTGGGGATATGTTAATTAACGAAATAAAGAGACAGAGTTTTTTTTTAATATAAAAGACTTGTATGGGTTAAAAAGAGAATGTTTTGTGTAATGACAAAAAGGTTGCAAGAAGGCTTCTTGGCAGTTTACTTGTCTTGATGCTAGTTGGCCAACTAGCTGATGCCCGCGTCTTCATTCGCATTGAACGAAGAAAGGTACCCTACGTCCTTTCCGCAGGCTTATTATGTAAATGCCTCTGCTGAGCGACAGGCGAAAAATGCGAAAAATTTGTGCAATATCATACTAAATCGTTAATTTTTACGCAAACCACTCTAGTGTTATGAGCTACGTGATACGATTTAGTGTGATATTGCACAAATTTTTCGCATTTTTCGCCTGTCGCTCAGCAGAGGCATTTAGATAATAAGCCTGCCGGTGTCCCAGACAACGTGTATGCAAAATTTCATGGTGATCGGTTCAGTAGTTTTTGCGTAAAAGAGTAACAAACATCCATAAAAACTTTCGCTTTTATAATATTAGTACGGATTAGTACGGATTGATTGAAATATTTAGCTCACTAAGTCAACCCTGAAATTCTATTGTAACTTTTGGTGAAGTATTTTTTTTCATCGGATAAGTACTTACTTACGGATAAGTAATATACTTACATACATACATAAAAACTTTACCTCTTCATAATATTAGTAAGTACAGATTACAAAAATATGGAGAACTAGTAGGTTTTGTTACAAATATGGATAGGTGGATTTTGTTTACAATTTCCTTTACTTTACGTGATCTGTATGAATGTATGAATCGAGGAATCGGGTCAACATTGATACCGTGCCGTGTTTGTAAAATTGTGCTAACACTATTCACTGAAAAGTAATAGGGTGGCCATGTTTTAAGTATAAAAATTAAAAGAATTTTAACTTTTTATTTCATTATATAACAAACAACAATTCTTCAAAATTAATCTGTTTCATAGTAATAAAATATGTTTAGAAGAAGTTAGCGGAGAAACAGATATATGAGGTCAGCGACATATGTAAAGAAGATATAATTTTATAATTATGTTTACCATTTATATTTTTAGTTTAACTACAATGTGTTTAGTATGAACACATTGTAAGAAAACTGGATTTTTTCACAATCCATTATTTTGTTTATTACATAAGCTTTTTTAAATTAAAAATAAATGAATATATACAAATTGGTAAGTACAACGTTGTACTAAGACTTAATGTAATATAGAAGATATTTTGATACTTGTTCAAAACTTTAGTAGTGAACTCGATTTTTTATTACCAATGCCTAAAATATCCTTATAGAAGCCTTTAAATATTCAAACTTAACTTTAACTTCTTAAGCCTTAAACTTTACCCTCTTGTTACACTCAAGTCTACGACAAAAATTCATAAGTTACTTAGGATAAGATATTATGAGTGCTTATTAAGTAGTTCAAATTTGAGTAAACCATTTATATTAACTTATTAATTGTTAATAATCCTATCCTACGAACCGCTTTGTTACCCTATTACTCTATTACGAATGGTATGAACCGTTATTCGATTCCAAAGCTACCTATGTTCGTATTTCAAACTGGCTTGCTTCCAAACATACGAAACAAGAATGGCAAAGTAAGTATTTTTTTTAAATTATTTTTATGAACATAAAAACAAATTTTTATGATGAATCTATCTACTCTTAAAGCTAATAAAGCGATCGGTCAATCTTGAGCGTTCTTAAAAATATTACTCGATTTCATTTACAAACAATAAACGAGAAATTTTGATAACTTTATTTTTGTTATGAATAAGTTTTAGTGGAAAATAAAGTTTAAAATTTTAAGAAATATATATTCGGATAAAAATACAAAATATGAATTATATCATATTTTTGGATAAAAATATGAAATATGAAATTTAAAAACACAGCAATATTTTTATACATAAGAGAGGTTTTTTAACATCTTAACTGATTTTAATGGAAGATTATTTTTAGTTGCGATTAAAACATATTTGAAATCGCACTGCTTCTTCGTTTTTCACTCCGTCAACCAGTGATACAATACAATTTCAGAATTTTATACACACGCGAAACTCAATAAAACCGGTAGAATTTTATAGAGTCCCGTGCGAGTAAAAACACTCTATATTATTCGCGGTAACGACCAGCTATTTGTAATCGAGTATTAAAAATTTAAACACGTAAACCGTTTTTATGCTCAATAAAACATCATTTTGTCAAAACCTTGTCGCGAAGATTATAACATTTTACAACACAAACAAGTTTATAGCTCATCCAACCGACGACGGCGGAGCAGCTGTAAAAAGGTTAACATCTGACGCTTGATGTACTACCCTCGTTTGGTTGGATGTTATTTTAGGAGAAAATATTTGTAACTGCATCTATATAAGTAACTAGCTGGTGCTCGCTACTTCGTGCGCTTTGATAAGTATCGGGCCAAGCCGCTAGTATTTACTTTTATTTTAGATTTCCCGTAGGAATGAAGCATTTTCCCGCAATAAAAAGTAGCCTATGTTCATCACGGATAATGTCTGCTTCTAATGGTAAAAGTATTTTTCAAATCGGTCCAGTAGTTTCGGAGCCTATTCAATACAAACAAACAAACAATCAAATTTTTCCTCTTTATAATATTAGTGTAGATTTCTACTTTAGCTGTCCCTGCGAACATAGTACCGCCTCAAAGAAAAAAACCATAGAAAATGGGCGTCTTTCCATTAGCGACGGCACGGCCCGGCACGGCACGGCCCGGCACGGCACGGCCCGGCTTGCCGGGGAAGTAAAAATGTATGAAACTATATGGCTCGTCTTTCCACTAGCGACGGCACGGCCCGGCCCGGCACGGCCCGGTACGGCACGGCAGCTGACTCCCGCCGGCGCCGGCCGGCTTGGGGGTAACTGCATGTGTGTTGTATATGAATTGTAGCCGTGCGCGTGTGTGAGTGCTACCCAAGGGCTGCGCTTGTTGAAAAAGTATCGATATATCGGTGTAGCGATATTTTTAATTGGATATATTTATATTTATGGCCGATATATTGATACTTATATAGATACAAAATATCCAACATCGAAAATTATATCAGAAACAATATTTTTTTAGTATAAACTACCTGAGATAAAATCAGAGCCTTATCAATACTAATAATAAATCTGTAAGAGTAGGTATTGTATGTATGTTCCTCCATAACTCTTACGCGAATTAACTGATTTTCATGAAACTTGGTAAATAAACATTTAGAGGTACGGGACACCTAAGATCGATACATCGATATTTCTTTCACTTCCGACATCCCTACCAAGGAAAAAACCGGCGTCCAACACCGGCTCAGTGGAAAGACGAACCCGGGCATGCCGTGCCGTGCCGTGCCGGGCCGGGCCGTGCCGGGCCGTGCCGTCGCTAATGGAAAGACGCCCAATGTATGAAAAAATTAATTTTTTTTTCGTGAATATTTCTGTCGTTTTAATAGAGTTATTTTGTTATCCAGGAAGGACACAAATTCAACAAATCCATGATGTTAAAAATCGGTCTAATTAAACTTACCTGGAATAAAACAATTGTTAGCTAAAACTTTTCTCTGACTTGCGAGAAAATAATAGGCAAAAACATAGAAGAAAGAAATTCTTCTGTGAAATACTTCGTTTTCCTTTTGTGGAAATATTCGTACACCTCTTCATATTTCAAAGCTCAACGTCGCGCGACGTGCTATGGAGGTGTATGGGGGTTACACTGCATACCATGAGTTTATAATGACCGCATTCGCTAGCGAGAGCGTAAAATAATTGGGTTGTAAAGAAAGTTCCTAGAGTTTTTATGACAAAGATTTATTTGAACAAAAAAACAATACTTAATTATAACAATAAATTATTCAATTATGTATTCTCCGTTGCTGTTCACGACCTCGGCCCACCTCTCGGCCAATTTGTTGATGCCGTTCTGCAAAAAATCGACCGTATTTTTTTTTAACTTCGCAAAGTGACAGTTTGTGCAGTAGACACGCCTAAGACTCTTCCATACACGTGCATATGTCCCGAGTCGGCACATTTTTCAGCTCGAGGAAAAGTGAAGAAAAGCTCATTTTCAGCTCAGCCAAAAATAGTTCATTTTAGTTCATTTTTGAGCCAGACAAATGATAAAAAATGTAATTATCCAAAATAACCAAAAACTCAGTTTTGTAGAGCAAAAAGATCTCTATCAAATGAATACACTTTGCCAAACAGCAAATTGTTATGAACTTTCTTTGCAACTTAATATTTATATGGAAAACATATCGGTCACTGTTACTGATAGGCTGTTTCTATTCGATCCTTTTTTTAAATTATGGGGGAGTGCAGCAGCAGTCCTGCGGCTAAGATGGCCTCAATGATATTGCGTAATATTTTTCTTTTTATATTACACGTTCTGAATAGGAAGATAAATTAATTAGGAAAGTAGGCATGAAGTAACGCGATATGCCGTTCCATTACTCCGCAGAGACATTACTGTACACCGTGTCTCTGTTGCGAAAACATCCATTAATTGTATAAGACACTATACCTCCCACGCGAACTAAAATCAATTTATCACACCCCACATCGATTATACTTACCCACATTCGTGACTGCCACAGTAGGGAAAGGTATTAGATTCATAAGCACTTCACATATTAGGACTTCATAGGAAGTCGACTCGATAGGACTCATACACGTAATTCCATGATTACTCATTAGTTATTAGTCGTAGTTATACATAAAAAAACACGACTTTTCTGAGACACAATATGAAGGTTTGCATCGAAACAAAAAACTGAAATTTATTTTATATATATATATTTTTTTATATGTAATCAAGGCAGCGCTTGGCCGCGATCTCACTTGATGTTAGGTGCAGATGCGGCCAAAGATGGACCACGCTTACCTAGTAAGTGCCCATTTACCCTAGATCATCATATCATCATATCATATCATATCATGTATAATTAATTTCTAAAACGTGCAGAATTTGTCACATTTTCGCTGGTTGAGATCTCGTAATTACTGACTGAAAGCCAATAATGTTTTCCAATGAAAACATCCTAGATATAGTGTACATTAAAAAATGGGATGGCAATAGTTACCATTTGTAAAGGTTTTTCTAAAACATTAGAATTGCTGGTGTATGTTTCGTGAGTTGAATAAGTGCGCGAATGTGTTTGCATCGCATTCTGTCTTAGGTTATTAGCATTATGGTAAAAATTCTCCTAAATACCTATACTGAGTTCCCAAACTTGTCCAGCGTCACCTTAAATTAATTCCATCAACTTAGGGTTTAGGTTAATTAATGTTTAGTAGAATTTTTTATATTTTTTTTATTAGCTGCTGCCAAACGGGCTGACAAAACATTACTATGCCTATTATGCCTTGGCATCACTAGAATGGATTTTGAATATTATCAAAATGTATCAAATGCGGTGATATACTGCCGTTTCTCACCATTACTGTGTAGCGAGTTAACGCCTCTGTGGCAGATAAGTTAAATTGATTCTGGTGGTGGTGGTGTCGATGTAATTAAAAATATACTCGGATCGGCCATATTTAATTTGGTTGTTTACAGTAAACAAAAAAAGCTTTACAGATCAATATTATACTTATGTATTTCAACAGACATCACAAATTTAGTATTAAATACCTTCTTTTACCTATTACATATTATCTAACTGATCTATACTACTATTATATTATAGAGAAAATATTTGTATTTTTATTTTTTGTTAAGAAAAAAATTCTTTTTTTCTTAATTCCCCCGAAATATTAAAAAGAAAATTTATTAATATCAAACAGTAGGGGGCAACCAGGAGGGGTCTCGTCGCCGCTTGATTACAAAAGGAAATTACTTAAATGCCTTCAGATGTTAGAAAAATGTAAACACACAGATTGAAGTTGCGTTCATAGGCTCGAATTGAAACTAAAAGTGTTGACATAAATACATACATTACATTACATTACATTATAAAGATCACTATGACGTGTTGGGATCTTGGTCTTCATGGAATGTTAACACGCATTTATATGGCGAAGAAAGTATAAAGCCATGTACTCACTGAGAAACAATTGTTTATAAACACTGTTTCAGAAATAAAATCTACGTGTTTCTGAATCAATTTAATATGTTTCTGAAACATGTGCGTTGTGCGTAAACTGTTGCGGTAAATACTATGTGTTTCGCGATGTTTCTGTGCTCCCCGATTGGAGTGGAGAGCACGGAAAGCTGTTTACAAATGTGGACGTGTGTTTCAGTTGTTTATAAACATGACGGTAGTGTGGGACGACATTATTGTTTTTAAATTAGTAGAACTATTTGAAACGAATCCGTTATTATGGGATTGCTCGACTACAGAACAACACTACCTCCTCAGGCAACATATTTGATACAACTGAGATGTGGACGGCCAAGTTCCCGAAACATTGTTTCTGTCAACATCTACGTGTTGTTTCAGAAACTTTGTTTCCGAAACATTGTTTGCAGTGAATACATGGCTTAAGCACCTGAAAGTTTCATTTTTTAAATAATAATTACAATAATATACAATATTCTCGTTTAAATTATCTGCGATAAATTGCGAATCGAAAACTGAGGAAAAGATTACAAAGCTTTATTTGCTCAAAGTAAATATAGAGATGTTTTCGAATATATATAATATATGCCAATGAAACACGTGACTTAGTTCTTTTCCCACTTTTTATCCTTTATCCTACAGCATTTTTATTAATTCTGTTAAGTAATTAACTTCTGTTACGCTTAAATATACTTAAGAAATTTGAGCTCTCAAAGAGCGTTTTGATACGCACGAGTTTCCCGTGTTTCCGTGGTTAATGTCTAAAGAAACTTTCCTCAGGTAAGAGTTGTGATTTCATGACGCCTATTCAGCACTTTAATTATGTTTCAGGGGATATTCAACATTTTGTAGACAAGAACGTTTACCAAGCTTACAGAATGATATCTAAAATACGAAAGCACGGAGATAAGAACATTAAAAAAAGGAAATAATATAATACAAAGCTTTATAATGATTTTATAGCTCAGGGTATTTTGGCGATTAGTAACTACAAGAAAAAATACTTTTGATGATTCAAAAAATTGATTTTGTAATTGTTTAAGTTTCCACTTCTACGACTGACATATATTTTTTTATTGCTGAAATGTAAGTTCAAATGTATCAAAAGCGTACTTATATTCTAATTGTATTATATTTATTATATTTTCTAAGTTATATTGATAGATAGATGTCCAAGTAGAAAATGGGTATAAAAAATAAACGCTGATCCGTCCACGTTTTGAACAGCGTTACAAAACCATTGACATCGCAACAATGGATTCGGTGATCGTCCGAATTTAGCCACAGAGACCGCCAACAATGCTTTGCTTATCCCTGTTCGATAAGCCCTCTCGATACGTTCAAGTGCGGTAAGGTTGCAGCGAAATGAAATATATTTGTATTTCTTAATACTAGCCGTCTATTTTTATATTTTAGTGGCATGGCAAAATGCGATCCCTTTACAGAAGAATTATCTTTTTTTTGAAGTGAAAACTTCTATAGCCGCGTTATACGACTTTGGGTAGTGAAAAAATGTATGGGATCGCGTCAGCAACATGCTAATGCTCACAGTTATGTGCGCGCAGCTGTCTACGTATGCGACCGCACCAACACATTGCATATACCCGATTGTATGTGCGTGCGTTGGACGCTCAGTTTTAAGTATTCACTTCTGTCTTCAATCCTCATGACTGTCTCCGTTTTTTTTTTTTTTCAGTTAATGTCATGCTCCATTAATAGTTCTGTGTTTTAGTGAACGTCAACACTTAACTCTCTCCTTTTAAAGAGTTACACTAAAAGTTGGAAGCACACTTTTAGCACTTATTTGTTAGTGCTAGGAGTGCGCTGGCTGTGTTAATACCATTATATTGACCACCTTTACGTAAAAAGGACACGATGTTTAGCAACTTATTTTTCTTGTGGTGTCTCTATAACAAGATAACAAGGAAAGTTGGCTGAAACAGTCCTATCTGTTTCTTGTTGGTCAAAGCAGCTCAACAGCTTTAGCTATCCCGGTTCACGCTAATGTTCTTTAGCCACGACTTATTTATTTGTCCAACTTTTCTCTTACCGGCTACATTGCCCCTCATTACCAGATGACCGAAGTTGAAATAAAAACTTCACGCCTTTCATAGAGAGTGTGAGGTTGCTTTTTGACCCAATCATTTTGACCCAATACAAAGAATTCCCTTACGTGAGTAATATAAATTATGAGTAAACATTAATTCGTATGGCGAGCATACATTCAACGTAAGTATGTATATATAAAATAATTACGGAGAGATATAATTTTGTAAATATAATACTATACATTATATAATAATATATCTACACATATACATATAAATAGCTCTAGCTACAAAACTCATTAAATATATTTCTTAAATAATATATTTATAAATATCTTAAAATATATTCAGAATACAAAATTACATTACCAGATGACCGAAGTAGAAATAAAAACTTCACGCCTTTCACAGAGATACCAATCATTTGTAGGACTTTTTGTCACAACGATTGTCACCTTTTGAATTCAGAACAAGCATGGACAGCATGCGCCTATATTATGTTCACATTTCGAAGTGTTTAGGAACATATTATTGTTTTTATTTCGGAAATTCGTAATTCGTACTTTTACCGTAACCGTAGTGATACAACTGAAATTCGGCTCGATAATAGGGTTTTACGTAGCAGCTTATGCTAAGCGTTTCAATTTTTTCTCGATCAACTTACTTATCGGGTTGAAATAAGATATATTTTTAGATTTCTATAGAATTTATATCAATATTGTACTCAAAATACCTTTTCAAATATTGTCACTTGCATTACGCTATTTATTACTAAGGGGTTTACAGATAGGGCAGGTTCACTTAATGTGGTGGTGGTTACCGTCGTTTTAACAGCAAAATCAGGCGAATACATCTTTTTTAAGGTTGTGACAGGACGGACAACCGCGATAAAGATCTCATTCAGTAGAGAGTTCGTTTTCACGTATAAAGCTAAAACTTACTATTTTAATTGCATAATTTTTGAAGATGTTTGAATTTTTAAATTATTATAAATCATTATAAATCCCTGAAATCGTAATGTATTAAAAACTCTCTTAAAAACTGTAAAATATGTAAATAGGCTTCCATTTTCCATCATTTTTAGTTGTAGTAGAATGATGTTTTTAGATAAAAAAAGTATTGAAAATGAGCTTCTTCCATTTTTAAAATTCTGTTCATGCAAATTATTTTAAATTAAAGAAAATAAATTCTTTAATAGAAAAGCAAATTCGCAACATTCAAAGAGCAAGTAGTCACTTGTTACAAGTGTGAAAGACTTTTCGTATCCGAGCACGTAGTGTGATAATGAATGTTCTAATGAGTAGGGTGACATCCCATTCGGTGTTTAGAGAGAATTAATTCCGTGTCATTGAATTAATTATCACAAGAAATCAAAGTAAGAATACGTGGAAAGTATATTATTTTTTTGTAATTTCTCTTTATTTTGTACGAATCTGATTTTTATTTTTCATTTACAAGTGCCGGGTTTTTTAAATTGTTTTTTATGAGTGGGTTACTATTATAGCATAAGCGAATCGTTATATATATATAAAACTATATGCGTATTTTTTATTTAACAAAATAAACAAGCTGCCAATGAATGACTCTATATATGGTCCATGAGCCAGCGACAGATTTTCATGACCAATTTCCTCCCAGTCGATCACTCGTAAAATTACTGAGAGAGTTGTATCATGAAGCGTTGTAAACGTCAGCTGCGGCTCCGATGGTGGGTTGAGCAGTAGAGTGTTAGCTGCCCACGCACATAATAAAAAAAAAATTAATCATTGATTTCCGATTAAAAATTCATCAAATTATAGTTAGCCCAATATTTTGAAGAAACAAAATTTTCAGCTATTTATAAAATGGTGGATTATGCGTCTCCAGTTCACACGAATATATACGTGTTCAGTGATTACCTCCCAATAGAAAATTTATCAGATGATAGTTTATGTATTACTGTTAATACATAAAAAAGTCAGCTGGCTATATCTTGGTGGAATGCTTGTCAGCTGATGCTCTGAAAGTGTAACGGGCTACCACTGCTCAACCCACCATCGGAGTCGCAGCTGACGTTCACAACGCTTCATGATACAACTCTCTCAGGCATTTTACAAATTATGGACTGAGAGGAAATCATTGACGAAATTAGTGCCTGGCTTACGGACCAATACATTCATGTTATATTTATTTTATTATTGTTATATGTTCATGCTTCACAAAACATTATTATTTTAATGTATTATATTACTAATATTATAAATGCGAAACTATATTTCATTTCCTAAACAACTAATGAACCGATTATTTAACTGGAATCGTAGGAAATCCTGAATTGGACTTTTATACGATAAAATCTTTGAATTATATCTTTAATTATATATTATCTTTGATAATTTATTTAAATTACAGTTTCATTTTCACATATCTATTTGACTGAAATAACATAAAAATTCATTATTATTAAAGACAGTATTAACTGTTAAACAGTATTTAACTATAAAAGTCACGTGAAGACCACTTTAAATTACAGTTTCACATATTTCACTGCAATAACATAAAAATTCATATATTATTAAAGACAGTATATAAAAGGTTTCATAAACTGTTCGACAGTATTTAACTATAAAAGTCACGTGAAGCCCACTTGTCTGTACGAGAATCTGATTCTTGTGAACTGTAAAACATAGTGGCGGTAAAGTATCCTCAAAAAGATGAAAGCGTGGCCACTCTGTGTCTCTCGAGTCAAGGGGCTTCCGTGTCACGGCTGTCCCTCAAACGCTCTGTCGTCAGTCTGTCTTAATTGCCAACAATAACTCGCCTTTTAATTAAAAACGGGACTCTATTCTAATGTCAGATGCCAGGTACGTAAGTGCGGAAGTTAATTTGAAATGTATTAGCTGTTATTTCTTTTGAATGGGGAATATTAACATAACATAAAATAATTTTTAACAAAAACAACTCTCAATTAAATCTTTTTGCTCTTTATTATTGCAGTATAAATGTTGTGGCTAATAGGAAATATAAATTTATTTCTAAATATGTTAGGGGTAGAATCATTTACCTCACAAAGAATTCCCTTACGTGAGTAATATAAATTATGAGTAAACATTAATTCGTATGGCGAGCATACATTCAATGTAAGTATGTATATATAAAATAATTACGGATAAATATAATTTTGTATAATACGGTATACATTATATAATATTTACACATATATAAATAGCCCTAGTTACAAAATTTATTAAATATATTTCTTAAATAACATAATAAATATATCTTAAAATATATTCACAATACAAAACACAGTGAAAAATAAAACTTAAACAAATTACTTACCAATAGTTTCCATAATAACTATGTTAGTATTTTTCGCACTGTTTAGTAATCATACGTTAGGTAGTGGATTGAACCAAATTTTTTTTTGTATATATAGCGTATTTTTTTATTAATGTTTTTCCTAAAGTCATGGCCACAGAACATCCTGGTTGTTTTATTAATCAAATTTTTTTAAAGCAGTGGTTACGAGGCTTAAACATCAGGAGCCCTTTTTAATTAAATTTTCACCTTCACATAAATCGTCTTGGAGGCTTTCTTTTACAAGCTATAAATAGGGTTCCTAAATCGAGAGAAAATCTAACGAATTTTACGAATGAGTATTACTTACCTACTTTATAAGTACGTAATACTCATTCGAACCTATAATTTTGTCGTCACTTGGCAGACACATTACGATTATTATGATATGGGGAAAAAACGCGTGACCTTCTTTTACTTAGAATCTATGTTATTCCTAGTTGGGACAAACAGGCTTATATTTAAAATCCTTTGTACACAGTTCTAATTGTTTTTAATATCAGTAAAATTTAATATCTACGGTTTTTAAGGTTTTAATCCCTCCATGTTGCCAAGTCGTATGAGACGTCCTGTATACTTAATTGTATTATTATTCATAATTATAATAATATACTTGTATAATACTTTATGATGCTTTTGAATATATTTTAAATTAATATTGTTTTATTTATTTTTGTAAACAAAGAAAAATTTCCTCACCAGAAAATGTTATACACCCGCAACCTTTTTTCATACATTACTATTACATGCACTTTACTTGTAGAGTGAGTGTTCGTATAGTCATTTTCTCTCCGTACCTCATACCGTTCGACTCTCATTAAAAATTTCACTTTTTTTCTTTGAAACGTAGAAGCTCTCTTGTGAGATTTCCTCTTTGTACGCCCACTGAAGAGATTGAAGTGTCATTTCGCATTGTAGGTGCTACAACTAGAAACTACAAGTTCATTCTACACAGTCGATGACTCGAAGCAAAGTTAAATAACGTGTAAAGTAACAATGACAAATATTATATTAATATTAACTGTAAATTCAATAATGTTGTTCAAAAGTTCGCGTTTGCATCGATGTGATGCATAATGCTGAGAATCTATTCCATTCAAAATTTCCATTAGTTCTTTTTATTTGTTCTTATTTTAATATTTTCAAAATTGTTTTATTTTTTCAACAATCAAGCGTGTTTTAGAATAAGCTAGCTTTTACCAACGACTTCGTCCGCGGTCCTTTTTCTTAGGTGTTAAAACATATCTATGTCTTTATTACTCATATTCATTTTTGTCAGGAAATGAAATTTTAAATTTTTATTTTAGGTGATCCTTAGGAAAGAGTACTTTTTTTTCTGTTGACACTGTTTCGATTTTATATTATTATCAAGCATAATTATGATCTAGGACCATAAGTTTTACTGCTCGCAGTAAATTAAATTAAACTAAAAGGCCTAGGCTAACCTGTTTGTATGTACAGTTATGAGGGGCCATTAGAGGTAGGACCTGAGATAATTAGATAATAGACCGTTATATAATTAGAGGTATATAGAAATAGAGGGTGAGTTGAGGAAACACTAGAACAAATATACAACTCATTTATTAATGGATGATTACCACATCTCTGGGCAGCCATTACGGCGAACATATTGATTTAGTAGATTTAATAGCGACTTCGTTCGCATAACTATTAGTATTATTAGGTATATTCCTATCTTTCAATCTGGAATCAAACTTAGGTATATATTCCTATCTTTGTCCTATCCTAAATACTAGTCTAGATACAAAACATAATTTTCGTCTGGTAAACTAGATAGTTGAAAGACAACCTCTCTTTGGATCACTCTACACATTGAAATTAGTATGAGAAAAATAACATTGTTCTTTACACAATTATTTTAAAATGTGTACATTTAAATGATTGGTTGTTTAATCTATGCTCTGGGTGTTTGAGATTGGAGCTGAATAAATAATATAGGAAGTAGTCTACCGGGTATTCGTGTGTAGGATGCATTGCATTTGGAATCAACCGCAACAGCTCCACACTCAAACTGGGACTCGAGCCACAACTCTTGTGATGCAAATGAACATTGCCACACAGACAAGATTGAAATATTGCGGATCGGATTTATCAACTTGGAATTGAGAGCTGACTGGGAAAAAGCAATGGGATAGTTACTACACTATAACGTATTTTTTTTTTCTAACGAAATCAATAATTTGGTAGGTTGACTTCGAATATTCTAGTTTCCTAGCCAGCCGGGCTTAGATATCAGTTTATGACTGCGTAATGTAAGTAAGTAGTATGTACTCCGATTACTAGGATAATTTACAACTGGATTTATTGTTTTTATACGTTTTTATGGAAGATTGAGGCTGTCCATGCTGCAATAGTAAAAATATTGGAAAATATTGGAGTTATTGACTAACAATAATTGCAAAATGATGCAAAATTAATGGTAATTTAACAGAAGTCTTCATTAAAATCTTTAACAGACGTATTCTCATTAAGCCATCGAAATAATATACATATCTCTGCGAGAGCACAGATGTTCTAAACAAATAATGTAAGTACGATTTTGATACTAAACACAATCTTACAAGGTGACGATTTTATTGGGAATGTTTATTGCAAACAATAAAACTCCAGTCTTAACTTTCAGCTACATTTTTGCAGTTCAGAACACGATACAATGTCTGCTTTATGTCTCGTGAATTGTGAACCATTTTATTGTAAACTCCCGAATGCCTTTTGTATTAAATTCTAAGGTGCGTTAGTAGCCGTAAAACTTTATTTGTAATGAATTTTTCGTAAAATCACAAAATCGCAACTTACATAGATTTCTTTTTTTGTTTTTGTAGAATGGATAGGCAGGTAGACCCTGTGGATACGAGACGTTGCGTTGGTTAGAAAATTACAAATTATATTGTGTAATAAGGAATTTGTAACAGGAAAGCCTGTCTAACGGTAGTTATCACTTAAAACCCTTACAGAAAACTACTGGGAAGATAGTATGTGTTTCGGTAAGTGAGTAAGTGATTCCTGAGCCCTCTTTTTCATCTCTCCTAATCTTACTAAAGTTGGTATCAGCGACGTGTTTGTTTTAATAGGAGACGGTATACATTTACCATCAAGTGGAACGTCAGCCTGCCTGCCTAAATTTTTATATGGTCTAAATATTACCTACTATTTTTGTAACAATATTACCAAATATCAAATGTGTGTGATTATTTGTCCTGATTATATGTATGACGTAGTCAAAAGTTTCTACAGAACTTTTGCTAGGGACCCGACTCTAAATAAACGATAAAGTTGTCCATGAAATCGAATTCGAAATTACTATGTTAATGTAGATATTTTTGTTACATTAACTGTAACAAAAACATTGTTTCCGCTTACAAGGTTCAGGATAAATTAATTAACAATGAATAGCAATTAGGTAGGTATTATAAGTACAACTTGCCCGAAGCCTTACCAACAATGAAATGGAGCCGATGCAAATATCTACTGAAACCCTAGAACAACCGGTGCCTTTGTTTATCCAGCAACGATTGGAATACTAAAAGGAGCTCGATGCATTGCATTGCTCCGGAATTCTGAATGCTAGTAAATTACACTTTTTATATTTTTAGATCTTACTTTTTAAATGGGAAAATGTTGATGTAATCTTACTCTTAACTGCTATGTATTCTTACTAAAAAAACCTTCCCAATATTGTCCTAGGCTTCTGTTAACAGACATGTTTGTGTTGACAATGAATCTCAATCTGAATTAAAACTTGTATCTACTACACGTTATGACAAATAGTGTTACATATGTAAATGTAATAGAGCACTCCATAATAATAAACGAAATATATGTTATCTCAAGGGCGTCAATAGAAGCCAAAATTACGTGTGCGAAAAAGTAAAAGTAACTCTCAGTATAATATAGTTTGGGAGGGAACAATTTATTCGTACAAATAAATTACCTCCCAGTGTGCGACAAGAGTAAATAGTAAATATGAAAACATACAGAAAATAATTACAGACGCTTCAGCGTGATTTTTTTTCCTTATTCCCATAGTTCTGTGCTGTAGTTCTGTACACAGAACTAGTGAGACTTTTTGTCTCATTTGACCATTTTGACCTACGCTCCGGTCGCCGTCTATTGTTTATGATAGTCGATATAACACAAGTACAAGTGCTGAAAGCGCGCTGCTGCGCGCGATGAAGGATTGGGAAGAGATTGGGAAATAAGCTTTGGCATCCGTTACTCACTTACTGAAACACAAAGCACACGTGCCTACCACATGTTAAAAGTCACGATTAGATTAAATTATAATAAAAATAATAATCATCCGATAACAGTGGCTTTGGAGTGACTGACAAGTAACTAAGATTGGAAATTATGTGAGATAGAGATAAAAACACTTAAAGTAAATACTGTCATATAAAAAAAACTAATAAATGCTACTTCACACCCTCCGTAATTCAATGTAGATTATGTTTCTCCTCGGTACTCCCTCCCACTCCAAAACCAACGCTAAGAATGGTGTAACTTTTTACCAAACAATTTGTATTGTAAATCTGTGTAGAACAATTTGGAGCTGAAATGCTTTTACTCTGAATATTGGGGTTTGGTCGTTTTTTGAGCTAATTGAACCATACTAGTGCGATATTTAGAGGACTGACAAAAGTTCATGCAGTTATACCACAAGTGATATCATAATATCACGGCTTTTACAATAACCCTGTGACATTAATAACAAGGTTAACGGATGTTATACCACGCAACGTGTTCGCTCGCAATATACTCCCGTATATTTCAAGACCTAAAGAACAATTTACGAGGCCCTTCAATTTGGTATTTACCCATGCGAGTTGACACAAAGTGAACGATGTTAGCAAAATTTACGACCAAACTTATTAGAAGGCATATGCCAAAGTTGACATTAAATTTTATATAAAAAGTACTGTTCCCGAAGGAATTTTAGTATAATTTCGATTTGCGTCAATTAGCGCCATCTTCCAGTGAAAAGTGACATTATGTATCAAAAAGAATAATTAATAAAAATATGCGAGTTAATCTTTTATTTAGGTATTTATTTCCATATTGATAACACTTACTTGTCTAAAAGTTTCAAATGAAACCTAGATCCAAGTGGAAGGAGAAGTTGTTTAGTAAGAAAACTTGTGTTTTGTATATTACTAATTTTATGTACCTTATATTTTAATTTTTTTCCATTGAATTAAAATCTTTTGATGAATCTAATATTTTAGGATTGATATCCTAAAATAACCTTTAACTAGAAAAAAAAATCTGCTAATGAAAACTATGATAAAATCAAAATCAAAATATTTATTTATCAATTAGGTTTCTACAAGAAACTCTTTTGATCGTCATTATAAATTTAAATTTACCAGGGTTTCGGAAAAAAAACCAAGATGACGATCCTGAGAAGAAACCCCGAAAGAAACTCAGGATACTATTCTTTTTGTCATCATTAAAATGTAAAATAGTACAATACACATTACTTAATATTAACAAACTTAAAGTATATATATACAAATTATAGTTTTACAATACAAAACATAGTACGAACTCCGAATAGCTTAAATCCAGGCTTCTTTGTCGCTCAAATAATCAGTGATTTTATAATAGCCTTTCGAGAGGAGTTTAGATTTAATGACACATTTAAATTTATTTATAGATAAGGCTCTGATTATTTGAGGCAGTTTATTATAAAACCGGACACTTTGACCCATAAAAGAATTACTTATCTTATGTAATCGTGTTTTATGAAGATTTAAATCACTTTTGGACCTAGTATTGATATTGTGTACATCACATTTTTTATTAAATTGACTAATATTTTGTGCACATAAATTAAATTTTCATAAATATATTGACATGCAACAGTCAAAATCTTTATTTCTTTGAACTTTTCTCTGAGGGAAGACTGCGGATCTAGTTGATAGATGGCTCTAATGGCCCTTTTTTGTAAAATAAAAATAGTATTTATGTCCGCAGCGCTACCCCAAAGAAGAATCCCATAACACATTATACTGTGGAAATAACTAAAATAGACAATCCTAGCTGTATCTACGTCTGTTAGGCGTCTAATCTGCTTAACTGCATAAGCCGCAGAGCTAAGCCTTTTACTTAGTTTCTCAATATGTGGACCCCATTGTAATTTAGAATCTATGGTAATACCTAAAAATACGGTCGATTCCACGGGTACCAATTTTTCACTACCCAAAATCACATTTGTTCCAATATTTTTAACATTAGGGGTACTGAATTTAACAAGTTTAGTTTTGGTGGCATTTAAAAGAAGATTATTAAGATTAAGATACTTCATAGTTTACGCAAGATTAGTAATCAATATTTTCCGGTGAATTATCTTGGGAGAGTCAATTTTATTTATAAACTCAAATGGCCAAAAAATAATTAAGAGTTACATAATATCTTAATCTACAAAAGATCCTCGACATTTTTTTTTACAAAATACACAAATTATATCACTAACACTAATAAGAATCAAATGACTCAAAAACATTTAAATAATATAGAAAAAAAATAAAGGCCAACGAAATAGTTCATGATTCGCTGACTTCAAACCAACCCACAGGGGCTGATCTAACCAAAGATTGAACCAAACCTTCAGATTTCCCATCTGAGCTCAGGGAAAATAATGAAGATTAATTACGAGAACGTAATATAATGAGGTGCGTCTTCTTCAAAATAAAACACTAATTATTTTCTTTACACTGTTTAAAAGGAGGTTACAGGTTTATCTTTGTGGATAACATTACATTTCATTATAAGTCTTGTGTTTTTTTAATGTTTTTCTTTTCTTTGAAACTTTGTTATGGGTGAATAAAGTAATTAAAATAGTTAAAGTTATAGATTATATTATAGCATAAGCAGTGGATATTTATTTTAATTACATAAAAACATGAAAAGCGTTAATAAATATTATGAATTAGTGGAAGTTATAAGGATTCGTCTCGAAGGACCAAAATTTTTTGTATATTTTTTAAACATTTTGTTCTAGATGTAGATAGTTTGGTATTTGAAAATAATGCAAGCAGCAGGCTAGGTTATTAATATTTTTTCCTGTTATATCCATCCATACATAGCCTGCCACGTGGTCACCCTAGTGTGGATGATAAATGTGTTTCTCAATATCGCTCGTGTCTCGCACTGGCCAGCACCAGCTAATGGTTTGACGTTACGTCAAATTGCAGTATAATGAATATGTCCCTATTTTTGCCACAAAACGGTTGGATCTAATAATATCTATGCGCCGGCCTTTTTTATATCAATGGCTCTTCGACAGCGACCAGAATCAACTCTATGTCTTATAATCTTGTGTTATTTTTATAATATTGTATGCAGTTTTTTCACGCCAAAATCCGATAAAAAACCTTTTCTCATAGATAAATGATTGGTCCCGCTACGCTCAACCAGATCCGGTGATAATTATACTTAATAGGAGTACCCGTACACCTAATCTGTACCTAGGCTTGAGATAAAGAGATAATAAACATAGATAAATGATTGGTCTGGCTGCGCTCGACTAGATACAGCCCTTCCTAAAAGCAATAGAGCTCCGTAAATGTGGAAACTTTTTATTGGTGTATGTAAAACATCGTCACTATTTATCACTTTTTAGACAGTTTACTACGCAAATTGGCATTTTATCATGCCCAAAGTTTATTAAAACATTCGGAAAGTACATATCATAGGCAGTTTGCAGTGTGACCGAAAGCTGGTTTGTATTCAATGATTTTATTAAAAGCAGAAAGACGGATACACGTCATACTTCCTAGTAAAGTTTATTATTGAAAATTTTGTACAAGAATAAGTTCGAGGCGATGACAAAAACTCAAAATGGATAATAACTTTTTGCCAGGAAATTAAATTCAATTAGAGCAGACCTGTTGAAACTGGACCCGGGTATTCTTGCCTTTATTACAAATTAACTTTGATCAAACATAATATTTTATTGAAGTACTAAATAGTTTACTAAGTAAAGTATATTTTAATTAATTAATTTTTTTTATGCCTTATCTGTTTGCCTTTTTTTATTTAGAAAAGAATAAAAAAATAGTAAGCACTAATATTTTCCGAATTCCTTTGCCTACGATAGATATGAAGATATAATGAGTCATTTGGAGTATAATTGAGAAAAAAAATATTCAGCCGTTTTCTGTTAGGAAGAGCCCAATGTTTGAAAATGTTTTTATTTTTCACGAAACAACTGCCTGAAATGTAATGGTGTGGTATTATATGTTTTGGAATCAGCTAATCGAGCCCTTTCATTTGATGGTTTCTCGATAGGTTTCTGAATAAAAAAAATTGATGAGGTTATAAATGGAAATTGACTTTCCTGAAAAAGATTTTCCATACGCGAACTTCCCCACAGGACTAGAGCCAGGTCCTTGATCATTACGTAAGTCGTGAGAGGACGTCTTTTCATGAATGAGTGGTTTCATCTCCCACTGGATTTAAGAAAACAAACAAACAACACGTTTTGAATATTTTATTATAATTTCACAAAAAAAAAGTTTACTAGAACCGTTGAGGAATTAATTTCCTTAGCTCCTAATTCGTTAATTATAAGTTTTAATGGGATTACAAGAGACTCCTAATCATGAGAAATTGATAAATGAAATAAAGAAGCTTTTTAAAACTTCCCCAATTAACGCTTTTTCGTAAAATTGGATTAAAACTGGTTCAAATTTATTTTTTCATTTAAATCGATCTATATTTAGATATAATACATCCATAGATTACGGAAATCTTTAGTGAAAACATCTATAACATGACATATTGTCTAATAAGATAAAAAAAAAACTATCAGAAAAATTACAAACTATGTAAATGCATATACAATGTAATTAAAATTTAAATTGATAAGAGAAAAGTAATTTCTCTTATTAAGTTATTATTATAAATTAAATTAAAATTATCAAATAATAAAATAATCAAACATACATACATACATACATACATACATACATACATACATACATACATACATACATACATACATACATACATACATACATACATACATACATACATATATACATATATACAATACTGATACATACAGATTTATTAGTATTGATGACATTGATTGATAATATATTGCAAAAAATATACGTATACATATAGCTTTATTATAAAAGTAGGTATAGATAGATAGATATTTAATAACAAACACGAACAACTTTTACTTTTAGTGAAAAATCCTTCGGATATTCGCCGAGCTTTTTACTGAAGTGTCTACAAATCATGAAAAAAATAAACACCTCCACTTTGAGCGAATCCACCTGTCAACCGATAAATAAGAATGATGGTCACCCTCGCCGGTTCAAGTGGCCTCGTTTGTTCTCATATTTTTTTATCAACCATTCGAGAGGGACTCAGTGTAGCCCATAACATAAATCGAAATGCAAATACAAAAAATAATGTTATATTACATTATTATTATTGATACGCAAATTGTATATATTTAGACTTATTATTCTCACAAACTTTACCAGACACAAGTTCATCTTTGCTTTTTAAACGCGTACACTTAACTTGCAAACTGCTATGAGTTTTATTTACTTAACTAATTATTAGTTTAATACTCCCTCATTTTTTTTATGATAAACATTCAATAACTATTTTTTTTACGAGCAAGTTGGATGAGTGTTTAGGGTACTTGCCTTAAGGTAATACAAGTCAGCTTTTCTCCATACAAGCGTAACCCCGCAACATCCCCTACGTTTAAACTTGACTTAACGCTCTGTTCCAGGGTTCCCGGGTTCGAGTTCAGCAGGGTTCAACTGTAATAATTTACGTAAACGTTATACATATTATTATCGTTATATTATTACATACAATGCATAGATTTATTTATATGAATACAGTTCAGATTTCGTATCACCAGTTTTACCTGAAGCGTAGCAGATAACGTCATGACCTCAATCTCGTAGCCGATAACAATTTGATAACCAACAAACAGGTTTATTATTCATAAAAATTGTAGATTTCCGTTTGTTATAAAAATAGCGCTTCATATCGAGTCGTAACTCCGTTAGTTTGAACTTATATAAGTTATTTATTGGAAAATATTTGGGACTAACTCTTACAATTTATTTGTGTTGCGTACAATAATATACTTCTTAACATTAAACATATTATACGTACTTGGGATATTAACCAAGGTTATAATAATGTTGGAACTGCCAAGGTTCTGTAGTGGGTCGGGATGTACGATGAATCTATACTAATATTATAAAGAGGAAAGATTTGATTGTTTGTTTGTATGGAACAGGCTCCGAAACTACTGGCCCGATTTGAAAAAATATTTTATCATTAGAAGCCGACATTATCCGTGATGAACATAGGCTACTTTTTACCGCGGGAATATGCTTCATTCCTACGGGAAATCTAAAATAAAAGTAAATACTAGCGGCTTGGCCCGGGAGATAGCGCCTTCTATCCAAAATACGGTAGATGGTGTTTTATACTTATCTACGCGGACGAAGTCGCGAGCACCAGCTAGTCTAATATAAATTGCTTCTATACAACTACATATGACGAAATTGTATGCATATCTGGTGTTAAAGGTTCAGTCAGATCAGCTCCAAAAGGCTTGACTGTCGGTATCTGGGTCATTGCTGTACCTATGGACTAATGAGGCAGTTGTATGTATTTATTCCATAAACGACCACTAACGATTCTTTGTGATTGGAATTTTTACAAATACGTATAGATTGTATACTCTCCTAATCTTCCTTTAAACGCGAATAAAGTGAAGAGCACTCGAAACATTCTGGTGGCACGGAAGCATCCTTTATAATATAGAAACTTTGCTCATTAAAAACTAATTATAAAACTGCTCCGAAGGCTCACGAAGCGCTTGTTATATAAAACTAAGGGCAACATAAATTTTAAAACTGTTGTTTTATGAATTTATTGGTTACTTTGTCATTCTAAGGGCCTCTTCCACCATCTCTGATTAAAGTGTCAAGTAGACTAACCGCAATTTAAAGTCAGTAATAAAGTGTACGAGTTTTACCAACTTCGAGTAGCAAGATCAAAAAATCGACAGGGAGTGAAATAATCAAAAACGAGTGCGACTTTGTATTCAACAGTATGGGACTCATTTTGAGCATTTGAGGATAAATCGATTAATTTTTTATTAAAAATGTTAAAATTCATAGTCTTCCTTTTATTTCTGACACTATGTTATTTAGCAAAAAATAATCCTTATGATGAAGCCTTTCGATCGGTATGATAAAACTACAGGTAATTTTTTTTCTCGTGTAGCGGCTTCGATTCCCGGTTCAACCAAGTAATTATTTAAAAATCTATGAATGCAGTTTAAATTGTTTTTTTTAAATTAAAATAATGTCTCCTTTCAGTAAAATGTTCCATCTACAATATCCAAGGTACTTTCCCTCCATGTGGCATAGTCGTGGCCTTTTGACCCACTGAGTAAAAGTTATTATACGTGTTACTATTTTTTTTTGACCCAAGAAGCTTACTCCAGGTTTAATTTATTCAGTATTAATGCAACTAGTAGTTCACTACTTAGTTGCAGCAACTAGTCCTAAGTAAGTACTATACTTACTTACAGCAATTATTTTAATGCGACATACAATAGAAGATTGTTCTTTATAAGTCGTTAAAATATTATAGACATATTGTCACAGTAGGTAGGTACATAACACATATACTTAGCTAAAAGTTTTTTTTCGTTTTAATGTCAAGGGCAAAGAAAATGTACTGGCGACCACTCTCGTCGACAATAGACGCGTGACACCTGAGGCAGATCGCTTGATCAAAAAAAGAATGAATAATGAATCTACCCCTAGTTTCAGACGGGGACTTCATGAGTAAAAATAGGTAAATAAAACTTACGAAGAAATACAGCGACGGGGGTTATTCACAAACAAAACACTTCGTATCAGAGCTTCATACCAGTCATAGACAAAACTTCCAGGTATCTTCTAAATTAAGTTAAAAAAATTGGAAGTGTGAATAATTTTAATAAAAAAAAAAACACAAACTCCTGTTTAATTAGTTCTAATCACTAATCACTTAACCCAAAGGGACAATAATAAGTTTGGAGTTAACTTAAAATTTATTGACTTACAAAAATATGTTTTGGACATAATGTAAATTACTGTTTGTAAAATATTTACGTATCTAAAATTTCTTAAGATTTTATAAATAATAAATAAATAAATAAATAAATGATTTTTATAAATAAAAACATAAAATCTATAACATTCCCCCAAACTAACTACGCTAATTGTTAATGTCTTCTAGAACTCAAGTGTAATTGTCATCGACCTTTGTTCAGCTGAATACTTGGTGCGTGTCTGGGGAAAGTCTCACTCGTGACGTCATGCTTCTAGTTAAATTTAATCACCGTGCCAAAAATAACGCCACCACGCGTAGGTTACATTGATGCAAGACTGTTAAGAACTTCGTCGAATTTACAAAAAAAAATTAAAATACTGAGAACTTTTTCTCCATTTGTATTTTCTAAGATTGAACACCCTCAAAATATGCATTATTTTAGAAAAGTTTAACAAGCCAACGATAACTTTTAATAAATCACAACAACAACAACAACATTAAACGACAAAACATTACTATATTGTAGTGTACATTGAACAAACTCCATTTTATTACATCACAAAAGACATCAACAAATCCTTATGGGATTTTTGTCGCATTGCTCACTGAAGCCTCTATCTGTCTCTTTCGCACTTGTTAACATTTACAAGTGTCAAAAGAAATAAGCAACGCCACACGGGTAAGGGATTATTGAAAGTTCCTAAAAGCGTTTTTAGTGATGCAAGCCTTCCCATTCCATTTGTGACAGATATTGTCCCCGTACGTCTATCGTGGGCGCTACTTTCGTATGGTTCTAATATGAAAATCGAGTGCAAAACACTTCTTTCTTTTTACTATTAACTTTTACTGAAAAACAACACAAAGTCAAGTCAAGCTAAAACGAATGCCATTAGCGTAAGCGCTCTACCTCACCGGGACGCCAAGGTCACGTGGCCGGCGACGTGGCCAACAATTATATTGACATGTATGACAGATAACGCACTTGGCGACGGCTTGGAAGCGTCGCTAGTTTGGAAGCGTGGCCACGAACGTCGGCGCTCTGCGTGGAGACTGGAGACTCTGGCAACGCGACGACGTCGCCAGTAAAATGTATGCGAGTAAACTGCGTCTCACTCACTCCGTGTCCAAACCGGTTGCCACGCGTGTTCCAAATTTAAAATGTTTAAATTTTTTGTGATTTTATAGTAAAACTAGCTGTGCCCGCGACTTCGTCCGCGTGAAATAGTGACTATGGGTAGCATTTTTAATTGTTTAGGCTTTTTATTTTACAAATTATACTTATTAACTCTAAAAAGAACATTCTAAAGCCGATAATAGTCGTATGTCATCCGTGACACTAATCATCTTTCAAAACCCCGAGCGCAAAGAGTTTTCATACAAATGACGATACTTCCATAGAAACTTTTATCTCCTTTTTCAACCCCTTACAACCATTTTCCGCATTAAAAAGTAGCCTATGTCCTTTCTGAGGTTCTAGACTACCTGTGTACCAAATTTTGTTTAAATCGGTTCAGTAGTTTTGGCGTGAAAGCGAGACAGACAGACAGACAGAGTTACTTTCGCATTTATAAAATTAGTAAGGAAGAATGAGTTTCGATACCGGAGCGTCCATTCTCTATACGAAAACTGACAGAACTGACTGACAGACAGTCGGCGACCATGCGTAGCCAAATTACGTCGCCAGCGACGTGGCCGTGGCGTCCCGGTGAGGTAGCAGTCTTAAGCAGTGACACCAGTGTTGGACATGGTGCCAGTAATGAACACTTGCATGATAAGTTACCTACCTATTAGTATAGTACCTATACTTAGTTCTCAAAATTATGGCGTTTTTATTTCCCTTTAAAATGTGACCAACCGGCTTGATTTACTTTTATAATATTTAACTTTACTACAAAAAATTATAGCTTCAATTATATCCTTACATGTGGGCTATTAATTTATTATAAAAAGAAAAGATTTAAATTTTTGTTCGTATTCATAAACTCAAAAATTACTTTTGAGGTCGATTTTAATAATTATTTTACCTAACATTATATAACGTAGCGCGTTACTTCAGCAAATTTTCAGCGAGTAACAATCAATACTAATAATAATACTCAATAAATCGTGAAGCAATACTAATACATAATAATAAATCTGTAAGTGTATATTATATGTATGTATGTTCCCCCATAACTCTTAAAAGAATTAACCGATTTTCATAAAACTTGGTAGATAAACATTTAGACGTACGGGACACAGGATATAGGCTACGTTATTTTCTTTTTCAACGCAGACGAAGTCGCGGGCGCCAGCTAGTATTTTATAAAGTTACACGACAAAGTCGCGTGTAACGGCTAGTGTAATATCCAACTATTAACTCACAGTAAAATCGTAGTCAGCTTCGCTTATTTTAATCAACCGCACAAGATAATTAAAAGCCAGGAAAATTAAACTACAACACCCCTTTGTACTTCCACTCGATACTTTAGTCGCTTTTTTCATTGAAATGCAGACTATAAAATCGCTATAGAAGCAATCATTCGACAACAAAAGACCAATAATCATGTTCCGTTACCGCACACACGCTTATAAAATCGAATTATGGTTAAAGTAATGGAACATACGAAGCAATCTCAGGTTTAATTGAAAATTTGACTATGTGATGATAAAATTTTCCAACAAAAATTGTGTTGTTACAATCAGTCTTGTTGAAAATGGTTTTGGCAAACAGGTACCTATTAAAATATCACTCAGCTTTCTGAGATTTCATCTATCTGACTAAGGACCTCTTTCACCAATTACAAGTAAAGTGTTGATTAGTTACTTTTAGAGATAATTTTCTGTTTTATTTAATTATGCACTCTGTTTATTGTATCATTTGATAGGCGAATTTTTATTATTATTTTCTTTTCAATGTTTAGAACTTTTACCGCACAAACAAAGGTATATCAGCTCCATTATCCCCGGTTACCGGTGACTTTAAATGACAGTTAGCCTACTTGACAGGTAGTGAAAGAGGCGCTTAACATCTAAAATGGCTTAAATTACTTACATCGTAGAATTAGCTCAACAATTAGGCAATAGATACGAGAACATCTATAGAAGGACTAAGGAGAAGAGGGTCAAGACTTTTATAAATTTCAAAATGCATTTATAATGTACAAGTAATTTACACGAGCTAATATTGTATTGAATAAACTCAAATTATTTCACCTATAGAAAGCTACGTTATCAGCGAGTAACATAGATTATAATTATTCACTTACAGAATACTCATCATTTCAGCCGTAGGACGTCCACTGCTGGATATAGGCCTCCCCCAAAAATTTCCAATTGGACCGGTCAGAAGCAGCTTGGATCCACCGTTGACCCGCGGGCTTTATTAGGTCGTCTGTCCACCTTGTTGGTGGACGTCCTACGCTGCGCTTGCTGGTCCGTGGCCTCCACTCGAGAACCTTCTGGCCCCAGCGGCCGTCGGCTCTTCGTACTATGTGTCCTGCCCACTGCCACTTCAACTTACTGATCCGACGGCTTATGTCGCTAACTTTCGTACGTCTACGGATCTCCTCATTACTGATTCGATCTCGCAGTGTAACCCCGAGCATAGCCCTTTCCATAGCTCGTTGAGCGACATTGAGCTTCCTTACCTTACGAGGCCCATAGTTAGAGACCATGTTTCAGCGCCATATGCCATATTACAGAATACTACTATAAAATAAAAGCAATTTAAGGAAGTGTGATTCAGACTTGTTACATTTGGTTGCGTGAGTAAGGGATGTTAGAGATTTTTTGGTATTCTATCTACATTTCATCCTATTAAAGTCGGCACGCACTTGCTCAACCCTAGAATCGGTCGTTGTTTTATCTTGATAGTAATAAAAACGCTGTTTCTAGGTACGCATAATATTAGCTCTTCCCTGCTTATGTTTATTCATGGATAGTAGAGTTTCAACGATAGAGTTGGTCCAACGCTTACCTGAAATTCAAATTAACTATATATATACGTTCTCACAAAGTGAGAACAATGTGTGTGCAAGATCTATATATTATATTTCCCAAATTAGTTTAAAATTTTATATAAATCAGTTTATTTAAAGACATATATATATATGAAATATTCAAAACACGACGAACCAACTCTTTTTCATACGAACAAGTTTTGTGTTTCTACACCGCAAGTTATGAACTCTGTAGAATATTTTAACATTATGTAAAAAATGGATATTTCCATAATATTATTTTCAAGAAGAATTTTCATAGAAATCCACAGTTCATGTCCGAGACAGTATGTAAATAGTTTTTGATTCATGAATCGTCTGAGGACGAAGAACGAGTGGACATTTCGCTACACAACTTTCCACCTTACTACAATGACATAAAGCTTAGATTCCCGTATATTTGTATGAGAAAAAATCTTATTGAAATACATCAGAGAATGTATTTGTTTTATGGTAGAGTGTAATATAAAATGGTAGTTCAATATCCTGTATATTGTTTGGTTTCATGTTTTTTTTATGATGTGTACACAGGATTTTCATTTACGTGATTTCCCAAGACATTTGTTGATTAGTCATATTATAGTTGTTTTTTTATTATTATTTCGGTCCATAGATCACAGTTTCGGTCCCGGCTTTGTTTATCGTGTAACAATAATATGTATGATATTTTTATTTAAAATACATAAATTTAAATAAAATTAAGTTTTTTGCTTAGTTCAAATTATATATATATATATTTTTTTAATTATTTGCGTCTAAGTCTATTATTTTGTGAAGGAAGACTTTGCCATTTTAAACTGGCTGGCGCCCGCGACATCGTCCGCGTTAAAAAAAAAAAGTAACCTATCCTGTGTCCTGTACGTCTAAATGTTTATCTACCAAGTTTCAGGAAAATCAGTTAATTTGTTTAAGAGTTATGGAGGAACATACAATACCTACATTTACAGATTTATTGTTAGCATTTATGATTATAATTTTTATAGTTGAGTGACTGAAAGAGAAAAAAACCGATATCAATTTTCCAAGAAGCACAAAAACACAATATTTTATTTCTATGTTATTATAATTTTTATTTACAAAATCATTTACTATTAATTCTTTCTTGTTCTCGTTAGTCTCATATTGCCATATTTCTAAATTTTATCTGCAGGTTAAAATCTAAATCCACATCTAACTTCATCAAGTAATATGTAATATGTATCAAGTAATACATAATATGTACAATAATAATCAATATTTATATTATTGGAATGGATTTGGCCACAATGATTATCGTAAATCTTTATGGGGTCTAGTTAAGTTAAGCTAAGCACTAAATCTGCGAAGCATATTAGTGGCAAATGGCCAACTAGTGTGGCTTTATAGGCTTAATATTTATTGGCCATCGCGTACGAAGTCGCGGGCACCAGCTATTTAAAAATATAAAAGTAATTGCAACGCTTGACAGCTTGTTGCTATAACACATTAACAGTTACAATCTTATAATTTAGATAATCGAGGGATTAAAAAAAAGTAATGTTCCCGAGGGGGTAAAATTTCATGGTGATCGGTTCAGTAGTTTTGGCGTGAAAGCGAGACAGACAGACAGAGTTACTTTCGCATTTATAATGTTAGTAAAGTAAGTATCATATTTAAGGCTTGTAAGCTATCTTGATATGTATTTTTTTTATTTAAAACTAGCTGACCCCACAGATAAGGTTCTGTCGAAAGCTACTGGACCGTTGCAACATTATATACTAATAAGGAGGTGGCGGCTAATATGTATTTGTCAATTAAAAACTTTGGATGAAAAAATTGGGATAGGATTTTTACGTTTTTCCGGGATTTTTTTACATTATTCATAAAAACCTCCCTCGCGCTTATTATGAATATTTGAAAAAATAATAAGAAGAATTGGTCCAGCCAGCCGTTTACTAGTTTTGCATAAATTTAACGATACATTATCGACTAAATGACTAGATCTATTACTTTACTCTAGATCTACTCTAGACTAGACTACTCTAGATCGACTAGAGCTGAACAAAACCGAAGAAAGAATTGATACAGAATTTCATTTCTTTCAAATTAAAAGGCGACTGAAACCGTATGGTATAACGTTGGCAATATCTCTGATATAAATAGTCCCGTAAACTAAAATATAACAAATGTCAGTTTACAACCAAAAAGTCTTCAAGCACTTAATTGTTCAACCCCTCTACGATCTTAATGAAAAAAAGGTGGCCTGAAATATTTGCGAACGTAAATTTTTATTACAAAACCCGCAAAAAAGCAAAGGCTAATCTTGTTACTGGGCATAATTTCGTTGAAATATCGCTGCCATCATGTCAAGAGAGCTCACATTCCGTTGACTTATGGAGCATGTGTTTGGAATCAACTTCAAGCAATTTGGAGACGTATGCCGCTAAAAATAAGGTATATTCTAGTTTGCCTCGCAGTAAAAATGAAGTATTGTTTGGTGCATAAAGTGACTATTACGTTTGCTGCAATTGCTTTAGAATTTCCGATTTTGCGGTGTGCAGTTATATTGTTTAATAATTAAGTTCGGTGCATTGTTATCTTAATTATTATGCAGTGTTAATTTCTGTTCTTTATTTCTTTTCACATAAATTTTGTTCACTCGTGTATGCATTTAATGTTTTAAACTATTTTAGACTACACTAATATTACAAAGAGATAAAGAATTTCTAAGTTTGTTATAATAATATAAACAAACAAATATACCAAATATATTTTGCAGGGAATTGTAATCTCCGTAACCACTGCACATATTTTAAAAATTCTTTCAATATTTGAAATGTACATTATTATTATATATTTAAATCTAATTCGAGTTTTACAAATTTATACTGATTTCTTTAAAAAAATATTAATACATATTTGATTATAAAGAAGAATCAAAGGCGGTTGTTACAGTGGGTTAATATTATGAATTGGAAAGGGGCACGGGTTTATTGCCAATGAAAAAAAAGTGTATAAAGTCTCACAAAAAAAAAATAGAAAGCAAAAAAAATCATACGCCTGGCGGAATTTCAAAGAGAGAGTCCAATAAGAATCCACAGTTGCTGCAAATTGTCCCTTTTCAAATTTATCAACACTATTAAATTGCACACAAAAATAAAATAACGAGGCGTACAATTACGCATTTATTTGGACATCAAAGCCGGTAAAATGGTAAAATCAGACGGCCACTAATATGATTTTCTTGACATCGTTAAGGCATTCGATTACAACCGTGTTCGTTTCGCCGACTCCTTTGAAGGTTTTAAGGACTCCATTTCCTTAAGAACATTTTTTGTTTCGAAAATATTTAAACAATTTTGTTACACGGAAAATATCGTTTCGAATTTTTTTACAGGCATTGCAGGTTAATTATTAAACAGGCACTAGCTGGCACCCGCGACTTCGTCCGCGTTGAACAAGAAAAAAGTAGCCAATCATGTGTCCTGTACGTCTAAATGTTTAAATAATAAGTATCATGAAAATCAGTTAATTCGTTTAAGAGTTATGGATATGGAGGAACATACAAACATACACTTCAAGATTTATTATTAGTATTGATGATGATTATAAATTAACTCCTGATATTCTATTTTGAGCTTAAACATGTTATACCTATCTATATAGATAGATTATGTTGTACGTTGCTAAGGAGTTGGGTTTCCCGCAACCTGACCGCAAAAATTGCATATGTGCGAAGCCGCAATAACGTCATTAGTTAAGTGTTTTTCTGCTTTTCACCCAAAGATTTAAAATCATCAATAGAGCGGCTCAAATGATGATTTAAAATCATCAATAGAGCGGCTCAAATGAGAGGGTCTCCCAAAAGACTCTTTACGACTCTTTTAAAGACTCTTTTAGTATGTTAGAGTTGACAGGAAAACTGATGGTACTCATAATGGTATTATTTTAAAATTTATTGTATCTTTAGCTTGATTAAAAAAAATATTAAATTGATTTTAAGGCTTAAATTTAAGATAACACAATTCAACCTTTATTTAAAAGTTTAAGTACAACTTTTTTTTGATAATAAAACCATTACTATATTCTTAAATAATTTTATTTTAATGTAAATGCATTTTATGTTTGGCCTCAGTTTGTGATCTAATTATTAATTTCATAATTTAATCATATCACAACATGAATATTTAATATGAAACGATACGGCCTTACAAGCGTTTTAAGTGTTGAGAATCACATTACAAGTTTTTTTCATTCCCAACGTGATTCTTTTGTAGGACGAAGAAAGTTTTAAAACGAATTCATAATTCAGTTGGCGATGTTGAGGAATTTAAATCATTCCCGGAATAAAACCTCGTTTGGAAAAAGTTAAATAAATAACCTCGATTTCGGGGTATAATGTTCAATCATAACATAATTTTGTTTTAGATTTTATTAGTGACAGGGCACACAGCATTTCGTCGTCATTAGTTGACGGTGGCTGGCCTCTGTAACCACCCCCTTACAGAATACCACCTTGCAATTACAGCATCTGTGCAGTTATGTTTCAGTGAGTAAGTAAGGAATGCCAGAGCCCATTTCCCTATCCCCAGAACCTAATCCTACAGACCAGGATCGCATTTTCATAATTATAAGTGTCGTGTTGCTTGCTCTGTTAGTTAATAGGTGATGATAGGCACCTACAATCCAGTGAACCGTCAGCCTGACGACCTACACATAATAACATTAAAAAACAATGATAAATGTAATCTTAATTTGTGTAATATTATCAATCAATACTAATAATAAATCTGTAGGGGTCGGTCATTGAGTAATTTACTTTGTTTTCAGAAATATCGTGTATTAGGCTCTATACATGATACTAAAACTAAAATGACGATTTTTAGAATTTTTTTCTGTATGTATGTATGTTCCTCCATCACTCTTAAACGAATTAACTGATTTTCATGTAACTTGGTAGTATCTCTACGCTCTTTACTTGGTAGATAAACATTTAGAAGTACGGGACACGTGATAGGCCACTTTTTATCTTTTTAACGCGGACGAAGTCGCGGGCAACAGCTAGTTTTAAATAATATCCCTAGATATAGAAATATTTGCAACTATATAGCGACTTCGTAAGAATGCATTTTTTTCTGTAAATTAAATATACAAATCTTCCGTCTTCCTCATTTATCGCTCTTTCCATCAGTGAAAATCGTATTAAATTAGACATAGGCATAGACATAGAAACAGATTTAGGTGGACAATGAACGATTTTTAAATTAAATAAAAATAAATAAACATATTTAAAGAGTAAATGATCCACGTCATGATTCTTCCAAAATCGAGTAATAAGAGAATTATTGTAGTAAATTTATTGTAATACGCTGTGTGACCTCTCGCGCCCAAAAGATTTGTGGCCGCACGAAATTTTAAGACCGGGAAAAGCTTTTTCGCGAGAAAATGACGTGTTATCTCATCAATCAGGGATCTGTTGACGAATGAGCGTAATACCGTAAGGGTCCAAAAGACCCGGCTTTTATAGCTTCTGACGGTTACATGAATGGATTTTGTGTTTTCCTTTTAAATTATGTTTATTCATAGTGAAACTGATTTCCTCCGGAAAATATGATTTTCGTTTGGTATTCATTTTTCATAAAAAAATAATTTTCAGTGCTAAAATAATTTTATAGGTTAATATTAACTTTAAAGGCTATACATGCATACATGTGTTTAGAAGATGGATTAAAATTTTGAACGCGTTTACAATATATTATTTGTATCTTTGTGATTGCGTTTACATTGAGAATTGCTACATATGTGACGTCACATGTAAAGTAATCAGGGACGTCATTGTCAGGAATTAATATTGTACCTTTGTTAATTCAGATTGAATTCTAAACACGTCAAAGGAGTCTCTCGGATGCCAATAGTCTATTGAGAAACTCGATTTCTCTTGTCACTAAAGGGAGAAACAATTAAGCTGTCTATAATTAAGGCAAGGATTTCATTGATTTGCTAATCAAACAACTAGGCGAGTGTGTGCATTTATAATGTACTAGCTGGTGCCCGCGACTTCGTCCGCGTTCTGGATGAAGGATGAAAGGTACCCTATGTCCTTTCTGGTGTCCCAGACAACGTGTATGCAAAATTTCATGGTGATCGGGTCAGTAGTTTTTGCGTGAAAGAATACAAACAAACAAACTCACATTCACATTTATAATATTAGTAAGGATGTCTATACTAATAGAAAAAAATTCAAGTGTCTCTGTGTAATGTCAAAATGTATCAAAGATACTAGATGTGTATAACAAAAAAATATGTATTTTATATTTCGTCTGAATTTCTGTTTGTTCCGGATATTCTCTGAAACAGCTGGACCGTTTTTGACGGGCTTTCACTGTCTGATGACTGATGTTATAAGGAGTAGATAAATTAGGCGACTTTTATTTTAGAATTTAAAAGATTTTAATAAAATCTACCAACTTGTTTTTAAGAATGAATTATGGAACAAGTCTGAATAACTAATCCATACTAATTCATACACTAATATTGTAAATGCAAAAGTAACTATTCAACGATCATCATGAAATTTTGCATACACGTTGTCAGAGAAACGGGAAAGGAAATAGGTACCTTTCATCCAGAAAAAAGAACTGTTCCCGAGGGATCGTTTAAAAATATTAAAAAAATCTGGCCGCACCACCGTAATAAAGTTTCAACGCGGACGACGTCGCGGGCACTAGCCTATATAGTTCTGTTTATATTCGGCTATTGTAAGCTATTATATTTCTCTCCTGTCTGTATGTCCAAACGGTCAAAATTTGCACATTAAAAAATAAAACGCCAATAGGTCGGGTTACGTTCGCCGACCCTTGTCACTGCATTGACCCACGGGCCGCTGCTTTTGGCAACTTCTGATTAGTTATTTACTAGTCCGTTGTTTCAAGGCGAGGATTTTGCTATTTTCAAACTTTTTTGTTGTTTTCTGCGTCCGTATACTGAAGCGGGTCAGCTTTTTTTTGCTACCTGCAGTGCTGAACATAATTTATAGTCGTATTGTTGTATCCGCATGGCTTTCAGATTTATTCGGGCGGAAAAACTCTTTATGGAAATACGAATCTTCTGAATTCGGACTTCAGCTGCAGAATTATATCCGTTTTTGAGAGGAATTCTCATTTGAATTGTAAATATGAATATAGCGACAATACTTGTTAGTACTGTAAGTATATAAAAAATATAGATAAATTGATAATTCATTTTTATAGCAATGGAGTATTATTTTAGTATATAATTTTGTAGAAATTTCTTATAATGTAGCGAAGCTAGATTTTGCTTTAAATCTAAGAATAGTTACTTTTAATTTTAGCAGTAACAGGGCACACTGTGAAAATTAATAATATGGAACCGACGACCGTCGTCGTCACATGGTAGATTAACTGAAACATGAGTTTTTCCTCTGTAACATTAAAATTTCTTAAAACATGAAGGTTTTCGTTTGATGCACAAAAGTTTAGGTTTAGGACAATAAATATAGAAGGGGTATGGCGTTAAAAAGAGCCGGTTTATACGAGAACAACTGTTAAGAGAACCCTACTCAAACCTCCGCGTTTGTGTATAAGTTTCACCGCAACACCGCACATTACTCATTTAGACCTTACAATGTGGCGCTCACTCTTTTTCATGTAAAAATAAACTTTATCCTGTATTTTTATTCAAGCATCAGCTCATACAACCAGTTTATACATATAATAGTGACATTCACAAAGCCAATACACTAGCAATATGTAAATAACAGCATTATGTGCTGTTGTGTTTCGGTGAGTGAGTAAGGGATGCCACAGCCCATTACCCCTTCCCTTTCTTATCCCTTATCCTTAATCCTTCTATGGTCGGCAGCACACTTGTAGCACTTATGGCGTTGCTTGTGTTATAGGCGACGGTAGCCACCTACCATTAAGTGGACCGTCAACCTGTCTGTCGACCTTAACATAAAAAATAAAAAAAATACCCTGAAGTCGGCGTTGGTGACAATGTGTTTTCTTAATTGTTGACGAAAGTATCGATGTGGAAATCTCAGGACTTCCACATTTTTTAGGATAACATAGGTACTATTATTTGCGTCCAATTTCATTTATAAGGAGTATGATTCTTATAAATAAAGTTCTGGTGAACGAACTGAACACTGAATTAAGAAATTCAATTAAACAAAATAATATAAAATCAAAACAAAAATCTAAAATATCAAATAATGCATTATATCATCATCATAGGCCTCCCCCATAATTATAAATGTTTTTAATATATAAAAGGCGATGTATGTGTGTGTGTATGTTCCCTATGGACTCCAAAACTGCTGAACGGATTTTGATGAAAATTTCAATCTTCAGACTAGGGCAGCGGGCGAAGCCCGGAGCGGCTTGCTAGTAATAAATATATTACAAATAATATAAGGTATTATAAATAAAAAATTATTGATAAATTGAAAAACAAAGTTATATTTGTTTTTGTATGGAGATATTATTATATTTTGAAAACACTGTATTAATGTTCTAATGTTTATTATGTTAGTAAAAAAAAACATTATAGAAAATCTATAGTTTAGGTACATTAAATATTTAAATAAATATTTATTGAATATAAAGCTTTTATCAAACTCTGATTCTCATTAACCTATTAGGAAAAATTTACAATGAGCCTCAAAGAAAAAGAATTGTTGATTTAGAGTACGGAAGTTATTCCGAGCCACCATGAGAAAATACGAATTCCATTTCTCTTCTTTGTGGAGGGAGACCTTGTCAAATAACACAAATCAAATTGTACTGTATTTTGTTTGTTACCCTCTATGCATGTCAAAGGAAATTTATTAAAACGCTAATGAGAGACTTAAAGGCATGGAAATATTTTGACTGTGGTCTTTGCCGTCCAAACAAGCTTGAATTCTTTTAAAATACACGCCGCAAGCACGTGATGATATTTGCGGTAAAAGTAATAAGCGCCAAGCGTTTGGTGATACCCGAGACTAAATTATTGCAATATTTTATCATATTATTTTATACATATTGTTATAATTTTTTTAATTAGGTACTAGCACTTTTTTTTGTCATCATCATCTCAGCCGTAAGACGTCCACTGCTGGACATAGGCCTCCCCCAAAATTTTCCAATTGGACCGGTCAGAAGCAGCCTGGATCCACTTTTTTTTGTACATACTTATAAACTTTAAGATAACCTAACCTTGTAATAGGCTATATAAAAATTTAATTTAATCTATTTTATGTGTTTGTAAAATATTAAATGCTGTAATAAATAAATTTTACACTGTTTGTTTTGGCTATCAATAATAGTCCGTTAGCCCTACGATCAGTAGCACTACCATGGGTTTATGACTACCGAAATCGCTAGCGAGAGATGAACGAGAACGTAAAATATTTGTATGAAAAATTGTACAGCGCCTCTAGCGGTCACGCAAAGAACTAAAACCGGTAACATGAGTTGTATAAGTGAAAAACCTATCGAATGTAGTCGCTAGCGACCATTAGCGACTGACGTTTAACTTGACATTTCTATACAAAATCGGTACCATGAGTTACAAATTTGACTGATGCTCTCGAGAAATACCGTAACGTTAGTAGTTAAATCATTCACTAGCACATTGAAGGGTGAAAGGTTCGTTATCGACAGAAGTAAACTAACGTAAGATTTCGATAGCAAGTCATGGTAGTGCTACTGTATACCTTGACTTAATCTATTAGGATTCCGCTTGAGGGCTTACTTTATGTTTTCGGGGTCGAGAACTCCGAAAATCGTGATCCCTCGAAATCCGCATCAAAGTGGCCCAAAATTGGGAAAAAATGCATCCAAAATTGGTTTTTCGCGAATATCTCGAAAACTATTGCGAATTTCAAAGTGCGGTTCAATTTCAAAAATGTCAAACATTTCACCTATTTGCAGCAACAACGCATGTTCCCTTGCTTACTGTGCTTGCTTATAAGCGACGGTAGCTACTTACCATCAAATGTATATGTCACTTACTATAGTCGAGTCGAGTATTTCGTAAAATAATCGCGTCAGCTTATAAATTGCAAATATTTTTCTGACTTACAATAGCTGAAAGAAATTCTTGGCTTGGGCATACTTGGGTGTGACAACCTGAAGTGGGTAATTATAATAAATCGCCGTATTATTATTCCGTTGAACTAAGGTTTCTCTCCCTACGCTCGCCTCGTTGCTGCTCTTCTGGTACTATTATGTGACGGAAAATTTTTATGAGCCAGTTGGAATTAACGCCCAGGGAGGCATTTTTATTAGGCTTATTAGTGATTCAATTATCATACATAAATATAAGGTGAGCGTAAGTATTAACAGTATATAGTTCCGATTATATTATTTAGTACTAAAGAGACGATATATGCTTTTTGGTGTTATTAACCGTTAGTCTTTTAATTGCGAGAAGTTATGGTTTTATGATAGTTAAACCTAATAAAGGAGCTTCTCAAACACAAAAGAGCAGCTAAGTGTTCTAGTGTGAACGGTTCATTACTCTAATAAAATTTGGCATACACACATAGTTTATTACCTAGAACCTAGGTCCTAGGTTAACATATAGGCTACTTTTCATCATTTAAAAAATGTTAGATTCCTGTGGGATTTTCAAAAAACTTACTACAACGTTGAATCATAATTTGAATACCTATTATTTAAATATTCCAGATATTTTTTATACATAATATTAAGGAATAATGAAGTCGGAATAAACATCGATACTTCATTGTTGGCAAACACAAACAGAGATATTCACAAACATACTAATTAGTAATGGACAATGAGATCATTTTAGGTTTAATTGGGGGCCTGGTTCAAAGTCGAGCCCGAATTTAGCACAATGTTGCTAATGATTTGTATACGCCTTAATTATGTTTGTCATGAACAGTGATAATTAGTGTCACTCGTGCTTTGAGGATAAGGGAGCGGTTCACATTAAATGAGTGGATAATTCTAGAGGTGATGTACCTACCTATATGTACCAAAGTTTTTGTGGGTTGAACTCTCGACTACCGTCGCCGCACAGTCCTTTGAGATTCTTATGAATTCATTTTATGTGAATTATTAATAGGCATAAGAAATGTAAATTTAAAAAAAGTAAGAGTCGTACTTAGTCGTATCTATATGATGTGTTACATCTGACATTTCACCTTGGTAATAAGTCTCTCCATAGAAATAAAGGTTTAGTAGTCATCTTGCACAATTTTATTTCTTACTAAATAATACGAAAAGCCAACTTTACATTTTGATATACATATTTTTAGTAGTGACCTCTCACACCTTTTTTTTATTTCTTTGCTGGTCTCTCTATGTTCCAATGCCTCTATGCTATGATTTTGACAATTTATAAATTCCTCACAAATTATTGATGTATAAAAATACTTATTTTATATAAATGTACAGGTATATTTACGAAGTTGTTTTTTAATTTAAACGCGTTTCATAGAAAAACCATTATACGTGAAGGGAGGCACGACAGACGTGCAATGGAGACAAAACAGTCCTTTTTAAAATTTCCTCCTTTTATTCAAAGCGATGCAAAACTTTTACAATAGAGGCTCGCTCACAGCAACTACCACACAGTCTGCCAGCGATGTCGCAGATAAACAGAGGAATGAGTTAATTCCCGAAATTCCCATTTTTTATAACGAAAATTAATGTTTTTATTAATTTTTATTAATCTATATTAAATATCTCATTAGCTTTTGATCTATCGGTGACAGGTCAGCGTGGGAAGGTGGAGGACAGACACTATCCCAAGCGTGTGACTAGTATGTTTCTAGAGCTAACACTTGCTGCGCGTCAGACACGAATTGAAATTTGGGACAGCTGAACGTTTCTGCATTAATGAATTGAATATTCTATATTTATCAACTTTTACTCTTTCTTTATTTACATCATGAACTATTTTATATCTTCTCTTATTTTTTATGATAAACATAATACCTTTATTATGTTATAAACATAGTAAATCATCCTCAAACTCGCTATCAGAATCAGAAAACATATTTCAGATTTTGTTTTTATACAAATTCAGCAGTGCAAATGCCAAAATGCATGGCACACGTAGCATACATAGGAACAGTTTATCTTAACCTTAATCCTTACATAGTTTTCGCTAATATTATTAATCAACGAAATTCACAGTTGGACTGCAGCGTACGGTAACGTATACATACGTAACTTATCGTAGCTTTATGTCAAACGAAATATCAACTGAATGACGCTGACAATATGCCGAGACAACTTAAAAAAACAGACTGCTATTTTGGAACTGCTATTTTTTGAAAAAGTTATGAAGCAAGCTTTCAACAAAATAAAAAAAAATCATTGTATTTGTACCTACTACGACTCTAGTTATGTACTTTCGTTAAAACGTTTGTAAAATATTGTTTAGTTAATATTTCGATATTAAGTAGTCGAGTATCGATTACTGATATGTTTTATCACTTTATTTTATGAGCAATTGAGGTTTGATGATCCACCTAATATAATATATTTTAAAAACATTCTTTTGGTTTTTCTTATAGAAATAACCGTAACTCAACCATGCAACACGTGAAACGTTTAGTTTTATGTATCTGAGATGAACACCCGTCCTACTAATACGATTGCAACAGCAGGAAGAAATAGTAGGATCGTAAAAGAGTAATTCAATTTATGAAATAACAGAGAGACATAAAGTCGTGCCTACAGATATTGATTGAGTATAAAACGTAATAGACTTTCACAAACTGGATTAAACTTTACCTAATGACGTACAGAAATACGGGCAATGAGAAATTGCCAAGACGAAGAAAAAAATCGAATGAATCTCTTCAGAACTTCGACGAAGTGCAAAGTTGAATGATACAATTTCATTATAGGAATATTCCTATTGAATATCGTAGAATTATTATACGAAGATATCGAATCACTTGACAAAATATTACATTATTAATAGAATAGTAAAAGAAGCAACGAATAAACATTATATTAAGTACCTACCTAAGCCTGGACGATCGAATATTAATAACCTGAATTTGATTACTCACCCATTGGATAAGTGATTGTGTGTTAGCCTTCTTGCATACATTTATATGAAAAAGACCAGGTAGTCTTTACTGAAATAAAAGCACATTTATAGTTGCGCCATTCTTTAGTTAGATGATCAAATTACACATTATATCACGTTGCAAATGTTCACTGAAACATGCAGTATACTGTTAGTATACAGTATTGCAATAAAAGTCTTTGAAAAAATGAGATGTGGGACGTGTCGTGTGTTTTACATGAATACGTGTAGACGCTTCGAGTCATATTTTCTTTGAGCGTATTATAATTATGTATACAGTATACATATATTACAACGAATTCGAATATACCATATACACCAAAAAATCTTTGACCGTGTAATTAAACTTTGAATGTAGATCAGTTTTCTGAATTTCCTCCCACTATGGAAGCAAAAAAGATTAGAAAAATATAAACACATAGGCAAAGACATTCCGGCTAGTTAACGATAGTTGAATAAGTACAGGCAAGGATGTCATGGATGCCGATAACTTTTTGATTAATCGTTCATCTGTCCGGTACACGCTTCGCCCATTATCTGGTGGTCGTTAGCACGTCCCGGATACTGAATGTATTTGATACCATCCGAGGATATGACTCATCTATTAATAGTGTTAATACGGTCGTCTATATTAATAGTGGAAGTTGTGAATTTATCGGGGCCCAGTGTCCTTCTAATATTAATTTACTTACATGCTAAGGCTTTCTGGTATCTCACTCAACAAAATATATAGTATTGCCACATTGAAACTCCGCTAGTTTCCACGCTAAAAGGACCAAGTCTGCAATTTCGCTTTTTTTTTTTAAACATTTTAACACTCCTATCCGAATCAGACTAATGGAAAATTATTTCTTTATGAATAAAGGAAACTTTGATTAAATAAAATCAGAACTCTTACCAATAAACATTATTGATTAGATTACATCATTAATTTGATTACTGATTGATTTCGTCCGCGTCCTTGGGGGGAACAGTACTTTTTTCTGGATGAAAAAAAAAATACTGTAGAGCAAGCATCTAGTAACTCCTAGATTTAGGAGTATTTGTGCTGTGTAAATAGAGCAATATTGATCATAGTTTCACAGTGAAATATACTCTGCGCTGTGCTTCGCCATTATGTGCGTAGGCCCTAACACTGATAACGTGAATGGAAAATTTCAAACTAATCACTTGAGTGGTTAAGGTGCAAAAGTGTATCAAACAAACAAACTTACTTTCGAATTTATACTATTACTTAACATGTCGATATTTTAAACGAAACACATTAAAAATATTCAGACGAAATATTGTATGAAGAATAATGCATACATTTTTCATAGCGATTCAGTGACACGTGAACGATTACGTTGGTCGTTCAATCATAATTAAACAAGTGAATTGGCACTGATGAAACTTCGCATGAATATATTATCGCGTTGAAATGCTTGCAATCATATGCGAATGTCGATTGGGGACTTTAATGTTTGCGCAACACCACTGTCTCATTAGTTGAATGGCTTGTTGCGGTTTTTATTTGTACAAGGGACCTGTGTATGTATTCTGACATTCGCTTAAGGCACTTGTGTATTCTGATAAGATGTAGATAAGTGTGTTTTATTAGTAGCTTGTTATAATGCAACCTCTGATTTTCATAAATTCTGATTGATTCTAATCTTTCTGATTCATCTTGTCAAATATGACTTAGCAGTCGCTAAAGACATAAAAGCTCGCAGAGATATATTATTTCGATGCGTAATACTCGAAATGTGTTTCTGTGCAGAACTAGTTGAAATTTTTTTGTCCAAACTGTTCTATCGTAGAACAAATAGTAGAACAGTTTTAACAACCCTTTAATATATCGCACCTTCGGTAAGACAAGGGCACAACTTACATTTTTTTTTAAATGAGAACCTTAAAAAAATTTTTACTAGACTGTGGGGCTTATTTGATGAAGAATTGTTTAAAAGCAATAGCAATAGCCTTTAAATGGCTCTCCTGTAAAATTACAAAATTTGCAGTTCTTTATACCCTTGTCTTGCCGAAGGTGCGATATAATGGTGCTACTATTTATTTTCTAATAAAATACACGTGAGGTGAGCCCTTACTGCATTACTCGCCCAGAACTATGTATCTGGTTATGCTCGGAGTTTCTTTGGTTCAGCAATTCTGAAATTCGCCGAAGATCCAAAGTTGTGGGCATAGCTGAGAGAATTAGCAAGATGTCGCAGAGCGGATAAACTGTGGTGTAGACGAGGTCTTGAATGGATGCCGAATTGATAAACTCAGCGAAAACGTAACGTGAGACGTGACCTGAAAGGTTTGCAAGAAGTGGTTGAATACGAAGGGCAAACTACCCTGTGTGGTGGTGAGCCATCCAAGAGACACAGACCGATGGTCATGACTTAGTAGAACTACTTATTGAGGAGTGGAAGCTATTTACTAATTAAATATAACAAACGCAGTAAATTACTACTAACAGCTTGTGATCGAAATAGCGCATTAAGTAGAGATTACGAGTATACTCACAAAAGTAATATTGGTACAGTTTCACTGTACAATTTTCAATAGCTCACCATTTACTGACCTATTTACCGCCTGCAGTGATATACGATAATTCTTAACCTAGTTTATGGAACTCGTCAAAAAGTGTGTAGTTAGTGTGTGTGTGTGTGTGTGTCGTCACACGCAAGTTAACTTTAACAAGTCAACTTTAAAATTGTAAGGTATTTTTAAAATAACATTGTTATTTTAATGATTATAAGAAAAATAGTCGATATCTTAATTTTTTCTGGTTTTTATTCTCAGGATTGTAATCTTGGCATTTTTTTTAAACCCTAGTAAAATAAAAGTAGTGTATATATTTAATGACCATTGAAAGTGTTTCTATGAGACCTGAATAAATAACTGTTTCACTGTGTCATTGTATGTTACTATGCTATTTGTACATTCCAACGTATTATACCCTGTCTCATTAATAAACCAGTTTTAAATACCTCTTAACTTTACACCAAAGTTTAAAGCAGTAAGGGCCTCTTTCACCAACTAAAAGTAAAAAGTTGATTAGTTACTTTTTATAGAAATAATTTTCTGTTTTATTGAATTATGCACTCGGTTTACTGCATCATTCGATAGGCGAATAATTTTTCTTATTTTCTTTTCAATGTTTGAAACTTTTACCGTACAAACAAAGGTACTTATATCAGCTCCATTATCCCGGCTACCGGCGACTTTAAATGACAGTTAGCCTACTTGACAGATGGTGAAAGAGGCGCTTATAGTTCGTGTTACCGCTACGGTATTATTACTACGGCAAATGTATTATGTAGCCACAGTCGTAGCAGCTACGCCATACTCTGTATAAACTCTACGAAATATATTTCAGCTTTCTAGACTTAGTAGATTTGACATTGCTATGATAGTCAGTTATGTAGCACAAAAATGATTTTATATTTATAGATTATATTAATTTAATTTTTATTTATCAATCAATACTAATAATAAATCTGTAGGGGTCGGTCATGGAGTAATTTACTTTGTTTTCAGAAATATCCTGTATATAGGCTCTATACATGATACTGAAACTAAAGTGACCATTTTTAGAATGTTTTTCTGTATGTATGTATGTTCCTCCATAACTCTTAAACGAATTAACTGATTTTCATAAAACTTGGTAGATAAACATTTTGGTACGGGACACGTGATAGGCTACTTTTTAGTTTTTTTTAACGCGGACGAAGTCGCGGGTAACTAGTATCTTAATATAAAAAAATAAACTTATAAATAAGGCGGGTACCGCCTTAATTCGTTTAATTATTAATTTATTCAATTTAAGCGAGATAATTAACAATAATAAATAAATTAACGAATTTAATAACAAAATACTTACGAGTTTAAATATCCAGATTAACCATGGATTAAAAAGTAATTCCAGACGGGTTTTATTGCCTTCAATGGGAGCTGGCAATCAACAAGAAGCTGGATAAGAAAGGGGGAAGATTAAAGTGTTCGATAACAACTTCTATTAAGGTTGGTTTTGAATGAGGTTTAAAGTACAGTCGCGTAGGAGATTATTGAAAATAAATTAACTCTTGAAATCATTTAATTTTATGCGATTAAGTTTACTTGTGACATATTTTAATAAATAGTACAGTCAGTCTAAAATGACTATAATGTTAGAGTTTTTCTATTCGGTAATTACTTCATTATATCGTATACTAGACGCTGCCCGCGACTTCGCCCGCATAACTTTGTAAATTATATACTAAAACATTCCTCGAGAACTACTCTATCCATTGGTGAAAACAGCATGAAAATCAGTGCAGTAGTTTTTGAGTTTATCGCAAACAGACAGACAGATGCGGCGAGGATTTTGTTTTATATTATGTAAAGATTTCCACAACACACGTTCCAAAATAAGTATTATGACATGAAATTTATATGTATAAAACAATAATAATTGCGTCCGGTCCAATACAACCAATTCGCAAAGCTATCCTTGTCATTATTTATTAAAGAGAATTCATCATTATTGAATTAACATCAATACTACATATACTAATAATAAATCTGTAGGGGTCGGTCATGGAGTAATTTACTTTCTTTTCAGAAATATCGTGTATATCGTGTGAAATTCAGAATATCGATTTTTAGAATGTTTTTCTTCATGTATGTTCTTCCATCACTCTAAAACGAATTAACAGATTTTCATGAAACTTGGTAGATAAATATTTAGAAGTACGGGACACGTGATAGGCTACTTTTTATCTTTTTTAACGCGGACGAAGTCGCGGGCAACAGGTAGTTAAACCTATAAATATGAATATACTCGCAACTTCGTAATCACTACGTTCCGATATAGAAAGGTGTTTAATATTATTAGCACATAACGATTTACTTTGCCTGAGATCCTTACAGAAGGGGGAACGTGGACACAAAAGGTCAAACGTTCAAAGCACGTCTGCAGTTCAAAGACGAAAGACATTCCCGTTTCAAATCAAAAAGCTTTGCAGCTTATTATTTTTCTCAGAAGTTCTTTGGTTGAAGGTGTTTTACACTCAACTGAATACACCCAGTCCAATAAAGACATTTCGCAAAATTGCGAAAAATATCTCATAAAATATATTGGGAATATCGTATTGATATTTATTCTGAACATTCGTATAACTGTCGTCTTGGAATTATGGTCCAACCCCTTATAGAAGACCACACAGTGAAATAATATCTATTATGTTTTGGTAAATGAGTAATGGATGCCAGTGCTCATTTCTTCCTCTACTTTCCTAATCTTTTACCCTAATGCTGTTATGTGGCGTTGCTTGACCTTTATAGTATAAAAAACCAGCTGTTGGAGGCAACTAAGTCCGGGTAACCTTATAAAATATAACCTATGTCAATGTCACTCGTTGATAATTTCTAAATAAAATGTGAAAGAATTTTTAAAATCAATCCAGTATTTTTTGTGTTATTCATTACAAACAAAAATACATATATTCTCTTTTTATAATATGGAAGTAGCTATTGATAAACTAAAGTCCAGCTTGACATTAAAAAAATTAAATTTGTATTTTTTCCCAAGCTTTCGAAATATGTTTTAATTTCGACCTATAAATGAAGGACTAGTTATTTTAAACAGTCAAAAGACGAAATTAAGCTAATTGGACCGAGTACTAATATTGGTTGACGATGTGTTCCATCGTTTGTTTCGGTTCACCACGAGTTGCCAGCGTTTATGAATTCGCTAATTAATGTATTGTAAGTTTCACGCGCTCATATAAGTTGAACCATTAAATCATTGATAAAGGGATCCCTTTTGCTCCTATTGTTGTTTGCTGTTCATTTATCAAATTGTTTCTCATACCTATCCTTACTAATATTATAAATGTGAATGTGACTTTGTTTGAATGTTGAATGCGCTACAAATGTGCGTTTGAAGCGATACAAACACATGTTTTGCTTGTAACAAGCGTTACAAAAAACGTGTAAAATCTGTTAATACGCGTTTATACGCGCGTCGTCAGCGCATAAAAAAAACGTGGTGTGCAAAGGCTCTAAATGGTATGTAATATTACATTTTCTTTGAACTCTCAAGTAAGTAGGTACCTACATAATATATGTGTACAAGTTTAACCGTTATCTTCGTTGACCGCTGATATTTGCAAAAAGTAAAAGATCAAAGTCCGCAACAGATTTTCCTTAAATAGGGTTATCTCTTTTGCATTCGAGTTTATGATACGATAAAAACCCGATATGGAATCTTGGACGGGATAACAAGCCCCTTTAATATTCCAAATTTATTACGACATTGGCTTTTCTCTCGGTTCCATTGGCATGAATTTCATATTTTCTTTTCGGTCAGGCAAAGTTAAGTTGAAAGTTCCTTTGACGACCATAAATATTTAAATGTTTTAAATGTTAAATTAATTGTGTTAATAAAATTAGTGTAAATAACTTTTTGATTTTAAAAGGTGTGTTTTAGTGTATTTTAATATTTGTTCCTGTGATTTTTTATGGGAATTTTACCAAAGAAGGTTTGTGTAGAACACAATTTAGAAATGAATTCTATATTTTAATAAAGTTTGTGATAACTATGAGACACTATGGTATTATTTTAGTACTACGTATACTTTAGAATAATGGTTTCACTGAAAACATCTCGCTTTAAGAGCCACGACGGCGTGTAATAAAATTTGTTTACGAAAATTTTGTAAATTATAAATATGTACGTACTAAGTTTTCCAAGCCTGTGCGTAGGGAGCGACGCGCGACAGGTCAAGCGAGGTGTGCACCTTGTCTCCCACAGAATAAGGGCTAAAACAGAATGCGAATTATCGAGTCGCCTAGTGTACAGGGGATCCATTACGAGATATTGCTGACACCGCTCGTCATGATGAATGAGTGGCGGCACTTCGTCTGATGAGTTGTACACTCAACCCGCAGATAATTTACGCTGAAGGAAATTTAAAAAACATGAAAAATATTGGCAGATAAAAACACGGCTTCTAGCTAAAATTTATTATAAGAAATTGTGCATCCCGTATTACAAATTAGTAAAATAACAGCAAGGGATGCCTGTTTCGTTGCTTGTGCTATAGGTGATGGTAGCCACCTCCCATCAAGTAGACCGTGACTTATGTAATGACCTTAACATAAAAAAACCTAGTACCTAAGTACTGTTAAAAAGTGTGCTTTAATCAGGGACTAAATTGAACTAGGTCAATTAATTATACTATAGTTGTTGTACTATGTGTGGTATTTATTTGGTATTCAATTACAGAGGCAATATATTATTATATCTCGAGACATTCACAAATACAATATGTTACGAATATTATATTGAACAGTCAACGAAGCGAGATGGTTATAGTAGGAGAGCCGGCCTAAGATCGACCTTCACCCATCTGATAACCAAATAAGACATATTTTTGATCAAATATTATTTATAAACAAACATGCCCATGATAACTTGCCTATCGAAAAGTGGTCATGGATATTTTTAATTGAATTAATTTTAATCATTTTTATTCCATCACCTTCATAAGCAAGTTTTTTGCAGGCAAGCCTATACGATTGGTTTTTAAATTAAATTATCTTTCTTATGATATCACATTGAATTGGTTATCAGATCGGTGTAGTTACCTATATTGACTTACATGTTCACATCTGCTTGCCAGGTACCCATGAGAAGAAATAAGTAGGCAAGCCTACCTGGGCATATTCTGTGTGTTGAAAACTATCAGTTGAGATAAATTTCATTTGGTTATCAAAAGAGTGAAGGTGATTAATTCATTTAAAAATAGCCATGACCACTTTTCGATAGGCAAGTTATCATAGGCATGTTTGTTTATAAATAATATTTAATCAAAAATATGTCTCATCTGGTTATCAGATGGGTGAAGGTCGATCTTAGACCGGCTCTTAGACTATTAATCTTTGTTAGGTGAAATTAAATCGTGAACGATTTCAAGCTCTCGATTCGAGTGGTAATCGAGTGAAATAATCGATTTGTCGACAAGTGTACCTACATATGACATCTACGAATAGTATATAATTTTTGTTGGATTTCTGGAGCCTTAAATTTTTATCGTAATCGATAAAAAGGCGTCCGCTGCTGGACATAAGTCTTCCCATAGTTTTATAGCCAACCTACCATCAAGTAGTAGACGACCAGAAAAACCCGGAGAGCATTTTCACTTCGTATCATTGTTTTTGGTATCATTAATTAACTTAAAAATGAAGGGTTTTATATTACTTTAATAATAATTAATTAACAATTTACAGCTACTTTAAGAGAGTGTCATATATATAGAGGTACTCTCACTGAGGTTTTTTAATTGTCAATCTTAATAAGGCGATTTGGTTGTTTGTATATTTACTCTTGTTTGTAATTTTTTTTATTTTTTTCTAAAACATAAACTGGCTCAAAACATTCCACAAAACTATTTTATTGTGTACATTTTCCGTGCAATTTGAACGGAGCACTAAAATTGCCTTATCGATGTTTGAAAGTAGCACTTGATCGAACCCCATCGACTACAGGTTAAAGCTGTTAAATCCTTGTCCGAAGAAATAGGTTTTAGATTGGAAATGTTTTTACGGTGCCTTAAATGTTCCTCAATAATTTTTAGAACTTATTGTTACTAGCGGAACAAATATTATATTCTCTTCTCTTACTGCACTCACCTATTAAAACAAAAATTAAGCATATTAATCAGCGCCTTAGTAATTAGTAAATTCTACATAGAGGTGTGAATTCCGTGAAAAAATATCTTACAAAATCTAACAAACCCTATCAACTCAAAATCAGCGGATATACAGACAGGCACAGAAAGCGACTTCAAATTATATTATGTAAGGATATTACCTACTATACTACATATTTCGGCATATTAATTCTATAGGGATATAGTGGTAAGCAAAGGTTCAAAGTAGAGAACCCTGAAACACTATATCTAAAATAATTAGTGATGCATAAATAGTCCCTGGATTAAACGGAACCGAGTAAGAAACCTGTCAAGACATAAACGACTCTCCAATTAAATTCCCTTTAATGAAATGGTAAAGGAAACGAAATGTTAGAGGATTATGAACTTTAAAGCCTTAGCGATAAAGTTCTTTGTTTTTAGATGCACCTGGACGTTGAAAAGAACTTGGTAGTTGGTGCAGCAACTACTAATTGGCGGATAAGTCTCGGGGAACTTCGTGTCAATGGGTGTGGTGTTTATGAACGTTGAATTTCTTTTTTATATTAAAGGTATCTTGTTTTTTGACAGTTTTGCCTTTGAAAAAAATTATAGATAGAAAATGTTCTTCCCAGAATTTAGTATCCTCCGCCAACTATAATATTAAAATTATAAAATTTCATCAAAAATTTAGCAGTTCAGCCATAAAAACATAATGATTTAAAAAGAATTTTGCTTCATACATAAGAAAATTTAGTATCAGTCTAAAGGCGTGTTTCACCATCTCTGACTAAAGTGTCAAGTAAGCTAACCGCCATTTAAAGTCACCGGTAAGAAAGCATACGAGTTTCACCATCTTCGAGTATTACTCAAGGGAAATTTCAATGAAATTGACACAAGATACTCGTAACATTTACTCGCCAATTAGCTTTACTTGAAACGTAAGTAATCAACACTTTACTTGTAGTTGATGAGAGAGGCCCTTAGAAGTTTTACTTACCATCTCAACACGATAATAATATGTCAAAATTCGCATTGAGTTTGTAAGTCGACATTTTTTTTGGAATTTTTGATCCAAAAAGTTTAACAGCTTTCATAACATTTTGATAGTTTTATACAGCTGGAATCTTTTCGAACTTTTTATCCAAAAAGTTTAACAGCTTTAATAATATTTTGTGATGGGTTTATACAGCTGGAAGCTTTTCGAATTTTTTATCCAAAAAGTTTAACAGCTTTAATAATATTTTGTGATAGTTTTATACAGCTGGAAGCTTTTCGTAGCACCCAAAAAAAGATTTCTATTTAACTGGCACCATACCTTACTTGAACTAAAGAGTAGCTTTTAATTAGTGCGTGTTTTACAAGTTTCAGCTAACACGTGTTCAGAGACAGTTTTGTCGCCCGACTGCGTACCTGTGTTTCCATTTAATTAGAGAACGCGACTATTTTCATAACCGACTTCCAAAATAGGAGGAGGTTCTCAATTCGACTGTATTTTTTTAAATGTTTGTTACCTCAGAACTTTTGACTGGGTGAAACGATTTTGATGATTTTGAAAAATCGATGCATACGATAGGAATAAAAGACTGTATCGTATTCTCCATAAGTTTGCCCTTAGTAAAGGTGTAACAATAAATATTTATATTATAAAGAAAATTAGAAAGCAAATAATAATATTTATTTCCATTATAATAAGTATTTTTATAATTAATAGAAAATAAAAACAATGTACACATTACATTGTTTTTAGGGTTTTATATTATTATAGTTATTATTAGACATGATCTTAATATGAAAAACATTGTTAAATTATTTTAACTTTTTAATGGTACTCATCAATACTAATAATAAATCTGTAAGTGTAAGTATTGTATGTATAAATGTATGTTCCTCCATAACTCTTAAACGAATTAACTGATTTTCATAAAACTTTGTAGATAAACATTTAGACGTACAGGACACACGATAGGCTACCTACTTTTCCTTTTTCAACGCGGACGAAGTCGCAGGCACCAGCTAGTTTTTAATAATAGGTTAAGCGGACCGTCATCAGACATTGACATAAAGAAAGATATTATAAATTATTTTTTTCGTCGTCACTAAGACTATAGTTTTTACAAGTAATAATTACATCAGTCAACAAAAAAAAATTATTTTTAGGTTTCTGCTCTAATGCTTAAATTCTGATTCTAGACATCTAACAATAGTTACATTTTCATTTTTAGCTTTTAAAGTTTGCTTTTGCCTGATTTATGACGATAAGTAAGATACGAGACAGCCCATACAAACATAAGAGAAACACATATGAGAACCCATACATATATTCCCTGTTGTTTATCAAAAATCTTAAATGACAAAGGCTCTAGTGTTCAACAAAAACTTTTCTAATTGTAATTGAAAATAAAAGTATGGAAATAATGTATGAATCTATCACAATAGAAAAAATTAAAAAAAATGCTCTAGTTTCTACAAAAGCAAACTTTGATCAAAAAAATTATTTATTCCCTTATTTTAACATAGAAGAAATCAAAAGTTCACATGCAGAAGGCAGACCCAAAAATCGTGTTGACCTGTGTTATTATTATAGTTGATGTAATTTTTATAAGGTTGAGAAAATGAGAATATAAAAATGCAAATCTTGTAATATTTGAAAATTCCCATTTCGTAATAACGTCCGGTGGGCTTTGTTTAATCCGAGCCATTCGTAGGCGCCACACAAATAGAAATGGCTGTAAAGAAAAATAAAGCAAGGGATATTGCTAATCCCACTCTTTGGTTCACCCCAATCTGACCTTTTTATTAACTCGTGAACTCGGGATATTTAGTTTGAAAAATAAAATGGATATTTTTTATAAAAAAAAATATATTTGCATATTAACCTAATAAAAAGTCAATCAAGATTTCGGTTATTTTGTAATGTTATTTAGAGTATGTATGTATAATTCAGGTCCAATACTACGGAAGATCTGTGTTTCGAATTGATATTATAATTTCATATTTATCGTTACAATTATCACATAATAATTATGTATCGATATGAATTAATAATAATAGAAAACTAGCAACCTTTGCTATTTTTGCACGGCTGCACAAAATTATAGCTTCGGACCTTCGGATCCTTTGGACCCACAAGCACCTACCCTACGAAAAAGTGAAGTATGCCTTTTTGATCCTCTATAGTCTTTCATATGTCTTGTTTGACCCGCTGTTATAAAAGGTACAATCTAACCAGCATTTTTATCATCAATTACTTAAAATTAAGATGTCGATCATTTTAATGACAACGTTTTTTTAATGAAGCTGAAACTTGATATATGATTTTTGTGCTATTTTTGTATTCATTTACTAGCTGACCCGATAGTCGTTGCCCTGTCAAATTCATATAAAAATACCATGCAATTTTCTTACATTTTCCGTAAACTTTCCAAAAAAATTATACATACATACCTTTTCTACAATTTCATTGTAGAATATATTATTAAATCTAACAGAGATTTGCAGACTTTACAATAATATTAGGAGCTAGCAATTAACAAGGCAAATCAAGGAATCAAACATTTTATTAAAAGGAGAGGGTCCAGCGTAAGCCAGATTTAACATCCCTAACAACTTATTTGGATGTAGTCAAAGTAGACTCGAAAAAGGTTTTATAAAAAATTCAAGGAATCGAGTGAGTATTACATGTTTAGGGTTGACACGTATGATCAAATTTACTTCACCTAAGTAGGTTATTAAAAGAGCTTTCAATCCAGTAGAAAAATTTAAGAGTTAATAGCAAAGGTGGCTTTTAAATAATATTTAAATAATAGATTATATATACTATAAATACACTTATATTATAAAATAATATTTATTAATATTTATATTTAAATATTAATAATATTATTAATATTATTAATTATTAATTAATAATATTAATATGTTAATTATTAATATTAATAATTAATATTAATAATATTTATTTAAATATTGAGATTGCGGCCAAGCGCTGCCTTGACTACATTAAAAAAAAAAATTCCATCCTCTTACTAATGAACGTGTATAGAAAATTAATTTAATTAGAATCTTAATTATACTCGTATTTTACTCAAAAAAATATTTCTATTTTAAGTTTAGTCATTTAGTTTAAAACTACAGCTAAAACTACAAAGTCTAGAAAGTTGAAATTTGGAAAATGGGTTTATTTTATAAGGCCAGCATCCAGCATCTGCTAAAAAATGTATTCTGGGGGCGTTTATAGAGTAAGTAAGCATATTGAGCCTTTATAACAAGCTGTCCACATAAATAATTCGTCCATCAGGAACACGAAGAATCAATATTTATATCATATAACCTTCTAGTTCAGCATCGTATAGCTGATTAGTAAAATGTTGTGTCAAGCAAAGTTTATTTTCACATACGAGTAGAAACCCAATCCTATTTCACTTCCGCATTGGACTTGCAAACGCAATGACTGAATCAATAAACTTAATTTAACTAAACCCATCTATGTCTAGACAAAGCCATAATAATGTGTGTGCCTATCAACCCTATCGTTATAGTCCAATCCCAACGAGATCCTCCAAATATTTATAAGATACTTTCGTAAGTAGATAGATAAAGAAAGTAAGCCCCCTATCTGTTATTCAAACGGTGTGGATACCTCAATCCTGGGGCCGGTACGCCTAATACGGGCCGCATTCACAATGTATGTATTTGTTAGGAAAAAAAAAAAAATTACCTAGCTGACCCTGCAAACGTTGTTTTGCCAAAAAAATGTTTGTTTAATTTAGGCATATTATATTTTACTAGCTGGTGCTCGCGACTTCGTCCGCGTAGAAAAGTATAAAACGCCATCTACCATATTTTGGATAGATGGCGCTATCTTTTATTTTAGATTTCCCGTAGGAATGAAGCATTTTCCCGCGATAAAAAGTAGTCTATGTTCATCACGGATAATGTCAGCTTCTAATGGTAAAAGAATTTTTCAAATCGGTCCAGTAGTTTCGGAGCCTATTCTATACAAACAAACAAACAATCAAATCTTTCCTCTTTATAATATTAGTATAGAAAATGGATCTAAAGTTAATGGTTTTAAGAAACATAATTATTATGAGCCAGAAAAATTCTGTTTAGGAGCTTTCCGGACGTTTTAACAAAACAAGACAAGAGGAAAAATGGGAAAAAGCATGGAAGAAGTCAGAAATTTATACATGCCATGCCGCTTATAAATACATTATATATTATACACGGATTATAATAATATTAGCTAATATTTTTTAGTTGGTAACTAATAACTAATACTTTATTACTGTAGCTTCGAGAAACTTGTAAAAAATATTAGCTCATTGACTAATATTATTAGTCTAATATGTTTCGAGAAATAGGGCTCACGGTGTTAATGCAGACATTTAGCTAGGTCATTATTTATTCCGTACACATTAGTACACGGCTTACGGACTCCTTGACGGATTAGACGGGAAAAAAAGACGCACTAAGAGACACTTGGAGGATTGCACTGAAACAGAGAGAATGATACATTTAATTTATGAGAACATTTAAAATAAGTAACTTAGTAGTGGTAGGGCACATTCGCACTGTATTTCGCAGTCATTTGGGCAGCCCGTCTGGCGGCAGTAACCACCCCTTACAGAATACCACCGTGAAATAACAATAATTATGTCATAATGAATGAATATTGTATAGGACGTTTTTTCTAATTTATTTTCTAGAACGTTCGGAACATGGATTGTCGACTGAAACAAGGATCACCAAGGATGAGCAACCAAATATTCAAGACATTTTTATAGCTACTTTGGAGAAGCCCATATTATAGTATAGTGGTCTGTGGGTTAAAGTTTCTACCCATCAGCGATAACGAATTATTCTTAATGACAGGAATAGGTTATCAGTACAATGTAAGAAAATCTTTTTTGGAAGTCGGTTAAACATAATTTCTCTCGCCCTAATCTGATCGCCCTAATCGCCCTAAAAACCATAATCTGAAAAATCTGAAAAACCATAAATGAAAATCTGAATCAGATCAGATATTTATTTCAGATCTCTAGATATTTCATTCGACATTTCACTAGGAAGTCAAGAAGCTTCTTTCCAACGGACAGTGATCCTAATTGCTTACTGTAAAAACAAGTAAAATAAGTTTAAGCTAGCAAGGCAGCGCGAAATCTACCTCTTTCCACGTACAAGCTTGCAGCTGCAATTCTCTGAAGCTTCGAACAATAATCTAAACCCAACACTTGCGGTTTTTGTACAGACTTCAATAACCTTTCTCGCATTTCCTAACGCTCGGTTGGCCACAGTAATTACTTGGTTATATTCGCACAAGTTTGCAATGTGAATTTAATTGATCAGACGAGCGGTTATTATACGTCTTTCGGGTCCACTTGAATCTACATTATGGCGTATATACTTTAAAGGTACTACAGTTTCTCAACGTGGTAAGTATAGGTAGAGAGAGAGCTTTAGTTTACGTGGCGATCACAATATTTCAGCAATGGACGAAGTGATACTGGTTCTCTAGCAGACAGAAATAGCCACTAGCAAATAATATAATAATCTACTTTAAATACAAAGGCTGTTTGATAAAAACACAAATATAATACAGGTTAAATCTACTGTGTTCTGTTTCCATTCCGTCCTAAGTTTATACCGGATTATGTTAAGAAAAATGTATAAGCTCAACATTATAATATTAAAATATAATTATATATTATGATATTCTGTAATGAAAAAAGTGGAAAATCGATAGATAGCTGAAACAGCAATCAGATTAAATAGGGCAACATAGTCACTTCGTTAAACATATCAAAGGATAAAAAACATGATAAATCTACATTGTTTGTCGACCTAGGTTCCTAATAAAGATGTAACCTTTGTCTTTGTCTGTGGACCTTGTCTATGGCTATGGGGCTATCTTATATATAAAAGTGAAAAAAAAATTGTAAATACTTTTTTACTTCGATGTGATAATTTACAATTTATTAAATGCGCGTGTATATTTTTATGTTTGTCTGTCTACTTGTTCTTCCAGATTTACCTCCGAAACAGCTGAAACAAATTTGATAAAACTTTCAAAGGCATATAAAAACATTTTGCCGATTGCAAGGACAATTGAAATTAATTTTTGCCTTATACCACTGAAGAATAATGAGCGTTTGTAAATCGCTCGTTTGGTACGGTTACATGTCAAACTCGTTTGAGAACGTATTCAACATTCAATATAACTTTTGTCGAATGAACAAAGATTGTCATGACGAGAACTTCCTCTCGACTTGCGGTAATGGAATTAGTTTTAGCATATTTAAGAATTTTCCATTAATCACTTTTCTTATGTTAATTAAAATTATTTAAACGTACTTCATTTTATTATTTAAAGACTTAAGACTACATCACAAAGTAGTCTGCGGGATAACTAACTACATATATCGACCTACCAATAAATACTCACTGCCTTAGAAACTTCTTTAATTAGTTTGTTTAAATATCGTAGCTTAATTGAAATTATTGTAATAAAAAAAATTATCGTTTTGTACAAAATGAGAATTTCAAAATACAAGAAAAGCATAAAAAAGTTAGTCGAAAGAATATAAAAGGGCTAGATTTTACTACAGCTATTTAATAGGTTCTTATAATGCGATAGAAGTAGGTATTGTTATATCAGTTCACAAAGAATAATGTATCAAAACTCGATCCATTTCTCCAAGTGTCGGAGCACTTATGTTGTTATTAATTTACGATCCCAACTTTGCACAAAGTTTTGTACTTAATCTGTGCTCTGGAACTAAACACACAAAAATGTTCACATTAATCTAATACAAGGTGTATTAGAACACAAAGAAAAATAACATTCATTTTTCTCATTCATATATACCGCAGATACCATCGGTGGCCAAATTATTTAAGAATATATATTTTTTTTGTTTTTATGATCCCAATAAAATACAGATACAAATAAAAAATACATAAGTGACCAATAATTTTTTAGAGAAATCCATTTAGACAAGAAGCTCTAAAAGCTCAGTAGCTACTACTGTCCCTAATAATATGGCCACCTAATGTATTAGGTCACGAAGTAAGTAATAATTATAAGGCGTTTTCAATATTAAACTAGTTAATGGTTGTACTTGCAATTATACTTAGATTTTATTTAACAACTAGCTAATATGGCCTATGTTACTCGCTGATAATGTAGCTTTCTATAGGCGAAAGAATTTTCAAAATCGGTCCAGTACTTTTTGAGCTTTTCATATTAGTATAGATAGATATAAATAGATATTGAAGTTATGCATTTTACTTTTGCAGTTTGGCATCCTTGAGAATAGTTGTGTGTATGTATAAGTAAAGTTCTGGTCTAACAATAGAACTTTTCAAAAACCATTAATAGTGGAGAGACGTTTAATAATATAAAATAAATCAATAAATGCAAAAATGGTCTACTTACGTTCAGTATATTCCTAGAATGACCCAAGAACTCTATACGTACATACATTCCACGCTAGCTGAGGGATGAGGTCCGTGCCTAAAGTCATCTCAAGACAAACCGGGCATCCCATTTCCGTAGCAAACAAGCGAATAACTTCAAACATTACCTGGGTGCTTTGCTATAACGTTTGGCCACAGTACAGAATAACGTCAGAGTGTTAATAAGTTAATTTATTATTATCATCATCATTATCTCAGAAGAAGGACGTCCACTTGTAGGCCTCTCTCATAATTTTCCAGGAGGATCTGTAAAGATCAGCGTCGAAATTTTTTGTATTGTTTGCTGGCGGATGCTGCCTAATCTACTATTATTATAAATGCGAAACTATGTGAGGAGGAGTGCATGTATGTTTGTTACTCTTTCATAAAAACTCCGAAGGGATCGTCTAAAAATTTTAAAAAAATTGGGCGCGATTATTGTCCGCGCACAGTGGCGTCACAGTGGTAAAGATATTGTCTTAGATATTTTCTCAAGTGTTATATGTTTCGTTTTTCATCACGCTAGTATTGTATTAATTTATTAGTATTGTATTAATTTGTAAAGATTTAATGTCTTATTTGGGCTATTGAAAATCTATGGCCTGTAAGAGAGTAGAACTAGAAATGCTAGGCAGTTTGCTTACCGCATCTCTAGTTTGTATAGGGCTCTCATCGCGTCGTCCAGCCACATTCTAACTGCAAATTTACTACATTTGCATCTCAAGAGAGTGAATTCACTTCTCGTTTAAGTTCCATTTCACTTGTTTACAATTCAAGTAGAAATGGTTGAAGTCTTTACTATGCACCAGCTTCTGTGTAATGTCGACAACCGCTATTTTTATTACTCCTCTGTCGAACAAATTCGTGAGCGAATTTCTGCTATGAAATTCCTTTTTAGTCAGAATAGAAAGAAGTATACCTACAGTGGGTTGAAAAGCCTGTTATATTAGTAACTCTTTATGATAAAACTATGATTTGGTTAGATTATTATTATTATGTTTCAAATAAATAAATAAAAATTTCCAAAAAGACTTTCTTCTATTTTACGAGTAAGTTTTCTGCCTTTTTTGCCATTAAGGAAATCTTCACCATGGGATTCAAAGGAAAAGATTCCTCCTACTAATTTATTTATTTTCGTACTGTTAGACGCATTATCTACCAGAAATCTTAAGGCAATTTCTCCGTGTTAAGAACTCTCCCTCTTTTTCTTGTCAAATTGAATACCGCGGCCAGTAACAATTGGGAATTTGAAAATAAAAATGCTTTTTATTATGTATTTTAAAACTTTATTATTTAAAATATTGATATTTAATGCAAAAAACTTATAGTTTTGTTATAAAACATATATAAATGATCTTCCTATTTATAACAAAAAAAAAATAATACCTAATTCAAAAACCCAATTACCGCGGTAAAAGTTATTTCCAAGTTCTTTCAAGCTTGTAGTGACCAATATGATAATATAATGTATTTACAATAATAATAATATAATATAATATAATATAATATAATATAATATAATATAATATAATATAATATAATATAATATAATATAATATAATATAATATAATATAATATAATATAATATAATATAATATAATATAATATAATATAATATAATATAAAGAAAAGATTCCTCCTACTAATTTATTTATTTTCGTACTGTTAGACGCATTATCTACCAGAAATCTTAAGGCAATTTCTCCGTGTTAAGAACTCTCCCTCTTTTTCTTGTCAAATTGAATACCGCGGCCAGTAACAATTGGGAATTTGAAAATAAAAATGCTTTTTATTATGTATTTTAAAACTTTATTATTTAAAATATTGATATTTAATGCAAAAAACTTATAGTTTTGTTATAAAACATATATAAATGATCTTCCTATTTATAACAAAAAAAAAAATAATACCTAATTCAAAAACCCAATTACCGCGGTAAAAGTTATTTCCAAGTTCTTTCAAGCTTGTAGTGACCAATATGATAATATAATGTATTTACAATAATAATAATATAATATAATATAATATAATATAATATAATATAATATAATATAATATAATATAATATAATATAATATAATATAATATAATATAATATAATATAATATAATATAATATAATATAATATAATATAATATAATATAATATAATATAATATAATATAATATAATATAATATAAGAGTAAGTTTAAATTTAATATTAAATTTATTAAAAACTTTCACCCACATTAAATGTACAATGAACAAAGCTGATAAATAATAGAAGGAAATCAATGCATTTATTGCGGAAGAGAAGAAAGTTACCACTTATAACTTTTGTTAATTTTCAAACATCAATTTGTTTATGTTTTTATTTGAAAGGCAAGTGTTGTTTGCTTTTAAATTTCTCTTATAAATGGTGTTTATTGTATTCGTGCAATTTATGCGAAGCGGCCTGCAAACGGAGGGCCCGTATTGATTGTTTCATAAAATAAATATTTATAAACAGAAGGGAACAAACCACAGACAACAGGCGTCGGAAGTGGAATACTTAAGTACAGGGTGGCGTTATTATACCTACCTATTTCTATTGTTTTTACTCAAATAAAAAAAATACTATAAATAACGGATAGGTGGAAGAGTAAAAAAACTGCTGATTACAGGCATTCTCCTAAAATTTGAAGGCAAATTATGAATACTTATTTAAATCAAGAAACATTCACAGTTCTACTGGACTATCATTTTTTTTTTTTATCATATATTTGCTTCTCTGTAAATTATTGCTCATATATTTATGTCAGGGGTTGAATTTTTTATTTGTCAACGCTTAAGTAAACGCTACGTAGTCAAGGGCAAAATAATACATAGATTCTTATTTGTACCTATGGCATATTTAATTTGAGGGCCACTTAGCAAAATGCAATCATTCTATTACACGTAAAGGAACATTGAATTTATTTTACACATTTTATTCATAGGATAATTTTCGTATTGCTAATATGCTAATGTATTATAATGTAGTTAAACTTCGAAGAGTAGAGCCCTCAAATTTAGTTGTCTTAAAGTTTTCCATAAAAGTAAAATATTATTGTAAATTAAGACTAGTGAAGTGTTAACGGCTTCACATTTTTATTGCTTCTAATAAAATAATATTTATAATTATGAAAATTTAAGTAAGCGAATTATTATTAAGACTTGACAATTATTAAGTTTCTGTTCATTAGTTTCTGTAAGAAAAGTGTGAACGGCCTTTAAGTAAACATACATACATACACGTGTATGTGACTGTAGCCCTCTAACAGACATGTAAGTTTCAGTGAACTCTAAAGTAAGTTGCGTGATGCGAAGTATTTACCAAGTGCACGTATAATGCTCTCACTGGGGAATATCGTGTTTATGTTTTCATGACACGGCGAGGACTCGTGAAATTTTAACTCGAATTTTCAGCTAAAGTCCGCTTAACACGTCAAAGTTATACGTCCTATTACAGCACGATCCATCGCCTTTATTGTGCATACAGGTTATGGCCTGGCTACACATGACAAGGCTGTAGTAAGGGGAAGTAAGGGAAAGCTGAGTATCCCCCTTAGGGTGGATTTTTTGGGGTGGACAAACGGAATAACCGAGTAGAACTAGTTGGAATTTTTTTGTCCAAACAGTTCTACTATTACTACGATAACAACCCTTTGTGACTTTGTTGTTTTTATTTTTCGATGACTGTGGGTGCTAATATTATTATTATTATTTTTTATTAATCCCTCGGAAACAGTACTTTTTCTGGATTAAAGGTACCCTATGCCCTTTTTGTACCATTCCATGATTATCCGCAGATAACAATAATTAAGACAGGGTATGCATAGTCTTATAAAACAATACAACATGTTAGGCAGGACAGTTTAGTTTGTCGATTGGTAATAGACGAAATATACTGTGGTTTTTTTTTAAATTATATTTGCAACGAAACAAAAATATTATCAATTTTTTAAACCTCGCTACAATAATGTTGTCTGTGTTTCACAATCTGTGTTGACGAAAGTCGTGTAGTGGTCATTGATGCATGAGTGAACTGCGGTTTTATTTTTAAAAATATACTATTTAATATTGAAAGAAATTTTAAAAATTTCCATTAGTTCGTAATTTTCGAAAATCATTTATTTTTATTATGGATTCATTAAATTTAGGACATTTAAAGTTTCAATAACAGTGCTATTTTATTTTCAATGCTATTTCAAGAGTTATAATAACTTAACTAACTAGTTAAGTTGTTAACTATATAACAACTTTTAATTTTATTATAGACCCCATTATATATCTATACTAATATTATAATTGATTGTTTGTTTTTTTGTTTGTATAGAATAGGCTCCGAAACTATTGGACCGATTTGAAAAATTATTTTACCATTAGAAGCCGACATTATTAGAAGCCATAGAAAGCTGCTGTGCAGCGAGACTAACACACAATGCAACGAAGCAATACATTTATTAAAATGTAAAATACATTGTCAGAGTGTTTTTGTTAAACGTTCATTTGTTTCATGTAAATTCGTACGTAAATTTCACCGTTGAATTGTAATCTCGATGAAAGCTCACGTCGCTTACCATAAAATACTTTTTATTCCAACGTTTCACTCCCTTATTTTCTCTACATTCCGGCAATAAAAACGGGACTATAAAATCTTTTACACATCTACCGAGTTTTATTTATATTGTTCTTCTTAGTATTTTAAATGTCATTTGCACTCTAGTTGAATTACATTTTAGCTTTATTTTTAACCCAGACGCCCGACGCAAAAACGGGGCATTATAAGATTGATGCATGTGTGTCTGTCTGTGGAATCGTAGCACCCAAACAAATTAATGGACGGATTTTAATCAGATTTTTTTAAAGCTAACATGAATTGTTGTAGCTATAATTTATGAAGATTTAGTTTAGTTTAAGCGTTTGTGTTTGTGTACAGATCACTTGTGCTAACAGTGAATAAAAATTTTGCGAGTAGATCCTTGTGTTCGAAAGATTAGTTTATTCGCTAAATGGCAGATTCTGCAAAAGGCATAATTTGTACAGTCCGTTTCAATAAATTATACTTAATGTTTACTAATGCTCGGGTTCTATCATTCTTACTCTCTTGCTGCCAGCTGTAATAGGTACTGGTGAGCTTAGTATTTTTTTTTAATTTCTTAAAATTCCTATGTAGAATTCTGCGCCTGCGCGTGTCCTACTTCTCCACAATTTTCGACTTAGTAGCGCTTAGTAGGAAGACGAAAGTCGCACAATTTGCAGGGGCTCTAGCCAAGAGCACAATGCAAACGGAAGCGTTGCGTATATTTACGAAACGATAGAAAATAAAGCCCTATGATTGGTCAAAATTTTATGTGGGCGTTACAACAACCGATCACCAGGCTTTATTTTCTATCGTTTCGTAAATACGCAACGCTCCCGTTTGCATTGGTTTGCTCTTGGCTAGGGCCCCAGGACTCATAGCGTTATTTGTGTTGACGATGGTAGCCATAGCCACCTTTCATCAACAGCCCACATATACATTTAGAGCCTGGTTCTAGAGTAGTGTTATAGTTTACAGAACTACACAACAGAGCTAGTGGGAATAAACCTTCATGGTGAGGTTGTTTAAATAAAAAAACCCATTAAAGATAGTGCTTTATTCATTAGATACTATACAGAAAATCGCCGAAAACACGAAAAAACATCAACAATTTCGATATCGAAATCAACAGCTCAAACTATTCGTCACTAGAAAGCGGTAGGTTTTAAATGCTTTAATTGACGCAAAGTCGTGGTTAAGGGAGGCAGTGCCAAATGTGCGATTGGAACCAAAATTAGTAGCGACATTAAACGAGTATTTATATTATCAGTCCTTACTTAATCGCTAGAACATCACCTACGACAAAAAAAAAATCATTAAGTCCTACTAGAATGAGGTAATCAACAAATAAATAGGGTTACTTAAGGCCTACTAGTAGACCGATCAATCGCCGAATTTAGTAAATCGACAATTATCTCAAGTTGAACGACATGAAATTTGGAATTTAAAAATTCAAACTTATTTCAATAAAATCATAGACAATACGCTTGAGGGTTTCATATTTAAATTAAAGTATATATATCATGATGATAAAAGAATTTCTTGTAAAATATTGTTTTCTCAGAAACTTGTACTTCTCAGATAACCAGAGATAATTCTCAATTTATTTTCGGCCTAATCTTATTTTTAATTTTATCAGGAGGTTACACACTTGAAATTCGATACATACTAAGGTCTCGTGTTCCACTAATGGCACTGTCGACGTTGTAACACTTTATAATGCTAACATTCTGTTAATTTCAAAACATAAGCTAGGTACTCTACACAAAAACAAGTAAGTATACCAGTGTCACCTAATTTCAACTTTGTAAGGTCAAGTAGAAATGCAACCTCCCTACACAAAGTACACTTCACGCCAGGCATGCCTTCTCGCAGTTAATTACAGAACCACGCCTAAATTCAAACTGCTTTTTTATTTTATTTTTTATTTTAATGGTATTCCTAACGTTACACACCTTTAGGCCTTAAACAGTGCCAGGCGTATATCGGTCGAGTATAATTCGTATAAAACCACAGTGCGATACCAACCGATTGAGTTTGCTACAGTCGGATTAGTGGCGAATGGATACGTTTGTTAATTGTTCAGTGGCTGCAGTAAATCTGCAGATTCTTAATAAGAAAAAAAATCACAATATATACGCCTCGTGTTTCATAAACGTTAATGTATACGCGACCGTTGTACGCGTGGCACTGATTTAGGCCTTAGCAAGCCTATTGCGTTAAATATTTATTATCTTACTTAATTGAAAGTACTTAATTGGAATTTTAAAATAAAAAATTACAATTTAAAACTTGTTAATTTCCAGCGAATTTAAAATTAATGACTTTTATTTTTCGTTTAATTTGATTTTTTTAATTTCAAAGCGTTTCCTTTTAAACCAAGGGTGTGTTTGGTGTTTTCATTGGAATAAAACATTTCAACCATAGTTCAAAAACGAAATATTTTTCCTTGTAATTTAATTTTCAATTTAGTAGGCCGTGTTTAATGGTTTCGTTCGAAATAGGCTTACACAAAGTTTTAGGTATTGGCGTCTGTTTCAAATTGTAGTTAACTAGACCGCATTGCCAGCACTATGCACGTTGCCATTCACGCTCAGTGGTATCGTGTTGAACTCGTCGTCGATGTCATCGGTTTTCCTGTAAACAAAACAAATTACGACACATTAAATACACTTTAATCATGACAAGAAGCCTTTCTAATAACAAAAGTAATAAAAAGGATAATGGGACATTTTGGACCAACTTCTCAACAGTGATGGAACCTACGCCAAATGATAGCTTTTAGGCTATAATTCATTTTATACTATGGCAGTTAAGTTGAAATCAAGCGCGAACATAGTGTTTTCGTAGATTTTAAAACTAAAAAAATTGAAATCATTCATATAATTAAAAAAAAATCAAGTGTTTGACCCTTTCTTTGTGTACCTACATACATTCGCCTATTGATTTTTATTTATATAGATACTAAACAAATGTAACAGTTCTTTTTTATGTTCACATTGATCTATAAATTAATGTAATACTTTTATCATTGACAGCGCCTGTGGCGTTGCTTGTGGTAATAGGCGACGGTAGCCGCCTATCATTGAGTGAACCGTCAGTCTGTCTTACTTCTAATAAAAAAATGTAAAACAAATACCTAAGTTAACTAAAATTATATATACATTTCAGTTCTAAAGTTAATTATACTCGTAATACCTTTTGAACTTTTTAATGTTATATATATAATACAAACACAAGGTACAAATGAATTTGTAACTTCAAACAACAAATAAACTTCCTGGAAATTATAATTAGTTTGTATAGCAAAATGGAAAGTGCTTCAACTAATTTATTTAATAAAAACTTCGATCAACAATAAAATAATGGACATGCCTATCGACGTTGTGAAATTTTATTGAAAGAGACGTTCACACAAAATACAAATAATTTAACACAAAAGTTAGTATATTATCCAGCATTACAAAAGTTATACTATTATCGCTCTAGCATGGTGCGGGAGACAGCTGTCAGTATTACGTTGACAACTGTCATTACTACGTGACTAGGGATGAGACGTTATGCAATTCATTTTTATCGCTATCGATTAACATAAACCTCTTTATTGTTATGAAAATTACTTTAAAAAGCAAATTTGTTTGATGTGATATTAACGTCCATGGCATGGCACTGCTCTGACCATAGCGATATAATGTTAATTAGCGACAAAATAATGGACCATTGTTACCACTGATCGAGTTGTAGAACGAGTAGCCGAAGCTCTAGATATTGGCCGCAATATTGTTTCGCATATAGCAGGTGAGAAAATTGGCCAAGAAGGGATGTCTGAAAATAAATTATCGTCACCCAAAAAAAGAAGACCAAAGTGAAGCTAATCACACCACCACTGTTATTATGTAATTATACTTGTAAATTTTTTCAAATTCAAATTCAAATTTAAATATTTTATTTCCCTATAAATAAATAAAAATATCGACTATCCATCGTATCAGTACATCCCATCACTAAATACATCTTTGGCGTTACGTTATACGCTTAATTTTTCTTTCAATTTGATTTTATTTGTAGACTAGAGCATTCTGATTGGTTTTAATCTAATTTACTACTACAGTTATTAATGATTTAATGTATTACGAATGTGGTGCAGCTGAAATACAAAGTCATAATTGTAAATCGCGGCAACTTTCAAGAGTGAAACCTCCTTGGTTGGTTGGTCCTTTGAATTAAACGAAACGGTCGTAACTGTCACACGCACCATGCTACAGCGAAAATAGTATAGTAGTATTACATATATTTAATTTCAATATTCATATTTAAAAAGTAACTATATCTTATAATAAGTGTCTGTCGTGATCCGCTATTTGTAGCTAATGTTTAAAGCGGCGGCCCGTCCATCCAATTCCAATTGATTAAAACACAAAAGTGAGGTCTTTTCAGACGACCAAACTTGTAAATCCATTGTAAGAGCTCCACAAAGTATTTCAAGATTGGATTGTGAGATCAAACTAACTAACAATTAAGATAACATCGTAATACGTCTAAAAACTAAGTTACTCGTAATGTTAAGATTATGGGGATCTTGAAACATTGAGACTATAAAAGGAAAGCCTTACCGTAACTGATAGGATGTTCTATTTATGGAATAGCAAAATGAAATGTGAGCGATAACTATGATATGATAAAGCTAAATTTATCTACCAACTAAATTATTTTTAAAAATTACCATTTATTCAATCCGTTAAAAAAAATCTGTTTCTTTCCAGTAATGAAGTATCCACCAAATATATCCAAATATAACAAACTGGGTATAATTTAATAATATCTACTTATTCTGAGTTCGGAACAGAAAACATTCTCGATTTATTTCCACAAGATCTGGATTCCTATATAAATACAAATTAGAATTAAAATTATTTATTAAGTAAAATTTTAAATAAATTAAATTCAACCAAATTGCATACATTGTGAATTTGTAAAAAACTTTTTAAACTGCTGAATGATCGGGTTAGGATAAAACTTATTAAAACATGGGACCATTTTTTCGATAATAAATACTTTCAGGTTTTGTATCTATACAAAGAACTCCATTCTCAATCATTGGCTTGAGTATTTGCCAGGATGAGGTACATAATATTATTATGTACGTCTACTATTATTATATATGTGTACGTCACTATCAATTTACGCAAGAAAGCTATCAAGTGTACCTATATTGTATAGCCATGTGTGTGTGCATAGTTAAAACATAAGCCTATCGACACTTGACATGTGCGATGTGTGGTACAAGTTACGAACTTATGACCGATACTTTGGGAAATAGTTTAGGTACATTTGGTATTCTTAATACCTACTCTAGCAGCTCATTGTAAAGGTGAATCCAAATTTTAGTCAAACGATTATTTAAATCAGATGAATAGTTTTGGAATTAATTCATTACTGCCAAATTAACAAAAGTCATATATATTTCTGTAATAATAATAACGTTATTAGTAGAAGTCAGTAATAGTCAGCTGTGGTATTGCTACCCATTTCTAAAGCTCAATGAAACCTATTTTGTTTGCTAGTGTATAATAAATTACTAATAGTCAATAAGCAGTTATATTGGCAACAGCAAGCAAGCCAACAGGCTTTCCAGTAATGGCAAACCATAAATAATATCGTTTCTTAAAACTAAAGGGCCACAAATCAAAACACTTTTTACAAATAAAATTACACTTTTTACAGGGGAGCTAATCGAAAAAGAAAATATTTTTTGTCTATTTTTTTCTTAATATATCAAATATAAGCAAATTGTATAACGTATAAGTATAAGTTACTTTTGAATATAAAAAAAAATATCAATATATACTAAATATTGAATAAAACAACAATAAGTCTTTTTTAACATACAATATGAAGGATTGTTGATTGTATTTTTGCAATAAAAACATTTTTGGATTTTTGTTTTATGACCCTTCAGTTTTTAAGCAGCGATATACGAAAGAATACATTTTAATCGCTGAAATAATAATATTTGAATCGCTGCATCTTATGTTTTTGGTACACAGCATAACAATGAGTATTGTAGTAAGTGAACAGATGAACGTTAATGGATCGACTTCCTGCGGTCACCACACTCATATACATAAGTAAACCATTATCTCTGAAGGGCTCAGTGAGAGATACCAAGCTCTGGTTAGTTAAGTACACCCTTACACCCTACGGAGTGCCACGCAGTAAGTAGATAAATGTTATGATAAGTTAATTCTTTTGGTGGGACCTTCAATAGTTTGTACAACTCTATTATTGACAAATTATCCTTAGATAAAACCGTTATTGCCATATCCATTATGATGCAAAACCCTCTGAACCGTAGATGTAATGTTACAAACACTGCCTTACCGTTTGTTCTCTACTGTTACACACACAGAAGACAAACATGCCTTACAGCTCAATAAGCATTGAACGCATCCAACCTTTGTCAATATTGTATTCGTGGAGGCAAAGTTTGCATCGACTTACAAAGGAAGCGACATTGTATTCTCGTACGAGAATATATGTAAATGTACATATAGGTAATATAAATACTAATACCTAAAGATACGTTGTAGATGTCACAGTCGAAATGATCAAAAAGTAATAAGACTTTTAAAATTAAAACTGTCTGTCTAATTAAAATTAAGCATTATTTTTGCTTTTCTTATATTGGCTCAATCTGGTTTATTACTTAGTTACCTGAAGCTTCTACCCTTTTTGTGGTGAGACTAAAATTTATTTCTCAATTTAATTTATTTCTTTCTTTACAATTACATGCAAGTTAACGTGTGAAAACACGTAGGTTAGAAGCCTACCTGTTTTTAAAGTGGTGTTCAATAGGAGACTACAACATTCCTTGTTAACGTGAATATAATATGGAAAAAAAAAGAACTTTTTGCTTTAAAGAATCTAGGAAACTGTGGAGAAGTAAGTATAACAACAGCTGGCGGCCGAACGTCGTGAAACATCAGGGATGAACACACCTAATGAGACTTCGAGATATAATTGCATAAATTTATGAAGATGTTTGGATGATCGATAAGTAGACCTATTTGATGAATAAATATTTTGATTGACCATGTTATACCTATATTAAAACTCATTTGTCCCAACAAGTTCTCGTACTTAGGTTAATATTTAACAGTTTAGCAATAGGTACTATGTTAAGATTTTTATATATTTAGTTGACATTATTATTAGTAACTTAGTAATAGTATTCGATTAAATAAAAAATATAATAATACATAATATATGTATGTATGTATGTCTTTTTCAACGCGGACGAAATCGCAGGCACCTGCTAGTGTAATATAAGATAATAAAAAGCAGATAATGAAAATCGACTTACCGTTTTCTGTATTTGTATATGATTAATACGATGAAAGCGTTTCCGATGAAAAGCACCGCTATCAAAAGCGACGGAATCACAATGTCTGCGAACAATAAAAAAAAATATATGTAAATATAATTTATATTGAATATTACATCATAACGATCCCGAGGAGAAAATTGCTTAAGCAATATATTGATTATTAATTTTATCTGTAATCTTTTTGGTGTGTAGTGTACAATGGGTTATTCCAAACAGTTCTACTATTAGTTCTACGATAGAACTGTTTGGACAAAAAATTTCAACTAGTTCTACTGTACAGTGTGACTACACAGATTGGACTCGAATAAATTTAATGGGACACGTCCAAACTGATCTACTATTTTTATAATAGAACAAAATAAAAATAATCGTAGACGTCTCGGGGAGACTAGCTTTTTATAGTAGACCAAATATCAAAATTTGACAATTCCTGTCTACTCAGTACACCGTGGTCAACGGTTAGAGATAAACCCTCTGTGTCCGGTATCATTTGAAAGGTCTCAATGAGAGTAATAAATATTTGTAATATTATATGTTAACGCCTACAAAATTACATTTATTCCAATCACCGAATATAGATATAATTTACCATTGATCTATAATATAGAGTCGCTGTCAGCCTCTGTCTGTTTCGCCGCTAACTTCTTGTAAGTCACACTAAGATTAGTAAACTTTATAACAATGATTTGTTGGTGTATCCATTTATAAAAAATATAATATAAAGTGGCTGTGTCTACCTTTTTCTAAACCATCTATCTCTAGGGTCTCAACGTAATTTCACTTTATATGAAGAAAAACTTTCCAAGAAATTCCTCAGGTGAATTGGTCCAGCCGTTTTAGAGTTTTGCGCTTAGCAACACATTTAGCTATTCATTTTTATTAATATATACCTATTTTGATGAGAAGACCTACAACGCTTGACGATGTTAAAAAGTAATTCTATTCAGTGGACCATTTTATGATCGTTTGAGAACTGAGACTCTTAATGCTACCTTACTTGGTGCGAGTATTCGCGATAGAAGACAATTACACGCGCAGTCAAGCGTGATAACATCAGTACCTGATGTACGTCGAAAATTAACGTGAACATTTAATTGGAGAAAATATACGGAAATCGAAAAAAACAATTCTTCTGTATGTACTTTATGCTATTCATAGATTTGTTGAGAGTTTTTATTAAAGTGGCAGCAACACAAAGCAAATTAAAAATAAATATACTATGTACTAAAGATTCCTGCAGACAATGTACTTTTTGAGACATTTTGCTCTCTGGAAAGATATTGTGGTCTGTTGTTGTTCGAGAAGATTTTGAATACTAACTCAACACACACCCCTACTCATTTATTCTTACATAATATTTATAGTCAACAAACCCACCGTAGCTTATTGTATAAAAAAATTATATTGCGTAGAAAAAACTATATTAAATCTGAAAAATAACTAAAAAATACTAGACCGATTTTTAAAATTCAATCACATATATAAAGCTACATTATCAGGGACTATAATGTATTTTCTAAAGTTACGTGGACTAAGTCACATGCAACAGCTAGTAAACTATAAAATTAATGATAGAATCAAAAGTGCCATGCAATACAGCCATTGGAATCCGAGATCCGATCCGAGCTTATTTCACTACTTACTCAAAGCTCAATTAAAGCTCATTGGAAAGCAATTTAAATATGTACATTTCTATTATCTATTCTACCTTTTGAACTATCCATTGCTGAGTGAAGTAGTGAATATAAGTTTCACGCGAGACAGGCAATAAGCACTAAGCTAGTCTAATTGTCTATTCGCAGTTAGTTCTCTGCGGCTTTACACTTCTTGAAAGTTTCGAGGCGCTTTTACACGAAGCCATTCAATTTGCATAAATACTTCCCTTTTGTTCACTTTCAAAGGAGTTATACGTCACAAAAACGAGTTGAATGGCGCTTGACGCATTCTGAGGTAACCGTATTAGATAAAATTTGCGATTTCAAATTGTTTAAATTGCATGTAATTCATTTATATATATTTATTGCTATGTCTAAATTAATTAAAAGTGTCGAATTTTTTTTCGTTTGAATGTGCTAATCTCTAGAACTGGCAGACGGATTTGAACAAGCAGATTTGATAGCCAAATAATTGAGGTTGATTTCAGGTTAAAAGCTATTTAAAATCACTCTACTACTATAAAGAGCTGGAAAGAAAACAAAAAATCACAAGATCACAAAAGTACAAGCAGACAGAGAGAACATTGCGTACCTAGTCGAGATAGATAAGACTATCTCTAGGTACAGATGAAAATATGTACCTAGTCTAACAGTTTTTAACAATATTCGTACACCTTCTACAGAATATTTCTAACAAGGACATTAGTGGAAGATTATCGACAGATAATAATGACGCACTTACCAACAATCATGTTTGCCTCGTTGTGCGGAATTTTGGTATCTTTATCTGAACGTTTCGGTGCTGAATTGTTTCCTGCGGCCGATAGAGCCGTCTCCTCTGCAAAGATAAAATTTATCTCAACACAAAGATAACTCTTAAACAAAAGTGTTATTGATTTTCAATATAATAGGATTAATATTGAGAGATTCACAATTAATACACTCTTATAAATTACGAATAGTAATGTTTATATTAAGCATATCAAAAATATAAGCATATCAAATGTTGATATAAATGCGAAGGACATTTACGCCGATAAAGACTGTCAAACTTTTGTCACAAGTAAAATAATTAGTTTTGGACACAGAGTTATAGACATAACACATAGAGATTAGAAATAGAATGGTACTTCTTTGGACTAAATTTAAAAAAAAAAAAACATTAAATACAAATTATTACTCATGATATTTACAATTCTGTCTCAAAGCACAAGATGTATTCAAAGCTTATACCCATTATTTCCCCTATAAACGAAACTAAACAGCCACTGAAACTTACATTATCACCCCAAAATGAACCTAAATAGAACTGAATATTGTCGTTTTCACATTAACTAAATAGTACGCCCTGAGGCAATTCCGCTTAGTACTCCCGGGAGTCTGAAAAAATAATCGAGAAGCTCCATTTGATAGCCTCATTCCTTAATGAAATGGTGTGTGATTATGTGTGTTTTTATTGCCTTTGTCTCCTACAATACTAACAATGAACCGTATTTGTATGTTTATAGCAAGATTTAAATAAATAAAAAAGAGAATACGACTCGAAACGAGTTCTCTTTTTGTAACCCCCGCGACTCCCAACACTATAACGGGGTGTTATAAAGTTTCACATGTATGTCTGTGTATCTATGGAATCGTAGCTCCCAAACGGATGGACCGTTTTTGATCCGGTTTGTTTTTGTTTGAAAGCTGACGAGATCGAGATGGTTCTCAGCTATAGTTTACCTGATCAAGCTTTTGAGACCATCAGCCATCTCCTAGTTTTCAAAGGGATTTCACTAACTTTCACAGATTGATGTGAAATTTGATATAACTTTTACTTCGGTGGTAAGTTTGCGGGTATAGGTATATACATAATATAAGGAATTTAGGCTCAAAACAAAGTCAGGGGTTACTTAATAATTATATTCCTATAATTATAGGTTGTTATTTAAAAGATTACTTAATTGGATTCATAAACAATATGCATTTATATATAACTAGCTGCTGCCCACGACTTCGCCCGCGTAACTTTTTAAATTATGTACTAAAACTTTCCTCGAGAACCACTCTATCCATTGGTGAAAACAGCATGAAAATCGGTGCAGTAGTTTTTGAGTTTATCGCGAACAAATAGACAGACAGACGCGGCGGAGGACTTTGTTTTATATATAAAACAAAGTCCTATAAATTATGTAACGTAACCCTTACATATTATGTAAGGGTTACGTTCTACTGCTAAGATTAAGTGTCTCCCCTATGTGATGCTAAATGTAGCCACAACGATAGATTTCTTAGATCATTGCTAGCCTTCTAAGACACAAACAACATTTTATTTTACTGCTAAAGCAAGTGATATGTTTATGTTAAGCAAGTTATGAGTGCTTGCTGACCCCACCAGTATCTGCCTTTATACTATATTTTGACAGCTGAGTTTTCGACCTAGTTACTGTCAATATTATTAATAAACATTACTGCGATTATTTACAAATCATTATTTGTAACAATAATAATAACATGATAACTACTAATAAGCCAATGATCGTTAGAAGTTTACTGTTTGTAAGTTAGCTAACTTAATTATTATTATATAACGTCCAATTGCAATAAAATTATAATAAATAAACACGAGACAACGTGAAAAATTTCAGTAGGAATAATTAATAATGAAATGAGTTTTTGGTTCAAAAGTTATCGCTACAAACACTTGAATTATAATTTAACTCAATATTAACCCACATGATAATCCATTAAAATATGACTTGTTACTTGGTTACAATACACTCACTGGTAACAAAATGTAGACAGCAGATTTTTATTTTAAAGTATTAAATAGTTTGAAAGTTATCTAATAAACAAAGCTTGACAAAAATATAATAATATAGTCTAAGGATCAATAAGGATTAAATAAATGTTTTGAAACCTAAGAAAAAGGAGCGAGAACGAAGTCGCGGGCAAAAGCAGGTCTTTTATGAAACGCAAACTTGTGTATACTTAGTAGCAGGCTATAAACAAGTTATAGATTTAAAAAAACTGCCGAAAAACTTAATTCACGTCTACATTTTCTTATCGATAAGACAAATCACATTTTCCCAAATGTTCCCAAATATTTTTTATTTGTTTAATGAAGGTTTATAAAAAAATACAATTGATTTTGCGTTGTCCCCGTGTGTAGCTATTTATTTAGCAAACCTCTGGAGCGATGGTAGATAATTCAGTTCACGGACCTGAGATAGTGCCCGGAGTCCATAACTAATGTGACGCACGGCCCTTTAGGGAACCTAGGGTTGTCAGAAATTTAACATATTAGGTAATTCAAAATATTTTTATGATTTGTTCGGTTCGGTCGGTCACGGTTTATTTAGTTTTTAACACACGGCGCAAAAGAGGGGAGTCTATAAGTATTTAATGATGATTTTGATCATCGATTTTGATCTGGTTTTAGTTTATTTTAAAGCTGACGTGATCAAGATGGTTCTTAGCTATAAATTATTAAATTCTGTTCAAGCGTTTAAAGTTCATTTGGCCATTAATTTGATCTACCTAGTTGACGAAGGGTAAATTGATTTGAAATTTGGTGTACGGTCACTTCGGTGGCATTTCCAATAATTGGTAACCTGGACCTGACGCTGCTGCATCAAGTATATCAAATCACTATCCGTAATACTAGCGTGCGCCCGCGACTTCGTCCGCGTTAAAAAAGACAAAAGTAGCCTATCCTGTGTGGAGTACATCTAAATGTTTATGTAACAAGTTTCATGAAAATCAGTTATTTCGTTTAAAAGTTATGGAGGAACATACATACAATACCTACACTTACAGATTTATTATTAGTATTGATTGATGATGATTGATGTAATCAACATTGAAATGAAATAAATATAACAAAAAAGACTTGCGAACTGTAGTTTGTTTAGCAAAGCGTCGACGAATAGTGGATTTCAACTACGAGAGACAAAGATCTATTTCTAAGATCGATGAACTTTTTAATACATCCCTGCATTAACTTTTTACGAGGCAATTCTAAAGTTGCGAACTAATTTTGCTAAACTAAACGCTTTCGAAAACTTGAATCGTAAAGTTTTAAACTATCAAGGTGGCAACCCTATATCAACAGTTCACCGAAGTTGACGCTGTAAAATGGGGACCCAGTTGAACCGCAATGTACGGGCACATAAGTTAAAGACATTCAAATTTCAACCGTATCTTGTCCGCGCGAAAGTACCAAACTCAAAACTTAGCAGCTAACCAGTTGTACAGTCGGATCGTAAAGCGATTGCCAGTAGGGTCTTAACGAGTTTAATTATCGCTACGTTTATACAAGGAATGATGTTCTTCGAATTTGTGTAGCGACAATTGCTTTATTACTAACATCGCGTCGGTATACATAGAGGCAGGGTAGGCAATGACTATACCTACGTACGCTTATATAAACAAGTACAAAGGGCATAATATTCCTTAGAATAGCACTTCCCAAAGTGTTGATACACTGAATCCTTTTTGTCTGAAACCATGAAGCTCCTTTATGTATGTATGTATGCGGTTTACACTAACGGATAGAGCGTTAAACGAAACAGATTTTTATATATAAGTAATTTTCAGAAAAAATTGCACCCGTGCAAAGAAAATTCTCCATCCTATAAAATAAAATGTTATTGTAAACGTAATACCATGTGCAAAAGATAAGCCAATAAAAACTCCATAAAGCTTATGTGCTCATACTTCCGTTTTGTGAAAAATATTTGTGGCTTTTTATCACAGTTTTTTTTTCTTATTTTTTTCAGAGAAACAACAGCTGTTGTAGAAATAACTATAGTACTATAAAATATGATAAAACCTAATAAAACTTTTTTCAATTAAAGCTAATGCATAAAAATAAAAATAAAAATATTAGCAGTGGCGGATTTACATAAGGGAACTTTGGCCGGTACTTTGGTTATGACACGACATCGGCATTTCTTTGCTTGTATTATAGTGGACCGTCAGCATGTATGACGAAAGAAACGTTACTCCTAAAAGGAAGAAAATTCTTCACCATTAAATATGTCAATATCCCTGACAACGCAATAAGACAGCGCGAGAAGCAATGCTTAGAGCATAGTGTAGCTACTGGGAAAGGTAACTCTACTCGCAAAGTAGCTACTGAGGTTTCTTATAGTCAATCAATCATAAGACCATTACATAGAGGAGCAAAACAATTCGTTATTCAAACTGCAACATACAAAGTTACCGTAACTATATGTACCTACTATGCCTTAAATATCGTAATCCACTGTCACGGGTCACAGTATATTAACTAGGCACCAGACAGTAATTGGTGTTTCAAGTATTTAACTATGTGTAATTATTACCCAGCGACATTCCCGAGACAGCTGTACCACTGTCCTTGAGTTAAATTTGTACTCGGACGAGAAAAGTTTATGAAAGTTCACAAAAAAGTTTTTTAAGCTACATACATAGTGCTTAATTTTCAGTAAGGTGTAAATTACGTTACCTACATAAAGCAATACATATGCCAATATTTTCATTAAAATGATCTACGTATTCATAAAAAAATCGATTTATTTTTCGAGAAAGTCACGTAAATTAAGTGTGTTCTTGTAGGTTTTACAATACCCATTTTCAGTTCGTAGTTCGACAATTTATCCAATTTTTGTTTTCACCAAGAATGTAAATTTCAGCTCATTAACATGATTTTTATATTTTCTACGGTTGTATGTATGTACAAACATAACATTTTATTTCGAACAAAATTTGGACAAGCAGAAAATGTTAAAATTCTTGTAATGTCAAAGTAATATTCGTGTTCGATATCAGTGCTAAATAGCGTAGAATCCCCTTAATATATTGCAAATTGCTAACATGCGTAGTATAGGTAGGTACAGGTAACTCACTGACTACCTGAGTCACGTATAGCGAATCAATAATGACAGTATAAAAACTACGGCGAATAACCTAGCGGGAAAGTGCCGCACGCAATCAGTGCCAGCAATATCTTCACAAAGCGACATTCCCGACTAATTTTGTGTGTTTATTGCGATTTACACATTTTACTATAAACTAGCTGGTGCCCGCGACTTCGTCCGCGTTGACAAATAAAGCAATATGACATTGTGCTTGCGCCCAGCATTGGATCTTTATTTTTAGCTAGCTGGTGCCCGAGGCTTTGCCCTTGTTATTTCTAGGATCAATGACCTTTGTGAAAGATTTTTTGTAAATCGGATGTGTAGTTTCGAAAATGATCTCCTACATACCTACATAACTTTACCTCATTACAATACTAGAAGTACATGTAGATAGAAGCAAAAAAAAGCCATTTAATAAGTATTTATTTACGGCGTTACAAAAAACGTTCGCCGTTAGCCATTGCGGGAGTCATTCGAATTTATAAGTCGTCGTATGAATAGAGAAATGGCTAGACAATTGTACGCAATCTGTTGGCGGAACTTCAGCCAGAAAGTGTTAGGAACAAAACCGCTGCAGCGATAAAAGACAAAAGTGGAGAATCCATTATACATACTAGATATCACCTCTGTTGGAGAGATGCCAACATAGACGCCATTCAAAGAAACATCTCTGCTTCGTGTTCTATGGAGCGAAATAAAAGAAAACCTATAACTACTTCAGTTTCTACATTTTCAGTGTGTTTTTTTATAAAAAAAATTTGGTTAATTTCTCTATACCTTCCCAATTCCTAATCCTTATCCTTACTATGGTCGGTAGAACACTTGCAGCACTTGTGACGTTGCTCGCCACAAGTACTGCCACTTTATGGTTGGCTACAATATCTATTCTAATGTAATATTAAAGGGAAAATATTGTGTACATATTTGTAATGAATAATCTCAAAAACTAACGGCTATTTTGGAAATTCTTTCACCTATAGAAAGATACATTATCGGCGAGTAACATAGGCTATAAATACTATTAATAATAAATCTGTAGGGGTCGGTCATGGAGTAATTTACTTTGTTTTCAGAAATATCATGATGCTGAAACTAAATTGACGATTTTTAGAATTTTTTTCTGTATACATGTATGTATACATATGTATGTATGTATGTTAACTCTGAAACCGTTAATATTATAGAATTTAATAGAAAATAATAGAAAATATTTAAAGATTGATTCATTTCAAGTTGTGAGTTTATAAAAGTAGACTAAAAGAAATGCGGTCACGGTATAAAAATGGATTTATTCAGTACCTACCTGTATTGTATTGTATCGTACCTTATTACCCTATAATACGTTAAAGAACCAAATAGGAAAGTCACGCAAAGGCGGCAAACTAGGACAGATTTATGATGATTATTAATTTTAGAAAATGTAAAAATTCAGTAGGTATACTTATGTATCTATACTTACCTATAATTGTAAATTATCATTTAAAATTGCGAGCAAAAATTAAAATTATAAAATATCTATCTGCTGTAAGTTGCTGATGCTGCAACATCAAATCGAGCCGTTTATCCGTTTTTGCGTTTTTGAGTAACGAACATACAATCATTCGCATTGACAATATTACTAGCGACCCGCTTCCGGCTTCGCCCAGGAAAAAACTTAATTATAAATTATTTAACTAATGGAGAAAACTGCATCAAAATGCGTTGCGTGGTTTAGAATGTGTTAGTGACCATACAGACAAACGCGGAAAGCGACTTCAAATTATACTATGTTCAAATTGTACACATATAATATTACATATTATATTATGTAAAGATTAGGACATTACATAAAAATTTATTTAAGCATATTTTAAATAGAGTTTTCAAATTAAAACTATAATTATTTATTGTATAAGTAATCTCAATATTGTTTATAATTATTCTAATTAATTTTCAAAAGTATCAGATCATCAAAGTCTCTACTTAGTTATCAGATATTCATTACTCTCATTTCTGAGTTCGCATACATCATCAGCATAGATAATGCAAAATATATTGTGTTACCCATTGCGTAGTCATAATAATATAGTTAGTGTATGCTGAATTTCATTTTTGTAATATTATTATGTACTAGTGGGTGCCCGCGACTTCGTTCGCGTTGAAAAAGAAAATATATGCTCGCTTGACCCGGGCAAACGTTGTTTTGCAACTATAGTTTACCTACCGAATAAAATTTCATAAAAATCTGTCTTAGAGATCGGACCTCATACCACAACAAAATTCTGAACGCACCTATAAATATTTGACAACCAAGTGACAATTTTAGACAAAATACATCAATAATGTTTCACAGAACTAGGAACATTTTGTGTAATGTCATGTCATCTTATATAGCTGTGACGACGATGGCGCCGCCATGCGACAGTAGCGCCCAATTATTTATGTTTTTATATGATCCCTCGGGAATACTTAGTCCTTTTTTTCTGGATGAAAGGTACCCTATGTCCTTTCTGGTGTCCCAGACAACGTGTATGCAAAATTTCATGGTGATCAGCTCAGTAGTTTTTGCGTGAAAGCGAGACAGACAGGCAGACAGAGTTACTTTCGCATTTATAATATTGGTATGGATGGTCTACTAAGTATTGTTCAAACATCCGATTAAATACTCAAATCATTTTCGATAAGAATTTTCCTGGAAATGTCCTGCTTTTTATGGTTAGTTTTACTCAAGTGTTTAATTTTATCTACTTTATAGTACCTAGTAAATAGTAAGACAAAAATTAGGCAATAATTTATTATTGAAAAATAAATTCTCATTTGCATAATTATCCCTATGCTCCAATTTTTACCCCCGACGCCCGACGCTTAATGACATAAAGGGCTGTGTGTTATTTTAAGTTTTACCTGTGTATCTGTGTATGGAATAGTAGCTCCCAATTTTTTTTATATTTTTGTTTGAAAGCTGGATTCTTAGCTAGGTATAATTTATAAAAATCTGTTCAGGCGTTTAAAGATCGTCAACTCATTTCCTAGTTGACGAATGGATCTCACTTACTTTCACTTATTTGACTGATTTGAAATTTGGTGTAGATACCTTGATCTTAAGGCTTGATCTGATGCAGTGATGCTGCAATATCAAGTAGTCTGCGGGACAGTCAATTCCTCAGCAACTTACAGCAGATTACAGGCCTCAATTGAATTTCGGGACTAGTGTATAATTTTTAATTATAGCCTGTACCAGGAAATGTTTGTAACACTAGTGTGTTACTAAAAAAAATCACAGATTTCATGCCTCACACGACTATCGAGCACATTTTAAATGAATCTACAGAATTCGAAATTATGTTGTTGTGACTTGTTGACTTCTTTCAAAAAGGTTAAGCTACAGGGCAAAATCTTAACCCGATCGTCTTTATTTTAGGCTCAAATTGTAGCTGACTAAATTGACCAGATGAGTTTTTCTCAAATTTTTGATATCTTTCTTCGTTTTCAAAATATCGAGCCCCAAAATCAAAAATTCCGAAGAAATTTTTTCACTATTTCGGCTTCACTTTTTTGAATATCATATCTTTGAAATATAAGGGGATCGCACTTTTTCGTGAAATCGGGGCCTATACTGAAGCGAACGTAAAGACATTTCCAATGTCAAAACAACTGATATGGTCCTATCGAGAATCATAGAATCCTATCGATTGAGGGCAAAGCAATGGGGTAGCCATAATAACTGAATTAATATCTATGGGGTGGCCAAGCAATCTAATTTTACGCATAGAGTAAGTAAGTAATCGAATTTTATGTACCTACTCTATTTTCGTATGTAAAAAGTCTATAAAATACATAGATCTAGTATTACTACCGTTCCGTTTAAAATATGCTTATCCAAATGCATATAAATGTTCTATTCTATATATATTTTAAGTACTTAACTAACTGTATTCAATAATGTTATGACAAATATTTATTAATTAAATAACAAATAACATTATTTCTTATCTGAAATGTTTCGCTTACCAACTGGCCAGTATTAACAAAGTAATTATTGTTATTGTATTTTATTATCAAAGGAAAAATGTCACATTTATTTAATCATATGTTTTAACTTTACTTCATTAATTTATAACAAGACTAGAAAGACACATTATATTATTATTATTATTTATATGTATTTGTAAATTCCTACTTCCCAAAATTCCTAGTATTTAGTTGTTCCCAAACACGAGGGAACAATACAGGAACAATTCGTAACACAAACCAAAAAATTATGAACACAAAGAAATAACTAACACTGGAATTTAGAAAGAGACTATAAATATTTAAGAACTCGTAAATAAAAATAAAACTCACATTAAAGAACACGTGGGCTCGCTTCACGCAAAAAATAATATTAGACGTCACTACCGAGACGTTACAAGCGGATGACGTTCAAAACGCGACTCAAACAAACTCTACGTTTACTGAAATAAAATGCGTCTGGAGAAGCCCTTAGTGAAATATACCAAAATTATAATTTCAAAATCAATTCAAAATGTGACTTATGTACACCGCGACAAGGTTTAATTTCATAAGATTATGACAAAATATCGCTGTCACTTTTTGATGAAGTAATTGCCATTATGTCAGAAAGGGATGACAGCATTGAGATGCGCATGTGCACTTCACACCCTAGTGTATGATGATAATAGAAATTCTTAAACAAGTTTATATTGATAGTTTTTTTTTATAACAACCGTGTTATTACGAAAGTTGGATAACAATAATTCTCCATTTGAATCCGAATAAATAGATTAATAGTTAGTCATAATAATAAAGTTTTAAAATAATTACGTATGGCAATAAGTCTGGTATTAATTTTATTGGAGAACTTTTAATGGGTATTTTTTTTAAACTACTACAAAAACTTTTTTAAACTTACCAACACACAAAGGCACTGTGTCATTCCAACTGTTGTCATCATAGCACCACATAAAGCGCGCCCTCTGTTGCGTGTCAACGAAAACGTAGTTTACATTGCACATGTAGTGTGCTACGTCCTCGTTGCGATACACAAGATATCCGTCAGATGGCGCTGGCAACGTAACACAACCAACACCTACGAAAAGTAGAGGCGATATATATATCGTAGTGTCAATTATATTGTATAGATGGCTCTTAATACAATAAAAAAATAATTTTAAATGTAAGTACATACATACTTACTTTTATAATGCAATAAAACGCCCCTCTTAGGAAAGGCTCCCTTCGACCTTGCCTCCACTTTCACCTCTAAGGCTTCAGTGGTGGATGTCATACGATATGGTAACTCAACTTGATCACAGGACGACAAAAGAGATTCTCCGCTCAAATCTTGCACCGTTATGTAGTCAGTGCAGTTTTTTTCGAATGGTCCAATGCCTGTGAAAATATAACAAATTCAAATTGGTTATTTTTTTCATGACAAGTCTTAGTATTGTCTTGGTCTTCCATCCAGCTATATCAGTGGTTTTAAATATGGATTTCACTATGAGTTTTCAGATAACTAACGGTAGATCTGGGCTAGTTCTAAACGGTCCTTTTGGAGATTATGAGGGAGGCCTACGACACATGAATACGACATATGGATTTGCCCACTTTTATGATTCTTTCACGAATATTTTTTTTTATCAGACTAACACTAGATCGACAGCTAGGTACTTAAAGTCTCTGAGCTACATAACCGCAGTCTAAAAACACTAATAACTTATTGTAAACATCACTTTTAGGACTTAGGTATGTATATTGATAATTAATTATTGATAAACCTAGATAATTAATTATTAAATAAAACTACATACTTCTTAAACTAACATCGAGCAACGTTATTCGTATCCGTTGCTCTGGGTGTCCGGTTATCTTCCACCGGCAAACGTCCTCTACGTAGAAATGAGGATATCCGGGCGTCCGGATATAACCCTCGCTCTCTGGCCCGGTTGCCTGCACTTGCACCTCTCGATTACAATAATGTATAGTCAAGGAGTCTGTAAAAAAATGCACAAAGCAATAGTAAATAAATAAAAATATTTTTTATACTAGCTGTTGCCCGCGACTTCGTCCGCGTTAAAAAAGATAAAAAGTAACCTATGTCCGCGTTAAAAAAGATAAAAAGTAACCTATCACGTGCCCCGTACTTCTCAATGTTTATATCTACCAAGTTTCATGAGAATCAGATGGAGGAACATACATACATACATACATACATACAGAAAAATAATCTAAAAATGGTCAATTAAGTTTCAGTATCATGTATAGAGCCTATATACACGATATTTCTGAAAACAAAGTAAATTACTCCATGACCGACCCCTACAGATTTATAGTATTGATAGTGACTACAGATTTATTATTAGTATTGATTGATAATTTAACTCCCGATTCAGATGTTACTTTAGTACTTTAGAAGTATATATATTATATGAAAAATAATTGGGAAAGGAAAACTATAAGTAATCTCACAACTAATCTTTGTGATACAAGCACTAAATACACAATAAAGAAGATTGATGTTCATTATTGTTCATCCATCAATGTAAAGCAGATTCATCAGTCAAATAATCATAGCAAGTATCTCAATATTTAAGGACTAAATACTTAAATATACTACGCTCCGAGCTTACATACACGTCATATTAATAATTTTATTTTCCGCTCAAATTTTATATAAGGTTATTTGCTTATTTGAGAGCTTTTTCTTAAAGAAGTCGCGTGAAACGAAACATTTATGTACCTACTACGTCTACGAAATGGGAATTTGGGCCAGACGGGCGAGTTCAAGGTCAGACGGTCATGTCGCTAAGCGGGTATTGACTGTACCTATATTTTACCGAAAGAAAGACATTTCTCTGATAAGCTCACAGCTTATAAGAGTAATTTTACTGTCAATAATACTGCCTAGGTAATGACAATGTATGTTGTTATTTCTTACTAGCTGGTGCCGAACGATGAAAGGTAGCCTATGTCCTTTCTGGTTTCCCAGACAATGTGTATGAAAAATTTCATGGTGATCGGTTCAGTAGTTTTTGCGTGAAAGAATAACAAACATCCATACCTACATACAATAGATAGTGCTTTTAGTGCATACTAAAAGTAGAATAAAATTTTCTGCTCTACTGTTCAAGAACTATTTTTTTACTAATTAAGTAACAATTTGGTGGTTTATTCCGAAAAATATTTTATTTATTAATATTTTTTAAATACACGTATTTTAGTCCAAATTATAATAATATCATAGATCTTGTTTGATCATACTCTATTATGTATATTATCTAAAATCGAATATGTAGACTTAGATCGCATATTAGTGCTAAGTTAAATATTTCTGTAACCGCAGACATCTGATTTATTTATCACTGGCACTAGCTCCTGCTTTGCATGGAAGCCTTTTTTGCTAATAATATACAAAAACCTTTCTTAGAAGTTAGCGGAGAAACAGACAGAGGCTGAAAGCGACTTGATTTTACATATATGTATGTACAGACATTTGGTTTTATATCAGTTCAAAATTTTCATTTTTATCTATGTATTTTTTGTTTCAGTTGTCTCCTATTTTTACGTTTTGTGCTGTGTTGAAGATACAAAACGTACTTCTATTTACCTATCTAAATGGTTTTCAGATCAGGAAATTTAGTAATGACGTAACCCCGAAAAGAAATAATGAGGCCAACAGAGGATTGATTTACGATGGCTTTGGTCGCCGATACGAGTATGCGGAATTACGGACGCCCGCTGCGCTGAAATATGGCCAAGCCACATTTGGTAGGCGCGCCACTAAGGAAAATACATAATCTCTATTTTGGAACTAGGTACAGTCGGCCGCATAAGTCGATTAACACATTCAAAAGTGCAAAACAATTGAACACTCAACTTACTCGGACTTACATTATTTACTTACTTACTGAAGCTTTTTACGATCCTTTGGACGTGAAGTTTATTTTGTTCTCCAGTCGTGACAGCGACTTATGGCGCGTTGAGTGTTCAGTTGTTTTGCACTTTTGAATGTGTTAATTGAATTTTGCGGCCGACTGTACTACATGTAGGTAGGCCTAATATCTATACTCAAGCCTTTTTTTGTCACTTCTTTTTTGGGGGCACGCTATTTCTCAAAAGTTGTAAGTCCATTTTTTTTTACCCCCTCCCCATTCCTTGCCATTGCAATTGTTTTGAGGAAAAAATTAAGTAATGTTTTTTTTGTTTTATAAACATAATATCTTTGGAAATAAAACGTTAACTTATACATATTTAGGTGAGTAACAATAAGTATAAAAAAGTAAAACTCCTACAAAAAAGCCGTCTATACTTATTCATACAATAAAATCGTAAACGAGCCGTGTTTGAACATTAAATATTTAAACACAAAAAATACACTTTTAGAATTTTTGTGTGTTTGTAAAGCTAATTTCAAAAACGGCTTACTCTTAAAGTTAATATGATACACTTTATTAGAAAATGTAGATAGGTACACAGGCTATATTATTTTGTTATATTAGTAAGCCGAGATGACGTCAGTTTAACTCTAATGCAATAGGGATCAGAAAATAAGTTGAATACGATACAGGATAATTTTGCATCTATCGCAATAATTCTCCCCTTCAATAACATCTCGGATTAAAGATCGATTTTCTATTTGGCGTCGCATCGATAGCTTATCGAAATTGTACACGACCCCAATATCATTTTAATATTATTCCGACAAAGTTAGTTTCACATTAAAGTCAGTTATCTTAAAGTTCTCTATTTGCCACCAAATTCTTCTTATGGACTTTTAGGCTTGTATAAACTATAACTGTTATCCGCTGCTCTACACAGCGATTTTTGCATTGTTTTATTACCTGAGAATCTAAAAACATTGTCCTGTATAACTTGTTATGTCACAAATAATATTCTAAGTTTTTATTGACGGGACAAGATTGTTTTGCGAGTTTTATTTAATTTTTTACAACAATTCACAACAAAATCAATGTTTTTTTTTAAATAACAAACATCTAAACTTCGTCACAAATATTCACATTTAAAATATTATCTCATTGTATATTAATGATGTCCTATGTAATGGGAGAAAATCTATTTATATTGGATATATCTTTGGTAGAAATATCTGGTACAAACTTCAGGTTCAGAAATCAAAATTTTCTGAACCTGAAGTTTGCGAATTTTTGAATTACATATTTATTTTATTCTCGATATTCTTTGTTTATTATAGAGCCACGTACGTTTTGCAATACATTTGACAACACAATAAAATGCTCTGTTTGTATAATAGCTTAAAATCTAAATCGGATTATTTCAGAATAATCTCTTTTGCTTGGTTAACCCCTAAACATGGGGATATTTCCCATCGAATTTTAAGAGCGAATTAAAATTTCCATTTAAAAAAAATCAAAACCTTACTACATATACTCATCAAAACGTACTCTACTGCCCTGCTTAACTTAAATTACTTACTTATATATTGAAAAATTTTACTCCACCAATATTCTAACAGCACAGTTAATTTCACGGGTCAGCAATTTAATATTTGCGTTTATATATTCCGTTATTAAGTAAAGCAGACTTTTTGTCTTTTTCATTTGACTCACTAAAGTTACAAGAGTAACAAGGATGGTGATATTGAGAGTGCATGATGGCAAATATAGGATAAAATGCATAGAAATTGGGGTGCGTCTGAAAGCTATTGTTACGCCCAATCCGCTAGGTCTATATATTGCACACGTGTTCAAGTTTTTTGTCATATAATTATCGATTTCTTATAGATTCATTTCGCGTTTTTTGCGGTGATGCAGGAGTTATATCACCCAAATTTATTTATTGAGTTAGGTTTGATTTTTACTTATTATTTCGACATACAACTCGCCTACTATATAATTAGATGAACTAAAATGACATTTGGTGGGTTACCATTTTATTGTAATGTAAAAATAGTGTTGTATCCTGAGTAATCGAGTATTAGGTAAGAATCGTGATTCAATCTTTTTTATTTTATAAGTTTTTTAGTTATTGCTATCTGTCATTTTAGTCCATTAATAAGGCAGCTGAGTTCCATTATTTTGTTCTCTTCTATAACGTGATCGATACTTACAACTTGACCATAATGATCGAACTCGGTTATAAATGAGTCATACTACAACACTACGCTTCATGCTTGCAACATTAAAAAAATAAAAGGCCGATTTCAGCTGTCATTTTAGTCCATCTAATTAAAAATTCGATTATAGGTGATTCTGTGTGTCCAAGTTGTCTGTATGTGATTATTTATTTAAATGTATCTCTATCAGCCTACTAGAAGAGAAAATGCCCATCAGGCTTTGTATTTGTACTGATTCAACTTCTGCAATTTATATGCACAAACTTTCATCGTTTATCGACCTTCTTTAACACAAAGCGTAGTTTTGAAGAAGTTAGCGAAGAAAATAACAGAACAAGACAGCGTCGTTATTAAGTTAGAGAACCTGTGTCTGTCTGCAGTTCAGTTCGTTCACTTTAGCTATCACGATACATTAATATCAACTATACTAGTGTGTATAGTACCTAGATAAAATATTTTCCTACCAATAAATCAACATTATTAACAGTATTTCAATTTAAAAAATAAGTACTAGGAGTTTAAGTTATTTATATATAACACAATAATTTTATTGATTGTGTACATACATGGGCCATAGGTCGACAGTCAATCCAGAATCCTTCTAAGAGATCCTATTATGTAGGAGTCCTAAGGCCAGTAGTGGACGTCCTGCGGCTGAGATGATAATGATGAAAAATTGAGAATATTAAATTAAAATTCGAAAAAGAAAATACGTCCAAAATAACCGAAAACTCCTCACACTGGAAGCTTTTCGGTAATATTTATTTTTATGTGTCACTGCTAGACAGCTTTAATAACAGTAATGGGGTCGAATATATCTCTTTCCATAGAAAAGCTAATGGTCTCACGTCATTTATAGATTTATTATTATTATATCTACATTGTCACAGCTCAGCAAACACGCTACGCTTCAAGATATAATATGTTTCATTGTAATCTGACCACAACTTGTAGCATAGACATACTAGCTGGTATCCGCGACTTCGTCCGCATTATAAAAAATCAATTAACGCCTGACGTTTTTATTGCTTCGCCAGGCGTTCGATTTTTATTTTTAGATGTTTTCAAAAGGAGCTTTCTTTAAAAGTAGATTTTTTTTTTAAATGTTTAACTCAGTATACATCTCTTCTTCTACGTAACAGTAACATCTTCTAAATCACCCAATGGCTGCCCAACGGATAAGGTTTTCACTAATAGAAAGAGGGATCAATGACAAAGGTTTGTGTATACAATTTTGCAGATAAAAATTGCATCCGTGCGAAAGCGAATTTAGTATATTAAATTAATTTGACTTAGATTTGTACCACGGTCATCTACAATCAATAATCAATCAAACCTCAATACTAATATATACTAATAAACTAATAATAAATCGGGTCGGTCATGGAGTAATTTACTTTTTTTCAGAAATATCGTGTATAGTGTAATAGGCTCTATACATGATACTGAAACTAAATTGACCATTTTTAGATTTTTTTTTTCTGTATGTATGTATGTATGTTCCTCCGTCACTCTTAAACGAATTAACTGATTTTCATGAAACTTGGTAGATAAACATTTGGACGTACGGGACACAGTATATGGTACTTTTTTTTTCAACGCGGATGAAGTCGCAGGCAACAGCTAAGTAGTTAATGATATTGTTCCCCAAAATCACAATATATGCACGTGACTTCTGCAAGCTGTCGACATGCTCCATTAAAATGTGCCCCTGATTTGAAAAAATCTTTAGTTTGGGGAAACCGTGTCATTTTATTGATAAACCAATATCCAACTATACTTGACCTAAAAATACGCGGGAATAAATATGAAAATTAATACCGACACTAAGGTCTTCTTAAATTGGACGATGTTCAATAGAGATTGGGCACGTGTGAATCCTAAGGGGGCAACATTCGCCATTGACACAATGGTTTTATAACCACTGCAATAAATTTTGGTGTTGGCATTTAATTTAGAATGTACTTAACGCACTTAATTTTAAGGTCTAAATTATTTTTGTGAATGTTGTGAATTCTGCAAATGATCGTTATCAAATTGGAGATACGAAGTTATTAACAGTAATTGATTTTGAGCGTCTGCTGTATGTGATGTAAACAACAATTAAAAATCCCTACTAGCTGTTGGTGTCACCTCCGGCACTATATTTCAATGACACGACACGACACGATATTTCACTGACACGACACGACACGACAATTTATTGTCTACCTCAATCTACCTCACTAATTTGAGGGAGAGCTTTGTGAGGTTCAGGCACGGTTCAGGTAAAAAATTACAATTTTTTTTATGTAAAGGTGGTCAGAGAGGATGACGGTCTCCTTAATAGTTAATGGTGATTACCGTAGCAATTACCCGTAACATAAGCAACATCACAAGGCGCTAGTGCCCTGCAAACTTTAGTAGAATTAAGGATTAGGAAGGTATAGGCAGAGATATATTATTTCGATGGGTATAGGTAGAAATGCCCCCTAGCGTCCCTTACTTACTCGTTGAAATATAACAGTACACAAATGTTTGTTTTGGAGTATACTCCAAGCCCGTGGTATGAAAATTTATGGAAGTAAAATCAAAATTGTCACACGAATGCGTTACATTCTATTTGTTTATATTTTAGAATATCTGAAGTATTTTGAAGTTTCATAGATATTGCGCCATCGATTCACACAATATTATTTATAAAAGAACAATGTCGTTCTTTCGGCGTGTTCGAATTATTGTGAAAAATTAAATTTTATAATCGTTTAAACTCCAGTATTCGTTCGTAAGGAGTAAACTCCAGTATTAATACTCACCATCAAAACATGCGTACTTAATATAGACAACACCTGGAGCCCATTTAGTTGACGGCGGGTAGTCTTCAGATAGCATAAAACTGCAGTGGTTTACACCTGTACACCTGGAACAAAAATATATTACGTTATTTAAACATTTCTACAAATTCAGGGTAAAAGTAAATTCTATAATTAAACTAGTACCCGGATTTGCACGGATGCAATTTTGTTCTGTAAATTATATACACAAACCGCCAAGCTATAATAATAAAAAAGCTGTAACTGAAGCCAATATAATAAAAGTATGAAATATTTGAAATATAATATGATTTTTTTATTAAATATAATTGAAATACGGTCTCAGCATTTTTATTAGGGTAATGCTTTGATCATAGAGAAACTATAATATAATAGGGCTTTGATAAAGGATACACTAGACTCAGGGTCTCAAACAAAATTAATTAAGTCGGATGATAAAACTAATCCCGCGAATTATAGACCAATTTCAGTACTTCCGACCCTTAGTAAAATATTTGGAAAAATTATTTTGAGTCAACTACTTAAACACTTTAATAATCATAATTTACTTTTTAATAAGCAGTTTGGTTTCACGAAAGGGCGCTCTACTACGGACGCTGGTGTGGAACTATTGAAAAATATTTTTGAGGCATGGGAGAACTCGCAGGACGCTCTGGGTGTATTTTGCGATTTGTCTAAAGCCTTTGACTGCGTCCAGCATGACACTCTAATAAGGAAATTATGCCACTATGGAATTAGGAACAAGGCTCTCGATCTTTTAACTTCTTATCTCAGCCATAGAATTCAGAGGGTCGATGTTAATGGTAAGAAATCTCCGGGTTCTCTAGTTAAAATGGGCGTCCCTCAAGGCTCGATTCTCGGTCCGTTTTTGTTCCTGGTTTATATTAATGATTTACCTCATTCTGTGAGTAAACATAATATTGTATTGTTTGCTGATGACACATCATTAATATTTAAGATTAAAAGACAACTTGGATGCTATAATGAGGTAAATTATGCACTTTCTAACATAGTACATTGGTTTAGTGTAAATAATCTTCTTTTAAATGCCACCAAAACTAAACTTGTTAAATTCAGTACCCCTAATGTTAAAAATATTGGAACGAATGTGATTTTGGGTAGTGAAAAATTGGAACCCGTGGAATCGACCGTATTTTTAGGTATTACCATAGATTCTAAATTACAATGGGGTCCACATATTGAGAAACTAAGTAAAAGGCTTAGCTCTGCGGCTTATGCAGTTAAGCAGATTAGACGCCTAACAGACGTAGATACAGCTAGGATTGTCTATTTTAGTTATTTCCACAGTATAATGTGTTATGGGATTCTTCTTTGGGGTAGCGCTGCGGACATAAATACTATTTTTATTTTACAAAAAAGGGCCATTAGAGCCATCTATCAACTAGATCCGCAGTCTTCCCTCAGAGAAAAGTTCAAAGAAATAAAGATTTTGACTGTTGCATGTCAATATATTTATGAAAATTTAATTTATGTGCACAAAAATATTAGTCAATTTAATAAAAAATGTGATGTACACAATATCAATACTAGGTCCAAAAGTGATTTAAATCTTCATAAAACACGACTACATAAGATAAGTAATTCTTTTATGGGTCAAAGTGTCCGGTTTTATAATAAACTGCCTCAAATAATCAGAGCCTTATCTATAAATAAATTTAAATGTGTCATTAAAACTAAACTCCTCTCGAAAGGCTATTATAAAATCACTGATTATTTGAGCGACAAAGAAGCCTGGATTTAAGCTATTCGGAGTTCGTACTATGTTTTGTATTGTAAAACTATAACTGTATATATATACTTTAAGTTTGTTAATATTAAGTAATGTGTATTGTACTATTTTACATTTTAATGATGACAAAAAGAATAGTATCCTGAGTTTCTTTCGGGGTTTCTTCTCAGGATCGTCATCTTGGTTTTTTTTTCCGAAACCCTGGTAAATTTAAATTTATAATGACGATCAAAAGAGTTTCTTGTAGAAACCTAATTGATAAATAAATATTTTGATTTGATTTGATTTGAATCACTGCGAAAAAGTGTCCTATCACTTTCTCTCGTTAAATTCTGATGAATAATGTAAATGTTGCAAAACTGATTTGAATCTTAACATTAAGTAATAATTACTCAAGTCGTAACACGTGTTCACCTTAAGGACAATTTTGTGGATCTAATTTGAAAATATCACCCCAAGCTGCGAATGCCGTGATATTCTACTATGCCACTTTTAGTGAAGCAAAGCAACCCAGAATCTAGTGAATTTTGTTACCTTTATCAAATGGATAATGCAATTAATCACGTAAGTATACACACTCGATTGTGGTACGGTATATAAAAAATGTGTCCGTTTTGATAATAAGATAAAAACTACATTCCAAATTACACCGACATGACTGATAACATCAGTTAATTTCCACCTTTCCCCTCGAGCGGAAGCCTACGGTAAATCGGAATCGGTTGCCAATGCGATGCTACTTGTTTACTCGTATGAATATACTATTAATATTCCCCCATTAGGTATTACTTTTGTACGGTACGTACTTTTATTTTAAGTTTCTTAAATCGGACACTGTATGTTATCCGTCACTTGTAATTTTAATAGAGACTGTACCAAATCTGACGATTTGAAAGTCTGACCTTTTGAAAGTAAAGGAAAAAATTATATGTGTGCGAGATGACTACTAAAAATATATTTGAATACTAGCTGGTACCCGCGACTTCGTCCGCGTTGAAAAAAAAGTAGCCTATCGTGTGTCCTGTACGTCTAAATGTTCATCTACCAATTTTCATGAAAATCAGTTAATTCGTTTAAGAATTATGGAGGAACATACATACATAATATACATACAAAAAAAAATATCTAGAAATCGTCAATTTAGTTTCAGTGTCATGTATAAAATCTATAAATACGATATCTCTGAAAATAACTGTTTTTAACAAAAGAAAACCGACTTCAAAACGACTTTTCTCATGGATGCCATTGTCAGAACTGGACCAAATTGAAATGGGACCACACGGGAAGCACTAGCTTTCAAATAAAAAAAGAATCATCAAAATCGTTTCACCCAGTCGAAAGTTCTGAGGTGACAAACATAAAAAATAACCAGTCGAATTGAGAAAATCCTCCTTTTCGGACTAAGCGCTTTGAAACATCCTTTATAATGCGCACTGCCAAGGTTTGGAACTCTCTGCCGGCGTCTGTATTTCCGAGCTCATATAACCCTAATCTTTTCAAAGTTCGAGTGAATAGGCATCTTCTGGGTGAGCTCGCTCCATCATAGGCCTCATCCTTGCTACTCAGCTGGTTGTTGGCCAAGAGCAAACCCATCTCTAATAAAAAAAAATACCAGTTTCTGAAAATTCAATTTGGTCTAAATTATGATGGAGCAAGCAATATTCTAACTAAAAAATTCCATTTTTCTTTAAAGTATGTTGGTGAAGTTTGTAAAAAGTTCTCGTCCTTCGGTGACCTCTTACGATCAATAAAGAACAAATTTCATAAAAGTCCTTTTCACACTTCACTGTAATACGTGACCGAAATAACAAGTTTTCTTTATTTTTACCTTGTAGTCTATTTAGTATCTACAAGGTAAAAATGAAGAAAACTATTTACAAATAATTCTTGTAAAGATTCATACATACATCATAATATAATAATAATAAGTCCGATATAGTTAGTTAGTTATAACTAACTAACTATAAGTCCAGTCCGATAGTTGTATGACATTTTTTATTGTAATTTAAATTACGAATACAGTTATTATAAAATAAATAATCACAGCCCAAAAAACAGACCATCGACGAAAAACTATATATAAAAATTTACTCAAAAGCACTGTGAAAATTTTAACTCGTAATATTATCCTTCAGAGTTTCTAATAACCAAGATACGTCGCGTTGACGTCACGCGACAAAATCGGATATTTGCTTGCAAGAGCCGAACGCTGTAATGTGAGCAAAATGCAAATTCACAAAATCCAAATTGTAACGGAAACACTTAAAACGTTTAACTAATTTTCCAAGAGCTTAAATAATAATATAATTAATTATATAGAATGAGTTTCGGTAGAACGTAGCTTAATTAACAAAACTCTGGTTCAAGTAATAATAAGTAAAACATAAAAACATACTTAAGGGAAATTGGTCTGTTTATTATTATACGACTACTTTATTTTTTTCTCAAAAATTCAAAGCAAATTTAAATGACCTAATTTAGAAGTCATATCGGGTGAATTCAATATATTCAAAAAATTAAAATGGAGGAAGTATTATTATACCTATTGTTTGCAAAGCTGTAAGTTGTATTTCGATTTCTAATATCATTTTTATTGAGATTTCCATAAACAACATTAAATTTCCATTCATATTATTATTAATCATTTTGGAAATGGAATGTTTAAGATTCAGCAAGTCATTGATTCGATAAATCTTATCAACGAAAATCTTAATTATTTAAAGAGCAACAGGAACGCGGAAGTTTCCTGGTTGGTAATTTCTTATAATAAATTATACATGTGACAAGGCATTTTTAAGAAGTGAATTATTTTTAAACTAGCAACGCGCACCCGGTTACGCACGTATGCAATTTTTTTTGAAATTTATAAATATATATACAAACATTATTAATGAAAATTTGCAGAAAATATAATTGCATCCATGCGAAGCCGGGGTCGAGTCATTATTTGGATATCAACACTAATATTATAAAGAGTAAAGTTTGTTTGTTTGTATGTGTATGTATGTAGGAGGTAATCTTTGTAACTACTTATCCGATTTAAAATAAAATAAAATCACCAGTATTAGAATAGAAGTTCACGATCACTCGGGTGAAGACGCGGACACCAGCTTGTATATAATATCAGAAAGAGGAAAGATTTGATTGTTTGTTTGCATTGAATAGGTTCCGAAACTACTGGACCGATTTTAAAAATTATTTCACCTATACAAAGCTACATTATCGGCGAATAACATAGGCTATTTTTTTATAAAGTTACACAGACGAAGTCGCGTGCAACGGCTAGTCAGCAATATAGATGTCTGGCGTTATAACTTATTTTTTTCTTCAACGCAGACGAAGACGCTAGGACAAAGTTGCGGGAACTGGGTTTAAAATTCGACTGTAATTCCCATTATCTATATAACGAGCTCAAAGCTGTCCAGAAAGCAACGTGTACATATTATGTGGAATAAATTACAAATCAATATTATTTGATAATATCAGTACTCGCCCTTCGGCCCCCGTGGAGTTGGAACACTTTGTGTTAATAAAAATCGCACCTGGCGCGTGTTTATTCAATAACTCCCACAATTCACTTTAAAAATAGATAGGCGTAACAAAAGATATTGTTCGTCTTCAGAAATTTGTTTTTATTGAGGCAGAGATCTTCTTAAAAAGAAAATTATAAACTGAATATTGAGCCCAAAGACTCTATATCTGCTGCTATAAGTTGCTAAGTAATTGGATATATATGTATGTTTAAGTATCTTATAAGGAAAGGCCAATCAACAACAGAATGTATAATATACTGTCAACAATGTTAATTACATATATAATTATTAAATTAAAGAATTATTATCTACTTAAGCAGTTAAAAATATTCTGTCAATCCCCATCTGCATCAGGATCAAGTAAAACACATAAACCTAGTTACTTCACTTTTATAGTAGAGTTTCCTTTCATCGTGCATTTGTTCCAGTAATATTAATTATCAAAAGTATAATTACTGCTTACCAAAGTATAATTTATCAAAAAAAAAAAGAAAGTACACGCTATCAGTTATTCTGCGCACGCGCCACCCGTGAACGGAACATAGCATTTAACTAACATGGCGCCGTTTCCGGTCACTCACGCGGCGCTGACGTCGCTTCCGGAAGTCCCTACTCTACATCTGTTTTAGGGATAATTATATGGTCTAGTAAGGGCATCAAGTAATTCAAATAAAAATTATGTTGATAATTACACTTTCAAATCGACTATTTGTTTTATAACTTGTATTATGTTGTAGTTGTCTTTACAATCAAATCACAATACTATTACTTACTTAAAGTAAGTAGGTGACTATATCACATATTCTGTTCTGTCCTATGTTATTACAATAACTTGCAAATTATTCTAACTCGCAAAAAATGCATTGCATGCAAATGCAATAATAACTCGCAAAAATTTGATATATTAATATTAAGTAAATTATTTTTTGTCAATTAATGAACAATGGCTCCCATAAATTTCATGTTAAGTTCACATTAATTTTATCGTTTAATGGAGAATTAAGGAAAATTTGTCATAATCAAAATCTATTGTGTAAAAATCTATGTCATATAACTTAAACATAATATAAGAGGTTTAATTTTAACTTTTATATTTTACATTTTATATCATAACTAGCTGGTGCCCGCGACTTCGTACGCGATGATAAATTAAAAATATAAAAGAAATTATAACGCTTGACGCCTTGTTGCTATAACACATTGGCCAGGCGTTAGTTACAGTTTTATATTTTAGATAATCCCTCGGGAACATTACTTTTTTTCTTGGATGAAAGGCACCCTATGTCCTTTCTGGTGTCCCAGACAACGTGTATGCAAAATTTCATGGTGGTCGGTTCAGTAGTTTTGGCGTGAAAGCGAGACAGACAGACAGAGTTACTTTCGCATTTATAATATTATAAGTAATGATTGTACATAAGTGCATTATAACATTGCACGAGTTAACCGATTCTATCTGGGTTAATATAAAATATTCACATACTTATCCGTTGGCATAGTGCCACACGGAAAAAGTTTGAATATAGGTAACCTGATACTATCATTTATAATCTAATAAGTAACGACATTTTCCTTTTTTAGTTGAGTGGTTTAACGTGGTGAGGATATTTAACAAGGGTCGTGTACTCGATTCCTGGCTTATCCCTCATGGACGCAATTTGATTCTTATTAAATTCCAAAGGTCGTATTCTCTGACTGTAAGACTTTAAATTGATGTTATTTATTTTTTCTATATAATAATAATAACAATTTGCGCCTTGCTTGCTATTTACGAGGTACCATGTTAAAACTAAAATCAATGAGGTTAAATTCATTATAGTTGTGGAAGTTTTCGTTGTCAATCTGAAGATCACGCGATGCTTCTATTAATTACATAGTATAACTTTACAAGTTATTAAAGAAACTTAAATAGTACTGCGTCTATTTTAACCTTGACATGGAAACAAAACCTTTATAATGAATTAAACTGTATTTTGTTGTAGTTAATTAAACTGCTTTTAAGAAACTTCTGAATATTCCGCCGTTGGATAAGTCTAAGTTATGAAACTAAACATAATAAATGTAATATTGTTTTTAATTTGAAAAACCACCTAACGGGTTTTGATACGATTTTCTTTGACTGACAGAAAGAGCTCTAAACGAAGAAGTTTTATTTAGATACTGTAGAGAAAACGATGTGAAGCCGGGGGCGGATCGCAATAACAAGAAAATTAAACAAAAAATTCTACACACAGCGAATAGTTGTCTAAAATAAACTTTATTGAACAAAAATAAATGAAACTTAATTTTTTTTTAAAACAAAATACACTTACTTACCCTTATAGTCTAAGAGCCGGTCTAAGATCGATCTTCGCCCATCTGTTAACCAGTTGTGACATATTTTTGATCAAATATTATTTATAAACAAACATGCCTATGATAACTTGTCTATCGAAAAGTGGTCATGGCTATTTTTAAATGAATTAATCACCTTCACTCTTTTGATAACCAAATGAAATTTATCTCAACTGATAGTTTTCAACACACAGAATATGCCTAGGTAGGCTTGCCTACTTATTTCTGGCCTACTACTTTCGCCTGGCAATTAGATGTGAACAGGTAAGTCAATATAGGTAACTACACCGATCTGATAACCAATTCAATGTGATATCATAAGAAAGATAATTTAATTTAAAAACCAATCGTATAGGCTTGCCTGCAAAAAACTTGCTTGTGAAGGTGATGGAAAAAAAATGATTAAAATTAATTCAATTAAAAATCTTCTTAATTGTCTTAGGCCGGCTCTCCTACTATTAGTATTATTTATAATTATTACTGTCAATTTTGATTTAGGTAGTCCTGGAAGTAGTTAGATAAGCACTACATGCAGTGTCTCACTTAGAAATATTTCATGTACACTACGCGGAATGTAAAATTGTTTTAACAATTCACCGTTAAGTTATTTCTTTGAGGCTTTATTAGATTGTGTTAAGTAACGTCTCCTGTTCACTGCCCAACCAAGTTATATATATCTAAAGGCTGGAGACATTAATTTCTTCCCCAAGGACAATACACACTGCAGTGCAATAAATGTCAGGGTTGTCTTTTGTGAATACAAGTCGAACTAGAACACTAACAGTTAACAGCAAGGCTAAAACTATAAGTTGTCTTATATTATTTTTGGCAAGCACCCGAAAACTTTTTTACACGAAAATTCCATGGATTTAGTCGAAGCCTGTTTTTTTTTTCTTCAATTTTTCTCTTCATAAAAACCCTTCTCGAATAAATTAAACCAAAAATTAGCTAAATTGGTTGAACCATCTTCGAGTTTTACGCTTAGCAATACATTTAGCGATTTATTTTTACTTACTTAGATTAATTTAGTTAAATTTAGCTAAACAGTAACAATTCGTTAATATTTTTATTATGTCCGTATTTTTTTTATTTTTTTATTTATGTCTTTATTTATTTATTTATTTATTTCTTTATTTCTTTCTTTATTTATTATTTGCTTAGTGGCTATTTCTGTCTGCTAGAGAACCAGTATCACTTCGTCCATTGCTGAAATATTCTGATCATTATGTCCGTTACTGCACTGGAATATTTTTATGTAACTCTAAAACGGTTGCGTAGGTATTGTTAATTATAAAATTGTAAAATATATAATTATCAATGGGTAAAAAATTCAACCTGTTCCCAACTTTTATTTCTTCCTCATGACAGATAGACCGACGCGGAAAGAAAAGCTTTGTTTTATATATTACTAGCTGGTGCTCGCGACTTCGTCCGCGTTGGAAAGTGTATCCCGGGCCAATAAAATAAAATAAAATAAAAAATAAATAAAATAAAATATTTACTTTTATTTTAGATTTCCCGTAGGAATGAAGCACTTTCCCGCGGTAAAAAGTAGCCTATGTTCATCACGGATAATGTCGGCTTCAAATGGTAAAAGAATTTTTCAAATCGGTCCAGTAGTTTAGGAGCCAATTCTATACAAACAAACAACCAAATATTTCCTCTTTATAATATTAGTATAGATGTAAAGATTACATCCTTCATAAGAACTCCGATAAACCAAGCAAGACACACTCATTAATTTCAGTTATAAATCACTGTTTCCACTCAGCGTAATAACAGGATTTGGTGTCTATTTATCACGTTCTTATAATTAAGATCTAATGGTTTCGGTTCGTAATGTAATTGGTGTAAAAAAAGAAGTCAACGAGACCAATTCACATGGTGTGGCGTTAAGAACACACAGAGACGAGACAATATGCTTACAATTAACAATTGTATAAAAAAACATTCACATCGACCAGAAATACACGATTAAAATAGGATCTAATTAAAATGAACTCTTCATACAAGTAGCAGGAAGCTCTTCAATACGTCTCTTCCTGATACGTGGTCTTCTATTTATCATTAAAATGTTTATTGGAGTTATACTCTCAAATTATGTATTACTTTGAATTTTATAGAATACTAAGGACTCGCTGAGGCTGGGGGTGAAATTTTCATAAATAAAAATGTTTCCCATTACCTCTTTCCATATGTGAAAACCGATTTAAAATCGGTCTACCTATTCTCGAGTTTATGAAGTGTACACAAACCAACTTAACATTCTTTTGATTTTTATAGTAAATAGTAAAATATATATAAAATTCAATATTTCTTTGAATATTTCTTGTTAAAATTTACGATTTTTTTTAAGGCACTTACACCATATATTATTTTTACATTTTACATTAAATAGACGAAACACAGTCTAATTTGGCTAGGAATGCTACACGAGCCTAGAGAAGCAGTCAACAATGCTTAGTTCTAAAGTAGCTAATGTCTCGAAAGTTTTAGATATAAAAAAAAATTAATTTCAAAACTATACTGGTATCCTATATGGTTTGGCTATATGGTTAATATAGGAAAAAGATTGCACATTAGTTACACATTTCGCAACTTGACTAAATTTTTTTTTTTTGTTTGTTAAGGGTGTACTTGGAAAAGTGCATCCTTATAAGATTACAATCTAGTCTTACGACTAATGAGTAATTTTACTAAGAATATAACCTAAACTACTAACTGTAATATTTACTAAGAATAATTTCCATTAACACGATTCTTATTGTCTCTATTAAGGGGTGAACACTTTGTTATTGTGTTCTTTGCAAGTAACACTAACTTCACTACATATCACTAGCTTGTCACTGCACTAATTCAAAAGACACTTTGTTATTGTGATCTTTGTGAATATCACTGTTTTAACACTACACTAGTTTAAAAGGTTTTGTACTTTTCAAACGTCTAACTATATTTGTGATATCGAGAAGCTGAATAGCTTCGACATTCACATGATGATGATGTCTTTTTGATGAGCCTCTGCATATTTCTGGATTGACTAAATAAATAAATAATAAATATATTTTTTTATAAATACATACTATAACACATAAATGACTCAGATACAAAGGTAAATGGGGTTTAACATACATAAACATTTGCCCCTAGCGGGATTCGAACCGCGACCGTTTGGTTAACAACTAAGGTTACTAACCACTAGACCAAACGTGTCGTCTGAAATGTTAACTCACCCAGCCTACAACGATTAATAGTAGGACAAGAACAAAAGACACATGACAATAGAAAACATTATCTAATGTCTTTAATAATACGAAGGTTTAATAATACTAAGAAACCGTGAGAATGCTTTTCCCTTACTGCAAGTATTTGGATCAGTGTGTATTTGTATTCATTACGTTTGAACGAAATATGCAAAAGGAGCTCTGCAATAAATTCGTATCACGTCACGTAAATTATTACGCGGCTGAGATATGGCTTCCTCTTCTTTGGAACAAGTTATAAGATATAACGGGACACTTTGTTTACAATAATCAATACTAATAATAAATCTGTAGGGGTCTGTCATGGAGTAATTTAGGTACTTTGTTTTCAAAAATATCGTGTATATAGGCTCTATACATGATACTGAAAATAAATTTACTATTTTAGAATTTTTTTCTGTATGTATGTGTATGTATGTATGTTCCTCCATCACTCTTAAACGAATCAACTGATTTTCATGGAACTTGGTAGATAAACATTTAGAAGTATGGGACACGTGATAGGCTACTTTTTATCTTTTTTTAATGCGGACGAAGTCGCGGGCAACAGCTAGTGATTATAATAAATTTAAAAATATATGATTATAAAATAAAAAGTAGCCTAAGTTACTACTTTATTATAACATCAATGAGAGAGCACAGACATAAATTTAAAAATGTTTTTGGTATAAGTATTATACATATTACTAAAAATCAATCAATTTGACAAACAAACACTTTAATTTTATTTATTAGTTATAGTAGATAAGATATAAAGCAAAACAAAATTGTTTTTGAAGAATCAACGAGGATATATTGTACATTTTCCTTTGTCCGGAGATCCAACGGATTTTGATACGGTTTTCACTGATAGAAACAGCGATTAACGAGGAATGTTTGTGTTACAATTTTCAGGGAAAAAATGCAAAGCCTATATCGGGTCACTAATCTATTGATAACTTCAGAAAACTAACATTGTCCAAATGAATAATAATAAATTAAATATAGAAATATGTATAGAATCAAAATATACTATCATTTGATAAAGATATATGTATTCCTTATATATATGTAACTTCACAACCAACAAAAGTATTACGCAGTTTAGAATAATTTCACAAAAGAATTTACTGCGTAATACGTTCACGTGTTTTATAAGAGTTCCCCTTCTGTCCCATTTTTATAAACGAGGGGAATTCGTTCCCATAATGAGACAAGTGTTTTAAAGCAGTTCTATTATTTGTATGTCGATCTCGTCAATCAATCGCAATCAACTCGAGTTAACTTTTGTACCTATAACATTATTAAAATTTAGTTGGTAATTTGAGACTAATAATGTGTTGTAAAATAAGAATAAACCTTTACGGAAAAGCAGTTTATATAAAAAAAAAATGAGAACATGTTTTATTTATATTAAAAATACAAATTAAATCCGAGTTCTTTTTGAGTAAAAGCAAAAAAATGTTTCAAATATTTAAAAAGCAAATTTTCGATTAAGTATTAATTTTTCATATTATAATTCTTAAATATTATAATTATGTTAATATGTCAATATCATTCATACTTATATAATTATTAACTAAGATTTATGTTAAAATATTATTAATTTTTGTTCTTACTACTATCGTACTATTTATAAACTCTTATTTAATCTGACCTATGGTGTAACAATAGAATGTTTCTGGATATTTTAATAAAATTTGCATAATGTTTCAATTAAATATACATTAATTTTAATATATAACAGATAGACATTGAACAATTTGACTTGAATTTATTATCGACATTTTCGTACAGAACAGGTAGCAAAATACTCTGGCTCAAGTTAACTACAAGTGACAAATGAAGTCCATAAAATGTCGAATTTAGTTCAGAGAACTTTAATGAAAATTCTCACACACACACCCACACATACAAAAGTTTAATATTTGTTAAGAGACGCAATCACACTTTCAAAATTTGATAAGACAAAGTTAGTCTTTGTCATTTTATAATTATTACTGATGAGAAATGTCAAGATTATATTATTGTATAGTTAGTGTAACCATAAAAATTAATCGCCACAAGAAGCGTGAAATAGATTTAATTATTTTTGAACAACGTTCATCACTGTACGTACATTTTTATGACTAAGACTTTTAATGTTAGCTTTTTATCGCTTATTACTAGTTCTGTGTTGTAGTTCTTTACACAGAGCTAGTGAGACTTTTTGAGTCTTCTTCAAATTTTTTTATTTTTTTATGTTAAGGTCGACAGACAGGCTGACGGTCCACTTTGATGGTAGGTGACTACCGTCGCCTATAACACAGGCAACGCCATAAGTGCTACAAGTGCGCTGCCGACCATAGAAGGATTAAGGATAAGGGATAAGGAAGGGAAGGGGTAATGGGCTCTGGCATCCCTTACTCACTCACCGAAACACAACAGCACATATGCTGTTATTTCACGGTGGTATTCTGTAAGAGGGTGGTTACTGCCGCCAGACGGGCTGCCCAAATGACTGCGAAACGCAGTGTGCCCTACCACTACTAGTGAGAGTTTGTTTATTGCTAGTGAGAGTTGTTAGATAAGTTGAGCGTTTGTAACCGTCGTTTACAATCCAACGATACGTCTATATTCAAGGATAGTCTGTTTTAGTCAAAAAAAAGGATGGCATTAAATGAAAAAAAAATATATATTGACATATAAAATTACGGTTGTAACAATGTAATTAACCAGTTGAGTCGTTGAAACAACATACCTATACTTATGAAAAAATGCACAATTTGCAAAAATAATATAGTAATATTGCCGTATTCATTGGGGACCCCTTGATATAATATCCGGATGATATAGCCCATAACGTAGAAGCTGAGGGTCATTTACTGCCTTCCTAGCCATTTGAATTTACCTCTTTTTATCAACTAATTGGGTCCTCCGTGTAATATATGAGATTATTATGCAGGCCTTGTCTTAACCCTTATTTGTCGACCGTACCCCTAAGTAGATACAAATTTATACGCACGAGTAGGCTAATTTCTTACATATTGTAACCTATGTACGTCTTATATGTATTTCTAAACAAATAATCTGAGACAAAGACATCTTATTTATGTTATTTATTTTAGGTAGTATAGTTACCTAAAGAGACAAGTACATTGTTAGAGATGACAGTTTTTATTCCGTGTATTTTTATTCTGTGATTCCCAGTAAAATAAAGCACTATAAATAAATAATTAAAATAAAAATGTTCTTTAATTACTCCAATCTCTTAATCTACATATAATACATACATCACTTTTTTTTAATGTTGCTCATTACGGATCCCTCACTCCCAAATAAACTCTACGCCCGTTTTCCTCCTCTAGTTTTGGTTTAGTAGTGTCTTTGGCAAATCACTTGTCTTCTTTTACCATTGCTACACATACAAGTAACATAAAAAAAAGAAAAGAAGACACAAATGGTTGATATCATCGATGTATAATATAAATATATAATATAATATAAATATAAATATATCAAAACCTACAGAGTTAATAAATGGACTACATACATAATTATGTATCTATATGGACAAAACGGACGTCCGATTGTAAAACTGTTTATGATGATGATGATGAATTGCAGAAATGTAAAAATGTTTGAGAAAATATTTTCCCTGCATCTGACAGAGATTAACTGAGTAACGAAATTATACCTATAGATACTTAAACACATCAAGAAAATATTTCACCAATGTTAAACGTAAGTGATTATGATGAATGCCGCTTTAAATATCCAAAGAAATAGAGTATAATTATGTCGGCAATCTAATTTTAATTATTTTGGTGAAAATCAAAGGCGGAATGATCAGGACAGAGCTACAGTGGGCAGAAAAAGTAATTTGTCATCTGATGGCGGGAAGTTGCACTTCTATCATGTGACAACTGTTTGACAGTTCTACCGCCATATTGGAAACGTTCCAGAATCGCGTTAACCTGCTAGCGTTGGTCTTGTACTAATTTCGGTGTGCTTATTCTTAAGAATTGTGCTCTTTTTACACCATTTCTTACCCACTTAAAACATCAAACAACTCAACCAACCCCTGACTTTCTATAGCTCTATCTGCTGAAAGCTGCTAAAGAGTTGGATATCGCGTAGACTACTTGATGCTGCAGCATCAGATCAAAGTTACTATGTCATGGAAATATCACCAAAGTGATGATGATGATGATGATCAATCCTTACTTCCTTACTAATATTATAAATGCGAAAGTAACTCTGTCTGTCTGTCTCGTTTTCACACCATAACTACTGAAACCCATGAAATTTTGCATACACGTTGTCTGGGACACCAGAAAGGACATAGGATACCTTTTATCCAAGAAAAAAGTAATGTTCCCGAGGGATTATCTAAACTATAAAACTGTAACTAACGCCTGGCCAATAGCAACAAAGTTGTCAAGCGTTGTAATATCTTCACACATTCCACACAGCGCCATCTAGTTCCAAATTAAGCAACTATATGCTGGTATTGTGGATAGCATACATGGATTGCCTTTTTTTTTAAATACATACATATTATAAATACAAAACATGCATACATACAAAAAAAAATGTTAAAACATATAGACGTTTGCCCCTAGCGAGATTCGAACCGGCGACCGTTTGGTTGATAGCTACTCCTTGTTCACTGAAACGAACTTATAGGGAGATAAAGCGCTCAGCTGTGATTAATTATAAAACTTAATTTGTTTCAAACTTTTCAAATAAAGAAATTTTGAAAATTCCTAAACACAACGCATCCATAATCCACTGCGATAACGCGTCCCAGGATAAACATTGAAAATTCTGACCCAGTTGGGAATGGAACTTGAATCGTTGGTAGGAGAAAACTTTTACCAACCATGTGACTAATAGGCTGCTCGATTACGATCGACATTCCCATCAAACAAACGGATTAAAACCACATAGTGTTACTTACATTCAATTCGTAGAGTAAGTAATATGCATTAAATAAATTAGACAGTTAAGCCAAAATTGCTCGCTTTAACGAAGCCACATGCTCCCGTCAGTAATGTGAAATGTAGTTTAATCCGGGCTTATTGTGAGAGCGGTCTAGTTTAGAATGGACAAACATATATTTCAAAGAGATATTTTAAACCGTTCAAATAGTGTTGGTTACTTGACTTTAACTAAAACTAAGTTACTATATTTGCTAAAAACACCAAATATAGGTTTGAACCCTGGTTGAGACTGCAACCGTGAATATTTTAATTGCATACCTTTGTCTGACATTTTATGAACAATACAAAATTAAAATTAAAATAACATGAGAATATTAATTCAGATATTTTTATGAAAATATTTTCTTGTAGAATGAGTTAAAAAAAGTATTTGCTCTTTATCAAAATTAAGAGTATGAATATACATATTCATTTCCTTCGTATAATGTTTTTAACAGTATACAAATGGCGATGTAAGGACACTACGACGAAAACAAATCCGTGACCTAACCGTAACACGAAATAACTTCAAACAAATTAATCCAATATGTGATCCAATAAAGCTTGCGGTCTGCTAAGTATTTGAACTATTTTAATTTGTAGGACCTCTTGAGTATATTCACTAGCTGGTGCTCGCTATTTGAAATATTTTAATTTCCCATTTATATAACACTAGCTGGTGCTCGCGACTTCGTCCGCGTAGAAAAGAATAGAAAGCCATCTACCGTATTTTGGATAGATGGCACTATCTCCCGGGCCAAGCCGCTAGTATTTACTTTTATTTTAGATTTCCCGTAAGAATGAAGCATTTTCCCGCGGTAAAAAGTATCCTATGTTCATCACGGATAATGTCGGCTTCTAATGGTAAAAGAATTTTTCAAATCGGGCCAGTAGTTTCGGAGCCTATTCTATACAAACAAACATACAAACAAACAAACAATCAAATCTTTCCTCTTTATAATATTAGTATAGATACGATCTATTTCGTAGCATATTACGTTCATTAAAATGTAATATATAAAAATAATCAAATCCTTATTACTTCCTTACTAATCCTAACTAATATTATAATTATAACTAATATTATATTATGGATTTCAATGAAACTTTACAATAATATAGCTTATACATCAGTATAAGACATAGGCTATATAAGACATAAAACGCGGACGAAGTCGCGGGCAACAGCTAGTATTATAAATGTGAAAGTAACTCTGTCTGTATATCTACCTTTTCACGCCTTAACTACAGAACCGATCATCATGAAATTTTGCATGCAAGTTTTCAGGGATACAAGAAAGGACATCGAGTACCTTTCATCTGGAAAAAATACCTATTGTTCCCGTGGGATCATTTAAAGTTATAAAAAAAACTAACGCCTGGCAAAAGTGTAATATAAATACCGATGTCAGGCGTTTTATTAATTTTTTTTTAACGCAGACGGAGTCGCGAGTATAACCTAATCTACACTATTATATAAAGTTGAAGACATTTTTTTGTTTGTTTGGCGCTAATCTCAGAAACTATACTGGTTCGAATTGAAAAATTATTTTTGTGTTGGATAGTCCATTTATCGACGAAAGCTATAAGCTATAGAGAAGGCGGACGAAGTCGCGGACGCCACAAAGTTAAATATAAAAATACAGAATTTCTGAGTTAACACGCTCGTACAATGTGTCCTTTGAAAATCGACTAAAATATCAATTCACATGGATTGGAAATGACCAGCCAAATACTAGCCTTGTTATTGTACTTAGCTTTTTTAAAATTAAACTTTTATAAATCCATAACGGATTAGGGAATGCGCTCGTCCTTGAAACGTTGAAAGAATTGGAAAACCGCCAACAAGATTTTGTTAAAATAACAAAATTCCCTGCCAGCACATAAAACCGATTTGGAAGTTGATAAAATATTGAATAATAACTTGTATATATTTTTTAAAGTAAGATAGACTGATGATCCATTTAGTAGGCATCATAATATTATCTTCTATACTAATATTATAAAGAGGAAAGATTTGATTGTTTGTTTGAAACTACTGGACCGATTTGAAAAATTCTTTTACCATTAGAAGCCGACGTTATCCGTGATGAACATAGGCTACTTTTTAGCGCGGGAAAATGCTTCATTCCTACGGGAAAACGGGTAATAGGACAACGGGTAGTAAGAATTGTCCTTCCGTATACTTATCTTTTTCACGTAACTTTTAAATGGCTGAACCAATTGGGTTGAAATTTTGTATGGGTATTTCGATGATTTCCTGGGTGATTTAAAAATACAATTGGACCCGGTAGGTGGTGCTGCTGTCGGTATGTCACCTACTAAACGGCTTGACCGATTGGGTTGAAATTTTGTGTGTGTAATATGGATTCACAGACGTATTATATTTTTTAAAGTTACGCGGTCGAAGTCGCGTGCAACAGCTATCGTCTACAAAATAATTTTGTGCTTCTATCTAAGATGTAATATGTAAGTTGTCTTTTTTAAGTAAAGTTAACTTCATAGTGGTCTTTTTCATAGTGGTCTTCTGTAAAGAGGGCACAACGCAGCTACTAATGTATATAACTTAAAATAGCGTTTGGATTTGATTTTTTTTTAATCTGTGGTGTTAGTTATATGTGCTATAAGCGACCCTGTCACCCTGTCTGACTAACTTATATATGAGAAAGAGAACTTACGAATTATTTATCTTAGGAGCAAGCACAAAATTACTTTGTAGATAATTTGACGGTGTCAGCTAAACTTTGAAGGCTTCTGAACAACAAAGAGATGTACGTTCGCTCAACTTCACGAGTCAAAGGAAACTTTTACTATATGCAAACACGCTGTGAGCTTTTCTACACGATATATTGAATAAAGTTTTTGACAGCACTTGTTCACAAAATACATTTATATTTAATAGTATTTGGCACATATTAAGAAAAAAATACACTTTTAAAGTGTATTATAAAAAACCTGTTTAATACATGTTTAAAACCTGTTTAAAACTAATATTAAACTCAAACTTGGGTATTAACTATTAACACAATAAAAACAATTAAAAGTGTACTTCGCACGCGAACTCCGAGATTTTTTTATGAATGTGGAAATAAACATGAAATTACTCTAGAACGTATATTAATTATTATGTTTGCATTATATAAAAAATTTAAAATACTTTAAAAAACAGAAGTATGAATATTTCTAGGAGCTATAAAGGAGTTATGTTCTTTCTGTTGGCATCTAAATCAAAGTTTTTATACTTCTTTTAAAACGAACTGGGAAACCTTTTTAAAGTTATGTACATGAATTTCTCAGCGACTTAAGAAATTGAAATGTAGTTATATTTTACGTACTAGCTGTTGCACGCGACTTCGTCCGCGTAACTTTATAAAATATAATACATTCGTGTCTGTGAAACCATTGGAAATAAATACACATACAAAATTTCAACCCAATCGGTCAAGCCGTTTAGTAGTTGACATACCGACAGCAGCGCCACCTACCGGGTACAATTGTATTTTTAAATCATCCAGGAAATCATCGAAATACCCATATAAAATTTCAACACAATCGGTTCAGCCGTTTAGAAGTTATGTTAAAAGATAAGTGTGCGGAAGGATAATTCTTACTGCCTGTTTTCCCGTAGGAATGAAGCATTTTCCCGCGGTAAAAAGTAGCCTATGTTCATCACGGATAATGTCGGCTTCTAATGGTAAAAGAATTTTTCAAATCGGTCCAGTAGTTTCGGAGCCTAGTCTATACAAACAAACAAACAAACAATCAAATCTTACCTCTTTATAATATTACTATCGACTTGACTTGACTGCTTTGGACTTGACGGACCTGTTTTGGAAAACTAAGAAAAATTATAGACTTGACTTGACTTTGACTTGACTGACTAGTCACGGGATCTGCTATTTTTGATTTTTTAATTTCAATTTTGCCTTTTTTTGTTTAAAAAAAGGCTATTCAAATTGCTATTTTTACTAATGACACTGGCAAAATCATCGGAGAAGATCTGATGGAGCCAAGACATTAAAAGAGAAGAGAAGAAGAAGAAATATTACTATAGATAAGAGCATTTTGACATTAAGTCCTATCGTGACTGTACTGTACGGAATCTTATTTACATAGATATTATATAAATAATGTAATAAGATCCTTGTGTTTGAGTTCTGCGATCTTCCCCAAAACCTAATATTGGCAGCCTGAGCCTCATATCGAAAGGTGCTCGAGGACACGCCACACTTTTATTTGTGTTCCAATATATTACTCGAGTCCCATTTTATTTGTCTCGCGCCCTTGGGAGACGGTATAGTAAATCTTCTTTTATCCCTTCTATCAATATCGCGAATTTTGCTCTCTATATAACTATACGTCTCATAAGAAAGCTCAACATCGCTTGACAAAGTATGGACAATGAAAAGAATGTTAGACAAACGAAAGCCACCGATTAGTTGTTTTTTTAGTGGGCAAAAATGTGTTGAAAGTACAATCGGCCGCATAAGTCGATTAACACATTAAAAAGTGCAAAACAACTGAACACTCAATTTACTGACTTACTTACTTACTGAAGCTTTTACGATCGTTTGTACTTTGTACGTGAAGTTTATTTTGTTCTCTAGATGTGACAACGACTTATGGCGCGTTGAGTGTTCAGTTATGTTGCACTTTTGAATGTGTTTATTTATTTATTTATTTATTTAATAAAGTACACAAACAGATTGCAATTATGTACATGAATTCAAAAAAATACATGTATAAGTTAATTTATTAAATTGCAGTCCTAAATAGTATACATAGCACGATTAACTTAATTTTAACTAAACACTAATGAACTTAACTAACACTAATAATCGACTTATGCGGCCGACTGTACAATAGATTGAAAAAAGGAAAATGAATGAATAGGGAAATGTTATAATTTTAAAAACAATGGTGCCCTAATGGTTTTGGTTTAACAATAATATCAATACTAATAATAAATCTGTAAGTGTAGGTGTTGTATGTATGTATGTTCCTCCATAACTCTTAAACGAATTAACTGATTTTCATGAATCTTGGTAGATAAACATTTAGACGTACAGGACACACGATAGGGTACTTTTTTTTCTTTTTCAGCGCGCACGAAGTCGCGGAGGCCAGCTAGTATTTTCTATAAGTAAACTTTAGAATCAATACAAAGAACAACAAAAAAGCAACTTTGTTGTTTATTTGGCGAAAGTGTAGGCAAAAGTTGTGACAGGCGTCACTCCAAAGAAACTGTACAAGTTTTTGCTACAATACAATTTCATACATTATAAATAAATATTTTTTCTTGGATTGACAATAAACCCAAAGTGTGATGTTTGCAACAAGTTTTTCAATCGCTTACACATTTTTTGAGCTGTTTATTGATTGATTTTCTCTTCGGATTTTCTATAAAAAAACGACTCGACTAAAACTCTTTTGTAAATATGAAAGTTGCTATAAGTAAGTGTAGGTTAATAAACATATCAAATTGCATGTTGTTTTCACGCGTGTTTTATTTTAAGACATCAAAAATATAAAAGTAGGTATAATGTATTTGTCGCCAGTTACACTTGCAAAAATACTTTCAAAAAAAAAAGTGTCCATCTATTTTGTATGTCAGCAAAAGAATGTGTTTGATGTTTTTTTTTTAATTTTCTTATAAAAACAAGTTTTATACTATTACTAGCTGTTGCACGCGACTTCGTTCGCGTAACTTTATAAAATATAATACATTCGTGTCTCTGTTCAAAATTTCAACCCAATCGGTCAAGCCGTTTAGTAGTTGACATATCGACAGCAGCGCCACCTACCGGGTCCAATTGTATTTTTAAATCATCCAAGAAACCATCGAAATACCCATATAAAATTTCAACCCAATTCAGCCGTTTAGAAGTTATGTGAAAAAGATAAGTACGGAAGGATAATTCTGACTATCCGTTGTCTTATTACCCGTTTTCCTGCAGGAATGAAGCATTTTCCCGCGGTAAAAAGTAGCCTATGTTCATCACAGATAATGTCGGCTTCTAATGGTAAAAGAATTTTTCAAGTCGGTCCAGTAGTTTCGGAGCCTATTCAATACAAACAAACAATCAAATCTTTCCTCCTTATAATATTAGTATAGATATTTGCATAAAACGGTATGTGATGTGGTTTTCAAAACGTAAAAAAAATGTTATATCTTTCTACGCCTGCACTGAAACTTTAGTCACAGTGAAATCAATGCAACGTTGTATTGTTACTTCAGTTATGTAATAAGTTTAGAAGTTCAACGCCCTCTTCCTTTATTACCTTTTATATTGGGCTTTAACAAGAGCTTAACGACAGTAGTCAAGGTCATGTTATTCAACCCCTAATAGCGTGTAAAATGATGCCATGAAAAGGGCAACTACCTGTGAAAATGTGTTTTTTATTTGAAAACTGGAAAAACAAATAAATTCTTCAAATTCAAATTCAAAATAATTTATTTGCTGAATATAGTTCTTCTGTACATATAGTATAAAACAACATTGTATAAACAAAGTCGCTTTCGTCTGTCTGTCTGTTTGGCTATACATCTACTTTTCCTAAACCATGATTACATGATCCATTAGGATTTCGATGCGGTTTTCACTATCAGTGAGATAATTTTTCACAGAAGGTTTATACCTTCTACGAAATACTATGAATACATATTTTTTTAAACAGATGATCAGGCTAAGTGCAAATTGAAGGCAGCTGAACCCGCGAGTAATGACTAGTGCAACATAATATATAATCCTAGTAAAATATCAAATTTTGAATCCATTTACAAAGAATTTTAATCAAGCACTAAGAAACAGCGAAACTTAGGTACAAACGAAGAAGTTTTTAAAACTTGCCGTTGCTAATACCATTTTGTTCGGCATTAAATTTGGTACAAATGTGTTGAAATTTCAATTTTCTTTCCACGTTTATTGAACTTTGCACAAAAGTTCTGGAGTTAGGTACTTGAGACCGAATTTATTTGTCTTGTACTTTTACATTTATGGCACTGGCACTGTTTTTGCACTGTTATCTACTGTTTATCTACCAAGTTTCAAGAAAATCAGTTAATTCGTTTAAGAGTTATGGAGGAACATACATACATACATACAATACCTATATTTACAGATTTATTATTAGTATTGATTGATAAGCAGAAAAACATACAGACAGACCATCCACCTGGATAGCGACTTTTTTTTATTTTATAATACTTGTATGCATATAGATAGACAGATATTTGCAATGCTGTAGAAAAATGAAAGATAATAAATGTAGGGCATTAGTATTATTGATTTCCTGTGAAAGGCTTCACTAGACCTAAGTAGGTTTTGCTCATAGACTGAGCGAAATATGTTAGAAAAGGGTAATAATGGAGTTGAGCGTCTCGAGTAATTTTTGAAAATTTCTTTTCCGTGCGAAGGCGTTGATTGGTCGCTAGTATAATATTATAAGATATACTAGCTGTTGGACGCGACTTCGCCCGCATAACTTTACAAAATATCGCCAATGTTACTCGCTATAATGTAGCCTTCTATATGTAAAAGAATTTTCAAAATCGGTCCAGTAGTTTTTGAGTTTATTCTTCATAATATTATTAGTATATTAGTATTTATAGATGTAGATGACATAAATTTTTGGAACTTTTTTTCTATGTTAAGGTCGACAGACAGGCTGACGGTCCACTTGATGGTAGGTGGCTATACCGTCGCCTATAACACAAGTAACGCCATAAGTGCTACAAGTGTGCTGCCGACCATGGAAGGATTAAGGATAAGGGATAAGGGAGGGATGGGGTAATGGACTCTGGCACCCCTTACTCACTCACCGAAACACAACAGCACATAATGCTGTTATTTCACGGTGGTATTCTGTAAGGTAGTGGTTACTGCCGCCGGACGGGTTGCCCAAATGACTGCGAAACGCAATGTGCCCTACCACTACTTCTCAAATCCAGACCAGAGTCAATTTTGAAAATTATATTAAAATTTCTAAAGTTCACCCCGCCAGGAATCGAATCCGGGGCCCCTGAAACGTTCGGCAAGCACCCTTGCCACTCGTCCAACGGGCTGGTCTTAAGGCTAAAAACGGACATGACGAAAGAAATATGTCCGGAAAATGTATATCTATTTTAAATAGCACTCATAAAAATATCAATAAATATATGACTCTTACTTTTGAATTAAAATTGATAACCTATAACCCCATGAAATAGCGTTCTAACTGGAGCATCGTACAGGCATCGAACTCGAAAACCGCAGAACTGCGGTCGAATTGCCACCACGCATGAATAAAATGACGTTTTGAATTTCACTGTTTTGTGTACCTATATAATATGAGCTCCGTAGCAACTAGACAGATTCTCAATTCAATTCTGGCCACTTACCTATTGACTGCGAAACGCATTGTGCCCTGTAACTACAATATCATCATCATAAAATTGTTACCTTTTCCTGGGTGAGGTACACCTTTCCCTTAGTTAGGATTTATATTTAACGTGTATTCATCCTTTTTCAAATAAAAAAATAATATTAAAACACAATATTAATACCATATCATATAATGATATTATGTAATCTTTAAGGATGGATTTAATACGTAACAAATAGAATGCAATACAAATACGAGCGTCTGCCCTCCGGCCGAACAAAAGCAGAAATATAAGTCGTATCTCAATAGAATACTTCACAGTGCTCTTTCATTGAAAATCCTCGTTTCAATTTTATTTGACAATGCAATGCTATCAAAATAGGAGGTTTTACTTTATGCTGGCAAAGAGAATTGAAACTTTATTCGTACATCTATTAAAGTTATTTTCATTGGCAAGTCTCAAACAAATGAAATGTATTTGATTAAATTTGATTAACAGTATAAGTATTGATGAAAAAGTATATAAATGTGAGATTGCATAGACAAATTCCTTATAGAGAAGGAAAAAAAGACATTAACGTCTAGGTAAAGTGGCATCGAATTAATATAACTCTGCGATCATTAGCTGTTATTTGTCAGACAAGACTTCATTATAATCTATGCTAATACTAGCTACACGCTCCCGGCTTCGCGCGTGTTCAAATTAAAAACTATCCTATCTTTTTAGTTGGACCAAATTACACATAGTTACATAATTTTATCAAAATCGATTCAGTAGTTTAGGAGTTCATCGCGCACAAACATGTGACACGTAATTTTTATAATATATATGAAGTTTATAAAGAGTTATATATACAGTTTTTATATTTATTTGTATGTAGAGGATTAAATCATTGAAACTACTCATCAGATTTAAAAAATCTTTCACCAATAGTTATGTGAACATAGTAAATTTTACGACAAACATATTCTAAATATTCCACTGTAGGGAAAAACAGCTAAATAAAAAGAAAGATTAAACGCTTGGCAAAGTAGATATTATAATGTCAGGCGAACCCTTATATTGCTCTACATATTTTGTCAGGCGTAAATCTCTTTTATTTTTCAACGCGAAGTCGCGGGCAGCTTTATCACATTTAATGATTGTCAAAAGGTTGTCTGCTATAAGTCTGCTATAAGTCAAATAATTAAAAAGATTGTCTCCTATTTAATTCTGACTGTGAACCGGAAGCTCCGATAGGTGGCGCTGCAAGGCGCAAGCACATTCAGGTATGTATGTGATGACAAACAAAACGTCTAACATTTACATTTAAAGATAATGTTTCCTTCCTTTCTCAACATAAAAGAAGCATCGATAAAGTAACTCTACATTTACCAAACAGTAACGTATTGTCGGTTGATTAGTCCGTGCCATAAAGAATCATCGTATCGTGACAGGGAATACAATGGCCGTTTTTGTGCTCCAACCGTTAACATCGTTTATTGAATTCAGACCACAAACGGTCACGAAGTCGATTCCCTTTGCGTCGATAAAGGGTATACATTCGTGATGTTTGTCAATACGCATTTTAGGCGAATATTTATCAAACGTTTGGTCTTCTGACTTGTATTGCGTCACAAAATGATACATTCAGTGAGAAAACCTTTTGTGGAATTAAATGTAACCCAAAATATTTTATACTAGCTGGTGCCCGCGACTTCGTCCGCGTTCTGTATGAAAACTACCCTATGTCCTTTCTGGTGTCCCAGACAACGTGTATGCAAAATTTCATGATGATCGGTTCAGTAGTTTTTGCGTGAAAGCGTAACAAACAAACTTATATTCTCATTTATAACATTAGTAAGGATTAGTAAGGATTCCAACAAAAATTAAATCATCTTAATCAAATGTGATCATCTGCAACAAGAGTCTAAGAAAGCTTTAGTCATATCTAAGAAATAAATAAATATTAAACATTTTAGGTCTATAAAATTTTGGTATAACTTCTAAAATATAACCAAATATCACACTACGAAAAAACTTTTTCTGAACGAAGTGTAAGAATATACGAATAAAAACTGAAATAATAAATATTAAGTTATATAGAATACTTATATTATACGATCAGCAAGCAATAACATAAAATGATGTCCAATAATGTCCACTTAGCGTAATAGCTTCGTAAGTTCATTCGTATAATATTTATAGCTTTCGTTTGTGTTAATGCAGGAGGATATTTACTTCGAATTGAGTTTCTTTTCGCCCAAATTGTGTGAGCAAAATATTCGAACTAAACCAATATTATAAATGAGAAAAGTGAATTCTTTTGTTTGTTACACTTTCACGCAAAAAACTACTGAACCGATCACCATGAAATTTTGCATTCACGTTGTCTGGGACACCAGAAGGACATCTAAGGGTATATTATCATCGAAATAATATATCTACAGTTAGTAATACATATTTTTGAAGACCTCTTGTAATATGGGTAAAAAGTAGGACGTATGGTACTTTTCATCCAGAAAAAAGTGCCCTTCCGGAAGTTCCCAAAGGGATTCAACTTACAAAAATATATAACAAATAAAGTCTTTAAAGAGTAAATATTTTTAACATTCATTACCCCCTCTCTTCCTTATTCCTTATCCTTAATCCTTCTATAGCGTTGTTTGAGTTAGGTATAGGCGACGCTGGCCACTTACCATAAAGTGGACCGTCAGCATACCTAAGAAAAAAGGGGCACGGGCGAAGTCGCAGGCAAAAAACAATAAAGTCAAAATTACACCCTCTGAATTCAAAACCAACACTACTATCCAATTACACCAATGGGCTCATAAAATGTAATTACATTGGAAATGTTACATTAACTGACTTTCACAACAAACCAACTAAAAATTACAACTTGCACGTTCGCCGTATTCATTAACGCTCAAATAAGAAATACATATTACTTTATCCCTTATGAAGGAACAGTGTACTTTACTTATATTAAAGACATCATCTTCTTGTGTCGCGATGCGATACGTAACTCGATGCGGACGCGCTTTGTCTGCCAACAAACCGTTCTTGAGATTCTTAAGATTGAAAACACCAATTAGTTAGGAGTAATTACGAAATGCGTATACCCAATAAGCCGCGACTGGCGCACGGAAACAAGATACTTAAAAGCAAACTAATTTATCTACGAGTATATGAAGCTAATAGATTGATTTGAAGAGATTGAAACTAATCTTGTTAGTTCAATTTTTAAATTGAGATGTTCAGTCTTAATTGTGCTCATTTATAAATATTAAGTAAGTAAGTAATTATTTATAACATGAAGGGTAAAACTTAAGTTTTAAATTTAAACAGTTTAATTAAATGAAAATTGAATCTGACGAGCCCGTTGGATGAATGGTTAAGGTGCATGCCTTCCACATCCAATAATTTTCCATTCACATACTTAATGAAAACTTTTTTTAAGGTTACAGGTTAAGGATATGCAGTACTTCCTTGCAGGTGCGTTACCATTCGAACTGACGCCATCTTTGAAGACACAGCGAGAACTTATTTAACTGCGAAAAAGTAGCTGCAAGAAAAAGTAGAGAAAATATAGGTAATATTTAGTTATGTCGAAATATAGGCATAAGATAATCCTTCCTCATTCCCTCGTCATCACATATTACCTAATAAAATATTATAAGAGTTATCAACTAAACCACTCAGAATAAACATAAAAGTTGGAGAGAGATGTACATAAAAGCTTACATCATCGATACAAGTATCTGTTCAGTTTATGATACGTACATTCGGTGAATACTAAAATAGAATATAAAAGCTATACGGAGTGTGACAGCTTTTTGAACGCTTTAAATCCCATTGAGTGTATCATGAAAAGAGACGACTATTTACTTCATGTAGACTTGTAGAGTGAAGACTAAAAAAAGACTACGTCAGGATATTTGCAACATTCAACAATACTTAGGATTACTGAATATTTAAAATACTCACGAACCTAACATTTTCCAGAATAAAAAGTATGCTAAGTATTTCTTAATTCATCTAATGAACTACTTATATAATTTCAAACATTTTATTATTGCCAAATTTCAAACAAATAAATTCAGTAGCTTTTACGTGAAAGGGTAATTAATATTTACATCCATCCTTAAAACTTTCGCATTGATAATATGATTAGGATGGATCGTGTTATTTTGGAAGAAATAAATATAATAATTACTAGCTGTTGCCCGCGACTTCGTCCGCGTTAAAAAAGATAAAAAGTAGCCTATCACGTGTCCCGTACTTCTAAATGTTTATCTACCAAGTTTCATAAAAATCAGTTAATCAGTTTAAGAGTTATGGAGAAACATACATACAGAAAAAAAATCTAAAAATGGTCAATTTAGTTTCAGTATCATGTATAGAGCCTATATACACGATATTTCTGAAAACAAAGTAAATTACTCCATGACGGACCCCTACAGATTTATTATTAGTATTGATATTGATTAATTAGAATTATAGATACTAGAGGAGATAAAAAATAAATTTGTCTATGAATCAATTTTGAATCAACTTAATTTTGTGAAAACATCGCAGGACGATATGCGAATTAATTAGTTTTCAAACGAAAATTCACACAACCTAACCACAACCTGTTTGTTGACATCCTAATTTACCTGGGTCTATTAGCAATGTATTGTTTTAAAAATGCAAGACACTTTGTAGACACGCCCACTTTAAACAATGGTCAAAGTTATGATAATATAAAGCCGATTGCTTCCGTGTCGTGTCGTGACCTAATTTAGCAAATTTGACTAACGAAACATGCATTAATGAAAACATTGTGCGTGACGGACGTTACCGAAAACTGAAAAACCTTTTAAAATTCAATTTAGAATTTAATTGGCGAGGGTTCTGTATGTAGTTTACTAAACAATTAGTTTGTTTGTTAGTACAAACGTTAATAAAATTGGTGAGCATATTTTTTAATGCAACAGTCAACGATTATAAATTCACTATGCTATATTTGTCTTAATTCTATGTTAGACCATAACATACACATACGTAGTTTTAAATACGTATTTAATTTGTTATAATTGTACCTATGTACTATCAAAATAGGAAATTATATTTTCTCGGCCAAACTAATATAATGGCTTATTCATTTACATTTAATTCTGTATTTATATTTAAAATTATTTAAGGAAAATAATCAAACAATATTTAATTAACAATAATACAATAAGGAAACATATTTCCCACTATCCTCATTTCCAATTTGACTACAATATTAAATTGTAATTGTCCAATATGTAAATAATTGTAGGTCATACCCAGTGTGTTATGATTTTAAAATTGTATTATGGTCTTATTATTTTTTTTGTGTAGTTTTTCTTTCAATTTAATATGTACATGGTTAGTTATATCAATGAAATAGTTTAAATATCAAATTTTTTTTAAAACGAACCTGAATAAACATTTCTTTCAGCGAGTTAAAAATAAATGTATTCTCCCACGGCTTGACCTTATTAAAATGGAGTTGAAAACGCTCAACATAACAAGTTAACTCTGAAACAATGTTTTCGTTCCACAGACCCCTGAAATGGTAAAAGTCGTTCCCTGTTCTAATTAATTAAAATGGCGGTCAACGCCGCGGGCGATCAATTTTTTCTGAATAAAACCGCGTTCGACGAAAAAAAACACTTCACCAACAATAATTTCGCCACTGAAAAAGTTGGAACGATAAGAAACGAATTTTGAGATTGATGTTAGGTTACAAAGGCCAGAAAGTTTGAAGCGAAGTGGTATTAAAAAAGATACCTAATCTTTTTGAACAAACGACTTAAAATATCCATAATATTATATACCTAAGTTACTTTATGATTAATTATGCTCTTGTGTTATTAATTAATAAGTTTTCTTTTGCTGTTGCAAAATATATATATCCAACGAATTTAAATATATATATACCAAAAAATTGTTTGATCCTATAACTATTGAGTGATGTAATTAAATTTTGTAGATGATATACATATTATATATGTAACTACACCATCAAACTCTAAATATCGCCCAATTCTGTTATCATCATTTTCTGAAGGAAGCAAATTTGAAAACTTATTTAAATAAAAAAAAAATTACTTAAATAAAAAATCTTTACCAAAACAAACTATGAGATAAGAGTGCTAAGAGAGCAGTAAAAGCTTTAAAATTAAAACCTTAAATAAAGCGTAGTCAATTAAATTTAAATGAGCCATCAAAACTTTCTAATAAACATCACAACGTATAAATTGGCCGGTTCGAGTCCAGAAACATTTCCATCGAAAGAATCCACTGCGCGCATTCTTAAAAACTTCTGCTGTTCCGAATTCAATATGAGAACACACGTTCTTTTAAAATGAACGCGCTCTTTTGTTGAAAACGCCCAATTATCTATTTTTGCCTAGTTATAACTAGTTTTTGCCCGCGAATTCGTCCGCGTCCGTAGCGTTCGTAGTTACCAAACTTCACGGGACTAATCTGAAGATTGTCTGAAAATTTCATCAAAATCGGTTCAGTGGTTTTGGAGTCCATAGGGAACGTAGATACATATTACATACACACACATTTCCTTTTATATAAAAAGGAATAGATAGATGTCTATATAAGGCGATTTGTTTCTCCGCTAACTTCCTCCAAATCACCCAACGGATCTTGATACTATTTTCACAAATGCAAAAGCGATAAACTAGGATCGTGGGCAGATCGTAAAGTATAAAATCAAAAATCTTTCAACAAAAGTCAAAAATAGGTGCGACGAGGAGTGGAGCGAAGCAAAGCGAGGAGAAGCGTGTTAGATTTACATGGAAATAAATTTGGGGAGCCGAGCGAAGCGGAGCGGAAAGAGGCGACCCTCTCTGTTTTAACAGAAATCATCTGCTAGGAATATCATGATATGCCCAATTCTACGATGTGCCGACGACATAAATATAAATTGCAATATATTGCATTTTTGCAATGCAAAAATTTACTGGTTGCACTGGTCCAGTCCAGGGCCATTCATTGATTGAATTATACAAAAATCGGCCACTCAAAGAATCACAATAACATCACGTGTGTTTACAAAACTCTTTGTTCAATATTATAAATATAGCGCTTATTTGGTTTTAACCGTGCATCCTATAATATGTTCCGGAATACTATTTTTAACTATTTACGTTTGAAAAAATACTATTTTCGTAATACTTATATTGACTGGGTAAGAAATAAAAATTCATCTTTTATTAGAGATGGGTTTGCTCTTGGCCAACCTGCTATCAAGGATGAGGCCTATTACCATAGAGGTATAATTCCTACAAGTAATTACGGAGCGAGATCACCCAGAAGATGCTTTAAAATATCTCTAATTTTTTAACAAGGGTAACAAATAAAGGCAACTTTTATTATAGGTACTCAAGAATCGAATAAACTCTCATTTAAAGTTTAAATGAAATGTTATTCATTGTAATAAATAATGTATTAACAAATAAAACTAAATTTAAATCTAAAATTAAAATTTACATCATATTGAAAACTGGTTCTCAGTTTTCGATGCAACCAAAGTTGTTAAAACAAATAAATGTGTTAACACATACTAACCGGCGGCCGTTTCTACAAAAAGTAGAAACAAATAAATAATTCCAACTTTTCACACGATTAGCAAGTAGATTTTTAGATAACTACGTGCTAAGCTTTAGATACAATCTTTATATACACGATGAATTGCATATGAATTGCAATATCGCATACACAACAGTAGAACTCATTTTATGTTTTTGTTTATGTTGTTCTATTATAAAAATACTAATATTTGGACATGCTTCGTTAAAATTATTCGAGCCCAATCTGTCATAGTTACTGTGCAGTAGAACTACATAGATTTTTTGGACCAAACTGTTTTATCGTAGAACTAATAGTAGAACTGTTTGGACTAACCATTCGTTACACTCAAAGAAATAAGATCGTTCATCAAATATTTCTATTTATTGATCGGCGTTATGGAGTGGATGAAATTAATGCTTTGATCATTGACTTTGATGGACTATTTTTATTTTAACTTCATTAGGAAACGGACACGTGCAACTCGTGCAAGTGAAACAGCTATTATTGATCTGTTCATGACATGTCTTTTAAAATATAAATATTTTCATATAACTCCTATTTTTAAACTTAGTCAGATGTCAGATCTATATATTATTACTAGCTGTTGCACGCGACTTCGTCCGCGTAACTTTATAAAATATAATACATTCGTGTCTGTGAAACCATGGAAAATGGAAATACAATACAAAATTTCAAACCTATCGGTTCAGCCGTTTAGAAGTTATGTGTAAAAGATAAGTACGGAAGGATAATTCTTACTACCCGTTGTCCTAATACCCGTTTTTCCGTAGGAATGAAGCATTTTCCCGCGGTAAAAGGTAGCCTATGTTCATCACGGATAATGTCGGCTTCTAATGGTAAAAGAATTTTTCAAATCGGTCCAGTAGTTTTGGAGCCTATTCTATACAAACAAACAATGAATCAAATCTTTCCTCTTTATAATATTAGTATAGATATCTATACATATTCTATTAGGTATATTAGCCATTAACCTTATGTATTAATAGTTATAGATACAGCAACCTAAAAGTTTGTATTATTGTTGTGTGATAATAATAACTACATAATATAACTAATCTCAAAAGCTATAGTAAAAAAATCCAACATTATATTCCATTATATATATAACTAATACATTTTCCTTAAAGAATATCGATAACTAGAAAAACATCTCAATCGTGGATTGTTTTGCCTTGGTTCTGTTTACTGAACACCGAAAAGGAATTGAAGGAATAAAAGGAATGATTGAGACAAATATTTGGATAGTAATATAAAAGATTACGAACGTTCCTAATTATTAAAATACGTGACCGTTGAATGAAGATATTTTATTTGTATTAATTTATTTGTATTGCGATAAATATTCCAATTTGTTTTTTTTTAAATAATAATAATTACAGGCTACACCTGTAATTCATTATTATTCCTATGTGTTTAATTGAAGTCGAAATAACAGAAAAACGCTTATGAGTTGTAATCGATTTTAATGAAAAAAAATTTCTTTGACCCATTTTAATGCCTTCAATATTCGATAGGAGAAAAAAATTACTCAAACCCGTTTCATCGATCTTAAATGCACATGAATCCATGAGACCGTAATTAAAATTATATGATGTTTATGTTCCTTTTAATTAAATATATAGGTATCCCTGACAACGTGTAGTATGCAAAATTTGATCGTGAGTGAAAAGTTAACAGAGTTACTATCACATTTATAACATTAGTAAGGACTTATTGAAATATTTTTATATAAACACTAGGCTGTTGCCCGCGACTTCGTCCGCGTTAAAAAAGGTAAAAAGTAGCCTATCACGTGTCGGTACTTCTAAATGTTTATCTACCAAGTTTCATGAAAATCGGTTAATTCGTTTAAGAGTGAAGGAGGAACATACATAAAGAAAAACATTCTAAAAATGGTCAATTTAGTTTCAGTATCATGTATAGAGCCTATATACACGATATTTCTGAAAACAAAGTAAATTACTCCATGACCGACCCCTACAGATTTATTATTAGTATTGATAAAATAGGTATTTTGATATAGCTGTGTATATTAATATGTAAGGGTAAATAGGAAATCGAGCTGCTCATCGTTTAACGAAATGACAGAACCACAATAGCCAAGCTCAATTCACACGTCGTCGATGCTCAAACTATTTTCAGCGCCAAAGTGACACGGTTTTTAAGTCTGCGGTATTTGTATCGACTTTAAAGACTTATTTATTACCTCCTGAGTTTACATACTAAAAATGCATTCCCAAACATTCTACCGTTATACCTCGCGGTGTGACTTTTGTTCTATAATTAATATATCTACATATGTATAAATAATATTAAATATTTTTTTCAACAACCAATTTACACACACACAGGTGGTTCTTTTACCACGGTCAAATAAAAATAGTTTTTGTCTATTTGTCTTAATCGGCTCTCAGAAACGGCATTATTTGGATGAAATTTAGCACACAGATAGTTTATTACCTGGATTAACATATAGGATACTTTTTATAATAGAAAAATTTTAGGTACCTGTGAGATTTTCAAAAAACGAATTACAACGAGTACAAAGTCACAGGCACAGCTAGTTTATAAAATAAAGTCGTTCTCCGTTTCTCTGCCAAATATTTCTAAATGACCCAAATAATTTTTCATTAATGGAAAAAGCGATAAACAAGGAAGGTTTTTGCAGAAAAAATTGCAACTATAGATAAAAAAACATAACCTAAATATACCTAACAAGAGGTCGAGATAAAACAAAAAATAATATTATTACTTGACGTATTGTGTTTAACTTTTAAAAAGATAGTTTTGAAACTATTATCGTCGAGTGTTACTAATTCAGCGTTGACACTGAAATAACAAGGCGAGTAAATTTATAATGCCCTTAGAAGTGACGGCCAACAAGCTAATGATTAACTCAAAAGCTTTTAATATATGATAGTCTTAGATTTTGTTGACGGCGGAGATAATAACAAGTAGATAAATTATATGAACCACACGAATCTGAATTAAGGAGGCAAGAATAAATTGAGTTTTTTTTCTTCAACTAGATATTAGGTAGTTACCTACCATATTTTACGAGTAGGAAAATGTAAAGGTGATTCATTGTCCAAGACTTGAGCCTAATAAAAATAATTAAAGACAGATTTAATAGTTTTTGATTTAAAAAAAATTAAAAAAATGTCTTTCAAAAATCATTCAGAACCAAGACAATAATTGTAAGCGTTTTTATATTGCACTAATATAACGCTGCAACTGTAAGAAATCAATACATCATCATAATTATAATCAATACTAATAATAAATCTGTAAGTGTGGTTATATATGTATGTATATGTATATGTATGTATATATGTTATATGTTATATGTATATGTATATGTATATGTATATGTATATGTATATGTATATGTATATGTATATGTATATGTATATGTATATGTATATGTATATGTATATGTATATGTATATGTATATGTATATGTATATGTATATGTATGTATATATGTTATATATGTATGTATGTATATGTATATGTATATGCATATGTATATGTATATGTATATGTATATGTATATGTATATGTATATGTATATGTATATGTATATGTATATGTATATGTGTGTGGTTGTATATATATGTATGCATGTTCCTCCATAACTATTAAACGAATAGATAAACATTTAGACGTACGAGACACAGGATAGGCTGCTCTTTTCTTTTTCAACGCGGACGAAGTCGCAGACACCAGCTAGTAATACAATAAAATCGTAAACGAGTCACGTCTGTATAAGAATTATTTTTTCAAAAAATAAAGTAATTTGCACACATTGTACTTATACCTATGTCTATTTAATAACATATACATTTTTACTATTTATTTCTGTGCACTATAATCTTAGAAACGGCTTAACCGTTTTGAATACGGTTTTCACTGATGTATTGTTGCAAGCTTCCATTTAGTGTTTGTTTCATTCCAATCGGATATAGATATAGACAGTATATCTGAAGTTCTAAAAATATTAGACCCAATAGCAGATTTAGCATTTAAATACGGGATATTATTAATTGCACATCAAATAAAATAATCACCTATCAATTTATTTTCATCATTTATATACCTTTGCACATCAAATAAGTTATTTCGCTACAAATAAACTAAATGTTTAACAAAACTAGTACTGCAGACAATTCGAAAATACACATCAACACTACATTACTTTTTTCCTCTAATGCGAATCAAATAAATTCCTTTAGGTACAAAAATAATACAATCTCAACAGAAATACTGACTGCACAGCAAATTAATCACACCGTGCATAGATAATACTCATTCTCATAGCAAAATAACTATCCGAGAAGCATATATCCTAATAAGCACCTTAAAACTTGCTCATCATATTTGTCTTAATTTCTAAGAACATATGCTCAGCAAAATAAGTATAGCAATAATTTTTTTTATCTGATTTCGCGCGCTTTTTTGTCACTAAGTAAATTGTACCCTTTTTTTAATGTTAAGGTCGACAGACAGGCTGACGGTCCACTAGATGGTAGCTGGCTACCGTCGCCTATAACACAAGCAACGCCATAAGTGCTACAAGTGCGCTGCCGACCATAGAAGGATTAGGGATAAGGGATAAGGGGTTTCATGTCACCTGTGTAAATATTCTCATAATAAAAATTATAATAATCGAAAAGAAGGCTAAAATTTAAATTATGGACTGTCGAGTTGGCTGACCGTGAGTTTAAAGGGGTTGTATAACAATTACTTTATACTAGAAAATACTTATTTTTATTAGAAAAAAGAGTTAGGTTAGGTTCTAGGAATGTATATGAAATGTGAGCGAAGTGAGCACACCCGGGTAAAAATTTTAAGCAAAAGGTGTATATTATTATTTGGACATGGTTTATTAAATACATACCTCGGAGTAGGAGTTTAATTAGTTTAATATTAATTCTAAACTAATTAATGTTCTATAAAGCATTGATTACGGTTTTATAAAACGGTAAAACGGACGTTTGTGTTTGTCTGTAACTTATAATAAGAAGAAAAATATGTCAAATAAAATGCTGTTTTATTTAGGTAAATTGCTGTATGTTATATAAAAATAGAAGCTATATTTAGAAAAAAAAGCGTTAATAGGTATAATGTGCGTTAGTCATTATTAGCTGTGCATTAATAAAAAAGCTATACATTAAGATAAATAGCGGTACGCCACGAATATAAATTGTAGTGTATTTAGTAATATGTTGAGGTGAGTATTTTGCTGTGCAAATCATTATTTTAATGTGAATTCGGATTATTTTTGCATACAAAAAGTACTTTTTTTGATATGCGTTTAAATACCACCCTTTAAATACGGTTGTATTTTTAGTTTAGTTTCGTCAATAAAACAATGACGTTACTGTTACAAAATAATATCGGCTATTAGAACACAAACTTTCACCTTTCCGTTATCAGCTGCCCCAATTAGGAATGTAGAACTTCATCAAATTGTCGTCTATATTGTTTAACCAGTAATTTATGGTGTCATGCAGAGTATACATTCTAATACGTGTCAACTAGTAGGCCTCTTGAGAATGTAATATTAAAGTTTGTGAATTGTTTGGAGAAATTTTTGATTAAGTTAATAAAATAAGTATAATACCTTCAAGTGCAAAGATTTAATTGTTTCTTTATTTCTACTCTAAAATATTATACTCTATATAAATGTACAAAATATACTAGTAGTTGTAGTTTAATTAACTAAGTAGTTTTCTACTTAACTGTGGAAGTTTGTTACTATAGGCTTAATTTTTTTAATATACTTAATATGAATATAATATAATATGATATAATGTTGAATATGAAAAAATTGACAACTGTCAAAACTATCAATGAAAAAATAATATAGTCATAAATTAAAGTTATGTCTAACTAAAACTAAATTAAAATGTAAGACGTTATAATATACTCGTACGTTTTCTCAGGTGTTACATCTTCCATTTTCCAACTCGGATGAAATCACGAAGTCAAGCGAACGAAATCAAATATTTTGTTATATAAATTAAAGATAAAATAAATATTTACAATGAAAAATAACATTTGCTAAGTGAAATTATATTACCTCCCCGTCTGGTAACGATAACTATAAATTTTACTGCACAACAAACAAAATTTGTTGGAAACGCAGAATTTCTTGCAAGTGTTTATTTAAATTACAATATTTTTACGTTAAAACCAAATATTATTGTAGAATATACTGATAATATTTACACTTGTCGGCATCTGCGGAATTTATTACATTTTTAATCAGAGAAACTTATTGGCTACAGTGATTTCATGGGCGCACAATATGAAGAAGAAGTATTTAGAAACATTTATTTGCATAAACATAACACACACATAACTATACAAAAAATTAATTTGTAATTTAATACAGTCTTAAAAAGGGGCAAAATTTAGAATTATAAGGACACAAAGACATAAGAAGAATTCGCCAGTAAACATTGTAGTCAAGCAGAAATACCTCAGGAAGGATTTTTTTAACCGATGATGCCAGAGAGCTGTACAATATATTTATTACTCTAGAGTTAGTGATGATAATTTAGTAAAATATTATAGTATTTTAGTTTAGTTATAATTTAATAAAATAGTAGTGTATATACGACCTTGCCCAATTAAGCGATATGCCTCTCAATAAAGATTTTTTAAAAATTAAGATTCTTGCAAAGTTTGCGCATCCGCGCATGCACTGTGCACACTGCACAGTTGCACCTTAAATTGGGGTTATGTAATTTTAATTGTAACAACTGATTATAACACTCACAATTGTATGTACAGCCGGTAGAATACATAAAAGGGGCATCTTTTATTTAACTAAGATTTATTTTATTTTATTCTAATCTATTTAATTTAGCAAGGTAAGTGGCGCTAAGTCATATACTTATGGGAAAAGACAGCACGTGGGTGGGCCTAATTGCTTGTTATAATTAAAACTTACCGATAACTGACTGGAGCTCGCAAGTTGATTGACATGTCTCTCCTTCGCACGGTTAGTTGACGTTTATCGCCTTCCCGCCAACTCGCGTGACTTTTGGTGAAACTGGCAACACCGCAGCTCACGTTCAAAAACTCTATAGACATATCAACAGTATCGTTCCAAGCGCTTTCGTTCAAAAACGTCTCGTTTAAATTCACTGTAACATTTTCAAAAATGGAATGGTTCGACAGCTCGTAAACGCCATTATGTTTGGGACTAGAATAGACGTAAACGCGATTCAGTTCGGTGTCGTTCTCTGTTTTTAACTTTAAACTTTCGCGACGCGTCGCGTTCTGGTTTAGGTAATCGTCCACGGTTGTGTACCAGGCTTCTAAGATTGCTATGTGCGAATCTAACTCTCGGCACGTCAGTCGAAATTCGTAATCGTGACATTGTTGCTCCTCCACAATTTCTGGAACAAAATGGAAACATTTTAATTATTAGGGTTTTCTCTTTTTTAATGTTAAAGTCGGCAGACATGCTGACGGTCCACTTGATTGTCCACAATGGCTACCGTCGCCCTATAACACCGTCGCAAGCACAGATCACCGGAAATGCGCGCAGCCCCGCTAGAGATATGGCACCGCTAAAGAATAGAGCGTGCCACGGATTTGTCTAGCTCGACAAATTCAATCACGTGTTTCGTCACGAACGACAAGCGAGCGAACAAATGCTATTGGCCCGGCAGTTGTGTGCGTGTAAGTGGGTACGCCGAGTCGGTTATGATTGTGTGCTATTTGTAATTACGTGAGTGTGCGTAATTTTAGTGACACAGTTGTTTGTTCTAATATGCCACATCTCTAGCGGGACGCCCGGCCGCGCGCATTTCCGAAGATCTGTTAATGCAAGTAACGACGAAGGTGAATGTAAGTGCGTTGCCGCGATAATTATAGAAGGATTAAGGATAAGGGATTGGGATGGGACAGGGAAATATCTAGCATCCCTTACCCACTCACCAAAGCACAACAACACAAATGCTGGTATTACACGATAGTCTTCTGTAAGAGGCAGGTTACTCTAGAACCCGTAAGACCTACTAATTCTGTAAAAATAGAATTTCTTCATATTTGAATTAAAAAATTTAATAGCATATTGTTATATTCTTTGATATAACTAACTTAATTATAAGCTACTATTCCGTATAGCTCCATCGCATGGAATAGAACGATTCTGATTATAATAATGAGTTTTTCCAATAATTGCAGCAATTAGGGGACCGCAGTATAATGGCTTGTGCAGAATACGCCTCACATTATAATATTATTATATCAAGTTAACATAGTTAAGAAATGAACACAATATTCTTATATACAAACAAACTTGGCAACTATAATATAAGTAGAATAATAATCGCGAAAAATAATAATTATTGTATTTTTTTTTTAATATCTCATTTATTCCCGCAATCTACAGTATTTCCAAAAGAAGTGTTTGCAGCAAGATCCAGTGATTTTTTACTCAAATAAATTATATTATTAAAATTATAATATCTATTAATTTATTGTAATAAATTATAATTTTCAATAAGTATCTACATCTAGTCTTAGTTCTAGAATTAATCTTTGAATGGCTCTATTATGTCACACCATGTCATAGTAGAGTCATTGTCACTAAAAGGTAAAAGGTAATTGATATGCACTCATGAATATTAGTTAAATATGCGTATAACGGCATCATTCAGGAAACTACACACATAATTTAACCAAATTTTAGAAGTATGTAATAAAATTTGTAATTAAATGTCCGAAAGTATTTACTAGTAACAAAGTTTAATGTTGTATAGATATTCTTACATTAGATATTATATTACATCGATGATTATATTTGTTGTTCTGGTGCAAGCAAAATGTCGATTGATTTAGTTAATGATTGAATAGTTTAGTTTCTTTTTATAGGATATCGTTCAATCAAACCCGGACTATTATTGGTTTTTTAAATTAAATATACTTTGGTAATAAGTATTTCTTCATTTTTTCAGTAATTTTCTGCAAATATTTCGAATCGATATAGGTACGAAAAATAATACTTTCGAACTTTCAACACTTAAAATTTTTAATACTTTCAAACATGAAAACCCATTACCAAATGGTACAAGTTTCAACAGAAAAAACGAAAGTGATTAAAACACTAATATATCTGAGAATAAATTACTATTATTATTAGTCCTAATTGCACTTCTAACGGTATATACAAAAATCCTTAACGGAGTCTAAATATGTACCGTATAGATTAAAATTGACTTCTAAATAATTATTATTATAATCTAATTTAATAAAGAAATCATCATGCCAACGACCTCCTATTAAAACACGCACATACAAGTAAAACAGAAATCTTATAAAAAATTTAACACGATTCCTTGGCTTGCATTAATTCAATGGGGAAGCATTCTTGCACGGAGTCCTTTTATCACTAATGCATAAGACATTCCAAGGGCTATAAGGACCCCAACGTCTTAGCAACAAGGGCCAAAATGGTCTATACAATTTTAATTTCTACGTGTTCACCGTAAACGCGTACTGCTTTGAAACATTTCGGCGTCAATTGTGATGCACAAGACGTGTTTAATTTGATAATGTTTTGGTAGCGTCATATACAGGATGTACCTATCTACTAATCTTTAAACTTAAAACAAAATGCGTCCGTGAAGTTAAAATGAGGTCTCGAAGGAAAATCCGCTAAGTGAAAAAAGAATACTTTTGAGAAATTGAAAAAAAAAGTTTTCCTGAAAATTATTACAAGATTTATTAAAAAAAGTATTTTATTTGAAACTTAGGATTGTTATGCATTAACTTATTTAAAAAAAAATAGTTTGATAATTGAGAAAATTTTGCACTTGCTCTCCATTGCTCACTCACCGAAAAATCACACATTGATGTTTAAAAGTTCATTTTCAAAGTTTACACTGCCGGGAATCGAGCCTGGGAACCCTGAAATAGTGCGTTAAGGCAACACCCTAAGCACTCATCCAACGGTCTCCTTACCTCTCCTCTTAAAATATACACAGATTAATTTAAAAATCCATATACGAATATGGAACCTACAACTCCATTAATCATGCAATTAATCATGGTTCTATTAATAAAAACATTAAAATTTCAATGTATATTCAAATTTATTTAAATATAAACCAATAATTTGTTTCAACTTAACGAGTAACGAAACAAAAATTGATGATGATTTATTATTATGATCCCGATACAAAATGTATTATTAATAAACTATCTGCGGCAGGTAATTAAAAATTAATTCGAATGAAACATGAAGATTTTAAAAAATAATTTTCTAGTCAGGAATCGATATAATCTAATCAGACTATCGTTCAATTCAAAGCCCTCGAGGCTTTACGGATGCCTTCAGTCTCGACCCAGTTTCCTACGACCAAGCGCTCTTTGAATCCTAATTCACAGATCGATGCATTTGATAAAAAAATATTTACCCATTATTAGTGACTAGCCATTGCGCCCGTCTAATCTAATAATTCTACGAGGAAAGTTTCGAAATATTTAAGAAAAACTGATAAAATCCAACTTCTCCCTCCCCTCCCCCCAAACCGACCCTAAAAATGGTGTAATTTTTTTCCAAACAATATGTAGACTATATAGAACAATTTGGATCTGGAATAACACTTTTACTTTGTACGTTGAGATCAAAGTCTAATTGCACCATACTACAAAGGAAATAGCCGCTATTCAGCTTACAGAAGAGTAGGTATATATCTTAGATTGAACTATACCTATATATCTTGTCTTGTCTTCTATAAAAATACATAGAAACGAGGCAGCATATTATTTGTAAATTATTAACATTCAGAAGAAGGTTTTATTGAATGAATCGTCTCCTTTGTGGATATGCGCCAACTGGCAAATTTGGAACACTCGTTCAAAAGCCAGACTAATGCAATTTAACCATGCACAGTGGCAAAAGCGCAGTGCATCATCAACCCCCTATATCCACCTCTTTCGAACCACCGACTCTGCCATTATATCTGTTTCTTCCCCACACGTACGCCCCATCGTGTTTCCAATTTGGACCGAGCGTTGTCATGGCAACCATCCAAAACAACGCTGTTTGTACAACGCGACCATTAAGCAATGACCTCCTTCGATTCTCTCTTGTTACGTAACTGAAGAATTAATATTGGAGTGGTAAAGGACAAATAAGGGTCTACGTTCATTGGTTAGCTATTCGGTTAAACTTGGGATTAACAAGCCTCGGACATTATTGGAAATTAAACGTTAAACAGGAGGATTAAAGTGCCATTTGGATTAATTAATGATGTTGCTGTGCTGGGGACAGTTTTCCCTTGGATTTTGGGGAGGTTTATGGGTTATCCGAAGGAGTGTGTTTATTGAGATGTAACGTTGAAATTGCTTTGGGTTAAACATTTGTGACAACTCATTAATTACCTGCTCTGTGTCTTTTAGAATCTATTTTGATGCTCTGTGTGGAAATGGCGAATTTTCCCGAAAGCAATCTATCGTTTGAGAGCGCAATAATTTAATTACCCTGTGTGTATCAAATATTGATGATAAATAACAATAATATACCATAATGTTTAATTCGTACTTTTTTTAGGTAGATTTAGGTTCCTAAAAGATTTACTCTGCCCTGTTTGATATCTGTAAAACATCATGATTGTTGCTTCAAACTATGATTTCTCTCAAGTGCAGGTGGCATTAAAAATATAATATTTCCCGTTTGAAGTCACGTTCCTGCACTCTCTATGATTGCCAGCCACTACAGAAACAATACAAGTCACAGTAAAGCAGCTTTGTCAAAAATTTAAGGGCGAAACTGGGAGAAATCAATTCAACGAACAATTTGTAGGGTGCAGCCCTTAGATAGGGGTGAAGATCCACCGCTCCAAGGTGCTTCGAGACTGAGATGATAAAATATCACTTATAAGATGCATATATTTAATATTTAAATGTAATATTTAAATCTATTACTTACATCAATAGGGAGGTTTAGCTTTCCTTAAATATATAAAAAGCTTAAATGTTTTTGTAGAAATATGTAGACGTTTTGCTTATTTCCACTTTTTGTGAAGGAGGAAAAAATAAACACGGGAATTTTTACGTTCCTTTAGAAAAATATATGCCACATTTTGTATTTAGATTTCACAACAAATTTTATATGCAAAAGTAAGGCGATCTATGAGTTGTCGTTCAACTAGATAACTACTACACATTCAGGAGATAACGAGCCAAGCAATTTGCGAATTTATAGCTTTGGATTTCTACGGAGGACGTATCAATACTAAAATATACGTTTTAAAATAAAAAAAATCGACAAATCCTCAACAACACAAAAATTGGTGTACAAAAACAATAATTTGTGATTTTTCTGGAGGTTTCTGGCAAATTTTTTTCGAGTTTCTAACACCTAATTCTGTATAAACCAATACGACAATAAATATCATTTACACACGTCTGTTCTCATTTGGTTGAATATATGTGGAGTGGTCTAATTGAAACCCACAAAACCGCAATATAGCATTGGCAAATCGAATTTGTCATTCTATTGGCCATTGTGCTGTTTTGCAAAGAATGGAGTAGGTCCCATCCATATTATCTACCCTTCATTCTTCTATTCTTTCTTTCACCCTGCTTACCTACTTATATTTTATTTTATTTTCATCCTAAAAATTGGCAGCCTCACATTTATGTATTAAGAATCATTCACAATAAGACAAATATTTTCCACTCGTTAGATTTTTTACTTTCTTGTTTATGTAATCATTCCAATACTCTATTCCGACTTTTCTTCTTAAACCTTACACACTCATATCAGTTTATTTAAAAAAATATTCTATTTACATTTTTATATTTAAAAAGAAATATATTTTGGGTCATCAAGTTATCTTCGCTGATTCGCTGATTGTATATTTTCCTCTATCGTTGAGATTAAAAATATTTGTTTAAAAATGCCAAAGACATGTATGTAACCGTATATTTGAACCTTTGAACAATTCACACATGAATCCACAAGTATTTAATGTTCTAGTTTATTGAGTGCGATTGTTTACTGGTCATACGATTTCATTTACATGTAAGTAGGCAACTGTAGTCTCTGGGGAGCAGGTGAAAGAGTGACCGCTCATTAAATATACATTACGAATTCATACAATCACCGTCTAAATAATGGAGGGATCAACTCGAACGCGCAGCTTTACGAACGCGCAGACTGTGTAATTTTCGTTGTTTGTTCATGTAAATGTTATACTGTATTTATGGTCTCAGGCAAGTTACATCGTTTGTCTTAATTAAAATCATATTTAAGATTTATGTTAAACATTCTCGTGGAAAATTTATTTAGCACAACCTTTAGTGACTGTCTTGTAGGAGAGGAGTACAAGTAATTAAAGTTCATTTCGTGGACTTATTGTAATAAAAAAAAAACTTACTTAGCTACTCAGTAAAAGAGATAAAAAAAATGTTATGTTAAGATTTCGACGCTAGTAATTTATATAATTTTGCAGCGTAGGTAGCTAGGCAACCCATACTATATACTATATACTATATACTATCCATACTTAATATTATAAATGCGAAAGTAACTCTGTCTGTCTGTCTCGTTTTCACGCAAAAACTACTGAACAGATCACCATGAAATTTTGCATACACGTTGTCCGGGACACCAGAAAGGACATAGGATACATTTCATCCAAGAAAAAAGTAATGTTCCCTAGGGATTATCTAAAATATAAAACTGTAACTAACGCCTGGCCAATGTGTTATAGCAACAAGTTGTCAAGCGTTGTAATTGCTTTTATATTTTTTAATTTATAATCGCGTACGAAGTCGCGGGCACTAGCTAGTTTGCTATATTTTATCGTAATTAAATAACACATGAGGTTATTTATGTCAATCTTATGCCAATCTTATGCGCATAAGACCATGACGCAGCGTCGCAGGTTCACGAAACGCATAAATGTGAACCAGCCTTTTGACACCGCTATCGCTCACTCACTGAACTGTTTTTATAATACTAACTGTTGCACGTGACTTCGTCCTGCATAACTGTATAAAATAAATCCTATGTTAATCGCTGATAATGTAGCTTTATATAGGTGAAAAAATTTTTAAAATCAGCCGAGAAATTTTTGAGTTTTTTCATTAAAAACATACAAAAATACAAATCTTCTCTCTTTATAATATTAGTATAGATATATAGATAGATATACAAGTAACATATTCTATTACTAGGTACCTAAAAATGACGTCATAATATGTAATATTATGACTTGAGTGCTTCAATTAAATTGACGTCATAATATGTAATACATATTTTACAGATAATAGTTGCCATAAAATCTGAATATACAGGAGCCGCGGGCCTAGATATTGAGTATCATATATTATCATTAATCATTGGTATGGGAGAACACTCTAGTTAAGGGGAAGTAACACGTTGATATATCGGTGTTAATGGAACCTCGCGTTACGGGGGCCGATGATTTATAGTGGACATTTCGATTTGTTGTCGAACGTTTTATAATCGTTAACCACTTAATTTGTATTGATGGCAGTTAAAGTTCGGCCAAAGAGCGTTGGGTGCATTTCAAAATATTCTAAATAGTCATGCAATGACTAGCCAATTTTAAGGGAAAGATTTAGTTAAGGGTCGATTTGTCGCTACAGTGCGATGAGATCCACACAAGTACTTTTATAGCAGCCCTAATTTGTAACTATACTTACTTATTTACCCAACCGATCACCAGCATACTTACAAATTGTTAGGGATACAAAAAAATTACATAACTACGGTACTTTTATCCAGGAAAAACTACTGGTCCCAGGGAATTGAATAAATTATTGCACTAATATTTTGTCAGACGTTTAATTATTTTATTTTTCAACGCGTGCAAATACGAGGCTTACTTTAGTAGAATACAATTTGTTACTTATTTCCACTTCAAAAATATTATTCACGAAGTATAAAAGATGGCAACATGACAATTATGTTAGTAAAAGGTTGCAACGTTGTCGTAGGTCTTGAAACTTTTTAAAGTGTGGTATGTAGAGTACTTACTATGTGTAAGCGAAAATGTAAAAAGACTGCATGCGGAAGACTGAAAGCTCATAGAAAATTTATATGACGGTACACAAGATATCCATTACGTTGGCCTCTCGGCAGAACTCTCGGATCTCACTTTGTTTGAATGAAATAAATATTGCAGACTGTACTTCACTGTGTCAAGGAGAATTTTAAAATGCAAACATTTCTTGCGGACAATTTCACTTTTAAACTGACAATTTTCAATGAGCATTTATATAGATAAAATAAAATATTTTTTTATTAATTGAACAGTTTTAAATTTTAGGACATACAAAATGAAATTTAAAAAAAATTTCAAAAAAAATTTATGTTCAAATTTTTTGTTTTTAAATAATTAAAAAATGAAAGTTACCTACAAAAACAGATCAACTAATTTAAAACTGAACAGAACCTACCTATATTTTATTTGAAAGTCACACCGTGATAGTAAAAACCTACATGAAAGCAAAATGTTCATAGCCTTGTGAAGTTCATAAACTAGAAAAAAAGCATGGTGGACGCTAGCCAAACATGCCAAAAAATAAAATATATTTTGATTTTTATATTCACAACTTATAATGGTGTAATTTATATAAACCATTTTCAAAAGACTTGAAACCGTCGAAATCTGCTTGAAACTGCGTTTTGTTTCCAAAAGATAATGATAGGGTGACCAGAAATACTGCCAATAAAGTCCCTAGAGAGACATGACTGCTAGACATTTCTATTTTTGAAACTAAGAAAGTATTTATTGTTTAACTAACGAACAATTATTGTCACGATGCAAATATACTCGTAGAATATACCGTCAGTATCTATTTTCCATCGAAAGCTTGTAAATTTAAATTCAATAATGAATCTAAGTATACATATCAATACTAATAATAAATCTATAATAATAATCACGGACCCATCAGCGGTCCGAGATACTTTTAATAGTGGTAGGGCACACCGCGTTTCGCAGTCATTTGGGCAGGCCGTCTGACGGCAGTAACCGCCACCTTACAGAATACCACCGTGAAATAACGGCATTATGTGCTGTTGTGTTTCGGTGAGTGAGTAAGGGATGCCAGAGCCCATTACCCTATCCCTCCCTTATCCCTTATCCTTAATCCTTCTATGGTCGGCAGCGCACTTGTAGCGCTTGTGGCGTTGCTTGTGTTATAGACGACGGTAGCCACCTACCATCAAGTGGACCGTCAGCCTGTCTGTTGACCTTAACATTAAAAAAAAATCTGTAAGGCCGGTTTCAGTGCTCTCCTGACGGTCAGGACTGACCTGTAGCAATACGCGTGCGTGCGGTCAGGCAAGCTCTGTAACGACCAGAGACATGCGATGGTAACGACTTGTGAATTTTCATACAAATGACAAGCGCGTCGGTCGCACGGTCAGGAGTGTGTATCGTCAGGAGAGCACTGAAACCAGCCTAAGTGTAGGTATTGTATATGTATGAATGTTCATTCATAACTCTTAAACGAATTAACTGATTTTCATGAAACTTGGTAGATAAACATTTAGACGTACGGGACACAGGATAGGCTCCTTTTTTTCTTTTTCAACGCGGACAAAGTCGCATATACATACATGCAATACCTACACTTACAGATTTAATATTAGTATTATTGATTGATAGCAGAATATAGCCAGAATATCGCTGATAATATAGCTTTCTTCTATACCTATATAGGTGAAAGAACTATCAAAATCAGTCCTGGAGTTTTTGAAACATACAAATATTCTCTCTTTATAATATTAGTATGTATAGACAAAGTATTTAATTCATATAGTTTTTACTAAATATGAATTCGTTATTTAATTATACCTATATTGTTTAAATTTTAAATGTATGAAGCAAGTTAATAATATTTTCATTAAAAATATCTCAAACAAACGTATAGTGTAAAAATGTCAATAATTCAAACGAATGTTGCTCTCGGGAACTACCAATGCATCATTCAGACTGCGCGGCTATAAACTCTGATCGAGTGAAAAAAAAACACCCTTAGAAACGGGGTTTAATAACAATGGCCGCATGTTATGTTATAGGAAATTTATAAAAATTATCATGTGTTCCGAATACAGTCGCTATTGTGAAATATAATAATAAGGGGACGTTGTTTGTCAGAGATGTCGTCGCATTTTTAAAAATTGGAAATTAGGCGATGATTTGCATATTTTTTAGTTTGCCCTTTTCTATCAGCTACAATGTTAAATATTTTAATATTAAAGTTTAACATTAAAAGTGCAGTGATCTAATCAATGATAATTATTAATTACTAACATAAGTAAATAGTTTGAGTTAAACGTTGATCTTTAACTTGACTCATTGAATTTATAATTAATTTAAGATTTCATGGTGTTCCTTTCATTTAATTTATCAAGTTTGTCAGAGAGATTTCATCCTTATAATTGACCCTAACGATCGATGCAATAAAAGTACAGGCTGTAATTTTTACAGATTTTAGCCAGTACGATTCCTGGGTGTGCAAGCGAATTTTCGAAAATATTTGAATGCAATTTTCATCCTATTCAAAAATAATGAAATGTTTCCTTTGAGTACTTTCCCTTCAGGTGGCATTACAAAATTCCACCCCATATAAAGCATTTAGGATGCAAGCCCTTAAAATATGTAGTAACTTTGCTGCATGTATACTGCTGTATCGATTTTGATAAAATCTAAATGAAATTCTTTAAAATCTATAGAAGAACATGGATTTTCTCTCAGAAACGTGCAATACAATTATGCTAAATTAAATGCCAATTAATATAAAGATTTATAACATACCTATAAGTCCATGAACACAAAATATGTGAAAAATTAAGCAGAGCAATCCAACGTGCAAACATCGCCCGCGGGACACCTTCAACATTTTTCCAAAATCACATCTTTCACTAACATTTTCGAAGTTTTTTCTCTATTGTAAAACTATACTTTTTTATTAACATATGATTGAATTAACATTTTAAAGCAAATAATTTTTTTAATTATAATTCGATGTTAAATCCACGTATGTATCTGGGGGGCTACGATAATTTTATCAACGACGCGTGCGACGCTTACGGGAGCTCGCGCGATACTGAATGAAAATTGTTGGCGGCGAACAAATGAGTGACGTAAAACTTCGTAGCGATTCCCGTAGCGGGAAAGCCCGCGCTTTTATCGAGTTTTCAGCCCCATTGTTTGAGTTACTGTGCTGTTTTAATTAATGGCGTTACCTTGTTTTACACTTGTGAAACGATCTCGGATATCGTGTCGCGGAACACTTGGGAGAAATAAGTCTTCATTATTTCTGTTAATTGCATAACACGATTTACTTAAATAAAATTTTCCTTCGTAGAGTCAGATCACAGGTGTCACATGACTGTTTAAAAAGATTGAATGCGACAAGAAATATACATTTTACTTTCATGACTTATAAGTTCACAATTTCAATGAAATTCTATCATTTATTGCGCTGCCATTTTCGGCAATAGGAGCTATTCTAAATTGTTCTTTTTCAATTTGCTTCATATAAATATTTATAAATTACAACTTATCGAAGATTATGGTGCCTGTCTATGTGTCTTTTATAATATGTACTTCAGGAGCTGCATGGGCTCATACAGTCTTCTTCTTTCTTCCATTGAACATACACTACTATACGGCTGGTTATCATCATCTTGTCGAACTCCCTCTTTTTCGGACCAAAAAGACTCCGACTCTTTTTCTTTTTCGCTTTAAAACATCCTTTATAATGCGCACTGCCAAGGTTTGGAACTCGTCTGTATTTCCGAGTTCATATAACCCAAATCTTTTGAAGGTTCGAATAAATAATAAGTTCGATTAACTTATATATAATTTTTAAGTCTTTTAAGTCTTACACAATAAAACCCTATTTGGCAATGTAAGTAGTGAATTGTATCTGTTTATGTTGTTTTTTGTTTTGCTGTTGGGTTTGTGTTCAAAGTAAATAAATAAATAGGCATCTTCTGGATGAGCTCGCTCCATCATAGGCCTCATCATTGCCACACAGCTGGTTGTTGGCCAAGAGCAAACCTAACACTATTTAAAAAAAAACCGAGGCAGTCATGACTGCCATCAGAAGTGAAAAACTTGAAACTGAGCGTCCAACGCACACACATACAATCGGGTATACATATGCAATGTGTTGGATCGATCGCGTACGTAGACAGCTGCGCGCGCGCATAACTGTGAGCATTAGCATGTTGCTGACGCGAACCGATACATTTTTTCCCTACCCGAAATCGTATAACGCGGCTATAGAAGTTTTCACTTCAAAAAAAATGGATTTGGACAGTGCCCCACCCCCTTACAGAATTGTAAGACCACCGTCAAATATCAGCATATTATTTGCTGTTGTTTTGGTGATTGAGTAAGGGATGCTAGAGCCCATTACCCCGTCTGGTCCGTAAGCCAGGCAATAATTTCGTCAATGATTACTGTTAATAAATAAAAAAGTCAGCTGGCTATATCTGGGTGGAATGCTTGTCAGCTGATGCTCTGAAAGTGTAACGGGCTACCACTGCTCAACCCACCATCGGAGCCGCAGCTGACGTTCACAACGCTTCATGATAAAACTCTCTCAGTCATTTTACGAGTTATCGACTGAGAGGAAATTGGTCATGAAAATCTGTCGCTGGCTCATGGACCAGTCCCTTCCTTATCCCTTATCCTTAATCCTTGTATGGTTGGCAGTGCACTTGTAGCACTTATAGCTTTGGTTGTGTTATAGGCGACGGTAGCCACATGGTAGCCACTTACCATCAAGTGGACCGTCAGCCTGTCTGTCAATCCACAAGTAGCTTATGAACTTAAATTTGGACAAGTAAAGGATTAAAAATAAAACATATATCAGACTTATCAGACTTACATAATATAATTATTATTTGTTGCGTTTCTTAAATTAATTACAATAAGTATAAATTGTATTAGGCGTAACTTTTTAATACACAATTAATACAAAATTACAGTCTGTACAGTACTTACATTTTTTGAAAGAAAAAAATTGTAAAAAAAGACGCTACGATAAAAACATAATAAATGTACAGTCGGGGTACGAAAACCTTTTTCAAATTTATTCCTTTATCAAGTTTTAGACTCTTAGTACTAGAAACTAAAGAAGAAGAACTAAGCAAACAACTGAAAGACGTTTTAGATAAAATTTTGGAATTTCAAAAGTCGACTTTACTTTAGGTGACGAACCTTTTCTTACCCTGACTGTACAAATAATATTTTATAAATATAAAAAGGGCCGTAACAATATTTTATTATTATATTTATATGTACTTATGTACCTGTCTTGTCTTTGAATGTTATCAAGAATTGTTCACTTCAGGACACTATACAAAGTTAACAGTTAACTTAATTCAGAAACACTTGAGTTGGTCTGAATCAATGATCCCAACTTTAAGAGCGCTTATTACAATTATTATAAAAAAACTTAACATATTAAAGATTATGCCATTCGCACGATTGGGAATCTCTCAACACACTGTGGCGAAATTTGTGTGAAAAATCTTGGTTTAGTTAAACCTTTGAAAGATCACCGAATTCTCTTGTAAAGTATGAAGAGAAAGAACATCTTCATATTTTTGATTCATATGATTGCATATAATTTCATATGATTTAATATGATTTTCATATGATCTTCATGTCATTTCATATGATTCATATGATTTCATATTATGATTTCATATGATTCATATGATTTTCATATAATTTTCATATGATTTTATATAATCTTCATGTAATTTCATATGATCTTCATATGATTTCATATTATGTTTTTATGTGATTCATATGATTTCATAATATGATTTTATATGATTTTCATATGATTTCATTGTGATCTTCTTATTATGATCTTCATATGATTTCATATGATTTTATATGATCTTCATATGATTTGGTTCAATAGACTCCCCCCATTCTCAAGAATTATTCCTATATGAATTCTAATGTGCGGAAGTTGTGAGATTCGACCATACAGTTTTAGTGGAAGGAAATCGCTCAATAAGAGTTCACCACTAAGGTTGTTGCAGATGCAGAATTTTCAACATCCGCGGATGCGGATTTTTAGTGGGGGGGGATTTAAAGTTTTATTAGGTACATAATCAAGCTTTAGTAAAAAATTAAAACAATTCATCATCCTGGGGAAATCTGTCACATTTAAGACTATATCCACATCCGCATGATATTCACATTCGTTTTGCGGACGCGGTCTAAATCGATGCGGAAGTTCCTCATAATATGCGGATTCGAATAATATCCGTAACAACTCTGTTGGAGGACTACTTTTGGACGCACAAGATGGTTCTAATTTTTTTTATCATTTTGAAAGAAAGGTGCTTAAATTTGTAACGTACTTACTTATCTAAGTAAAATTAAATATAATATGGTAACAACGTAATAGTTGAAATTAATTAAACAATTTTTTGTTTGTAAATTGTCGTTTTTTTAAACAATTTACAAAAAAAAAAAATTATCGCCGTTTTCGTGACCATTCAAGTCTAAAAGTATTTTATAGCAAAACCCATGAAAAAAAAAAAAAAATACAGTGGAAATTAAAAAGTATCAAGATCACTTTATTTAGTGTCTAACATCTAATATTCTTGTTTACAAGTTTTTACATATAAAGGGGTGAGTGGATGAAGGTGGTATGTCGCATAATTCCAATGTTGAATAAATGGAGGTTATAATTTTACTTTTAATTATTGAAATAAGTCGCCACGAAACTGATTTTTGTACTAAATCATGATGCAAAGATGTGTAAACAACGTAAAATATTAATGGCATTGATAGCAATTAGACACTAAAGTGAACAGAAGCTTCTTCCATTAACAAAAGTAAACTTTTCTGCACTTTTTGCTTTTTAAAATTAACTGAACAAACTAAACACCTTTTTTGTCTTAAAAATGTCTTAAATCGACGATCTTAAGGTCTGTAATCATTTATATTGACATAATAATATTACCTTCATCAACGTAAAAAAAAAACGGAAAAAAAAACCAAAAATACGACATATCACCTTCATCCACTCGCGTCTTTCATTGATTTTTTAAGTTGTCTATTTACTCTGATTATCTTGGTATTTATTTAATTATATATTTTTTTTAATTTTTAAACTTTCATTTGCTTTTAATCTTTCTAATCAAATTCAATATATTTTATTTTTTTAGTAAAACATATTAATTTACTTACAACTACTTACGCTTATATAGTCTCCCTTTTTAATACTAATCTTATTTTTTTTTAATAATTATATTATACCTTTTTATTGAAACAATGTCTCAATATGGCCCCGTCTGTGAAATAACAGCATTTGTGCTTTTGTGTTTCGATGAGTTAGTGAGGGATGCCAGAGAGCCCATTACCCATGGGCGACGGTGACCATCTACCATCAAGTTACCGTTTGGCCTGTCTGTCGACTTTAATTAAAAAAAAAATTACAAAATATATTTTTTTTGTGTTTATCAATGATTTTCCTTAAAAATACATAAAAAGTATGTTTACAAAATAAGACCGAGTTTAAAGGTAGCATTGTTAAAACGGTGCGATAACAAAGTATATATATATAATGGGCGATATTAAAAATTGTGTGTTACATTTGCGGGAGGAATTCAATTGGCGTTGCAAACTTGAAGTCCTCCGGGAAGAGTCTGGAGGCGTACGGGTACATCAGCTTGTAGGACTGGCGAATTGTGACGTCGGCCACTCCGGCTATATCGCCTATCTCTTTCTGGCTGCGTTTGTCCTCCGATGCCTGAAAGGGAACAACAAATCTTATTAATTAGGTGGCTAAAAAGAACTTGTAGGTATATTGTGACTGTAAACTGTAGGCCTTGGAAGGGAAGGTTTAATATGCTATTTAAAAATGTGAAAAATAATGTAATTTACATATATTTTATTCATTTACTAGCTGTTGCACGCGACTTCGTCCGCGTAACTTTATAAAATACTAGCTGGTGCTCGCGACTTCGTCCGCATAGAAAACTATAAAACGGCATCTACCGTGTTTTGGCCAAGCCGCTAGTATTTACTTTTATTTTAGATTTCCCGTAGGAATGAAGCATTTTCCCGCGGTAAAAAATAGCCTATGTTCATCACGGATAATGTCGGCTTCAAATGGTAATCGGTCCAGTAGTTTCGGAGCTTATTCAATACAAACAAACAAACAAACAATCACATCTTTCCTCTTTATAATATTATATCTTTCCTTTCCTCTTTATAATTTCTTTCCTCCTAAATATTATATTTTATAATTTATAATATTATTTATAGGTTCTATTATTTAATAGAACCTAATTAGAATCAAGCGAGTCGCTAGAATATTATAATTAGTATCTTCCAAGTTTTGTTTTATGTGTGGAAATTCTTTGTAACCTGTGAAGCCATGTAGATAGCAGCGGCTGCGACCGATATTGGACTTCGGCCCGATACAATATCCAACTCTCCGGCTTTTCTCGCAATATGAGTGGCCGCTCTCTGCACTGCATTGGGAAGACCCAGGTTCGAGCAAAAGCGAGACATGAAGTCTGCCGTAGTGATGAGATCCACTGAAGTCTCCAGGGCCTTCAGTATCAGCTTGAAACACCTGCCGATTTCCTTCTTGCTGATTTTACTGACTGCGCATATCTCTTTGAAGGTACGCGGGACGCCTTCTTGCCTACACGCTATGTAGAGACAGGCCGACGCTATGGCGTCGTTGGCTCTACCTTTTAGGTTCTTGCCATCGTGTACCTGAAAAACATAATAATAAATATAAGTCTAGCTCAGGGGTCACCAAATGGTGGACCGCGCTCCGCATCCCATTTTGTCGCCGACCAATTTTGTGCGGACCGCGAGAACGCACAGCAACTTGCACCACAGAGTACGTAATTTAATAAAAATGTATCTATACCCCGCATTATCTTTGTTAAGGTCAATTCGAAAATGGCCAGGTCTTTTTTCTCATTAATATCTAAAAGAATAGAATACCTTTGTTATTTCCGTTATTACAATTGTTTAATATATATTGTTTTTTCTATAAAATGTTGTGCGGACCGCGATTGTCATTTCATTTCTTAAAATGGACCTTGAGCGAAACTATTATAATTGGTGACACCTGGCTCTAGCTGTTTTGCACGCGATTTCGTCCGCATAACTTTATACAACATAGCCTATGTTACGCGCCGATAATGTAGCTTTCTATAGGTAAAAGACATTTTTAAAATCGGTCTAGTAGTATTTGAGTTTATTCATTACAAACAAAAATTCAAATCTTTACTGTTTATAATATTAGTGTAGTAGATATAATAACCGGCACATAACTTGGTTTCGCACGTAAGATAAAACTAACGCAAGTGTACGAAGGAGTGAGCAGGACATATGCAAGGTGCGAGAGGCACGGGGCGAGTGGCGAACCAATCGCGCGGTCGGATCTATGTTATTTTGCCCCTTTGCCCCGCTTGATACCCGACCAGATCTAAAAAACGACTTCTCATACCCTCATACCCGGCACGTAATTGCCGGGAATTATACCATTGTTGACAGGATGGTGCATATCTTTTTTTATGGTAAAATCAATAGTGACGGTCCACTTGAGGGTCAATTAAGATTTAATACATCCAAAACATAAAAAGCATTAAAAGAGAACCAACTACATACATAATAATATATGAAGTGTATACTAGTTTCGATAATGACACAAATGTAGCATAGAATGTTAATTCACAATGGTACCATAGCATTCCATTGCGACCTTGGAGACCATGTTTTGTAACACAAACTTAATTTAACTGTTTTGCAAACACTGAAGTCATAAAGCAATATTGTAAACACATTTTGTAAAACCAACATAATTTAAAAAAAAAGTACAAGCAACTACTGATAGTTGCGGTAAGTAGTTTATGAAAGAAAAAATATATATTGTGTTTCTAATTACCATAACAAAGATAATATACTATTCCATATTTGATGAATTTTGGCATAGAGATGTCGAGGCCAATTTCCCTATACCTTATCCTTAACCTTACCATACTCGGCATTGTATTTGCATTACCTGTGGCTTTGCTTGTGTCATAGCCTGTCTGCCAATCTTAGCTTAAAAAATTGCCACTATTCTTTTAGTTTACTTTTCAGGAGACAATGAAGTATAATAAATGTTCAATAAAAACATTTTCTAGCACCCTCTACTTCGAGCACATTAAATGAACGACTTCATGTTGGGTCCAAATACTTTTATTGACCGACCGTCAATACATCAGAACTTTCCAACTGTAAGCGGACATATTATGACATCGACCTCTCCTCGCGAACTCGTTCTTTCAACTGATAGTTTTTTTATATATCATGTAACCAAATGATATGAACGAATGAATTTGTATGAATATACCTTTATTTGCAAGGTCACAGAGCACTTGTTACCATACTTTCCGCCTTAATCAATCAACTTCAGTGTACATAAACAGCAGACAGCAGACACTAGCACAATTAAAGTATCAAATTTAAAAAAAAAATATTAAATACCTGTTTAAATAAGTTGTTGGCTCTGTCCACTATTGTCTTCGGTAGATTTATTCGATCAGCCATAATGTTTATTTCCCGGAATGCATTTATGAGTGCCCTGTCTGTGCTGCTAATGTTCCTTCTGTTCTGGTATTTTGACACACCAAAACTGTCAAAAGAAGCGTCACCCCTCCCGGGGCCAATGATAGTCGACAAGTCTCCACCGGAGAGTAACGGATTTTCTGGACCACCCACACGAGAAGGGTCCACCCCCGATTTCTCATTGCTGAATGTCCTCCATTCAGATCCAACGTCGATTACCCTGTCAATAGGATAATTAAAACAATGTTATTGATCTAACTTTAGTTTGTTCTAGAGATGTAACAATACATAATTTTGCCGATACAATACCAATACCGATTTTTGTAGTAAATAATCGGCGATACCGATACCGATATCTATGGCTTAATAAATAATTAATCAAATAAATAATGGAATAGATAACTTCATAATGAATAATGAAATAGGTTTCCTTATTATGTATAAAAGTTACTTAAATTTAAGGCTGAGCCTTGAGAAGTGTTAAGAATAATTTAATAAAAATGCACAATCAAAATTTAAAGGAAACATTTATCTATATTCATTTTTAAGAAATAAAAAAGAAGAAAGATCTTTTGCAGATTATATCAGCCGATATATCGGTACCGGATTTGTTACATCCCTAGTTTGTTCCATTAAGTTTAATATTACCTTCATATAAAAAGAGATCAAATTTAGATGAGTGATTATACATAATCTTGAGAAAATGGGCAAATTACTTTGCTCTGATCACAAGCAATGAGTATAGACAAAGTTTTAGCTCTCTCCATAAAGAGAATTGCATGTCTATCTATGATCTGTTACAATATAGTAGTATAAACAATAATTAAACTTTATCACTTCATCATAGATGCTTATTATGAATCCCATGCTCAATTAAGTACATTATTATACACTTAATGGTGCCCGCATCTTCGTAGGCATTGAAAAATAAAAGATAATAATATAACACCTCACATTATACTTTTGCTAACTGTTGAATCTCTATTTTTAGATAACTAATTGCTGCCGTTTCTCCCACATTGAATATTTAGCCTATTTCCATCCTGAAATTCTATTAGTAAAAAAATATTTTCCTAGATATTACATATGTAAATAAAACATTATACAGACTCATTAATGAATCAGTTTGTGTAGATTAATTTTCCTATGATCTCCACAAACTTCATGATAACTATAGTAGGTATTAAACAATAAAATGTTGCTTGATTAGAAATCATCCAATATTTTGTTTTGTTTATAACAAGCACCCTGGGTATATTCTGGGTGAGCTCGCTCCATCATAGGCCTCATCCTTGCTACCCAGCTGGTTGTTGGCCAAAAGCAAACCCATCTCTAATAAAAAAAAAAACCCCATTGAAGTGTTTTACTTACTTTTAAAATGTTACAAACAATACTGCCTAATGACGTCGAATAAGCAAATTTCAAAAAAGGAAATCTAAGTATTCTCAATTACCAACTCCACCACACCATAATAGATTTATTATATACTTCCTAGAAATGTCAGAAAACCCATGTTTGTAAATACAAAAACTATATATGAATGAAGCATCCAACAATAATTAATGTTGATAATACACTACTCTTTAAGTACTACTTGATAAGTGGAACAAATTTTAATGCTAGTATAAGTATCACATAATCACAGTTTAAGTACTGTAATGCATCCTTACACGATTGAAATCGACCTCGATTTATAGAAACATTTTTCAGGCCTAATAATAATTTATTGTAGAAAGCAAATATTTCGCAAGTTTAGAAAATATTTGTTACGTACCTGTCGCCGACAACGAGTCCGCATTCAGAGCATATCATGTCCCCAGCCCTATAATCTTCGATGAGTGGCGCATCGGGATGGGCATAACATACAACCTTATTAGTTTCAATTCTGTAATTACAAATGAAAGTATCAACAAGTTGAAATCTCGACATGGGAGACGTAGGTATCGGTGCATATTGTAAACAAGTTGTTTTAACACAACCTGCATATGCATACTCATTATAACAATTCTATGACACTTTTAACTAAATATTTATTTTATTTTAACAAAAAAACATATAAATTAAAATATTTATGAAGAAACAGACCTTGACGTGCTCGCCATGATTGTTGATTGTGGAAAAATTAGACAAAGTGTTGCCAACCCGTACACAATTTTCCCCCCATTTTTTTTTATCAAATACCCCTAAAAACTCCTTAGTATTAGTCTCTATAGAAAATACTTTTAATTATATTATACTTGGTGTAGTTTAGTGCTAAAATCCTTTTTTATAACAATTATGTACTAATTTTTTTTATTTTAGATTCCTGTCTCATACTAACTATAGCTATGTCTGTGTTTGTTGTTCATATTCTTTTGATTGATATTGTTGGTAAAACCATTTACCATTACCATTTCGATTTAAATTTCAGATTTTGTTCGGAACCCCTAAAAAAAAACCCAATAAAAATCTGCCCCAACATTCCCCCTTTTTAACTCCGTGCCCCCTAAATATAGGGGTAAAAACCCTAAGTTGGCAACAGCCAATAGCCACACTCAGGTGCAGTCAGTCCATAGTCAGTCAGTCGGTGACGTCAGTGACAATCAGTGACAGTCACAGCCACAGATAGCCTCTGTGTGTCAGATTAGATTAAAAAGTGGCAATACTGTAGTGTTGTCCCATTTTAACCATTTAGTTGATAAGAAAGAGACAACACTATAGTCACAAACTAAATAGTAGATACTAACGTATCAGACGGACATCTGCAGTACAAATGCTTTGGACATGGGCAAGCTCACCTGATTGGTCATAGCAAGATAGAACATGACATTTGACTTACCCCGCCCCTCTCACCCCTTTGTTTTTTTACGGGCTTTAATAAGGATTCTTGAATTTATTTTTAAATGGATATCATCACACAATTAAAACACAGTAAATAATGGGTATATATTTATTTTTAGGATATACACAAACATAACATGACCTTAATATACGATTTAAATACAAACTAGAATTGAAATATACCATAAAACATATATTGTATTAATGATAAACATTTATAGGCACGCAGAACAAGAACCCAAACACTACCACTTTTCAAAGAGATCAACGGGATGCCACTCTTCTTCGATTCTTGAAACAGCGATGGATATATTGTTAAGATTTCTTTGGAGTCACAAAACGAGTTGTGGCAGATGGCCGAATTCACTTTTTATATTCCGTAAAGAATCATTTTTCGAGTCCTTTTTTGCACATTGTATATTATCCTGGTACACAGCACTTGTAATACATACTTAGTATGTATGTATCCAAAGATTTTTGTTTATAAATGATTATAAAAATGCGGAAATTAATCTACGCAACAATAAACAACAATCATGTTTCAAAACAAAATGGCTTATCTCTCTTATTAGAAGGGTGAGAGTCAAGGTCAAATGTCATGTTCTATTTTGCTATTACCACAGGCCAATAAATTCATATGTCTAGTGATTTTTCCTTGAAGATTACGAGCCGTGACTATAGTATTGCCACTTTTTAATTTCTACACTTTTTTGACAGATTATAGTTGACAACTAAGGAGCGTAGAGATAAGGAGAACAATCTTATATGGGTGTTAAACTAAAAAAGTGGCAACTAAAATCGTCGAATTGAGATGGCGCTGGTGTGTCTAGGGCAGTGATCTAGAGAGTTTGAGAGTATGAAATGAAACGGAGTGAAGTGCGCGCTGAGTTGAATTGTTTACTATCACTAGCTGCAACCAGCGCCATCAGTTCGTCGTCTTTCAACGGACACTTTTAATACACGGAGCTTGCGCTCCTTTACCTCTATTCTCCTTGTTGACAACGTATATTATGCCATAGACATTTTTCTATAATTTCGTAAAATGAAATGTGCCCTGACAACGAATCTTTTAGTTATCCATATACAAATGCATAAATGTTATTTTTATAACATAACAATAGTTATTTAGGTTTATTATAATAACTTCTATACAAGATACAAGTTTTAGTATATTAAATTAAACTTCGCTTATGATAGTACAAAAATAAATTCATAGATGTCACTACTAGGCATGTTATTTATACCACTGAACTTGCACTGAACTAAGGAGGGTAGAGATACCTGAGGACTAAGGAGGGTAGAGATACCTGAGGACTAAGGAGGGTAGAGATACTGAACGGTAGTAATACTAAACACTTGCTCATTGCTCATCTATACTTATATTATAATAAAGAGGAAAGATTTAATTGTTTGTTTGTTTGAATTGAATGGAGTCCGAAACTACTGGACCGATTTGAAAAATTCTTCCACTATTGGGAACATCGACCTTCAACCCAAATGTCGATAGTTGGGAAGCTATATTATCGTAACTGCTTGACACATTGATTCCTGATATTATTATCAGGATCAGGATAAAGAAAATCTACAGGGATGGTTTACTTGCTCCACACGAGTATAACATGGCATTAAAAAAATTATAATAATTAAAAGATCACATTTCTTATGTAGATCATTAATATAAGAAACTACACCTATAGGTATCTATATATACCTATCTATTGATGCTTTAACAATTCGAATAAGAAGTAAGTATTTACCTAAAATAAATAATTTAGACCACAAACAAGACAGAGCTTCCACCAACAAGAACCAGTTTATATCGAACTACGCATAATTCTATTAATAATACCTACTGTTAATTAATATTGATATTATTAAGCTAATGAAGTCGCAAAAACGATTTCACAACATTATTAAATATTTCACAATGGCACAAAATACAAAATATAATCTAATAAATAATATACAAGTAGATAGTACAAGTCACAGTAATAAGATATTCACGCAAATATCATTGAAGTCAGCAATTATCACATTTGCACAATTTTGACGTCCGTACCTAACATTCAAAGTTATAGGTATATAGGTACCTACTTACAAAAATATTAACAAATAAAATTCCTTAATATTTCTAAAGGAATTCGTTAATTCGTTAATATATTCCCGCTATGTGTTGGGATCTAAAGCAAGGCCAACGAGACAACGCAAAGAATGTAAAAAACTTTAAGATGGCTTCCTGATAGCGGCCACTTCATGCGAGGGCCAGATTTGCTTGACATTGTTTGCGTTGTCTCCTTGGCTTTACTATACATTAGCTGTACCTATACCTACCCAATGGAATTGCATAAAAAAAGCATTATGTATTTTATTTCATCATGAGTAACTGTAGGTTATGAATGTTAACGTAATAAGTATCTTCTATTACCTATTACATTTATTTATTAATCAATATTAATATAAAAAAAGAGTAATTATCTGTTTAGAACTACATTTTAGTTTATTTTTTATAGTTACACGTTAGCCACTAGGTGGCGCTACTTCATTGCCATACAAATTGAGGTTTACGCGTTATGCGTTTGATCGCCTAAAACTCGCACTAGGCCCTCTGGTTAGAAGTTCTCAGTATAACGTCCATTTTGTACTTCTACATACTCAGATAAAGTAAGAACTAAAGACAGAACCATGTGGACAAGAGAGTGAAGCCTGTAAAACTAGTCCCTACGTGCACGGTTACACGCTCATAAATGCAATCACTGTGAAAATGCCGAAATGCGTAGTGTAAAAAACCCTATCTTTAAAAAATAAAAAGCAGCGTGAAATCACATATCACTGCAGGTACATGTCATTGTAGTAAACATGGAAACCAATCTTCTTTAAAAATAAAAATGAATCCCTAAATGTGTTGCTAAGCGCAAAACTCGAGAACTGCTGGACCGATTTTAATTCTATCTTCACTCGTGGATGGAGGGATAATCAGGGAAGGTTTTTACGTTAAAAAAAATGCACCCCAGGAGAAGGCGGGAGCAAGTTGCTAGTATTTTCAATAAAAATAAACAAAAATTGAGATTATAGCTTGGAACATACAATCTCAATTCAGTTAACCTCCTACTTTAAAGCCCGATAAAAACTTCTTGAAAATATAAAATTTATTTATCTAGATACAGATAAGATAGTGAATCATTGAAATTTTTATCAAAATTATAAATACGTGTTTATGCTAATTTTGCGACACGTTTTCCTAACAAACGTTTACCTACGTCATTAATTAATTTATCAATCATCATCAAAACTAATAATAAATCTGTAAGTGTAGGTATTGTATGTATGTTCCTCCATAAATCTTAAACGAATTAACTGATTTTCATGAAACTTGGTAGATAAACATTTAGACGTACAGGCTACCTACTTTTTTTCATATTCAACGCGGACGAAGTCGCAGGCGCCAGCTAGTAGATAAAAAAAATTACAAGGTTCATATAGAATACCTACACTCCATCCTTAAAATTCTATTGGTAAAATATATTGTTTTAATCGGATAAGTAGTTTCGAAGATTATACCTCCTACATACAAACAAATCCTACATACAAACAAATGTACAAACTTTACTACCTTACTAGCTGTTGCCCGCGATTTCGTCCACGTTAAAAAAGATAAAAAGTAGCCTATCACGTGTCCCGTACTTCTAAATGTTTATCTACCAAGTTTCATGAAAATCAGTTAATTCATGTTATGGAGTTATGGAGGAACATACATACATATAGAAAAAAATTCTAAAAATGGTCATTTTAGTTTCAGTATCATGTATAGAGCCTATATACACGATATTTCTGAAAACAAAGTAAATTACTCCATGACCGACCCCTACAGATTTATTATTACTATTGATAAGTTAGTATACTTTATTCTCCATGTTATGAATTTTTCAAATCAGTCCAGTAGTTTCGGAGCCTATTTTATATAAACAAACAAACAATCAATCAAATCTTTCCTCTTTATAATATTAGTATAGATTTATAAGCTTTTCATTGATTTTAGTTCATTAATGAATCGTTAAGACGTCGAATGATTCTATATAGGCTCACCTAAAAGTGGTCCTGCCTGTACAAGCCAAGGGCAACCGGTGGACGATTGCAGTAAATTAAATGTGTACCCTAGGTACTTGTTGTATGCCCTTATTTGTATAATTTGTACAAGCCCTATACTATTTTAAGAGGACGATCTAGTAGATCAAACTACATATCATAATGAAGATTAAGTTTGTTTAGATTTATGTAATTATATTTATTAATAATTTTTAATATGCACAATTTCTAAGTTAGATTTTTTTTTTTTAAACTATTGAATATTTATTTTTATGTCATAATTGTAGATGTAAAATAAAATAATCTATCTCATTACAATTACCAACAATTCGCAATTTTATAGTGATCATACAATAAGTACTGCTATCGCCCGCGACTTCGCTCATATTACCTACATTAACTTTACATTGACTGACAACTCTTGACTATAGCGTGGAGAGGAGGGTTTTTTTTGTAGAAAAAATGCTCCGTATGAAGCCGGGAGCGGTTCGCTAGTAACTATTAAAAATAAGACTAAAGGCTTAATCGTAACCGTAATCTGATAATTGATTTTAATGATCGATTAATACTATAATAGGGTAGGACCTTTATTGAGTCATTCAAATACGGAAGGCGCCGTACACTTATTACTTATCTCTCATACTCGCACGTGAATCATTATGACTCATTCACACTGGCCTCTTTAAACATTAAAATTTTTCTTGTCCTTTATTAAAGTATGACTGTGAACGCTGCCTTTAAAATTATTCACGGTTAAAACACGTCTGATGTGTGAATGCCACTTAATTTATAATATTACTAGCTACACGCACCCGACTTTGCCCGGGGTGCAATTTATATATCCTATCTTTTAAGTTGGACCAAGTTACACATAGTTAAGATATAAAAATTATGAAAAAAAAAGGAGTTTTTGAGTTTATCGCGAACAGACAGATCCAGCGAAAAACTTTGTATGTAGCGATTTATTACCCAACTAAATGTACCATATATGGCACCACCCCTTTATCTATATCTAAGTTAGTCTTATTTTTGTCACAAAAATCCTTTCCTTATTTCTTTGCAGCAAAAAATCGGTGAATTGCGTAGCGTTAGTTTTTTTTGTCAACGTTCAAATTATAACGAACATAATGACGGCGCCAGTAACGCCAAAAGATAAGACAGCCTTTTTTATACTTCCTCATTTTTTTCAACTATTCATAAATTCCAAAAATGCTTTTCAGTGACTATTTATGTCATAAGTTAGTACTTATCCTTTATAGACAAAATTTAATTGAATGATTTTTTTATTTTGATTGCAGCCTTCAAATTAATTTTATCAGTGTCAGTAGGTACTACTAGGTACGTTGTAAGTTTTTTTAATCAATTTTTGTAAGTATAAAAAATTTCATCCGTGCTAAGTCGGGGGCGGGTCGCTAGTCCTTACATAGTATAAAACAAAGTCCACCGCCGCGCCGCGTCTATCTGTCTGTTTGTCTGTGTGTTCGCGATAAGCTCAAAAACTATTGCACCGATTTTCATGCTGTTTTCACCAGTGAATAGAGTGGTTCTTGAGGAAGGTTTTAGTATATATATACTTACTAATATTATAAAGAGGAAAGATTTGATTGTTTGTTTGTACAGAATAGGCTCCGAAACTACTGGGCCGATTTGAAAAATTCTTTTACCATTAGAAGCCGACGTTATCCGTGATGAACATAGGCTACTTTTTACCGCGGGCAAATGCTTCATTCCTACTTGAAAACGGGTAATAGGACAACGGGTAGTAAGAATTATCCTTCCATACTTATCTTTTTCACATAACTTCTAAACGGCTGAACCGATTGGGTTGAAATTTTATATGAGTATTTCAATGGTTTCCTGGCTGATTTAAAAATACAATTGGACCCGGTAGGTGGCGCTGCTGTCAGTATGTCAACTACTAAACGGCTTCACCAATTGGGTTGAAATTTTGTATGTGTATTTCCATAATGGTTTCACAGACACCAATGTATTATATTTTATAAAGTTACGCGGACGAAGTCGCGTGCAACAGCTTATATAAAATTACGCGGGCGAAATCGCGGGCAGAAGATAGTTTAATATAAAGTAATACGAATAAAATTGTTGAATTTGTTTACTTTTGGTTTACTTAATCAATATTGCAATTGAAAACGGCAAATTTTCAGTCGACTAAAATTTAGGTAAGTATTTCGACGACATAATTTGGCAATACATAGTGGCAATAGAGTAGGCAACGCAACGCAACATTTCATAACAGTGAAATTCATAATAAGTAAAATTCAAACAGCAATGCCAACTGACGATTGTCAAGGTTATTGTTTGTTACAGACTCTTGAAACGGTGATGTTTACGACTTGTTACCACATTAGATAGATTGGAGAATTTTGACATTTACTTAGTATTGTGTTCTCTACTGTTTTTGCTAGGAACACTAGATTCTGGGTCGCTTCACTAAAAGTGGCATAGTAGAACATCACCGCACTCACAGCTTGGGGTGATATTTCAAATTAGTTGCACAAAATTGTCATTAAGTTGAACACGTGTTGCGACTTCAAACATTATTACTAATGTTAAGGTTCAAACCACTCATGCAACATTTACATTATTCATTTTTTTATCAGAAACTAGCTGGTGCTCGCGACTTCGTCCGCGTTGAAATGTATAAAACGCCGCTAAAAATATCACCAAGCAGTTGTCATGTTAGTCGCTTCACCTGATTTTGGATAGATGACGCTATCTCCCGGGCCAAGCCGCTAGTATTTACTTTTATTTTAGATTTCCCGTAGGAATGAAGCATTTCCCCGCGGTAAAAAGTAGCCTATGTTCATCACGGATAATGTCGGCTTCTAATGGTAAAATAATTTTTCAAATCGGTCCAATAGTTTCGGAGCCTATTCTATACAAACAAACAAACAAACAATCAAATCAATTTGACGAGCCCGTTGGACGAGTGGCAAGGGTGCTTGCCTAACGTTTCAGGGGCCCCGGGTTCGATTCCCGGCGGGGTCAACTTTGGAAATTTTAATATAATTTTCAAAATTGACTCTGGTGTGGATTTGAAAAGTAGTGGTAGGGCACACTGCGTTTCGCAGTCATTTGGGCAGCCCGTCTGGCGGCAGTAACCACCACCTTACAGAATACCACCGTGAAATAACAGCATTATGTGCTGTTGTGTTTCGGTGAGTGAGTAAGGGATGCCAGAGCCTATTACCCCTTTCCTTCCTTATCCCTTATCCTTAATCCTTCTATGGTCGGCAGCGCACTTGTAGCACTTATGGCGTTGCTTGTGTTATAGGCGACGGTAGCCACCTACCATCAAGTGGACCGTCAGCCTGTCTGTCGACCTTAACATAAAAAAAAAAAAATCTTTCCTCTTTATAATATTTGTATAGATTAACGAGAGCAAGTGTAGCATGTATAAAAAAAATCCTTTGGACACTGATTTCGTTTGAGACCCTAAATCTAGTGTATATTTTATCAAAGTCTAGGAAAGAGCATTGAGAATGCAGGTAAGGAGGTTGAACTCTACACATGAGGAAGTATTGGTTGACTACCATTAAATATGAGGCGCATTAGTTAGAGTGTGGCGCTGTAGTAGAATTTTGTTTACAGTGGTTTCATGAACTACGCAACCAACCAATCATACCCATTCACAAATGCTGCAAGCGCCTTGCTGGCCAAATTCTGAACCACTATTTGATGTTGTAGCTTGCCAGTTAGTCCTTCTTACCTCTATTCTTCAAAGCAAAGAGTTATAGGTACATCCGTACTAATATTAAAAATGCGAAATATTTGTTTCTCTTTCACGGAAAAACTACTGAACCGATCAAGATGAAATTTTACATACACATTGTCTGGGACACCATCTTTCAACGCGGACGAAGTCACGGGCACCAGCTAGTATCATATAAAGTAGAATTCTCCTTCCCCAGAATTCAAGACTTCAAGTTGTATTTGTACCAAATTCTATAAAAACTCTCCAGTGGCTTAGCCTTAAAAACAATTTTTTGTATAAAGAAAGAGACATATATTAGATAGGTATAGAAACATATACGTTGATCTAGATAATGGACCTACCGTCAGTGTACAAAGTACAAACAAGCCGACCCAGAGATTAAAACATAAAAATAAAGTTAGAGGAATAAGTTTAAGTCGTCCAATGAAGTAATCTAGGTACTATTGGACCCATTGAGTTAGAATTATGTCCAATATATTCTAATTAAGGTTGTGCTATACTTGTCAGCATCGATCAGAATTGCGCCGGTTGAACTTGTAAGCAATATCATACATTGTAAGCGCAGTACTACGCCTTAGAAATTTACAATCGTCTAAGCTCGCTGAAATAAAATTAAACTTACCAAAAAGGCAAATAAACACCAAAAACTGTCAATATTTGATTGAAAAATTGACAATTGTCTGGTCAAGCTAGGAACTTGAATGTCGGAAAAACTTAATAAACTTGAGCCTGCTCACAGTCCAATAATTGATGGTAAGTAGGTAGCTCTAGCTACTGTCGGCTATAACACAAGCAACGCCACAGGAAAAGGATTGAGAAGGCATAGGGAAAATGGGCTCTAGCATCTCCTGAGCATCCCTTTGAACTTTGAAAGGGAAAAAGAAAAATGAGGCAAAAAAAAATGTAAGCCGAATTGGTCTAGCCTTTCACGATTTGTGCGCTTAGCAACACATTTAGCGATTTATTTTTACTTAAGAATAAGTATATAGTTCACAACTTCAAATCGGTATTAATTCTTGATAAACTCCTAAAATTATATGCTTCGTAATGATGACTAGAAAAAATGTACTAAAATGTTTTACCAGTGCATAAACAATTTCTAAAGTGTAAGAGTTATGGACAACATACATACATAGGTACAATAAATACACTTACAGATTTATTATTAGTATTAATGAATTTTATTATAGTTGCTCAAAGATTACGATAGAAAATATTCAGTACCTGGATTATCCAGCTATAACATAACACTTTATTTATTAATTAATTATTATTTAATATTTAATTAATATTAACATTAATTAAACATCAATACTAATAATAAATCTGTAGGGGTCGGTCATGGAGTAATTTACTTTGTTTTCAGAAATATCGTATATATAGGCTCTATACATGATACTGAAACTAAACTGATGATTTTCTGTATGTATGTATGTATGTATGTTCCTCCATAACTCTTAAACGAATTAACTGATTTTCATGAAAATTGGTAGATAAACATTTAGACGTACAGGACATAGGATAGGCTACTTTTTTCTTTTTCAACGCGGACGAAGTCGCGGGCGCCAGCTAGTTTATAATAATAATAATATAATAGCATCTGTACATATCATACGGCCTGTGAAAAATACGCAGGCAGTGTAGCACAACCTTTAAGTCGATAATTAACTAATAAATAATTCACGAAAGATTAAACGACCAAATCCATTATTGTATTTAGTCCATACATAAAGCATTCTCCAACAATCAACGAGCAAATAGTGCGTATTAATCCTTACTAATATTATAAATGCGAAAGTAACTCTGTCTGTCTGTCTCGGTTTCACGCCAAAACTACTGAACCGATCACCATGAAATTTTGCATACACGTTGTCTGGGACACCAGAAAGGACATAGCATACATTTCATCCAGGAAAAAGTAATGTTCCCGAGGGATTATCTAAAATATAAAACTGTAACTAACGCCTGGCCAATGTGCTATAGCAACAAGTTGTCAAGCGTTGTAATTGCTTCTATATTTTTAATTTATCGTCACGTACGAAGTCGCGGGCACCAGCTAGTATGCAATAACTGGGATAATATTCGAAAACAACCTACTCACACAATTATGATATTAGTCGAGTTTGCCCACTAAATGTAACAAATTCCTATCTAATTGAAGGTTCGGCCAGTTTTCCTTGGCTATTGAGGTTTTGCTTGTTAATTTAGAATGACCTTAGTTTAAATGCATTTGGGATGCAAGCGTTGGATTCTTGAAGACCACTCACTACTTACAAATTATATAAATTCAGTACTTACTTCAATCTATAACTATATCTATACACATGCATAATATTATCTTATCAAATGAACTGATATGATATTAACATTTTGCCAGTTATATTAAAATTGTAGACATTTATGTTTATAATTTACACAAAAATAGGTTCAATAGGAAAATTATCAACTATACGACAATAAAAATAACTTTTTATTTTTGACCAGTTTCGATTCTTGGTTGAGTATGAACTTAATTAAAAAAAAAAACCCATGTCAGTCATTGGACTGCACGTCATTTTTTTAAATTAAATTTAAGCGCAATATCTGAAAATATACAGAAGTTTCGGTTACATTACATTACATTTACATGTCAGTGTCGCGAGTTCAATTTTTTTTTTTATCCGCTAACTTAATGTTTTCAATGGAAATGGTTTATGTAGATAACTTGCAAAAAAAGACACCCGTGCGAAGACGGGAGCGGGTCACTAGTATAGTGATGAATTTATTACGATAATACTCACCACTATTATTAAGTAATTATACCTGTAAATTTCCCTAAAATAAAATATAAAATAAATAAATAAATAATTATAATAATGTAAATAAAAGGAATAACGTTTGAATTTTGATTACTTACCTTTACTTACTAACTAGGGCTGTAAATATGGATCTTTTCTATATAAATATAAAATAAAAATTTCGTGTCACATGTTTGATGCCAATGAACTCCTAAACTTCTATCTTTTTATTTGGTTCAACTTAAATAGTTTATTTTGAACCCGGATATTGAACACTCCCGGCGTTTATCTATTTATTTATTTATTTATTTATTTTATTTATATAAAATAAAATGTAAAATGATAACACTAAAAACCACTGAGGTTTAGTCTCGTGTTATCATTTGTAATTATTAATAAATCAACTATATAGATACTATTAATTACAATTTAAAAAATATTGCATATAGATTTAATATTTTTAATTGATATATTGTTACTAACATAGATCTTATAAGGTGTGGGACAATGTAATAAGCGGTAGTCCTTTCGCCATACGTATAATTATCTAGTGACATATTCTGTGGAGGGTAATGTCTGAAGTTATAGACATGATTTAACATCGATTGAAGGAAATATCTTTGTTCTATCCTATTCCTTTTAGTCTTCAAGTTATTTAGAGAACCTATGACTATTTACTGCCACATAGCGATGGGCATTAGCTAGATCGAATGGAATTTGTGTAAACCCGTAATGACTTCGCGGTGTAACGAATGCAATTTTATGGGTTTCGTCGGGAGAAATTTTTAATTGCTAGCTACCATATCAATAAAAGAAGAATAGCTTTTAAGAGCCAATTTTAAATGTTAATTATTAATATTAGTTACCTATTTGTCACGGATTTTATTTATTTAATTAACTGTATATAGTCTTCACATTACATTCTTACTTCTCATTTCATTACTTACATATTAGGTAATGAATTCTTGAGCGTTGAAAATTTTAAATATAACGCTTGACAAAATATAAGAGCATTATAATGGCTGATAACTTTATTGCTGTTATAGTTTTGCCAAGCATTAGATGTTATTATTAGATGATCCCTCGGAAACAGTACATTTGTTCCAATGTTTCCGAATTACTCTTCAAAAGAACTGATATTTAAAAAAAATATCAGCAGATTTCGAGTTTCGTGCATAGCAACACATTTTATCCAATGATTGATAGAGTGCAGATATAATGTAAAGATATGCAATATTATAGTCTTTATCAGGAATAACGAATCAATTGCACTCAATCTAAATTGTACAGTCGGCCGCTTATGCCAACTTATGTCGATTAACAAATTAATAACTGCGAAACAACAAAACACTTAATGCGCCATAAGTCGTTATCACAAATAGAGAACAAAAGAAACTTCAAGTACAAACGATCGTAAAAAGCTTCAGTAAGTAAGTAATTAAGCAAGTAAGTTGAGTGTTCAGTAGTTTTACATTTTTGAATGTGTTAATCGACTTATGCGGCCGACTGTACAAACGAAATAAATATACCTATCTCCTTATTGAAGTTATCCAGTCTAATCACTGTTTTTGGCTTAGCATGCATTAATATCCATGTTATATTTCTAATCTTTTGAGTGAGGTGTGTCACAGATTAGGATTCCAAGATAGTCGTTGATCCACAAACACGCCCACCAGATATATTGTACGACACTTTTTGAATACTGGGACAGTTACAATATAGGTAAGTACTAAATTGGGGTACTAAGTTGCGATCAAGCCTTTAGAAAGCCTTTTAGACTACGACCACTTCGACGATGACTCACAAGACGACGACACTTCTAACAGGGATATCTCTGTTAGATGAGATGACGATTATAAAGTGATTTCTATGGAAATTTTTAATCACGTTGTTTATTATTGCGGACAAAAGATATCATACGTCTTGACAGTGTTCAGGATAAGTATATACTTAGCGTAGGTAACCATTGTTGTATGAATAACTGAAATAACTAAAAGAAGCCATACGTATACACTTGCCTAGTAAATCGTACACTTGTTTTTTAGTATATATAGCTAATGCACACCTTACAAGATGCAGATGTTACAAAAGCGGTCAGCAGGCGAACAGCTGACTTCGTACTTGAATATAGAACCTGTCTTTTAACTACACCTTTGCATTTTTAACGTGCAACAACGTGAAGCTGCATAATATTGTGTTACCTATATATATACAACTAGTGTAAAACTAGTGTAAAAGTATAAAACGCCATCTGCCGTGGAATATCACCAAGCAGTTGTCATGTTAGTCGTTTCACCCATCAAAATCTGGGATGTTTCACCTGATTTGGATAGATGGCGCTATCTCCCGGGCCAAGCCGCTAGTATTTACTTTTATTTTAGATTTCCCGTAGGAATGAAGCATTTTCCCGCGGTAAAAAGTATCCTATGTTCATCACAGATAATGTCGGCTTCTAATGGTAAAAGAATTTTTCAAATCGGTCCAGTAGTTTCGGAGCCTATTCTATACAAACAAACAAACAAACAATCAAATCTTTCCTCTTTATAATATTAGTGTAGATGTAGATCCAACGTATGCTTGCTATAACATTCTTATTAATATCATAAATAACTTGAGTTTTATCCGAGAATTCTTACACGCATTTTTTCAAATAGTGTGTTAGCAAACACATCAGTTTAATTTAACTATCTTATTATTTTTAAACTTTTATTTTTTACTGCCGACCTGTAGGCGAACTTTGTACCGTCTAACAGTCAATAAATGTCGTGTTACCTTTTAGATAAAGTAAATTTAGGATATTATGAACTTAATGAATGCAAAATTTGACAGTTTCTGTTATAGATTTTTATTTTTTAATTATTATAAAAGTGAAAAAGTTATCAACAACTGTTGCTAAGATTACACGTATACGTTTTGTTTTAATTGACGTCAAATGTTTGATAGCTGGGGTTTGTCAATTGTTGTTTTTAATTTTTCCTCGTATCTTTTTACTTTTTTTTTCTCTCCATAAGAACCTTCCTCAGACTTCAACAAACACAACCAAAAAGAAATCAGCCAAAGTCCATCTGTCCAGTCGTTCTCGAGTTTTGCGCTTAGCAACACAATTTAGTGATTCATTTTTATTTATATTGATAGAAAATAGATAGATAGATAGATAGACTAGTTAGTCCTCGAGTTCTTATTGAAAATTCCACAAGAACCTAACACTTTTCCAGGATATCCTAATTGAAAGTTTACTTATGTTTTATAGTTTTTAATTAATTATGACGTCCTGCCCACTCTTATAGCATAAACGATAAGGGAGAAATCCTCACATAATTTATTTGAGAATATGTGAGAATTTATGTGAGAAAGATAAAACAATCACGACTTTGTAAAATAATTAATTTGAGTAAAAGTTGTTTATGAAAATTACTAAAAACTAATTGGTAGTAAACCTACCATTCTAATATTTCTTATTGATGTTATCAAAAAACCACATATCAACCAAGTGCATGTTACGAAAGGGTGATGTAAAATATGACACAAATCCTTTACTTAAAGCGGTTGAGTAAGCCTTTAAACAAAGAACTGGGACATACAGACTTCGTCACCAATGCATGATGTAGTATTTTGAATATAATCATTTTTTAAACAATGATATAACGTAAAGCCGCGAGTGAATGGTGTCATATTTTGGTTTCTGATTTTTTTAAGTCAGACTTGTACACGAAAATCAGGTAGGTATTTAACTGCCACAAAGAGAATTCGCTGATTGAATAATATAGTAGGTTTATTAACAAGAACTAACTTTACATCTATACCTATCTTAAATCAATCAATCATCAATAGTTACTAAATAATAAATCTGTAGGGGTCGGTCATGGAGTAATTTATTTTGTTTTCAGAAATATCGTGTATATAGGCTCTATACATGATACTGGAACTAAATTGACGATTTTTAGAATTATTTTTCTGTATGTATGTATGTATGTGATAGGCTACTTTTTATCTTTTTTAACGCGGACGAAGTCGCTGGCAACAGCTAGTATCTATATGTATAAATATATCGACTTATCGAGTCGCAGTGTCCGCATCTATCTGTTTCTCCGCTAACTTTATCATAAGCACACATCGGATTTTTATACAGTTTTCACATTCAGGAAAAATTGGAAAACGAGTAAAGTTTGTGGAAATTATTTACAGAAAAAAAAACCCCGCTAGTAAGATTATGGTGTAAAACAAATGTAACTTTTAAAAGTCTAAACTAAATTAAAGGAAAAAAATGTATATTGTTTACTAAATACATTCCAAGCAACAATAGAGAACCCTTTAGGGCTTAGAAAACCCTTTCTAAGCCCTTTAAGTAAGTATCTACCTCGTTTGTATAGTTACGTAATTATTATTATTGTTAAAAAAACAAATCAAAGCGCGTTCGAAATTTAAAAATTCTCAAAATTCGATTGCATGTTTCATTAGACGGGAATGTGTGGGATTTCTGACTAACCTCAGGGAACGAACAAAGGGTTCTCTGATCTGATGCAACAATCGCTGAATCACCAAGCAAACGAAACATGTCCAATAAGTTTACGAAGATATTTCATTGTTCTCATTCACTGCTCGGTTTCAATACAGATAAATTTCTATTCTTACAATGAAACTGTTTATGTACAGTTAATGAATATTTCATACCTTAATTTGATCACAGTATAGTTTACAGTTTTACAAATTGACAAGTAGGTGAAACTGTTGCGTGGTGTTTCTTCACTTAGTCTTATGAATGTTAAGTATATTGAAGCAGATAATCTTAATTGAATTAATTGCTTTATAAATATTTAAGTATATTTAGTAATTTATATCGAGCGAAGGTGTTTTAAGGCAGACCTTTTTTTAAATTTGTCATCCTTGTAAAAACAATCTTTAAAAAAAACGTAATTACTGGGGACAATTTATTAATTGCTTTTTAACAACACACTTCGTATTTGGTTGGTATTGTTGTTTTATATCTTGTTTTTACTTTTTCATCCAAATTCACTAATGACTGGCCATAAAAATGCCGTAAAAACAGAATGGACTGCAGTATAGGTAATTAGTTCTCACGAGCCAATTATAAAAACCTCTCGATTTGTTAAAAAAAAAAAAACAAATCAAATAATGACAAGACACTCATTACTTTATTCGTTCTCATTATTTGATTATTAATATTAATTAGTACCTATTTATTACCTTTTCTTAGTAATAGCACTTACTTTGTGGTAATAGTAACCACCTAGGTACCAACAATAGATAAATAGACCGCCAACCTTGAAAATTATTATAAAAAACCTTTATTAGATATATTATATAATCTGTATAAAATCAAGACAATAAAAATCCTGGAAATTCGAGAAATTGACAATTAAAAATATTTACACAGATAACTTCAGATAAGGAAATCGCGGTCTACCAACAGTGACGTCATCATTCGTCCGAACGCGTCATCAAACAGTACAATGTTTATATATGTCATGTCAGTGACAAGTCACTATTCTAGTTAACACATTAATGTGTGCTACCATACATATTACAGATCAATTGCACACACTTGCACAATGTTAATCAAAAAATATGGTGTAATTCTTTTTCTATAATTTCTATGACGTTGCTTCGAGCGTTTCAGTATTGTTTGCAATACGGGGGTGAAAACATTGTTTGTGCTCCGTGGAAACAACCCCGGTTTAAAAAGAAGAAGAAAATACAAAGGAAAACTACAGATATTTTGGTAAATATTTTAACGTTGTATATTATTATTTTTTTACCGATAGATACATAGTAATATTTATAAATTTTGGTAAATTCTACTAAGTAAGTAGTGTAAGTAGGTAGATTGGTTTTATTTTAAAATTATATTTTATTTTAAATGTTTTAGCAGAAACTTCTACAATTAAAGATTTCTATTTAAGTGTTTAGCGTTCAACTTAATTGTCAAATTAAACCCGTCCCACCCAATGAATAGTCCCAATGAAACTTTGTTGTGTTTAGATAACCGTAGCAATATTTGCAGGTATTTATAAAAAGTTAATTACGTGCTGAGTACAATTTTGTATAATTTCCAAGTACAATTTCCATATAATCCAGAAAAAAAGTACTACTGTCTAAAATAAAAATAAATAACTAACTCCTGTCCAGTGTTATACGAGTAAGTAAGTATCTGGTTATATGAGTCTTCTCGCGTACCAGGTAAAGTCGGGGTACGAAAACCTTCGTCAGTCAAAACCGTAGACTCTTAACTACCTTTTAAAACTAAATTACTAAGCAGACAAACTGTCAGACGTTTGAAATGAAGTTTTGGCATGACAGCAATTGCCCTGGTGCAAGCAACTAATGCCAACTTAAAGGTGAAGAACATATTCTTACCCTGACGTACCTACATCAATTCAAATGTCGAATAACAATTTGAATTAACCGTATCGTATTGGTTTAGTTGCGAGTCCTATATAAAACCGGGTCTAGACTGGAGACATAGCGAGGTTTTTGTTTTAGAGTTCGCGTGTAGTGGGCAAAGGAAACAAAAATGTTTACGTGCGATTCAATCATGCCTTTCGCTGGTGCGAACGCACTTTTACAGCCTATTGTCAAACCGAGCCCTTTACTTAGAACCAGTAAAACAACAATGTTATTCCAAAAAGTTTAATATATTCATAATTTTCCTAATGTTACTAATTTTTCCTAATGTTTTTATATAACCAAATTTCTAACTAATTTTTTCCATGACAGAAAATCGTTAATAAATTATTATCAAAATGTTAGTTGCCATGCATACTCCTCCGAAACGGCTTAAACGATTTTGATGAAATTTTTTATGCACACTTGGTAGGTCTGAGAATAGGTTTTTATCTATTTTTATACCTACACGGGCGAAGTCGCGGGCAGCAGCTAGTTACTATTATAAAAAAAGTTGGAGCTGTTTCTGTCTGTTTCTAACTTCTTTTAAACCAATCAACAGATTTCGATACGATTTTTACTATAACAGAAAGAGCAGAGCGATAAAGTACCTAATTTGCAGAAAAAAATGGCGAACCCGTGCCTAGTAGAAAAAATACTAGGTATGTTGTTGACTAAATATGTTAGAAAGTCTATATACTTTCTGCTAATTACTTAATTCTCGTGTGATAATATTTAAAAACTTTAAATCAACATTTTTTTATTTATACAGGACAATTTCAAATCATTTATTCTCTTTCGCAGACACATTCGGGTGTAATTATAAATTATTATTTTTAAACAATGGTTTTTTAAAATATTCGCCATCAGCATCACAATGTTCACGTTCGAGTTTAAATTTTTGCATCGCAAATAGTAAATGAATGGTCTGTGTCTTTCTCTTTCGTCGAGTCCTAATTTCGTAAGCGGAGAGTGAGACAGATAGCGTTCTCACAATGCGTCGTGCGACCGCATGGCGGTACGTCTTTCTCGTACTACGCAAGTTGTGTGTCGACATTGGACGTTGGTTCGGCCGCCGCCAAAGAGAGCCGCTACCAGTCTCGCAATGGCGTTAGTGAGCGTTGGACGTTCGTTCGTTTAGTCTCTAGTGAACCCGAGCGGACACCGGCCCAAAATATTGGCCTGTCTTGAAGTGTTCGAATTACACGGAGATAAGTTCCAGTAATTCCACATCCCATATGCGACATATTCGCGCCACTGGCAGACAAATTTTGGTACGATATCCTCTCCGGGCGAATCATTTCAAGGTTCGTACAATTTTATCGTAATTTCCCCCTTACCAAATAACCGTGTTACTAAATCGACGATTGTCTCTTTTTTAATTTTGTAACATTTCGTCGTGTGCATTGCGATAAATTTGCAAGGGATTTCTTCAACTACCCGTACTAGTTTAATCATTCTTTGGTTCCAGATCATGCTCATCTCATCGTAGTTCCTTCATCGTTGTTAAGTGTTTTGTGCTTGTGTTTGTGAACCGTAATAGTGTATCGTGACAGTGTTTTATAAGTGTTGTGATGGATCCTGGATCGCCGTCTTTGATGTGGCCGCTGCGTTTGAGCAAGCCGGCCGTGACCGCAGCCGTGCCTAGTACTGGGGAAAATAGCAAGACCGAAGAGAGGTCTCAGTCACCGGGCCTAGCGGACCGACTGGCTGCCTCACCATCTAGCCCGCCTGCACCTAGCAGCCCTGCTCCTCCTCAACACCAGTTCCAGGCAGCATTGGTAGCCGAGAAATATTTGCTCTTGGAGCAAGTGGAAGGCTCATCCCTTTGCCGGTGTGTGGACGTGCGTACCCAGGAGGAATATGTCTGTAAAGTGAGTACTAGCCATTAAACTTAGTTCTAATTAAAATATTAAACGTCATAAACGACAAAAATTAATCAAACATAGGTATTTTCCATTCATCTGTGAATGCAATATTATAGTAAACAAATTTATGTAACCTAAAATTTTCAAACATTAACAATCGAATTGTGGTTATTGTCAAATAATAAATCCGTCATGTGTGCGATCGCGACATACCTATACTATAATAGGATAAGGTAACATTTCGAAATTATGCTGCATTTCAACAGGGGCGTTGCGTAGTTGTATTTGATTGATACAGTGAGTAATCTCACACAAATTGACCTTAGTTTTGTTAATTGGTCAATTAATTAATTGGAATTTGTAATCGATGATTCTATCCCGATCGCTGATGCTTTAAGAATCGCATAACTCGCATAGAAGGGTTCCTTCTATCCCACGGGATCGAGACCCCATGGAGAGATAAGGCCAGTCTCAAATAATATGCCCACATGACGCGTCCCCTACGATGCAATTATACGTTATTGCGAAGTTAACTTTTTCTATGAAATGTTTGACACGTAAGTCAGTTGAGTTCGATTTGAATTTAAAAACAAAACAAGATTTCCTTGTTTGTTATACATGTAGGTAACAGGTACCTATCTATGAGTATAGTATATCTATATCCACATACTACGTATAGGTTCTGACACAACATACCTAGATTAATATAAAGAAGTGAAATTTTTATACGGTTTTCACTATGGAAAGAGTGTTTGCAAAGAAAAAAACTCAAAAACTATTGGCTTTCTATAGGCAATTTTTTTTTTTTTAATATTTCACCTATAGACAGCTACCCCTTGCAATAGAAGTCGCTTGCAAAAGCTAATATTTAATAAAAGAAACACATGAAAATATTTAAAATAATAATTGTAGTGCGAAAAATATTTTTTAATAGTTATAATAATAAATTAATTTACTCATTAATTACCTACCTATTGCATATTGTCTCGTCGCTTCACAGTTTGTTGCCGATGTCATACCTATTTTATATGTCATGGCCCCGTACTGCTCGATCGCACTTGTAGGACAAGCAAGCCATCGACGTATTTTTACAATGTCATGTATATTATATCGACTCTCGCAATCTATCGTATAGTAGAAACAATGAAGGAACATTTTAAAATTTTAACTTTAGCCGGTTTACCTTAACCGTCGCATTCCGCGTGCGTCACCCGAATTCTAATAGGCACTGTCTGTAAACTATTTAAAATTACTCATTTACCTACTACGCCACGACCCATCCTCTAATGACCCTCCGAAACAGAACTTGTCATGACATGATACAACTGAGGAAACTTTGAGAAACTTGCTTTTATATATACCTACAACGACTGCATATTTTATATATTATTATTTAAAAAAAAAACTAAGTAGGTAAACAGTTTTAAGATAAATTATATGGAGTGCTTTTTTAAAAATAACCAGCACTTGGTTTTTGTAAAATAGAAGTCAAAACCCAAGTTTTTCTTATAATCATCATTAATCAATGAATACCTACTAATAATAAATATATAAGTGTTAAACGAATTAACAGATTTTCATGAAACTTGGTAAATATTTATTTAGACGTACGGGACATAGGATAGACTACTATTTTCTTTTTCATCGCAGACGAAGTCGCAGGAACCAGCTAGTGTTATAATATTCCTATAGTTAACATTTAACTCCCAGCCTCAAAGGGGCATTTATAATCTAAGTAGTGCGTCGTATCGCAGTTACGCACGGCTTCTGTTACAGCTTACAGCAGATGCAAATTTGTATCATGTTCGTTTAGCGGAGAAACAGACATAGATGGACATATAAGGCTTTATTTTATAAACGTACACACCTATAGATCTACCTTTTTTATATTTACGCATAGTTGCGTCAGAACTATAAGTAGTAGGTGGATATACTAGTAAATAGGTACCCCATTACCTTCATAACAAACAAGGAAACCTTATATGAAAATTGTAGCCAACTGACTTACGGAAGAATTTTGCGGATAAACATACCCCTACACATAATATGTATAAGTATATGCATAGTAAATATTAATAAATAAATGTAAACAATTGTAAAGTAAATTATATTTTTTGTAGGTATTACATATTATTATTATGACAACTCTTTTCACTAAAGTACCTACTACTTAAACTCCATCCTTCCATTAATTCTAGGCAACCCGCAACACAGGATAACATAGTTTCATAGTAACAAAGGCTTGTACTGGTATTGTCAAGGCGCACAGAATAGTAGACACTTCCCCCGTGAGAACTTAGCAAGGTTACGTGTGGCAACATTATCGTTGCTAAACTGCGAGCGTATTTACAACACAGACTATTGCAAACACGACTGCCAGCCACATTTGTATACTCCATACATTACATATTACATCGTGCGTTCTATAATACGCAATTCGGGACAATTCGTTTTGAGAGAAGCATCGTTGGCCTCCGCTATTGACGAGTTTAGTGTGAACCTCACGCCGGACGCACCGAAAATAGGCGAGACCTTCTCATTGACATTGTGAAATAGACGAATTGATAACGATTTGAATGTCACCGCGAGGCTAGCGGCCCCCCTCCACCTCCCACTCCACAACAGACCATAGATAATCTGAATTGCATGTTATTCTGATTTATTTGAATGTGAAATGTTTTATTTGAAGAAATTGTTGTCTATAAATTACTTTTCCGTGATTACGACCAAAGTTTAGCAAGTGTTAGCCATGTGACCATCCCAAAATACCTTTTCAAAATCTAGATTTTTTCCTATGTAAGCAAGCAGGTTAGCGGTTCACTTGATAGTAGGTGACTAACGTAACGGTCCATAGTAACACAAGTATCTAACGCTATAAATTGTAATAGGTAAGTAGGTACGCTGCGACCTCAGTAGGGATAAAAGTTGGGACTTGAAGATTAGTTGGGACTACAATAATAGTGCAATAGGCATACCTTTTAAACTTCAAACCCTTCAGACTTGTTAAATAGGGTCACTTTTTTTAATATATTATAAAATATATAAAATATTTACTTCGCAAATATTAAAGGGAATCGCAGGCAGATTTTGTGTAAATATTTGCTTGAATATGCACACAAAATATTTTTGCAACACCTCACCTCGCCGATAAGCTCAAAAGTGGGTTACCCGAGGCACCCGTAAAATGTCCGCGTAGCGAAAACGTTATCAAGTGCTCTGTCAATAAAGCGAACATTATCTGTATAGATATGAACGTTTTTTTTGACACTCAAAATAGCATCAACAAAATAGGACATGTTTTATTTTCGTACAATGACCAATCTTAATGTCGCAGCAAGCGAATACCGCGTCTCCAAAATGTCTAGGGTGACTCTTTGACTGCGAAAATAACTAGCAAATTATTTATATACCGACATGACTCGAAAGAGAAATGGTCGAACGCACGCGACCGTGATTCATCATTCTGCGTTTGGAATTTGCGTATAATGTCGTTGACATTTCGTGCCGGTTCAGAAATAGACGACTTTGAAAGTATGTAACCACCTACTTCAATTACTCTGTGTCTCTACCTTATAAATCCTTTTTAAATTTTAATGTGTCAAAAAAAAACTTCTATTTGCTTATAAATCGCTCGATTTTGAGCCTTAAGTGTATAGGCGTTAAGTAAAATCATGTGGAACGGGGTTGCATCATGGCTGTGTTTTACAAACCCTATTCCTTTGATTTCTAAACTCGCGTCTGTCGTCACCCAGGAATTCTGTTTGAAGCCAACTGGTCCGATATTTACAAAGGGTCAGCGTTATTCACTAAATGTTTCAACCTCGTTAATTCACATTACACTCGGCCCTTTTAAATCGTTTTCTCTTTGAAATAGTACTCCTTTGAAGCTCTATTTGATGTGGGTAACATCTTAACTAAGTTAATAACTTGGTTAAGACGGAAAAAATAGTTACACATATCAGAAAATCCATTCCCTAACTTCATACACATCTGACAGACATCTGAATATAACCTACACCCTTGCGAGGCAACAATATAAATACTGTTGATAGGAATGTAGAAATATTTTGGGCGGTTATTATAAAATCATTACTCGAATAGTTACATAACAATTTAAGTATATTATTTACATATAATTAATTACATTTTTTTACTGATAATAACTGGTCCTGAAGCAAAAAGTCATATACTTTTGGAGTTAACTAATTAACAGATCGAACTTAACATAGATAGATGTTTTATTTCTTAGAATTTCATCTAGGTAGGTATTTTATTAAAACAATTAAATAAAACATTTGTAACAATTTTGTACAAAAACAAAACAATGAACTAAATTGACCCATGAAATAAAGTACAACCTAAACAGTGACATGAGAGGCGTTGTCATAGTTTTGCTTTTTTGTTGTAGCTCTATTTATTATCTCCTAACAGTTATACCTAGTATTTTAGCATCATTAACTCTTGACATATATTTTTAGGTAGTGTCACGGGACTGCAGCAGCTTATTACAAGCACACTACCGTCTCGATGGCCATCCGCACGTCAACCCCATCCACGAAGTACTAGTCGGCGATAAAAGGGTTTATCTTATTTTCCCTCGATCGCATTCAGACCTCCACTCGTACGTGAGGGCGAGGAAACGGCTCAGGGAACATGAGGCACGTAGGCTGTTCAGACAAATGGCAGAAACCGTTGCGGCGTGTCACGAACAAGGAATCGTTTTACGGGACCTCAAACTGAGAAAGTTCGTGTTCGCAGATCCTCAAAGGTGAGTCATTTATTATTTTATTACTATGTTTTTTTTTTTTATTTATAGAAATCTTTGCGACATAATCTTTACAACACAATACGAGAGTCGATCGGGCGCGGTTCCGATTGCCGTGTGCCAAATTTCGCCAATGAAATAACTGATGCAATAGTTCCGTAGACTGATATCTCCGGATTGCCCGCAATCGACCCGTCTAGCCCCCGATCGATCAAACGGATACATCCTCAAGAGTTTTTATTGTCGCGCCCGTTGTGGAGAGATCGTGAGAAAAATCGATTTTTTTTTATATCTCAAAGTTCGAAAAGGAAACGGAAGTGATGTCGTTTTTAAATGGCACGTAATTTCCTTTCTACAACTGATAAGAGAACCGATAAACAGTTATCAAGCAAGACAAACGTTAATTAGTGAAAATTTACATTCGTTTATCACACGACACATTCTCTTATCAACCAATTGTTATATTTTACACTACCTAAAGTGTTACTATCGAACAAAAAATGCATTAAAGGTACTGTTTATAATCGCGAACACAAAGGGATTACTCAACGCAGCTATTAATTATTAACCGTCAGCCGGTAGGAGCCTGCGGATTTTCGAACTTTTGAAATGTTATCTGGCCTCCATTGTTGCGAATATCTCCGGCAATGCTAGCGGCTCAAGGCGAACGGTGTCATTGCTGCGTACAATACCGCGCGCACCGCAATCAGGTCAAGGGTTTGCGGCAATGCGCCCGCGCCGCACCGCGCACCGTCATACACCGCCGTTCGCGTGTGCACTCCTTGCACCGTCCGACTCGGTCTTATGACCCCTGTACATGAGTCTCTATGCGGGTACCTGTATACCTGTCATCCTTATCCGATCAGGTGATTTCAACTAACCCCCATAACAAAACGAGAAGATTATTTATGCACCCCTTAGCATTCCACTCCACAATAAAACATTCCCCAAGTACAAATAAAGTTCAAATATTTACCTGCCCCGTCTCAGGGTAAATTGTATAATTAATCGAACCTTTATTTACGTTAAATTAAATTGACGGATTAAATTTTTTGTTGAACATTCCAATTCTCTCCCACGAGTTTGGTTCAACAAACCTTTTGTGTATTGGATTTAGCGTTTGCGTCGAGACGATTTTCATTACGCCTCCACAAACTTGAAACTTTGAAATGGATTCTTTGACCTCTCTCTCGTTCACCCCGTCCCTGGTGACATTAGATTTGAGATAATTATTAGGGCACGTCTTTGACGCGACCGCAACGCTCTTACTCACAGACTAAACTCAAATTGAAAAACAAACACAGACATTTGCGCCCAACTAATGTAGACCCCGGGCCTCTATTCACTAAACTGTATTAATTTAGTTCGCTTTGAGTAGATAGATTCAGAGGAAAGGTAAAATTTAATCTCTTTCTGTGATGCATCAAAGCGAATGTTGTCAAAAGCCAGTCCGCGATGCGGAACGGGAAGCACCGAGAGGCCGCACCACCTCAGATGTAAAAAGTTTTGCTTTACCCTTTATGTGTAATAGCGGATCCGCGACTTGAGAAGCCTTTGCTGAAGTTTCCACTCAAAGCGCGGAATGTTTTACGTACATTTGTGGTTATTAGAAATTCGGCGAAGGTAAACTTTAAGTTTCGTCTAAAAATTTTCACAAATTTCAAAATTGCACAATATTATATGGATAATTAAAGTTAATGTGCAATTGTTTTTTATATTATCCGCTCGTCGCGTGTAAAAAAAGACTCATGTTATTGGGCAAACGGGACGCAACCTTGCCGGGTGATGTCTATTCTTTCTGACCGTTAATTTAATTAGACAGGATATTGCAGATGCGCTTCCAGTTTTGCCATGTACCGGTGGTGGAACGGAAACAGCTTTTTGTTTACACTTTTGAAGATATTAACGGACTTTCCGTCCAGGTCAGGTAGCGAAAGCTTTTACAAACTGTTAATTCAAGCCATCTTGGACATCTGTTACATCACTTTTTTCCCAGAGAATTTTTTGCAGGGAATCTAATAATTATTCAAATGGTCAACAACAATATTATATTAACATAAATGAGCAGCTGACCTTGTTTCGCCCTAATAAATTCTAATGGTCACTATCGCTAACATGTGCAGCTGTTCTTTGCAATCGTGAGAATAGTACAAATATTCTGGAAGGTGCAATATGATCAAGTGTCCGCCTTTTGATTCGTGTTCTCACGTCTCGGGGTCGCTGTATAAAATAAAAATGCACCCCCTGATTATAAATTCGAGTCATCCGGCAGTCTGTGATCAACATCCCGACGTCCCTTAGCCGTCTCGTCTCAAAGGTAAACAAGAACATTAATATTGATTCCGACCACTCCTTTGACTTCTTTGATATATATTTCTTAACACTCCGTCTCTAGTTTTTCTCATTCTTTGAGATTATTTTTCTTATTACAACTTCTCTGAAGCCTTTGATATTAAAATTTCAAGTAATACGGATGAAAATATAGCCTGTGTTCATAGATAACATGTAGGCGTTTCAACATTTAAAAACCTTACAGTTTTTCAGTATTTTTTTTATAAAATAGGGTTAGTAACAGAAGCAACCTATATTAACGACTAGTAATAGCATTTATTCAACGTCTGGCCCCGAAAACTGGGTTAAATATCCGTTAGTGTGCGCGTCTAAAGAAAGACATGTTTCGGTATTTATGGGGCGACTTTCACTGTTGCCAAGTGTTACATCTTGCCTTTATGTGCACGTGGAGCAAATGAGAGGTTCGTGTGGAACTAGAAACTATCAAGAGAAATCTCGAGCGGTATATCCGGGCGCAGGCCTTGGGGGAGGAAATCGAGGTCGCTGTAGGGCCGATAACGCGCAGGTAACACTTTAAACGCACCCTGCTTGGGACCGTTTTATACATCGTATCAAATTGTAATTTCTATGTTAAAGTGAGAAAGGAAATAATTAGTTTTTTTTTTAATTGCTGTTCATCTGAAATGATTTGCCTCAAAGCAGGATATTTGGCTAAAGCTTATACTTGCAAACATAATCGCTGCAAGGCCGACGCACGAAGATAAATTATTTAGGCGGAAATATATTCACGTTAAATTTGTCAATGCATCTTTGGACGCAAGAATTTGTTATGCCGCGTACGCTATTTAAACGGTTTACGCTAGACAAATTTCTATAACGAAGCAGACAGTGTGGATCCTATATACACAGATACTACGAATCCTTTGTAAACAAACTCAGGTATACTCCGCGCGCATTGTTCAGATCCCGCCTACCCCGTGCCAAAATTATAGCATCTTCCAGGTAACAAAAGGTCCGGTTTTTTGCTTTACTATTCTCTGTCTTGCACAACGCGGTGCGCGGTAGCCGGCTTCATTATATATTATAGTATTGTGAAAAAAATGACAAGAAATTTTCATTTATTTCACGTGCTCGCAATAATTTAAGACCCTGAGTTGTATAGGCGTCGTCAGTTGTACGAATGATCTTACTTGGCCAGGTTTTTAAAACCGGTCAGATAAGCCGAGGAAATTCAAGTCGTCTCTTGTTTCAAGTGCCTAGATATATATATTCGCACTGTGCTGCGTTAACGGGACGAGATATTTACGGTTGTATGTTGTCGCTGGCGCTCGCAAGCGGATGTGCCAAATCGGTTTCGCGATAGACGGGCGACGCGCCACCCGGCAGACGCCGCCGCATCGCATACCGGCCCGGCCACCGGCTGCCACCATGCTTCCTTCCAAATTAGAACAACATTTCTATTATTTATAAACCAACTTCGCACACGCGATCAATATCCGTAGGTTTTGAGAGGACACGCAAGATATCGTGCACTCTAATCGACCCCTCGGGTGATTGTCGATATCTCGGCAGCGCAGCGGTCTACCTGCGCGCCTACGCCATGTATTTTGAAAACGTTTTGAAACCCAAGTTGCTAAAGCGTGGTGCAAGATACCGCCACATTACAGCGACTCATTTGCATAACACTGGGCGCTCGGTAATCCGCCCAGTACATCGCGGTTTCGACAATTGTATAAATTTTGTACCCTACAATCGAGCAACGCGAGAGTTGTTGTTTATTGCGTAACATAATAACAATTTAGCAAACTGCGCAGTTTCCATGACACGTGTGACCGACGCGTCTCACCATACCGACCGGTACAAATGGCCAATCGAGTTTGAGTTTAAACTGGGAGTATGATTCAGGCGTTCCGGAATTTTTGCGCGATGATCGCAGTGCAGCACTGCTCCGCTATTCTTTTGGGACGTTCGACCTCGCGCCGTGCTCGGCCGCGGGCAGTGGCTCACTGAGGTCGTACAGAACTGTGCCAATGTCGCGTTGCCGATGCTGTACTGCCTCCGCAATCAAGCGGAACAAAAAGTTAATTATTTATTCATCGAACTAACCTACTACACTAATTTATATGTACCTATAGGTACCTACTAAGCGTGGTGAATTGGTAGTTCATGACGCCTTTTTGAAAGAAACATTGAATAAAAATCTGTAAGCTTTCAGAACTTCATCCTGCTTAATACAATAGAAATATTAAGTACTAAAATTAAATGGTAATATATATATTTCTACGGCCCTCGTTTTCCTTAAATTAATGAAGTTTCTTATCATTATAATTAAAATACTACTGATATTAAATGTAAAATAAATGTACCAATATTTTCTACCGCCCTCATTTCACTTTGCACGAGTGTAGTAGCGGTTGCATTATGTGATATGAACCTTAATGTTGCGAGGGAGCAAGTCACAGACACTCGTCACGACTATAAATAACGTGTGTTCGCACCTTTTTTGGTGGTACGAAAACACCGGACGTCGTCGATGCCGGACGCGGCATCAGTGCAACGCTCTCAATTGAATGCCGTCTCCACTTCCTCGACACAAAAAAAAATACAATGTGTCATAGACGTTCGGGGAAATGGATTACCGGACACAGGTGACGTCCGTACAAATTAAATGCGATTGCGAACAGAAAGGCAATGGACAGTGTTTACGTATGTACCTTAGCTAAATCGGGGCGCATCACAAACAGTTACATTGTTGTATCGGAAGGGCGGAGATCCGGCCGGGATCCCTTCCTGATTTTTGTTGCAGTTTTTTATACATCCTGCACCGTTGTCTCGTTGACATTAAATTGTACAATTTCCTAATTTAACGTCGTAAATCCACTATAGGGTACACAGCTGAGAAAACGCACGACAAGCTATTAAATCGATCTGGTTGCGTAAAACAAAGGTCTGCGAAACCTTGTGCAAGCGGCGCGCCCGCGCAGTGCCGACATATCTGCAGATTTGCGTAACGCGCACTTATCCGCCGATACTACAACGACGCCTGTGTGTTGTGACACGCTCCGTTTGCCTACATCTCTGCAATTTGACACTTAATGCTTATCAATGACATTTATTGTAACATCTGGAAGCAAAAGTTCAATAACAATATTGATATTGTGCTTTTTCTTCCTGTACTTGACCACTCTTTAGTCCGCAACTTTTAATTCCTTTTTGTGCATATTTTCAAAACGAACTATCATTCGTTTTTTTACCATATAAAATAAAACGGTGTTGCTTCATCCAACCTCAATCCCTATGGTTCACATTTTAGTTAAGTCCTTATCAGTTCCATAAGATCACCTTGAATATATGAGACGGTATTGAATTAGTATTCTTAGGTACTCATTTAAATTTCCTGCAAGCCCTAATCGAGCGCACACAACACTCAATTCTCGTGGAAACAACAGAACAGTCAGTGTCATGTCATGATATCACGCCAATGACTCACCGCTTTCGTGACTCCGATGAAGACGCCGCGTTCGTTGGATATAGACAACTTGTACTTCAAGTTGAACTGGCATAACCTTCGCGGTGAGGTCGTAAGCATAAGGCACGCTCATTAAAGGCTTATTGCAAAAAGTTTTTACAGTCGCTGAGCGCACGCGCCGAAGCCCGCACGAGGGTGCATTCACATCACCCTACACCACAAAAAATGCACGTGCCAACAATTAACTTGGGACGAGCTGGTAATAAATACATTCTTCCAGGGATTCAGTCTCACTTGACCGCTCAAAGGGAACAAAATAATGAAGGAGGTAGAAGAAAACATCATCTAACACGCGTCAGCCATTCCGGACCCTCGACTTAATCTTTACTGTTCCGAGCGACGGCGCCCGATGTAATATGAGGTTACACGATTAAAAGCTTAGGTTTATGCAGTTAAGGAGTTTGGTTTATTTTTCCTGCGTCGCATTTTAATACGTGTTGAGAGCGCTGGTTCTACACCGCGTCTGCTGCATCCGCGTCGCGAAGGTCGCTGACCGCCGAAAATCATCCAGCGTAAACATAACCCAAACCCAAAATGAACACAAATAAACAAGTATGACGTAACGCAAAAAAGTCGCATCGAGAACAAGTTTGGGGACGGTACGTGACTGGATTCGCGTCCAGACAACATCTTCTTGCCTTTGTCTTGGCAGTACAGTTTATTAAACACCTAAACATTGGCGTTATCGGTATCGGATGCGTTGAACCCAGTAGCGAGTCATTTAAAATAAATTACTAAGGAATGCGCCTCAGAATTACGCATGTCTTTATCCTCAACACAATGATGTCTATTGAGAAGTATTTTAAACATTTTGTCCTGCGTCGGCCGTCATAAAAAAATATATTAAGCGGAGCAGAATGGAACAATGTGTCAATGAATCAGAGAGTGTGACAGGGTTGTGATGAATTCTTAATAAGAGAGTGAGTGTATGATTCAGTGCATTCTCGGTGACGTCATCGTGAGGAGATGCTTTTGTAAAAAACCGGAGGGCAACAACATGGAGGGTCGGTCGGATGAATCATAGAGGAAATTTATATCAGGTCACCACCCTCGTAAATGTTCCCCTAAGTAGCTATTTATACTTGTTACCAAAATAAACTCCAAAATATCTCTAGGAATAGGTTAACAGACTTACATTTCATTTAGTATATTTAATTAAAAATTGTATACAATCTTATCAATATAACGCAAAAAATAAATAATCTTATCTGAAATAATGATAGTATTGTTACAATTTTTGGTTTATACTTAGAATTGGAAACTTGGATTCCACACTGGAATGAAGAAACAATCCAACACACCTTTTAAGTTAAATAATAACTTAAAAGTTAAGTTAAAGAATTATTGTAGCATGCACGGAATGATTAAATACAATTATCAAAGGTGCGTTTAACCATGTTTAATGCACAGCATAGCAACATAAAAACTAGTCGAGACTCGGAAAGTTATTTTATGGTCGCAAAGAAATATTACGATGAAAATATGGTGAAATAAATATTATGTTTAAGTGAGCCGAGATTTCAAAGTGCAAGATGATATATCATAGACTCAAGTTTCGTGTTAAAAGTTTTATGGCGCAGGGGACTGACCTTACAGCTACCGATCGAGTATCGTAAATCTTGAGATGTGCTTGGCTCTTGCTTACAAAACATTTTTTGCTCTCCCATCTCAAGTTCAACAACTTAACATACTGCAGACTGCGGACGATTTTGTGTCCGCAAGAGATTTGGATGTCTGCGAATATAGCAATTTTATTTCTGTCTCAAATACATATAAGATTATATCTCGGGTGTCTTGAGATTCAGATGTACGCTGGTAGGTTTAATAACGTACAATATTGGAATGAAAGTGGGCGGCTTGCGTAAAAACATATCCAATGTATGAATTCCAATGTTCCGACTTGTCGAGAAAATATCCCGGTTACGGAGGCGTCCGCAATTTCGAGTCTCCTTATTTTTGTTCCGACTCGATGTATTATAGCATCCCACGTAAACGTTTGACGCAAACGTAAAGTAGCGAGGGCGGTATTCAAATATAACTTGGAACAGGAAAATTCAATCCTTAAACCGGGACATAATTTCGCGTTGCCAGTAGCAACGTCGGCATTAGGGACTCACTTTATGGTTGTAATCGAATTTACCAATGCAAAGTTGGCAACCCTAAATGATTTACTGCACCGCCAATATCGCCGTGAGCCGAGCGTTTACCCCGAGTCGCGACTTGAAAATAAAACGAAACCGGTCGCGGACAGTGGCCAGAATTAACGATTAACCCTCAATCTGCAGATGTGATGCGTCTACTTCACTAAAAAATACTCCCGTCAGATTTATCTACTGCGTTTCTTCTATACACGAGTTTTATTCGCCTGTGCACCGTTGCGTTACCTCGTGATTGTACATTAATTATAATGAGTTTATTATCATTTTAATGTCCACGCCTGGCCGCCGTTCAAAAACAATGGTGAAGTGTTGTGTTGCCAGGCGAGTCACGAGCTCTCGCCCTATAAAAGCTTCCTGTTTTGTTGCATTTTCACAATTGATTTTTCGACGGCTAACCTCGACATTATACTGTTAAAACACCGAATCGTGAATTTAAAATACAATGACATTATGTCATATACCTACCTATAGTCCAGACGGGCAATATCGTATGCAATTATACAAGGGCCCATTTGTATTCATACTGTTACTTTTTATCTTTTGTCACAGTATAGGTCAATACCATTGCTTTACAAACATTATCTACCTACGTATTGAATTTATTTATTTTTGTTTAGCACTATTTATCTTATTAGCTTTCTAATTATAGTCATACTTTCTATCTACCGACGAAAAAGTAAACTAGTACACAAGGAAACTAGCGAATTAACGAAACTGACATCCTAGCAAAACTAGCGAAGCAGGAAACTGACGAATTAGGAAAATGCCTAACTAGCAAAATTGTTACCTACCGAAACTGTTTAATGAGTAAACTGGTGAAATAGTGAATTTGACGAGTAAGGAAACTGACTAGTGATACGCTAACTCTAATGCACGCCCATCATCTTGTCCGAATCGTGCTGACGTAACTCAGTTCATGGTCAGCAGAAGGAAATGATGCAAGCGCAGTTTACGCTACACATATACATACACCAACAAAAAATATTACAACACCAACATCTAACTCTATCGGAACTTGGCAAAAATACTTGTTTACATTTTATACCACCGATACCACAGAGTAATAAAAAACAATAAGGACTTGGAACTTCTATTTATTTATTCCCTGGCATCTCAACACCAGCAGATTTAGGTTTAATAAATCATTAATATCTATCTAGTAATTTAGATTTTTTTATTTTCAAGGAAATGGACGCGTTATATTATTATATTATCATTCAGCGGTGACACATTGTCAGCGATGACGTACGGCGAAATGACATTTACTACAAACGTCAATGATTTTACATTATGACATATTATGACATATTTTATTAAAATTGTCCACATTTTAGTTACCATTATTTTAAGTTGATCTAACGCACTACGCAGTGACTTCGTGTCGAGATCGAGTTGTATGCGAAATGCAAATGAGAACGGATAGTTCTCACTCGACATTGAATCTTTATTTTTGTACATTTTTAGTACCGTGAGCGGTAACGATGACATTGAAAAGCGTGTTGCGAAACTCTTTCAGTGCTCGCTGATGTGGCCTCGTGGCTCGTTCGAGATTGAAGAATACGTTTTATAAATATGAGAGCGTACCCCGACCTCAGTTCGCGGTCGCTTATTGTGTAACACAACGACAAAACAATACCATAACGTGTTGACGTAACACCCGTTTTTAATGAATAACTTGTCAACTCTAGTTTTGTGTTTGAAATTAATTTTAAAACTGTCAAACTGGACAAAAGCGAACCACAGCTTTATTCATTATGGATAATTAAAATTTACGCGAAGAAATAGGTACCATTTTGACCACATTTTTTTTTTTACTTTATTTTAATACAGTAACTAACGTAAAGTAAACGTAATGTAGATTCGTATATATTTTTGTTGAAACAGGCATTTTCTGTTTTTTTTTTTTAAAGTATGCAGCCAACATCGATTACAAACACTAACAATCTAGAGAAGATATCCAAAGTTCAAGTTTTACTATGGTTTTTTTACTCCATTTTGTTATATCTAAATATCTAAGTACCTACTAAAATAAAAATTATGAATTCTAATCAAACGATACAACATGCTATGCTAGATCGTGATACCTAAGTAAACCTAAGACACGTTTTTTATTGTCTATTATTTTACCAACCCATTCAGACGTATTTACAATATAATTTTAAGTTAAACTTGCATACTCCTTCCCTATTACGTTATCTATGTAAATATTTTATCAAACTTGTGTGTGCGTGACATTCGGCTGATTCGTTTGCAACTGGATCGTCTTAATTGGAAAAACCCGTCTTATTACGTAGGTGTTAAAGTAGCTATTGAAATGTGACCGCGTTAGGGTCGTGTCATTGCCGATGTTGATGATCCCCCAACGACGGTATGAAGTCATTGTAATAATTGTCAATACGCGCTGTCGTCATTAGCATACACTATTGAACATTACACGTTTTGTTTTTCTTTTACTATACAATCGACTTGTTTATACAGATTTGCTGAGAATTTGCGCAGTTATATTATCGAAAATAGTTGATTCGCGACGCGCTGATGTCATATTAACTTCGGACTTTTTTTTTAATTTTTAAGATAGTTTTTCTTTCAAATTAATTATTTCTCAATTAACTCAAACTCACAATCATTAAGTGGGCCGTCAGCCTGTCTAAAGACCTCAAAATAATTTCCATTATAATTTTAAAATATCTTAATCTATACTATTATTATAAAGCCTGGTTCGAATTGAAAAAAAAAAAAAAAAAAGTGTTGGATAGTCCATTTATCGAGAAAGGCTGAAGGCTATATAATTAGTATACCTATATAGGAAAACATTTGGACTTTATTACAAGGAAAAACAATGGAGAATCACGTGCGGATCACACAACTTTTACGAGACAACTAAGATAAATAGGTACGTAATGTAATGTAATGCAATGTCATTTCAGTTGTACTGCCCACGCGTGTTTTCAATGTGGCCGCCCACGGAATGGGGTTGTTCAACACGTGGCCCCGTAGGCTTTATCTATAGCTACGGCGTAGCTCTGACGTCACAGCCAAGGGGAAAATTACAAAGGCAGTGACGCAGGTGTTTATTTCTCACCGTATCGATCTGTAGTTACTAAGAACGAACTAGATAGATTGTTAGGCCCTTCTGTCATCTGTGGCGTGGTTCAGCTGTTGACTACAATCAACCATGATTACAGCTTTAATAGTCCTGAACATGATACAATTAACTCATGATCATAGTCCCGGGACTTCGAGAATGAATAAAATCAAAATCGAGGCAAGATTATAATAGTTAAAATAAAAAAAGATTTTAGTGAAATTCAATTAACATAAAATCAAATTGTAATGCAACATTTAAAACATTATTTATAGTCTAAACAAATCCACAGACTAAATCGCATGTCTCATTCTTAATAGTGCTTATGGTTTAAAATTTGGTAGTTAATATCTTATTATAACTATAAAACACACTTATTAATTTTACCAATCTAATCATAATTATTTATAACTATATAATGTAATTCATTTTAAAAATTAACATGAATACCATTATAAATCTATTTTTTCAATGACTTGTCGGATATGTATCGGAGCTTTAAAAAACTCCCTTTCGCGTAAACACGCGGAAGTTACGCATCGGAGGTTCGCGTGGACTGTATCGATTGCCTCGGCCGAGGACGAGAGTGCACGATGTCTAGTAATAAGTTAACACGCTAGTGCACACTATCAGAGTTCACACAGAAGGTGACATTGGCTGCTGATGAAATTATTATCCACGCTTGCGAACCGAGCTACAATGACGCAATATCTTATTAACACGTTCACTGAAAATAAATCCCCGGATTACGAGTCAATGCTTACGTCTTCGACGAAGGACTTTTCATCATACTCACAGAACTAACTATATCACAAAACACTTGAAGTTTGAACAAAACTTGAACACTTGAATTAAAATAATTGAAAAAAAAATCCTGCCAACCTTTATAATATATAAAAAAGCTGATTTATGCACTAGTGCGAAAACTGGTCAAACCGCTAGTAAAGAAAATGTATTAAAGTTCGTGTTGTTTCGATTGTTATGAAAATTTTATGTCCTCAATAACAATTTCTGCTTGTGAATGATAATTATGTTTCAAAGTGATTAAGAGGACAAAGGAAAATACGCGTTGAAACAGCGCATAAACATTATTCCAGAATTGATAAACTCGAGACGAGATTTCCGCTGAACATTTACTGTACACATCCTGTTTCAGAGAATTAATTGAATGTTTATCTTTTGATTCCGCTTTTCCTTAAACTTTCACAGCAATAAGGAAATACCAAACTATTGTTTCGACGTAATGTTGACGTCGTATTAAAATAACATTGATAATATATTGATAAGTGTATACATGAATCCGGTGTGCCGCGGCCTCCGTTCGAAGAGCGGGCGGTTCAATGTCAGAGTTGCGCAAGCGCCGTTCTTCCGCCTTCGAGTCACCGTCCAACCAGGAACTACTAGACGTTCCAAATTCAAACGTTTCAACCGTTTATTCTCGCGGATTTGAAACAAGATTTTAATTTCCGGCTACTGATAAAAAACTATAAAACAATACGTTATTTGTGCGGCCATGTTATTTCACAATATTGAGTTATTACGTTTTGTCATTGAAATAAAATTCCCACAAGATTCCCGGGAAACTGGAATAATTATTGTACACGGAAAATTTTCATTCGTATTCGCATCCGCAATATAATTTTTTATGTAGGTATAGGTACCTATCTATTTTTACGTCTCCGTTTCACGCTTGCAATCTAGAAATTTACGTGACTTCATTCATCCATAGGATGTTTACATATTTTAACTAATTTAAGCGATAATGCATTTAGCGCAAAGCGAACGAAAATCACGTGTTAGTGTTCCTACATTGAAGTAAACGCATAATTTTCCATGCTTAAGTATGTCGGACTATACAGACACACGTACATCTCCGATTTGTTTTTGCTTTAATATATCTGCTCCATCCTCACTATATTATTATCTCAAGTATTTATTTTTATCGAATTTTTTTCACCTTCATCTGATATCGGTTCTCCTTATCTGATTATTCGTGTTTAATAATTATTATCTCAATAATTATAGGCCGTCCATTTCGCATCTAACAAGCTCACATCCAATTTATTCTTATAGTCTCTCAAACTGGACAATATAATTAAGTTAATCTTTGCCATGTGGCTAGATGTTGTATTTTTTTTTCTTTTGTTTCGTTTGCAAGTTTGCAACGGTATCAACCATCTGGCGTACAATTTTTGCTCTATTTTAAAAGTCTGTTTCCCGTTACATCCGGTCGATAAAGTAGTATTTCAGGATGAAAGTAATTAAACCTTACCTTACCTCCCTCCGAGAACAATATTTACTTTGGTTTTACTATTCTGTTGAATGATCTCATCGTTTAAATTTCATAAATATTGAATCGAACATAAATTTTAATCTTAACTCGGTCATTGGACTTGTACGTTATCTCCACTATAAGACACCTAGTCAACATTGTTAAAGGTCAGAACGCAATCTCTCTTTATCTTCAGTAGATAACAGCACTCTAAGGTCATTATTGTGCCGCAATATATCCTCAAATACAATGTCTTTCGTGTCACTGTGATATTGCTGGAGACATTTTGGAATTTGTGGAAAAAATTCAAGGTGTTCTAGTTGTATTGTCATAAATCGTATCGGGTTAATCTTTTGACAATTACCTGAGCGTCACTACAATGAGGTTTTGTGCATCAAACTTGCCAATTGTAAATCAACCCTCTTCACGAACCACCTTGAACAGATGTGCCAGTAAACAAATAGAACGTCCATTGTTGGAGTCTTCCACGCATGATTTATTATACCGTACAGTGCTTTGCCGAATCGATGATGGATCTCGATTGTAGGTCCGGCCATTGTGCAAAGGTCTCTCTATTCATAACCAAGAAAAACACCATTTCTGAAGACACAATACATTGCACATGCAGGTCTACCTGCGAAACGCACGTGTTCGACATTCGCGCATTGAACCGACATTAATGAGATACTTTGTTCAAGATAATGTTGCTTGAAATTATACCTTACTACCTTATAGTTAATGGTTCTTCTCAAGTGCTAAAGCATGAGATAGACATGACACGTAAATCTGGCGTCTCGTAAAGAACTTTATAGCTCAACAATTTCTCGAGTTTATAGCGATGAGTCTATTTTTGGGCTCAGTATTTTATTTTCTGCGTTAAAGTGTCCAAAGGTCTTTGCTGAGGAGCCGTTTGTTACTTGCATGTTTTACTAGACGGCGAGTTATTTACAGTCTAATTTGCTTTAGAAAGTTGTCTACTTTGTTGCTAAGCTATTCTTGTATGTATACATATGATATGACCAAGAATAAATATGAAATAGTCAACAAGAATATTTATATATAAACGTTCTTATATTTGTACACCTGATGACATCTCTATCTGGTTGCACACTGCATACGAATGATATTCGATACAACATAAGGTCAACATAGTTTCGTTACTATCTACAGGCGTATGTTTATTCAAATGCATTTATAACCAGTCCTAAAGTTTAGCTTTCGACATCTGCTCCGAGGTCAATATTTGCCGTTTTTTCGATCGTTCCTTTAGTACAAACAGTCCCCACAGTTGTTCATTTAAAAGGTAGCTTTGGCTTTGTTCCTTGACTTATAAATTGGTGAAGGCTAGGCTTTTTCAATGCTTTGCTCTCTAGCAGCACAGATGCCGTACATTAATCTGATATTACTTCCCGCATTTGCTCGGAAAACAATTGAATTCGTTTTCAATGGAGCTCAAATGCGCTGGACAGGATATTATGCGATCAAAGTAAATTGCTTTTGCCGTTATTAATTTTGATAACTGGGATTCAATTCGTTTCTCTCTTTTGTAACAAAGGGAAACGTTTGTAATTAATTTACTGCAGTTGCGCTGCATAAACAAAGTGTTTTTCACTGGAAAATATAATTGAAAGGACGCGCTGTCGTTGATATTTTTTTCTTTTTTTTTTTGAATGGACATGTGCGCGGACATCTGTTTGTTCGGTAGAATTATAGGATTTTTTTGTTGATTTGACGTAAAACATGTAGGTGAGATTGTAAAAAGAGACGTGTATCACATGGCGAGGCAACGTCGTCTACCTGGCTTTGTTGTTTAGGACAATGCTCGTACGCACATCTGCCACCGAACCGAGCCGCCTGCGCATCGCACCAACTATTCTTCTCATGAGCATATGTTATGGTTATGTTAGTACTCTTATAATGTCGTCCTTTTCAATGCACACCTTTAAAGCCCTTAATGATATTAACCATCACGATTTTCGTTCATCAGTAGTGACTTTGCAGAATTGTAGTTTTGTTATGCGAAACTCAATTCTTTAATCTTTATTATTACATAATCCATTCAGAAGTTCCAAAGGCGGGTATATATAGAGAACGTCTTCTAGAAGATTTATATAATGTAAAATATAAACTCTAATTAAATTGAAAAATAATACCTTGGTAATATTGTAGATCAAAATTGTGCTTTACTCAATAGCACTCTGATACGAACTCTGGACTGGAGCTTAATAAAAGAAATATAAAGGGGCGATAAAAGCAACCACAAAACAGTGTTAAACAAACATGAAATTCTCAATAGCACTTCAATACTATGATGAAAATACTATTTAAAAACAAAAGAATCGAACAGTATATGATGGAAACAATTAAACGAGTGGTCCGGACGCTGCGCGTTACGAAAGGAACTCGCCATAGTTACCAAACAGTTGTAGGCTACCGCTTTTGTTATTTTGTAATACATCTGGATCGTTTTGAAACATATTTAACCCAATTGTTTTGCGCTTAAATTATACTTCAAATCACAAAGGCTTCTCCGGAGGACACTATACATTTGTATTATTCCCTCGGCGCTACAATGAACAAAGGGATCTCCAGCGATCGGGTTACTTTTGTTTGTGGACAGTAATTAAACAAAAGATGTCCAAGTTTCCTTTGTACCTACACTCACTCAGCTTTCTGTGCAGCGACACCCCCAGCTGGTGAGACGATATCAAAAAACACATTATTGCGCCATAAATCTAACTCCATTCATTGTTACATACTTGAACTGTGGCAATTGTTTAGCGCTAACGTTCTAAACATATTTCAATACGATATTTATTAGTAAAATGCAGCGGAACCAGCAAACAGAGTTAGCTCATAGTAACGCGCGGTGTTTTTGAACGGCGACTTGCCGCAACAAATCCTTGATGAAACCTTAACCTAGTTGGATGATTACGAGCGCGCTTGCCTCCGCCGGACGCTGAATCAAGCGCTGCAATACCTTTTGTGTTTATCGCATTGTTTGGATGTATAAACCACTAACTTGCTGTTGGCATACTACGAAAACAGAAGGGTAGCCAAAGGTCGTAGCAGGTGCATACGACCCCGAATTCTTTTACCCTTCAGGAGCTAATAAATAATTAATGAAGGCATGAACTATGTCGTGGGAGCTGCAACGGTCGCTGCAGTGACCGGCGCACGCGCAGGTGCGCTATCGACCTTGCGCAATGGCACATTTATACATATCTATGCCCGCCAACATATTATATCGGAAACCGCTTGCGAGATAGTTTGTATGCATTTCGAAATCAACATATTTATTTAATGTACGGCTAGTTACAATCGTCTTCAATAGGAAACACGTTATGTGTAACAGGGTTATGCTTATGATAAAAGCATAATAAACAGGCAGCTAATGTGATGACTTCACCCGTTAATGACCATTAAAACATGATTCGGTATGAAACGACCTGGCTGCTTAATGCCAAGTAGGTCCAATCAAGAACGTCATTTTTTTAATTTATTTTGACACTGCTCTGGGTTCTTGCGGTGGATATATAGTGTATATAGTACCCTGCGGGGCGAACCATCAATCGTGCGTCAAATACGGCGACCGGGCGTGACGGCCAGAATACTAGGTCAAGTACAACATTTGCAGAGCCATTCATTGTCAACACTGCTGCTATGCGCCCCTCCCCGAACTCCGCTCCGTATATCCCCCCTCCCCCGCAACTCGCTGCGCCCGCGCATCGGCCTCGTACCCATTGAACTTGACATATCGGTGTAAACTTTTTATACCAAATGGTTTTGACAAAAACTGAGCGTCGTAGGACGTCATTGTAGGCGGATCAAATTATTTGACTTCGAATCCTATTAACCATGCAAATGCTACAAGCGTTTAATAACAGCATTGTTATTTTTTACTTAATTTGATCTAGCCACTTCCCATGGTTTACGCCAATTGTAATAAATTTCCATTAAACTGGAGTCTTCTTATTTATACGTGTTACATCAGCTTTGTAATCGCAACAAACGAGTGTGACAACAGTAGTTAGGTAACAGCTTATTGCAAACTCGGTAAAAGCTTGATGTAACCAATGCTCTCTCCCGTTCGTTAACTAATAGCATGTAATAATAAAATATAACCTTATTATGTTACGTTAATAAGTGAAAGTTAGATTTTTCCACTTAAAGCCCATTTTTCAGCATTGTTCAAAATTTGTTACAATTTTTTTTTCTAAATTTGTTTTGATTTTCTAGTACAAGTAGGTACCCAAGCTATTTCGGAGCGATTCTTTTGGCGATTACTTTGCTTGATAATAATTAATTAAATGTTTTTTTGAATTATTTACACCAAAAGCTTAGTTGAGCTCGGGTAAAGTAAGAAACTTAGTAAATTAAAGAGCTTCACGCGATGGTCAAGTCTGTTTTCCTTCTTTCAAGATTAATCAGGAAAATGTACGTACTTTTCAACGTTGGTCTCGTGTTATATTGTATAGTATGTAATAGTAATACATAAAAGTACTTAATTTAGGGCTTAATTAAATTATTAATAATTTAATTATTAAATTAAATACTTAATTTACTATTGATGCGATTTTGGCTTGATATATTACTGTATTGCTATAGAGACTTTGTAATAAAGGCAGAAAACATAAATCAAGTTTCATTTAAACCCTATATTTTTTGGGCTTGTAAAGAGACTAGTTAGATAGTAATTATGTTTTATGGCGAAACGAGTTAATGCTACGTTTTGTAAATCGCCAAGTGTTATATCATACTTTCCGAATGCGGAATACAGTTCTCTCTGACATCACCGAGGTCATCGCACTCCGTACCTCTTGATTCTAGAGCCTACAGCCACAATACTAATGGCCGGAGTACATTCACCGCGTTAGAAAACCTACGCCGGCTCCGCACTTTCTTCATCATTGCATCACCATTGCCGTTTTGCCAGCACTCTCTTCCGCTTCTCCAGATATTGTGCAAGCCTTGGACTCACAATAGTTGCGACCGTCAAAATTTTCCTTCCCACCTTTCATAACGTCGAGATATTTGTTACATTTCCGCACTTTCTTTCTTCGATTATGCAATTTCTCGTCGACTTTTGCAAGTTCGTTGACCGCCATCGTGAATTCCAGATCTCTGCTTCAGTTATTGTGATATAATAAGTCGCTTCGCAATTATTGCAATTTAGAAATGGCCGTTTCCCCACTTTCCAGGTTACGTCATTTTGCGCTAAGAAAAAGTGGTCGCTCGGTGAATGACCCGTTTGTGTATCGCTCTCCTAACTAATTCATACTTGCTGATCCATTGCTTCGGTATTCGTGTAGAGTGTAGAGCATTGATCTTCGAATGATCTCATCCTTTCGAGTTTGTAAGTGCGATAAAAACTTCAGCAATAACAAAGTACTCATTAGATTTTTTACTCCAATAAATACTATCTTTTTTTTATTACCTACTAGAGAAAAATAGGTAGTGACCTCTTTAGAGTTCAAAGTAAAATTTTATTAGAAGACAATTGGAAACCTTCTGCGTAACAGGCCAATGATGGCCAACCCCACATGTTTTTGACAACTCAATAACAAAAGTTTAACCTATTTTAGAAACGCTAATTTAAAAAAATGAGCCATTTACGCGGATAGAAATTTTATTTTGTGGGAACAATTTCGCTTGACCGAACGGTAATACCGGTAATACCTATTTGGTTCTACATGAAAGTACCGCTGCTTCGCGTGCCTCATTTCCTACTACCTGAAAATTAAAGTTTCTTATATAAGTGACCAGCGACTCGTACCGGGCTTCGCCCAGGAAAAAGTTTTATTACATACTCACTCATATATAAACATTCCGTGAAAAGTTATCCAACTGGTGATGAAGGAGCCATACAATTGTGACAATTACATATATTTCATTTCCACTGGATCTGGTCAGCATCACGATGCAAATCAGCCTGCCCGTTGCTCGATGTATCACATTCCCTTAAGAAGCTAAAGAGAGGATTGTTATAGGGCATTGTCCTTAAATCCAAGAACTGTTTATTTATCATCCACGATCATCGAGAAAGCATTCAATACACGTACTCGCTTCACACAATCGTACGGTGTTTGGAATTCTTCGCGATGTTTAAGAGCCGTGAGTGAACCTTCTATGTTTTGAACTAGAAATGGCTTTTTTATAATAAAGGGCAGCGGACAGGCTGACGATCCACTTTGATTTTATTGCTGTATGCTAACTACCATTAAAGCCACCGCGAGCGAAACCGGGCTTTAGTCTTCTAGATAAGCGTGAAGTTCTTTTGATAAAGTGTCAATTTTGAGAAAGTAGACATTTCGTAATATAGACATTCTGAGACTAGATTTGATGGACTGGTCATTTTGGAGCAATGGACATTCTGATACTTTGTACATTCTAAAACCTGAGCCGTACCGAGATATCAACTATATTATGTATACTAATTGCTACACGTGTGATAGTTTTCTATATATTATAATTTGGTACGTATAGTTGATGGCCAGCTTGTGAATGCGGAACGCAATGTATCCTGACACGCTACTTATAATTTTATCTTTCAAATTAGGAATGATCCATTAATGACTATTATTTTTATGGGCTTCAATTAATTATTTGTTACGGAGAGTTATCAATTCGATTTAAAAACTAATCAATTACAATAACACGGCTCACTTTTCTGTGTGAATATCTCGGGAACTTGTTTTAAAATTATCGCGTTGCTTAAAATTGTTTACGAGGTGTTTTCGGCAAAAAAGTTACTTAACGGTATAAACGAGTTTTGTACTGTTGCTTTTATTTTTTATTTATTTATTTATTCTATAAAATTTGTAAACACATAAACACTAGGGGAAAACTTTTAACAATACTATTTTTGTGATAAATTGTGGTAAGTAATTAGCGACAGTAAGTGTGGTAATATAAATTTGACTTCTGAGAAAAAAATATATTTCTGTCTATAAACACAGTTTATTCAAACCCATTTTTGCGTGATAATCAACTAAAAGAATATCGTTAGTGGCAATTATACATTAAAGTCTATACATGTCTCGTTAAGTTCCCACATTTCTGATAGAAGATTAACATAGGCAGCAATGAATACAAAGTTCCAGTTTAAATCACTGTGTTAGCGTGTGTGTATGTGCCTTATCGCTCCGATCTAATGCATACTAAAACCTGCGCTCGCATCGCAGGGCCCTGTTTTTGAAATAATTGTTCCTGGTTCGATACCGGTTCGTGATAATGCCACTTGTATTACACTTAGGCAGTACTGTAAGCGTAAACAAAGGTGGAATGAAATACAAAAATTTATATTAATAATTTTTTTATTAATATTTAGTTTACCCTCCAACTTATATTTTCAAAAAATGAAACTTGTTTTTGCAAATTATTCCTGTTGTAACTACGACGTTTGTAATAATATTTTAAAATTAAAATTGAATTCTTAAATTAGGTACAAACTACGTATATGTTGAAATGCTAAAGAGTTCTTTTATTCCAAAAACATTTTTATCAGCACTAGTGAAGTATGAAGTATGAATCGTCATAATGACGTATGCCCATAGAAGCTCTTACATGCTCACAGATTTATATAAGCTTTTTTCAATATGTAAGGAAATCATCATTAATCATCATTCTATGTCAATACTAAACAGCCAAGTATATTGATTTGTATTTATTTGAATAACATGAGTTATTTTTTTTTTTGCTTCCTCGCTGCTCTAAATTTACCCATAGAATGAAAAAAAAAACACGATGAGACTTTTTTCAGTTCTAGGAATGTTTTCATTTAATATTTTTCCAAATTTAGAGCAATTTGCTAATTTATGTAAGTGCATTAAAACCTAGCTCATTAACAAAATGCGTGCACACATTGTTGTGTTAATTATTTAGGCGACTGCCAACAAACACTAATTTATGTCTAGATATTTCCATGTGAACGCCATCAAGGCTAAAACATGTAAGCATGTAACCTCATTTTTGCAACGTTTTCCATTCTTATAAAAAAAATCGACAGAATATATGCATACAAGTACATAATATATGAATTATTATCATTACAAAATTTAAACCTTATCGCGTTCGTATCACTTCACTAAATAAATAAACAAGTGGTGAAAATATATGTTATTTTTTTTTTTTTACTTCATTTCAGATAAGATAACAAGTGAAATGGCGATAAGCTTTGCGATAAAAATGTGCCATCCATTTTTATATGTTTTAATATTCGTGTGTATCTTGTCAACCAGTATTTGGTTTGGCATGTGTTATCTATCATAGAAAAAAAATAATAGGAAAATAAAAAAAAAACTATAGACATAAATTTAAAAGTTATAGTTAAAGTTAACTGAACAACTAGGATTTCCTTCAAATTGAAAGTTCGTAATAAAAAGTGCACTACTGCTGTGAGATCCGTCTCGTAAGATTTTTTTACAAGCGAACCGGTTTTTCCTTGTTTATTTCCTGCAAAACTTGAAATTGGATTAGCTCGAAGAGATTAGATGCGGTTGTCTTCGACAAATTTCTATTATAACGTTTTCAATTTGCTGTGGTCAACTTTAGTTAACTATTTATCCTTGTTTTATATCTAGTCACGATGAGACATTCAGTTTTATTCGTAGGCTTTTATGTAAGTGATGTACCTAAGTTGATAGGCATACATTTTTTTCATAAAACTTACACTAGGTAAAAAAAGCTGACATTTTTCTCTTTAAGTTGCGTTATTTCTGAAAATAATAATATTATTACGCTAAAGAAAACGTCTCCATAAAATATCTGAAACTGACAGCCTTGTGTAACAGATAGTTGTTTTAGCATGCCCTTTAAAAGTTTTTTTATACTTTTGAAGTTATACAATAAAAGGTCAATAGTTATATGACATTAATTTCATTACATCAATACCCAAGTATACTTAAATCTACACATAAACTAAACGCATCGATCCCGTTACAGATTGTTAACGTAAATCGTCAATGATTAATCCTATTTGTCGTCCCACGCGTTTCTGCAATCACGAAGCAAAATGTATTTCGCAAGCTGAAATCTCGGCATCGCTTATTTCGCGTTTTCGAAACCATCCTTCGTCATTCCTTTAGCCTTTGTATTTACGTGTACGTTTGCATTGCGGTTATTAACTTTTATAAACATTTTGTAATAAGATCGTGTGTCACTGTGTTTACAGCGATAGGAAATTATTGTATTTATACTAGCTGGTGTCCGCGACTTTGAAAAATGATAAAATTTATGAGTAGCTGTGCCCGCGACTTCGTTCGTTTTTTTTAAATCCCTCGGGAACCAAAAATTTTTCCAGAATAAAAAGTATCCCATATGTTAATCCAGGTAATAGACTATCTGTTTGCCAAGTTTCATCCAAATCCGTTCAGCCGTTTTTGCGTGATTGAGTAACAAACATCCAACCCCTGACATTATTCTCGCCGCACCACACCTTGAATACACATGAACTATCAGTCATTTCCTTCTTGCTCTCCACTTGCTCGCTTTTATAGGTAACTTGTAATAGTATTGTAATAGTACAATCAAGTTACGTTAAAAATACCAAAACACTTAGGTATACTTAATTACGTCATAAGTAGGCAATTCACTCACTAGATGTGTAGTGGAGAAAAACTTCACCTGTGCGAAAATTTTACATAGCCATTGCAAAATACATTGGACAGTTGGTGCGTCGGCCCATATAAATCAGTTGTTGAATACATTGTGTTTAATTTTTCTATACGTTTACATCACTAGTGCGCAAGATTCAATAGTTTACCAACAGTTAGTAATGCCGCTCCACATTGCCGCACCACAGCCGCAATATTTCTCTACTCGTTATACATATCGCAAGCTCTTGCGTCGCTCACTGCAACCAGCCTCTAATGATTAATTGACGCTCTGTTTTAGTTATTCGCATTTCGAATTGTAACCCCCAAAATTACACGGATTGCGACAAATATTCAACTTATCTACACGTGCTGGCAAATCGGTTTTTGCCAGCACTGGCTGATTTATGCTGACGATGTTGTCCAATGTATTTCAAAATTGAAAACTCAAACTGTCGGATTTATCTTGAATTTCATTACTGTTTTATTCAAATATGAATATGACCGAACAGTTTCATTTATATTGATTGTTACATAATAAAATAAATAAAAATAAATATTTTAAACTAGCCACCCACAATTCGGGTTTGCAATTTGAATTTGATTGATTTGAATTTTGCTCTGGAAATCTTCCTAGTTCTTGCTCCTTCCATTTGTGGAAACCTTATCAATATCTATTGGGTCGGTTTAGAAACAGACAAATGCGGATAACGACTTATTATTTATTTTAATGTGTAAATATGTATTACAATACATACAATACAAAAATTTATTAAAAAAAATGTTGTGAGTTTTTTAAAATTATAATTAAATAATTAAAAATACGACATGTCTAGTTCCCAAATTAAAATTATACGCTAGCAGTGAATTTTAAAACGGGGATATGCAGTTGTGCAAATTAATCTTGTTGCTTGACTTCCGACTAGTCATAATGAAGAGGAAGCGATTGCAGGGGCAAACAATTGTCGATTCCGGCTACGAGCCAGCGGCGGAAACTGGTGGAGCCGCGGATGTGGGTTTACTCTTTATTTATCGACCGATCTAGACCGCATCTGGCAACAATCGGGTCCAGCTGCCTATTATGGTTGTCGTCATTATGGTACTTCGGCACGCGCACCTGTCGCCAGGTGCTAAGCCTCTATGATCGCTCGTTTTAAAAATAATCAATATTTCTCAGTACACCTCTGAGTAGCATTTGTCACCACTGTGAAAGCTATCTTCGTTACGCATCTCGAATATTCTCACACGATTCACCTTCTTTTTGCTCCGTTCGCAACGCTAATGATGATTAGTCGTCTGCATTGTGGGAGCACCAGCTTTTTACAGAAGTTTCCCAACACTTGGAAAAGTCAGTTTGAAACGTAACAGTTATGAAAGTGAGTACGCAAACGTGTCGGTGAGCCGGTTGCTGCACCCTCCTACTCCGCAGAACTTCTTTTACCTATTAATTTAAAATTACGTGAGCTATTGCAAAAGAAATTATGTCATGTGGGCCGATGCATTTGTCAGACTGCCGAGCTTTGTCCGCTGCTGTGAAGCGTGGCGTAGCAATGGTCCTTAAAAAAGATCGAGGGTGATGAGAAACGTCTGATTTTTTTCAACGCCAAGGCGCCACGTGTGAGCCTGTGATCGCAAGTCTGTGCCTCAGGTCAGGAGTTGCACGACAAAAGTGTTTCGAAACTGACAACATTGAGCACAGTTATATCGGGAAGGAGTCAATGAACGGAAGTATATTTCATGAGTACCGGTGACATGCGCCCGCGCAGTTATCGCTGCTTGCGTAACGCAAACCCTCTTGCTCAATGGCGCACACGCGGAACCACTGTTACGCTAAACGGCTCGTGACAGTGCGGTCGAGTCAGGACCCATCAGGAATCTTGTTAACGCATCTGTTGCGTTGTCTTGCTGCGGTTTCGCTGATTACTGTTGTACTGTGCGCCAGTAATACAGGGTCGATGTACGCTTTCTACAAACGGGGCGCTCTTTCTCCGCTACGCTGCCGCACGATTGCAAAACGCTGCCGAGGTCGCGCTTTCTTCGTTCGCAACGGAGAAATTATTGCGACACGCCGCCGCGTACACCGACCCCACGTTAGAAAGTCGACCGCTCACCGGATTTAACACTCGGTGCCACGTAACGGTGTAATTGCAACGATGGAACTGAGATCAATGAGATTTTTCAGTGGCAAACCTAAGTCCGGCATTCATAAGACAGGAACGACGCTCTAGGGATGCCAAAGCCGGTCCCTTTCCTCGTCTTACCCTTTACGGTTTATCTAATTTCCCATGTGCACCTTATTAATGACGCCATTTAGATCCCTCTAGTGTTGCATAGGTATGACCATTCGCATAAAGAATAGGACACATTTTGCAGTTGCCTACCGAATTATTTTCTCAACGTGGTGCAATAGGCTCACTCTCCGGTCATGATGGTCACCGACGTGCGCAATTAGCCAACTGCGTGCGATGGGTGCACTTGCGCAATTGCTCTGGAGTGGCGCCCCCGTTCCGCAGTCCGAGCGCGTTGCAACACGGGATTATTTCGGCGGCGCCTTTTGGAACCCAGCCCGGACTTGCAACATGCCATATCGCAACGCGCTCATAATCCACACCATTGTGTCACACGGGCCTGCGCGGACGCAGTCCGCCTGCCAAATACGGTGACTTGTTGCGCTACTCGATCTCCTTACATCGAAACAACTATAAAAATGTCATAGACGTTTCATCTTGCGAACTCCGCTCGCGGCGGCTTGGTGCCAACCGGCCCACACGCCTCTATTGTCGCTGCATTCGATTTTAAAACTAAAACAATTTTGCAACCGATGTTCACATTAGTTTTCGCAAGCGGCGGCCGGCCCAGCGCTCGGTTTCAAAATGGAGTTTCTACTTGCGTTATCGCTACTCCGATAAAAGCGAACTATGTCGCTCCACACCACAGCCGGTGCGGTTTTGAGACCTAAATTCTGGAACGAACAGATATCGTGTCGGGAAATTTCACAAGGTTTCCATCGTATCACTATTGGCATTGCGTCGATTCATCGTTTAGGATGGTTTATGCCTTTACCACATACGAGTTATCAGTGACACTTTATAGAACATCCGCCGTTGATATTGTGCAATGGTGTCTGACACGTATAATTGAGCTTGGTCGGGTCGGGATGGTTTCCCAACGCTCCCGACAGCATCTCCGCGACTGCGGCGGGCTGTGTGGCAATAAGCTTGCGACACGCATGTCCCTACAAGCGGGTTACGAAAACCTATGACTAACTGTTCATCGGAGGGCTCAGATGCGTGCCGAAATGAATCAAACTTTTGTCACATTTGTTGTTATATTACGTAATTGTTGGAGCGATATTAAAATGACGATTCAGTTCTGTCATCGCGCACAAAGCATTTCCTAGCGGTTTGCGCAACTTTATTCGTAATATAACGATATAAAGTCGAGCAGGAAGTGCATGCGTGTGTGCTGCATCTGTGCTGCGATGACGGCCATTGTTTTGTTACGAAACATTCAGGGTTGAATTGAGCAATAGCGGCTGTTGCGAAACACCACATCCCGCTAATTGTAGCCGATCTTCTACATGTCACTCTACCCATTAATATTTCGGTGAACCGACGAACACCAGATGACTTACAAATGTGGTTTGGTTGCAACAATAACAATTTAATAGTCTATAACCGAACTCAACTTGACCAAGAAATATTAACGACAGCAACTCGCAGAGGCGTAATTCAAACGAAATATTATTAGTTAACAGTGTTACGAAGTTGTAAATGTTAGTCAATTTAGTAATACGCAAACGGTTTAGTTGAAGGGTGCGTCACGACTCGAAGCGAAATGCGGCTTTAGGTGGTTTCGTGTGCTCGTTAGGACCGTTCTAATTTATTTCGCGTTAAATGGAGCATTCGTTGAGACACCGTCGGGTAGAGGTAGCCCTGCGATTGCGTAAATTGTTGCGACAGGTCGGTTGTCCTTTCGCTCCCGCGGCCGAGACACCACCGAGAATCCTTCGAGGCCACCGATCGTGTTCCGAACGCGCTCGGAAATCCGGACAACCTTCCGACCGCGTTACGACACCGTATAACTTATTTACACGTTGCGAAATTATCGATTGCAACTGTATTCGTAGCCTTGCTGCTAGGGATTTAATTAGGATCAGTTGCGCAGCGTTAAGACCTAAAACGGACACGAGGACGCCCTCCAGACTGCACCGTTCACTGATGGATTACAAAAAAGGGCCGGAGTGCAGTTTGCGTGACGTCACGGTGTTTCGTCAACTAGTTCCCACAGCAAGTCTCTTACCACACTCTGTGATCAATGAGCGCCCGCACGTGCTGTCACTGCGCATCCGCGGTTCGTCCAGACGGAACAATTTTTACTACTCGTGATTCGCATTTGCTCCGAATGCACCGCGCGTGTAATTCACGAGATAAGTGTCAGTAATTGCGACACAGTAACGAGAGTAACCTTTACTGGGAGCCAACTTATGCTCCACATTGTCACGATTCGATCGGCATATAAACATGTTTATAACAAATCGCTGTCTCGTTTATCTTAGCGGTAAAATTAACGCACCATTGGGTTGTGGATATTAACGCTCGCCACGCTCTTATATGGTTGTAGCGTGCATTATATTAACTGCAAATGAAATTCTACTCAGTACTTGCAGTTTCTCAAATATAGAGACTGCAATCTATGAGTTTTGTAACTGCATTTTTCAACAAATTTCTTATTATATTGCCCCTCAGTGTTCGGAAATACACTGTCGTAACTAAGTATACAACTGACAATTAACGCTTCGACCGTTAATGGAATACGAAATCGAAGCTAAATGGGTTTCTCAGTACAAATATAGAACAGGAGCCCTTCTTAAAATTCATTTATCCCACCGTTCTCCCTAGAGTATTATTATTAAACATGCTAAAAATATCGGATGCATTAATGCACGTCGATTTTACTGCGTCGAACCGTACCGCCCAATGCGCACCTGCCTTTGCCTTGTTTTAATTTTTTTCTTTAAAAATTACACGTTAATTTCGCGTTGAGTACCTACGCACTTTTTTAAATAAATTAAAAATGTGTACTCAATTATCACTGGAATTATCACTGATTAGATACGAATTCTGAGTCCAAATTACAAGTAATTCGGCGAGAAACCTCATGATGACTACGCAACAAGTGCAACTTCTTATCAATAAAGCAGTTTTATCATTTGAAATTTCAGTTTAAAATTTAAAATAGTTTTCATTGCCTATCTTTCGGCGCGTCAAAAGTTCTCACGTCATCAAAGATGATAATGCCGCGTGTAACTGTCTTCGGATCTGAGTTAGTTCGCATTCAGTCATACCGAACCCGGTGTACAGTTTCGAATAACTGTGCATTTAATGCATTTCGAAACGATGCGGCGGCTGTGAAATACGAGGTCGCGCACGGTGCGCCTAAAGCCCGTCATGTGATGAAACAAAACCGATTACATCATCGAACAGCTTTATGGTTCGCCGTGTAATTATTTACTTGACATTATTGTTACATACGCACTGAAACGCGGGCAACTCACAAACACAAATTTCGCAACACGTACCGCACATCGTACATGATATAACAGAACGATGCTTTAAACTCTAATTAACCGTACGCGCGAAACATTAATAGCGTCCGCACAAAGCTTTGTGCACAAAGGGATCCATTACGGACGACCAACTATATAGATATGTACACGTTATATTATATAAACGTATAGGACTCGCGATTTATATGGGTCACTGGTCAGTGCACGCCAAATGCATTTGACCCGACAATGCGCCGGGTTAAATGATCAAATGCAAAACGAACACAAAAAAACGGATTCGAATTGTCAATTGAACTTTGAATCTGCTTGTTTCAGAACTACCCTGAAATTGGAGTCGTTAGAAGACGCCGTAGTCCTCGACGACCCCGAAGAAGATTTGCTTCAAGACAAGCGAGGGTGTCCAGCATATGTTTCTCCGGAGATCCTTCGAGCGCATCGAACGTATTCGGGACGAGCGGCCGATATGTGGTCTTTAGGCGTCATATTGTACACCATGTTAGTTGGAAGGTGTGTATTTATTCAATGTTTATGATAAAATATGACAAACTACCTAGTCGTCTAGTATATCAAACATCACGAGGAGATACACAAATGCACTGCTTAGAACCGAAACACAACAGTGCGGAATGCAGTGTGCACCAAAAATACATTACTAAGATTACCAAATAATTCTTCTACTGTAGATTTTTTTACGCTAATTTTTTAATTAGCGAATTTCATTCGTGAACTGCACACGAGAGATAACTGAAGTTATGAATGATCTAAATGATGTGCAACATATATACGTGCACAGTACGTATTATTATGTATGTTCTTAGGTTGTTCAAAATTCTTATCTAATCGACAAACCTGCCAAGAAAATGTTTTCGATTTTATATTCCTAAAAACTAAAATAAGAACTGTAATTACGTGTTAAAATTTATTAGAAGAGAGAGAAGTATTTATTTTGTAATTATAAGGATTTTAAGCTTGGCGTGCTGGCTAAGCATACATTAGGCAATTTAGTTTAAATCAAATGCATCCGGACGAAGCAGGACCTATTCGACCCCTATTCAATGAATTATGTATCAAAAAATTTTAAGGCACGACGGAAACAGTAGTTTATCTATAGTTTATGTTTTTATCAACGTTGGAACAGAACTCAAAATTAATCAAATTCACCATCTGACCCAAGAAATCCTTGGGACCAAAATTCTAAGTACACACATTTCGAGGTTTCAGTGTTCAGCAAAAGCGCTGTTTAGATCGTTTAGATTAAACATAATTAATTGCGCAATGAAATAAGGGTAGTATGTAGGTGACTTTTCACCTGTTAAGTGAGCGTGGGACTTACCGTTCGGAGATCGCTAGGGTCGGGACGACCGTTGGTGACGACGGATGATCACCTGTCGGCCGTTACGCGCCAACGGCCAACAATTATATCACCCACATATGAATGTGTTTGTGAAATCTTCCGCACCTGCCGCGGTCATGTGGCGAAGACGTTGCTATACCCCACGTATAAAGAGACTCAATAAAAGCCTCCTTCGCTCGCACCTGCCGTTCGCGATCCTTTGTTTTCTACTTTTTTCGGTCGCTCGCACCCGTAATTTATATTCGAAACTCGGGATTTCGCCGCAATCGCCGCATCACCTGTCGCCGGAAGGGTTCCTCACAGTACCTGAGTTTTTGTTTCTCGCATCGCATCTGCCCTTCCAAATGACAATCGCTTCCATTAATCAGAACCGAGTTTCATAAGAACGCTACATTCTCCATTTTTGGACACGATAAGCGTTTTTATCGTTCACTCGAGCGGACACATCGATCATTCCTTTTGCGATAATATGTTTATGTATATTAATGTTGGCTCTCCTTTGTTTTCAGGTATCCATTCAATGATTCCGAACACGCGTCGCTATTCGCGAAGATATCGCGCGGCTACTTCGTGGTTCCGGAATGTCTTTCGTCGAGAGGCAAATGCTTAATAAGATCTCTGTTGAGACGGGAAGCCTGCGAACGGTTGAGCGCTAGAGACGTCCTCAGACATCCTTGGCTCGCGAGAGACCCTCGCAACGAGCTGCCTCCCAGAGCAGCCGCATCGCACGATCGCCTCGTCCCCGACGTCGACATGGACGACGACTGCATCTAGTTTCCGAACCCGAGCAGAGTTCATCGATCACACCATTCATTGTTTATATGAGCCAAGTTCCCTGTAGCCCGATGCTGGCATCGGCAGTCATGTGTAAAATCTAGTTCCCACTTTATGCAACCGCTTCGTTCCTTGGGGACACCGATTCAAATAACAACGCTATTTATGAATTTATTTAAGTTTCGGCCTAAAGGGCTTGCGGTTGTGCTTACTGACGTTTCAGTATAAGAACCTCGAGCCAAAAATTTATCTCCACGGAGGTATTTATAATATGATATTTAAATATTGTTATAGAGTATTTAAGATCAGTGAGGGCACTTCTGCGGCTGGTCCGCCTCGCCCACAATTATCTAGTGGCTGAAGCACCTTTAGGAATCGCACGACGGGGTTGCCACACACAAAAACTAAGACAAATCTGGCAAAGAAGACTCCTCGTTGTGTGCGGCTTTTATTGGTTGTTTAGCTGCGAGCTGTGTTGTAGTAATAACTTCGCAATGACAGAATAAGTGAGACTGATAATCGCGTTCTTGTGATCTACTGGTAAACGGTCTGTTAGGTGAACGTGGACCGCTGCGGGCTTTGGGACAGATTTTTTTTTATATAAAATAGAAAAATTTCTTTCATTGTCCGAAACCGTCCAACGGGTTGATTAATTTATTTAAAAGCATTCTGTTAACTACTAAGTTAATTCATTTTAAGCAATCATATCAATTTCACATCAATATATAGGTCGATATATTGTATTGAAGTTGTCAGTAGTGTTAGGTAAGTTATGTATATTTTGTATATTTATATAATATTATTATTAAATTTAAAACTTGTATTGTGATCTCCACCGATGTTTTTAGCGATTTAACATTGCCATTGTTACGCATAAGTGATGTTTTCATTATGTTTTTTTTTCGCAAAAAAAAATCAGTTGCTTCCATCATAAATATTATATTGAAATCTTTATAAAATCATAAATATTTTGGATATTTAATCATACATTTTTTTATTGTTATTTTAACAATCGAAATGATAATAGGTGATAAAATGTATCACATCACCATGTACCAAAAGTGGTGTTAGAATTTGGTCAGTGCCATTTATTTAATTTTATTGTTAATTTAAAGTTGTGATGGCGGCGATTCTTCCTAAAAAATTTAAATTATTTTTCCAATATCGGTACTTGGTGTTATATTATTTTAATCATTATTTTTGTTGTATTCTAAAAAAAAAAAACAATAAATGTTACCATTTCAAAATTGTTACCTAACTTTTAATATTTGCTTTTTCTTTCAATTTTTAGTTCAATATTTTTTCTGTTAAAATTGTTCACGGATTAAAAACAATTTTTTTTTTGGGACTTTCAAAATTGAAAGTGCATTGTACAATAGTAGAATACTGTATATTATTATAAACTATTCTTATTTATACAAACTGTAAATAGTTATAAGGTACGTGCGAGTTACAGAAAAAAAAGAAAGAAGTGATAGAGGGAATAAAATAATTTAGAAAAAAAATATCTTTTTTTTTTTATTACACAGTCAGTTACATTAAATATTATGTAGACCTCTTCTACCCAATTAAAGTGATTTATATTTATCAAATTTTAGATTATTATGATTATTCACTTATTTTTTATAGATAATATTTGTTATTCATTAAAAAAATGAAAAGCAGTATACATATTTAATCAACTATAAAAACCTGAAATCCCAACAAATGCCATAAATGGTGTAGGTACACATTTATGCCTCTACAAATTAAAACCTACTAATTTAATGAGATTAGTAGGTAAGCTAATATAAGAGAAATCGAATTAAGGAGGTAAGTAAGTATGTTCTTATAAAACTGTAAACGAAGTCGTGGGCATAAGCTAATTGTAAAGTTGTAAAAGGAAAAAAATGGCATTACATAGGTATGTTTATCACTGCATCCAGATGGCATAGGTAGGTATACTGTTATGTCCTCTTTTCTTGGTCAAACTATAGAATATCAATATACGGGTTATTCGCATAAGGACAGCGGACACATTTTCAAAATGGCAGATTTACCTACTACTTCAAAGTAAAATACTAAATACCAATCAATTTAAAGAACCTGACTGTCCATGTCCATATTAGCGTTGTGGATTATAGGCGATTGAATCGCTAAAAGGTTTAACAGTACCTAAACTATTTGATTTGGTTATAGTTTTAGGTACAGTGATCTACCTCTTATATCCTGGCCAGTGTTGAATGTCATAGTTACTTAGAAACGCGATCATACAGCGAATTCAGGATATATTTCCTCCAAATTTTCCTCTTTGAATTCCCACTCTCATACTTATGTGAGTCAAGTAATTACGGGGAAAATTACATATTATGTTTTTTACACGAAAGAACGTTAGGTTTATAACTTGTAATAGGTACTTTTTAGGTGGAGTAAAATCTTTTTATGTAAGTACCTAGTTACCTACATGAATATAAACAAGTCATTATTTAGTTAGGTACTCGTAACTCCTTGAAGACAATCGACATGGGAAATTCCCTAACTTGATAAGTATTATATGACGAAATATTGGTCAGCATTCCTAAATTAATTCGCTTTTGCTGTAAAGATGTAAGATGTTGTAGGCTTGTAGGACAGGCTGACGGTCAACTTGATGGTAAGTGGCAAACAAAGTAAATTCGCTGAAAGTGTTCTGTCGACAAGGGATAGGGAATGAGCTATGGCATCCTTTACTTCTCATTTAAACACAACATGAAACATTTTGTTGTTTTAATGAGGCATTTAACGAGAAACAACTGTTTTCATATTAAACTCATTAAAATTTTGTAATATTAAGACGTAATAGACGTGTTTTATACCTAACTACGTATAGCTTTTGAGTGCCTGAACCACAGAATGCAAGGGTTATCAAATACTTAACTTGATGTGACAAAATTAATAAAGAAGCATTTTTGATATACATTATTTAACGAGTTACTACGGCATGTATGTATAATATTTGACGTGCTATAACTATAACAATAAACAAGATAATAGTATTGCCTACAATGCATAATTGACGAGTTTAGCTTGAATATAGATTACAATCTTCCACGTAATTACAATGTAGCACGTGTGAGTATGCAGAAAATATTCATATAATTATATACCTATATCATATATATCATTACATATTATATACGAGTAATATATATCATTAGGTATGTCATATTTCAAAAGATCCCATTGATTTTAAAAGATTCCAAACTTTTAATACCTACTTACATTTAATTTTCAATGGAGAACTAAGGGATTCAAGTTATTAATTTTTTTATTAAGTAATTGAGCTTTTAATAGTAATTTTAAACCATTTAATAATAATCCTGTGGAAATCTGCCAGATCTACATCCGCAAAAGATTCGCAGTTTAATTGCGGATGTCCAAATTGATGGCGAAGTTCCGCATTTGCAGGTGCGAATATCCGCAAAAATCTTGATAGAAAATACCGCCTTCCTGTTTCATTAAGTTTACACCTATTCCAAAAAAGTGCAAAAATAAATTAATCATTTTTATAAATTTATGCAGTTGCACTTCTTTTCAACCGACTTCCAAAAAGGAGGTTCTCAAAGAAAAGTAAAATACATAGGTATTGCACAAGTTTTACACATGTGTGAGTTTTATTCCAAATTGCTTGTCACTGAAACCATATTGTGTAATAAGAAAAAATAAGTCGCAAATCGAACAAATAATACCTTAACCTAATAATAATCTGGCCGAAAATAAGTACCTAAGTAATTAACTAATTTGCAAACATAATTGGGTTTTCCCTACTTGTTTTTATCTTTGTTCTAGATAGTTATTCGATTTCCTTTCGTCCGCGTACGCGTAGGTAACTAAGTTTTGTGACTAGCTACGAACTTGGATTATTGAGGATATTGCAATATATATTTTTTTAACAATAATTTATTTTTTGATCTTATGTACAGAAATAGGTATTTTAATTACTTACATAAATGACCTACCATTGCAGGCATACAAAAATATTTATCAAAATGTATGAGTATTATATTGCACAACACATTTTTGTAGCTTCTCGGAGATTTAAAATTAGATGGCTTTTCTAATAGTGTGCAAAATTTGAACAATGACCAGGAATAGATTGATAACAAGAAGGAATTAGGGAACGAACTTCGGTAATCGGTATTCCTTATTCTAGCACCGAAACATAATAAGAGCATAATTAGATATTATGTATGTGTAAAAATACTTTGAGATATTGACAAAAATATTATGCAATGCAACTGAGTTGCATCTTGTATGTGATTCAGTTAAGTATGTTGATGAATTGTATTTGTAATGTTATTATTATTTTAATTACCTATATAATGTAAAAACTAAAAGTTTATAACTAGATCAGATTTTATCTATACTTCTATACTAATATTATAAAGAGGAAAGATTTGTTTGTATAGAATAGGCTCCGAAACTACTGGACCGATTTGAAAAATTATTTTACCATTAGAAGCCGACATCATCCGTGATGAACATAGGCTACTTTTTACCGCGGGAAAATGTTTCATTCCTACGGGAAATCTAAAATAAAAGTAAATACTAGCGGCTTGGCTCGGGAGATAGCGCCATCTATCCAAAATACGGTAGATGGCGTTTTATACTTTTCTACGCGGACGAAGTCGCGAGCACCAGCTAGTTTTAAATAATATTGTAATAGTAAAATATAATGTAATGTACATAATATATTGTTGTGTTGGCGTGAATTAATTTCTAAACAAACCATTAGTGGTTTACAGACATTATAAAAATATTGTGTTAGATAATAAATATATAAAATAAATATTGTCACTTTATTATTATAATAATCACTTTATTTATCAATTAACAATTTATTCTTTATCTATAAATGTTTTTAGCATATTATAATACCTGTACCTAATCAGTAGAATACTTCCTGGATGATGAGTGTATTTGGAAAAATTATACCAATATAAGTATATTTCGTCAGACATAACTCAATTATGACGATCAACTATTCAGGTTATTCCCCGCACAAATATTCTATTCAGTGGGATTATTATGGGTGTGTTTGCAGAAAAAATAAAACAATTTAATAATCATTATAAACAATCGTTTATTTACAATAAATTATACTGGCGACACAAAATGGAAAAACTTTTTTTTATATAGGCAACATTTGACAAATTTGAACTGTATGCCACTGAGTGTCCTACACTATAACTACAATTATTATATCATAATTATATGAATTAAACTAATACCAGTATGTGAGTGTACAATTTTTATTATATTTTTGAAAATTCAAACTATACATTTGTATAAAAAAAAAACTAAAAACCTTTAAATAATATAAAGTTATACAATGTTATTTGCGGATAATGCTAGAAACGATATAAATCTTTTTTATTTTATCTATACCTTTGCCTGACAAGAATATCACAAAACAAAAAATATTTATATATAGAATGAAAAAATATATAAATATATGATTGAGACAAGAATATTACATTACATGTTTAGCCTTATTAAATTTTTTTGCCAGAAAACGCCACAAATTTCCAGAAATTCCTTCGTTTTTTTTTTAAATTTATGTTGGGCACAAGTAAAATTAAAAAAAAAATATTTTTTTTATTTTTACTTTCACATCTTATTTCGTATTAGTTACCATACTACCTACTGTGTTCTGGTTACTGGTATGGTACAGTACAGCTAGTACAGTAGCTAGCTAGTGGTGAGAATGTCCTAGTAGAGTCGCTCGGCGAGACTTGGTCCGCAATTGGCGGCCCAAACGGCCATACGTCTCTCCAGTTCAGGCCTGAAGTGCCTGATGAGGCCTTGAACAGGCCACGCGGCTCCGTCACCGAGCGCACAAATCGTGTGACCTGACACAATCGCATACAAAATAAGATCATTTAGAGCCAATCAATACGCACTGTAAACTTGTCGCCGGCGACAGGCAACTCGGGCCAGGAGACCAGCCGAGCGACAGTGTTCAAAGTACATTCGTGCAATGGACGTCGCGTCGTAGAAGTTGCAATAGTCCGGTCGTTACGACAGTTGCTTGCAGTGTGAATGCTTCCATTTGAAGCCGTGCTTCTTTGGTCGCCGGCGACCGGGAGTCATCTGTGGGTCGCCGGCGACCAGTCGACAGTGCGTAATGGCCCTTCTAGTCGCCCGGGCGGCGACGACCAAGTGCAAAGACGCCTATTTAAACTATAGTAAGTCACAGTCGAATGGTCGCCGAGAGACTGAGCCGCCGGCGACAAGTCGACAGTGCGTATTGGCTCTTAGGGCAATTTTATAAACGGCGTACCATTTTCCCGTTCGTTAGGCGACGGTTACACGTACAGTATTTTATTGTGATCTATCAATTCAATATTAATTATTATTTATTGTTGGATGTCACTATTTCTAGAAATCCATTGAAAAAAAATATTGACATCCACCAATATGCTAGAATACACGTTCAATAAATATATTACGATAATTACATAATTATTTATTGACTGATCACAATAAATACTGTACGTGTAACCATCGCCTTACAGTGCTGGTAGTGAAAGTCCGGTCCGTAAAAAAATACACCGATATTTATGAATATTGTCGATGGTTTCGTTGTAGTCTCTTATATAAACGATACATAAGATAAACCGACCCTATCCATAGTCAGTAACGAGCCAGTAAACGCTAGCTGTCAAATTATACTGTTGACTAACGAACAGTTGTTTATAATACACTATATTATATTATACTATTAGATCATTTTTTCGTCTATTTGATATAAAATTTAACAACTCACCTTCAATTTGTTTTGAAATTTCCCATAACATGTCGATTTCCTTTGGCGACGCGTTGCCCTCCACGAATCTGGAAAGAGGAAAAGTAAAAGGAATGAAAACTTTCAGGATATACATAGGACCAGTAGGACAGTGTTAATCACCTGTAAATGATCTTGTTCATCCAGGAGACGCCCTCGCGACAAGGAGTGCACTGGCCGCAGGACTCGTGCTTGTAGAACATGATGAGGCGCGCGATGGCCTTCACTATGTCCGTGGAGCAGTTCATCACGATGATGGCCGCCGTGCCCAGCGACGTCTGCGCCGCCACCAGACCGTCGAAGTCCATCAGCACCGTCTCGCACACGCTATAATTTTAATTACATTTTGTTTCAGACCCTCAATCTAATGCATCCTCTATCAAAATCACTTTTCGGTATACTCACTCTTTCGGTATAAGTGGCGTAGAAGACCCTCCGGGGATGACAGCCAACAGGTTGTCCCAACCCCCGACGATTCCACCGCCGTGCCTCTCCAGCAGCTCCTTGAGGGGAATACTCATCTCCTCTTCGACGGTGCAAGGAGTGTTCACGTGTCCCGAAATGTTGAATAGCTTCGTGCCCGAGTTACGCTGACGACCGAACGAGGCGAACCAACTACCACCGCGACGGCATATTGTCTGAAAATCAAAAGACCTAATCACTAAAGTTTCTACCTATCCGACTAACCATCTTCTTTGATATATTTTACTTTATTTAAGGTCAATTGTTAGCTATAGTGTTGATTCTCATGAAGAAAGGAAACAGAAGCGACACCAATATATGAATGTTATGGATAAAACTTAATAATAAACTCACCGGTGAAACGGCTATGGTCTCAACATTGTTAACGGTCGTTGGACATCCAAATAGACCAATATCAGCCGGGAACGGAGGCTTAAGTCGGGGCTTTCCCTGTTTGCCCTCAATGGATTCAATGAGCGCTGTCTCTTCACCACAGATGTATGCGCCCGCACCACGATGGACAAACACATCAAAGTCATAGCCAGACCCACACGAATTCTTACCAATTAAGCCAGCTTGGTAAGCCTGAAATAGATTATTATGATTTATTTATACTATGCATTCAATTCTGTTCTGTTTAAGTAATTCGAAAAAGTTATTACCTCTGCAATAGCGACTTGAAGGTTACTAGCTTCATTATAAAATTCTCCTCTAATATAAATATATGCTGCTTGAGCACCCATAGCACTTCCGGCAATCAGACAACCTTCAATTAACTTATGGGGATCGTGTCGCATTATTTCCCTGTCCTTACAAGTGCCGGGTTCACCCTCGTCAGCATTCACCACTAGGTATTTCGGACGACCGTCGCCAGGCTTCTGCATAAATGACCATTTCATGCCAGTGGGGAAACCGGCACCACCACGCCCACGGAGACCGGACGTTTTGAGTTCATCTGTAAATTACAGATTTATCGTTGAATGTCCAGAAGAGTTTTTCTTGCCTTTTCTTTTTAGTTCTTCTCTAATATCCAAAACACTTCAGACTGTTCTTGCCATGTGGTAATAACAATGATAAGTAAGGCCATGTCACAAAGTTACATTTACATTATATTTGTTACTCAAATTACATAAAAACGGCAGAACGGATTTAGATAAAATTCGGCACACAGATAGTTTATTACTTGGATTAACATATACGATACCTTTTATCCTGGAAAAATGTTAGGTTCCTGTGGGATTTTCATAAAACGAACTACAGCGCATACGAAATCCTGGACATGGTTATTTATAAGACGAATAAATATTCATTGTACTTACTGACAATCCAGTCGGATCCTTTCAAAATAATCTCCTTTGTTAAGTACCAATCTCCCCTTGATAGTGCTCCTTTCAATCTCCAATCATGACGTCCATACAGATTTGTGAAGACTCTGTCGCTATCGGCCAAAGGGCCGTACTTCTGCTTTGCTGGAGGGGCTGCATTAGTTTGCTGGAACCGCATAGAACCATTGTTGACATTCGCCAATGGTCCTATAAGACCTGAATCCCACAAACGTCAAAATTATATAAGCAACTGATTGTTCATTGAAAAAGCATAGCGTGTAATCAGATTTGAAGGTATAACCAGTTTGAATATTTTATTGACAAAATGTATTATCTAAATGTAAGCAGTTTCGGAATAATAAATACTTGCCTAAATGCGATTTCGTCCCTTGAACAACTCTAGCCAGCGCACCAGCCATTTTTCCTTTATTTTTGATGTCGCAGAAAAAATAACAATTTTTATTGGATTGGAAATGTCAACTGTCTTGCTTGTCTGTCTTTGTCAAGAATCAAAGACAAAGATTTTAAGTACAGAACACTTTAATACCTATAATAATAATTATTGGAAATAATATCGGATTTGTTTACAATATTTTCGTTCTCTTCATGTCTTTAAATTAGACTTCTTAAATGCATCAAAATCAAAATATTTATATATCAATTTGGTTTCTGCAAGAAACTTATGATCGTCATTATAAATGTCATCAAAATGCTGCCTACATTTGTCTAAATTCATGGTCCGTTGGACCTTTTCAATCAGTGCATTTAGACAGTGTTACTTACCAATATGCCGTTCTACTTCTATCGGTCAGTTCATCAGCTTGTAGTCACCGCTAAAGCAGCGCACCGTGGACAATAAATACGGTTTTCGATCACTTTGATTTATATTTCTTACTTAGTCTGTGGCCTAGATATCTGTATCGTGATACATCTGACAAAAATGACAGACACATGAGCAAATTGACATGACATTGAATTGAATTAAGACATAATGAATTAAAACAACAAACACCTATTATATTATATTTGCATTTATTTGATATTTTGATTTATTTATTTTACATAAAATTGTTAGTGTTTGTTTAACAAAACATTAAATTTAAATTGATAAATATTAAGTAGCATCCATTTTTAATTTTTGGAAAAGAATATTGGTTCTGGTTTGTAAAGTTACGATAAATGATTTTCCTATTTTTGCAAACCGACATCGCTATTATTGTTTAAAATATATAATTAAAAATATAAACAATGACAGCAATTATACCAGCCGTAACAAGACTCTCAAGTCGAATCATAAGAATTCTTGGATGCAATCCAGGTCCTATGACTTTGCAGGGCACAAACACTTATTTACTTGGCACTGGGAAGAAGTGAGTATTATGGACTTTGTAACCTTTTAAGAATCAGATAAGGCTTATTTATTTAGTGTATAGTTGATTTAACATTGTTTCAGCCGAATATTATTAGACACTGGTGATAAGAATGTATCAGAATATCAAACAAATTTGACTGATGTCATTAAATCAGAGAAAGTTAATATAGAACATATTGTTTTAACACACTGGCACCATGACCACATTGGGGGATTGGAGAATATCTATGGAACTATTGCAAGTATGTTTTCTTTTTCACCTTTTTTTGGAGTTTACTCCTTAAGGATTAGTTTCATATATAAGCCCAGGGTATGAAAATTTATGGGAGTAAAATCAAAATTGTCACACGGTATTCGTTAGTTTTAATTTTAGTATATCTCTGAACACACATTTTTTTAAATTCAATATTATGTATACTATTAAACTAGTTAAAAAAACTATTAAAACTATTAAAAAAAATATTATAATTTTTAGTTAAGCCTCAAATATGGAAACACAAACGGAGTCCTGATGATGCACCTGACAATGAACTGCCTCCAAACATCCCAGTGAACTGGCTGTGTGATGGTCAAGAGTTAAAAGTTGAAGGTGCGACAGTCAAAGTCCACCATACACCCGGTCACACAACAGATCATATAGTTCTAACACTGTTTGAAGAAAATGTTCTCTTCAGCGGTGACTGTATATTGGGAGAAGGCACGGCCGTGTTTGAAGATTTGTTTACGTACATGAAAAGTTTGAGAACAATATTGGATTTGCAACCGGCTTTAATTTACCCAGGGCATGGAACAATTATTGAGGTATTAAACTTTGTTTTTCTTTTTTTCAGAAATGCAAGAAGATTTGTACATTAAGATGTCCATTGGTTTGTATTTTTTAATAATACAAACTGGTGCTATTGACTTTGTCCACGTGACATGTTTTGATGATTTATTCTTCTCTATGTTTATGGCTATTATATGTCTTTGTGCTCCTATCAGTAGGAGAATTTAGTAAGAGTTTGATACTGAAACGATTTTTTTTTAGATGTAAGGCATGTCTTCATAAAATATGTATATAAAATCCTTACTAATATTATAAATGGTAACTCTGTCTGTCTGTCTCGCTTTCACGCCAAAACTACTGAACCAATTTAAATGAAATTTGGTACACAGGTAGTCTAGAACCCCAGGAAGGACATAGGCTACTTTTTAATGCGAAAAAAGGGTTGAAAGGGGAGATAAAAGTTTGTATGGAAGTATCGTCATTTGTATGGAAACTCTTTGCGCTCGGGGTTTTGAAAGATGATTAGTGTCACGGGTGACATACGACTATTGTCGGCTTTAGAATGTTCTTAGAGTTAATAAGTATTTTTATTGTAAACAATTAAAAATACTACCCATAGTCACTATTTCACGCGGACGAAGTCGCGGGCACAGCTAGTATAAAATATGTATATAAAATGTACATAAAATATGTATATAATGACAATGTGTATATAAAGTTTCACGATAATCGGTTGAGTATTTATTCTCTTTGCATTTGAAGGCCTAATTCTTGATGGAGATTATAGACAGACTAACATCACAGTACTCAGTCCTCGGTTCCTCTTCTCAGAAACTATCAGAATTTAATATGTACTTATTTTGCAGAATCCACAACACAAGATACAATACTATATAGCCCACAGGCTCGAAAGGGAGGTGCAAATTTTAGATGTGTTCAAAGGAAAACCTGAAGAGATGTTTAATGAAATGGATTTAGTGAAGATGATATATAAAGAAACACCGGAACATTTATGGGCGGCCGCGGCTTATAATGTCAATCATCATTTAATGAAATTGATGAAAGAGTGTAAGGTTGTTAATGTGGAAGTTGATGGAGAAAACAAATGGAAATATGCCGAAGGGACCTTAAATCATAAATTATAGTATTAAAATAATATATGTTCCATCTAAATAAAATTTTATGGTTAAGATAAAATTTTTGGATAAATGTTTCCTAAAAAAAATCTGAGCATATTTATCCACTAGTTTTTTCTAGTGTATTTTTTCTAAAATATCCCACTCAGTATAATACACGATATGTTGCAAACCAATATATAATATTATTATTTTACAATCCTTAATTAACAATTAAATATTGTTAATATAAAAGAAATATTGTCGAAAAAATAAATAGTGTTCTTAGAAACTGGATATAACTAGAATTACACATCAGTTACAACAACTAAATGCAGTGTTCCTGTAACAAATTAATAAATCCGTAAAATTAATAAACCCCGGCTAGGGTGGATTCTCGGACATGCATTTCCGAGTATCCCCCTTAGGGTGGATAAACGGAATAACCAGTTTTTTTTATCACAACCACCTACATATTTATTACGACCAATTTTTATTGGTCTTTTGAAGGTCGCTATGTTATTAATAATCGGTTATTTATGTAAATAAAACAATTTTTTTACAGTTGAAGAATTTATTTTATTTAAAACCAGATAAAACAAAAATGGAAAAATTGTGATACAACAATGATGAAAATAACATGGCTTTACATTGAGCAAATAGTTCTAGAGCAAATACCAAATTCAAATCTGTATTATCTGTAATTGTTAACTGTAATTCAAGTTCAAATAGCAGAGGTAACAATAATAAATAATAGTTACGTTGTATTATTAAAACTTAGGGACTGAACATGTGATTCTTTTCATATTTAGAACACAGAAATTTATATTAAAAATGTACATATAACATATGAATGCGTTAGGGGGGCCACACACTGGCTACTATCGCTTAACCCTTATATGCCGGAAACGTGGATCCGCGTTAATAATTTTGCACCACTCGAGTGCCAGAACGCGGATCCGCGTTGCGTCTACTGTATGTATCACAAGTGACACTTGATATTAATTATGACTACGCTCCGGCATACAACGGTAATTCGGCTCGCTGGCGTTCGGCACACGAGGGGTTAAGCGATTAGTTGCTGAAGAGTCCATTCGCACACACACTGTCGAGCGACTATTCTGTCGCTAGAGCGATCAATGTATCTGATTAATCAAAGAACGATTGCTTAAGCGCGATGTTATCGCAAGCAACAAATTGGACGCCAAAACTATGTGGATAGTGGCCAATGTGCGGGCCTCCCTTAAGTCTCTCGAAAACTAAAAAATGTTTTCACAAGTACAGTCAGCCTGGGTAACTTCCGAGTGCTTTTTTTAAAAAATTTTTTAGACATAAAATATTATACTCTGGGAAAAATTCAAAGTTAAACTTAATATTGAAAGTTAGCCAGATTGATTGCACATAACGAAGTTGATACTTTTTGCACACAACAGACATTTATTTATATTATATATCCTCTCTACATAAATTGTGCTTATAGTTTTATTCAACAGAACCAAATACACGTGAAAACAGACCAATGTGCTTTAGACACTGTATATTCGTCTTGGATTTGAATATCCTAATTATTTACCTCTACTGTTTCTTAAATTTTTTACTAAAATTTTACCTAAGTTTCGTCAAGAATTGACGGTAACCATTTAGATGCGCCAATTTTCACTCATTATTAAAAAAATTAAAAGTATAGACATATATAATACGGTCAACGAATAATTAAAATCTTTATATTGTTGGTTTAGCCTAATCTGGGTGAAAAAATAATTAAATAGTACAAGCTGACGATTAAAAAACCGTTCTAAAGACAACTGCATAGTTTTACAATACATACAGTATGGAAACGCTTTATTCACAAGTACTCACCTATCTCATATACATCTACAGGTGTCGCACTGCGTTAAATTTATGTGACACTTGATTTTTAGATTTGAAATTTGATATATTTTTATGTACAAATGTACAAAGTATAATGATTAGTACAGAAAAAAATATTCTAGACGATATTAGTCCATTATAGACTGCAGGTAGGTACCAAAGTATTACGAAATTATCTAATAATATGAAATCCTTATTGTACTTCGCTTTCGATGCGGATACGGATACGGATCTTACTAGTTTGTATAGCCACAAACCTATAGTTAACGACAAGATAAACCGGTATTATGTCTACTTTTGTAAATTAAACATAGAGTAATAAATGGAATTTATTACTCTTTCATTGCTTCCTAATCACCTTATATGTAGAATTTCAGCTATAAATTAAAAATTAACACGGGAAAAGATCCGCCTAAAAGTAAAAAGGATACGGATACGGATATCTGGCACATCATTGATCCGTACACAGAACAAGTGTGCACAATTATAATTAATTTTTCGCGTCAGCCCTCAATGTTCGAGTTAGCGAAAACTAACCGAGTTCGCGTGGGTTGTCGGTCTGTATGGATTGTAAAACTGTTACAACTGACTGCATCTATATAAAATGCCACTATTCACTTGTAATTAATTAATTAATAATAATAAATAAAGTACATACATACAATACAATACGAGGATGAAACCGGTAACTATTGTCTTCGTTTGCTGGGCGGCGGCATGATGTCGGAGTCGTCGTGGAAGCGGTGATTGTCAACGAAATCCAACAGATACTCCTTCGTCACTGGCTTCTTTATACTTTCGCACACCGCTAGAATTCAAGAGACACATTTGATTGAATACGTGAGTGGATGAAGTAGATATCTCGCATAATTCCAATTTCGAATAAATCTAGGTTAAAGTTTTAGTTTTAAAATTTTTGAAATAAATCGCCACGGAACTGATTTTTGTACTAAACTATGATGCAAAATTGTGTAAACAACCTAAAATATTAATGGTACGATAGCAATTAAACACTTGTATTATTTAATTTAAAAAAAATATGAACTTTTCTTTTCTGCACTTTTTGCTTTTTAAAATAATAACTTACATACATAATAACTTAATACTGTACATAATAACTTTTTATTTCTTAAAAATGTCTTAAATCGACGATCTTAAGGTCTGTAATAATTTATATGGACATGTTACCTTCATCAACAAAAAAAAAAACGAAAAAAATCCAAAAACATATTTATCACCTTCATCCACTCACGTTTTCATTTATTTATACTTTTTTTTAGGGTCGCGCCATTATAAACTTAAATCATTATTAACCATTTAACCGATTGATTTTCTAGGCGAAATGGACACGAATATAATTGTCAGATTAATCCGACTCTGGGGGCTACTTCACTTGGAACATTTACTCTTTAAATAACACGCAAAAGTAGTCGACTAGACTAGACTAGATTTGCCAGTTTAAACTCCACTGGTTGCAATTAAAACAGACTCCTGACTGTTTATAGCTAGGACACGAAAAAAAGAAAAATTCCAAATTCGACTCACCCATAGCAGTATTATAGCTGTTCGGATACGATTTGTCCGTCCGTTCCCTCATCAACACCCAATGTTTGTTCTCAAACTTGCACTCTATGATTTTGTCGTTCAAATGCTTCAACTCCTTTGTGACCTTCATTTGTGCGAACGGCTGCTGGTACGAGCCCACGTACAGGTAGCCCACTTTCGTTGGCACCATGCTGAAAACAAATTCCCCACATACACCACTCACCCCTCGTGTGCCGGAACGCGGATCCGCGTTAATACCACTCGTGTGCCGGAACGCGGATCCGCGTTAACACCACTCGTGTAATGGAACGCGGATCCGCGTTAATAACACTCGTGTGCCGGAACGTGGATCCGCGTTAACACCACTCGTGTGCCGGAACGTGGATCCGCGTTAATACCACTCGTGTGCCTACTGTATCATTAATGATAAGTGGCACTAGAGATTACGACTTTACGCTCCAACCTTTGATAAAGGATACACTAGATTAAGGGTCTCAAACAAAATCACTGTGAAAAAGTGTCCGCAGGATTTTTTTATACATGCTATCACTTTATCTCGTTAATTTTTGATAAAAAGACGAATAATGTAAATGTTGCATGACTGATTTGAACCTTAACATAACAGTAATAATGATTCAAGTCGGAAAACGTGTTCTCCTTATAACTTTGTGCAACTAATTTGAAATATCACCCCAAGCTGTAAGTGCGGTGATATTCTACTATGCCACTTTTAGTGAAGCAACCCTGAATCTGGTGTATCTATACTAATATTAAAAAGAGAAAAGATTTGATTGTTTGTTTGTTTGTATAGGCTCCGAAATAAAATAAAAAAGTTTTTTTTGATAAGTTTATGCAATTCACCCTGAGTGCGTTTCGTTGTTAATTCGTTCGTTGTTAGTTTTCTATTATCCGGTTCTTTGCAATCTTACTAGGGTTTTTGCGAAATTCCGTTCTTTTCGATTCTACTGCGACATATATAATCCTTCGGTTACATAGGAAACCCAAGCATGACGTAAAATTTCTGAATGACAATCTTTTTTTAACAATACATAGTTATTTTTGTATCACTCACCCCATTCCACCTTCTGTAACGATTTTGAGTCTGAAATCAACACTGTTCATGTCGCTGGGCTTCCATTTCAACACGTCCTCCGATTGTCCTGGCACGTAAGGCTGGAAAAAAATAACCAAAAATATTTTTAATAATATAAATAAATAAATAAATCATTTATTCGACGTAAGTTTTTACAAAACATTTATCTTCGTCAACATTCTTTAGAAGCTACCACAATAATATTTTTGAATCATAATATGTTTGATGTATCTCAGTATAAGGATTTTAACTATATTATATTTAACTCACGTCTGTGTGTAAAGTTAAAAATTCGATTAAGTATAATGAATCATATGCTTTTATCTTATTACCAAAAATCATCAAGTGGTTTTTAAAGTTAAATTTTCTTTCTAAATCGAAGTTAATCTTAGGGTGATGTTCGCAGAAACATCAACTATAATTTAATAAAAACATAATACCACATCAGATTATGGCTAAATCCAAATTCCTTGTCCAACATCAAGTTTAAAGAAACCCTTATCTTTAAGATTGTGCCACAGTGACAAGATATTAGTTGAGTTTTCTTAAAACACTTGCCTCCTTGGATGGTTGGAATATGAGACCGTCGGGCTCATGCGAGAGCATTTTGGCGAACTTCTCACCGAGCAACGAATGAGTGTTCGTCAGCTCCCAAAACTGTTTTAACCTCACACTGAACGTCTCGCGTTTCTGATTCAGCACACCCTTCTTGAAACCTTCTATTCTGAAATTTTAATTAAAACACTTTTTTTTTTTTTTTTTTTTTTTGTTTTTTAAGGGTGTACTTGGAAAAGTGCATCCTTATAAGATTACAATCTAGTCTTAAGACTAATGAGTAATTTTAATATAACCTAAACTACTAGCTGTAATATTTACTAAGAATAATGTCCATTAACGCGATTCTTATTGTCTCTATTAAGGGGTGAACACTTTGCTATTGTGTTCTTTGCAAGTAGCACTAACTTCACTACATATCACTAGCTTGTCACTGCACTAATTCAAAAGACACTTTGTTATTGTGATCTTTGTGAATATCACTGTTTTAACACTACACTAGTTCAAAAGGTTTTGTCCTTTTCAAACGTCTATATATATTTGTGATATCGAGAAGCTGAATAGCTTCGACATTCACATGATGATGAAGTCTTTTTTGATGAGCCTCTGCATATTTCTGGATGACTGTAATCACGGGGTCTATCTTGAGATCCCTATGAAGGTCGTCGTTGCGGATATACCAGGGTGCATTTACAATGCATCTTAGTACTTTATTCTGAAATCGTTGGATCATCAGAATGTTGCTATGTTTGGTACAGCCCCATAGCTGTATCCCATAAGTCCACACCGGCACGAGAACTTGTTTATACAACAATATTTTATTATGTACTGACAACGAAGAATACTTTCCTAATAGCCAGTACATTTTCCTATAGCGAATTTCTAACTCGTCGCGTTTTTTTTTACGTGAGCTTTCCAGCGAAGCTTAGCGTCCAATGTCATGCCTAAATATTTGGCTGTATTCTCGTACGGTATCGCATGATTGTTAACGTATACCGGATGATAACTGTGGGGCTTGTTTGTGAAATCTATGTGAATAGATTTCGCCTCATTCAGTTTGACTCGCCATTTTTTTGTCCAATCAAAGATGATGTTCACAGCTTCTTGAACTTTTTCCACTGCTTGTTTGTGATTATCACCAGTGGCCATTATGGCTGTGTCGTCTGCGAAGGTTGCAATTGTATTATTTTCTAACTCTGGAATATCGCAGGTGTATAGTAAGTACAGAAGCGGACCTAGTACACTACCCTGTGGGACTCCAGCTCTTATTTCTTTAAGCTCTGAATATGAGCTATCCTGTCTTACCCTGAATGTTCTATTCGATAGGTAAGACTCTAAAATATCTGCAAACTGCTTCGGTACCAAATTTCTTAGTTTTAATACAAGGCCTTTATGCCAAACCTTATCGAATGCTTGTGATACATCTAGGAAGACTGTAGAACAAACCCTATTTTCTTCTAATGTTTTTTCTATAATAGTGGATTAAAATTCTATAATTAAAACACTTAAACAACAAACAAGTTATGACAAGAGTTGTTTATACACTACAAAGAGGACAAGAATCGTCGCTAAGTTAAAAGCTTTACCCCGCGTTTAAAGGGCTATCACACCTTACAATTTGAACATTTCCTATTTAGGAATGTAAGTAGAGAGCTCGTGATCACACTACGCTAAATAGATTTCTAAATCGAAGAGTGTTGCCAGTATACGGATTTCTCGGTATACATTACAGATTTTTAGCATGCATGTCATACCTATAAATTACTAAATGATAAATAAGCCTTGTTATGAAATAAATTTTGATTTTATATTTAAGATGAATAAAGACATTTACAAATAGTTATTGATTTTATTTTTTTAAGTTTAAACCAAATATTATATTACTAGCTGGTGCCCGCGACTTCTTCCGCGTTGAAAAAGAAAATATATGAGTAATAACGCCTGACATCGTTATTACTGTGACGACGGTAGCGCCCTATTATTTATATTTTTAGACGATTACTCAGGAACAGTACTTTTTTTTGGAAGAAAGGTACCCTATATCCTTTCCTGTATCCCTGACAACGTGTATTGTGTATGCAAAATTCGGTTGAGTAGTTAAGGCGTGAAAAAGTTTCGCATTTATAATATTAGTATGTATGGATAGTATGGGTTATACAAATTTTTGATATCTACAAATCGATATACGATTTATAAGTAATACTTCACTCGGTATAATTAAATTCTAAAGAATTTCAAACAAATTTTGCTCTTGTAGTTTCATATATTTTAGAAAATATTAAAAATCTTTTTTACTTTTATTGTGGCATTTCTATTTAATTGAATTAGTACAAAGTATATTGAATAGGTAGAGTTCAGAGCTGCCGCTTCCGCAACAGTCATAAAATGTCAATGTTACAGTTTAGTAAATCGAAAGGTGTGATCGCAGTTAGAACAGATTGGATTCAATTTAGAGTTTATCCATTTTCAACTTTATATCTTCGATTTAGAAATCAATTTAGCGTAGTGTGATCACGAGCTCTCTACTTAGATTCCTAAATAGAAAACGTTCAAATTGAATAGTGCGATAAGCATTTCCTACATCGAATTCAATTTAGGAAACAGTGAAAGGCGGTACGGATTTTTGCCTCCACAAATCTGGCAACACTTGTGAACGCAGTAGGGATGCCCGATACTTCGCTTTGTATCGATATATCGTATTAAATATTAGGAATATTAGGAAATTACTAGTTAGGTATATAACGAGTTACTGGTATTTTAACGAAATCAATTGCAATCAAGAATCTTGATTGTGTTACCTATTTATTTAGTATATTATTTTATTACCTATTTCATTTAAATAGGTATTTCATTTAAGTAGTTATTTTAGTGCCCGACTTCGTCCTCGTAACGTTATAAAATATAAATAACCTATGTTATTTATGTTTCAATTTTGATTTTAAAAAGGTAAACAATTAACCATTTTGTATATTAGCGTGTCACGCGTTACGCGGACGAAGTCGCGGGCAGCAGCTAGTGTACTCGATTTTGAGAAAACATCAATGTTTCTAACCGATGCATAGCCTCTTTGTATCGCATCGACAAAAAAACATCGATGTATTTTTTAAGTGGACACCCCTAAACTTCCTAAATTGAAACGCCGCGATCACAGTATTCAATTTAAGGAAACAGAGAGTTAGAACTCTCTAAATTGAATCCGATCTGTTCTTTCTGCGATCACACCTTTCGATTTCCTAAATTGGATACGTTCAAATTGTAAGGTGTGATAGCCCTTTTACACGCCTGCCAAGTCTCACAAGCGTCCACAAACACAAGCATGTGAACGAGATGTTCGGCTTGGCTTGCGTGAACTTGTCCCGATCCGGACTAGTGTCGGTTTTTGAACACAGATTCAAAAGATTGCCGGAAGCTTGCGTTTGCAAAAGATTGCGTTGCATTTGCACGTTGGCGCGTGTTTACGTGTCTTTTAAAAGGTGTTTTTTACGCTGCACTATATACAACTGCGTATCAACCATGAGTAGTTGGTCAAACGAGGAAACTAGTTTATATTTTGAATAAAAACATGTCAAGCCAAACGCAATAGCCGACACAACTTCAACGTCCGCCATGTTTGGCTGTCCGGAATACACTAACGCACTCGCAAGCGTGTAAATGGCATCCAAGCGTTTGTACAGGTTTGGAGCTTGTTGACGTTGGTCAAGCTTTGGCAGGCGTGTAAATGCGGCATTAGAGTGCAGTTGAGGGGTCTTATGTCTGAGTTTGGGGAGTCACATCTGCCTGGTTGAAATAAATCAAGATAATAATTGTTGCTTTCTGTTTTTCTATAGTTTGTATTTAATTTTAACCGTGTATGTATTGTATGTATGTATGTTTAGTTTCTGTTCTAACTCTTTTATATTAAGTTATCTGTGGACACGCTTGTGGAATATGTGTTAATTTCTTTTTCGTCTTTTTTTCTATATTTCTGTTTGTGTCCCGAAATTGATAAAATAACAAAATAAAATAATCTAAAAGTAATGTAAACATTATAAGACATGTTATGTGCTAGGTTATTCTCTAAGCAGGCTCACGGTCAAAACTTGATGGTAGGTGGTTACCATCGCCTATGACTATTACACAAGAAACAACACCATAGATAGCTGGTGTAGAAGCAAGCTGCATATATCCTATAATGTTAATCCAAATAATATACTATCTGTATGCCAGATTTCATCCAAATCCGTCGAGTAATTTTCAGGTGAGAGTAACAAATATACTCACAATAAACTTCGAGTAATTTTCAGGTGAGAGAGTAACAAATATACTCACAAACTTTCGCATTCATAAAATTAACAATTTATTTGACATAACTTTTACCTAGGCCTGATGATTTGTTCGTCGATATACTGAAGCCTCGTCGGATAGAACTCCTTGGAGCCAATATCCTGTCCCTCGAAGGTGATTATGTCGTAACAGAGGTATCGTGGTATCGGAACACCGTCCACTTTGTCTATCACCATTTCCTATGCAAAAAAAAAAACAAAGTTAAGTTTTATATTTTTATATATAGTGAAACTAAGCTGGTGCCCGCGACTTCGTCCACGTTGAACGATGAAAGGTACCCTGTGTCCTTTCCAGTGTCCCAGACAACGTGTATGCAAAATTTCACGGTGATCCGTTCAGTAGTTTTTGCGTGAAAGCGTAACAAACCAAACGCACGTTCACATTTATAATATTAGTAAGGATTGTATTTTCAACCGACTCCCAAAAAAGGAGGAGGTTCTCGATTAGACTGTATTTTTTTTTTTTTTTTTTTTTGTTTGTCACCTCAGAACTTTAGACCTGGTAAAACGATTATGATGATTTATATTTTTTTATTTGAAAGCTGGTGCTTCCCGTGTGGTCCCATTTCAATTTGGTCCATTACTGACAATGGCATCTATGAGAAAACGAACGGTTTGAAGTCGTTTTTTTTTTGTTAAAGAGTTTTGTCTCCTATTCACCTAGCAACCAAACTATGCAATATTTAGGTTAAATATTTAAGTCATGTTCTTGTTTATTAATAAAAAATAAAAATATTTTTTACCCCGTCGAGAAGTGTGTCCTTTAAATGTCTCTGAATGCTTTCTTTATGCAAAAATCTGAGACCGAACACGCGAAACACACAGTTGTCTCGGTCTATCATATATACCTCGCCTTCGCCATCTATTAACATCATGTACCTGTTAAAAAAACACAATAATTTTATAAAAGTACCAGTGGGTGCCCGCGACTTCGTTCGCGACCAATTTTTTTTCTGATTTCTTCTTTTTTGTTGTGTCTGATGAAGTCTGAGGAAGGTTCTTATGGAGAGTAAAAACGTAAAAAAAATTGTGTGTTATTTTGTTTTGCTGTTGTGTTTATGTTCAAAATAAATAAATAAATAAAAGCATCACCTAACACCATCAGCTTTCCACGAAACCCTATAGGGTTTATCGTGCAGTTTCCATATGTTATTAACATCCATGGAGACAGGTTGCGAGCCAGGGAATCCACTTTTCTGCCATTTGCAGAAGTCCTGACACTTGCGTTGGATCTCGCTGAGCCTCGGCTGAGTCGTGAAAGGTTCCACACCACGAACTTCGGGCATGAACACGGTCTTCTTTATATTTGCTTCACGTTTCCTCTTACCCTCCTTTTTGTGGCTATAAATACAATTTTGCAAGATTCTTTTACAAATAGGCAAATGGTCAATTAAAGCATTTCTTAACCTTTTTAGTATCCCTATCAAGTAAACAGGAAAAAAAAATTAAGGGTGGATTGCACCGTAGGCTTGGTTATTGTTACGGTCAAAGTTAACCTTACCGGTAACTTTAACGGTAACAGTCGAAATTAACAATCGCATGTTGCACCATGATATTGTTTGTCACTGTCAAAGTTCAAGGGGTTGCCATTATAAAATAATGTAATATTCCTAGGTTGTCGCACTCAAAAAAAGGTTGTCATACTCAAAGTCTTATGTCACGTAACAATAACAATGACCGGCCAATATCAGTTATGACCAATATCAGACATTAAGTTATGACGTCATTTTAGCGGCTGGTTTGGATATGGTTACCGTTAAAGTTAGATGGTGCAACCCACCCTAAGTACAAAATGTTTCACAAGTTTTATATCGGCTAATTAACAACGGTGAAGATCCGTACTTTCTTTTCAGTATTTTGATTTTATACACAAATACATACGTGGAAGGTTGCGAAGGATCACTCTGTGAGTTGCACGGTGCGTTGCTATCATCATAGTCTTCTTCATATTCTTCTTCCTCTACAAAGATAAAGAAATGTTAATATCTAGTAAGTATAGTGTAAAATCAAAGAGTGGCTATGATGTAATAACGAAAATTATTAGTAGCCCATAAACCCATATATTTTAAGGTTAGCCCTTGAAATACATTTGTCGGAATTTGTGATTCTTACAAAATAAAAATAAGTGATTTAATTTTTTTTCCAAAATCAACATAATGAGTTACTCTACCATTGCACCAGTCGGGTCTGGTTGGAGCTGCCGGAGTGAATTCAGGATCATCGTAACGTTTATATAACTCGTGTAAATAATCCTGTTTGTATATTCCCGGAGGCCTGAAATGTTATATATGGTGTAATCTTAAAAACTACAAGATCAATAGAAAAAAAAAACGAACTAATTTTTCTAAACACAACTGCTTATTTATATATGTAGGTAGTGCTAATATTAATGACATAAATATGGAAAATATTTGGAACCAATTTCCCTATTCCTTGTAGGGGAAAATGAGTAAAATTTCTAAAAATTTATATTGTAAAAAATATTTATTATAGCATAAAAAAGAATTTGTTTGGTAACTGTGCACTATGTCATTCTCCTTTTAAAAGAATAATAATCATATGATTTTAAACTCTACTGATATCTGAATGCTTTTAAGATTAATTTAGGTAATACTGTTGGTTGTATTGACAAAATATACAAGGTATTAAAAAAACTCTAGCCATTAAAAGTCTGCGATTCTCCTTTTGTTCATAAGAATTTTAAATAGGTAACTAAGCTGTCATAACCTCATCTTAGCGAACTCTGATACAGCAAATTCTAGACTGCAATCCATTTGATCTACCATGAATGATACAATTAAGAAACCAGTTCTATTAAATCCGTGAGTACAATGTACACCAATCACTTCGAGAGGATGTTGACTTGTGAACTTGGTCACAAGGTGGATAAAATCTCTGAAACAAATAATGCATTTCAAAATGTTTTGTTCACACTATTATTAAAAGATTTGATTAAGCCACTGAGCCCATTTCCCTAACCCTTATCCTTCTTTATCTGGCAACATTGCAACTAGTACTTAATAAATTACCGTGTTTGTTCCGGTGAAGGAGTTTCTCCATGGCCACGACAATTCATTTTAACAAATTTACATCCTTCTTTCTCAATTTCCTGTCTGTCATAGTAGCGGTCAGTGTTTGTTAAATCAATCCACAAGCCGAGTTTAACCTACAAAATTAAGTTCAATTAAACATAACATAAAACAGCTGACACATATGTGTTTACATATTAACAATAACATACCTTAAGAGTTTTCATGTATGCAAACAACATTAACGGTGTGAAACGATGTTTCTCTGGTACTTTTTCGTTAAATTGTGATCCTAAAGGTGTCTTGAATGCTAAGAATTTGTTAGCTACTAATCCTGTAGCTTTTCGTGGGCAATTTAGCCATCTACTCGGCAATGGTCCTGGATCTCTTTTTGCCATATTTGTAACGTTCGTTAGAAGGAACCGATAGGGGAAATATACAGTAAAGTTTCACTTATCTTGCATTAAAAATTTGTTAGCTATAAGTATGTAGTTTAATGAAACATTCGGGTTTTTTTTATTATAAGAAAACCTTTCACTTGTTCCCCTTATCTGCAGGAAACTTAGTTCTTCTGTGTCTCCAAGAAAACCAAATAAAACACTCAGACAAACCACCAATAACACCATGAAACTAGCACAGCATTTAAAGGAAAGGGAATTAGAGGAAAGGAAAGGATAGGTAAAATGAAAATACGTACGCATGCAGTCATGGGTAGCAACAACCACAAAGTAACTTTTTTTTATATTCTAATTGTAACCATACTAACCACAGAACAATAACTTAGTACGAAGTTTTTACGCGTCACGAATTGAGAATTTCTTGACAGTGAAGTTTATATCACAAACTAAATAAATAGTAGTTGTCTATGTATTAATATACTTAATAGTTTTTATATTTTTAAGTAAAAATATTTATTATAAACTTTTATTTCTAGTTAATGGTTAACCTAATAATTAGTAAATGAGCTTTTTTGGGGAGAACAGATAGCTTGTAAAAGTAATAAATATAATACTCTGTAGAAATGTAGGATTGAAAACAAGTAGGAGACAAAAATAAACATATAGTTGGTTTTTTCTAACTAGTGTAGATTTTGTTTATTAAAAAGAGATGCAAACAAAATATATCATTATGTTGGCTACTCTCGGAGTTGGTTGGTATTTGCCAAGAGCCTGCCATTTTGTAAGATAGAAGGGAGATAAAAAATAGTTTTATGGTTTTAAAATTATATTTAAACTCCTTTGCCATTTGTATTAGGACCAAAAACAAATGTTTAAATGGACGCATCGTCCATTATAACTCAAGTGTCTCGGGATGACGAGCAGTTAAATAATTATGGATCCGACAGAGGTATCTAAGCTGATTACACCTGTTACTGGCGTCAAATTAGAGCGTATAGTGTTACCGCCTCATGATTCATAAATATTTGTTAAATTGTGACCGATTTTGGTTTAGTGTTTTATTGTGGAAAAGATTTCGTCAAGAGTAATTATTGTCGCGTGTGAACGGCGCGAGGTAAACAATTAGAACGGGTGGACGCAATAACATTCTTGGAAACAACCTTGAGAGCTTGTCTTTCCTTACACAAGTCCCACATGAATTTAACATGTTCGGTTTCCGCATATGTTTGTGTTAAAGTGTAGTGTTGGAATGGTTTTAGGGTCGCCCCCCGGAGGTCAGCATAATGAAGGAGATGTCACTCCCGTGTCAGGATCTACACCACTCGGGAGCAAAAAGTCGAGTGGTGGCGGTGGATTCCTGCGGTCACTATTATGTTGTTGGCGCGGAGGTCGGGGCAAAGGGCCGCCCGGGAACAGCACCAATGTCACCGATGGCAGGGCTTCACCTCCGTTACTGGTCATGTCAGACCATGCCCCACGGCCCTTGTTACCACCAGTGAGACACCAGGACATGCATAAAAAGTGTATGGTCATTGATCTCGACGAAACATTAGTACACAGCTCTTTCAAGGTATGTGACTTATTAATAATGGTTCATATATTTTCAAATTTATTAATGATTTCTATTCAGTTATATTGTTACTAATAACTCTTAGTGTTGTCATGTCATGGATATATTATTATCCGTAACATAACATCTAAAGAGACGCGTAGCCACCACCATATGAATTATATGGAGCCCCATAGTTACAAAACTATATTACAGAACCTAGAAAATAATTCATAAAATGTTATCCACAATTTTGCTTCAATTTTAAAGTTTTTGAGTTTGCGATAAACTCAAAAACTACTGCACCGATTTTCATTCTGTTTTCACCCATGGATAGAGTGGTTCTCGAGGAAGGTTTTATATAATTTACAAAGTTACGCAGACGAAGTTGCAGGCAGCAGTTAGTTGCTTATAAAATTAATACAAAAATGGTGTTAGAAAACTGGACAAACATGTTTTCAGGACACAATGACAAACGTTATTTGAAGAAAAGTACAAACAGTGTTATCTATATTAAATCTATAGGTGTTTAAGCTCTAAATATACAAATGTATGTTGTTCTGCTAAAGAATGAGATAGTAGGTTAATGTGTTGGCAACTATTACCCTACATAAGTGATATTTTGTGTACTTTAAATAAACTTTGGCACATTTGTCATACCTAAATTAAGGACCCTCCAAAAAGTATTATTTAATTACATTAATTATTTTTTTAATAAAACGTGATTTTTCTATAAAAGAGTTTACAATAAAAATAACAAATAATTACAATATTGACACTGGCAAGTCTTGTAAGAATTGATTTTGTATATTAATAATAGTTAAATAGTAATTGGAAAATTGTATAAGGCATTTATTAGACCATTGCTCAAATAAGCATACCAGCCATCCTTATTATAAGAGAGATTTGATCTGCTTGCAAAATTTCAAAGATAAGCCACTGAGTTACTGTGAATTACCCCATGTTACTTATGAGACTTCCTTTACCTAAAAATGTTTAGGAGATACTTTTATACTAGAAATCGCTGTATGAGTCTTTCTTTTTCTCTGCTTAATTCTTCTAAAACACCCAACATATTTTGATATGGTTTTCACTAATGGAAAGAGTTTTAAACTAGAAAGGGTTGTGTTGCAAAGAATAATTACAGCCATGCAAATCCATGAGCGGGTCGTTTGTTAAGCTAAAATGTTTACTTAACTGCACATACAAACTTATTAAACTTCAATGGAGTTAAATGTATGATTTTTTTATCTTTTAGGTGGATTCCTAATCTTGTTAACCTTGAGTTTAACACAGAAGTCTTGTCTATGTTGATTGTTTTTGTGATGTTGATATAATAACACTAGTTATTATGTATGAGTTAAGAAGATTACTTCTTCTTAAGAACATCTTCAGATTCTCCAGTGGCTAGGGTTTCGGTTTATTGTGTCAAAATGCTGCTTCCTATGCAGAACCTTGCATCATCTAGCTTTATTTTTTATGTGCACATGAATTCAAAAAACTCGAGAGGTTTAGGCATTAGTACAACTGAACAATAATGGATTACCTATTTATCTGAAACCCTAAAATACCCTAGGGTTTCCTTTTATAATTAGTGCCTTTTTACTGATAACAGTCTAGCTAAATTGGCTGGATCTGTATTTATGATGGTATGTTACCGTTGCTTATAGCGCTTAAGGCCGTTGCTTATCAACCTTGATAACATGCTAAAAATTAACATTTTTATCAAAAATGGTAAATGATTTTTCTCTTTTATTAAGGAAGCATAATTATGTTGACAGGGTTAGCTGTAGTTACAGTGCAAGATAATTATATTAGGTATACAAATATTTTCCTATACACAAATGCCTTCATTTTGTCATTGTTTCATTAATCCTACTTGTGATGTGTGTCGTGATGCGCTCTATCTTACCTGTCGCGTGTAACTGCATACCATCGTTGCAAACACGTGATAGTTTTTGCACGTGTGTTAACCCATCAAACATTTGCATACTCACGATTAAGTATACAGGTAATAAATACCTATTCATTACGAAGAACTGATATGATTTGTATGAACTTTTTTTTCTTATAAAATTAATCGTCAAAGGCGTAAATTATAAACACCGGTAGGTGAATTATTAATTTTGTATAAACGCTACAATATAGGGTGGGGTAGTTTTTGACAATATCGTCATTTTTGTTTAGGTTGAATTTGCAAGAAGTGTAAGTAATAAAGTGTCGTTTGCAGTATTATTTAAGTGATTCATATACCTACACAAAATTATTGTAAACTAATTTGTGGTTATGTCGACATTTTGTTTGTTAGGCTCACTTCACATGAAACGAGTACATAGAGCCTGTGATGTGATGGCCTGAGGTTTCACTCGCCGCGCGCCGTTTAATTTAAAATAAGTCGGATTGTCTCGATAATGCTCGGTTTTCGTCGAAAGGCTGAAATCGGTCACCGACCCAACGCATCTCAACATCCTCTCGCGCTATAATTTTTCCTCTTGGCTTCTTTCTAGCTTTTCAGGGGCTATAAAATTCAAAAAGGATTTTCCAGGGAATAGCGGGTTCAAAAGTCTTACTTTTTAAATAGTAAGAAAGTTAACTAAAAAAAAAGAAAACATATTTTATACAGCTCGAAAGCTGCATGAGCTCATACCGTTTTCTCCCTTATTCCGTCAGACATTCAGACGGGTTACCATCCTAATTGTGACAATATTTTTTTTAAAAAATCTTTCATAATATCAAAGTAAACTGCACACTATCAAAGTATCAACTCTATCGCAAAGCTCCCTAGTTTTTAACTGCTAATTGATAAGAAATTAGGAATTGAAATTTAACATGTTGCGTAAAAGTACCTCTCTTCTCTTAACTGACTACCTATTATGTAATTTAAATTAAGTTTTAGGAATTTTGTAGTGTTAGGATTTTTTGTCAAATATACGACGTATTTATTTCTCACTGTAGTTAGTTAGTCTCAAATGTTCAGGTAGGCACTTTAATAAGCAAGATTTGTGACATAACATCATACAAAAAAGAATCAATATCGTTCAGATGAAATTGACGTTGAATGGATTTGTATTTTAAATAATTGTCTTTAATGCCTTTAACATAAGATAGATTTTAAATTGAAAAGGTCCACCACAATGTTGACACAAGATCATGACCTTGATGATTTATCGCAGCTGCCGCATTTATAATCAAGTCGTTGCAGAAACAATTAGATAATGAGGTAATTCGTGTAATCGAGTTATTATGTCATCTCGAGTCCTTGTGAAGTGGAATAACTTTAACGATAATTACTATCAGTGACAAATGACAGTGTCCGTTTAAGGGACGTTTTGAGTGTGAGAAAAACCGTCTTATTTATAATGGAAGATTGACAGTACAATAGAGAAACGATAATAAATTTGACTATTAGAAAAGATTGCATCAGCGAGTTTCAGAAGCAGCTTCAGTGTTTCAGTACCTACATCTATCGGCTCAATCTAAAATAGCTTTGTCTTGAAATCACAATTCGAAAGTATGGAGAGTTTACAAAAAAAAAACGTCCTAATTGAATTTCTGTTACGAGCCAAGAATTTTTACTTACTGTGTACAACTGGTTAAAATACACAGACTTGTCAATGTTAAAATAGATAACATTACGACTGCTTTTATACAAACGGTCAATTTTGCACCAGACAATGATATCCGTTGCTTTAATATGTTTGTTAAATTATTTATTTTTACGTAAAGGTCGTCGGTCAGACACATTGACGGCTTACTTGATTGTAGGTGGCTCTGGGTAACTAACACGAAGCCACGTCACAAGTGCAAGTGCTGTTATTTCACAGTGGTTTTCTGTATGCTAAACCCATTGTAAAGTGCTACCACTGAACAGCTCATTGACGATATTTAAGAAAGTTTATGCATCAATGCAGAAGGCAAGGGGAATCCACTGCATATTATCTTTTTTCCCATGACAGTCACCATGAAGGTTACCTGAAATGATGACCACGACCACTCTGTAGAGAGTGAAAACGACGAAGAAGAAGAAGATGCATTATAATTTAATGTTATAATGTTTAATACACTAGAATTTAGGCCAAAGACAGGTAATTGGTCATGAATTGAGGTCATCAGTCACAAGAATTTAGGTCAAATACAATCACTTCAACGGACCTAACCATGTCCGTACTAATAAATAATTCTTTCTGTCTATAGTCTATTGCGACGTACGTGCTTATGTCTACTCTATTGTAATATTTTAGTTAGAGAATTAGGCCGCAGAGAAAGTGTCTTGCAAAGGTTTTTTATAAGTTGACAAACCAGATTTTATTATGTGTGTTTTGTATTCTATTAGAAAAATTAAATACTTTAAATAACGAACGAAGCTATAAACGAGTTATAAGTATGAGTAATTTTCAATTTTCACTAAAACAATCTAGAAAACATCTGCTAAACATAGAATTTTCTCTGCTGTTTATGAATTTAATTGGATTATATTAAGTTCATAAAAAGTTAGTAAGTACTAATATATGTAATTTAAAGAAAATATTGCATCCAAGCCAACCCCGGGGCGGGTCGCTAGTTGTAAATTGTTGTAAAGTAATTCGAAAAGAGTGCTTCGTCGCCATATAACATAATAATAGTTATAATGTAGTTTATATTTTCCCCTTTCAAAAGTGGTTGGTGTGAAGTCTTACAAGATAGGTGTTTGTACTGCTTCCAGAAAATATAGTACGAGTTATAATATTTCACACAATATACTCGTAATTATAGCCCTTACGAATACTTTCTTGCCGACTTGATATTTATCTAACTATAGACAAATTTTACACAAGCAAACATTTACAGCACTTATACTTAATAATAATAATAATAAATTTGTAATGGTTTATATCCTATATAACAAATTATAAGCGTCTACAACATTCAGAATATGTAACAAGATACACACATAAAAAGTTGCTTAGTTATTATGTAATTCCGGGAGCAACTTAGGAGTTGAGCAAACGCAAACTCCCAAGTTACTAACAGCAGATGTATTTGTATAGCGTGTTTGGGCTCAATATAAAGTAGTCGGTACTTAGTTTATAATTTTAATTATAGCTTGTGGATAGTGAATTTATGTGATTTGCTTTGTTTTGCTTACGCGTTTCAATGAACTTAAGTGAAAAACTTTCGTGAAATGTCACGACCATTAAAAGGCTTTTTGCCCATAATTAATTTCCCACTTAACCTTCCATTAGGATGCAAAGCGAAATTTCCATAAGAGAAAAATTTAGCATTAAAAAATGCTACAATTCCACGCGACAACTTGATAAGTTGGCATGCGGTGCTGCAACAACCTTATTACTTATGCACAATAAAAAAACTCTAATTAGTTTGACGTAGGCAGTCATTAGGGCACGATTCCTACTAACGTTCATTTAATTTTCCTATAATATTTGTAAATATAGGTTTTGCAAATAACTAGTTTTCAACACAGAGGAAGTCGATCTTGTCGAACACCAGCTTAGTTTCCTATAACATAAAAGGATTTTTCTTTTACATTAGTTTAATTTGTTGCATATCTCATCATAACAAAGCATAATAGAAATAATGCTTACATTCATCATGTCAACATTGGACGCCACACTAAACAATGATCGTGTTGTTTTGCAAAATTTATTAATAAAACTCTAATAAAAACGTTTTAAATGTTTTTTTTTTTCCGAGAAAACATTCGGGATTATACTTTGATCTATGCTGTCTTTGTTAATATAAACTTTAGGTCAATGTAAAAAGGTCGCGTGATCTTTGTGATCTTTTGATATTTTTATACATATAAATATTCCTAATTACGAAGTTAGGTAGAATCATTATTATATAAATTTTAATGTGTATCATAAGTATATAAGTTACTTATAAATATATAACTCGGACTTGTTTATAAGTTAGTTTACATGAACTATTCATTTCTGAAAATAATTGTTTTGAAAAGTAGTAAATTTTTTTTTTTGTGTAACGGCCAATATTATTCCATGAAAATAAGAATTTAGTCAAATTTTTTTTTAAATTTTTCTGGAAGTAGTCTAATTAAAGCTACCTATATAAAAAATGTAGATATTATTTGCATTCCACCAAGTTTCGCTCGCGTGGAATATTTAACCTACGTCTAATCCTGACATTCTAAGTATTTTAACTATTGGTGAAAGATTTTCTAAAATCGGATGAGTAGTTTCGAAGGTTATCTCCTACATACAAACAAATATACACAATTTTACCTCTTAATTTATAATACTAGTATACATTGACGAAATTCAATACGCCCTTGATTCGTATCAATTGAATCTCATTCACACTAGTGCTTGAATTAGTGTACTTACCTACCTAAACTACAGTTGGTTATGTGGTTTTCGTTTGTAAAAATGGAACGTTATTTTTAACACGATGTAAACTGGACGCGCGGGGTGTGCGGTGAACTCTGACACCCGACACAAATAGATTTATTGTCTTTGAGCTGAACACTACCACTAGGTATAGGTACTCGTAGATGGATAGTTTAAAAATTACAAATTCACATACCATCGACATAATATATTATCACCTCGGCCTCGGTCCTCTATATAAGGCAAGCTATCAGATGATCCTCCATTCATTTTTGACAATAAGTCATACATACAAATAAGTCCTAACACAGACAGCATAATATATCTACCGGCGATTAAGTTAATTAAATCATTGACAAATTCTTAATTCAAGTTAGTTTAGTGTTGATTTTAATTCACAATTTTTTTTTTTGAGGACTCGTCATTTACCAGCCGAAACTATTTAATCAGTATGCGTGAATGTATTAAACAAAGTCTTGGTTTACTAATAAAAAAAAGCGATCATACATAAAATATTGACAAATGGAATATAAATAACACCAACAAATCTATACTTTTGAGTAATCGTAAAAGAGTAAAAAATAAAAAAATAAAATTATTATTTTTAGCCAAGGCTTGTGTATATATAAATCATTAAGAAAAAGAAACACTCTATTATTGTAGGTATGTTCTTAGAAGTTACTGCCGTGTTGCGTGACAGTTTATATTTACAAGGTTTTTATTGTGCTTTGCTTGAAAATTTCTTGATTTTCAATTGAGCAACAAGTCCACAGTTGAAATTTCGTGTCCCTACTCTTGCTTGTTAATTAGTTAACAATTACAATTCCACTAATACTCGTGAGAGCGTTTTAAATGCTTTTACTTTATTTATTATTTATTTCTGAGTCTAGTTTTTCTTTTTAAAATAGTTAACCAGAATATTGATTGTCCGTCCCTCACATCAATGATTAAATTGAATACTCCAAAAACATATGCTCGAGCACATAACATTAGACCGTTTTATATAAGATTTAGCAAAAATAAATATGGTAGCAATACACCGGTTTCTTGTGCTTTACGTTATTACAATGAAATATTTCACAAATGTGACATTGATATTTTTACAAATAAAATCGGAGCGTTTAAAAGGGCCATATACAGTGTACCATAGTAATGCATGAATGTGTTTTTTCTTTTTCTTATATTAACATTATTGAATTTTTTCTCTCTTTTTTTCTCTCTCTTTTGTTCATTGTTAATTGATATTTTTGTTTTATTGATTTGATTTAATTTTATGTTATTGATTGATTATAATAATATGTAGGTTGTTCTAAATATTTTTAAATATATAATGTTGTGCTTCCCTTTAATTTAAACTCATACTTGTAATATTCCTTTTAGTTGTGTTGTATATAATGATATAGTATGTATTTAGTTGGTAAGCCTTTTTAAATAAATAAATAAATAAAATAAATTATATGACTTCTTTTTGAGCTTTAATCTTTTTGGGTATCTAAAATCAAACAGAATACTGGCTTTTTCAGTCTTCGCTTTTCTAGAGAGTCCTTCAATGGCCCTTCTCGTAATGTGCGATCCATTTAGTTATTTATATTTTATTGAATTTTACTTAAGTATTGTAAGTTAAGCGAGCCTCACCAAGGTAGGTGTCGAAAGAACCTTGGTAAATCTATTCTGCACAACATTATGCCCATCAATGTCTATTGAATATAACTAGGCGATATTTTGCATATTTTATAAATGATTATCAAGTCGCAAATTAAATTATATGAATGGAGAGAAGCTAATGATTAGCGTTGTACACGAATTAATATGGTTATTTACTCCTAGTCATATGTCAACATCTGGATCACTAATGTGGTGATACCATAATAGCGTTACTGGCCACTTATTTTTGCGATTTCAAGTGAGCATTGTAAGTTTTGGGCTCAATATTAAATTTGTTAAAAAAATACTGTAGTTAATAGATTTTCCTAAAGGACTTAAAATCTAAAATTTAACATTAAGGACATTTCTGTTAGAAAATAAAATAATATGTACTTGGATTGTTTACATATCTTATCATTTCTGTTAGTCACCATAAAATTTGAAAGTAGTATCATACTTAAAAGGCTTGCCTACAAATCTGATGATGACACGAATGACTGCTGCTTTACCATTCTGGTATGAAATGAATTGATTGATTCCCTTTCGTTCGTGTGCCTAAATAAATACAAGGTCGAAGCCTTGACATGCGAGGAGCAGACCAAAACTTTACACAATGGGTACAATACACACACACATACACACATATGTATCGCACGATATACAAACATATGTGATATGATTACATTAGCTTTGTATTGAAGTTTTTGGTTAAAATCGATGCCCTATGTGTGTGTTTATTGAAGGTCATTTAAGGTTTTTTCTCAAGCAAAACAGCCACTGAAATTCTGTGTCGTTAGGCAAATATTTTTATATTTATCACTTAATGTTGTATACAAATTTACAATGTTAAGTGCTTGACCCCGAAAACAGAAAGCCTTTTTAAATATACATCTGAAAATCTCCTATTTTTGAGTTTTCTCCTGCTCATCACTAAAGAAGATTCGAATGGCGATAGGTTGGTATTTTTATAATTATTATTGTTTTTTTAAATTTGTTTAAGATAATAACATAAAAAACAGTTTAGTTTTTTTTGATATAAGTTTATTTAAACACTAAATTGTGCTTAAACAACATCTAGCTAGATCGAAGGGAGGATTTCTTAAACCGTTTAGTAACTAACTATCTATCTAATTAACCATTTGTCTTTATTATTTTTTTAAACTGAATAGCATGACAATTTCAAATCCAAACCACAATGCATTAACAGGGGATTTATAAAACGTAATGTCTTCTATATAATAAATAATAATGTTCCTTAACATAGTATCAGTTTCGCATGCGCAATCGATACTTATTTGTGTTCAATTTCAATGAGTCATTAAATAAACTACCATGTAAACAATAAACGATTGATGATTGAAATTTTTGTCTGGCTACGCCCTAATTAATGTTTCATTAAGACCCAATACCTACCTACCAATTTGGTTTGGAGTTGTCAGGTTCGTAGTTCATGTTTTTGTTTTCATCAATTTAGCAACTGGTCATTTTAGCTATAAAAACATAGTTATTAAATTGGTCGTCTAGTTAATTGGCTTACATCAGATCGAATATTTTTATTTCCTTAATTTTGTTAAATGGGAAATAATAAGAACTTTTTGGTGACGTAGAAATGTGTATCACTCATAAGGGAAAACCTTGTTTTATTGTGACTTACATTAGGGAAACATAGTAGGTGTAAATTAATAATGAAAAATTTATCGAGTATTAATTACAAGTTGATTTGTGATGTCATTTAGTCATATTAAAGTTAATTGTTCGTCTAATGAACGTGACTGATGGAAAATCTCTAGACCTGACTTCTTCATTCTGATTTTGTTGGGGTTGCAAGGTTGTTACAATTTATCTGATGGTGTGGAGTGGCACTTTTGCAACTCGCCACTCACTATAAAGTGGATTTTGACGTCAAACAAACTGAAACACGTCGAGTGCATCTTAAACTGAGAGAGTTGATTGCTTTTTTATGGACACTGAGCTTCTATTTGTTCTGAGGAATTTTTGTCATTTTTTTATATTTTTATTCGTGGCAAGTTAGTTAGAAATCCAACACTTAAATATGAACGATAATGCCAATCGTCGTTGGATATATTAACGTAAATTAATAAGCCATATTTTTTAAAACACAATCTGGAATATTTAATTACTACTCGTCATAGATATACTTAAACTTTCTTTTAAACTCAAAAATTACAACAAATTTCATTTCGCCCAATCAATTTTTCATTTCATTATATTGAATTAATTCATTAACCTTCATGGAATTCTAAACCCTACGGCCGGTTTATATAAATGAGGTCTGATTTAATATAAAATATGTAATATTTCTTGAGAATGAGCCCAACAAACTTTTGTATGCGAACAGTGCTAGCGTATCATAGATGAGGGAGGTCTAATATGATACCGTCAGTTTGACAAATCATGAGTGCTTACAGACAATGCAATTTTTAATTTCAGCCAATAAGCAACGCGGACTTCATTGTGCCCGTGGAAATAGACGGCGCGGTCCACCAGGTTTACGTGTTGAAGCGGCCGCACGTCGACGAGTTTTTGCGAAGATGCGGTGAATTATACGAGTGCGTACTGTTTACAGCGTCACTGGCTAAATACGCGGATCCTGTCGCCGATCTTTTGGACAGGTGGGTCTTGTAACAATCAATATACACGTTCATATTAAAGCACGCTGAACTTTTGTAACTTATATTATTATAACTTATTTAATATGACCTTAATACGAAACAATAATATATCACACTTTAACATTTTCTCTGAGGAAAGGAACAAGTCCCGTCTAGTGCTATTTCAACTTCGATCAGAAGTCCAGGCTCCAGCTTTACTGCAAACTTCTAACATGTTTTTGGGGTTATTCCTAGAAGAAAAAGAAATTTATTTAATGTACAGTGTGAGTTTTAGCCAAGTCTGTTTAGGTAGTAACTATTTGAACTCCGTGACAAACATCCTGACAAGTTTTAATATCCTTTTTTTTTCTAAAGGTTGTCAGAAAGGCTGTCGGTTCACTTGGTGGTAACGGTGGCTACCCTTGTCTAAAACTCAATCAAACGCCGCAGGTGCTGCAAGTAACGTTGCCAATCACCGTAGGATTAAGAATATTAATGGCTGACAAAAAAGGCCAACATTTCTAATTGTCGACGCCGACACAAAATGGGTGTCAGACAAGTGTGAACACCTTCATATAAAATGCTCTGCCACTGGAACATCCGATTAAAATCCGGGCCCGACAGTAAAAGTGGGAACCTTAAATGGTGGCTAGTAGTTTGACGCAGGAACGTACATGCATAGGAACTGCTGGGAACGTAAGTGCTTGTGTGATTATGAGTGAGTGTAATTTGTGATCAGATGGGGCGTGTTCCGCGCGCGGTTGTTCCGCGACAGCTGCGTGTTCCACCGAGGAAACTACGTGAAAGACTTGAACAGTCTCGGCCGAGATCTGCGACGAGTCGTCATCGTGGACAACTCGCCCGCCTCCTACATATTCCATCCGGACAATGCGGTCAGTACTCAACAATAATTATTTATTGATATTGCTCAAATTGAATGCATATTGATAGTATTTAAAAAAACATCGATGCTAATAAAAACCGTTCGTGCGACAAGTCTAAACTTGGAAAACATAAAAAAATAAGTTTTTTTTTATCGTCAGGCTGTTGACCTCAACTCAGTGAAGGACTTTTATTCAGTATCGTGGTCACATTGTTTTATCAGCATTTATCTTTAACATTGACTGAGTTAGAATGTTGACACTATTGTTTCCTCGCCCCCTCTTCATCTTTCAGAGTTATATTTTACCTAATCATCAATACATACTAATGAATACGTAAACGAGTCATGTCAGTATATAATATTTAAAAAAAACCAAGGCCAAAAAATAGTTTTTAGAATTTTTTCTGTTTATAAATGCGTTTGTGCACGCTAATCTCAGAAACAGTTTAACCGATTTGCGGTTTTCACATATAATAAAAAGTAATGTGTCTCCAGGTGCCAGTGGCGTCGTGGTTTGATGACATGACGGACTCGGAACTGTTGGACTTGATACCGTTCTTTGAGAAACTGAGCAAGGTGGACAGTGTGTACACGGTTTTACGCAACTCGAACCATCCGTACAACGCGGTGCAAAACAACTCACCGCCGCTCACATAGCGGCTGCGAGCACGCACCGGGCCCGCGCACGCGTCTCGACTCCCCCCCACTGCGCCTCGACTCTCCTCGATCGCGCTTCGACTCCCTCCGCGGAAACCTCGACTCCCCACCACCGAGTGCCGAGCCCCCCCGAACGAATCCCGACTCCCCCCGACAGCGCCTCGGACCTCATCGCAGTCACCCATTTTCGCCGCGATCACACGGGGAGCGAACTTCGTCTTAAGTGCCAATTTTGCCTTCTGGTTAGTAAGGACGTTATTTGTACCTATTTTACAGTTTAGGTATTTCCTAGTACGTAAGTGGTCCGTATGAAGAGATTTTGTGATTTTTTTTAAATAACAAATATATATATTTTTTCATAGGCTTATAATTTGTTACGAGCGTAATCGATTTTAACATATAAACAATTTGTTGGAGAAAATATTATGTCTTATTTATACAGTTTTTGTAACCGTTTGCGTGTTATTAATTATTATAATTGTATTTAATTTACCCACGTTTTAGAGATTCGAATGTTTTTGAAATGAAGTTTCGACGTTTTATATCGTGCTTGGGATCAAAATGTAATTAAGTTAGTGTGTAATTGTTTTATCATGAAAATGTAATTCGAAGCATAAAAAAAAATGTAAAGAAATGGAATTGATACACATTTATTTTTCACGCTACGGATTTTTGTCGACGAAATGCAGTCCGAATATAATATGCTTAAAATGAAATCGATAGACTATAAAAAACATAATCACGAATGAAAATGCGACTGGTGTACGTCAATATTATATTCGTCGCCAGACAATAGTTAATTTGTATGTAATATATTAATTAAATTAAATATAATATAAAAAAAAATGTGTAAGGTATGACAGGAGGATCGTTGCTTGACTTATGATGTAGCTTAAAATGTAATGTACATAAACAAATGTAAATGTTAAAGAGTTTGTGGCAGATCGTGTGGCACTTAAAGGTAGGTTTGCACTGTGTTCGACCGAAATTACATCCAATATATCGATGCAGGTAATAATAAACTCCTTTGCGATAACAATGATGATAAAATTATAAATATATAATTATGAGGATTATATCCAAAAAATACAATATTAACGCAATCCCCACGCACTGTGATCCAAATGGTAAAGCTACTTGAGGAATAATTGTACAAAATGAAGTACAATTAAATTGGATAATGAATTTTTTGCGTTTAATGAAATTTTAATTAAATTTTTTACTTAGTCTTAAAATTTTAACTCATCAAATTTTTTGCGGATTTAGAGATCAAATGAGGCCTTAATTCGCCTAATTGATTAAGTGGTTTTTTTAATGATTAATTGGGGTTCGATTCCAAAACTGTTAAAATTTACATATTTTTGTTTAATATTAGCAAGCTTGTTTTCTTCAAAACCACGAATTTGAATAGAAATTTTCAAAGTAGTTGCTCTGGAGAGTAGAGTTAGACTTCGTTCTGTAATATCATGTCATACTTTTTTTTTTATTATCGTTGTGGTCGCAAATGTTTGCGGTAAAAATACAATATAAAGCAGCGATATAATGGTGTGTAACAGCGGCCTACTTAAGGTTTGTGCACATTATATTTCTGTACAGAGCACTAGTTAGTGTGTACATACCTTTACAATGTTGACGTAACTTGTTTTTTTTTTTTTAAATATCATGTTGACAATAACGATGTCAATCGAAGCTAGGCAGTGTCATATAAAAATGTGTTTAATTATTATTTATTAATGTAATAAATGTATATGACAACGGTATATAATATAAGGCGTAATATATATTAGACGGACGAAATAGAAAATAACAATTTTACCATCATCGAAAATGACGTATAAGTATAATTAATTAATGTGTGATTGATAACTGGTGACCGTTCAGTGACATCTTTGACCATCAAACGCCATATTATTTTCTCAATTATTGTTAACATAGTAATAAAAGTCTGTTTGCGTGCCTCAAATTGTTTGAAACTGTGCCCTAAAAATGTTAATTTAAAAAAAGAGTCATGTCAGTTTCCAGCTGTCACTGTGGTCTGACATTTCTCTCGTGTTCATTCATCTAAAAATTACATTTAATCTGAATCGCAAGCAAGCACTTAAGTGAACATAGCTTCTTCTTCCATTAACAAAAGTAAACTTGTCTGCACTTTTTCCTTTTTAAAATTAACTGTACATGACCCTTTACAACTTTCTTAATCCAAAATATGTCTTAAATCTACTATCTTAAGGTCTGTAATCATTTATAATTATGGCCATTTTATCTTCATCAACGCAAAAAAAACCAAAAATCCTAAAAATGCGACATATCACCTTCATCCACTCACGTCTTCAATTTATTTTGCTATTAGTTTTCGTTGTAAAATTTCCCAAATCAAGTGGTCAAGTTTTAGTTATTATAATATGATAATGATGTTATACGTCAAAAGTATGCCATTTTTTTTTCTACACGTCACTCTTCATGATGGTCGAATTGTGATCATACACAAATTTTCATAATGATCGTGTCTCTCAGTATTAAAGTATTTTATAGATAGAGTCTGATGCCATAATATATTATACATACATACACAGAGATTATATTGTAGCCTCGTGTATGTAGTTATATTTTACGATTGAATTGAATTTTTAAGAAGATATTCAATCGCACTACTTAAATGTTGGCAAATGTCATCGTAATACTAAAAGGTTTAAAATTAAAAAGGTTATGGTTTAAGAAAAACGTATTGTACAAATTGAATTTGTAGTCGCTACAAACTTTTGGTTTAAAATAAAAATAATACGCATTAAAATAATAAAATAAATTAATAAATAAAATAAAATAAATTAAATAAAAATAATTATTGTGTCACAATAAGTAGACCTAAGTTTTGCAGTGTTTATTTCTGATTGTCTGTTTTTTTTTCATGTGTGGCTACAAATTCAAAATATATAATATTATTATATATTCTCTTCAAAACTCAATTTCGTGTGACAAAAATGAAGTGTTCTTACTTCACTTGAAGACTCATAAAAATTTCTAGGATACATTAATATAATTATAACAGTGATGTATCGAAATTTCTCACTAACTTTAAAAATACTTGTTCGAACTTTCAGGGTTTTCAACAACACGTTTTTCACTTTTTTATACTCTTAACAAAATATTATAGATAACGCCTCGGTCGTTGGAAGGTGGTTTCGAAATTTCAAGCTTATGTAAGATTCGTTTAATTAGATAAAGTAAAAGAAAAAAAAATGGTGCTTTCAGTATTAGTTGATTAAGCTGCACTGAAAATATTTCACGGCACACGTCCCCAGGGTTGCCACTCGTGTCTTTTGGGTCACAACGAAAAGAAAAAAAAAATTTTTGTCCCTAATTTATTAAATCATAGTTAAACCAAAATCTGCTATGTGCATAATATACTTTTGATATATTGGCAAAAAAGTTTTTCTGAAAAAATTAAATTATATGAAGGTTTGTTTATAAAAGAAAAATTTATATTTTATTTGAAACTTAAGGTTGTTATACTTGAATTTCTTTGTCCTTTAAACATGAAAATTTAATAGTTTATTTATTATTTTTATAAAATTTTTCACTTAACAAATTTTAAAAAATCATATAAATAGTATCTTCTATTTTAAAATAATATTTATTTATTTTCTTACATACTAACTAATTATTGAAATTTCATGTGCACGTATTGTTTTTTCAACGAACGGTCTGAACGGTTTTGTTTGCGTTATTTTGAGAAATTCAGCTTTTTTTGTACTATATATATTAATTAAAATCAAAATTTTGGAATCTCAAAACAGTGCACAAAGCTGATTTCGGTTTGACAAGGACGTTATTAATGTACACGGTTCTTATTTCGTCTAAAAACAAAGTGGCAGCCCTGCGCGTGACTCACGTCTCACTTTAAAATTGGCGCGATAACAATACAATAATAAATAATTAGTTTAAAGATTGTTTCAAAAATGAACACAATTTTGAAAATATAGAGTCCCGGTCGCCATCTTTATATTTATTGTTTGTTCTTAGTTGCATAGCGAAACGGTTTTGTTGTTTTTTTTTACGATTTTTAACTGTAACATTGTTGTGATGGTGGGTGTGTAAATAAGATTTTTATTAACTTAAATTAACAACAGATATGAACATACAGATTCGTTTTAAACGTTGCTTTTATATTCGATTCGTGTACAGTTTTTTTTTAGTAGCTACCCATAGTTTTGTAAAACGTGTTCACTACACTACTTAATTGATAAATGAAATCGTCGATTTCCATTATATAATATTATTTTTATTTTTACATTTTATTTTAAGTGAAATAATTATAAATGTAATTTATAAAAATTATGGATTGATTTAAAAGTAAAATAAAAATAACTATGTACTGTACAAATCTGCTGATTAATTCGTCGGTGGTTTTATTGTAGACGACTTTTGTTTTCTATTTTATATTGTGACCATAAATTACTTATATTATAGTTACACTGTAACCAAGTACTGGTTAACTCACAAACTGTTTGTTGAACTTTTTTTGTGCCATTTTATTGTGATAAATAATATTTCGTGGTTGTTTCAAAATCCATTTTTCTAAATATACCAAAAAAAATCTAAGAACGAAATCTATTTTTGTCAGTCGTATTTTCAATGTAAATAGATTTTATACTAATATATTTATTATTGATCACTCACAAACTTCAGTCTTCATCTACTTATTACATTATAATGTTTGTGAATTAGCCAGTACTGTAAAATATACCCGTAGACAGTGATGTGTTAACAAGAAAGGATGCGCCCTTCCAGTGACAAAAAACGGTCCTCCTTTATATGCACATCTAGTAAAAGTGATTTGTTTTCATTGCCATCTTAATACGTATTTTTATTTCTTACTAGCAGGCGCCCGCTACTTCGAACGCGATGATAAATTAAAAATATAAAAGCAATTATAACACTTGACGCCTTGTTGCTATAACACATTGCCCAGGAGTTAGTTACAGTTTTATATTTTAGATAATCCCTCGGGAACAGTACTTTTTTCCTGGCTGAAAGGTGCCCTTGGTGTCGCCAAAAACGTGCATGCAAAATTTCATGGTGATCGGTTCAAACGTATCAAGAAACAAACAAACTCACATTCACATTTATAATATAAGTAAGGAGTAAGGAGTGGTCTCATCGGTTGGTTGGTTCTCGAGAGTGCGTCGAGACGCGTGTACGACAGAGTTGTCAAACTCCGACTAAACACGTCAAGAAAGCAAATCGAATACATTGCGAAGGCGTCACATATTTTGCCTGGGGGCGCATCCTTTCTTGTTTAACACATCACTGCCCGTAGGAATCAAAAGTAAAAAAAGCATTTTTTTTTCAATAAGCATTAACACTTAGACGTAGGACGTTATATAGTAATATATTAATTGATTTTCCCCTAGTTTTAAGCTCTTATTATTTTGTTGTTTAAATGATGAGGTTTTTTTAAACAATATTAAACTTAAGCATATAGTTACACGTCTCCCTGTGAAGTTTAACTTAGATTATTATTATTATTATATCTTATACAATTTAGAATGGAAACGTCCAGAATTTGTATTATTAAATTATTTTTAATATGCATGCAATAAATTGATATTTTGCTGAAATTATTATATTATTATCTAACATGATTAGGGTATTCGTTGTGAGATATATGTGGCTTCGTATCTTGTAAATAAACATTGCGTTCGCACAACGATTTTCTATTGGTGACGACGGCATGCCCTCTTATATAATATACTAGCCGGTGCCCGCGGCTTCGTCCGCGTTCAAAATGTTATATAGTCTAAGCCTTCCTCGATAAATGGACTATCCAAACACAAAAAGGACTTTTTAATTCGGACCAGAAGTTCCCATTAGCTCTCAGGAACTACTGGTCCGAATTCAGCAAGTCAGAACCAAACAACTCTTCAGCTTCATACAATAGTATAGATATAGAATTTATATATACCCTCTTTATCTATTGTGTAATAGACAAAGAATTTTGTCTTGTCTAATTTTTATTTGTCCATTGTATAATCTATTTAGAGACTGTATCGTATAAATATTGCGATAATTTGGTAATTTATTAAAGATTCATAATAATATTTTTTAACCTACCCTCACTCTGTAGAAGTTTAAAACGACTATATATTTATGGATATGTACTCTGTTGCTGTTGCTATTAGTAAAATGATGTTCTCATAAGAAAAGAAAAAATCTATCAAATGAATTACCTTTTTTCCTTCTAAATTCAGTTTTAATATTCAAACCGTTTTTGTGGGTAGTCACTGGTAGAATCTCGTTGCGTTTATAATTGTTATTATGAATTTATGTAAATGTGAGTGAGTCATTGCAATAATAATTTACATTAGGAGCTTATTTCTTTATGATGTGTAAAACATTATGTGAATGTATTATGTGAAGTTTCTTTTAAAAATCGAAATTTAGCCGGAATAATGGTAAATAAAATTCAACTGTCCACTCTCCTTTATGTGTGTAATAATTTTCATATTATGAATCTAGAAATTTGATTTAAGAAGATGAAATCTTAGAGTAAATATTTTCCAGATAAAAATTAAATAAATAAATGAGATTTCGTATAATTATCTACGATTAATAGAGTTAGGCATAATAAACTGAAAATAGACGAATTGTTCTTTATAATATTTTAAGGTTATAACTTATAAAAAATAAAAAATATGACTAACATTATTTGATTCGATTGAACCAGCGAATAGCTCTGGCTCTATGGAGAATATTTACTCTGCATTTTCAATCTCGTTTAATTAAAAAAAAACGAAGGCCATACATTTCATTACGAAAATATTTTATTGTACAGTTTTACTTTATACGTCTAACGGGTTGGCTTTTGAAATTCGTGCCAAACTTTATAGGTATTTATAAGCTTAATCAGTTACAAATGGATGTTAGTTTTATAAAAATATAGATTTTATAATGAGAAAATTCATTAATAAAATTTTATAATGATTTTAAAAAACATAACCTCAATTTAATAAATATATACATACTAGGTTTGTTTTGAATTATTAGCATTAGTATCACTTAAAAACATAACTACAAAGCAGTTTTTAGTACAACACAATAATTTTTCACTGATTAATACTGTTTGAAACTATAATGGTGAGGAAATCCATTAATAAATTAATTTTATAAAGATTAAAAAATCATTCGCTTTTTTCATTGTTTCATTCTATGTTTTAGACATAGAGTAATAAATATAGTATTGTTAATATTTAGTACTCTGTATGGAGCTAATTAAGGCAGTGAAATATGTTTATTCCGTAAAATAAATATAGAATTTTAACTACTTGTAGCAATATCACTGAGCGCTTATTACAAAATGTGTTACAATACTTATTTGCACTGGAAACAAATAGGTTAGGTTCTGGAATGTTATGAAAATTAATGCGAGCGGAGCGCAGCGGAGCGAGCCCACCCGTTATACTGCTTGTAGCAATACGACTGGTAACAGAATAGGTTAGATTTTGTAATGTTTATGACTCTGTGGCTCATTGAAGGTTATAAATAAAATAAAAAATCTAAAACAGTGTTAAACAGTGAAAAGTTATTGTGTTGTAGTGATGTTTTTAAGTGATACTGATGCTGATAATTCAAAACAAACCTGGTATGTACATATTTTTTGTAATGTAAACAAATTGAGGTTATGTTTTTTAAAACTATTATAAAATTTTATTAATGAATTTTCTCATTATAAAATCTATATTTTTATATTACTAACATCCATTTGTAACTGATTAAGCTTATAAATACCTATAAAGTTTAGCACGAATTTCAAAAGCAATACCCATCTAACAAATAGCAAATATAGGGGACGATGCACGTCGAGATGGGTCCGTATGGGGAAGGTACCTTTATTTTTTTAAATGATTTGAAATTATCTTAAAAACCACACGAGGGTATTCTGGCAGAAACTGATAAGTAAGTGTACACAAAATGTCAAAATGAGAAAAGAGCATTTAAAAGTTTGAGGGCTCATAGTAAAACGGTGAAGCATTAATATACCATAAAATCATAATAAAAACTAATTCAATTATACTGTTTTGCTACGTATCTTAACTAATTTTCGTTAAATTTTGCACTTATTCGGTTCTGCCAGAATGAAATTTACATACCATTTTAAAGTTCAGCGTTCTCTCTACCGACCCATCCCAATGATCTTTCCGGGTATAAAAGAAAATATAAATTTAAGATTATTGTTAAAAAAAAAACAAGATTTCTCCCGATACTTCCACGCACCCGATAGCCTCGTAAACGTAGTACAAAACGGTAGATGTTCTTGTATTTTGTTGATGACGCGAACAATGTAGTTAGTTCTAGTTCAAAATTATATATATACCTAATTAATTTTCATTAATGCTTAGGTTGTGCTCACCCTCTACCCATGCATATTTAATAAACAGAACAATCGACAATGTAATTGTAAAAAAAATATTTTGTAACGTATATTCTTGCCCGCTATTAGGATAAAAGTTTTGAAAGAAAAAAATACTCTCGAATTTTTATATAATTCCGCAGCTACCCACCCCCTCACTGCCTTATTGTAGTGATCTAGAGATTTTAATAAAACGTGTAAATCTGATTTACGTACGATTTCAAAGTGAAATCAAAATGAAGTCGTCATTAGCGAAGTCGCAAGTTTTTGAGTGAAATAAAAAAATAGTACCGTACTTAAATTGTTTGTTAAAAACTTAACTCACTTTAATCCGTATTGTTTAAAACATCTTCAATGACACCAATTTTCTATTTTATTTAGATCGTAATTTGGGCCATTTTAGAACACACAAAAGCAGACTTCGCTACTGATGAACTTTAAAGACAGAAAATCACTTTGAAATTGTATTGTAAATTATGTAAAAATTTGAGCATTATATTTTGAGATTTAAACAAAATAATATTATTAAAAATTCAACGTTCTTATGATTGATGCAAACCTGACTTGCTCGAAATATAGCGACAAGATTAACATTGTTTATATTACTTACGTTCAGAGAGTGCAATATATTTTTTATTCAAAATGATTTGTTGCAAGAAATTGTTATGATAAGATTTCCATTTAATTAAAATATAAAATAGTCATTTGTTTGCACGTGTTTCTAAAACTACTCGATTTACTTTTATTTCGAAATAGTCCAAATTAGATAACTCTTACTTCAAGAGATTCTAAAAATAAATTGTTGCCCTTTTTTGGTTTTTATTTGATCAATTTCGATGAGTGTTTTTTGAAAATTCCTCTATAAAATTTTAACCTCGTCTGATGGTATCTCATTGGGAAATTCATCAACAACGTAATGCAATCCCTCTTAGTCCGAATAGTCTCTATAAGTAAATTATTCTCCGCGAAAATTTAAACTGTCTTGTCTTTTAAAGTTGTCTCAAATCTCTAATCTAACGGTGGCAATGCTAATATTATTATTGGGATGGTTGTATTTGGCAGCAGTAACCACCCCCCTCACGGTAGACAATCATGAAATAACAGCTGTGTTTCGGTGTAAGAGGGATGTCAAAATTCATTCCCATTATTGTTCTTGGACTCAAGTTTTATGTAACAAGAAAATGTGACGAGCAAACGAATGACTACCTATTTTCAGGTATTGTAGATAAGTGTACAGCATTAACTGACGGTATTATGAACATTTTGTACCTAACATAAGTAGGCAGGGGAAAGGACTAAGTATATAAATAACAATATTAATAAATACGTGTATTGTAATAGCCACGAGGAAATAGTTGTCACGCGAGTAGTTGGGTAACATTTACCTACCTGTGACGAAATTTATATAAATGGTGTACATTTTTGATATGATGTTGTACAAAAGAGACATTTGGTATGTTATTTTATAGGAATGAAATAAATAGCCTTAATAATCAAATTTTCTGTGTATTTTTTTGAAATCCTTTTAATTAATCTGAAGTGCAAAACTTCAGGCTGCTGCGTGAAGGAAAAAACGGACCTAAGCACGATCTCACAGAGCGAAAAATTGAGATATTCGCGAAAAACCAATTTTGGGGTAGTAGTGAGCTCGTCACATAGCTCCAAGAACTGAAATTCCACAAAAGAAAGACCCTGAGACTATACTAAAAAGTTCTCACTGAATAAAACAATGTTTATGCTCAGAACTTTACTTTATTAAAAGTATATTTTTAAAATGTTTTTAACACACTTCAGATACACATCGATACACGTTTGAAATAACAACTATAAATATAATAACTATGATATGGCATGTACTTAATATTTATTTATTTGATCAACATCATTATATTAACGATAGTCAATATTATATTATATATACACACAAGGAATAGGAAAACGCCGAAATCACAATTTAATATTAAACTACAATCTCAATTAAGTTTTACAAGCCTAGAATATAAAATAAATAAATAATTCTCATAGGTTTTTTGTTCTCTTAGGTTTGCCTAGTTTAATTTGCTCGAACTGTTTTATCCTAATTTAAACCTGTAACTTTGGTAACTTTACTTATATTAAAGTACTAGCTGGTGCTCGCGACTTCGTCTGCGTAGAAAAGTATAAAATGCCATCTACCATATTTTGGATAGATGGCGCTATCTCCCGGGCCAAGCCGCTAGTATTTACTTTTATTTTAGATTTCCCGTAGGAATTAAGCATTTTCCTGCGGTAAAAAGTATCCTATGTTCATCACGGATAATGTCGGCTTCTAATGGTAAAAGAATTTTTCAAATCGGTACAGTAGTTTCGGAGCCTATTCTATACAAACAAACAAATCTTTCCTCTTTATAATATTAGTATAGATATCCATCGGGAACAGTTTTTTTTTTCTAGTACGTCCTTATCTACCCAACTGACGGTGAGCAAAATTTCATGTTATCAAAATCAATAGTATTGATAAATATAAAACAATCCATAATATTATTACAAGACAGTGAACAAAAGTTACAGGATTAAAATTCTGATTATGAATAAGTCAAGCTGCGGATTTTTTCTGTTTATTTTTGAACTAGTTTTCTAATTTGACAATAAAATTTAATTAAAAACACCTAATTAATAGAATGTATTTAATCATTAATATAGCTAATTTCATTACTTAAATGTAATTAAACTAATCAGTAATTATACACTGAATAGAATAAAGTTTATAAATTAATAATTTATAGGATAAATTTTAAACTAAATTTTAGTAAGTAATCAATAGAAAGACTTTCAAAGGTTTCATTTGTTATAAATAAATAATTTCATAATTAAAACATATTTTCAGTTTAGTAAACATTTTGATAGTCACAATTAATTCCGGGTGATAATAAAATGGCATCATTATTATAAGTGAATTAATTGCCTATTTTATTAAGCACAAATTAAAAATATATATTTAGGCTAATTTTATATTTAAAACGACGCATTTTTATGTACGAGTGAAGAAATAAAATTAACATAATAATAAAATTAGCTGTCATTAGCACCGGAGAAAAAAAAATCAGAACGATTATTCCTTTCCAAAATTATTGAAAATTACTTTGAACTAAAGAGACTCACATACATACCTTATATTATAATACTATCTAGGCTTGTATTAATCCCAACCATATTTCTTTAACATTAGAAATGGTGTTACCATAATTATATTATTGCGAAATTTTAATTCTAAACAACAAAACATAGGACAAAACTTCTGTATGTTCGTTTCAATTTTTAAAAATTAAAAATATTAATTATATCAATTGAATCTTTGTTTGTTATAAATTATATCGTTGAAGTGTTGAACAAAACAATATTATATTTTATTATCTACAGCTAAAATTTGATTTAATTTAATTTTTAATGTTATCATAGAGTCATATTATTTCAATACTTAGTTAAAAATCGAAACGAACAAACAACAACTAATACGAAACTTGTACTTACATATTACTATGAATGAACATTCAACTCTTATTAGTTTTTATAAATAGCAAAAAAAAAATATTTTTATTTTTTCGTTATTCATTAATAATAATTCAGGTATTTGTACTAGAATTTTTGGTTTGTATTTGTATATTGTAATAAAGCTATGAAATAAATACATAACTAACTAATATGACCTAACTAAACTAAAACTCTTTTTCGAATAATATCTATTACTAAGTATCTCCTGAAAAACTATTGAGAAAATATAATAAAAAAATATTTTAAATTTAATTACAACATAATATGTAATATATATTAATTAATTTTAAAATACGTTAAAAACTAAATTAAACGAACACATTTAAAGCTTCTGTTATTTAATCACAAAAAATGTATATGAGCATAAAATAAACTATTGGTTTATATGTATATATGAATAAAATTAGACTAATTAGAAGAACATAATTATATATGCATTTTTAATATTTGTGATATATATAATCTAGTAACATATTATGATTCAAATTTTTATTAATATTTTACTTCATCACTCAATAACAGGCCACTTTTGTTTTTTTTTTTTTTAAACTTATTTTGGAGAATTCGGCAATAAAATTTTATTTTTAACTAATGTTTAAAAATGAAAATAAAATAAATTGATACAAAAGTGATTGATCTTTATAGTGTTTATTTTTAGTACTTACTGCAATACGTCAAAAGATTACATAGACGACGAAACAGAAATTCCTATACATATGTACTTTATAAATATAAATTAATTGGCGTCACACATTTTCTCTTTTGGAATATACTTACGCTATATTTTAAAGGTGATGTATAATTTTTATTAAAATTACAAATCGTATTCGTATCTTCCCAATTCTTAAAGATTTTCAAGTCATCTCTATTTTCAATTTCACAGGTGTTTGAATTAATTAAATTTATGTTAAATAAGTATTTTTGAGTATTCATTGAAAAAAATTATTATTGGCAAGAAAGCTCAGTTTAAATTAAGTAAATTATGATTAATATAAACTAAAGCACTCAGGGTGACAACGACAACTTTTTAAAATGGCAACGTCCTAAAAGGACAACTTTTTAGAATGTCAACGCCCTAAAACGACGACTTTTTAGCATGTCAACGTCCTAAATGGACAACTTTTTAGAATGTCAACGTCCTAAAATGACAACTTTTTAGAATGTTAGCCTCTTAAAACGACGACTTTTTAGCATGTCAACGTCCTAAATGGACAACTTTTTAGAATGTCAACGTCCTAAAAAGACAACTTTTTAGAATGTCAACATCCTAAAAGGATCACTTTTTTAGTCAACAAGTTCTTAAATTAATTCCCTAGTAGTAAAACTAGTAGTTATTTTTACACTTGGACATTTATCTAACTTGACAAAATTATTTTGTGCCCACGTTTTTTGGTGTACGATTTTAGAAGTCCTCATTTTTATACTTTGAACTTTTTGACATTTCGCAACTGAGTGTCATTTTAGGAAGTTGTCGTTTTCGGAAATTGTTTATTTTAGAAAAGACGTTTTAGGAAGTTGTCGTTTTCGGAATTTGTCTATTTTAGAAAAGACTTTTAGGAAGTTTGTAATTGTCACCCTGAGGTAATTAAGGCCGCCTATTAAAGGCAACGGTGGCCACTATACCTACCATCGAGTGGACCGTCACCCTGTCTGACGACCTTTACATTAAAAAAATGCTGTAATCTTTGCGTTTGATGTAGTTAAATTAAAAAAAAAACAGCACTGGATGCAAAAAGACATTCTAATAAAACATTAGCGAAGGTTATTGCCATAGATTTAGAATATAAACGTCTCCTCCCTTACATGACGATTGAAACCTTCTCTTGAAGTATTTGAGAGTAGCACGCCTGAAAAATTATATTTTTTTCAAAAACAAGTACATAATGACATAATAATTATTGAGAGCAATATGTAAAAAAAAAAAAAAACTATAATTCGTACAGAAAATAATGTTAAGGTTCATTTCACACAATGCAACTAGCATTGTAAGCAAGTATTAAGTTAATTCTATACTAAAATATATTTAACTAATATTTATCATTGTATAAAATTTTTTTGTCAAAATGGTGACGTACGAATAAATAAGAAAAAGTTCACTATTTTATTTTATAGGATTTTGTTGGAATATAAATTTAACTTCAATAGAAATATAGGTTATAAAAATATTATTTTGTGTTTGTGTATCAATTAATTATTATCAATGTAGCAAGCGAGCGTTCAAATAAATATTCTAATAGGTTTATCTAATATTAGAATAATTCGATTTTACATATTTATCAAGAATTTATGGGGAGACTAAATTGTGTGAAAGTCTGGATTCTAAGTTTATTTGTCATTATTGAATCGTAAATATGTACCCTATTCACTTGTAAATTTAAAAAGGATACCTTCAAAGTTGTGAACATGAGTCCGAGCTCTCCGTGCTCCATTCCGGGCTCGAGGAAATCCTCCACAAAGTGGATCTCGGAGCCCAATTGGAGGATCCTAGCTCGAACCACGACAAAGTGAAACACAGGGAACAGCTCGTCCATGTTCCACAGGTAACTTGCGCCTGTACGTCACAAATATTTAAGTCTTTTCGTGTCCAACAAAATAATTACATGAAATAATAACTACTAGCTGTTGCACGCGACTTCGTCCGCGTAACTTTATAAAATATGATACATTCGTGTCTGTGAAATTATGGAAATACACATTACAAAATTTCAACCCAATCGGTCAAGCCGTTTAGTAGTTGACATACCGACAGCAGCGCCACCTACCGGGTCCAATTGTATTTTTAAATCATCCAGGTAACCATCGAAATAACCATATAGTTAAAATTTCATCCCAATCGGTTCAGCCGTTTAGAAGTTATGTGAAAAAGATAAGTACGGAAGGATAATTCTTACTATCCGTTGTCCTATTACCCGTTTTCCCGTAGGAACGAAGCATTTTCCCGCGGTAAAAAGTAGCCTATGTTCATCACGGATAATGTCGGCTTCTAATGGTAAAAGAATTTTTCAAATCGGTCCAGTAGTTTCGGAGCCTATTCAATACAAACAAACAATAAAATCTTTCCTCTTTATAATACATATTAGTATTAGTATAGATATAGAAAACCTTCCTTGAGAACATATTTTTTGAGAGACACAGAAAAGTATACCTTTCATCCAGAAAAAAAGTACGGGAACGGGAACGACCCGAGATATTACAAAATTTACAAATCAACTACAACTTGTTAAAAAATATGAGACTTGGTAACTGATTCGATGATAATTTTTAATTGCCTATAATTAAAAAAAAAGCCAACAACTCACCCAACTCCTTCTGCACAGCCACGGTCATCTTTTGAAAGGTGCTTCTGATAACTAGCAACTTCTCGATTGGACTGAAAGTGGTCTTCAACTGCTGCAAAGTCTCGACGGCCTCTTGGAACAATTGTTCCTTTTGTGGCGAATACGGTGGCGACATCTGGTTCTGTGCGGTGTAACCGACACAGAATTTTCTACAAACAATTTTGGCATTACTACGCGAAAAGCTCCCAATCAAAATAATCAGCAATAGCGGCGTTAGCAAAAAACGTACATATTTCAAAATTAATTTATAGGTGGAGGAACGTCCTTCACCCATCTGTTTAATTGATATAAGTTATTTTATATCAAATGGAATATGTTTAAAAATATATCTTTATAAAATACAGCTGATACTGTAGCTTTCTATAGAATTTTCAAAATCGGTCCAGTATTAGTTTGTCCAGAATTTTTTTTGCCATCCCACTGAGATAAATATATTTTCAATATATTAAATTTGATATAAAATAATTTTCATACGTTAAACAGATGAGTGAAGGTCTTTTTTAGTTCGGATCTAGACTATGTTAGCGTCTAAAGTATTTTTATTTTTTTTCTTATTAAAAAAAAAAATTTCGATGGAGATACAATCAATATATATATCAATACTAAATTCGGACAAGTTAAATGGTCTAATTAAGGAGAAATGTCGCGTTCGGCTTACTGGTCGACGCCCAGGAAGGGCATGAGCGTGGAGTCGGGCTGTCGGTTCCACTTGAGCAGCCTCCGCCAGTAGAGGTCGTCCTCGCGCTTGTTGTGCAGCGCGTACAGCACGAAGAGCGCGGGGTGGGCGCGGCACAGCAGCCCCGCCTGCACCAGCCGCGCCCCCGACACCACCTCTCTAGTGTTACGCACAGTCCATTAACACATTCACAAGTCGTTGGTCACGACTAGAGAACAAAATAAACTTCACGTAAAAGCTTCACTAAGTAAGTAATTTGTTTTGCACCTCTCCAAAAGACCTGCAGCAGCAACCAACACAATATCAACTCAATAAACAGCCAATTTTAATCAGCAATCTATACTAATATTATATATTATCCTCTTTATAAAGAGGAAAGATTTGATTGTTTGTTTGTTTGTATGTATAGAATAGGCTCCGAAACTACTGGACCGATTTGAAAAATTCTTTTACCATTAGAAGCCGACATTATCCGTGATTAACATAGGCTACTTTTTACAGCGGGAAAATGCTTCATTCCTGCGGGAAATCTAAAATAAAAGTGAACACTAGCGGCTTGGCCTGGGATACACTTGATAGCGCCATCTATCGGATTCGGATAGAACTGCTTGGTGTTATTTTTAGCGATCCGCTCCACGATAGATAGATGGCGTTATCAAGTGTTATAATTTTATACATTTCAACGCGGACGAAGTCGCGAGCACCAGCTAGTAAATGATAAAGTTAAAAATTCTAATATAAACCTAAAACTGCTGCTATCTCTGGAAAGCTGAAGGTGATTTTGAAAGTCAAGAATTGAAGTAAGACTCACCCGTCGAGGGGATTTTGGTCGTCCTGAGCGGAGTCGTGGGGCAGCACGACGTCGCTGCCCTCTGGCGGCAGCGCAGGGAACAGTAGCCTCACGAGGTGGTACACCCGCGAGGTGATGCTCTTCAACTCCTTGACGGCGTGAGTGAGGAGCAGAGGATGCACTCGCACTCCGCCGTAGGTCGTGTTGAACGCCCCGCTCACCGCAGTCACAAGTTGGCCCAGCGGATGGTGGCACGACTCGTACGCCTACGTTTGGTAGCTCAAATTCACATATATTTTTTTTATGTTAAGGACAGACAGGCTGACGGTCCACTTGATGGTAGATGGCTACCGTCGCCTATAAGACAAGCAACGCCATAAGTGCTACAAGTGCGCTGCCAACCATAGAAGGATTAAGGATAAGGGGTAAGGGAAGGATGGGGGGGGGGGGGGGGTAAAAATCTAATAAAAATTCTATCCACTCAAAACGGTGGTTGATTTATTGTTCAATCTCTTCGTGTATGTAATCATTTTTTATTGTGAATAATTATAGCAAAAAATGTTTCTAATGTTTTCATATTAGAACGTTATTCAATAATTACCTTTTTATTGAAAATCGTGATAAAAATAAAATTTATTACAATAAAAATTTTAAGTAAAATAAAATTAGGTAAATTACAAATTTCGAATAATTTTTGATAGTGCAAAAAATACATTTAATCAAATATTAATTACATTAAAAAGAATTACATGGACCAATTTCCCAACCCCAATAGGTAATAAAAAATAGAAAAATCATTTAAAATTATTGATGTCAAAATTAATCTTAAATTTTGTCGAATTATCAATGTTTTTTTTAGTTTTCAAATTAATATTCGTCTACCTAAATAGATTTATTATCCATCCAAAAGTAAACTAGAGTCTCATGATTAGCAGTAAATAGAAATACAAAAAATAAACGGAAATGTTTACTCTGTTTTGTCGTTTTTAACTTTATTCAACAAAATCAGTGTTTTCATAACTTACATTGAGAAGATATTGCTTCAGCTCAAGATAGTCTTTCAATTTCAGTGTTTTCTGTCCAAATTGGGGGATTACTTCCAAACGATCCTCCGTTTTTTCCACATCCGGACCTTTGGACTTTTTCAACGGAGGTCTGGCATGTTTTCCCTTGTGGGAGCAGGAAATCGCCACGGCCACGTTCTGCCAAATCTTCTTATTGTCTATGGTGTTGTCGGTTGGTCCATTGGCAAAGTGGCTGCCGGTCGGTGTGAGGAAGGCTTCCGATATCCCAAGCTGTTGGAAGCATTGACGGAATATTCCGTTCCACTTCATGTTCGGTGCTACGCAGAGTTCTCCAAAAGACCTGCAGCAGCAACACAATTATATCTACTCAATAAACAGCCAATTTTAATCAGAAATAAATAATAGAGTTAAAAATTCTAATAATTATAAACCTAAAACTGCTAATTCTAGGAAGCATAAGATTAAGTTTTTGAAAATTTGAACTCCTCAAGCCGAGAGTAGGTTCGCTATTTTTAGAATAGAATAAAATATTATTGTATTCTATTTTATTTCCATTTTTAACCGAAGAAAACGAAAAACGGAGGAAGTTCTCTATTCGACTGTATATATGTTTTTGTCCTGACACAGCCATAATTAATAACTCTAGAAAGCCGAGAATTGGAACATGGGTTTATTTTATAAGGTGAATAAATCTGGCTACCATTAGTATAATGATTAAATTATATTATTAAGCACAATTAAAGATTATACAAGTACTGAAAAAGTATTACCTAGGTTTGGAGTTAGCAGGAGGCGCAGGATTGGAGACGTTGAGATGCATCGTGGCGTTGGATATCTTGACGCCCTCAGTCCACGCCCCATTCAGGGAGCCTTCAATCTTATCGCCGCTGGAAAAGGTCAAAATACCTTTCCCTGAGAACACGCCCGCCGATCTGAATTCTCCTTCGTAATGGGTACCATCTTCGAACACCATAACCCCGTGACCCTGCGGGTTTTATGTGTTTTCCATTATTCACTTCACTTAAATTTTCACAGTAAATTGAACCAGGGCACCACCCATACAAGTGGGACCTGGAAAACAATATCTGCTAGACATAGGCCTCCCCATGTTACATTTTTTTCCAGTTTAATATTAAGCCATTTTCGGCATAAAACAGTTTACTTATTAAGAAATGTTTGTTACTAATGTTTGTAATTTTTCTAGCTTTTGAAAATAAAATTGGCCCCTAGAATAAATCTAAAAAAATAGTTAAACTTAAATCAATAATATGTGTATATTGTTCATCATCATCATCATCTCAGCCGTAGGACGTCCACTGCTGGACATAGGCCTGTATATTGTTAGATTGCAAATATTTATTGCAAAATATTGTTCGTTTTAACGATGTCGATGTTCTTGTTCAGCAATTAATAGCCAATCAGCCAAAATGATTTATATAGTATAAATAAAAATGTACACAAGAAACCAAGAAATTTCTTACCGTCAGAACATCTTGCATGAATAGACCTTCATAATAAATACCATCTAGGGTCACAATAAGACCGCAACCGTGTTTCTTATTGTCACTCCAATTTCCCAGATATTTCTCCCCCTTTCCTATGTCATCCATCACTCCGTATCCCTGTTTCACTCCATTCACCCACTCCCCAGTGTAAATAGCAGCAGACGACGAGGTGAAATCACCCTGCCTCTTAATGCCATGCCCATGAGGCTGTCCGTCTTTGAAATAGCCCTCATATATATCACCATTCAAATACTTCATTACTCCATACCCATTCTGCAAGTTATCTTTCCACTGCCCTTCATAAGTTCCTGAAATTCACAATGAGTAATGTATGAATAGGGTTATGAGTCGTAGTAGCTGTGATTTAGAATGTGTAGTGTATGAGTTATGAGGAAAAATTTTGTATTAAACAACTTCATTCTTGGAAAAAAAGGTATACAATTGCTAAAAGACCAAAGTATTAAGATATATGTTGGAGAATGCTTAGCTTTTGAAACCTATTTGAGTAATATACCAAAGACTAGGAAAAACAAGTCTGTAGATATACCCCAATTTATTTATTTAATTAAAATGGTATACAAAAATCTTTGTTTAAGATGTGCACTGATTGACTCTGAAACTTTAATTCCGAGGGAGAAAAGTCAAGAATTACCGAGTGGTGCTCAGTCTACTGGGCTAACACAAATTATAATGCTTTGTTAAAAATTAGTTTAATACATACCCACTGATGGAATTTCCATTTTGCCATGGCCACAAAGGGTGCTCATTTGAAAGTGTCCCACATAAAGTTTGCCATCCGGCCATTCAAGTTTTCCCTTGCCATGAAGTTTCCCATCTAACCACCTCCCAATGTATTGAGCGTCCTTATAAAATATATTTTTGTTTGAAAACGTGTAGCTGGCTGTTCTAACAGATGGTGGTTTCACAGGTGAATCTTTATTTATTGATGCTTTAATTGACGTGTTTATAGCATGAATCCATTCCGATTTCTCTTGCTCAGTAGAAGTTGACACAGTTATGATTTCCTCCGGTGTAGTTAGCTGTATTACATTTTGCGTAGAATCAGTATTTGGCATGGACTCCACCCACATTGTAGCTAAGGGATGCGCATTTGGTGTGCTACCAGTTACATGAATAAACAAATCATTGAAAAGAATGAACCAGTGTGATGAAAAACGACCAGGATTAACAAAATTAAGTGTTCGAGACTTTGATTCCCTTATCAGTCGCCTTTCAGGTGTTTTATAGTGTTCCAGATTTTTTCCAATTGTGTCCCAAAATAACTTTGTGATTTCTGCATCTTTTCGACCCTTCTCTTGCTCCTCAATCAAACAATCAAGGGATGAAATAACTTTTTTCAATCTATCTTCAGTATTTGTCTTTGAATCTACTTTTTTTCTTTTAGTTTTATAGCGTAAAAGTGACTGAGCGATACATTTGTATGAACTTAATCTAGTTAATGGCTGCACAAAGGCTAAAGCAACTATAGCTTCAGATGTTTTTTTATTGTTCTTCTGTTTGTTTGAGGGTAGCTGATCACTGAATAAATTATAAACACTCGACGGGACATCAACAACACTGTTGATCTGATAAAATCCACCAATAACAATCAAATTGCTTATAGCTAAATAATACTTTCTATACAAATAAATAAACTCTTCTAAATTTTTTATTAAAGAAATATCACATTCATTTATATGTCTCTCTGCAAATTGCCATATTGAGAGTACATTCAGAGCTGCTATATTTAATATGTCACTAAATATATCACAAACGGTTTCATAAATATTAGAATGGAATGTTATAGCTTTACTTTTCTTAAGAAAAGGTTTGACTAATGAATGATATATCAGAAGCATCTCTTCTAAATATCTTTGAGCAATAGATAGATCTTGGAACTCAGGGCACTTTTCAGAGTTCTCTTCTACTGAACAGTAACTAATGTCGCCAGAGGATAAAACCCTCCAGTGATAGCACAAGTTTTGGGGTTTATGCACATAATGTTGGGGCTCATGCATCACAGTGTCTTCTATTATTTTATTTTCTTTGTCTTCTTCCTCTACCTTCCTGTTCAAATTTACCAATTTATCTGTAAATCCCTCTACATGTTTTCCCATATAAAAGATATTCTCATTTTGTGTATATGCAAGAGTGTGATCATCTGTGGCTATCATATCTCTAAATCTATCACTATCAGAATTTTCTGTTAATTGCTTAGGTGCGCTTTTATCTTCACGGTTGTCAAAACTAACTTGATGATAGTGATTATATCCCCACATGAAAAGACGTCCGTCTAAGCTCAAAGCTGCACAGTGCCATTTACCACAAGACACCTTTTGTAGGCCGAAACCGGAAAGACTCATTAACACCATAGGTTTAATCCTTTTGACTGTGTCTCCAATACCTAACTGTCCATGTAATATATCACCCCAAGTCCACAATTCAGTGGCCAATATATTCTTGCCAAGTTTGGACATATTTTTAATATTATCATTTTTTCTTGCCAACTCAAATTCCTTCTCGCTACTGACAGTACTAGTTGAAATATGTATATCATCTAAATTGCAATGTGAGGTGCAACTATAGAGAAGAGAATTGATCTGTTCATTATTTCTTAGCTGCATCTCGGTAACTTCATTATTATCGCTACTTCCACTAACATGCCTGGATAATGTTGCCACTTTATCACCCACAGTTTTTACCCCTTCATACACCAAATTGGTCAAATTGGATACATTTTCTTTTATTATTCTTGTGGGTTTTTCTGTATATTCAACTATGTAATCTTCTCCTGCAGATACCCAAGACAACTGTCTACTGAGAAACTGTTTAGCTGCATCTGTATTGATAAAAATGTTATTTGGCTTTTCTGTGCTGATTTGAGGATTTTGATTATCTTTGTCTGTATCTTCATCGCTGGACTTTTCATCGCGTGATTTTTGATCAGTCTCAATATTATTAGGTCTTTTATGGATTATATCCTGTTTAGCAATTTTTGATTCTTCTGATGAGGGGCTAGAGTCTTCTGTAAGACTGTGTGCGTCAACGTGAACATCAGTTTGTGGGGCAGTAGTGCTACTGGAGTCTTCACTTGATTTGCTAAACTGGACTCCTAATGGACAGGTTTCAGATAGGGACGGCACAGAGGCGGGAGACGCTAAACCTATTATGCTTTGGCACTGTGAACAGTTTGATGCAAATACTTCCTCATCATCATTCTCACTGTCGGTCTCACAGTTGCCTGATTTCTGAATGTTTTTTCTAGCTATTACAGCGGCGAAGTTTCCACCCACTGAAGCACTATAAACAGTTCTACCTTCAAAAAACAAAATTTTCTTAATATTATTGCTGTCAAGGGAAACTTGGGGCATAACACCGGAACCCCACAATTGGCCATCACTACTTATAAATAGTTGTCCAAAATCGTTTGTGACCACATTTCTGAATTTAACTTTAAAACTGGAACTCTTGAATCCGTGTGGGCAACACTTGGCCTCTTCTTTAACCACTATTTCTTCTTTGTTTTCAAAATTTGAATTAGTCTTGTAAAGTCTGCCATGGACATCGATAAAGTATAAAATATTGTCGTGATAAGAGATATCTATAGCTGTAATGGCACTAACTTTGTTAAAGTTCAAGTTGTCATCTTCTATGTTACAAAGATATAATCCATGGTCACTCCCGAGTACAACGAAATTAATATCAAGAGAACATATTTTAACAATTTTTTCAGGAACCTGCTGCGATAAAGATATTTTCAGTGGTATCAATCCTTTCCAAAATTTGTGTACACTCATAATTTTAATTAAAATAAAATTCCCCCACTTCCTTTTTGGTAATAATTGAAACAATCAAGCTTATTTCCTCATTATAACGAAGACTCCTTTTCACTCACTGAATTACGATTTGAACTTCATTATTTAATTATAATAAAAATTCATTATTTGGTGAAAACTACAATGATAATTAATTAACTTTTGTCTTCCTCGTATTTTTTTTTTATTAACAAATAAAATATATGACCGATAACCGATTGTGAGTTGACACTTTGACAGTTGAGTAGGTTGGTTCTGTGCACAGAGTTCTGTGCCTCGTCATGTCTTTTTGATGTTGATAGTAGCATAGTAGCTAAGGAGCGTAGAGATAAGGAGAACAATCTTATATGGGTGTTAAACTAAAAAAGTGGCAACTAAAATCGTCGAATTGAGATGGCGCTGGTGTGTCTAGGGCAGTGATCTAGAGAGTTTGAGAGTATGAAATGAAACGGAGTGAAGTGCGCGCTGAGTTGAATTGTTTACTATCTCTAGCTGCAACCAGCGCCATCAGTTCGTCGTCTTTCAACGGACACTTTTAATACACGGAGCTTGCGCTCCTTTACCTCTATTCTCCTTGATAGTAGCCTTCAATTTATCATATCAGTGTGGCCACGTGCCAAATTAATAAATATTAATATCAAAATAAAATTAAGACGAAATTATATTAAATTCAATTTAATTCAATTAATCAATTTAATTTCCTAAATTTTCTTTTTTCTACCAAACATTTTTTTTAACTTTTTCTTTGCGTCTTACAATTGCTGATAGTGCCCTGACTGAACTCATCTACATACATACTGAATATAATCCAAAACCGCTAGGCTACACTTCGATCAGCCACTTTTTTAGGGATTATATTTTTTTGCGTCCGGTCCAATGCAACCAATTCCCAATTTTTTAACATTCTAGCACCCTTTTAGAAAGAAGTGGGGCCATTTTTTGTTTTACTGACTTCATGACTTGGCAACACTGTACTATTGGTCAATCAAATGATCAATGACATGACCAAGGAGAATAGAGGTAAAGGAGCGCAAGCTCCGTGTATTAAAAGTGTCCGTTGAAAGACGACGAACTGATGGCGCTGGTTGCAGCTAGTGATAGTAAACAATTCAACTCAGCGCGCACTTCACTCCGTTTCATTTCATACTCTCAAACTCTCTAGATCACTGCCCTAGACACACCAGCGCCATCTCAATTCGACGATTTTAGTTGCCACTTTTTTAGTTTAACACACATATAAGATTGTTCTCCTTATCTCTACGCTCCTTAGACATGACAATGATACAATAAATTATTACAGACACATAGAGAAAACACAAACATTATTCGATTCGTGATTCCAGCATTGAATTTTGAATTGTAATGTACTTTGGATTTCAGTGAACTTTTTGTTTTTCGTTTTTACAAATCATTATGTTGTAGTCTGGAGTCTGGGCCAAGTCTGGTTCGAGTGGGTTGGGTTCATGTTCATACACGATTCATACTATTGGATTCATATTGTTTTTGTTTTCTTAAAATGGAATTAAAAAGAACGCTTATATGCATATTTTTATTTGTGACCGTAAGTTTTTGTTATAAACCTGTGGTCTTAATTCATGGAATCATGACCGGGAGCGGTAGCATGGAGATGATAGGGCACAGAATCCAAGAGGTATGAAGAGGTTTTGTTTCTTGATTGTCCTTTGTCTTTCGTTAAAACAAAGTTTGTGTGTGACCTAATCCCTATTTTATTTTTTAGAAACATCCTGGCACTATTGTCTATAATGTCAATCGCTTTGAAAGTTGGTCCAGTTTGGAAACAATGTGGCATCAAGTATTGGAGATTGGACAGGATGTTGCAAACATATCGTCCAATCATCCCGAGGGAATCAATTTAATAGGTAAGTGATTAACACATTCACTGTCGCACCAAAGTCTCATATGAATTGCCAGCAGTATAATATTATGTTGAATTCGTGTGATGAGTTGTTGGCCGTACAAATGAGGAGAATAGACTTGTGAACGAGTCCATGGCTCAACGAGTCCATCCATGGCAAGGTGGTTTTCGAATTAATAAGTTCTTTTTTATATTCATTTGTAGTATTTTTGAAGAAAAACCAATAAATAGTTTGGACTCACATAGCGAGTTCTAAGCCTCCAGTATGCCATTTTAGTGAAAGGCGAGTTCTTGGCAATGAACGGGTTAAGGGATGCCAGAGCCCATTTTCTTATCCCTTCCCTATTAATAATCCTACACTGGTTGTCAATGCACTTGCAGACCTTGCAGTACCAGTGGCATTGCTTGTGCTATAGGTGACGGTAGCCACCGAACCGTTATTTTAATGATAAAATAATAAAATTAATCATTATTTGTACAAAACACAATATGTCTACATGATCCTAGTTACACACATTGAACGATAAAAGGTACGGTAAAGACAACAAGTATGCAAAATTATAGTTTTTGCGTGAAAGAGTAACAAACGTCTATACTTTACGGATTAGTAAGGTTAGTGTTTAGTAATGAATATTTTGATTTCTTTTACATAAAGAAAAAAAACTTGTAATTTCAGGATACTCTCAAGGTGGTCTCGTGGCTCGGGGCATTGTGCAGACATTCAGTAATGTGTCTGTCAGTACATTTATATCATTAAGTTCACCACAAGCTGGACAATATGGAGGTAATTGAAATTTTCGAACAAAAATAAACATAAAGGACACATTATCACTTGTTATTGTTTAACAAATGATATGTGTTGTTTATCTATGTTTTACGTATATACTCGCTTTACTACGTGTGAATGTCGTCATAGCATAGACTTGTTTATTGTTTGACACAGATAGGTACTAAATTTTTGTGATGTTTTATCTATCTTCTTCTTCTATATTATAAATAAAAATGAATCTCTAAATGTGTTGCTAAGCGCAAAACTCGAGGACAGCTGGAACTTCAATCAATAAGGCGATGCAATTAGAAATAAATAATAATAATGAATGATGTCTAACTAGTTATTTCCTATTTTGATTGATGTCACCAAATACATACTTATTAATCTTTCATATGTTGAATATTTGGGAAAAAGATTCACTTTACATTTTTCAGCTGGTTTCCTCCATATAGTATTTCCCGGTCTTGTAAAGGAGTCGGCTTATGAGTTGTTCTATTCGAAGGTCGGTCAGCACACGTCCGTCGGCAACTATTGGAAGGATCCTTATCATGAGAAGCTGTATGAATCTTACAGCGTGTATCTGCCTTATATCAACAATCATATTATGTAAGTTCAAACAAGTTCACCTAAGTGTATCTCAACTATTTTATATTTTTCAACTGACTTCCAAAAAAGAAGGAAGTTGTCGATTCAACTGTATTTTAACATTAAATGTTTGTTACCTCATAACTTTCGACTGGGTGAAACGGTTTTGAGGATTCTTTTTTTTTTGGAAGCTGGCGCTTCCCGTGTGGTCCCATTTCAATTTGGTCCAGTTATGACAATGGTATCCATGAGAAAGCGGTTTATTTTTTGTTAAATCGAGTTATGTACTACCAGGTGAATGAAAAAGTTCTAGGATTGACTAATAATTATGCATATAATTTATATGAAATCAATTTGTACAAGATTTGACTTGGCTTCAACTTGAATAATGTGTTTACAGATCGGCTAAAACGGAAGATTTCAAATCGAATTTGCTCAAGCTGAAGAGGTTTGTTCTCATCGGAGGCCCCGATGATCAGGTCATCACACCTTGGCAAAGCAGGTAACTAACAAAATAAATCGACAAAGTACCCATAATCATAGTCTTCCTCTCTGTCCCTCTCTCCCCTTCCACCTCTACCCCTCTCTCCCTCCCTCCCCCTCTCTCTATCTCTCTCTCTTTATTATTAGATTTATTATTAATATTTAGAAGCACATTTTATGGCTACTTTTGTATATATACTTGTATATATATACTTTATAGATGTATAAAAATACATGTTTTTTTTCTAAATGTGATTTTCAGTCAATTTGGATACTACAATGCCAATGAAACGGTGGTTGAAATGAGAGATCAAGATATTTACACAAAGGACAGTATCGGCCTGAGAGCGTTAGATAAGGCTGGTAAGTTGCATCTGGTAACAGTTCCGGGCGTCAACCATTTCAACTGGCATATGAATGTTACCGTAGTGGACAACTATTTATTACCATATTTGGATTAGTTACATTAGAGAAATTTAATTTTCAATAGACCTCGATAATGTACAATCTCTACTTTTATTTAAGTAAATTAAATTATTACAATATGTATGTATGTATAATACCTACACTCATGGACAAATTTAGGGTTATAAAAAAAAGTGTTTATAAAAGAAAATAAAATATAAAAATATAGAAATTTTGAAAAACAAAATAATTTTCAAAACAGTTTTTCTTTTTCGTAGCGATTTTAAAAAACCTTTCAGAACAATTTTATCGGAAACACGTGTCGGAATGCGAGCTATATAATTTATGTCATTCTTTTTAATGCTGAGCCTAAGGCGCGTCACATGAAAAGTCGAGGCGCGTCGAGGCGCGTCTAGGAGCGTCGCGGCGCAGACGAGGCGTGAAGAGTTGAGGCGGAGGCGGCTATGCTTTCTTTACACAGTCAACTTCACTTACCAAGTTCAAGTAAGAACTTGCCAGTTTCGTTCAATTGTTGCGCTATTTCACCCCATTTTTGGTCCTGTTTGTTTCTATTTCTATAGTCGGAACGTGTCTCGTCATAAAGACGGGTTACATCGAACCAGTTCGATGTTTTTTTATATTTAGATCTAGATCGTCTGACATTTTACTTTTACATATTTAATAAATACACGACCACGTCTAAACAAAGCCACAAATAAAATGTAAGGACAAAATGGCGGCGCAGTTGCGGCGCGGCGCCCCTTCGGCGACTCTTCGGCGCCTCTTCGGTGACTCTTCGCGCCCTCGCCGCGCCTAAGAGGTCATAAAGATTCTCGCTCCTCTTCCGTGGCAATCCATGTATCTCCACACTGTTGGCTCTGGCCCATTGATCTCGTCTGTCGAGTTCTCTCCGCAATCTCGATACTTCGTCATTGAGTTTAGGAACGGCGTCCACCACTTTTTTCTACCATGGCCACCCACCCTAACTTCCAAAGATTTAATGGCTTCAGTAAACTTGTTAATCAGGCCATGTACGAAGTCTAGACCAGGTCAGCCAATGGAGTTAGCTGAGCTGAGATGCTGTGACGCTGTTCTTGGAGTTTGTTTAATCTATCCGGTGGCAAAGGAGAATGGAGCCATCTGTCACAATAGTGGACATTCAGCGGTACGTGTGTAATATCAACTGACATGTCGGGATGCATTCAGCCATAAATCCCTCTTGATTCTAGATGGTCAGTCGCTAGCTAGTCAGATAATTAGCCAAATCTGTTGGCAGTCTTTTTCTTTAGCGTCTTTCTGTCGGGACAATTTTCATCAGGTTCTGGGCCAAAATATTTGGATGCGAGTCCATTCTTTTCTTGTCGCTGGTGGCGATTCCCTTAATTTTTTCTTCTATTGGTGGCACCCATATTTGACTGAGGCCGATTTTTTGCACCATAGGCAGCGCCAGGTTAATTTTCTGTAATTTAGGTCAATCTAGTGTACAAAAACTCCAAAATACTTTGCATAGAAACATTGATTAGTTATTCAAGAGTTGAAATAACTTTACACGTAATAGATATATGCACCATGATTCTGACCTTCCCCCGATTTCCCAAATATAATCTATGCTATTCGATATAGTTTTTGGGATACGCTCATAAGCAAACACAACCATGGGTGGCGTTAATTGACTTGCAGCTTTTGCAGTAATTAAAACCGTTACGTTTTCTTTTTCATTACCAGATGTGGTATACACATTCTTTTCACCTCGTCTTACTAACACGCGATCCGATTTCGGCGAACTTTCATTTGCATTAAATATCCTACTAGGGTCTTGCAGTAAATGCTTAAGATTTTTGTTCTCACATTTCGATTTCAGTGAACCGCGATTTGATTTGATGTTCAGTGAAATTATTTATTTATTTATTTATTTTTAAGGAAAACTTACAGTGATATTTATACTTAAATTTACTTAATAACTAAATGATAGAATAACTTTACACCATTTACAAGTTTCCGCATATTGAATCTATATAATATTAAAAAAAAAACCGTTTCGAACCATATCAGTAATTGGAAACAAACTACTACTAATAAAAAGTACAGCTTCTTTGAACTTAATTAAATAAAATAATTGAGAAAAAAAAAATAAACAATCAAAGCAAAGAGGAAAAAAAAAGTCTAAAGTGAAGAACGAGAACCATCAAACCATGATTTTGAGAGTAGCTCTCTTATTTTGTAAATCTTAGAATTAAATAAATCGAGCTCTGGAAATTCACCTAGGCTATTAACAAATTTAACCGACCTGGGAATGAAGGAGTTTTTCCTGAAATTTGTTGCGCAATGTCTGGAACTTAGTAATGAAGCTATCCTAACAGACCTACAAGGAACCTTTAAATTTTTTTAATGTAATTTTCATGCAAAAATGCAATTTTCATTAGAAAAAGATTGTCCGCAATGAAACGTCTTTCTTATCTCGTGATGTTGTTAGATTTCCTGCTGCTCGTTCCGAAATTTCTTGATGTCTTTTGAGAAATTCTTTGTACCACGTCTTACCAGGGCTATTATTGGTAAAAGGTGTATTCCTATTGCTATTAATTTTATTATTTGTTGGACACTGTCCAGCAACTGCTCTCTTGAAATAGGAAAAGGCTAATGCAAAGAGCCATTGTACTAATATATGTTCTTCTCGAGCCGTGAGAATTGTGGCCAGACCCATTGGACAAACCGTAGGGCTTCTTCCGGTGACCTTATTTCTAAGAGTGAAGCGAGGTACACCAGACTTTAATGCTGCCACACCCACAGCTGTCCCTCTCTTCCCTTCGTCTATAGCACAAGCCATTTGTTCTGGAGTATAGTTTTTTTTTGTTGGGTGCCATGGCTCGTATTTAATAATTTCGTTGTGATGACGAAAAATTTTGTATTCTATCTGTATACGCATCTAATATTATGTAATAATCATCAAAATAAATAATCATAAAAAAGGGAATTTTTACAAAATCTGATAAAACGTCAATACACTGTTTCTGTATTGTAGTTGTAGTTTTCTGTAAGGCAGTAAATCCTCTTCCAAAAAAATAAGCAATTGGAATTTTCCAAAAAGAATTACTTGCTACTGCCATGATTACCAACGCCTATTTCGCTATTCTATTTCGCCTTATGATCTCCATGAATACCATTTCCCACATCAACATATCCATAAAGATTTGATGTGCTAACTAAATTATTTGTTTATTTCAATAATTCTTTGAAATATTTTTTTAAGTTTGACGAGGAGCAATTATTATTTTCCAATTTTCTTTATTAGAGTTTCATTTAAATCGTAACTGACTTTCACATTTGATAGTACTGTTACTTTTAGATCAACGTCATTTTGACAGTTTTTGAAGTTGTTGGTTGTAATGGATCTGTATAATCAGGCAGAGATTTCTCGCTATAATAAGCGTCCATGCACTCATTTATGTTGACATGAACTGGACATATTGCCTTTTCTTTCTTCATACGTCTGTAATACGTTTGTGAATTTTTGCGCCATTTCTCTCGCCGTATTTCCTGGCGTTTTTCCATCCAGGTGGTACCTTTTTATCCAGAAAAAAAAGTACTGTTCCCGAGTGATCGTCTAAAAATATAAAGAACACAGTCGCGTGGCGTTGTCACAGCGATAACGATATCAGGCGTTATTACTCATATACCACCAGCTAGTAAGATATAAGTTGAGTTTGAAATACAAACTTAAATGTTAAATTTATTTATTTCTTACTTTTAGGAATAATAATGCGATTCTTTGTTATGCTGTTTATTCTTTGAATTTCTTCACATCTATATCATCAGGATACCATTACAATCAGAACAGAAAGCACATAGACAACCTATATTCAGTTATTGTAACCAGTGCTACATACAATCCTAATTAGTTTAGTCATATTATTGTCCGTACATCCAGCCAGGGACACAGGACTTTGTCGGAGCCCAACATGTCCACAAAAATAATAAACAAATTGTACGGAACTGTGGCCCAGCATTTGATTAGGCCTGGCTGTTTTAGGCTTACTGAGTGAGTGGGCCTACTGGTCAGTCGTTTGGCGTTCGACGGTTGGTCGAGGAGGAGAGGGTTATATTTTCCAAAACAAGTTTTGTACTAGTATAAGGTCTTTATTTTGCCGGAGCAAGAAGTAGACGGGTTTTCATAGGAAATCGGCCGTCTTATCATTACAATTTACATACATAACTAGTGGCGGCCGTGCCATGAGTGTACAAAACTTACACCAATAGTGTGTAAGTGTGACACGACCGCCCAAAACTATATCTATCACTGTATCTGTCTTTGTCTAACACTATCACTTTATTTGTTCCTTATTCTAACACTCTATTCGCGATACACTAGTTACGTAGGTTACTTTTAAATCACTATATTTTCGAACACTATTTTTATACAATTTTTACATTGACAGACTGTTCCGAACAATATTAGTAGGCTGTCCCGAACACAAATATAACAACAAAAAACAAACGAAATAAATTGGATTTAGTACACATTCGTCAGATTCCGCTTTCGTCATAAATCGAAATTTATGAAAATTTAGTTCGCTTTGGTCACAAATGACGAATGTGGAAAACCAATAATGACGCTTTCGTCAGTTTCTACCAAATAGTGTCACAGACGATTTAGTACTCATCCGCCAGATTTCAGTTTCTGTATATTAGCACCTTTTTCTGCAATTATCTAAGCACTTCATAATTTCTGTGTGTGTAATTCGGCTTGCAGTGATACGTGTGCTTAGGTTCACGAATTACTTTATCACAACTTGGGTTTAAGGTGACAGATGCATTGCAAAAATTCCGACGTTTTCGCAACGTCAATTGTTTGGTGCCACTTTTATTTTTGCATTGAAATGTATATTTATAGCCTTTCAACAACAATAATTCTTTTCCTTTCTTGCTTTTAACAAAGACAATACCATCGTCGTCCATTTAGGACAATACCATTTCATATTAGGTGTTTACAACAAAACGATTTAGGAGAGGTATGAGGGCTGTTGAATGCGAAATATATGAAAGGTTCGTCCAACTAGTTATCTGACGAAAGCGGAGTCTGACGAATGTGGAATTACCATAAGTGCGGTTTCGTCAGCAATTTTAAAATTTTGACCTATGCGGAAAAAATGATCTGACGAAAGCTGAATCTGACGAAGGTGTACTAAATCATAAATTGTTACCTCTGAGAGTAGAGTTATTAAAAATGGTTATCATTTGAAGAACTAGGCCATCGAGCAACAACATTCATGAGCTACAGCTCAGCATCGCAAACACCTTGAACATTCATAGAAAAGCAACCTTTTCTATTTCTAAATTCCTCGCCAATTTCATGATCTGAAAAATATTTTTAAATTAAATTTTAAACTAGGCAAATACATAAACATTAAAAATCTTAACTCATTGTTACTTACACGAAGACTGTATTCGAATGTGTGTGCAGTCAATTGACCCGAGAACCCGGGGAAATCCAGCTATTTCGTAAAATTTCACTGCACTTTGGTGTATAAAAATGTATTTGTCGTACAATCTGGCTATTGCCGTTGCAATGTCTCGCACTATTCTTCCAGCTGTAGATTTGGACACTCCGACAAAGTCCGCCACAGAAATAAGCATTGTGCCCAATGCAAAAAAACTCAGTGTCAGCAATAACTGGTGCAGAGGTGGTACTCCATGATTCCTGTAATCAGTTTTGCTCTTTAATAATTTTTAAAGCCAGTAAAATTAAGATTACTTAACTTACCTACTCGAAGTAACTCGGACAAATGGCATTATTTCTTCCAATAAAAAATTTACTGCGGGTTTTGATAATCTAAACCTGAAGGTAAATTCAGCATCTTCAAGAGTCTGCATAATTATAATTTAATCCTGATTCTTTGGAGGTTTATTTCCTCGTCCGACACATCGTCACTATCCCAATCAGTTAATTCAGATGACAAAGCCAGATCTATGTAGATCACTATCACTGTCAATACGCGTTGCGTAATACATACGCATTCTAACATTTCTTCTCTCGCTTTGCATTTCAATAATTTTTCATTTAATTTTTCGACTTCGGTTGATTTTTGTTTTTTTAAACGATATATACTTTTTCTTAATGTAGCAATTTTTATTTGTAAACTATTATTTTTCATGCCTATGGAATTGTTTTTTCTTCCAATTCCATTTTCTTATTACAAAATTGTATTTCTTGGAAATCATTTTATTTTTTTCTCGTCGTTCTAGTCTTCTCTACTGTTCTTTCCACTTTTTCTAGTTATTTCTTTTTCGTAAGCAGACATTTCTGATATCTTTTTAGCTCATCAACGAATTTGTTGGAAATGCTTTATTAGTGGCTTATCACTATCCAGCTTCAAATTTAATTGCTTTTGGAGCCATTGATTATCAGGTTCCGCGGGATGTTCTTCTTCTATTTTATTTATCACTTCAAGTTCATTTAATAAATTCCATATTCTCAGCTTCCACACACTGTATTTGTGACCGTCAAATGATTAAATATTTCGCTTTAATTTTGAATTTTCCATTTTATTTAAAACACGAATTTACTTATTTTCTTTGAAATTTATTTCACTGGGAAACTTTCATTTCACTGGGAAGTTTTCATTTGCTGGGTGCATAACCTATTGGGCTATGGGAAGCAATGAAAGATTGAATTTCTAGTTAATGATATTATTTAATTAGTCTCTTTTAGTATAGTAGAAAGGTGTGTATTACTAAGTGTGTCGTATTTACTACTAAGGGGCGAAGTTAGAACAGAACTGACTCTGAATCACAAAGTCAAACGTGTAAAACTCTTGTTTGAAACAAAGAGCTATTGTAATAAACTTAATGTTTATATGTGTGAAGGAAAATGACTCTCAATCTAGTTAGAGTGAGACAGATTTATTTTGATATTATATTCCAACAAAAATAATTCAGAAATAATAATTATTATAATAAAACCTATAGTATTCATATTCTTAATATTTGAGTTTCTCTAAATTGGTCCTTGAGTGTAGTTATTTTTATTAGTTATGTGTTAGTTATGTGTTTGTAACGGTTTATTTATATACAATAGATAATATAGTTGTAGTTTTTTTAAAAAAAAATACTGAGTGAGAATCTAAAAATTACGATACAAATAATTTATATACTTGTAGATTTAGTGTAGACAATTTTTATTCTCGTAATTAACAATCTCTTGATTAACATAAAATGTGTTGAGTAGTTTTGTTAACTGATGGAACATTATCAATTCAAGCTGTTGTGGCTTCTGGACTTCTGGTCCTTACAATATTATGTATATAAATACATACATACATACATCTTATATACAGAATTCTTCTTTTGTATAAGAAGTATACATTCTTATATAGTTTAGCTGTATGTATAAGTTAACAAACACCTGTATTAGATTGTAATAGTTATTTACACTTTTTTGTGAACATCATATTGCATCATATGATTGATAAATTTATATAATTCAAAATGTTTTCTTCTCTTTCTATGTTTTCTGGAAACAAAAGTTACATATGTAACAAAAGTTACTTATGTAACAAAAGAGATCTGTCGCCACTAATATATTGTTATACTTTTAAGAATCATTTTTGTATTTTATAAAGAATTCAGCTTAAAATGGACTTCTCTAAAATAGTAAAGCAAAAATGTTTCGTGATTAATAATAATGTACCCGTAAAATTAATTATACCACATTCTGGATAGAACTTGAAAAAATTTAAAAAAAAGATGAGGTCTCGTTCTTCAATTTGTTTGGATAGAACTTGCTAAAAAAAAAAAAAAGATGAGGTCTCGTTCTTCAATTTGTTTAGCGCCATCTAAAATTAAATTTGGCTATTATTTTTTCATATAGGTTTTTGTTATATTATTGCTAAGGAGCAATTTTTTCTGTGTGTGTTATGTATAGTAAGGATGTACGTCAGTTTTGATCGTGTCTATTTTGTAAATCGAGTGCTCTGTACTGTATGGCCGACCAGAAAAGTGCTTTATCAGTTTCGATAACAAGTAGGTATTGATTACTGATTTACATAATTGTCACTTTGAATTAATTTTCAAAGGAAAACAGACCGTATCATTCTACAAAATACAAAGAATGTTCAATCTTAGGGTGATGAAGCACTTTATTGGTCGAGTTTACAAATGAATGAACTAAAAAATAAAAGCCTTCGTGCTCCGATTAGAGTTGTATGTACTATAACTATAGTAGATTATCTAGTCGTGTTTTAGCAAAATATATTTTTGTATTAGAATTCTTTTTTTATTTCAAATATTAACATTAACTTGAAAAACAAAAAATCCCCTTTTTAAGTCAATAATGAATGCTGTGCGCTCAATGAGATTTACATAATTAAAAATATGAACTTATCTATTGCTAATTTATTTTTGGTGCAACTGAAGCTAGACTTTTTGAATAATCTAAAAAACTACTGGACCGATTTTAAAAATTCTTTCACCTCTACAATGTTACTTTATCAGCGAGACACATGGGCTATATTTTATAAAAGTTACGCGGACGAAGTCGCGTGCAATAGCTAGTCTATACTAATATTATAAAGAGGAAAGTTTTGATTGTTTGTTTGTTTGTATAGAATAGGCTCCGAAACTACTGGACCGATTTGAAAAATTCTTTTACCCTTAGAAGCCGACATTATCCGTGATGAACATAGGCTACTTTTTACCGCGGGAAAATGCTTCATTCCCACGGGAAATCTAAAATAAAAGTAAATACTAACGGCTTGGCCCGGGAGATAGCGCCATCTATCCAAAATACGGTAGATGGCGTTTTATACTTTTCTACGCGGACGAAGTCGCGAGCACCAGCTAGTATTAAATAAAACAGCCGATTAAAAGAACAATCATGTGTATCCGAATCAGGGGAATACTTTTAAACATAAAAGTATTTCCCTGATTCAGGTGAGTAAGACTAGGTGCAGGAATATACGTTTGATGATAAGGTTATTAATTAATTGGCAAAGTTGAAGTTGCTGAAGTTTTTTGAAGTCATCGAATTAAATTAAGTAGATTCATAATTTAAAATAATACTTTAGCACTTTAAAATATTAAACATGTTTGAATATCAATATCTACCAGTATCTAAAGGTTTAAAAGTCTTCGATCGTAACTAGTTTTGTATAAGAACAAAATAGTTTTCGATCGCAACTGGTTTCGTACAAGACCGAAAAAGTAGTCGATCGCAACTGGTTGCGAAGCTCAGGTTACGTACGCGGCCGAAACGTAATCTTTAGTGTTCAATTATAGCGCCCCGCCCCCTTTTTTCTCACGGGTGCTTTTTTTTCTGCAAATTATTTACACATTTTATTTGTAGCAAAGGATGAATACGCAATTTATGAAGATTTTTGAGTTGTATTAAATTATATAACACATTATAATTTATACCAATAGAGTTTTACATCGTAGAACCATATTTGGTAATATGTAACAGTATTTTGTAAATATTACTCATATTATACATTTGCGGATGTTAAATGAATCAACTTGTGCCTATCTTATCTAGTTCCGTTTGTATTTAGTTATTATCTACATAGTTTCTTAAATAAACATTGACAAAAATTCCGAGTCCGCCGCGTGTCATGGCCTAACCGAGTTTCGTAAGCATTGTAAAATACAGTCATTATTTGGTTTTTCCATACTCTTACTTTAATTCTGAACATGCAGTTAAATTAACCTGCTTAGCTGCAGCTAAGCATTCCTAATTTGAGTAATACTATCGGTATATTAAAATTAGGGAAATTTTCAGTCTAGACTCTAGCTAGAAGTATCAGTAAATTTAGCTTTGTTATATAGAGATACTTACAGTCCAAAAAGTATCCTGGTAAAACGTTAATTGCGGTAGAACTAAGAGTTCTCCATGTTCCCTAGAAGAGTTCTCTAGGTCCTAGTTAACAGGGTTCAAAAATATTCTAAACGACCATTAAGTAGATCATTAGCCTGTCTGCAAAAACACTTCATCTAAGTCTCCACAAAGGTAGATCAACGATGTGTGGCTTGTAGCATACACAGCACAAGTTGAGCTGGGTGCTCATATACTGGTGCATGCATCGGCAAAGGAACTTTAATTTATTGGAAACGTGTATTTTATGCATTTTGTTTCAGTTTTTAAATAAACGTCTTTCCTTTCTTTATTTCTTTCTTTCTTGAAAACATACAGAAAACGTATGTTAGTAATAAATGCCGTAAAGAATTTGTGTAAGGGCACAGAAGACACAAAAAATTTTAGGTTTTTTTTATAATAAGTGTTGGTTAGAGCTAGTAAGTATGTTAGTTGTATTATTACAAGCATACGACTACTTAGCAACATAAATTAATAAATAAAACGATGAACGCTGTTATGTTAAGTTAATTTTTAAATGTCGGTGTTTCAACCATACAAGCAAAGAACGGGTATTGCCAATGGTCCACATACTTTGTTCACCTGGGTGGATTAACTCGTTCTCAGCATTCATTATTTGAAATTAGATAGAAGTTATATACGAGTAGACGAGAAGTTCGTTCTTTGGGACGTACGTACTTCTGCCGTTGTATTCCCGTCTTTTATATCGTGTGATGGCATTTTCTATTTCTGATTATGGATTTCATAATGAATGTAGTGAGAAACCATCAGATAAATTCTATTGGTTCTATATTAACTATGGTGTCATCTAACCAGGGGCCCTAGACAAAGTGACATGACGAAGACGATAACGAAGTTCGAAATAACAAAATGTATGGGAAGTATCACGTGACTTAACGAATACATATGTCAATCCCATACATTTTGTTGTTTCGAACTTCGTTATCGTCTTCGTCATGTCACTTTGTCTAGGGCCCCTGTTAAAAAGTTTCGATCATGGTGTAAGTAGTATTTTTATTTGTAAAATTGATTTCATAAGGTATGCGCCTGCGTATGAGTCACTGCATTGGCACATTTGTTTCGCGACGGACCAGACGGTAATCGGGTTGAGTTAGTTACGGACATAGATTAAAGTATAATAATTCAGACTGTCTTATCAATACCGGGGTGTACCTAATCTCGCCATGTTGTCGTATATTTTGTTTTGGAAGATGCGTTCCATATTAAAAAAAGTTGTTTTGGAAGATGCGCCGACATAAGTAGGTTTTAATTATGAATCAATGCTGCCGGTCATTTGCGTTGGGTAGGATGCAGGTTTACACTTCAGATACTGCAAAAATTCCTACTGAGCGTTTCATTCCATAGAACACGGTTTACTTTACTGTCTTTAACATTTATAGTATAATTTAAGGGTTTTAATGCCCTTTCGATGAATAAAAAAAAAATTGGCCCCAATGCAAAGCGTGGTCACACGGTTTGTAAGTCATAAATAAACTTCAAATTCTGAATTTAGAGCAACTGATTACTCAGTCAGAATAATTATTATAATTATACGTTACAGTTGACCAAAACCATTGAAAAATGTCCCTTCTTCGCGATTTATTCTTTGACCGAAACCCGAGCTTATGCACTTGAGCCCCAGGATTCCTGAGACGCGCTATTACGTATGACTCATACAATTTCTCATCATTGTTACATCAATTTAGTAACACGGTATGATTCATACATTTACTTATGCTAATAAATAAAATGTTAGGGAAAAAGATAACATTTTATCTTGATATCACAAACGTGACATATTGATTCGACCGAAATTGAACGAATCGATGAATTTGATTGTAGGTATCTACTATCTACCTATTGTTACTCGGAATTGTGTTATACATCAATGGCTTTCGCAGTTTTTCAAAGGAAGTGAGAACTGATGAGGAAGGAAGTTAAATAAACACAGTATTGTACCGTATCTAGATTTGCGAGTTTTGCGACATTGTCACCATCTAAAAATCAGTTACTGAAGTTTATTCTATATCAGTTAGCTATAAAATACTACTTACCTACCTGAATTCGTATTTGAACTTACTAACTGTGTGGTCGAGTAATGAAAATAATAGTTACATGAGCAAATTTTAAAAATATAGTACCTACACCCCTTTATTAAGCCTTAATTATACCTAGCTATATAATCCAGCCATCAGCAGTCTCCACTTATAAAAGATAAAAATCCACTTATAAATAGGTACTTTATTCTTCCATGCTCATACCGTCACGCGACCATTGAATGAAAATACTTACTGTTGAGTAAAATGAACAAATATTATATTTATCAACATTTTTTTTTGAGTTATTAAAATAATATTAATAAAAAATTTTAGGTAAACATAATATAATGCTTAGACAATAGAATGATATAATAGGTATGTTTAATTAGGTACTAAAATAAATAACTCCAAATTACAAGCATGTGGAATATGTGTATTAGCTGAAGTTGAACTTAAAGTTCAACTTCAGCTAATCCGTTAGTCCGTTGTGTTTAATTTTTTGTCCTACAGTTTGGCTTTACCCTGAAAATGGAAACATTTGAAATCTATTTTAAAGCTATGTTCCAAACAGCTTTCTAGACTTTGTAATTTTTGCTGTGTGTTATTATAATAGTCAATAAGGACAAACAATTTTAAAGTAATGTAGACAAACAACAAAGTATAGAATATAAGCTATGTCAACATAATATACTCGTTTATGTTAATCAAATAACTGTTTTCTTCCGGCTTCTTACCTTGGCAGTGCTATTTGAACCGTACACGTGACTATTTGACTTCCCCTTTCAAATGACTTGAAAGGTTTAAATTTTTGTAAAAATTCTGGAAAGATTCATGACATTATTTATGAGACAGAAAAAAATATTATATGTACTTAGATATACTTCATTTCTCCAACTTCAAGGGGTCCTGCTTCAAGGGTTTTCTATCGTCTACACCACGGAGAATGTGCGTCCATCCTATGGGATCTGATCCGGCCAGAGCCGTTCTACTTGCGGAACACGAGGCGCGGGCGGGGGTTTCATCCCTTCGTGGTTGATGTTCCCCGGTCACGCACGAAGCGTTATAGTTTCACCTTCCTTGTCCGAACTGCTAAGGAGTGGAACTCATTGCCTGCGTCCGTGTTTCCCCAAAATTACAACCTCGGGGTCTTCAAGTCTAGGGTAAATGGGCACTTACTAGGTAAGCGTGGTCCATCTTTGGCCGCATCTGCACCTAACATCAAGTGAGATCGCGGCCAAGCGCTGCCTTGATTACATAAAAAAAAAAAAAAAAAAAAACTCAAGGGATGATTTATAATTTATAAAATTCATGTAAAAGTTAAGGGGAAGCACGATAATTGGCAATTCAATATACCACTCAGTATAAACTTGACCCATTAAAGCTTTTTTCCTTAAAACAAAATACCAATAAACACACGAGCCTAATAACATTGTGACTGTAGTAGTAGAGGTAAGTAAATCACATAAAGTCTGTTGTTAAAATAAGTACTATTTCCGTGACATATTTCACGTGTTTTCAAGGGGAATAACAATATTGGAACAGTGGAGTACTATTTCTAATATCGCGATTAATGAATGAGTTAGTGACGCATGCTGAGGGGACTCCCTCCGCGCGTGGCTATGCGCGCGCGCTTTCCATATAAAACAAGACGCGTCCACTGAATCAAGTCATTCTTTATCTAGCGCTCGTACCCGATAGCTATACAACTTTCCTTTTAATTTAAATTTTAAGTAAATATATTGTTTTGAAAAATGAAGCAGTATTCCGTAGTTGGAAATAAAAAGAAGGTCACCATGGAAACCAACTCATCCTGCCTCAAAGTTGTTGGCAGCAATTGCATTGTTCTAGTGAAGTGTAACCAAGGAAACATAGAAGTGGTCGGTAACGATTGCTCCGTGGAAGTAACTGATAACTATGGCAGCGTCAATCTAGTAGGCGCCAATGGACGTGTAACAATCGCAAAACGTTGGAAAGGAGACAACGTTCAGCTGATAGGACTACATTGTCACTTGACGGTGGGAGGAAAGAAAAAAATGACCTCATGCGGCTATGAAGCTCAATTGTCGCCGTTCAGCAAAGATCTGGATGACGTGATCGAATCAATCTTCACGTTTGTTATGCGTTGATGGTGATTTGATGTTATTGTTTTGTGAATTTGAACAATCAAGGCCGGTGATCTCTGTGGCCCGCCGCTGATAAAGTGATATTTCTTCAAGCTCAGATTTGTAGAGCATTATTACTATGATTACTATGTGTGGTAGCTATTTGTTAGTAGGTCGTGTAATGATTAGAAAAAATATAATAAAAAAATAATCGCACAAAGCTTGTTTTAATGCTCGTTCTAAATTTGTACCGGTGACCGTTAGAGCCAAAGTTATTCCCCTACTTAATTAGCGCTCAGGTAGTTTTCTAAACCGCGATGCTGTTGACCTTCCCAAGGCTTTGTTTGGTATTGGACCAACCAATTAGGTATTTTGTTTTAATCTGAATTAAAAAGTGAATGTTGGAGAGTTGTGTACCGCTATTTAAAAAGATACACATAGTTACTTTAAATATAATATAATCTTCATATCTTGCTTGCTTAAATAAAGAAATTGTCTGTTAGAAAATACCCAAATTATTATGTCACAAATAACGAAAGAGGTACCAAAATATTGAAAAGACAAAAATAAAGATTAGAATTATATAACTAATAAGTATTTAACATAAACACTTGTTTATGTCATGGCAATGAAAGCATACAATAAACATTAGATTATTTTCGTTAGTATGGTCACTTACTTAATAAATTTAATAATTTACATAGTTATTAGGCTATTAGAAAAATATACCTAGTTATAATAAGCTAAAAAATACAAATTTCAATATTTGCCTGCCCTTGTCAGGTAACAGCTGTGTAGGTAATATAGATTTATTTATTTAATAGATACTCAACAAAGCAAGTTTTGTGGTTATTTTGATGGCACATTTTTGGGCGAGGTGTGTAATTAAACTGATAGTTGTCTTCTAACTACTCCACTGATAGAGCATTTACTAGGATTAAGATATCACGTGACCACAAGCAATTTTACCATTCCAGTTAACACATTTGCTGTAATTACTCACTGGTAACTTTTGAATATGATGGGGTAGGGTAGCCATGGTGTTTTATTTGAATTTATTTCCCACTTTCACTCCAGTCTAGTTGGAATTGATATTACAAGCCTTGCTTAGATTACGATATTACCCTATGTAGGATAGAATGACCTAATGTTGGCACACCTCCAATTTATTGGCACCCTAAACTTTTCACCGAAAAATAAGAAACTATTCCATAAACTGTGTTCCCATTGAGTTGAGTTGAGTTGAACAATAGGTCGAAAGGTGCCAATAAATGGTCGTATTTCTTAAAGTGCCAATAATTGGGGATTTTCCCCTATATCCAGACAGACAACGTGCCATGCACAATTTCATGGTGATCGGTTCAGTAGTTTTTTGCGTGAAAGCGTAACAAATAGACAAACTCATATTCACATTTATAATATTAGTAAGTATAAGTAAGGATTAGTAAGGATGGTGATTATAATTAGAATTATATAGTTGATTATGGTTATACCCTTATTTTTTTTGTCTTTGTTTGTGTTTCTTGTGAACCTGGGAAGTTTATATGTTGTATAATACAATATAGGTGTAGGCAATGCGTTTACGTAACTGTTATTGGACCGGAACAAAAAAAATCCCCTTAGATGTACCTACCGCTTTCAAAGTGAGTGAACAGTCACGACTTTCGCAATAAACTTGTTGCTTATTAGGCAATTATATTGAACCCACGGAATTGAACCTTACAGACGTGATGTTAACCGCAACGCAATAAGCTACATATGGCTATCCTACATTTAGATTTTTATTCAGTTCTTCTTATTTGTTTAAATCTGAAAAGCGTGCTTCATTCCTAGTGGAACCTATAAGATTCTAATAGATAAACCTATACCTATACTGGGATTTTTATAAAAAAATTGTAAAATATTTTCAAGACGACGATAGCCACCTGCCATCAAGTGGACCGTCATTCTTTCAGTCGAATTAGATAGGTACATAAAAAAACGTTTTTTTGGGTTTTCCAAAACATGTTGAATTTTATCTTATCTTGATTCCTTAGAAAATCTAAATTCTAATATATGAAAGTACGTAATCCACTTTTATTAACATAGAGATAAGATATTTTTTATCACCGATAGTAGGTACTTATTACAAAGTACATTTATCTTTTATTTAGACCTAAAAATAACATGTTATCAATATGCATAAAACTTAGATATTATAATCTGAGAAGTAGGAAAATCAAATTTAATACAGATGTTATAATTAAAATAACATGATTCTGACTCGCAACGATTTATCACATTTTTTCTAAAGCAATCCCAACGGGAATATCTATACTTACTAATATTATAAAGAGGAAAGATTTGTTTGTTTGTTTGTATAGAATAGGCTCCGAAACTACAGGACCGATTTGAAAAATTCTTTTACCATTAGAAGCCGACATTATCTGGGATGAACATAGAATACTTTTTACCGCGGGAAAATGCTTCATTCCTACGGGAAATCTAAAAAAAAGAAAATACTAGCGGCTTGGCCCTGGAGATAGCGCCATCTATCCAAAATACGGTAGATGGCGTTTTATACTTTTCTACGAGGACGAAGTCGCGAGCACCAGCTAGTCTTAGATTTTCGTGCTGTTACGCGGGCGAAGTTGCGGGCAGCAACTAGATAATATTTTTTTTTTAAATAAATGTATAGGAATAACCACTCATCCAAGGAGCTCGTCAACTTTAGCTCACACATTGTGCTAAAATAGTTGTTTTTTTATACAATACTATTCCTATTTTTTTACACAACATCATGATACCCTACTACACTTGTAACGGTGGTTTTGTAGTTATTAGGTAAATGGGTATGGATCGCATACCCTACATTTATTGTTAGTTATCCATCAATTGACATGCAGCGAAATACTATTTGTACAATTTGTAATGGAACACATTTTTAATCAATACTCAGAATATGCAATGAACATTGTTGGCTTAATCAGAGAAGTTATTTTTTCGTCAAGGAGACTCTTTATTAAAAAAAATAATAATGTGAAATTTGTACAAAATTTTTTTGAAAGTATTTGTGCTTTTCTGAATATTAAATACTAACTGTTGCACGCGATTTCGTACGCATTAACTTTATAAAATGTAGCCTGTTACTCGCTGATAATGTAGCTTTCGATAGGTGAAAGAATTTTTAAGAACCGTCTAGTAGTTTTTGAGTTTATTCATTACAAATAAATATACAAAAATATCATAGAAATAATACAATGTCATCGATATAATATATCTGATGACACGAAAGTATATTTGGAGGTCATTGAATATGTGTAAATAGAAACTGATTACTATTTTCACAAAAGGCGCTCATCGGTTCCATGGTGTAATGGTTAGCACTCTGGACTTTGAATCCAGCGATCCGAGTTCAAATCTCGGTGGAACCTCTGGAATGAAGCTGTTTTTCTTTTGTATATTTTATACTAGCTGTTGCCCGCGACTTTGTCCGTGTTAAAAAAGATCCTAGATTATAATATATTGTTTTCATCGTTGTTTTTAATACTATTAGTTTAATCAAGAAGTTTGTTTTCTGCGAGAAATAGTTAGAAGTCTTCGAAAAATATTAGCGATAGCTCATTCGACGTGGAATGCAATTCTGAGAAAGGTGTTTTAAGATTTTTTCGGCCATTAAAACAAAAAACAAAAACCAAAAAAGCCATTTAGATTTTTGATGATAACTCAAAAACTAATGATAGTTTTCGCATAACTATTTTTCGCAGAAAACACACTTTTTGCCTAGTCTATATTAGAGATCACATCCCGTATTGTTGGATTTCACAAGCCAGCTTTCAAGCCTGTTAGTTTCTTTTCTTAGGTTTTATAAGAAGTGTCGCAAGCTATGAAGCTCGTAAAAATTACAGTTTATCAGAACGACCGCTCACCTAGGAATCTCAGGAACTATCTACTGGTTCGAATTCTTTTTGTGTTGGCTATAGAGAACGCCGACGAAGTCGCGGGCACCAGCTAGTTATTTCATATAGTACACATACATAGTTACACTATCTCTACAATATAGAATTTAGACAAGCGAACTATCTATGGAACTATCTATTCCTAGATTAGCTAGATCCCGGTAATTCAACTTTAATTTCCGAGCTCATATAACCCTAATCTTTTCAAAGTTCGAGTGAATAGGCATCTTCTGGGTGAGCTCGCTCCATCATAGGCCTCATCCTTGCTACTCAGCTGGTTGTTGGCCAAGAGCAAACCCATCTCTAATAAAAATATTAATAATTATTTTATATGTATAATGACATAATATTTAAGGAAGTGGTACAATTTTTAATACATGGATCAACAGTTATTTGTGTAATTCGTTTAATTACCAGCGAACACATTTTTTGAACTTTAAAAACTAAGTATGTAGGTAACCTTTGTTAACCGTGGTACCATTACATAGGTATATTAAACATGCTTATAGTTACACAATTACGAATAAATAAATATAATATTAATCTAGAGAAATGTATTATTTACATTTAAAGCAATAAACACTACCACTGCCGCGCTGAAAATTCCCAAACCATAAAATATATGTCACTAGCTGACAGAAGCACACCCAACTTGGCCCAACTAACCCATTGAAGGCCAAGCCTAAGCCTCAAGGGTTCTATAGAGTTTAATGAAAAAGCATCAAATTCCATAATTGATAGGAGCGTGCCACTATTTCACCGCTGTTGTCCCACAGGGGGCACAATTTATTAATCAGAAATAATAATTCACAGGTAACGCTCGTTGCGGTGCGAGATATACGAGTGTATGTCGTGGGCTCGATATGCATCTGTTGCTATTGGAAGGGTTAAAGTGTTGTGCCCTTTTCCACACTCATTGCAAAATTTAGTCGATTTTTGTATGATTATTACGCAATTTTAGTATGCCTTTCTAGATAATTATTATTCACTAGCTGGTGCTCGCGACTTCGTCCGCGTTGAAAAGTATAAAACGCCATCTACCGTGGAGCAGATCGCTAAAAACATCACCAAGCAGTTGTCATGTTAGTCGCTTCACCTGATTCTGGATAGATGGCGCTGTCAAGTGTATCCCGGGCCAAGCCGCTAGTATTTACTTTTATTTGAGATTTCCCGCAGGAATTTTAAGCATTTTTCCGCAGTAAAATTTAGCCTATGTTCATCACGGATAATGGCGGCTTCTAATGGTAAAAGAATTTTTCAAATCGGTCCAGTAGTTTCGGAGACTTAAACTTAAACAGCCATCAAACAACAAATAGAATAAAAACAGACACTATTATACTTATCTATCTATGGATTAAAAATAGGCAAATGTCAAAATAACTTCCCGTTACATAATACATAATGTACGATACAAAATGGTAAAGTATATACATATATGTAATTTGTATGGGATAACTCATCCAGAGGTTTATTAGAGATCAGTGAATATCTAATCGCGAATACTTAACTTGAAATTTTATTAATGTTTTAAAAATGTTAAAACATTGCCCCAACACTAAATTTGAACATAGATTTTCCACGTAACCACGCGTGTAATCCCTCGGCGTAGTGGTAGCGAAAGAGTTAGCATTTTTATTAACCTAATCAGTTAATTCGTTAAGGCGCGGTCGCACTGACCACGCGTTAATTATACGTTAATTAAAGTGTCGTTATTGTATCACCTGAGGATTGCAATCGCCGTGTACGAGCTTTTAACACGAACGTAGAGAAACAAATTGACGATTGGCGGAAATCTGCAAATCTCTCCTCAATAGTAGAAAAGTGGGCTTCCTGTTTAAAGCGAAAGTGAGGATCGATGTATGGATGTTTGTTATTTTTCGCACAAAAACTACTGAACAACCTAGGCGCAATGAACAGTCAATTGAGCGTCAAGTCAGAAAGCAGGGCTAAAAGACTCTAGAGCATGGGTGGCCAACCTTTTTGGAAGCTGGGACATATTTATCAAAAAAGATTACCTTGCGGGCTGCACTACCTAATTTAACTAAATCAAACAAAATTTTTAATTAAAATAAACAATTTTTTTGATTAAAATGAACACCCCGAATCTCATAAAGGTGGTTTTAAACACGAGTTTTAGCTAGAATCTAGAAGAAATTCACAGTGTGTTGTATAATCGGCCGCAAAAGTCGATTAACACATTCAAAAGTGCAAAATAACTGAACACTCAACGCGCATACGTTGAGTGTTCAGTTGTTTTGCACTTATGGTTATTTTATTAATTTATAATAAAGTATAAATGAATAAAGTATGGCTTCGTGTGTTAAAATATTTGTATGGGTTGCAACATTAATTTGTTGGCCAAGAGCAAACCCATCTCTAATAATAATAATAATAATAAAACAAAACTTATTTGAAGCATTTAAAATACAATTTTTTTTTTTTCGTTCTAATTTTTTTTTAGCTCACTAATATTTTTTTATTGCACTATTCGTCATCATTATAATTATGTATGTATAAAAATACTCGGAGATGCTGACCTATTTAAATATTTAATATTGAGATGAACTTTCATTTTTACCAACTTTGCAAATAAACTTCTCAAATGCCAGAAGGTATTTTCTAATCCCATCCTAAACCCTGTTATTATTTATTTATTTTATGCTAGGGAAATTTACAGGTATAATTACATAATAACAGTGGTGAGTAAATATAGATTTCAGCGCATTTGCACGCCTATGAATGTGGCCTATAACACAAACAGTATAGGTATAATGAAATGAAAAGAAACAAAAATAACACTACTACATCTAGTATAGTGAGTATAATTATATTAATTGACAAAGTGTACGAAGAAGGAACAAAACATCAGGTTCCACCGAGATTTGAACTCGGATCGCTGGATTCAGAGTCCAGAGTGCTAACCATTACACCATGGAACCGATTGTCTACTTGTTTGAAAATTGCAATCTTTTGAAACCGACGCACGTCACTGCCTACGCAGAATCTCTTGCATCACAATGAAAGTATATTTTTAGTTGCGTAGCACATTTATTTCTATTTCTAAACGTCTTTGCCAACACGTTTAGACTATATAAAAAAATGGTCATTTTTATTTCGAATAACTTCATAAAAATTGTAAAATAAGTTTGGTAGCGCCAAAAAGGTGGTCCCGAGGCGCGCCCCGTTTATCCCTCATTGTAACTCGATAAGATATTTATTGGTGGAAACCATTTGAAAATGGAATGGCTCCTTGGCGGTTACTCGACGTCGCCATAACGGGAGCACGTCCGCTGCCATTTTACATTTTTATTTTGTCAATATTTAATGTGATGCCCAGAAAAATGAACCGGTCCACACGATGTGTAATAACGGAAAGTGTCCGAGCATATAATTATGAAGTTTCATTTTAACTAATCATAGTTTCTATTTTGAAAAGGATTGTAACATTGCCTTCGTTATTATCTACTTACTTAGGTATTAAAAATGTTAGACTATTTAAAATGTTAAAGCTCACTATCATTTCTGATCAATGAACCCAACATAAAGAATCTATTCAACATATATCTATTTATAGTGTGTTTCTTAGGACTAAGCTTGGGATAATTTTAGACGTTCTTTCTGTCTGAAGAACACTGGTCTGGTCTATTCCCATTAGTAGGTACCATTAAGAGTTGAATTGGTGGATCTTTGGAGGGTCCTAAAATTTCAAAAGAAAATTTAAGTGTAAGTATTGCATAAATAAATAAAAAAGTATACTTTTTTTAAATAAATTATTTGCTTGTACAAATAATTGTTTAATATCTCGTGATATATCTGCAGACTTCCACACCCGTGCGTATACAAAATGTCGGTCGTCCACGAGCATACATTTGCGGCGAACGCTTAGCGACCGGTGGAAAATATTGTTTTTTGCCAATACACACGGACTGGGAATTTGAGTAGCCTGGGAGTCGGGAACCAAAATAAAATAGATTTGAAAATGTGCAGTTAGTCCTAATCCCTTATATTTAATCCTCTAAGATCAGAAGAACTCTTAAGGTAAGAATGCATTGTAGTTTGGGACAGTTAGAATATTTATTAATTATTAATCGTGAACGAACTAAGGTAAACAAAAAATTAGGTTCCACCGAGATTTGAACTCGGATCGCTGGATTCAAAGTCCAGAGTGCTAACCATTACACCATGGAACCGTATATAAGTAGCCTCATAAACTAAAACTGCTTCGAAAAAAAAAGGAAACTGTAATGAATAGTTCTGTTTACACAATTGTTTAATTGTGTAATTTTAAAATGTGCAGTCAGTCCTAATCCTCTAAGGTCAGAAGCACCGTCAACATGTAAGCTGAGATATATAATTTAAAAGAAATACATATTGAAGTTGTTATTGGTTTAGTGTTGAATTAATATTAGGCCAAAAGAAATTTCTTCCCACGTTTTGTTCTATAGGTTACTGAAAATAAATTTAATTAGGTATAATAAATAAGTGCTTTTTATTTTCAAGTCCTTATTGCATTGGATTTTTAATTCTGATGAGGAAATAAGATTAAAAAGTTACAACCTGTTGCTATCATGAAAATAATAATATATTATTAAAAGGTTATCTACAAATCAATCTTGTAATTAATCTTCATAATTAATTACAAGATTGATTTATAGCAAAAAAGAACACTTTTAAACGGATTGCATTATAGTCTGGGACAGTTAGAATATTTATTAATTATTATTAATCGTGAACGAAATAAGATAAACAAAAAATTAGGTTCCACCGAGATTTGAACTCGGATCGCTGGATTCAAAGTCCAGAGTGCTAACCATTACACCATGGAACCGTATATAAGTAGCCTCACAAACTAAAACTGCTTAAAAAAAAAAGAAATTGTAATGAATAGTTCTGTTTACACAATTGTTCAATTATGTAATTAACATTATGTAATTAGTTAAAGTCGACTTTCCACTTGATGGTAAGAGCCTATAACGTCGTCTAGTTACACAAATCTTGTACAAAAATACTTAAAATATATAATATTCTAAAATCTATACAAATAAGTCTTAAGGGAAAAAGCATACAGACACGCAATGAATCCGAACTGTTTGAATAAGTTAAAAAAAAATGTTGTTGGTAAAATTTAATGTTGACTCCTGGTCTATATTTCTCGAGTCGGGGTACCAAATACACGAGTAAAGATCCCTACCGACTAACCATACCACGAGTCACATATTGATTGATGTCATGAATGTTTTATTGTAACTCTTTAGATAAGCCTTCCTCTCAGTCATTTCTGCTTTTTACTTTGAGATATTGTGGTTATTCAATTCAATTAGGTATTCCTTCTTACTTATACTAGTTTTTGCCCGCAATTTCTTCCGGCAATCTTATAATCCTTATCACTACATATCCTCCTCCGCGTCTGTCTGTCTGGTCGCGATAAACTCAAAAACTACTGCACCGATTGGATAGAGTGGTTCTCGAGGAAGGTTTGGTATATAATTTGCATCCGTGCAAAGCCGGGAACAGGCCGCTAGTATAAATCATGTATGCCTACTTGACTTATGAAACTTGCTTATATACAAAAGACGAATAAACGACAGTTTGCAAGTCAACAGGGTTAGTTTCAAATGATCCCAGCAACGCAAATCAGTCAAGGGTTGTCACGCACCGCAATACGGCGCGACTCTCCGTCGACAAGTATTTACGACTTGAGGGTACGGCGAAAAAAAACTTTTAAAACTACCCACTTTTCATTTCAAACGTAATCTACGGCGAGGACAAATGGTGTTCGGACATGACTGCGCTCGGCTCTCATTTTTTCCTGTTTATTTTTTTACACTTTCCTTTTAGGGTTCCTCGAGCTGTTGTTTGAAGGAGTTTTCCATCTAGTCATGTCTTTTAGTAAATAAAATAGAATGCCTACATTGATTTTCATTATTTTTTAATTTCATAACACTTATTAATGGACCACACTTATTAGTGGTCCGGTCAACTGTACTATCCAACTGTACCAACACAAAGCAGCGTTAATTTCACATAATAACAGTCGAAAAATGAAAAATATATTAATAACGCGTGCCTGGAAAATATCACTGTGACGACGGTAAAGCCACCACAGCGAAAGTTGTGCCCAGTTGTATTAATAAAAATGTTTTATTACAATACTAGCTGGCGTCCGCGACTTCGTCTGGATTGAAAAAGTAAAAAGTAGCCTATCATGTGTCCTGTACGTCTAAATGTTTATCTATGTCGAATTTCATGAAAATCAATTAATTCGTTTACGAGTTATGACATAATGCTAATAAATGTTACTTATGCTAATAAATGCTAATAATGTATGTATGTTATACATACAACACCTAGACTTACAGATTTATTATTAGTATTGATTGATTGATTGATGTTCGTAAGTAACATTTATTAGCATTATGTCAGATTCGCTTTACGACAGACTAGCTGGTGTTCGCGATTTCGTCCGCGTAGAAAAGTATAAAACGCCATCTACCGTATTTTGGATAGATGGCGCTATCTCCTGGCCCAAGCTGCTAGTATTTACTTTTATTTTAGATTTCCCGTAGCAATGAAGCATTTTCCCGCGGTAAAAAGTATCCTATGTTCATCATGATAATATCGACTTCTAATGGTAAAAGAATTTTTGAAATCGGTCCAGTAATTTCGGAGTCTATTCTATACAAACAAACAAATCTTTCCTCTTTATAATATTAGTATAGATTCGCTCTAAGACAGCTTCGCTTGAGGACAAGAGTTCTAAGCTTTACTGCTAAATTAAACAATAAACATGATAAAAATAATATACTTATTTTTTTTTCTACTGAAAACAGAGTTATTTGGTCTTTGATTCGTATTATGCAGTGAGTTGTCGATTGAATACATCCAGCAAAAGTGACTGTCGACTTTAGATGTCTGTCCCTGTTCCACCGAGCCCTCAAGACAACAACGATTTGTACAAACGTCTCACACGACAGCATATTGCGCGACAAGAGTGATGGTCGCGCAAAAATTCCGCCCTTTTAATAAAATATTTACGCCCTCTAGACAGATTACGTGGGGAGACAATGGTTTCGAGATCACAAGTTTTCTCGTCTGAGCGATGTGCGCCGATTTGTCACGGCTACTCGCGAAAGGTACACTATCAATAAGGACTAGGGGCCTTAGGCAAAGTTAAGTTAAGTTTTTAAAAACGATAACGAGTTCGATAGCATAAATATATGAGAAGTATCACGTGATTTAGCGACGGCATATGTCAATACCATACATTTTATTTTTAGCAAATAGAATCGAATGCGAATCGAATGCCATTTGTTCTAGGGCCCTAGAACTAACTAAGATTTATATGAAAAATTCAATTGCACAACTTATTGTTTTATTGTTTTAGTTTTATCAAGGAGAGTTCAAGTTATTTTTTTTAAATGTTTGTGATATTTGTTTTTTAACGTGATACTATTATCTTTTTGTATAAAAATGACGTTCAACAGGGCACGTTCAACAAGTTAATTAATACAAAAATTATTAAATATATTTTATTTAAATTAAATATATTTATTTTAGTCTAAAGTTCATGTGACATTATTATACTTTTGGCACTTAATCTGCCTAAGTATAAATTATAATTATAAATAAAAATTTATCTAAAAAATCTAAAAAAAATGCGATTAAATTTGTAGCTTAAAGCAAAACTCAAGAAAGGTTGGACTATAAAATTTCCGCTATTTTTTCAAATATACTTTGAAGTCCAAGGACGGGTCTTATGAAGAGAAATACTTGAAAAATTGCTTGGAAAAACCTAAAAATTCAATTTATCATTTCCCCTCTAACGTTCCTAGGTGACAATAAAAATATTTCAATGAAATACTTACTCGTATAATTATGTTATTTTTGTTTAAATTACACATTTAACAGACCAATAGCTTTCGTTTCGACAGTTAGGTCCTTTGTCCAGTACAGTTAACATGGAATAAAAAATACTTTGTCGCTTGCACCCTTGTCCACTTAAGACAATAATAGCTAGTTTTAAAGATAGTCTTTTGTTACCTAAATAGAACCTACTAACTAGGACAGCAGTCGATTAAAATATATATAGTGAAACAAATCGAATAATTCAATATAAAATATCTACAGTTATCCATCTCTTGGGAAATTCATATCAACATATTCACATTTCCCTACCCTGTCACTCTGGAAGATGAAGCCTTCCCATCCAATACATCGGCTGGTGGAAATCTTAATTCAATACGGTGCGACAGCGAATGATTTATACCGGGAAGCGATCGCTGATCAGCGCTGCTAAAATGTTGCATACAACCGAATCACTTCTCTACACTTTTTTTTTATATAATATAATATACAGGTGTGGCCTGTAATAAGAGCAATAAATTAAAATATAGACCCTTTAACGAATCAGTAATCCATTCCAAATGGTTTCAATTAAATAAAATAAAAAACAAAAATTTACTGTTATTTACTAACAAAATTAATCGAGCCAGCATTGTACTACTACCAACATAATGTGCCCAGTCGGAGTACATACTTGACATTGACATTTACGATCGTTCTCGTCCCAACTTTTTTATACTTTGATATATCTTTTTGTACATATCCGTAACTGGAGAAGGCAAGTGAGTTGAAAAATAAAACTATGTTTAGATTAATCTTACTTTGGTAGAGTAGAACAAATTTAGAGAAATCCACATCTATTGTACACGAAACTTCATGAATATAATATGTAATTTAGAAGTTGTTTAAGATGCGCCTTACTATGGTTGTGAGTTTCTATTTTTATAAAATAACAAGTGTATAAACTATTTACTGTAATATTCACATTTGAAATCATCTAAAAAAAAAACCAAAATACACTATTATTGTTGCCATGGCAACTTAAATCCAAAGGAAAAGTTTAAGAAAAGCATTAATTTAGCAGCTTCTTGAGCAGCAGCGGATTTGAAAATTAATTAATTCGGTTAGTAAGATTAATTTATTGTATTTATTAGACTATTTCATATTTTAGAATCGATTCGTCTTTGTAAACCGTTTTAGGCGCCCGGTTTGGCTTGCAATACACTCAACTTGCAAACACCTGAGCTCAATCACATTACCTCCTGCTCTCGTGGCGAAAGGATTTTTTGCAGGTTTTCACGATGTCTTTTTAGCTGTGTCCATTTTCTTATTTGCATGCGTCGCAGAATTACTTTTTATGTCAATGCTTGATTCACAGCAGACATTTTACAAGAAGAATTAATTTTGTATTTGTATTGAAAAAAGCTTTCAATGTGGGGTCATTTTGCTAATAAAAATAATTTTCTTTACGTTCTACTACATTGAAAGGTGATGAGCAGTCAATGTTAGATTATAATGTGCGTATAAAAAACAAGTAATTTCTAATACCACTACCAAATCTTTCTAACACATAATTTTACTTGACATATTGACATTATACTGATTATGACGTATGGTCAAAACCAATAACCGTTCTGTCTACATATTCCGGTTCGGCCTTGTATTGTTAATCAAAGCTGACATACCGTGCGTGCCTAATTTGGAATTCTTTTATGCTTGCCACAAACCATTTCTTTCTTATTTATACAACTGATTAATTAATTTAATGTGCAATTGATAGCACTATTTTCTGGTTCCTATCATCTGGTTCCATGGTGTAATGGTTAGCACTCTGGACTTTGAATCCAGCGATCCGAGTTCAAATCTCGGTGGAACCTGTATTTTTATAGTTGTAGGTACGACGAGCTAACTGCTACAAATGTTTTTATTGAACACATAGTTAAGTGCTCGACACCCAATATTAATTAACGGTAAATCGGTTTCACTATCGTTGTAACTTGTAACTGTATTTTTCAATAATTATAAACATATATTATATTTCTTCTGTGCGTGTGTATGTCATTGAACTCCTTCTAAACGGATGGACCGATTTTAATTCTGTCTTCACTTATGGATAGAGGGATAATCAGGAATGGTTTGTATGTAAAAAAATTGGTCGCGGACGAAGTCGCGGGCACCCACTAGTAAATTATAAATATTTTACAACAATAATTATAATATTATGTTGTGTGTAAGATAATATTATATTAATTAGAGTAAGGGACTCTTTCACTAACCACAAGTAAAGTTACTTTTAGAAATAATTTTATGTTTATTAAATTATGCACTAAGTTTAGCGGGCCAAGCCGGGAGCGGGTCACTAGTTTAATATATAAAAACCCTTTCGTGTCTGTGTAGGAACGAGATATGTATACGAAAACGCTAGTCCACTGTAGATTTACAGAACTCTAAGTCTTCGAAGATTGTTGATCTTTAGAATTCAATATAATATATTAAATTAAAAAATTGAATCACAATACTACTTGTCGATTTAGAAAGCAATAAGACATTATTGATATCCATTTAACAATTGCAGTGCCTATATTTGAAATATGGCAACATCTAGGAGTTCAATTAACGAAGTCACGTTATTAATGGTGCTCCCGGGCGTCCGATTAAACTCAATCTCCTGTAATCCGTGGCGGTCGGGTGTTGCCAACATAATGGTTGAAGAGGGAAATTTAACCGTATTTTTATGACTAAAAGAATTTTAACCAATGGAACTCCCAAATTTATTATAGGTAAGTACTCAAGTAACCACTTTTAATCAGCAGGTGGCATTAATTTAAAGATACTGATTTTACTCTTGCGTATAGAGTGTAAACACATACACAAAGTTGAGTAATATCAGTATCCTAGCCAGTCCTAGGACCTACGACATTTTTCATAGGGCACTAAGTCGAAGGCAAAAAACTATAATACTTTTTTTGACTCCATTAAAAGTTGCAATCTGTCACAACAGACATTCAGCATACTATAACAATTTATGCATTAATAAATTACTAGCGACCCACCAGGCTTATTAACTAAATGCCTCTGCTGAGCGACAGACGCAAAATGCGAAAAAATTGTGCCATAAGTATCACACTAAATCGTATCCCGTAGCTCATAAAACTAGTGTAGTTTGCGTAAAAATTAGCGATTTTTCGCATTTTTCGCCTGTCTTTCGTTAACGGATGCTTATTCATTAGTTTTTGCTGGGCGTTTATGGTCAGGACATACAAATTTTTAAGTAGATAGAGTATAGATAGAGTAGGTAAGATGATGACTGTTATCTATCCATATACATATATTGTGTTTGGACAATTTTTAAGCAGACTGTTTGTTGAGCAGTGGCAACTTCGGGCCGTTTAGCGCGGGGGAAGAGAAGGCACGCACTAATTACCGAAGAGAATTCAATGCTATAAATCACGGACATAATATAACTGCGCGCGGCAGTCGTCGCGTCGTACTGGAATGCAGACCCAAAATCCAGCAAGGGTCGCTGCCTACGGTCACACACATTGTTTGAAATTCGAATTTTATTCGCTATGATCTATCTGGGCGGCCAGCTACATATTTATTTACATACTTATGAGAAAAATTTATGTACGTAACAAAAAATGTGTTAAGAAAATTTTACTTAAAATGCTATAAAATTTATTAAAAATTAGAACACCTTTCCCTGAAAAGGTACTTTTTTATCTAAGGATAAAATTAAAAATGTTGAATAATTTCGAGCAAAAGTTAGTATAGGTATTATACTTCAAATAAAATGTATATTTTAGAATGCATTTTGTAAAATAAAAAACAGTGGCACTCAGGAAGTGCCGACAGAAGTGAAAACTTGAACAATTACGTGTTTATTTTTTGAATTCTCAGGAAATATTTTATTGTGCAGGAAATACTTTTAAATGAAGTGTTTTTTATTCATTATTATAAACTACTACTACTACTGCTACAAAAATTATACTACTCACTAGTAGTAGTACTCAGTAGCTCCTCTACATATACTGAAAATGTTTACGACCTTTTTGGAATATCACTGGCCGTTTTCTATTTTTATTTAAAATTACTGTATTCTTTTATAATTGTCAACAGAGGTGTCGGTTACGGTAACAGTAGTGTCGCGAGTTCAATGGTTTTTTACCATCTCAAAAATGCCTAACGCGCCTAAAGATGTTTTCACTTAAATAATTTCAATTAAAATTGTTTTAATAGGAGTTAAAAAATTATGGTTGCAGCAACTGTGGCATTGAGTCAAAACGGTGTGGTTAAAACTCAATCCAAATCAACAAATTAGAGATTCCTCAGTACGTGAGTTAAAGGAAAACCCGATGGTTCGACCCGAGCGAGCACACACAAACAAATCCTCTCTATTTACTCGGCCTTTAAAAGAACCGAGAAAATAAATTCGCATCTCCGATTTCCCATTACGGCCTGTCTGCTGAAACCGCTAACGATTTCAACGTACCATCTTCCCTCCTCTTCTAACTCAGTGCTAAATAACATACGCTTCTCTGTCCCACTCTAGTGTGAAATCAGTCCGACAAATTAAATCCCTACTCAGATTATTACATAGCTCAGTGACTGTTCATAAATAACTCGCAGCGTGGAACGCTTTTACTGAACTGAACGCAGCCGTTGGCGATTTGAATTTAAATTTTTTTTATTTAGAATTCTGGTTTGAATTTATCAAACTGAATTCTAAATAAATTAAAAACCTGAATTCTAAATAAAAAAATTCTAAATTCTAAATGAATGTGTAAAGCTATTAAAATAATGTGCAACACTTTAGGATAAGATATTCTTTCTAAACGGCTCTGGCATCTCTTACTCACTCATTGGAACACAACAGCACACGTGCTGTTATCTTACGGTTGTCTTCTCTAATAAGGTAATTACTGTCAATATTAATAAAGTAAATAATAATTTACTATTGCGTGACTATTACTAATAGTATTGAAATAAAAAAGCGTATTTCTGGCCGACTCTTACTAAAATCGTGAACAGACATACAGACGCGGCGGAAGACTTTGTTTTACAATATTTTACGTTATTTTATAATGTTTGTTTTATGTAAGGAAAGGATTGTATATCCCATAGATATAAGTAACGGTATTAGTATCATAGATCTATGGTATACCATATAATTTATTACTTCTCAAAAACTGCCTACAGCTTTATTTGTATAGAGCTCGCCATTAGCCCATAAGGAAAAGTGTCCCTAATTTTTTACAACGATCCTAATATAATAATATTATACTACACCCCTGTTTGATCATGTGTGTGCGTGAAAATAAACGAGAAAGCATTTACATTGGAACGTTTTAAAGCAAAATACAATAGCTTTTAATCCTATTGTCGCAGAGGTGCGTTGGGCGATTTAGCCTGATTAATTAGTATAGAACAATGAATGTGGGACCAGTACTGACAGACCCACTCACCCTCCCCCGGCAGAAGATTACATGAAGCAATGGGAGGATTTCAGTAGAGGTTCAGGTGTCAACATTTATTGGTTACGATGTGGTAGACGAGAGATACATGTAAGCAAAGGACAATTAAGGTTACTTAATGAAATACGGAGTACTTCAAGACATTAGGGAATGATTAACCGCTGGGTGTTTATTATTCAAGTTAGAGCTTTAGTTTCGAAGTTGTATACATTCTTGTGGTTCTTAAATTTTTCAATTAATTTAAGCGTCCATGCATCAGTCTGTCTGTCCCTTTATTAAAAAAAACGCCTTAACTACTCAACCGTCATCGTGAAATTTTGTCATATACGTTGTCAGAGCCACAGAAAGGGTGATTTTTACCTTTCATCCAGAAAAGGGTAAAAAATTCTAAAAAATAAAAAAAATTCTAAATTCAAATCCTGACAAAAATATGACGAAATCGCGGGAAAAATTAGTGTTTTTTTATATATCTAGACGTGATGTGCTTGATATTTGTACAAGATAAATTAAATTAAAAATACATTAAATAGTTTATTGTCGATAAGGGTTCGGTAATTTTTTTATATCAACTACTTTAATCCTTAATCGTAAAAAGATAAGCGTTAATCCCCGTATTGTCTTTACTTATTGTTAATTGCAATTTTTGCAAGTGTTGACAATTTTTAGTAAAACTACACTGTATCTAATTCATCTAACAACAGAATGCGAAATTTGAACCCCATTATTAGTGATGCGGCACAGTTTTGCGAGCACTTGTTTCACCACTCGTTAGTCCGACTCCATTTGTTTGCCGCAACGCGACCTAATCCCGGGATTGTCCCGGGATAATCCCGGATCACGAATCATGACACTATTGTTGTAAGTGTGAAACCGACACAAATAGGCCTACGGCTTTGCACACCCTCAATGTAACCCCGGACTATGGTACGAATAATCTAATTTGGACTCAGTTTTTTTAATACAAAAGTTGCATTTTCCTCAACCCTCTGGTAGAATTCTCGGGTAGAAATTCGAGCCCATATTAAAAATCTCTCTGATTTAGTTTAAAGAAATTTCAACTTTCACCATTTCATTTTACGGTCACAATTCAATTGCTATCAATTTGGTTTATATGGCTTTTGGAAATATACCGTTTGGACACCAAAATGTGCATACACCTATTGAATGAATTTTTATTTACACTCATTGTGCGTAGTTAATAACGAGATTATTATGCAGCTATTGGGGTAGTTTGTTCAAATATTTGCCATAGACGTTAAATGGGCCGTAAAGTTTGCGAAAGTTACCTACAGTGTTCATTAATGTTTTACGTACACGTGTAGTAGGTAAGTATTTTGTAAGAAAGCTCAATACAACGTCGCTCAACGAGCTATGGAGAGGGCTATGCTCGGGGTTACACTGCTGATCGAATCATATCCGTAGACGTCCGAAAGATACCGACATAAGCCAGCGGATCAGTAAGTTGAAGTGGCAGTGGGCAGAACACACATTATGGAGATAATTGACAGCCGCTGGGGCCGGCTCGTTCTCGTGTGGAGGCTACAGACCGCCAAGTGCACCGCAAGACGTCCACCCACAAGGTGGACTGATGACCTAATAAGGACTGCAGGTCGACGGTGGATCCAGGCTGCTTCTGACCTAGATATGATATGATATAGGAAGATTATGGAGGAGGCCTACGTCCAGCAGTGGTTGTCCTGCAGCTGCATACGTGCAAGTACTAGCGACTCGTTCCCGGCTTCACTCAAGATGCAATCTTACTAATATTATAAATGCGAAAGCAACTCTGTCTGTCTGTCTCGCTTTCACGCCAAAACTACTGAACCGATCACAGTGAAATTTTGCATACACGTTGTCTGGGACACCAGAAAGGACATAGGATAAGTACATTCATCCAAGAAAAAAGTAGATAATGTTCCCGAGGGATTATCTAAAATATAAAACTGTAACTAACGCCTGGCCAATGTGTTATAACAACAAGTTGGCAAGCGTTGTAATTGCTTTTATATTTTTAATTTATCATCGCGTACGAAGTCGCGGGCACCAGCTAGTTTTTTATATACACAATGCTAATTCGTTTATCCTTCTTTCCATTAGTGAAAACCGAATTAAAACCCGTTCAATTATACTATAGATAATTTAATAATAAATGATTTATTATCGATGTCTATATGTCCATGGGGAACGGTTTACCAGCAGAGATCACATTTAGTGTTCCTTCTGACTAACGAATAACTATTTTGTGTGCAAATCTTAACATATTGAATCTTGACATCATAATTATGAAAGTATTGACTAATTTGATGATTTTCTGACTGTCTATAATTTTGAAAAACACATCCCATCAGTGCGATTACTACTACTAAATTACTAACTCATGACTAATAATTTATTGTTCTCATCAATTGATTTGTTCCTTGTTGATGGGAATAAATAATAATATATTATATATTTTTTAATAATATCATATAGTGATTATTTTGCTTTGGCTACATAAACATAGCAAATAACTATTTAACAATGTAATGAGCGTCTCTGTTTCCTGTTTCACGGAATGATTACACAACATTTGTCTAGGTAATTCCCTCGATATCCACGTGTTTACTTCATGATTTATTTTCTTGTTATTACAAACAAATAATTATTTTAATTTGCTTCGCGGTTGTATTATATTATGAAGTAAGACAGTAAATCAGACATCTCACTTGACTATCATTTGTTAACTGTGTTACCTATTTAAATATGCTCACGGATTTTGTTCACTGACAGTGTTATTGCTGACAATGACAGATTTTACCTATATTGCTTACTATAAGCTGGTGACCGCGACTCCGTCCGCGTTGAACGATGAAAGGTACCCTATGTCCTTTCTGGTGTCATAGACAACGTGTGTGCAAAATTTCATTGTGACCGGTTCAGTAGTTTTTGCGTGAAAGCGTAACAAAGAAACTCACATTCACATTTATAATATTAGTAGGGATTACGAAGTAGAGGCAAGGCACGCTGCTTTTCGAAGTTATAAAGCCATACGAATTGTATGCAGACATGCTCGACCAAAAGTACTCAACTCGAATAAGTCAATTAATTTTATGTTATTGTGTTTCTGTGAGTAAGTAAGGGATGTCAGAGCCCATGCCCTAAAAATCCTTATCCTATATTCTAACGAGCCTTATGGAATTGGCGATTGTAGCCAGTTACCATTAAGACGTGGACCCTTATTAGCTTATTTTTTTTATAAAAAAAAAATCGAGTTTTTGAAGCAAAAACATTCTCATAACATATATAACATATATAAACATAACATAACATATATAACATATATGTATATAGTTTTTGAACATTATATTATAGTTTTTATGCTATTTACTCCATACTAGCTGGTGCTCGCGACTTCGTTCGTATTGAAAAGTATAAAACGCCATCTACCGTGGAGCGGATCGCTAAAAACATCACCAAGCAGTTGTCATGTTAGTCGCTTCACCTGATTCTGGATAGATGACGCTGTCAAGTGTGTCCCGGACCAAGCCGCTAGTATTTACTTTTATTTTAGATTTCCCGTAGGAATGAAGCATTTTCCCGCTTTAAAAAGTAGCCTTTGTTCATCACGGATAATGTCGACTTTTAATGGTAAAAGAATTTTTCAAATCGGTCCAGTAGTTTCGGAGCCTATTCAATACAAACAAACAAACAATCAAATCTTTCCTGTTTATAATAATAGTATAGAAGTATAGATTATGATGATCAAGTATACATATCGATATATTTATAGGGAATGTGTTTCTACGACGTAACGTTGACGTGTAGTAAAGTAAAAAGGCAGTTTCGAATTCAACGATATCCATCCGATAATTATCGCCAAGCCGCTTTCACGATGCCCCTGGGTGTCGCATGCGACATATATGTCGCACGAGATGACTGTGTACCTTAATTCCATGTAAATTTATTTTATTTGTCGCAGAACCATTACGTGTATTGCTTTCGATTTGGGATCTGACTTTTATTGAACGTAAAATTGTGTATTATTATCTCCCCGTGTATAGAAGAGATAGTCCTTGAAATTTATTTGTGCTTGAACTTTGTTTAAGTCCTGCAGTTATACAATGAGCAGTCTTTGGCCACAGTAACCACTAAAGCAACCTTAATATACCAGCATCCAATCGTCTCTCCTCACTAAGACGATTAAAGGCATTAATGGCCTCTTTCACCAACTACAAGTAAAGTGTGGATTAAGTAGTTACTTTTAGAAGTAATTTTATGTTTTATTGAAGTTATGCAGTCGGTTTACTCTATCCTTGAATAGGCGATTTTTTTTATTATTTTCTTTTTAATGTTTGGGACTTTTACTGTACCAACAAAGGTATGTCAGCTCCATTATCCCCGGTTACCGGTGACTTTAAATGACAGTTAGCTTACTTGACAGATGGTGAAAGCGGCGCTAAGACTCTTTATCCAATTATAGTTTGTAATGTAGGTATGCTTATTTGTATTTTCCCCAATATATTGATTGTGTCATTTTACTATAAACGGTGATCTATAGATAAATGATTGGTCTCGCTGGCGCTGCGCTCGACTAGATACGGCCCTTCCTAAAAACAATAGCTCCAAGAATGCGGCAACTTTTTCTTGTAGTGTATGTAAAACATCGTCACAATTTATCACTTTTTACACAGTTTAATTATATTTTTACATAGTTTCACTACATAATTGGCATTTTATTATGACCAAAATTTAATAAAACATTCGGAACGTACATTCGCAGACAGTTTGCAGTGTAACTACCTCGCGTACGCCGAATTCGGCGTAGTATTTGTTGCCGCATTTGTCAAGTATGGTGGCTGTGTCTAGTCGAGCTCGGCGAAACCAATCAAATATCTTTGCGGTGGTCATATACTATGTAGCCATATCCTACTAGATAAGGTAGAGCTATCAACCATTATTTAAACGAAGACTTGTTACTGAGTATCAATGTAAATAGCGCCGACAATAAATTGCTATTGTCGGAGTCACGCACTCTCTTTTTATTTATATAGGTAAAAGTACAAATTCACTGGTGAATGCAATGTCTACCGACTATGTCCGTGAAAATGATCGGACTTAGTCTGGATGTACAATTTTGTACATACAACCCGAATTCAAATCTGTCGAAACCACGGGCAGCTGGTACAATATTTATCACAAAGATATTTGAACGTCTCGCTCTATCACTTATTATCATTATTTATCACTTATTATAAGTAAGCCAGTTATCGTCAATAGAAAATCAGTCATTTCGGGTAAAGTTCTTTTTGAAGTACGTACGTTATGTAGATCAGTACATTTTGACATTCAGACCTAACCACCCGGAAGGATTTTATTTATACATATTTATATTTGGAAGCCAAAATTTCCTTAAATGAAGAGTATACCTAAGGAAAGTAAGTCTGCTGAATTAAGTTATATGAAAAAGAACTTTATTATTAAAAATATAGCTCGACCATTTTAAACAATATGTGTTTCTCAGGCGACGATTTTCACCTATCTTTACATAGACGGTTTTTTCTTTGTTTCTTTAAAAACAAACAGAGGTAGGAGTAAATCACACAAACGTTGCATGACTGTCGGCAGTAAGCCGCGTGCACTTGGGACAAATACTGATCAATTATTCTTGATAATTTGTTGGTCTCCGGACAACTAATTGTACACATATATTTCAATTTGCACTCCATACGAGGTAATTACTATTAAGTTTTAAACGACTCGTGGCAACGTACAGTTAACCCAAGAAAGAAATTAACACAGTTAAAAAAATACCAATAAAATAGACATATGTAATATACTTAAGTAGGCAATAACAATACAACTGCAATTGCAATAAGACAGTAAGACTATAAATACGAAAGAAAAAAATTCAAATCACGAGTAAGGTACACATTACACAAATAATACCTCAAATTATTTTTGGTTTTACCATTTTTAAATTTTTTATTATGGTTTGGAAACTTATTGTAAGAGTTGCATTAATATTTAAAGATTTTGTCACTTTCTCTATGAGTATTAGATATAAAGACATTTTGTTAATTAACATGAAGGCTTACATAATGTATAGGCTCACATCAGGTATCTTTCTTATCTATCTTATCTTCTTCATTTAAATACCTACGTATATATATTCAAAGCTGGTCGTGTTTTCTGAACGTCCCCGCCTGCAATCCCCTTTGAAAAAAAAAATGTATTACGAAAAAAAAATATGAATAAGAAAAAAGTACCGCACCTGAATATAAAATAACCTCGCGACGAGAATGATTGATTCTATCTATATAAGGAGTGATGTCGCATATAATATTGATGGGTAGAAAGCTCGTAAAAGAACCCTTGAATATCACTTGACCATCGCATATGCTCTTTACATAATTTTCCCTACCACGCACCTTGATTCTTCAGTATATTGTGTACTAGCTGTTGCACGCGACTTTGCGTACTTTATAACTTAACTTATAAAATATAATACATTCGTATCTGTGAAACCATAGAAATACACATACATAATCGGTCAAGCCGTTTAGTAGTTGACATACCGACAGCAGCGCCACCTAACAGGTCCAATTGTATTTTTAAATCATGCACGAAACCATCGAAATACCCATATATAAAATTTCAACCCAATTGGTTCAGCCGTTTAGAAGTTATGTGAAAAAGATAAGTAAGGATGGATAATTATTAGTACCCGTTGTCCTATTATCCGTTTTCTCGCAGGAATGAAGCATTTTCCCGCGGTAAAAAGTAGCCTATGTTCATCACGGATAATGTCGGCTTGTAATGGTAAAATAATTTTTCAAATTGGTCCAGTAGTTTCGGAGCCTATTCTATACAAACAAACAAACAATCAAATCTTTCCTCTTTATAATATTAGTATAGACTAGCTGCTGCTCGTGACTTCGCCCGCGTAACTTTCTAAATTATATACCTTCCTCGAGAATTACTCTATCCATTGGTGAAAACATAATGAAAATCGGTGCTGTAGTTTTTGAGTTTATCGGGAACAAACAGACAGACGCAGCGGAGGGCTTTGTTTTATAATATGTAGTGATATACATACCTATTACCTATACTGAGAAATATATAAAATTCATATGAAGGAAATAAATTTTTATTGACCTATCACTTAGTATCAAATTGACTGTCGTAAATACGGCAAGGTTTGTCGTATTTATGACAACACATAAAGGTCGAATGTAACGTAGCTAACAAATTTTTTACTGCAGTAATCACTTTTCATGGCGAATTCAATATTGTATTTATTTTGTTATTAATTAAGTTACTTTTAACTTTACAAGTAAAGTACTTATTGTATGTATGTAGATACGTTTTCTTCATTTAAGTGCATATAAATATAATTTTTGAAATTTTCCACTCCGTGCGAAGTTAGGTGCGGATCACTAGAGACATCGATTTTAAATTTACTTAAATGAATATTGAAAATTGTACTTTTTCTCAATGATTTCATGCTGACCCGGAAAACGCTGTTTTGCCAAAAAAAATTGGTGGTGGGCCACTTTAGGGGTATAAAAAATAGTTTACTACCTTTTCTAAGACCTACCGAATATACACAAATAAAAATCGGTCAAGCCGTTTCAGAGGAGTTTGGTTATCACTGTGACACGAAAAATTTATATAATATAGATTTTTTTTTTCTCGTTTTATGTTTTTATCCTTCTTTCATGTCTATGTCTACGATTTTACTATAAAACCCGTATCGAAGTTCAATGATCTTGCCGACATTTGATTTACGGCCGTAGTCCGCAATAGCAGTTATATCAATTTAATGGATCACATTGAAATTCAAACGGCGGTGCCAGGACAGGAATCAATTACAGGGCGGCCGTGGAGCATTCAAATACCTCCCCCACGAGCTTCACGACACGCCCGCTGATAGAAATGTTATTGAAGAATGCGCGTGTGACTGAATGCGGCCCAATATTCTTTCTACAAGTTTTTTCTAAAGATGCTTCTCAATACGATATATCTTCTTCTTATATATAAAAGGCGATGCGTGTATGTACATATGTCCGGTGTATAGTGTGATATTGCACAAATTTTTCGACTTTTTCGCCTGTCGCTCAGCAGACGCATTTAGATAATAAGCCTGCGGGTATGTCTCCTATAGACTCCAAAACCGTTAAACCGATTTTGATAAAACTTTCAGACAATCCTCAGATTAGTGTAGCGAGTGTTCTGTGAAGTTTGGTAGCGATCGGACGCGGACGAGGTCGCGGGCAAAAACACTAGATCCAGGTATATGAATTGGACCCATACAAAATAACAAACATCTATGTTCACAAACATTTGCACTTATGAAGTAGGATTCTTTTATTATTTGACACTAGCTGGTGCCCGCGACTTCGTCCGCGTTCTCTATAGTCAATTTGTTCAAATTTACATTACATAACTGTAAGGTGGTGTAGTAACTATATTTTACACGTAATTCATGTCTATTATTGGTCCATAAATGCGTAAAGCTCTCTCGATAGAGATAGCAGTGCGAAGTGTCCACACAGTTCGGCAAGCCACCGAAAATGGCGACAAGAGGATCATTATGTAAATTATCAAGATTACGACTATGGCAACGGGATATTATAATGGACTTGGAGGCGGATGATACGATTGGGCCGGTGTAGGGCGCGTAACCTACCCGGGCGTAACTCAATACGCAACTTGGACGCCCTCGTGATAACTAGGGACGTCGCTATGTTCGCTTGTATCGATAAAGCCCTTTGAGTATAGTTCGTGGGGCGGATAAAAACTTCTCGGAAAAAGTAGAGGGGGTATGCGCAGTATTCAATTTTTAGGTCTGTTTGGCGAACGGAGGAGCGAGGGGGGGCGGGATCGCGTCGGCGCTGACACGTTGTGGACCGTTATTGTGGACCAGTAGCTCTTCCCCTCCCGCACTGGTTCGCGCGTCTCGTGTCTTTTGGGTATTGTTGCGTACAGATTGTTTTATCGTATTATTAACAAAAAATGCATAAAAAAACCTTCTTCGACATTGCACGATGATCTTATTGACTCTATTAAGCTAACTTAGAGTTTCCGCTGGCGTAACTGGCAGCACTCTTAGTGTGTGACAACTTCTTAGTGAGACTGCCCATCGAACATAGGAGGCCGCTAGTAATTAACGGATTTTGAATAGTGTCTTATTAAAAAAATATTTATTGTTGTTTTGGTATTTAAAAAAATATTGATTTCCCACGTGCGAGTGGAGCATAACCCTTTTTAACAATACTAACATATCGAGCATTTCCAACTTACACAGAATTCGATTAAATATGAAACAGATCTGACCAGAATCCGACATCCTAAGAATCAGACCTGATTGCAAACGATGCACGTAAGAAAATTATTGCAAGCAACCGTACTTGAAACAGAACATGCTAGCCTGTTGTTTTGAACCCTGGCCTTACCTGAGGAGTTAAATATGATAGGTATACTAATGCCTCCGGCTTGGCATGGATGATTTTTTTGATTTTTTTCCTGCAAATTATGTACAAGAACCTTCTTCATTTATCGCTCTCCCCATTACTTAGTTTGATGTATTGTTTTATTAATTAAAGTCGATATCCTAACATATACCGGTCCCATCACTATTCACTAAACTCCCGGAAACTCGCTAAACGGATTCGACATCTCAACTAAGCGACAGTTTTAAAGTATCCCCGCCTTCCTTAACTCGATTCCAATGCGTCTCGAACTCTCACCGGTCGACGTCTTTTATGTAAATTCTTTCACAACCTTACACACGCCGATGAGGAAATTTACATTTTGAAGAAGCTCGCTTCAACAGGCTCTTATAGTGACGGCAAAGGGAATTTTGCAACAGCAATTCCCTCGGCACTCAATTTGGTATCGTGACGCTTTTTTAAATGTCCAATTGAGATGTATGTATGTTGGTAAGTTGATTTGTTGGGGATAATGTATATTCACATGTTAGTGTTTTTTTCGATTTTTAGACATTGAAAATGATATTTGGAGAATTCGATTTCCTACTTCTTAGTTATAAATATGTATGTTGGGAAATATATTTTTACACTTAAATTAAGACATAAGACAATGTAACGTGGTGCAATGTGATGTATGTAATGTGTAATAAGTATATGTATTATGTGTATATGTGTTCCTTGCAACAATTTGTTTATAAAGAGCTTTAGAAGAGTTATCTGCTGTAGCAAAAGGATGGTTGGCAGGGTAACATTTTACCCTTCTTGGGGTATTGGGGTTCTTAATCGCGCATTTTGTATTGGCGTAAAAAAACGAGATATACAGCAAAATATACAGAATATCCAATAAGCAGTTGTTACAATATTTATATTGGAGTTTACTCCTTGATTGACTGAAGCTATATTTGATTATTCTGTTGAAAAATTGAAAATTTTTACGCAGCAAGGATTTATTTTCAGGAGCGCCAATTTGATGATGACAATTATATTATTGATTATCATCAACAGACAACGTACATGGGGACAGCTTGGACCTTGGAGAAGGTAACATGTTATTTTTCGCATATGCAGGAAAAAATTTAATAAAACAATGCAATTGACAATTGATATTAAATTCAGAAACGCGAGACTACGTATGAACAGATCACGTCGTCGGCCGGCTTTTAGCGCGTTGATACAAAAGACTCAAAGATGTTAAGGCATTTCCATTTTCCTCTACTGAAGACAGTATCTACAATATACCTTCAATGAAGTTTCAACTTTACCCTTCTCTATTTTAGTGTTCGTATTGCATATCACGAAATAAAAATGCAGACGCCAGTGAACCTCTGCTAAGAGGAAACGGATGTTATTTTGAGTGGAGTAAGAATTTCTATCCATAATCGTATATTGCTGTGTTCAGAATTGAATTTTGGCGTTGCGAGGATATTTCGACCTTATCGGGTATCATTTATGGTGAGTTTTCCTTCGTTCTACGTGTAAAGCAGGTGCGACAGAGTGCGGCGACAGGGTACAATTTGAATAAATTTGATCGCTTCAGCGGTACCCATTGTGGAAGGGTGAATGATATCGAAAAGTGATATTTGTCGTGATGAAATTGGTAGCTTGCGGATTATCAAGACTTCCATGTGAATTGACTTTATTGTTTTCAATCTACACAAGTAATTCAGGCGGAGTTTTCATCGGAAGATAATATTATCTTTAGCAATTTCCCGGATACCGCCTCGTTGTATCCGTCGGTTGGTTGCTGGTACAGTTTGAATTCCTTGGTATACTACACAGTAAATCAGCTCTGTAATTGTAAGAATAAAAGAAAGGATTGTATTACAGAATGCAAACCATACCGTATTCCGCATTCACAAACCAGTGATCTTTATATAAGATCACAGTGATTTTTATATAATTTTTATATAAGTAATAGAGGTATTATTCTAGAATATAGGTATTAGTATTTCCTTATGGTGACTTGCACGATATTTTAAAATATAATTTTAAATTTGCAGTCACAATGGCTAATAAACTATGTATTTAGCGCTCAATTGAAAAAAAAAATCCATATAACTAACAAAAATAATCCATAATAATTAATAAAAACTTTAATGCCCTAATCAATGGATATATACACCGGAACGCAAATAAAAAGGGTCGGTTACAAAATATTCAATATCTTCAAAAGTGATCTACGAGTTTAAAAAAATTAAATGGGTTGTTGCGTACTTACGTCCCTTCCCGCATGTATCCCGTATGTATACTTACTCATCCCGTCAATGTAATATCAAAAATAATCACTTCAATAGTGATCAGCAACCTCAAGATAAAAGCCACAGACAATTATTCACAATATAATTTTGTTACAATAGATAAAATCAATGGAATTTTGAATGAATTTATTAATTACATATTATAGGAAAAGAAAAAGACCATACCGACAGCACCTGACATAGGTTCCACCGAGATTTGAACTCGGATCGCTGGATTCAAAGTCCAGAGTGCTAACCATTACACCATGGAACCGTGATGCTCTCACTTCGAAATTTACGTTATATTCTATGTTCGATTCAATTTATGACGTCAGACATTGTCTTCACCAATCAAAGTGATACTTAGGTGAAAGGTGAACGAACACGTAGAACGTTTGACCTTAAAATTCACATCTGCTTATTAGCCTAAATATTTGGTTACAATAAACTATGTTTATACAATTACTTTAATGTTTTCCTTCGACCAGATTTTAAAACAAACTTAACAAGTAAGTTGAAATATATTGTGTACGAAGTGGATTCTTTATTTCTGGACTGGATGCGATTTGGCACATATTGTTTATTACCTGGATTAACATATAGGATACTTTTTAATCTGGAAAATATTATATTATTAATATAAAACCGCCGAAAAAACTGAAAAGCATAAAATAATCTTATTATCATTTTACCAAGTAATTTTATATTTTTTTTGTGGCTATAATCTAATATTTACTACATGCTTAATTTTCAATTTTCCCACCCTTAGGGTAGGATTTTTTTTCCAAATTTATACGAGACCAACTTCGAGGTGTACCCTATCCACTAAAGAAAGAATTATCAAAATCGGACTACTCTGTAAAAAGTTATGCGTGGTTATACGCTACAATCGGTGAGTGAACAATCAATCATCCCCTGTTTTCCTACCCTTAGGGTTGGAATTTTTGTTTTCAAATTAAAATGGGACCTCCTTGGGGGTGCACTCTTTCAAATAAAAAAAGAATTATCAAAATCGGACCACCCTGTCACAAGTTATGCGTGATCATACATAAAAAAAAAATATACGCGTCGAATTGAGTACGTCCTCCTTTTTGTTTTTTTGTTTTCGTCGGTCGAAAAAATAGTCGCCACTATCACCGTGGCGGCGCTACGCCACCGTCGTCACAGGAATAAAGATGAAATCATTCATTCAGAAAAATGAACTGTTTTTGAGGAAGGCCGACAGTCGCAGGCAAAAGCTAGTATAATTCAAAAATCGAACATCTCCCTCCAACAGTAATGACACCATAAATCCGTCAGGGCCAGAGTAGAGGGCCGAAATCTTCGGTCAATCTCGCGGGACGGACAATCATCGCCGGTGGCCTGGAAATGCGAGCGCAATACTGCATCTATTATTCACAATACTGATTGCGTACGGAACGCACGTGAATTTTGTTGAATTATATATGCTTGCTATTCTGACCGTATAGGGGACGTACTCAAAATCATGACCCATTGTTTTATTTCTTCTTCCACCCAATTTAGCATCTGTGAATTGGGCATCCCGTCTGGAAGCAGTAACCATGGAATACTGCCTCTGAAGATCGAAGTGTTTGTATTAAGCTTAAACTGTATTAGAGAATTTTGAACCAAATCTAAATAAGGTTTAGATATAAATAACACTTGTGCCATCTAGGTGTTATAAGTGGTTAAGGACATGGCGACCAGACAAGATAGCAAGTGGACCAGACCAGTATCGAAGTTTACTTTCAATCATGTTACCTATCCTATAGGTCCTATAGAATGAATTTGTCATATTATTTCAGTAAAAGAGATTCAGAGATATATCTACTTAGGTTCCCCTAAATATGTTTTAGTATATAATATCGTTGCTTAAAAACTAAAGGGACATAAAACAAAAAAAAATACAAAAATGTTTCTTATTGCAAAAATACAATCACAATCCTTCATATTGTATATGTTGCAAAACCACTTATGATTGTCGAATATTTTTATATTCAAAAGAAACTTATATGCTTATATCTCTTCTAGTATTCAGTTTATTATGAAAGTACTATAGAGTTTTACTAGATATATAAAGATTCGCAGTATAAGGTGATATAAAAGTTGGTTACCTATTTAATATTTGCCTAATGTTACACTTTAAAAACGGTTATTTCATTTTCACAATTATCAGAATATTAGTATTTAGTAGTTCGTCAACCTATCTTGTCTGATGAAGACATAGATATAAAACAACACATTGCAAACATTTCTTTTTACAAATAATATTTTAGTAGTAGTCATTTGGGCAGCCCGTCTGGCGGCAGTAACCACCACCTTACAGAATGCCACCGTGAAATAACAGCATATGTGCTGTTGCGTTTCGGTGAGTGAGTAAGGGATGCCAGAGTCAATTTACCCTATCTCTCCCTTATCCCTTGTATGGTGGGCAGCGCACTTTTAGCACTTATGGCGTTTCTTGTGTTATAGGCGACGGTAGCCACCTACCATCAAGTGGACCGTCAGCCTGTCTGTCGACCTAAACATAAAAACAAACCAACCTCTCTTTAAAAAAGTCGATTCACCCGGTGCCTGCGTTAAAACAATAGCAAAAGAATGAGTACGCCCCTGTGCTTGTTGTACTGCGTGCTAACAGGCGTTTAGCGTCCACTCTATTCCCCTGAGACAGAGCTCCTTTCCGCTCTACTTCTAAATCTAACAATGTTTTTTTCGACATGTACCGGTCGTAATCAAATAAAAGCTGAATTCAACATATTTATAAGTATTAGGCGACTCGGAAAATTGCTTGTTTATGTAGCTTTCTAGTGCACTGATGTGTTATTTTATTCCTTTAAAAGTCCGAAGAAAGTTTGATGTAATTACTTACCTAGTATGGAAATAAAATGAATGATTTTTTTTATTTAAAACCTGTAATTATAAATATAATTGTTTATGTTTTCTTAAGTTTTAAATGCGCAAGACATTTTTTTTTAATTCACAATATTCTTAGGTGAAAATTAATTTTACGTCTTAACAATGTTGCAATATTCCGTTATAACGGAATAATGGAATACAGAGGCAAATGTATGCGAAATTATTTTAAACTAGCGACCCGCCCTCGGCTTCGCCCGCGTCCGATCGCTACCAAACTTTAAAGGATTATCCGCTGCACTATGGCTGAAGATTGTCTGAAAGTTTCATCAAATTCGGTTTAGCGTTCTATAGGGGTCATACGGGGACATACATACACTGCCTTTTATATTACATAAGGAGTAGATAAAAAAGGAGATAGAACTATCAATGTTAAAAATTATTGAACCATAGAGTAGGTAATATTTGTAAACATAAACTAAAACGTATACAAGGCAAGGCTAAAATTAAAAATAAATATGAGAATGGTCTGTGTTAACAATGCACTTGATCAATTTGGTGCCGCCCTTTATCAACCATTAGGTTAATGATAACATCGATCATAACAGTGCAAACAATAGTTTATAGGATGGACAAACATTCTGTTCTAATAATCAGGTGATTCAGTTAATTGGATTAAGTCTTCTTATATACTATTATTTGCTGATGAAGTATACTTAGTACCCCTTTAAAAGTCTTTTATTTCTGCTTTTGGTTTACAAATAAAAATATTGTTCAACTATTTTAATTAATTATTTTTATTTTATTTTGTTATGTTTTTATTTATTTATTTAATTTTAATTTTTTATTCAATTTTTTTTAATATTTATATAAAAGCAATAAATATTTAAAAAAAAAAATTAAAACTAGTACCTAATAATGGCAATGAGAAGCGAAAACTTGGTAAATGTTTACAAAGATTACCAAAATTATACACAGGATATATTTTTCTAAGAACTCAATAAGTTCTTAAAAAAAAAAAAAAGTTTATTATAATAATAATTCTCAATAAGTTTGCTTCAATAAACCAAACTGTTTTATTGCAAAGCTCACAGTTTTGCAATGTAAATGAGGTCTCATTTATAGTTTTTTTGGTATATTAAAATATTATGGATAAATGAATGGTAGAAATGGACCGAGTGTGATTGCACTTATTGTTTGTGTATCCAATATCCATAAATGCTATTTACAATCCATAGAGTCCAATAGAGATGTCTCGTTTCATACAATATAATTTCGTATAGCAAATTGGTTGACTTTACTTCTCTGCAGATTTTGTCACAGGCAGCCTTCGCGAATTCCTAAGTGGATTAATCGCAAAAAGCTCTAGTTACAAAAGAGAAATTGGATAGTCCAAAAATATTATTATGTAAATGTATTACAACGAGGGTAATGCTGATCTTAATTTAATTTGTATTTTGTCTTAAAAAGCCGTTGAGAGAGCACGATTTGCTCTTCCCTCACAGACTTCTTAAGTTACTGATTGTATTAAAAGACAATAAGGCTGTGAGTACACAAGTGACGAATAAAGCCGAGTTCACATTTGTATCTAAATTTCTTATTTTTCTTCATTATTTTCTTTTTATTTAATTATGTTAGTTATATAGAATAGGTCAGAAGCAGATTGGATCCACTATCGACCCACGGTTTCTTTTGTAAAAGTGAGTTTTGTATCATCAATCAATCATCATCAATCAATACTAATAATAAATATGTAAACTTAGTTCTGTTAGTCACGGAGTAAGTTACTTTGATTTTAGAGATATTGAGTTTATAGACTCTATACATTATACTGAAACTAAATTGACCATTTTTAGATTTTTTTCTGTATGTACATGTATGTATTATGTATATCAATCATCAATACTAATAATAAATCTGTAAGGTTCGGTCATGGAGTAAGTTACTTCGTTTTCAGAGATATCGTGTTTATAGGCTCTATACATGATACTGAAACTAAATTGATGATTTTTAGATTTTTTTCTGTATGTATGTATGTTCCTCCATAACTCTTAAACGAATTAACTGATTTTCATGAAACTTGGTAGATAAACATTTAGACGTACAGGATACAGGATAGACTACTTTTTTCTTTTTCAACGCAGACGAAGTCGCGGGCGCCAGTTAGTCTTTACATATATTTTATGTTAAGGCCGCATCACACATGCTGACAGTCCACTTGATGTAAGGTGGCTACCGTCGCCAAAGGTGCTGTAAGTGCCCTGTTGAATTGGAATGTTGATTAGGAAGAAATAGGGTTAAATTGGCTCTTGCATCCCTTATACTCACTCACCGAAACACAATAGCACACATGCTGATCTTCTATAAGTAAAAGGAAGCGCCCTGCCATTACTTTCCAGATCAGATAGAATTTTGAAAAGTTAGTTTCCATAGTTGGCCTTGACGGGAATCGAACCCGAGAACCCCAAGACAGAGCTTTAAGGCAAGCACCTTAACCGTTGGACCTGTGGGCTGTGGGCTAATCAAAATGAAAAACAATACTTTAAATACATAGTCATTTATTTAAGTGACAATATTTAATAACTTGTAATATTTAGGATATAATGATTGCACGTAGGTCTTTGGATTTGTTACATAATTATTAATTAATATTTTACAATATTTACAATTGAATATATACATTTAGTGTTACATTTATTTAACTAGAATTACATTTGTAGACATTATTTATAACAAAATTATAATATTTTTATTTTAGGGTATTAATTTGTGTGACAAAAATTAAAAGCTAATAGAATTGCTTTGGTAGTCAGCTTTCAGTGTCGTAAAACTATCTTTAGGTACCTACAGATTTATAAAACCGATCGTAGTGGAGTCTCTTCGGGTCTTACATCTTGTATAGGAAGTTTTAGATTAATTCCTAATATAGTATGAATGAAATTAGTGTCAAGTAGAAACACCTTCTGCAGTTCTGCATAAAAGTATTAACAAGATAACCTCGAGATTCCGCTATGTTCGGTTTAATGACTTTTACTATAAAATTATAACAATTCTTAATAGACAACATATTGACATTGATCAGGTAACAATAATAAGTGCTGTGTTTAATTTTCTCTTACAATCCAGTGCTAATATTATTGTGGTACATACAGGGTTGTTTGATGACAGGGTTGTTGCGGATGAAGAATATTTAACATCTGCGGATGATATGAAATCAGATGAGGATTACATATAGATTTAGTTTTTAATACAAAATAAATGATTTGAAATTTCAATAATTTTTTATTAAGTATAAAAATAAAATAAAAAAAAAAAGTATGTAATCAAACTTTAAGAAGAAAATTTAAACAATTTTAATTAAAAAAATTCACAGATTTCGTGCTTCATACACGACTATCGAGCACATTGGAAATGAATGTACGTAATTAGAAATTATGTTGTTCTGACTTGTTGACTTCTTTCAAAAAGGCAAGGCCCGATTTATTTATTTTAAAATTTTAGCTTACTAAATTGTCCAGAGGTGTTATTCTCAAATTTTTGATATTATTCTTCGTTTCTAAAACATCGAGCGCCAAAATCAAAAATTCGGAAAAATGTTCAAATTTTTTTCACTATTTCGACCATAAATTTTTTCGTTTTTGACTTTTTCGAAAAATTCTTTTTGCACCTTACAACTCTCGTTAATACGCGTCTTTTGAACGTTTTTTTGAATAATATCATATCTTTACAACTCTTCGAGATATCGCACTTTTTAGTGAAAACGAGGACTATACTTACTTAGGCGAAATAAAAGACATTTCCAATGTCAAAACTGAAATAATTTCATAATTCATTTTCGGGAAATCTGTAGGACTACCACTATATCCTCATCCGCTAAAGATTCATATCGATTTTATTGTAGATGAAGATTAAAGGTCTAAATCGTTGCGGAAGCTTCGTATGCGAATTTCGTTTCATAATGAATAGGTATATTGTAATTAGCGACAACTAGAAATATAGATTCTAAGACTTCTAAGTCTTTAGAAGTTTGTGTCGTCGACAGAGACGAATCAGGCGACAGTGACAATAAAAGAGCATATCGATAAAAGACTACGACTACGACCAAATGGATGCTTTATTTACATTTTAGGAATGTATTTTTTGTACAATTTTATTCGCGGGAATGTAAAATAAATGAACAATTAAAAATATTAATAAGTAAACTTTGTTTTAACATTATTTTTAAATAGCAATTATATGCTTAATAAACCTATTTATGTAATCTTAAAAATAAACATAATAGCGAAACAATATGGCAACATTAGGTACTTACATGTTCAGTTTATTAAGGTCAAATAATTACATTATTATTTTTATTTCTTATTATTAATATTATCTAATAATTACGACAAATATCGCGTGTCTTTACATTGAGATCAGAACTCACAATTCACAAAGCCTTTTGTTTTTACAATTAGTTACTATTTATTTTATTGTAATAACTCTATAAACACGTGTTTTTTTCCTACTATTTTTCACTTACAAGTAGTCAATGTACAAGTTTTGTGTATTTGTCATTAAACAGCGTCAACTGTTTGTCGATAAATGCGTCTGCAAGAAACCTTACCTTACTTGGTATATGTAAAAAAGCATTATTTGAGACTAACAATTTAACTTATAAAGAAATCTATTAATTCGACTTTGCACTTTGATGGAATGCGACTAATTTCCCATTATTCTGACAAATAACCTCAAATGAAAATTATAATTATTCTATATTATATATTTCGAAGTTATTTTTTTTTAAATGTATCTACAAACTAACTTTCAGTATGAAACAGCGAAAAAGAGCACATACTATATAAATTCCTTGTGTTAATGAATAGGGGATTAACATCTATTCGACAACTTAACACGTAATTTAATTACTAATTAATTAATATTATATCGAAAAAAAAAACTGGTTTCTTATTAGGGACCGATAAGAAAATAATATTTGTAACTCATGTATGATATAATATTTTTGTGTCTAACAGATATTTACAATCCCATTATTCACTAACGTAACCTAGGACACCTGTATATTTTTCGAAAGGTACTAATTACTTACTTACCTATGCATAGAATAGAAAAAAAAATGTTGTCTTTGGCTACATATTTCAAGCACCTCTATGAAATGTTCATTTGGTTTTTTTCCTTAAAAGGTATTATTAAAAATGTTTGAAAGATTTTTGATGCCAAGTAAACACGTATTATTAGCCCCAAAATTCGTTTTATAAGCTTGTATCTAATCCAGGTTTTTTAAATGAGTGAGCTAAAACACCTAAGCTTTCGATCAAAGGGTCGCCTTACTTTACTGGAGTAGTGAGTGAATTTTTTGCTTTACAAGTGACTTAGAATTAAATATAACTTTTGTTTTTTATGTGGCCTTAGCGCCAGTTTGTAGGCACGAAGGCTGTTGAAGTTCAGGACGCCAATGGCTGCAATGGTGGCACTGTAGTGCTCATGTGGGGAGCCCTGAAATCAGGGTGCTGAGGTCGCATATCAGGATGAGGAGGACGAAGATCTATAAAACAAAGAAAAAGTTAACTTTAATTTTATTATGATAGAATCATTCATAATAATAGACCATGTGAAATTGTTTATGGTAAAACAAATTATGCAGATAAACACAACAATATTGATTTCGCAGTTACAAATTATGCAAAGTTGACACACTCTTGAAGAAGACGTCACCGACCCGAGCGTGACGGTTCACTTTCGGTCACTTTCTCAGCAAGTTTTCACTTAGAAATTACAACTCTATAAAAATATGCAACTAACCTATTCGATGTTCGACCGCATGCATGTCGGGCGTGTGCATAGCATGGACGTCGGTATGCGGAGGTGGCATATGCGGCTGGGGAGGCCTTAGGTCCGCATGCTGTGTCTCCCTGTGCCTCCGCAGATCCACTTTCCTCTGGAACGCGCGTCCGCAAAGCTCACAAGCGAATGGCTTGAAGCCAGTATGTTTGCGGGAGTGTGTGATCAAGTTTGAACTTTGGCTGAATGCTTTTCCGCACACTTGACATTTGTGGGGTTTCTCTCCTGTTGGAAAAAATACATAATCTTTAATTTTTTTGAGAATGAAAAAAAGAGGATTAAACTTAATTTACCAATACATATAAATACAAAAGTTATCTTTAGGTTTTTACGGCTAAATCACTTTGCTTCGCTATTAACATATAATCCAAAGGTTAAGCCTTTGGTTAAATTTTGTCTTTCATACGGGCGAAGCTGCTATTATTATTAAACGCCGGCTTGGCCCAGGTGGAATAAAGTAGGTACTTTACAAATAGTGAAAAGATTTAATTTCTACATTGAAACTAGGTATATCACATGCATTTATTATGGTCCGTAAGCCAGGCACTAATTTTGTCAATGATTTCCTCTCAGTCGATAATTTGTAAGAGAGAGTTGTATCATGATGCGTTGTGAACGTCAGCTGCGGCTCCGATGGTGGGTTGAGCAGTGGTAGCCCGTTGCACTTTCAGAGCATCAGCTGACAAGCATTCCACCAAGATATAGCCAGCTGCCTTTTTTATTTATTAACAGTAATACATAAACTATCATCTGATAAATTTTCTATTGGGTGGTAATCACTGAACACGTATATATTCGTGTGACCTGCTGACGTATAATCCACCATTTTATAAATAGCTAACAATTTTGTTTCTTCAAAATATTAGGCTAACTATAAGTTGATGAATTTTTAATCGGGAATAAATGATTAATAAAATATTATATGCTTTATAAGAAAGCTGTGAAAATGATTAGATACCTATAAAGTAACCCAATAAAGGAGACTTACAAATCGTCGGCCTAATTCGTTAAAATCGTGTTTAAAACTTAATTATGTAGGTCACTGATTAGGACATGGACATCCATTGATGGATGTAGGCCTTCGCCAGGCGTGTATCTTTGATATAGCATTAAAGATAACTTTATCTCAGTCTAGTGGTATTAATCCACGTCTACGTAATCTCTGCCAAGTCCGAAAACTATTACGTATTCCACTCACAGCCCACTACTGGACTTCATAAAATTTATCGCTGATCCAACACATTGCTGACACAAAACGGTATAACACAGGAAACAGTCGTGAATCTGGTGTATGTTTTAATCAATGTTATTTCTCTGGGGTAACATAAAATTAACTAAACTCCTTTGATTCTTTTGTGAATGTTAACAATTAGTTTGAATATTTACATTTGAAAAAATTCATCATAAAATGTTGTAGGTACCTGTTATCTACTATTAGTCCAAATATCTTTGTTTTTTGTGTAAAATAGAGATATAATGTTAATATTACCGATGTTACTAGGCTAGACTAAGTGGTTATTACCTTGTAACCTATCTCTCACTTATTTAAACCGATTAAGTAATAAATTATTTTTTCCCTACTGTTAAACTTTTCCTTATACTGTGCTATCGATTTAATCGTATATTAAAAGTTTATGTGTATCGTGATTCAAGGGGAAGAATTTAATATTAATTTTATTATATAACAGTTGTTTTATTATTAATTTATTATGTTACAGTTGTAACATAGTAACAATAAATTGGTATTTTCTAGTTATAATTATTTAACTAAATGTTATTCAAATATAGGTGTTTACGAGCCCATTGGTCGAGGGATTAAAGTGTTCAGCGCTCTGTTTATGGGGTCTCAGGTTCGATTTCCAGCTAATTCCACCATTGCTCTAAACGAAACGAAATTCACTTCGCACCTAGAAAATGAATTATTAAAAATTTTAATGTTGATAAAGTTACATTTTATTATCCTTTTTAAAAAAGGTCACTTATTATCACTATAGTAAATTAATTAAATAATGTTAGAATTCATCCAAAATCAAATAATAATAAAAAACTAACACTCTTTAGCCTAGTTTTGTGACAGGGTTTATCCCTGCAAAAGATAAGTTAAGTTTTTCAACTTTTTTGTTTAAGTTTTTTTTGTTTAAGCAACAAGCGTTGCTTCTGTAAGTGTTGTAAGTGCTGTAAGTGCGCTTAATTTAATGAATTTAATCAAAATTAGTGACGATAAGAGGCGGGATTCATACTAATATATCTTTTATAATATTAGTATGGATGTTTATGGGCGCAGTTGTTATGAAGTGCAAGTTACGTGGTGCTACGAGCCACAGCCTACGGCGTAGCAGACAAACTATATGCTTGTAATTCAGTTACATGCAGCCAATGCGGGACAGTGGTGCGCGGTAGGCTGGCAATTACGTACAAATCACGGCACGGCACCGATACCACCTAAGTTAGGTGTAGCATTTGGAAAAAGGGCCAAGTCCGTCAATCAAGGGGTCTGGCGAGCAGTGACTTCATTAGAGCGAGCGAGAGACTCCGCCACCGTCCTGTTTTAGCATCAGTGTCGCATCGCGAGAGCAATTTATATCCGTCGTGCCATTGGGCCGTGATTGCGGCGGCTCCTCCCCACGTCGCGTAGCAACGAGAGGGGGGATTCCCCACTCTCACCTCCCTACATCCCGACCCCGCGTTATGGATCGCAATTTTCCTTTGAATTGGAAATCAGAGCAGTTCGCCGCGAGGCTCGCTCGTTAGCCGCTTCCATCTTCACGATACTTCCTCTGTCTGCAGATTTTTATTGGCGCACGTAAGAAAAAGATGTTCCCTTTGTACGGGGGCCCCGCAAATTGGGATGTTTTCGTACGTCGGCCTCTTTTATTTCAGCGTCTCGGCGATGTTCACTCTCGAAATAGCTTGGGGAACACGTTTAAAATAAGTATTCCTATCAATTCCTGCTTTAAATTTAGTTTTACACTTTAATCAAGGTTGTACAGTACCTAAATAAAATGTTGGTAATCAAATCAATTAATCAATCATTTTGGCTTAAACCTCATTTATTTCTAGTTAACAGATAAAATGTTAAACATGTTTCGATTAATCTGTTGATCTGAACCAAACGTATCGAGAATAAACATAAAAATATTTATGTACATTTGAGTTTAAAAGTTGAGAAACACCCCAAGATAATAAAAGAATAATTTTTGAAATTACCATCCCATTAAAATCCATTTACAAATCAAAAAGTAATCTGTAAAAAAGTTTTCAAATAAAATTCCAACTCTCGACCGGCTTAAGGGCGTCTCGTGAACTTATTACAGTTCGCAGTTCGCACCTACTTTGCGCGAAGTGCGTAAAATCTTCGCACTTCGCCTCTTAACAGCGTAATTACGGGGCGATATTACAGAGGGTTGTCGGGGGTGAGGAGAGTGAGGCGACTGGTGATAATTATTTTCAAGGGGCGCAGAAACGGGACGATTGTTTTAATGAATTATTGATTTGTCCCGCTGAAAGTTCCCAAATCGATTTATCTGATGACAGCTTTATTATCGGTTTATTCGTGTGCCTATAGGTGAATAAAACAGACGATTAATTATCACTATTAAAACTGTAAGAGTGGATAAAATAGCTAGTCTTTTAGCACAACTCGGAAAATATTCTTAATAAGCACAAACCAATTTAATTAATTTGATTTTGACTAACTCCTATCTGCTGTTTATCATAGAAAATATTTAAAAAAAACGAGTAAACTAAAATCCCTACTTAAACCGAGCCATTTTGTAAGGTCGTATACAGATTTTTACAAGGACTTTAGCTTTACATACGTACTTCGTCGCTAAGTTTATGAACTGTGTGTAAATGTCATATTAATTTCGAGACTAATACCTCTTTAGTTATAATAATTAGATTTCGAATTCTGTAGAAATGAAATCCTCTTCTTCTCATTTTATTAAACTTTTAGAATTGGAACGCTTTTATAGAGAATTCAAAATGGCTTATAGCCCAGTCAAATTATTTCGCCCGACCGAGATAAATTCAGGCGATTTGTCTATTAACTCAAAAAATCAGGGAAAAGGTAATGTGCAAAGAACAAATATTTCTTTATTCGTTACCGGTTCTGTGAGAAGAGTCTGTAAGAAGATGAACATACTAAAAATCCTTAGTGGGAATGTGCTCTGATGGGTTTGACGGTACCATTTTTCAGGTTTTTGCTAATATCGCTAAGCATTATGATTACAAAAGATTCTACATAAAACTCTAAGATATCTATGCTATAAGATGTTCTATAAAATGTTTTATATTCTTGAAAAGTCAAGGACCATGTAATAGATTTTTTTATTTAGAAGATGCTCCTCTCGAAAATATCTCAATCGATAGAGTTACAAATAAGCTGACACTGAAACGTAACATGCCGCGTTAAGTATTAAGTTCCCCGGTTGTGATTGAACGCACCTAGAGAAGCGATAACCGTAAATCCACGCGGATCTTGCACGGATACGGATATTCCGGATATAACATGGATGCCAGAGATGCATCACTTCTATATTAAATAAAAGAAACTTATGCCTTGAAAGATTGTTTAAAATTTTCAAAGTGAAACTACAATGTTGTGTTACATTTGTAATGTATTTTGTGTAGTACCAATTCAGTTTTTCAGATGATTAATATTATTTTCGTGTAGACTTCTCAAATTATTTTAAAGAAACATTATGTAGGTACATGTTTTTTTTTATATTTACTGTCCTAAATATAAAAAAAAAAACATAAAAGGTAATAAATTGCACCTAACAGTGATTCCTTGTAATAAATGCAATTTTTATCTTTATCAAATTTGCCTATTTTCTGTAACCTAAGTTACAGAAAATGTGGTCCAGTAAAAATGAGAAATGATTAGTTGGACATAATTTAGACAAATGTGTACTCAATAAATGAAAGCGTCGCAAGCAAAACACAGAAGGAAGAGATTTCTCGCAGAAAATCATCACGGGCCATTATCGAGACAGTAAATGCGAGATTCGCAATAAAATAAGCATTAATGCAATTATTGTGGGCCGAAATCCGTCCCTGGCCGGCTCATCTGCACAGTATCACAGAGCAGGATTTTTATGGGGACGTACTTTAGATGGTCGTGAATTAAATATATGATGCTACCAACTTAAAGTGCTCTGTGGCAAGATTTCACAAAATATTGTAGGCACGTTTTTTGTATGGGGGGAGCGCTTGGGTTTACACTCGTATTTTGGTAATTTCGAGTAATTTTGTCATAATTTATTGGAACTTTTATTATTATTAATACAAATTTGAAACACTTATTATAAGTAACGAATTATTTCATTGTTATTTTGTTTTATTATTATATAGCGGTAGAGCAATATCTTAAAATAAGTGATTGAATGAAATAATAATTGAATTACTCTGGTTGAGAAAATATACCACACTGCGTTGCGCAGTCATTAGGGCAGCTCGTCTGGCCCCTTACAGAAGACCCCTTTTAGGTTATTTTAAAAACTATTTTAACTAAATAAAAACAGGTCCACCATGGATAAAAAGATTTTTAATTAAAAAAATAATTAAAAATCTCAAAGCTTAATGGTTTGGATACTTAATAGTCTTCTAGCTTTAAATGCTTTAGTCTTTTAATGCTATTGGTCTTCCGTGAGGGGGTGGCTATTGCCTCTTCTACGGTTAGGGCTGCCCAATTTATATGGAAGGCAACTGCGAAACCCAGCATCTTATTACAAAAAAGATAAAGAAAGTGGTAATGAAGTAATATTTTTCACTATACTTAATGGTTATCTTTAATTAAACATGCTTATGATTATATCGGTTTTTAGGTAACTGCTTTGTTTTGAGCGGAAGACTTTTTTTAGATAAAATACGAATAATATGAGTCAAAATTTGTAGATATTTTGTATTTTTATATTTATTATCTTAATAGCACTGAACTCTTAGTGGGAAGTATTAAAAGCAATTTTCGTAAATCAGTACGCTGAACGGCGTTCTTAAACAATAAAAAACAAAAGTGAGCTATAACAATAATTTAAGAGTCTACTTCCAAGAGGTTAATAATTCAGTTGAGTTATAAAAAACGACGGAGAAAATTGGGCGCAGGTAGCTCATGAATTCTCGTGCAATTTACATGTTCATTGATTATTCAAACAGTTTTCCAGTAAGGTGCGCTCGCGACACTGTGTTTGGTTGTTTCTTTTGAGATGCACCTCTTTACTGAACACTGTGTTTTGCGTGTAGGGTTGTGTCGATAATGTTCAATCTTCTGTGTGTACTTATTTGTAAAGGGTTAAGAACTTTTTTATGATACATAAACTTAGTTCAACTACAAAGACTGTGGGAAAAAAAATTACATAATGTATACTTATAAAATCGTTTGTACTGGCTGACTATCAGTCAAAACTAAGTTGAATTTTGGAATAAACCTATTATTTTATAAGGTGACCATTCGCTAAGAAAATATTTTTGAAGTGCCTGCCAATTTTTTAATTAAAAAAATCAACAAATAATAATATTATTTGCGAAAATAATGACATTCACGTAGGACCTATGGACTGCTAGTAGCTATTTTCTTCTATGCTAATGATGACTGAATGTGATATAAATTAGACGATTTCGTAGCACGATCGCCCTTTGTGGACTTTTCAATATTTCTGTGTAATTTAGCACAATGGCAACATTAGATAATATGTAGGTACATTAGATAAATGTTCAAAGTAGTCAGTTCTACGAACCAATTTAAAAAATAAACAAAAATATTAAATAATATATTAATAATTTATTTGTTATTTTAATCCAGTCTAATCGAAGACATGTGTACTTTACCCATAATACAATCACACGTTTTAGAAGTTACAACACAGTCTTTGTAACAGGAAAACGAAGTTTCTGCTCGGTGGAGTAAGTCGATGAATAGAGACTGCACTTAGACGAAACCAGGTGCGGGATTAAAAGTCAACGAGCGTCTGCAAAACTGCACAGCTTCAAGTGAATTTTAACTTGAACACATAGACAAAATATCTGTATGTATGTACATGCAATTTCCTTGTATTTTTCAATAGGCATTAGGTAGGGACACAGTAAAGTATTGTCTGAATTGGACGTTAGTCTGGTTAGATATATTAAAGTGGATAAAGGACTAAACTCGAATGAAGTATGTTATATGCTTTGAAAACTTACATATTATAGAATAAAGTCGCTGTCCGTATATCTATCTATTTCTCCGCTAACTTCCATATTCCATTTAAATGAATTTATATTTGTAAATACATGAGAATCTTATGTTTCATATCTCTATATTTTTTCTATATTTATCCACCTATGTTAAAACTAATAACTCTACTAAGAGTTTGAGAGGAGCATCTTTAAAATATTTCTTTCATCGTATAACAGAAATTACGTTTAAAAAAACTAAATAATGTGTACTGTTATATAGTTGAACAGATTACATTTTATAAGATATGCTAGATAGCAGAAAAAATATTTTTTACTCTAGGGCAGTAAGGGTATCTTTATATAGTAAAGATGTTGGTAATACTCAAGGCACATACATATATCTCGGCAAATCCAACGGACTGAAGACGGCGTGATTACCGGGGTCGCTAGTGAAGTGCGGATTTTCCCTGAGAGAATCCCAGTTTACGATCCCGCGTGCCTCACCCCCACCCCAGTGGGGGACGGGGGATGAGGGCTGGGCGGGAAGGATGACCATCCAAGTATGTGGGTGGCGTATGGATTTAATATGAACTAAATGTACAATATACTGTCTAAGTAGCCAAGTAAAATGTTTGCATACTCACTGAATCTGCATTTCGTATTAGTATGCATTGAATTGAAGTTTGAATGAACTAGCTGGCGCCCGCGACTGAAAAAGAAAAAAGTGGCCTGTCCTGTGTCCTGTACCTTTAAATGTTTATCTACCAAGTTTCATGAAAATCAGTTAATTCGTTTAAGATACATACATACAATACCTACTTACAGATTTATTATTAATATTGATTTTAGTAAATAAATCTCTATCTATATAAAAATTTCGTGTCACATGTCTGACGCCAATGAATTTTTAAACTACTGGACCGATTTTGATAAGACTTCGTAACTATTTATGTGTAATTTGTATAGCTAGTAAATTATAATTAAATAAAAAAAAAAACCGAATATACGTAAGTGTAAACCAAATTGGATAAAAATATGAAATATTAGATGAAAATAAATAATTAAGGAAAATGCAAATTATTTTTTACAAAAGAAGAGTTTATTTTTTACAAATCTTTATTCTGTTGGATATGATTTTTTTTTTAATTAAATTAAATTTCCCCAAAAATATTATGTATTTTTATATTAGAAATCCATTTGGGTAACAAAATACTAATTTGCGATTACAATCTTTTAGACTAACAGTGGCAATCAAAATTTTGATTGAATAAACAAACCCCTGAGAGGATAAACATTGAAGAGCACCTTTCAATCTTACATTTGCGAGTAAGAAAACACTCTTGCTTCTGAGGACCTAACCTCGAATCACATTCGAATTTACGCAACGAAATTTCTCCATACTAACTATTCGGCCGTCAAAATTTTGCTAATTAATATTTCGGAAGTAATCAGAAATATAATTAAATGCAGGATATATATATTGGAAAAATCAAAATTTACTTGCTATATTTATTTCGAAGCCATATACAATAAGTACATATACAAATACAATACAATAAATATGAACAAAAGTAGGTAAGGCTGACGAGCACTAAAGAAAGGCTTGTAGTGTAGATACTGGTACAATAAATTAATCATATCACTCACTCAAGTAAATATTAAGCTATATTCCTACTTATGTGTTACATAGTTTGATTTGTCATAACCATAGAAATATAAGTTGTACTTAAGAGCCGAAAATTCTTTTGGTAATATCGATTACTGGCTTCGCGTTAAGCGCCCATGAACTAATGGTGAATTGGGTGCGGCGCAATCTTGTGACGAGAGGTCGGCAAACACAGCCATCTTCGTCGGAAAACAAAAGGGAATTTCCTATCTACTCCTGTCGAAAAACTGCTTTGTAATCTAAGGAAAATAGATTGAATACAGTGCCACGGAAAGACGGACTTTTTCAAGTTGTTCTTGTAACTCGAAAAGAAATGAATGTCTTTCCGGATAGAGTCTCTTTAAACCAACGATCTTATTTACGATAATAATTATTTTTACAATTTCCAATACGATTTGTCTTGGATGTCTTACTTATTGAGATTATTTAACTCAAGTGTTATTATGATAATACATAAATATGACATTACTTACTTGACAATTTGTATTGGTATGTCTTTCTTAAAAAAAAAATGAAAATTTATTTAATGAGTATACTTAATCAACTTAAATTTGATCTCAGATCTTTTCTACTCAGAAATAAAAATGTAGGTTCCATTCCATGTTGCCTTTAATTTTATCGCAATGCCGTGGGGCATTAGAGAAATTTGTTGTTAAGTTAAAATATGCAGAGGTCGCCGGGGACATTTACGATTCGTTTCTTTCTCGGAAAAGATATGTGTTGTGTGTAAACGCCACTTACAAGGTAGATTTATGGACCAACAGTTTTGGGTTCGCTGTGTTTACGAATCTGAGTGGTTACACGGCCATCTTAAGAATGCGGAATCATTTCAACTTTTCTAACGAAACTTTGTAGTGTAAGTATAGAAATAATTATATGATTTTTTTTACAAGTATACAAGGTATACAAGAAAATCAAAGTATACACTGTCGCTCAGAAGAATTTATGAGTAAAGATGAACATGACCGTTTTGTCCAAGTCCAAGTGATAACGGTTTTTTAGGCGTGAAACGTTTGAGACGTTCACAAAGAAACTAACTTATTATGCCAACTTAGACTAAGGAAATATTACTATAGGTAACGTTGGTGGAGCAAACCACCGAAGGATAAATCTGTTCCGGTCTTGACAGGTGTTAAAGAGGTTGTCAAAAATTTGTGTCGCTAAAGACATACATATTATTATGTAAAGCAATTGATTGGGATAAGCAATTGATGGTTTTTGATAATAATATAAATAATCAAAAGTGTTGAGAATATTACAAGAGGACAAATAATCAAAAACATACACAAGCCTCGTCTACAAGATAATTATGAAGCAAGAAGAAATAACGCTTGAACAAATAAATTCAATTATAGCGAGGGAATAAAATTGAGGCGCTGAAGGAAAATGGTCGCGAACATCCCCACGGAAAACTAATGCGGTCCTTTTAACATTGACACTTGACAAATTCGTTAATACCAACGCTTTCCTAAAGACTGGGGGATGGGAAATGTCTATTTATCGAAAACCGCATGGGAAAACGTTACACAAGTTTATGAATATATTCAATGTGTTTTTGATTTGCTTGAATTTTCCTATAAGTTTCTTATTTAATGTTAGGACACAATTATTATACTTCTTTAATTGACCATCATTAACTTTCGAAAGATAAAATTCAGTTAAAGTTAACTGTCCAGTTAGTTTGGTAGCAGCAGCCACAACCTTACAGAAGATAGACTCGAAATGACAACATATTGTAATGCTGTTGTTTAGGTGGGTGAATAAAAAATGCCACCCACATCCCTTAACCTTTAGGTATCTCACGGTTGATTAAGTTAATTTAACATTTAGCTTAATTTCAACAAAATTTAGTTAGGTACTGTGTAAATTGGAACTATTTTTTTTTTAATTTCATTACTTTCATTACCAGTATCAAATATTTAAAATTTTACTTATTCAATTTCACTTAATTTTGGATGCAAACATCCTTACATACATATTATAAAACAAAGTAGGCACTATGCCGCGTCTGTCTTAATGTTTGTCTGTTTGCGATAAACTCAAAAAATACTGCACCAATTTTCATGCTGTTTTCACCAATGGATACATGGAAGGTTTTAGTATATAATTTACAAAGTTACGCGGGCAGCAGCTAGTGTTTATATAGATAAATCTGAAGGAATCTATCTATAGATATTTACATTTACATGTATAACTCGTATACATGTACGGTGTGAAAACTGTTCTGACTTCTTTCAGAAAGGTTAAGCTACTGGGCAAACCCTTAATTCGATCGTCTTTATTTTAGGCTTAAATTGTAGCTGACTAAACTGTCCAGAGGAGTATTTTTTAAATTTTTGATATCATTCTTTGTTTCCAAAATATCGAGCGCCAAAATAAAAAATTCGGAAAAATAATCATTTTTTTTTCACTATTTCGGCAATAACTTTTTTCGTTTTTGACTGTTTTGAAAAATTCTTTTTGCGCCTTACAGCTCTTTTGAGATCTTTTTGAATATAATATTTTTATAACTCTCCAAGATTTATATCTTGGAGATCGCACTTTTTCGTGAAATCTGGGCCTATACTGAAACGAACGAAAAGACATTTCCAATTAACTTCAATTTATTTTTATGTTGATAATGGTTCTATATCGCCACAAAAGTGACAGTCGGTTCGTCACGGTATATCTAGGGTACGTATAAGTATTCGAGCGGTCAAGGAATGTAGAGAGATTGCCGCCGCCAGTCGGGATTGCTGGCAAATATTCTGGAATGTTTCAGAATGTCCTAGTCACTTCACTTATTGCGTTGTATTTGTGACCGTTATACGGGCTGGAATTCGGGATTTCGGGCAAGGGTTTTATTATGTTGCTTTGCTATTGTCCGCGTCTTTAATTACAATATAGTTTTAGTTGCATTTGACCCTGTATTTTTACACGAGTGTTGATTTCCAACGCAATAGGAACAAAATTTTGAGTTTTTTTTTATATGATAGTTATACAAATTGAAAGAGAGACTGCATAGTTTATTCTTAATTAAAATCTAGTTGTAATCTTTGAAAAGACATCAAAACACATTATAAAAAGTCAACTAAAAATAAATTCAAGGACCTTGGAATTCAAGAATGATCTAAGTTTTTGAATTGTTAATAATTTCCTTATTTACCTAAACGGCTAATTGTTACTAAAATAATTATAAAATGAATTATTATAAATAATAGTTTATTTTTTATGTTAAGGTCGACAGACAGGCTGACGCTCCACTTGATGGTAGGTGACTACCGTCGCTTATAACACAAGCAACGCCATAAGTGCTACAAGTGCGCTGCCCACCATAGAAGGATTAAGGATAAGGGATAAGGGAGGGGGATGGGGTAATGGGCTCTGGCATCCCTTACTCACTCACCGAAACACAACAGCACATGTGCTGTTTCATGCATTTCACGGTGGTATTCTGTAAGGGGGTGGTTACTGCCGCCAGACGGGCTGCCCAAATGGCTGCGAAACGCAGTGTGCCCTACCACTACTAAATGAATATGATTTATTTTCTATGTTTTAATATGATCATAGTCAATGATTTAATTTAACAATACCAGCAGCGTTAAGACTTAAATGAAAATCCATTCCGTGTGAATGCACTAGTAGAGCGTTTAGTCGAGGAATTCGAGAGTCACCTCTCTTATTGCTTAGTGACAATTGACGTTCTCAATGTTAGGGTTCGTTGGAGACGACATTAAAAGCGCTATGTACATCTATTCACACATTTAAGATTTTAATTATGACTTGTGAGAAATTAATTTTATTCTAACACTACTTATAGCTGTTGCCCGCGACTTCGTCCGCGTTAAAAAAAATAAGAAGTAGCCTATCACGTGTCCCGTACTTCTAAATGTTTATCTAGCAAGTTTCATGAAAATCACTTAATTCGTTTAAGAGTGATGGAGGAACATACATACATATATACAGAAAAAAAATCTAAAAATCGTCAATTTAGTTTCAGTATCATGTATAGAGCCTATATACACGATATTTCTGAAAACAAAATAAATTACTCCATGACCGACCAATACAGATTTATTATTAGTAGTATGATAATATAGGAACGATCAGTATATCTTTTTTTATCTTCTTTTCTTATATAACTCCAAAACCGTTAAAACGATTTTGATAAAACTTTCAGACAATCTTCAGATTAGTCCAGCGGGTAATCCCGTGAAGTTTGGTAGCGATTGGACGAGGGCAAAGCCGGGAGCGGGTCGCTAGTTTGTAATAAAATCAAACAGTAACAAGTGAGCAAGCAAAACAAGCCCCAATTGGCTAGTTCTATAAGGGATATTCATTCAATTAGCCTCAAGTACTCTTGAAAGAAGTGCCACGCTGAATGTTTGTCGTTTGATCAAGTGCTGGATGTGGCTTGTTAGTTTTACTATAATAATATAGACCCTTAAGGTTCCCTTAAAAGTTAAGATAATTTATGCATTTTCTCATATATCTTATACTATATACTTATATACTTATACTAGTAAAGCTGAAATTTTTTGAATAATGTATACTTACCAATTTCCACTGCAAGGTTATGTTATGTTCTACTTTAAGTAGTAGCCCATGCACTTGACTTTTGTTTTTTTTTTAAAGTTTAATGTATTTAGTGTATAAAGTACAATATATTATTAAACAAAACAAATTTTAGAAATTAAACCTAATCAGTAAAGTATTGCGTAAACGTCAGTGCGGAGGTGAAAGTAGATTGTTCATTTTCAATATCTCTTACATTTATGATTTCATAAAATCCAGCCCCTATAAGTATCGTTGAATTTGATTCCATAGTTTCAATTTGTCATCCAACACTAATCCTCACCAGTGTATTACGCATCACATCCAATAAACGCAAAGATGACAAATAAATTGGCACTCAACAGGCAATAGACAATACGAGCAAGGGTTGGCCGATCATTTTGTGGGATTACACTCTAATGCCAAGCGATGCCACTGCTCCCACTTAATCATATTCAATATTTAATCTCATCGACGCCTATTCTGCTTTTATGGCCTATTATACTTTTTCATAAATCAATAATCATCTTTATGTCACAAGTATAAGCTAATGCAAAGGCAATAGAAACTAACTCATTACTATTTTTTAGTCTAGAGTTGTTACTGAATTTTGCCCTCGAAAAATAAATAGCCTATGTGTGATTCTGATGTATAAACTATAGGTATTCAGTGACGTTTTATCAAAATAGGTACCTACGTTTATCTTTCTTTATCCTTTCCTCATCCTGATATATTTTTGTCAATGCACACCAGGACTAGCAGGTATTAAAAAACTCCAAAAATTACTTATTTTTTAATTTATTTTAGGATTTCGTTAAACAAAATAAGACTCTCTGTGAACCATTGTGATATTTTTATATAAACTGTGTATAATATGTTGCTACATATAATACTCAGCGGAAAATCTGCTTCAGTCTTTACTACGTGCAGTACGTGCTTGCGGTTGGTACGCTTATGTCAGTGTACGTGGTATGGTATAATTTCTTAAATCTTTCTATTATAATATTTTTATAAAAACATAATTTCAGTTAAGCTAAACCATACATATAAAATTTATTAACACTGATTTACACAAGATTCGTTACACTGGTGGGTTTACTATAGAGCAGGGCTGTCCAAGCCGGATACGACCCATCCGAACTACTAAATGGATTAGAGGGCCGCAGATACTACTTTAATAAAAAAAAATAGTATTTGTGATAGGTAGAGAAAAAAATTACATAACATTTTCGTTTTTTGACTTTTTCGAAAAATTCTTTTTGCACCTTACAGCTCTCGTAATTACACGTCTTTTGAGCCCCTTTTGAATATCATATCTGTACAACTCTCCGAGATATAAGGGGATCGCACTTTTTCGTGAAATCGGGGCCTATACAGAAGCGACAGAAGCGAACGAAAAGACGTTTCCAATGTCAAAACCACGCCGCGGGCCGCACAAACATAAACCGCGGGCCGCATGCAGCTTTGGACTTGTTTTGGACAGCCTTGCTATAGAGTATAGAAGAATGCCGCCAAGCCGCTAAGAAATAAATGGATGTACAGAGGAGTCACACCCCAAAAACTCCCTTTGAAATACTTCAAAATATGTTAGGTTTGCAGCATCAGAGCACGAAAACACTTGAGCAACCGGCGCATTGTAGCTTCGACGAATCAAAACACTCGACCCGCGAGCACATAGCGGGTTGCCCAATCAAAACATGGCTAATTTAATTTTCGGAAACACTCGCTTGTTTTAAAAATAGAACGCAACTGTGTCCCTTTTTTCAATGTTTTTTTCAATGCAATGGTGTTGTTTTATTTAGTTTTATCAATATTATACAAGACTAGCTGGCGCCCGCGACTTCGTCCGCGACCTATCCTGTGTCCTGTACGTCTAAATGTTTATCTACCAAGTTTCATGAAAATCGGTTAATTCGTTTAAGGTTAAGGAGGAACATACATACATACAATACCTACACTTACAGATTTATTATTAGTATTGATTGATTGCTACTAAGACCTTGTAAAAGCTTGAAAAGCTTTGTAAAATATTTTATTAAAGCTTTTTTAGTCTGGCAGTGAAAATATAAATACCTACTTATGGAAGGCGGAGAATCGAGTGAGTAATATAGTGATCAATTGAAATACCTATTGTCAACTAAAGGATGCATATTGATTACATTTCTCGTCGGTATTCTAACCCAATATTAAATTAAAATGTAATTCCAATTTTTGAGATTTTTAAAAATTGAAATTGCAACATTAATGGGCATTATGAATCAGTGGCAGTGGCATATGGAATTAAGTTTTTTTTTTATTTTTATTTAGAAACAATAGTAGAATAATATATTTGGGACAAAACAATCTTAGTTGTCTAATGTTTGTATTTAAAGCATTTTGAAAATTTAAAAATAATTTTAATAGAAATATGTATCCTTTTTTATAGTATAGTATAGGAAACTCAGTGCCTCCATAATATGAAGTAGATTAGACATAATACCTTAATCGTACGAGAAGATTTACAATTAAATTTATTGTTCAAATAATTACGACCTGCTTGGTTCGTGGCACGCATGCGTTCCGCACGTGCCGCTGAATTTATTCACTACCCGCTAAGTCCTGAGCCCATGATTGGGTTTCTCATTTTAAAAATGACATGTTGGCTGTTCGACAAAATGTATGCATTCTAAACTCAAAACTACATTCAATTTTCAACCTTGAGCGGTCCACAGAAGAGCCATTTAAAAAGTTCACCGAACGCAAGTAATCTTTTAGGGATGTCCCTGATGTTTGATAAATGAGTTTTTTATATAGTGGCAGTTGGTTACCAATGCGTGAGTAGAAAAAGGAAGCGAGCATAATAATAAATTTAACCACTGTTGAAATAATTTAATTGATTCAGTGAAATCGTAACTACAATGTTGATCAATAAAGGCCCACTCTTCTTCTATCTATTTCGTTCGTGGAAATCATTATATTTTTATCTGTAGGTACTGTTAAATGATAAATGTATTTAGTTTTTGTAATTGTGATATACTTACTAAGCATTAATTGTTTGACAGTTCTAAATGCTCGATTGTTGTTTGCAGTCAGCATTTCTTTAAAAAAGTCGCTTCTAATAAAACAAGTCGCTACTTTATCTTTTTCTTTGAAAAATATATACGTAGTTAGTACTCCAAATAATATATGAAAAAATGGCACCACAGGTAGCAGGTAACTCAGTCCCTTTACAAAAGACCACCGTAAAAAGTTGGTGCTTTTTGGTCCCGTGTGGTCCCATTTGAATTTGGTCCAGTTCTGACAATGGCATCCATGAGAAAAACTATGAGACGGTTTGGAGTCGATTTATTTTTTGTTAAAAAGACTCATTTTCGTGAGACATTCACATAAGTAATATCACGTTATTTCATAATGCAAATGTTGTAAAACTATGCATATTAATTATGACTGACTAATCGTAGACCACGCCCGTCTTATTTTAACCGTAACAACGGCAGTCCATTTGAACTAATGATTAATATCGCCGAATCGGACCACCAAATCTGACGTGTGGTCCTCAGGGAATCGTTCGGGGGCGTTCGGACTAGATCGGTCCCCGTCGGCTCTCAGCGGGGGGCTGAGTAGCTAATCGCGATAATGTGTTTATTGAATTAGGTGGCGCGTGCGACGGTCACGCGGCGCTCCCGTTACTTGTAAGTTAAGTGGTATCACTTGTTTGGGGTGATCGATGAACCTGGCTTCACTGATTTTCGCTTCATTCTAAAATAGCTTTCATTGTTAATGAATTAAAAACTGTTTTTCAGTAAAGCGCTTAACAGTTTGGCGCCGAAATCAACGTGAAATCAAACTTCGGTATCTGCAAAATTATCGAATTTAACAAAAGAAGTTATTTGTTTATTACAGAATTTTAATCGTAGCTGTGAGGTCCATTTAGAGTAGTATGTTCTAATGTAAAAATTATGATTAAAAACACTTGAAAAATTGTGTTTATTCATATAGTTATGTATTCTTTATTGAAATATTATAAGTTTACATTAATTTATCTTTTATATGGGAGTTCTGGCTCTACTATAATATTAAATTATAAAAGAACATTATATTGAGTCCTCATATGTTTATGATCTCAGGATATGCAGAAAATTTGCTTCCTCTCTTATGATACATTTATGTAGGCGACGGCAGCCATCTACAATCAAGTATAGCCTTGCTGCCACATTTAACATTAAAAAAAAAACACAATACGATTTGATCTTCCACCAATTAGGTGACATTGTGAACGGAAGAAATCGCAAAAGTAATAATAAAGAAACTAAGAGGAGTTAGTTCGAACGAAAACAACGCAGGTGTCGGGTTACTGGAAGCGAAACGTGGGGCAAAAGGGGCTGAGGACATTAATTTAATTATCCCGCTCTCCTGGGAGTGCCTAATATTATATGGGAGTGAGACAGACGACCTCCCAGCATACAAATTCGGGCGTCACTTTTTTCCGTGAGAAAAAACTGATTTCTCTGTTGGCATCCCTGGTGGGATCGTGTTACGCGTAACGTGGAAAAATAAAATATAAATCTGTTTCATGATATTTCTTCGCCTGTTGACAGGCCCGAAATGAAACAAACTGATATATTCTTTACAATATAATACCTACTACAAATGGTTTATTTTTTATTTAATATTTTTTAGCTTCTCTAACTTGCTTAGGTATATTATAATTTTTTTACCAGATATAAATATTTGCATGATATAGGCATAGACTCCGTAGAGCAAGTAATACTAGATTACATGAAGTACTGCGAGAAATATAACGAAATAATTTTTTTTTCGTAAATTCATTCGGATTGACTGGAATTCATACATCCATACGAACAATTTTCACGTGTGCATTATATCTAGTGATTTTTTTTTCATATTTCGCACATATTGTTGATAAATTAAAAAAAATAATACCACACTTACGATCCGATAGGCAACTGACACGATATGCTACAATTTTTTTTTCAAATTACATAGTTACAAATCTTCCTAATTTATAGATATAGATATAGGCTGGCGCCCGCGACTTCGTCCGCGTTGAAAAAGAAAAGTAACCTATCCTGTGTCCTGTACATTTAACTGTATATCTACCAACTTTTATGAAAATCAGTTACTTCGTTCGAAGGTTATGGAGGAACATACCTACATACATACTATACCTACACTTACAGATTTGTTATTAGTATTGATGCATAAAGAAATGTGTACAGATAGAGAAGATAATATATAGATATCGATTTAATCCAATATCATTGTGCACTTAAGCTTGTTAAAAATCGTCTATCCCTCATTTAATTTTCCACCATTAATTAATCCAGAACTCGTTTAGAGGCAGGTGAAGGAATTAAAAGAAAACTCCACTAAAAATCGAAGCATCTTAAGACTCTCAAGAGCTCGTTAATTAAACGCAGAACACGTAGCACTCCTTGATTCAGTCTCCCTGGGGGTCGGACTGCCCCACCCGCGTCTTGCGGACTCCCCCCCTTCCTTATGGACCGCTTAGATTTCCACCCCCCAGGTTATGTGGACTGAATACTTCAAGTCTGGAATCTTGTAAGAAGAATTGGTTTTGAGAGATTGGATGTTCAATTTTTAAATTTATTTTGTATACTAAAAACTTTTTATTAACACAGTGGGGTAATGTGGTAATGACTAAATAGATTTTAATCCACTCGTTGGTAATGCAGTTGATATTTTGGGAACTCAGTTCCTTGGTTTTAATGTATGTTCTTATAATTATTGTAATAATACTATTTTTGTATTTTTTTGCTCTTATAAGATTAATGTAACATTAACTTTGGATTTCCAATTGATAACTCGATAATTTTGTTGATTTACAGTTGAACTTAGGTTTTTTTTTGACAGTGGCTCCTACTTTTTCAAAATTTAATCAGAAACTAAACAAATTTAGTTTAACCGATAAAACATAACGGATAAATAGCAGATATATTATTATTGTTAAGTATGTTTGTATTAAGAAAATACAATTACATAATCCTCACTATACTAATATTATAAATGTGAATGTGAGTTTGTTTGTTTGTTACGCTTTCACACAAAAACTACTGCACCGATCACCATGAAATTTTTCATATACACCAGAGACGACAAAGGGTACCTTTCATCGTTCAACGCGGATGAAGTCGCGGGCACCAGCTAGTGTAATACCTGTATTATAACACAGTACATAATTATGTATACTTAAATATGCTTTCTTTCTAGTTCAATATAGTACGATTTTCCAAAAAAATTGTTACTTTTAAAATAGACATTCCCTTTTAAAATAAAAAGAAATCAAACGTTTATGCAATGTTATTTGCATTTTGCCTTAATTTTGAGTCGAAATTGCCGACTTACGAATCCAATTACCCCATAGCGACGTGTTTTTAAACACTTTAAAATTGTCTTCTAACAATTTTTAAGTAGAGAGAGGTTTTAAAAAGTAATCAGAGGGGTTGTTAGTTGGAACTTGCGAACATTTTCCTCGGCAAACTATAATTGCGGAGTGTTTTATGTTTATTTTTAATTTTACATTCAATTTCTTTAATAACATTGAATCTAATAATACTATTTTTATTTATTTTATTTTTTAAAATAAATTATAAATACTATTCCACTTTTTCAAATTTAGTGTATTTGAATTTTAAAATCACATCAGCAAAATTATTGTTGTAATACACCTATATAGTCCAATAGGCCATAATATGGTAGCACTTCTTAACTTATAATATAATTTTAAGGATGAACATAGGTTCATTCCAATGCGGCACCAGTTATCTAAATGCTTTGCAAAAGTATAATGTCTTTATATCTTTTACTACTGACACAAACGAAGTCGCGGGCACGAGCTTAGTGATTACATATAAGTAAAATTTATTACTTAGGACACAAAATAGAGTAGCAATTGAATTTCAAAGATTAATTAGTAAAGTACGTCACTGAATAAATGAAGATGAAGAAATTTTGACAGCAGAACAAGACTAAAAGCGTATTATTATTTTTTTAATCGTATCTCATTGAGAAGCAATTCCGCAAATGTTTTTTTAAATTCTTCACCGCAAACCGAGGCGAGGGAAGTAATGCACAAAATAAAATAAAGAAAAGGAAAAAGCGTTCGAAACGCAGCCGCTTTGTAATTATTCCGAGAGCTAATGTGCCACTTGTTTATCCCCGGACTAATTAAGAGAAGCAAGAGTTTTACAAAAAATAGAAAATAAATAAAAAAATAGGTACAGCTCACTTGAGCGTTTGGTAAATCAAATATTCATGAAGTAACTGTTTAAGTCAATTAAAGGGTCGTTTTAAAATTGCTTTTCCTGACATTTAAAATTAAAAATGATCATTTTATTTTTGCTACTGTTGTAAAAAAATATTTAAGCAAAAAATATTGAGTAAGCAATGATTTAATTGCTCACCATAATTTTCACCAGTAAATACCTATACAGTAGCTTATAGGTATTTTACAATATTTTAACATTAACGATATATTACACGATATACTTAAGGTACCAAAAATTGACGACACGTTTGGTTTAGTGGCCAGTAACCAAACGGTCTCGGGTTCGAATCCCGCTAGGGGCAAATTTTTATGTGTTAACATTTACCTTTGTATCTGAGTTATGGATGTTTTTTATTTATAATAATTATGTATTTACAAAAAAAAATAAGTTATGTATTATATATTATGAGCTGTCTGGTATCCATAATACAAGCATTAGTTGCTTAGTGGGAAACTAGATAGTACTGTGTGGAATTTGTGAAGATATTTATTTATACCCATATATAAATCTGAAGAGTTTGTTGGTTTGGTTGTACGCGCTAATCTAAGGAACTACTGGTTTGAATTGCAAAATTCCTTTTGGGTTGGATAGTCCATTTATCGAGGAAGACTATAGGTTATAGAGAACGCGGACGAAGTCGCGGGCACCAGCTAGTTATCTATAAAGAAGTTTACCTCTGTGTTACCACTATGTACACTTTGAAAGCTCCCTAATAAGTAAGTTAAGCTAGTTGCAAATTGAATTATTCAAAGCACGAACTTAATTGGTATTAATTACTTCAACAACTGCGAACTAGTCACAACTACAGAGCCGATGATTATCGAGCTAAGTGCAGGTGGGTTGGGTTCGCAAACTTCCTTCCCCAATTAGAATTAAATAGGGGTTGATGGCAAAGGTGACAAATCGCGGTGCGCGGTCCTACAAACTGACGTTGACTAATCACCACAATTTAATTTCGCGGGTGTAATTATAAATAAAATTTGGACGATAAATTGTGTTGGGGCGCATTAATCAAGAAGTTGAGACACTGATTAAAATACCGTTTCGGGAAACTATTCGGTGAGTTGATATCGTTAATAATACGTGCGAGGGTGCGGGAGATCAGGTATCGTGTGGTCATGTTTTGCCATTTATCTTTAAACTAGGGACCCGTCCCCGGTTTCGCATGGATGCAATTTTTTTTCTGTAAATTATATAAGTACAAAAATCTTCCCAGTTTATCGATCGTCCATTAATGAAAATCGTATCAAATTCCACGGGGTGGTGTAGAAGTATAACAGACATAATTTATTATATAACATGTATTTATAGTTAATTAATTTTAAATGGCATTTTAATTTATATGTTTATAAGTGACTTCTAGATTCTAATGAGAGTCACGTAATATCTGTGAAGTCATTATTCAAGAACACCTCTCCGAAGAACAGATCTTTAAAGGTTACTTCTAAATATAAAATATATGAAAGTTTCAATGAGATGTGAACTAAGTTAAGTACTTACTTAGTTAAGTTAAGATCAGTATAAGGAATAAGTCCTTACAGTTTATATTTTTTTAATTTTTACTTAAAAAGAAATTTAAAAAATATATATTTATAAGATCCAATTAATCCAATACGTTAGATTCCAGAATCTTATTCCTATATTAATTTGTTCTTATATTTTTTATCAATTAAAATTACAATCAAATCTGCTTTGACAATGATTCACAATGTATTTATCTTTAATTTTATAATATAGATACCAAAATGTATTCTAAACTTATTTAACTACAAGCCCGTCTTTATTATCAGAAACATGTGCCCAATAACTAACCCAACCTTAAGCATTCTATCTCTTTTCCTCTCATTGTCTCAAAGGTTTTGTCCCCCTTGCACTCACTGTCGAAGCAATGAAAACAGCGAATCTATGCGTCTGAATCACGGGTGATGGGACCCCCACCCCCGTCTTAAATGAACTAGGGTGTCTTGTAGGTATACATGGAATGCTCTCGGCTCTAGTAATGCATTTTAAACTAACTCTTATTACAAGCGATTTAAGACTAAAATAAAAAATAAAAAACTTTCCCACTTTTAAGATCAGCAAGAGGAATAACACGAAAATTATACATAATATGAGAAAAGCAATTTTAATATTACTTGCAATTTTAAAATAACTATTAATTTATATTAATATTTAGTTAATTTAGATTTGAAGTTACAGATATATTAAAAAATCAATAAATTTGTGTACCTACGTTAGCAAATTTAGTAGTATTTGAATATTTTTCTTGAAGTTTGTTCGCGTAGCGACAAGATCTAATAATTATTTTCGTTACAATATAAATTAATGTGTTCTTTGAATGAAAATAGCTTTAGGAAAAAAGGTCACTTCTTATTCTTCTTCCGTATATTTCAATAAATCTTATTTGAAGTCCATTCCCAATACTGCGAATGGACCTCCTCTACTTGAGGAGGTAATGAATATAAGTGCATATGAAATTCATTAAAATTGCAGTAAATATTGTCAAAAAATTTACAAAAACCTCTCAACAAGGCATTGTTAGAGCTAAACAAAACACAAAACTGTCATTGCGACCCTTTAGTACTGTTTGAAATGCGGTACTTCCGGAGGTCTTATCTGCTAAGTTAAGTGTTAGAGAGACACAACACAAGCACGTAGACCGCAACATCTTATATTCATGAAGGGTCTCTCACTTGATACACACAAGCAATAAGTTCATCTAAATCCGTTTACTCTTTGAATTAATTCCTCACTTAAATTTTGCTGTTACCCAATAAAAAGAAATGTAATGTAACACAGCCAGAACACACCATATTATTATATATATTTTATAGAGAGATATTATTAGACATAGATGCACACGTGAATTAAAATTCGCACTAAATGTTCGATCAAACTAAGTAAATTTTCACAATCTCTTAACATTTAAATTTAAGCTTAAATTAACTTTTCTTTAACTTTCAAAGATTTTTCTTAGTATTATTTATTTTAATTTTTTTTTTCATCCTACTAAAAATGGCTCAACGGTTTCGATGAAATTTGTCATACAGGTAGTTTATACACATGATAACTCTTTATCTTATATTAATGTTAGCATCCCGACCTATCGGTTAAAATTGTTTAAAATTAAAAAAAAATGGGCGCCATCCTCCTCACAGCGATATCCTGTCAAATAATTTCTCATGTGCTTATATTATATTTTTAATTTTTAACGCGAACCAAGTCGCGGGCGCCAGCTTCATAAATAAAATACACACTAAAGCCATAACTAAATTAACCAATTCCATTCATACACGTTTTACCTAAAACCGTACAAATCTGTAGGGCGAAAGTAACGTCTGAATGTAGTTTTATTGTAACTGGATCTCCCCTAATACTACCGCAGACGTCTCGAGCGCATTCGCATTACGCGATTATAAAACGCCTTACTCATCTTAGGTGTTAATGTACATTAATTATGTGCAAAGGGGAATTCCGCAAACTTAAGACGCTCTGACAGCTTCCCACTTTGAATTATGTTGTAAGTAAATGGACTTGTTGGAGTTTTGGTTTGAATTATTGTCTATTCGCAAACTTGTGGTTCTATTAGGACGTTGATTGTGTAACTTTTGACATTGTTCCCGTAAGGGACGCCCGTTGCCTGAAATTTGTTCTAAGTAGTTTAAATTATAATTTTTCAAGTGGTTTTTGCTTAGTTAATATTAGAAATTTAAAACATTAAACGTTAAATTGGATTGTTTCATAATTAATTCGTTATTTAACAATAAAAAAATCGATCCTTTCTTACCCGATTTTGGGGTAAGTTACACAAATCATGCGAATAATACGATTTTATTGCGACTAGCTTATAATCATGAAAACATGAATGTAACATGTATGCCCGCCTAACGTAATTACATAATTGAAGATGTGAGTGGATGAAGGTGGTATGTCGCATTTTTGGGTTTTTAATTTTTTTGCGTTGATGAAGATAATATGTCCATATGAATGATTACAGTTAAGATAGTCGTTTTAAGACATTTTTGGAAAGTAAAAAGTTGAAAGTAAAAAGGTGTTATGTACAGTTAATTTTAAAAATTAAAAAGTGCAGTAAACTTTACTTTTGTTAATGGAAGAGGGAGCTAGGCTATGTTCACTTTTTTTAAATTAAATAATACAAATGTTTAATTGTATCATACCATTAATATTTTATGGTGTTGTTACACAACTTTGCATCATAATTTAGTACAAAAATCAGTTCCGTGGCTCAAAAATTAAAAGTAAAACTTTAACCTCGATTTATATTCAAAATTGGAATTATGCGACATACCACCTTCATCCACTAACGTCTTGAATTCTTAAAAAAAAAACTCACCGGTATGAATGTAGGTGTGCTTCTTCATGTCTGATTTCTGATGGAATCGTTTGCCACAGTACTGGCACGGATACGGTCTCGTATCAGAATGGATCAAAAGATGAGTGGAGAGTGTACTGGATCTTTTAAATGTCTTCCCACATTGTTTGCATTCGAACACTTTCTCCACACTGTGTACAGCCCTGAAAATAAATTTTGTTTAATTCTTAGAAATGATTTGGGGATATTCCACATCGCAGTTATTTTTCGCCAAAATCTGATATAGGTAATGATGAATGAATGTTTTTTTACATGAAATATTGTCAGATAATAATGATTGATTGATAACAAATCATACTCACAAACTATTGAACTAAATGTATCAAGTTGCTATTTTTAAATTTCACTAATTTCACTAACGTTATTTCGTTTCACCATAGCTTTACATAAATAATAAAATTAGCTTTCAGTTCATTGCCTTGGCCATTGGCTTTCGTCGTAGTATATAAATATGAAATTTCGTTTTTTATTATCATTAGTATGTGAAAACAGATTGTTTACGCCATGAGTTAGACAAATAAAGTAATATAATTTATGGGAAAGTCAGACAGATTGGCGCTTACACAAGCTGGTTACTAAAAAAAGAAGGAACATAAGGAATATGCCAATGCGCCTTCATGTCCGTTTGTCTCTATTAGAGTGAAGTAAAGGGAAACAAATGTATACTTAAAAAAGGTATCTCTTTCATCATATAACAACACATGTTTTGGTATTTCTGTAGTTATATGAAATAATGTAAAACTTTAAATATATTTTAATAATAATTGGCTCACCTGTGTTGGCTTAAACTAATTTCATGGCCGAACGTTTTGCTGCACAGTTCACAAGCAAACGGCCGCTTTCCATTGTGAGATCTTCGCGCATGTACTTCTAAACCGTGCGGCGTACTAAACATCTTTTCACATTTTACACACGAGTAAACATCTCCAATTGGTAAAGGTCTTGATAAGGGACCTGGAGCGCCAAACACAGCTGCTCGTAATCTTAACAATTCAGGTCCAGCCGCTTGCACAGCGTGAAGATACAAATTACTGTAACCACCCCAAGTTGGAAGACCTAAGCTTCCTGCTTCTCTTAAGAATTCAGCAAAAGGTAGCGGTGGGTAAAGGAATGGTCTCTGAGGTTGTACTCTCGGTGCATCTGGCCTGAGTAAAGCACTGACTGAGAATGTTTCGGATCTTTTTAGAGGTGGCGAAGAGTCTGGTGGCCTTCTGGGTGATGATGGTGGAGAATCAACCTCGAGTTCCGGGGATGTAGAACGAACTGATCGAGGCGACTGTGGAGAAGGGGCCCAACACGGGCTGCCGCAGCGTGATGTTGGTGAAACTCCATCAGGTCTTGTGGCATCATTATTGTGTTCATCTTCATATTCATCCATTCTTTCACCGACAAGTCGACTAATGCCAAATTTGATTTCATCTGTAAACAAAAACAGATGATTGTAGCGAGCGATAAACCCTAATACTAACATAATCATTGATACAGTATCTTTCAACTATTGTTTGCGAAATAGTCACAAAGGACATTCAAACACCCTAGGTCAGTGAAAAAGCGCAGGTGTTACACTTGTCGCTCTCGATGAAATGGGCCGTATCATGTCGCAACAGCAAATTGACTTTCATCTGTTCCCTAACTCTGCTAGGGGTTAGTCCGACCCCTGTAATTAACACATCGGGTCGGAGAGACCCCAATCTTTTTTACAATTCACTAATCCGCGGGCGCGACTAAACGAAACTACTATATTGTTCACTTTTGTTAGTTTGGTGTTTGAATTATTACCTTTGTTAGAATTACAATTTTATGAAGAAAGCACTGCGAAAGTTATTTAGATTGTATTTTAAGTACTGGTATGAATGAGTATTGGACAAATTTTAGGAAATTTATTCAAAATTATTATTAAACCAAAATACTGAATCAGTCTATAGCTGTCTATATAACTGTCTATAATTATCATAACTCCACACATCTTCAAAGATTACACAAAAACACTATTTTAAAGTCTAAATTAATATTTGCGAAAACTATGACATCAAATATCATACTACAGAAATGTTCATACGTCATCCAGAACCATCAGCTTCAGATCTGCTTGTCCAAAAACAAACATCCATCTCTAGATGAGACAAGTTACACTAATGAAGAGCAACCCCTATATCTGAAATGCAGCAGCTGTCGTCATTTGGAGCGGAACCAATCGGGAGGATTCGGCGAAATTCGGCTATGACTTCGGTCCCTTTCGGCCATTTCACGGCTGGGCCTTCTTTAACAATAGCCAGCGTTTAAGGGTTGCCCCTGTACACTTGTTTGTTTGTTCCCTACGTCACGGTTTTATTACCCCATAGTATTTATTACATATTAATGGTTATTTAGATTCATTGTTCCGCCCCGACAGTATGCTCGAATTTATGGGCCTGCAAAATATTGAATACCACCCTTCTCACTTAATGGAGTGAAAAATAAAGACAGTTATTGAGCTCTATTGTGATATTCTGTAATTAGATGACATAATTTTCATTTTGATTTTTCGGGTGAATTCGAAATTATAACTTACAATGAGTAAGTACAGTTACATATGAAATAAATCTTGGCTCATATGCGTTTGGGATGAATAAATATTTAAGGCAACGAGAAGGATTCTTCAATTTATCTTTTTTTGCAAAATGTGCAAAGCAAATCTTCGACACTACTTCCACTACTTGTGATAAATTTAACATAAGTACATAATTATATGAAGCTTTTGCAGCCTAAAATACCACAAAATTACTTTTTAAAATGTCATTGAACATCTTGAATATTGGTTGCATATTGGTGGTTACATCTAAGAATATTTGGATTGCAATTTATTTCCTGTTACGCTTGTTGACGAAATTGTATCTATTCCTGTTATTTTTATGGTCGAAACAAACCTATTACAAGAACGTAGGTAATAAGATGAGATTGTCTTATGCTTTATGTTAGAAATAAATATACATAATTGTGCTACAGTATCTATCAAAATGTTTGTACTCCAATGGCAAGAGAAAACCCCAAACTCCGTCTACATTATACGGCCGCAACGAACCCGCAATTGAATTAAACACTTTTTTAGCCACAAATTGGATTACAAAGCACGTCAGGCCGCTGCATTTTTCTACAAACAGTGCATTAGCATCATTAACGTCCGCCTATTGCGCTTAATGCAATTTTAATTATTAAGAGGCGCGGCCACACAAATTGCGAGCTACATTCAGATTGTTATTTTTCCGGGTGCTTTTAACAAATTAAAAATGCGCGTTTGTGGTTGCCGGTGCATTTGCATTTACAATTTGCATCGTGATAGAGGCAAATCAGTGAGCGATCGATCGACGAATAATTTCATTAAATCGTACGCTGCCATGCCACGAATCGCCAATCGTTATCGTTATCCCAGTATTCGAATTGTAAATTTCGAAAAAATATATTTCAGAAGTCGTCATGCTATGTTATCAGCTTTTTGTGATAGAAGATTGTAATATTTTCTGCTTGTTAAATTTTATGAAACTGTCTTAGGGGTCCCAGGTTCGTTTCCAGGCAAGGTCAACTTTAAAAACGAGTTTGTCAAAGTTGGCTCTGGTTTGGATCTGGAAAGTAGTAGCAAGGTACATTGCGTTTAGCAGTCATTGTGGGTAATCCATCTGGGCTCAGTAACCACTCGTTTCAGAAGTCTATAACCTACAGTTAAAATATGTACATTCTCTCTTTATAATATTAGTAATATATTAACACTAAAAATAATAAATTAAAATTAAAATATCATTTAATTAATACTAATCTCGGTAAAGTACTTACCGAAAGTGTGGATTTAGATTAAGTTTTCAAAAATGCCGTGTCATTAATAAATTGTTAATCGTAGGGGCACATAATATGGGAGCTGTGACCAATTTCAAATTTTAATACAGTGAACACTGGGGGTAATTTATTATTTTGGACCTTATTATTTTTTTAAAATTCTAACTTTACATTCAATGTAACTGTAACTAAGTCTTTAATAAGTTATATACTTATTAAGAAATAAGTATATAAACAGAAATAATATAGTGCGGGAGCGAACCACGAGTACAGCTCAAAAAAATGATATTCAAAATATCAAATAAAGTGATATTTAAAAAATAAGTCCAATTTAGTGTTATATTTAAAATTGCGGAAAATCTGAAATACCTGAACATCGGTTATATATTATGGATAATATTGAATTGAAACCTAAGTTTCCACTATATTAATTGTTCTTTACTAATCTAAAATATTAACAATAAATTATTATATTTCCTCATAAAAAAACCACATGTATAAATCAAATGTTATCATTCGCTTTTAATTTCCTTTATCAACTGTAAAGATTAGTTTAGCCGTCTTATCAGAGTGGATTAATAAAATCTTAAATTGAAAATTACGATAATACCATCCGAAAACTATTTGATCTACGCACACAGACGTACGAAACGTTCCGATTGGTTGTCGAATGCTTTACAACTGGCCCCACTTACTTCCCCTCACCCCCGCATTCGCCTAATTTCAAATCCTTTAACAACCTTTATCGTCAAACCTCGGGCCTAATCCTGGATTTAAACAAACCACTAATAATTCGCTTTGACTTGGATTAATTTAATCAAAGTCGTGTTTTCAAAGTTGCACGCAAGCGATTACATGTCATTTTTATTAAATTTTTATCAATCGGTATTGATTTTTATCTTTACAACTCTGTTATGATGTTTAGAAATCATAAAATGTTATGAATAAATATTATAGGTACATACGTGGCCTGAAGAATAATTTTTCCGTGTTGGAGGTTAGCAAAGACGGAGGTAAGACGAAGTAACTATTATCTAATATGAGGTATTACGCATATTGTTGCATTTTTCTACAAGTAGGGGAAAATAACCAATTATTGGCACTTTAAGAAATACGATACAAAAAACCTCATATAAACTTTATATATCCTTTAGATAATGTTGATTATGCATTCGACTTAATTATTATATTGTCAGCATTGCATAGAATATAAAGTTTCCAGAAATTTTAGCAGTATTAGGCATTATACTCGTTTTTCTTTCAATAGACTCATAGACCATTTATTGGCACCTCTCGACCTATTATTGTTAGTGTTAGCAATTCATAAAGATCATAAACCCAAGTTTTTTTTTGTGGGAACACAATTGATGGAATAGTTTTCTTATTAATTAGAGAAAAGTTTAGGGTGCCAATAAATTGGAGGGGTGCCAACATTAGGTCATTTTACCCTAAATATTGTTTCTAGATTTCAAGAATAAGTCTGTTTGCTGTGAGCTTTTTTAGGCACTGATCAATGACATCAGGAAGGAAGATGACATAGATGCTTTTACGATTTCTCGATCAGACTTTGTTGTATGTCTAATTTAAAAATAAATTAGATGCTTTTTAGTTTTTTAAATAATTTATTTTGCACATGATATTTTTCAATGGTAAGAAATAACACAAAAACCCTTTTATATTCCCACAAATATTACTTTACTTTTTAGAAAACCACGCCTGTTTTGTTAGGTTCAAGGTTATTTTCAACATTTTTGTGTCCGCCAACCGTAATCAATACCATAATAATGAAACTCATAAAACCAGATACGTCACTAATCTCCTGTTTCGTCACTTCCTTTTCAATCTACCAGCATTAAATTGTCAGATCGTTATTATTGATAAGCATGATAAATCAGGCCATACGGCGGCAAGATCTTAAGACTTCGTTTTGATATCGGGAGCTAGGATTAGGATAACCACTCCTAATACTCGATTTTTGTTTGTTGTCCAAATACGTCACTGAGTATTCGATAGCTGTTATCTTAAAGGCCAAACTTGCAATCAAACACGCGGACACCATCAGTCTTGTATCAGCTTATATACAGTCTGAGCGATCCACATATTATTATGTCAGTAAGGTGGAAATTGTTCTTAGTAATCATCCCATTTATACTTATTACTAGCGACCCGATCCCGGCTTCGCACGGATGTAAACTCCTTCCTCTTCCTCCTTGCTTATCGCCTTTCTGATAGTTGAAATAAATCTTTTGGGCTGCTTAGAAGAAGTTAGCAGAGAAACAGACAAGAGACGGACAGCGATTTTATTTTATAAAGCATTGAGATACGTACTAGAGAAGCCTTCTCATACAAAAGTCTTAGTGCACTTGCAAAGAGCAAAAGTGTGTACTTGCAGGTGAGAGGTGATTCCTTGGACTTTATTTGTATTTTCTGAGTTGTTTAAACAGTACCTTAGCACACATGAAGGCATATTTAATTAAAAAGAACAGAGAACACAAGCGTATCGTCGCTAGCCAGACTCTTTAGACTTTTAGTTGGAGCCAGCTGGCTCTAACGCGTGTTGCAAAGAATCTGGTTGCCATGTCTTCTCTAGTACGTAGTACATATTATCTCAATGTTATAAAGTAATATTTATAGGTAGGTAATTGTATAGGTGACATTACATATTACATAAATACACTTTCTACAATAATTTTAAATACTGACATCGGCAATCTGTAAGTCAGACTAATAAGACTGTAAGTCCCTGAATAAAGGCTATCTTTATTTATTTATTTATTTTTAATTGTATAGGTACTCAAATTTTATTAATAAGCATCATACTAAAAAATAATTTTCGTCATAGTATTTAAATTTTTTATAGATTTTTTAATTTTTTAACTAGGCTATTAAAATTTCCATAACTATTATTCCATTTGCAGATAGGGATTGGAAATTATTTAAAAAAGAATCTCAGCTGCTTTTTTATTCGGTAAATATTTGGGGTTTTGCCACACATAAAAAAAAATGGAAATCTGAACACGACAGAGTTTTAACGGTACGTTAGCATTAACTAAATGTGCTTCATTCATAATATTTTTGTCTATCAAGCGGCCTTTTTGAACATGTTCCGATTTCCCTTGATTCCACGAAATATTTGCTAAAACAATAGCACGCTTCACGTATGTGTCGTTAACCAAATCTTCACGTTTGACGTAAATCTGTGACTCTTAACACAAAGGAACAAAGTTGAACATTGAACAACGTTTACCTATTGTTGGTCAGCAAACATTGACGAAATATCATACGCGCGGCGTCTTTGAGATTAAAACTCTCTTTTGATAATTACATGTAAACAGTGTAACGTTGTCTAGATTTGGGACAATTACCCTATAACAGTTTCTTAAATTACTTCACTTCTTAAAAGTGAAAGGAGACTATATCTATGTACCCGAGAATTCTTAATAAATTCTCTGCAACGAGGTAAAATTTTATTTTAAAATCGCTATAAAATAACAAAAATATTTTGCTCATTATTAAGTTTTTTTTTAAATGAGTAATTTTTGATATTTATGACATATCGTTCTTATTCATAATGATTTTTGATCATAAGGTAATTTTCCAAACTTATCAGAATAAAAATTCTTTCACCAATATTATATTATTTATTTAGCTATCTAGAAATAAAGATCTAACGCTTGGCAAAAGTCAAAAAACGCGGACGAAGTCACGTGCACCAGCTAGTCTGATAAAGTCACAAAGAATATCGTTATGGATTTTTTATTTCTGTATAAAGTAGAGTATAAAATGCTAATTGGTTTTAAACAAAGAATGGCTTCAATAAACCATAACAGAAACGCTCCCCTCTACAGCACAACCCACGGACGGACAACGCAATTTTCAATTGTCATAGCGGAATGTCACGCAAACTTTAAACACAAGGTAATCGAGTGACTTGGGCATGCTTGGCCAAACATTGTGAGTAACCGCGCAAACAGTGGCCGAGGGGATAGTAAGGTACATGCACGAGTCAAAAACTTCAATTATGAGGACATTTGAGGAGTTTACCTCATGTCAATTTTATTTGGTCAGTTTTAGTTCATATTTATTAGAAGTTTCCAAAACCTATACAGAGTAAAGAGTATGAGGGAATAAGGTAGAAAGAGTTAGCTCTCTCGAGTGTTTCTTTTTCATTACTTTCTTGGTAAAATAATTTACTGCTTTGGATTTTATGCATGTTTTTGACAGTATAAATTATATTGTGGTCAATACAAATAGGTTATACGATAAAATTTCTCTTCATCTCGTACTGTTTATAGATAGATAAACAGGATAATATAATAAAATCTTAAAAAAAAAAAACAAAAAAATGTTGTGAACATTTTCTATTAATTTTACTCTCTCACATGAAAAATAGAGTTTGAATCGCATCAACTGAAAACAATTTGTGAGCCAATCGCGTAATTTTCCGCTGAGCGCAAACACTGCAGCGAGCGGTCTGTGTCGTGAGGGCTATGTTCACTTGGTAAATATTGACAGTTGTACCTGGCCATGCACGAATGTTACCCTTTGATTGATCGAGTGGTTACAACACAACTTGAATCTTCCACCCCTGGGCTTGGCTTGCATTATTTTTTTTTACATAGGAAATTTTAACAGACTGAGATCCACTCTTGATCAAGCAATGTATATAAGAATGTAAGATAATGAATCACCAAATTACAGGAGCATTATGTGCTATGCTATCATTTCAGAAGACATACAAAAAGCCATTCCTTTCCACTATTTAACCCAAACGGTAGCAGTAAATGTCTGCGCGAATCAAATTCAAAAATATGAAACTAAATGCAAAAAAAAAATCCCGTTTACATTACATTACTCCATTTTTGGTGTAGATAAGTATATCTCAGCTTAATTAATCTTTGATTTAGCCCCACCTGTACTCGTAGCGTGACCGATCAAGAATAACAGTGATGTGACAAGATGTGACAAAACCATTTTAAGTACAGACATGTATACAAAATCTAGATAAGGTTTGGACTTTTCTTGAGCTTACCGGCTAAGTCTGCTAAGATTCCGTTAGCTGTTAACAGCTGACAGGTAACATAAGTTTATTATCAGGTTATTATAATGTTACGTATGCTTTGTTTAGTAGTTTATTAATTAATTTTGTTTTATGAGATGGTCACTCCCGCTATGTGTGTCACTCTGTGTGTCCATTACATTATTGTCATTTTAGACAATGTGTGATAAGAAAATTAGGTATGTAATTTTTAGTTTGTTCAAATCATAGTTATGAACATATACTTGAACATAGACACTCGTGTTTTCCCGAAAAAGTTTTAAAATATCGTATTTAAAAGCAATGCTTATCACTAAAGACGTGTTTCCAAAACTGGTCAAAACCCGAACAGCAAACGGTCCCGCCACAGACTTATCTTTTAGTTTTATTTGCCTACTCGGGTAGGCGCAAAGTACACATGTCCAAATCGGATTTACAAGGGAGACGTAGGCACTGTACTGTGTATGGTACCGTTAGCAATAAATATCACCTTTTCTAATACTTGTACCTATCATAAAAACATTTTGTGTATTCCTGATGTCTTGACATACAACAATCGTATACTTAAAGCGGTTATTACACTATTCAATTTGTACGAAACCTATTTAGGAAATCGGAAGGTGTAATCGCAGTTAGAACAGTTTAATCCAATTTAGATTTTAGATTTTATTATCGATTTTCAATTCTATATCTTCGATTATAAATCAATTTCAGTGAAGTGCGATCACTAGTTCGCTACTTAGGTTCCTAAATTGGTTTCCCAAAAATTGAAAAGTGGAATAACTGCTTTACTGTGGTTTGTACTCTCGTGACTATGGAAAATTCTTACTCCAAACTTTTTCCATTTAATACAAGATTTAGTTGCAAGTATTTGTCAGAGGTGTACACCATATTGATCCTTGTTATCGTGTATAGTAAGTTTAGTTTCATATGCAGTTGTCTGCTTATTGTTCTTTTTTAAAACTATTTTAAACTAGTTGAACCCGGTCACACTTCGCTGTGGCTCAGTCAGCAACGTTCCATGGTTGCCAAACAACGATCAACGTATGAAAATTAATATCAGAACGCTTACATTAAGTAACATGACACTGTCGCGAGTTCAGTGATTTTATCCCATCTCAAAAATTGTTCTATTTTTAAATATCGGTTACGTTACGTAACTTGAAACTGTCGCGAGATTAATTATTTTATCCCATTAATGCCCAAACATCTAAAGAAGTTATCACTTCAAAACCCATTCCATTTCAAATGCACCGTGTTTCGTTCGTGTGGTAGGAAATATTTTTTTAACAACTTTTTATCTATCCGTACACTTATCGATAACGAAATTCATGTACGATAGAAAAATTACAACCGTCATAACATAATATGTGTCAACACTATCGATGTACCTTTGCCTCTGCCGCTATAGCAAATCAAAGTCATAAAACAAACGTAATTTCGCCCGCGATACTTTGACAGCCCCGATAAGATATGTCAGCCCCAAATCTGAAGCCGTGGGATTTGTGACGTTCAATGTTATTGGAATTTTTTGTTTATGATAGAATTAACTATATGTTTTATAGCATATAAAAGCGCAGATAGTGTGTGGTGAATGTAATTTGCATTAGGTATACTTAGGCGTTAGGTTAGGCTTCATTTATTTTCGATTATTTCTTATTATTTTCCATGTTTATAAAGTACATAATATAATATTTTTTTACACTCTTGATAAAACTGTAAAATTCTCAGAAAATTTAAGTTCCTCTATGAAATTGAAGAAAATTTTTAAAAGAAATTGTTATTTAAAAAAAGTGCACCCAAAAACAAAATAAAAATAAATACAAAGATGCTATCTTATTTGTAGAACAGACGATTATTGTGCATTTCTCAATAAAGTGGGGAAAAATTACGAAATTATGAAGAATAAAGATAATTTTACCTCTAACTGGATAAGTTTCATGAGTCTGTACAGTGGGCAATGACGCTGGTCTAGGCTCCGATCGCTGCGAGTTCGCTCCCCAATGACAAAGCCCACTACGTAACGCTTCACTTGCTGATACACCTGTTAACAAAAATTGCAAATGTTGGAATGACTATCATCAATATCATTACCTAGACTTATTAACCGACGAAAACGAAAAAGGGGAAGATTCTCAATTCGACCGTATATATTTATATATGTAAAGAACACAATAACAAAGTGTTCTCCCCTTAATAGAGACAATAAGAATCGTGTTAATGGACATTCAACTGTAAGTGTAGGAAAACAGGGGAAGATTGATTGTTCACTCACAGATTTTAATGCGGAGTTGTGTATTACAATTTAAAAAAAATCAAAATTAAGCATGTTATAAATTAGTAGATTATAGCCACAAAAAATTATAAAATAAAAATTTTTTAACAAAAAATTAAACCGACGAAAAAACTGAAATGCAAAAAATAATTTTAAATAACCTTAATAACTAAGTTTTTAAACTAATGTAAGTAGGTACACCTAAGTAATTTTGTAGTTCTAATTTAGCCTGTTTTAGTGTGGTGATGGAAGAAGCGGAGTCTCCTGATATAAGTATTTTTTTATACTTAATAGGAGTACCCGTACACCTAATTTGTACCTATCGGCTTGAGATAAAAATATAATAAACATAGATAAATTATTAGTCTGGCAGCGCTCGACTAGATACGGCACTTCCTAAAATCAATAGCTCAGTGAATGCGGCAACTTTTTATTGTAGTGTGTGTAAAACATCGTCACTATTTATCACTTTTTAAATAGTTTCGCTACGCAAATTGACATTTTATTATGCCCAAAATTTAATAAAACATTCGGCACGTACACATCACAGACAGTTTGCAGTGTGACTAGACTCGGGTACGCCGTAATCAGCGTAATATTTGTTGCCCCATTTGTCAAGTAGGTACGGCGGCTGTATCTAGCCGAGCGCAGCGAGACCAATCAAATATAATAAATTATTTTGTATTTTTATTTTTGTATTCTACATTCTGAATTCTTTTTATTTTAAAATACAAGGACAGTAGATTACCTCTTATAATTTAATTTAATTTAATTTATATCAATATATATTTTTTTGTGCTTCGATATTGGGTACATTAGATAATAAATTTAACGCTATCTACCTACAAGGGGATTAAATGTGACAGATAAACTTATCATAAAACACGGATAGTTAATCACTGCTGCTGTTACAAGATATTACACATTATACGCGCGTATTACAAGTTAAAGTATTCGTTGATTACAATTAAAAAACAATATAATTATGATTAATCGATTTGTATAATTAGCCGTCAATTTTGTCGTATTTTGAAATGAGTATTTAATTTGTAGAATAATCTAGAAACTTGTATAGATCTATAAATATAAATCACATGTTTAGATTTTTAAATCTAGATTGTAGAATAGTCTAGAATTAAAGATCTAAACATTGGTTAAGTAAGGGACTAATACTTTCCAGTACTAAGTCGTTATCAATACATAACATCAATACTAATAATAAATCTGTAGGGGTCGGTCATGGAGTAATTTAATATCGTGTATATAGGCTCTATACATGACACTGAAACTAAATTGACGATTTTTAGATTTTTTTTCTGTATGTTCCTCCATCACTCTTAAACGAATTAATTGATTTCTATGAAACTTGGTAGATAAGCATTTAGAAGTACGGGACACGTGATAGGCTACTTTTTATCTTTTTTAACGCGGACAAACTCGCGGGCAACAGCCTAGTAGTTAATAAAAAAATAGCAAATGTTGGAAAAGCTATTTGTTTATTTATTAAAATTATATAAGAAATAAAAAAATCAACCATTTTTGCGTTGAAAAATTAAAAGACATACCACACATAACATACCATATACCACACATAACATACCACACAAAAACGAACTAAGCCGGAGTCTGGTCGCTAGTTCCGAAATAAATGCGACTTCAAATCATTATTATCGATCATTAGGAATTTTCACTAGGAATTTTCGAACCATGTTAGAGAGAGAGAGAGAGAGAGAGAAAATATGTACCCTATGTCCTTTTTCTGTACTCCTAAAAACGTTTATGTGAAATTTAATAGTGATTATAATATACGAGTTAGAAATGAGCGGATCGTTTGAGTAGTTAAGGCGTGAAAGTGTATCAAACTAATTCACTCTTCTATAGTAGTAGTAAGAATAAAACACAATGTGTCCGAGTGTACGTTCGAAAACAGGATAAGAGCGATAAGGGGCAAGGACAATCAGTGTTGGAAGGAAGAGAGCGATTCGTTGGCGCCGGCTTGTTGGAGACCCAATGCTTGTTTCAAGATTACACTTACAACCGGCGAATATAATCACGACTGAGTACTGTAAAACCTGGTCAATTTGTCACCTGGTCAATTGTAAATTTAAATTTAAATTTATAATGACGATCAAAAGAGTTTCTTGTAGAAACCTAATTGATAAATAAATATTTTGATTTGATTTGATTTGTAACGTGATCAAATTTTAGTTGCATTGTAGACTTTATTGGCTATCGAAGCCATTCATAAGGGGTCTAAAGCACTAGCTCGTCTCATTCACGTAAAAACTATTAGTGTTATCAATAAAATCTATTATAACCGTTTTTGTAGAGAATTTTCCATTCTTTCTTTTTCATAAGTATACCTAATAGCAGTAAGATCGACAGGAACGAAGATATAGGCAAAAAACCGAAAGAAAGGTAATTTTTTCACAGTTTTTTGGCTGTCAAAAGTTGGGAGGTTATTGGGCTAATAGGTACGTGTATACAAATTTTCAGCTTGGTTGGATTTTTTCCGAAGTCATGCCCATTATCCGTCTAAAGTTATATAATTACAACAAAATTCGGAATTGAAAAGCTTTAAAAAGATTTAACCTTCATCTAAAAAAATATTTAATTACACGACCAACAAAACAAAAATAGCTAATCCGTCAGTGTGATCATTTTCACAATTGAAACGTAGATGCTATTTTTGTCAAATTAATAAAGTCGACAATTGTAACGATGACTAACGATTTACTTCAAAGAGAACGACAGGAAGGTTTCAGTTAAATTCGTTTTTTTTTTATAAGGAACATTCACAAGCAAACAAGAAGTACCAACAACAAGCATATATATATATATACCAAGACGTGTTTTTTTTTAAATAAACTGTCGACAGCTTGATGGTGGGTGACTACCGTAGCGATGGGATAATGGTATTGGGTGTCTTAATAGGGGTAGGTACCGATTAAAACATAAAAACTACATTTATTTATTAAAAAACCATAAATACAAATTGTAAAACAAATATTTATTTTAAGATTTTCACAAGTTAAAAGGTTTAGCCAGCAGCTCATTCACCAGCAATCCTATGGTTTGTTTGTAACTTCACCACAAAGCCTAGTGTTATTATTGGCAAGGCACTCTGTTCTCCACAATCATAAACTAGATAGATTGTCCTTGACCGCGGACTGCTTGTATAAATGTTATATAGCTAGCCCATAAGGCATATAAGTAAGGAATTTCTCCAATTCTTTTCACTTTATCCACATCCTATCAAGGTCGCCAGCGCACTTCCTTAATTTTTTTTTGTTTTACACTCATTCTATATCTATTTATAATTTTTAAGCGCCTCTTTAACCAACTACCAGTAAAGTGTTGATTAGTTACATTTAGAAATCATTTTCTGTTTTATTTTCTATTTAATGTTTGGGACGTTTACCGTACAGAGGTATATCAGCTAAATTATTACCGGTGACAGACTTTAAGTGACGGTTTAGCCTACTTGACGTTTGTGAAAGAGGCGCTAAGAGTTATGGAGGAACATACATACATATATATATACATACAATACCTACACTTACAGATTTATTATTAGTATGATTGATGACGATTGATTGTTGATAAAATTTAACAGAACAATTTTATAAGAAAATGTGATTTCTTGAATTTAGCTTGCGAATGTAAGATCGAATCCGTGAGTCACGCTGTAGTAATATTTATGAAGAATCATATGTTTAAAAAAGAAGACGACCCGCCAAACGACGGCGCCATCGTCCAAGAATCAATGACCGGCGTCCGGGCGCAGACTCCTCACTAAATTGTCGGTGACAACGCCAATTGTATCATCGCTTCCTGTGTTACAATCAAATCTAAGTCAGGAACTATGGGAGTGTATAAAGCTTGCTTATGTTTTGGCAATTAATTGGCAATGGACAAAACAAAACATTCTAATCAAATACTTAAGTAACTTCAAGGCACTCAGAACTGTAGACTTTTTAAAAGCTTAAAAATGTTTCCAGTATTCTGCTCGAACAATTGCAACTAGGTACTAAATTGCAACTACTTTAAAATTACTATAAAAACTGATGCTCGTACATTACAAGATCATCATGCGATAAATATGATATAATATTAGATTTTCCTTCTTCTGGAAGGTAACAACAAAACAGTTCACGAGTTTTCATCTCTGTGTCTTAAGCTTATGACTTGAACCGAAGCCGGATTGTCGCGTGCTGATTCTTACCGAGTCAAAACCTAAACAGGGATTTACTGACTACTCCTGCAGTAATCTTCAATTGAACTTGTCAAATTTGTTTCATGAATATATGCTTACATAATGTTGGATAAAGTAATGCAGATGGACTGTATATAAATCTGTTTGTATGGCCGCAAACTCTTCCTAAATCACGCAACGGATTTTGATGCAGTTTTCGCCATCAGTTAGGTATTTTTTACGGAATTTTTATATTGTATAATATAACCTAATTAAATTTTCTCCTGGTTTTGCTCAGCTTTTTAACTATAGAATATAATATTATCTACATATTCCGGTAATTAGCTATCAATAGGATAAATAATATACAAATATTATTTAAAAAAAATCCCTCAAATAAATAGTAGGTGCAAACTAAAATAATTAAGTAATAGGTACTTAAAACTAGCTGGTGCCCGCGAACTTCGTCCGTATTGAACGATGAAAGGTACCCTATGTCCTTTCTGGTGTCACAGACAAAGTTTATGCAAAATTTCATGGTGATCGGTTACGCAATAACTACTGAGTTTTTGCGTGAAAGTGTAACAAACTCATATTCACATTTATAATATTAGTAAAGAAAGGATATTATTATCTAGTTTTGTCATCTGACTCAAGGATTTAATTGTTTGTAACTAATATATTTAATGCGTAAGTTTGTTTATCATGCAATTCATTGTCAACTCAATACCGGACATGTGTAATTTGAGAAGTTGGGGGCGCTACACATAAATGCAGACTGATGGCGCCGGCGGCGTCATACTTGTGAAAATCAGTATCATTTTATTCCATACAAATGAACTTAGATTTGAATAGCACAAAGTTGTCTTCTGGATATTTTTAATCGAGTTTTTTAAATGTTGACATGTGATAGATCAGTTATTGTAAATTTAAAGTACTTAATTAGTACACAAACATTTACAAGTCTTTATTAATTTTTGTAAGTATTTGTAGTGAAGATCAAAAATGATAAGTACTGCTATAATTTATTATTATATGCGTATTTATTTAATTGGAAGCAAAAATTGCAATGGAACAATTTTCCCAAAGCTAGGAACGCTTTATGGATATTAATACTGTAAGACACAGCACTAAATATTTAAATTCTCACAAGAATTGCAGTCACTGAGCTTTAGATGCAAATACGAGTAAATAACAAGAGATACTTGTTTCAAGTAAGAATACAGTATTGTCTAAAAGTTGACAATCTGCATCGGAATTCAAAATGATAAAAGAAAATGCCACCAACATCGACATGTTAAAGCTGAGTGAATATTGTACGATATTAATTAATTAACTATAGTTTTGAAACAATGAAACGTTTAAACCATGAATGGAAACGAACATTCATTCAGTTGTATTATGACCGAATGCATCAAATGGTTTGATAGTAGATGAAAGAACAAAGACAGGGATCGACGTAGTATCTACATATCTGTGAATGGAGTGCGAAAATAAATATGAATACACCAACACTGACACCACTTGTTAAGATATTATTAGATAAACGTTAGTATAATTGGATTTTTTTACGTAAGATATCTAATATTCTGTTCTAAGAAATTAAACGAGTGGAATCCCTCAATGTGAAATCACTACTGAAGATAGAACCGATTATGATTTGGACCACTATAGTACGTAATTTAAGATGTGATTCTTGAATTTTTTATTATTTTTTACAAGATTTCCTATTAAATATGAAAAAATTTGAAAATAAATGAAATATCCCGATTTTTTATATAGGACCGACAAAATTATACATTCATAGGAAGTACATATTCGAAAATGCTGTAAAATTGAATTAAATATCACTTTAGTAATATAAAATTAAAATTAAATGTTTTCTTTTTTATCTTTATTTCTATTGTATAAATTTAAGAAAATATTGGAATATTTTTTTCTAGTGTTAATAAATCTAGCTATTCCAAGTGGCCTGTGTTAAAGAAGCCTTTTCGAGGGTCAGGCTAACGTTGACAGGCATAACAGAAGAATTTTTGCTACTATTTAGGCTATTTTTAAGAGGTATTCCTTTATTGGCTCTCATTTATATTGAGAATTATTTCCTCTCCACAGATTTCAGTCAGTAGCAGGAGTGTCAAATTACATCAATGTGAATCTCTTGCTTGGGTGGTCGGCTCTTGTACAGTAGGCTTATTATGCAGATGATTACTTGAACCAATTATTTCTATTTGATTATTAGTGGACTATTATGGTTTATTTTGTATTATTTTACGTAACTATATCTGCATGAACAACAGACTTTTTGACTTAGTATTGTTTATTTTAAAGAATCCAATGTTTATATTACCAACATCAATATCAAGTTAATTAAATATTTTAATTGGATCATGTAATTCAAGTCGATGTTTTATGACGTGTAAGTTATCAACCTTTGCTTTCCAAAAAAATTAGATAAAATTTGATGAATAAAATATAACAATATGAAATGTATATTTTTTTTAAATAATATTGGAACTATTAGGAGAAGCTTGTTCAAAATGTTCAATGAAATCTCCCAGTTATCTATCGAACTCTTTCAATGGTTTTGAAATAGAATTATGGAGATAAAACGGCTTAATATGAAGAATATTTGGAAAATAATAGTTTCACATGATTACCTATGCATACGTTATAACATTTAGGAATGTTTTGTACAAAGGTTCTCTTAGATGAGATAGCTGTGATCACCATATTCTTATCATATTGGTGACATACTGTCTGCCATACGTTCACCAACAACCTTATCTTCACAAACAAATACATCATTATATGGAACAGGGATCTATTATTTCACTTGCAAACATGTGGTCAGAGGTTAGGTCACTTCCTCAGATTATTTATTATTACCTACCAGCAATTTTAGTTGCTTTGATAAGAAAAGCTGATAATTTTGCCTTAATTTGTATAAAGAACTGTTTTCGTGTAATCGCCAGAGGAAGTTACAGTGTCGATAAAGTGTTTTTTCTTATAAGTTATGATAATTTTAATTAGTTGCGGGTTTAAACAATTAGATTACATCTACAAGCATTCGATTCAAATATTGTGCCTTTATATTTCATATTTCCATTCCATAATCTAAGCTGTAAGTATTTCTTTCTAACAATACCTAATGATTTATGTACATTTTATCCTGCACTTTGTATAGTTTTTTTAGATTCATATAAAACTAACGTTTGCATGGAATTTGGTCCGCGTATTTTCATAAATCATCATGACATGATAATGACAAATCATGACAGGTTGGTTCCAGATTGAAAAACAATGTCTTTCAAAATTTTAATGAATTTCAATATTTTAATGAAAATATCGTTTGGACAGTTTTAAAATTAGCGGTCTTTTAAATAATGGCAAAGGTTAATAAAAACTTAAATCAACAAATGTACGTGAGAGTTTTCTTTAGCGATTCTAATGCCAAGCAGTTTTAATAAAAACCACAAGAGGAATCAAATTAATAGATATAGACTTTGATGGAGTTTCATACTGAATAAATATAAAGTAAAATCGAAGAGATCTCGTAACACTAAATGTAAATACAATGCTGTTAATGATAATTTGTTTATGCCCATAGTTTCAATGATTCATGGGACCAAGGTCGATTGTATCGCAGTGCAATTAACAAAAATTCACACAGAACCGGGACACTGATGAGCCACGATTTAATTTAAGACTAGATATCTCTTGGGTCAATTAAAGAAGCAGATGACAGTGACGATGACTAAGATGGCGTAGGCGTCAAGTCGTGGGAACTCTCGTAGACAAATCGACTTTGATTAGACGTTGGCCAGACAAGTTTTGGTACAATGAGTTTGCAAATTGATCAGCATAACTGATTAGATTTTAACTTCATTAATGAATGTAACTTGAGAATTATTGATTCTTCAGTAGGTACCTGCTTAGCACATTGCTTGAATATTCTTACTATATTTGACTAGTATAAATAAAAGGAACATTTGTGAAGATGTTTACAAGTATGAATGTTTAAATTTCTACAAAATTTGGTCATTTCCGTTTGCATCCGTGTAAAGCCAGGGGCGGGTCTTTAGTAAACAAATAAATCACCATATTAATATTCCAAAAGCAATATAAAATGGGACAGGTGCTTGTGGGAGTTCGCTGTCATTGGAATATTTCCTCAACTTCTGTTCTAAAGGTTGGTTATACAACGACGAACATTTTATGCTTGTAGTTCAGTTTGATGAGGAGTTGTTTTCTTGCCTCAAGATCCTGTTCTAAGTATATTTTCTCGATGGACTATTATATGTGCAGTTTTAGGTTTGTAAAAAAGTAAGCAGAGAAACAATTGCGTTCAATTGAGATTCCGCCCTGAGAAAACATTCAATCTCGCACAATTAACACCTCTTAACCCGTTCACTCGTTCGCACGACAATCAACGCCAAGCTCTGTAAATATTAATTGTTATGTTTATTGACCAATACTTATGCAGTGCTTCAATAAATTTCGCGTATTTATTTATATTTATAGTTTCTAAACTAAAATGTGAATATACAGTAGGTGTACACAGGTTTTTTTAAAAATAATTTCAAAGAAATGGGCTTCGATTAAATATTTTTTGAAGTCATTCCTTGTTTAAGATACAATAAATTGCATTGCTATTTTGATAGACAAGTGTTCATTAATCTTAAAATTTTGCCGAAAAAATATAAATGCATTTTTTTTTCATAATTAAGAAATAACTTGGCAGTTTAAAAAAAAAGTTCAATTATTTTCTGTTTATATCCGAATGTACTCAAAAATTATTACAAAAATAGTCTTGATACCTAGACATATTTTTCTCTGAAACTTTTTTTACCTAATGAAAAAGAATAGGTATAATTAAAAATATATATTGATAAAATAAAATTCTAAAGTGTCATTTCGATTACTCGTTTCCAAAAAAAGAAGAAGCAGTCGGACTACGTGGTCTCAAGAGAATTATTAGACCTCTTAAATTTTTCCATGTACAAGACGTTATTTGAAATGGATCTACATATTCAATATTCAATGCATTACATATTATTAGTTAGTTAGATATATTGTTAGGTATAGTTCAAAGGCCGATTATATCTTTCGTGCATATTATTAATGTTGGGCCTATGGCGCCTCACCTACTTAACAACCATTAACAAAATCACGTCTGTAACTAATGCTCGTGTGACCACGGCGTGAGTGAGCTTCGCGAATTGAGGTCAAAGTCGTTACGCCGTTTGCGATTCACGCTTAGCTCTTCTTCAGTATTGTTTAGTCTTTTCAGACCAGTTTTCTTTTATTGCAGAACCAGCCTTAGACTCTATCTTGATGAAGTAAAGTATTTCATAAAAGCTAGATTGGTCACTTTTGAAGGTATTGAAGATTTTCTAACCGACTTTTGCAGTCCAGTGTATTGAAGCAATCTCTCTGTACTTGGTCTAAAAAAATCATCAAATTCAATGCTTGCTAAAGTAAAATTTTACATAGGTATAATTACATAGGTATTACATAGACTTTTAATTTTCTAATAATATCTTTATTTGCACAAACAGTCGTCTACAGGATCTTAATTCATATACTTATAGAACAAAGTATGTTTAACTGACAAGCGCTTGTGTAATGTTAAATTTGTATTCTATCATAACTTTCTTATTTTTCTAATAACTAATATGCTTTAATGAACTAACGGGTATTATTATAATTAAATAAGTATAATAAACTCACGGAAGGTGCCTGTAATCGCCCAGGAATACAAGCATAACCTGGGGTTTAGCAAATGTTAAGTTAAGCAGCAACAAGTTAAGGATAAATGAATATGGTTATGGCATCACTTACTCACACACGAAGACACAACATCACACATCTTGATATTTGTAGTCTTTCATAGAGTGGCTATTGACACTATGAAGCACTGATATTAATTAACAATGAAGTTCATAGACTTTGAGATACATCTAAAAAGCCACAACCGAATGGATAGGTTCCCTATGAGCTAATAAATGCTGACACAGAACTTTGTCAATACGAGATGAGTCAATTAATCTTGAATTTCTTCTACGTCACATTCATCGGCATATGAAAGAAGATTTCAATCAATTTCATTGGCGGTTATGATTCAACAGTTAACTGGTCACAGTTGTCCCGACTACCATTTAACATACTTTGATGTACCGCTTATTTCGCAACCAAAGTGGAACAGGATGATTCTAATAAGGTTAAGATTTATAGATTAGTAGGAGATTATTTATCTGAGAAAAACATAACTGGGTAACCAAATTCACTCTCAGTAAAATATATATAATATGTATCCTTTTAAGTGTCTATTTGTACCACCTCTTGTAAATATTTGTATTAGTATATGGTAAATATAGGTCTTATTGTTTCTATTTTTAGTAAACTAAATTGTATGTGACTGTTTTTGCCTTAATAAATAAATAATAATATATATCTTTAGCAGACTAGTGAACTGGTTCCTTTAGTATAATCTATATTACAAATGCGAAATTTTGTGAAAATATGATTTTTCTTACTCTATCAAACAAACACTACTGAACAAGTTTTGATGAAACTTTTCATTAATACTTTATTTACCCATTTTATATAATCTACTTACAAAATAAATAAAAAAAATAAAATATCAAATTTAACTATACTCATCCTAGTGACTGAAATGACATTTAAAACTCGGTTTTAACTATTTAAAAATACTTAGACACTCCATAATCGGACTTAGTAAAACTTTCCTTTTTTATCAATATCCCAATTTTTTTGGTATATATTTTAACGGGTCTTTGAACAAAATATAATTACGATTTTATTTTGACAGCGAAATATTAAAATTACCTATAATATAAAATGCAATAAAGACAAATCAATAAGTAGGTATATGAGCTTATGTTCACACTTACTCAAAAAAGTTTAATTTTAAACAAATTTTAAAGTTTCAAATTTAACAATTTCCATAAATGTGCCGTCTATCTTACCGATGTTAACGATTATTCAATTAAAATCATTACAGTCTCGAGGAGGTTGCCTAAAAATCTGACGCAATCAACTAATCATCTGCTTGTTGTCGCCACAGTTTCAAAGGGCCCATTAATAATGAATTGGGCCAGTAAATCGCCTTTTATCCGACGAAGGGATTTACCGAATTCACCGCGAACAGCCACGTGTGTGTCATTAGCTTAATGGACGAGCCCGGAATCTTCTACACTCAGTTTAAAATGTTCTTAATTTTTGATACAATTCTTAACCGTACATTTTAAAAGTTAAAGCATAGCTTTAAAATTTATAAAAAAAAATATTAAGTATACAATACAATATTATATGAACTAGTCATTATATGTAAAATTTATGATTCTTAGGGCCCCTTTCACCATATGTCAACTAGACTAAGCGCCATTTAACGTCACCGGGGATGATGTCCCAAACAGTCCCAAACATCAAAAAGGAAATAATAAAAAAATCGCCTATCGAAGTAATATGCTGTAAACCGAGTGCATAACTTAATAAAACATAAAATTATTTCTAAAAGTGACTAATCAACACTTTACTTGTAGTCGGTGAAAGAGGCCCCTGAGTGGTTCTCGAGGAAAGTTTTAGTAGGACGGCGGGCGAAGTCCCGGGCAGTACTTAGTTTACAATAATTGTATGCATTGGTCTTATAAGCAATCATTGGAAAGGATTTTTATAGCTATACACACAAAGCTTTCTCGTTTATCATTCATTTCTTTAGTGAAAACCATATCAAATCCGTTTCATGGTTTAGATGAGGTTTATAGCTATTATATTATAATATAACAGCTATTATATTTTATACTAACTTTTGCACGCGACTTCGCCCACCTAACTTAATAAAATATAGCCTATGTTACTCGCTGATAATGCAGCTTTCTATAGGTGAAAGAATTTTCAAAATCGGTCCAGTTAATTTTTGAATTCATTAAAAACATATTAAAATGGAAACATGTATATACTCTCTCTTTATAATATTAGTATATAACATGTCCACTTCAGTTCAGTTCAGTGGTAAGTGGTAAAGAGTATAATCGAACGACTTTATATCCGACTTTTCATCCTCTATGTAAAAAGTAAATCTGTCTTAATTTAATTTAATTTATTTGTCTTTTTTTAATTTTATGCTAATCTGCTGAATCAATACATTTGGTATGAGATACTAAGTATGAACGTAGATTTTTTTTAAATTTATATTTTCCCCCTTAATCATTATTTTAAATTTTTACGCACGAACAAAGCCCTTAAATAAGTTTGTACCGTTTTTTTTAGAATCACCCGTATGTAATTAAAAAAAAAAAAGCTGTTTATGCTTTAAGCTCTTCTGTTCAGTGTGAATGGAGTCAGATATTTAATTTTTATTACACTTCGTCCATGATTTAATGTGTGTCCTGTGAGAAGCGGATGTGCCGAAGTACACACACTCGTAGGATGTCGTGAAGGCCAACCGATTTCTGTCGTTGTTTTGTCGCAGTTCGCGACACATGTTCGTCTGATCGCCAATTCATGCCCTCAGCTAATTTTTTTCACTGGTTTTGTAATAGCAACCGTTGATCGTGTTATGAATGATATTCTCCAATACCTACTTACGATGTTGTAATACGCTTAAGTTCTTCGTAAGAAAAATATTGATTGGAAAAGTATTTTATCTATTCACTGACTACACTAGTCTACTAAAGGAGAAATTAAGGTTGAAATAAAACAAGAATACTTTTAAACTAATGCTTTTTAACCTACTAAATCAAAATTTAAAAAGAAAGATAAATAATCGGTTCCTTAATAAATGAGAATCCTTACTACTGTAAATGTTAGTTTGTTTATTTGTTACGCTTTCACGCAAAAACTACTGAACCGATCACCATGAAATTTTGCATACACGTTGTCTGGGACACCAGGAAGGACATAGGATACCTTTCATAGTTCAACGCGGACGAAGTCGCGGGCACCAGTTAGTATTTAATCTTTGGAAAATGAAAATTGAAAATTTCGACTGGACACACGAATTGTAGGTAAACTTTAACAAATAGGTAATTAGCTAACCTCTTTTGGAACTATAGTTATTCAGGCAAGCGACTTTGGTATAGTGAAATATCAGTAGTAGACTATAAATAGTATAAGAATAAATCAGCTAGCACTATAATCGAGTGCGAGCGTGTCGTTGGTAATTTATTTAGGGGCGAACGTGTAGTGCCGAATGCGAACAAATTAGATTTCCATCCGGGATGATGGATCGACGTGCGGTCCGACGATTTTCATTTGCCCAAATCAGTAAGCAAGTGAGAATTGTTGCAGAGGTGGTTTTGATTAAGCAATAAATTCTTGAATAACTATATCGTTACTGAATTGAATTTTTTGTAGTAATCAAAAATTATTAAAGTATTATAAGAAACAATAAATATCAAATAAAAATCAATCTATATACTAATATTATAAAGGGGAAAGATTTGATTGTTTGTTTGTTTGTATAGAAAAGGCTCCGAAACTACTGGACCGATTTGAAAAATTCTTTTACCATTAGAAGCCGTCATTATCCGTGATGAACATAGGCTACTTTTTACCGCGAGAAATCAACTAATCCTTGTATTTCGGATACCAGACAGTTGATATACTACATAGATTACTTTTTTTTTGTAAATACATACATATTATAAATACCAAACATCCATGACTCAGGTACAAAGGTAAAATGTTAACACATAAACATGTGCCCCTAGCGGGATTCGAACCCGCGACCGTTTGTTTAACAGCTAGGGTTACTAGCCACTAGACCAAACGTGTCGTCAAATATAAAAAAGAATATAAAAAAGTGTAGTCGTGTATTTTTAAAATTACAGGCATTTAAAAAAAACATGAAAACCGACGCTCTGTGAGTGCGTAGTGGACGTTTACGCGTTCGATGAGTTTAATCGAGTAAAACTCACACTATGCACTCTGAAGAAATTACGCTTTATGTTACGTCCTGTCAACTGCTTCCAATTTGTCGTTGAAGCAAAATTACTGCAGCTATACTCTGGTAGTAAGCAGTACTAACTTCCAAAACTTATATGAAAAATATTCTAGAACATTCTGTCTCTGCAGTAGCTTTATTGTTCATAGTTTAAGAGCGTTTGTTAATATGACAATGGCTTTAATTATCATCAGTGGTCATCAGCATCGTTAGTGATGTGCTGCTAAAATATCGGTTGCATTGTAAAAATAATAACTTTTTTTTATTAGAGATGGGTTTGTTCTTGGCCAACAACCAGCTGGGTAGCAAGGGACGGGCCTAAGATGGAGCGAGCTCACCCAGAAGATGCCTATTCACTCGAACTTTGAAAAGATTAGGGTTATATGAACTCGGAAACACAGACGCTGGCAGGGAGTTCCAAACCTTGGCGGTGCGCATTATAAAGGATGTTTCAAAGCGCTTGGTTCGAAAAGGGGGGATTTCGACAAGATGAGGATGGTAACCAGCCGTACGTCTGTATGTCCGATGGAAGAAAGGGGAAGGCGGTATGAGCTCATGGAGCCCCTGAGCACACTCACCGAAGTATATCTTATAAAAGACACATAGACTGGCAATAAACACTTTTTTAATAAACAACCAATTTTGGTTGAAAAAAGGGAAACATTCAAAGTTGCTCAATCAATTGAGTAGAGATTACGCAAGGCAATTAATATCATAGAAATAATCCACGATTGCTAATAATTTTTCCGTTCGTAGCTGAGACATCTGATCCCGGTCGTAATCCGATTTGTCTGATCGAACACCGGCGGTTATTCGATTTGCCATTATTTTTGTACTGCCTGCTACATACGTGCGACATTGATTTTAATGAGATTGTGTCATAAATTGGACAATAATAATTTTAGCTTTTCTTATAATAATTTTTTTTTTTTTAAATAAAATAAATTACTAAATCTTTATATATATTTTTATATATATATTCATTTCATGATGTTTGGCGCCAATGAACTTCGCAACTATGTGTAATTTGGCCCAACTTAAAAGATAGGATAGTTTTTATTTTGAACCCGGGCGAAGCCGGGAACGTTCCATGGTCATCATAGACATCCTAAAACAAATGTTATTTTATGGACGTTATTGTTATTTAATGAATTAATTTTCATTTCATAGAAAACAGGAAGAACAATATCGTATTATCAAGGCTATATTTATTTTGTTTTCGTGTATTTTCATAATAGTAATTTTGTTCTAATACCAGATTTTATTTTAAATATGCTTATTTTTGGTTTGTATGAGATAACGATTGATACAATCAACTTTTACATTGGTCATATTAACATTGAAGGTTTCTTATTCGACACAGTGTTCAAATTAAAGGAAAATATACCAGATCGTATTACAGTTTTTATCGTGTAATTTGACCAAATATATAGAAAGACTGCGAATCAAAAGATCCTCTTAACGCTGAGGTAAATAATCCTTTTAATGCAAAAACAGGATTAGTAAGTAGATTGTTTTCTTAAGAACCGAATTAAATGTAAATAAGAGATATTGAAAAGGACTAACGGCTCTACAGAGGTTCTTGTAATTTACAAAGAAAAACAATTCACAACACGAGTGTCATCGCTAAAACGTTTCACAGGCTACGCCGTGAGTGGTGAGGGTTGCAGGGTTGGGTCGAAAGTACCCGAAGGGATCGTGGTGGATTAGTGTTATGGTGTTATTGTCTGGGGATTACAATAGCCGGGCTTTTTGTCCTTTTTAAGGCGGAGGGTTAATTGGACTCTTTTTAGTCCTGTCCTATTTTGTGATTAGAAGTCTAGTGTGTATATGGCAACGTGTAAAATATACTTACGTCGTCATTTTGTTTATTTTATTATAACTTTATGATATTTTAACGACTTTTAAGCCGTACGGTAGCAACAAGTGTACGCTAAAAATACTTCTCGGTTTAGATTTTTTAAGTTGCTAAAAAGAAATTTGGTAATTCGTAAAGGGCACTTACCTGTACTCTCCAGAAACAATGCACCTATTTTAAAAAAAAACTTTGCTTATTCAAAAGGGAGGTCATTTCAGATTTTATTAGTATAGGCTAAATAAAATTGATATCAACCTCCTGTCTTGTCTTTAACAAACCCGAACAAAGACAGGGCTCATTGGCCTAAGTAGGTGTCGATATCTAATATAAAATATATAAAATATATTTCGAATAGAAAAAAGAATAGAATAGTATAAGACTTTATTTGTAGCAATGGACATTTAAAAAAATACATAGGTAACAATAGAAATACAAACATAAACGTCCCTCGCCACAAACCGGCATAATGCTGGTCTTTCGTTAGAATACCTATAGCATAGGAACGACTACCATATTTCTTTAATTTTAAATGTGTTTGAAACTATCATTAATTGCAGGTACAGATGCTTTCCATTTAATAATAAATGTCTAATAAGTTTTCCCATCACATAAACACATTAAAAATCTAAACTGTCTAAATAATTAAAAACTTTCTGTAAATTCCTGAACGGTCACTTACATAATACTTACTAGCCTTGTACCTAAAGTTAATTAAAGAATTTTTTTTTTGTGTCAAGAAAGTAATAAATAAAAAATATAAACATCTTCTTAAATTTTAACTCATAATTTAAAAAAAATATACACAATCGTTGTAGTAGTGGCGTTATTATAAATGTATAAAAATAATGTAGGTCGGAACGGTAGTAATTCTACATCTATGGTAGGTATACTGTTAGAAATGTATCTAATAGAAATAAAAAGAACAAATTGAAAATTTTAAACGTCTCTTTCCACCTTACAAAGGGGATAACTCAAAAAAAAGAATTCTCATTGGGGCAGATGGAAATTGAAGATTAATATTTCAACTACATTTTCGTTCTTTGTACGTGATGCATAACCCGCCTTTGACCAATCAGTAATTACAATTCTCGATGTGTTACGAAGAAACGTAGTTTGATTGGATAACTACGAGTATGAAAATATGAAACTACTTTCTAAGTATGAACACTTTAGTAAATTGTTTAAAATTTAAATACAAAAATGTATTGCATTTTCTAATTCTAATTTTATCTTCCAGGTCCAGGCTTCGCTCGGAGTTAAAATTTTCAAAAATTCTGCCTTAGCGTGTGCTTTGCCTTCAATGTTTCAGATTTCAGCTTTCTAAGACTTTTGGTAGTGACGGTGTGCGTTGATAGTCAATTAGGACAAATTGTTTATAAGTATATATTATTTTTATATATTTTTCATTATTTAATTAGAGATGGGCCAACATCCAGCTGTGTAGCGAAGATGAGGCCTAAGATGGAGCGAGCTCACCCAGAAGACTTTAAATAGATTTGGGTTATAGAATATGAGCTCGGAAATACAGACGCCGGGTGTTTTAAAATATTATTATAGGTAAAGGATAGTTTAAAGAGCTTGGTCCGAAAAAGAGAGATTTCGACAAGATGGTAACCAGCCGTATGTCTTATCCGATGGTAGTTGTGAAGGAAAACATCACGAGGTCCGAAAAAACTATTAAATACTAGTTTTTCGGTTTGTTTTTTTAAGATTTTTTTATATAAATATTTGAAGAAATGTTGCAAAAAGCATTCTTTTGTATTTTACCTTTGCCTATTAATAGTAGTGCCAATCTTAGTAGGAATGAGGATAAGGTCTTTCTGTAAGGGGATGGTAACCGCCCAACTTAGGTATGCCTGCGAAACTCAGTGTGCTCTACCACTATTTCAATATAACGAATATCGATAATAGTTTATAACTGTATGTATGTATTAGTATGCAGGTTCCCGCGACTTCGACCGCTTTCAAAATTAAAAAAATAATAAGGAATAATACAACGCTTGACTGTTGTTGCCATATGCCAGACGTTAGTTTTTTAAATTTTAGATGGTCATTTTTTTCCTATATAAAAATCCTATGTCCTTTGTGTCCCAGGCGTGTATGCAAAATTTCATGATGACATGAGAGCGTAACAAACAAACTCACATTCACGTTTATAATATTATTAAGGATGGTATGGATTCATTGATGGTTGAAATTTTATGGCCAGCTGTCAAATTAAAAGACGCATTTTCTTTGTGAAAAATTCTCACTTGTGAAACATCTTAGACACTCAATAATAATAACTCATATAAATGTTGTTAGGGTCTACAAGACGGCCAATCTTCAGTTCTAGTAAAGTTCATAATCTTATATTTTTTTTTAAAGAGATTTGCACTGTCTTTTAGTACTCGGTGCTTTTAGCGAGCGTAAGAGTAGCGAGCCTACTTCAACTTTATACGGTTAATTTTTTTCTGAAAAAATATATATAAACTTTCATTTTTATAGCTCTATTATATGTAGTTAAAACCGTATGCAAAATCCGTTGAGTGGTTTAGAAGAAGTTACAAGGTGTTTTCTCTTTTTTAGTATTAGAGCGACTTCATTTTATGATATTTATTATATATAGAGAATAATAATAAGAATAAAATTGAATAAAAATTATAGAAATTCTTCTCGAAGTAATTGAATTTACGTAATGTTATATCGTTATAAGGTGGGGTCGATGAACATTCGACCGAGGGGTCTCAGCCAATTAAATTTCCGTCAATGATCAAATTGATTGCATTTCACTACTCAACAATTAACTGTCACGGCAATAGTTAAAATTAAATTAATTAAATAAAATTTGTACTTTTGTTAAACTATTTTTATGTTGATTTTAAATTATTACGAAAAGTCTTGTAACACTATTTATCATCAATGAATGAATACTAATAATAAATCTGTAGTGTTATGTTCCTCCATAACTCTTAAACGAATTAACCGATTTTCATGAAACTTGGTAGATAAACATTTAGAGATACAGGTCACAAGATAGACTACTTTTTCTTTTTCAACGCGGACAAAGTCGCAGGCACCAGCTAGTTTTGTATAATTTTGCAGCAACTGAATAGCGCATAATTTTTTTTAATCTGTAAAATTTAAAAATAATTGCCTTATGACTGCAATAAGTAACTGACTTAACAATATAGAGATTTTGATGTAAGAATTCCTTAATTTTTTAATATGAAATTATTGTAATTTTCCGGCAACAAAACTTTATAACGAGACTTCAATAGGTATAGGAAGCCATCACAGAATCTAATAAAAATAAATAAATAATAATACCTGCATAATAATAAAAAAATATAATAATATATAGTTACATATCTAATACAAGAATGATTTGATCAATTGAACTGAACTTTCAGATAAAAAATTACTGAATATCTACTGTCCAATCTTTTTCTGTTCACTGAAAAATATTCTTTCATTCCATAACATACTTGCCTTTTGGCAAGGAAAATTTTCAGTGTTCGCTGTAAGTCTAATTAATATGTATAACACATATATTATTAACAGCTTACTCGCCATTCAGACAAAAAAAAAACCACTTTATTTCAAAACATAAGTATTTTTATTAGATTTTTTTTTGGAACGGTCCGCAATTATAGTAGAAAATATTATATTATTAATAAAAAATCCTTTTAAAAAACTTCTGGCTATATATTACATTTATCGACAACAATACTTAATCAGTCTACAAAAATGCCATTAATTTTTATTTTCGATGTTATAACATTTTTACATAAAATTTTAATTTTGTAATATCTTATTTACATAATTATTATTTACAAAAAAACAGCTTATAAATTAATTGTCTTCATATCTTACATTATTAGGTATCTGTTAAAATTTTCATTATTAACTAAAACTCAAAAAATCTATCTTATTTTTTAAACGTAATATATGGGGCCTATCTTACAATTAATACAAATAAATATTTAATTTAAGTTACACATAAAATTATGTATGAAATAGATATTAAACTTATGTTCTTACCTTTTGGTGTGACGACCCTAAAAGCGCTGTTTGAGACGTGTCTCGGTGATCCTTCAACCAGATTACTTCCTGGTGAACCACTCTCACTCCTCACCATAGAAAAGTCAAGTGGCATAGGCGGCAACGCACTTACTTCCATGTTTCGTTCTAATTAAATACTAACCATAACCAAAGTCACTGGGAAATTTGTTTTATTTTATTTTATTTTTTTTGAATATTTCGAATTGCGTATAGTGTTTTTGCTCGCTTGCGAGGCGTGCGACCGGCGCGGACTACACGTATTGTATTAAGGCAGTGACACACTCGATCGTCTCCCGGCCGGCTTTCGATGGCTTAAAGCTGAAAATCTCTTGAACGTTCATAGTGATTTCGACCTTATCGCTTGTTCAGTTTTTCTGTGGGCGTAGACAAGTTAGGCTCCACCCCGAGCGTCCCTGCGCCGCCATGTGCCTCGAGTGACAATCACTTTGTATAGGTAACACAATAATATGATTCTTGATGGATTTTATTGTTCCACAGATGCATTTATTCGTGGAAAATTTGATAAAAAATATATTCCTTATTTGGTTTCTCGGTTGCGTTTTAAGTTTTTATGTGAGTCTTAAAACTATAAAGCATTTTAAAATTGATTTTAATTTTATTAATAATAGAAAATGTTATTAAAAGTAGTATCTGCGTTATAATAATTTATAAATTTAAATTCAAATTCAAAATAATTTAATTGCTGAATATATTATTGAGTTATACAAAGACGTTTTAAATTTAAATAAATAATTCCCATATTCAACCGATAACCGGTTTGCAAATTTAAAAAGCATCTAAAAATTAATAATAATTTCTCCAAGATAATTTAATTGTATTTTATTCTTATTTATTTTTCATGCTATATTTATGCTATATATATATAAATATTTATGGTATATTTATGCTATTTATATAGCTTGCATCGTTTGCACTTTATATTCTCATCGTTTAGGAAATCATTAAATAAATAATAGGATGCCGTTTCCATCAAGAATGTTATTGTTGAATGTTAATAATCTGAGCTAATTAAAACTAAAACGTATGTGATTTTTAATAAATTAAAGACGTTTTTATACAGAGCCGATTTTTTTATAACTGCTGTCTAATGTTAGAACGGGCAAAAATTAGTCAGAAATGGCAAAAATCAATTTAATTAAACAAAAATTATAATTTTTCCTTATTTTGCTTTTTGTTTTTTGTGTAATAAATGTGTATATAGTAGCTATTACAAAGTAAATTAAGAATAAAAGACATATATACTTACCTACATGACTTTTGAAACCGGATTAATAGGACCACATTTAAAAAAATCCTCAAAATATGTATAGATACATAATATGTAAAAAAAAATGATGGTAGGACACACTGCGGGCTTCTGTCATATATTGTGGGAACCCGATTGGTGGCAGTACCTAACCAACTCATTATAGAACGAAGCAAAATTGAATAAATACGTGCGCTTTCGTGCTTCTTTTCGTGCCTTTATTAACATCCTTATTCTATATTCTAAGTCAAAGTAGCGACAGTAGCCACTAACCATCTATCAATAATCCGTCAGCCTGCTTAACGATAATTCATCATCATCATTATCATCATCATCAGCCTGTCTTTCTCCACTATAGGCCTATCCTAACGCTCGCCACCACGCAAGGTCCTTTGCCCTTCGCAGCCTTTTCCTGTGTTGCCTTTTAAGATCATCTGTTCACCCATTTTAAACATTAAAAAAATATATAAGAATGAATGAAAAAAAACAGAATGAAATTTAGGAAAAGATATATGTATAACTACTAGTGGGTGCCCGCAACTTCGTTCGCGTCCGATCGCTACCGAACTTCACAGGACTATCTGAAGATTGTCTGAAAGTTTCATCAAAAAAGGTTTAGCAGTTTCCGAGTCAGGGAACAAACATACATAAGTACACACATCGCCTTTTACATGTATAATATAGATATATATATGTACATGTAACGTGTGCGTAGCTGCGGACAATACCTACGCAAGCTAGTGTTTATTTATTTAATTTTTTTAACAAAACAAGCCCATTAAAAAATGGTAAGCGTTGAAATGCGGAAACGCGGGGAAATATTGTACAATATCCCTCAAATGCGGGGTGACGTTGGACGAATTAACCCCGAGACCCCCCGGGCGTCACGTACCGACATTTAAAACAATGAACACTTCAATTTTTCACCCGACAGTCCCCGTAAACGTGGACGCTAATCCGTGTGGCCCCGGCCCTATTCTGGTAACGCTCTTACACCAAATCTTCTTCTATCTATATATAAATAAAAATGAATCCCTAAATGTGTTGCTATGCGCAAAACTTGAAAACGGCTATACCGGTTTTAATACTGTCTTCACTCATGGATAGAAGGATAATCAGGGAAGGTTTTTACGCAAAAAAGAATGCACCCTCGGGCGAAGCCGGGTGCGGGTGCTAGTATTTAATAATTATATCAATATTATTAATTAATCAATATTCTTTAAGCTTTGGCTTGCTTGAGAAGTATCCGGACTTCAAAACTCTCCGAAGCTTCAAGTATAACATATGAAAATTAAGAACTAGTGTCCGCTCCCAGCTTCACCTGAGGTACAATTTTTAAAAAATAAATAAAATTCCTTATACTTATCCCTCTTTTCATAAGTGCAAAAATAAATTAAAATCGGTTTAGCCAATCTTGCATTTTTGCAAGTCTAACGCACGGCGATTGGTTTTTATTATACTTAATTAAAATCAGTATAAAAAAGGTGAAATAGTACGTACCCACCTAACAAACATCCATATATCAAAATTCCCAAAAACTTTCGCATATACAATGTTAAACAATAGCGCATTTCGGTGAGCGAGTAAGTGACATCCATTTCCTTGTCCTCCTCTAATCCCCTTATCCTTTATGCTACTAAGGTAGCCAATTAATTAATTTTAGATGTAACGAAGGGAAGTGTATTTATAAAAATCAAAATAACTACCTAATAACTTACACTGCTATGCACTGGACCACTTTATTGTTTTTTATATGATATCATTAAAAAACAAACATAGTTATATGTGCAAATCTATTTTAGTAAAGTATTTTAAAAAGTGAATACCTACCTAGTTTACATGGTTACAGAATAAGGAGTCAAGCTTGCTTTGCGAAAACTAATTACAGCCCCGCTTCGAAATGATAAAGCAAAGCCGTCGTATGGGATATTTTTATTCGGGACAAAATGAAATTCCCGGACATCGTCACTGCTAACTGATTTAAAACCTTCACCGTACGCTTTAAGGTTGATATCTCCTTGTACTCCTACAGGGGGATGCCATATTCTCATCGAGTTGCGGAAAAATTTTTAGTACTCAACATAAAATAATCCGAGCATAATCTCGCCAGATAAATCCCATTATTTTGATCATCCCCTCGATTGTGGAGTTCTCCTTTATATTCGTGGACAGGATGTAAATTATGTTATACTAGCTGATGCCTACGACTTCGTCCGCGTAGAAAAGTAAAAAAATATACCTAACGCCCGACAAATATACACATTGGCCATAATTTATTCAATCTTACCTATTTTTTCTGCTTTTTCTGGATGCAAAATCATTAAATTTTATATTCACATTTATAATATGGATTTTGTACTTGTATTGTACTCATCTAACCGATAAAAATTTCTAAACATATACTTAATTAATAGGTAATTTAGAAGATGACAGTGAAGTTGTATTCCCCTGGTATTCCTCCTGGATCTAAGAGCCGGTAGCTACCTACCAATATAATAAGTATAAATTCACTGACAATACAGATATACAATAGGTACATACTACACACAAAATATAGGCCAAGTTATTTTACTTTTTTAATTAATTATATTTTTTAAATATTAATAAATATGTTCACAAAAGCAGTTCCGTTGGCTATCAAAATTAGCACAATCCTTCGTGTGTTTTAATAGTCCCTAAAATTCACGAGATCAAGGGTCATTTATACACAAACGACCACTCACAGCCGAGTGTTAGAAGCACCAAGTAATTATACACGTGGTGATAAAGACAAAAAGCTTATTTAACAAGTCGCTTCTACTGTGTTGGTTTGCGTTTTCCAACTGAGCACACAGTGTTCTGCTGTGTCGATTTATCATAGAACCAGCTATCCGCCCTGGCTTTGCACAGATGAAAATTTATAAATACAAATTATACACAAAAACTTTATTTATATAGTTATTTATATCGTTGTTTAATATATATATCACTTAATTAATTAATTAATACAAATTAATTTATATATCGTTGTTAGTCGGTCTTTCTATTAGTTTAAACTGGATCAACGTCTATTGCTGTTAAAGCTATTAGACTGTTACCTAGGTATCTATTGGAGAAATAGACAGAGGCCGACAGCGATTATTAATTATATAACTAGCGGCCTGCCCTCTGCTTCCCACGGCTGCAAATTTTCTGAAAATTCTATACAATAATCTACCTCGTTGATCGCTCTTTTCGTTAGCGAAAACCGCATCAAAATCCGTTGCGTGTAAGCCGATATACAGATAGACAGACGCGGGAAGCGAATTCTATATAGAAATACCTACGTTTCTTATTTTATTTTTCTTTATTTTCCTTGTTTATATTTCTTCATTTTTCTTAATACTTTACCAACATGTTATCTATACTAATATTATAAAGAGGAAAGATTTGATTGTTTGTTTGTTTGTATAGAATAGACTCCGAAACTGGACCGATTTGAAAAATTCTTTTACCATTAGAAGCCGACATTGTCCGTGATGAACATAGGATACTTTTTACCGCGGGAAAATGCATCATTCCTACGGGAAATCTAAAATAAAAGATAAGCTTGGCCCGGGAGATAGCGCCATCTATCCAAAATACGGTAGATGGCGTTTTATACTCTTCTACGCGGACGAAGTCGCGAGCACCAGCTAGTATTACCTAAACAGACAAACTTAACACAAAATTTTGCGTGTCTTCAGTAGAAAATATTTTGAAACTCTCACCGGGTTGAGCTCAATTATACTAAATTAATTAATACAAAACGTTTAAAACCTTCAAGCGGGTAGTTCACAAAAATCATTTGCGCTTCGCCTACGAGCGCTGCGATGTTTACTTTTAATTCCCAGTCAAAATTTTATTTCTAACTGCTCTCCTGAGTTAGCAATGTAGCGCTGTATAGCGCTTTTGACGAAACGCAAGTACTACCTAAGTAGAAATATTTGTAAAAAATATTCCCTTTTTCCAGCTAGTTACAAATATATGAAATCTTTGAATAATTTTGTTACAACTTTTGTTTCTATTAAGTATAATTTTATTATTTACATTTCGTGTATATTTAAAATACTAACTTAAATATGATGAATCTAAGTTAGCCCTGACATCGCTTTATACATATTTAAGTTGCCTCTTATTCGTCTTTTGTGCTCCTAAACTTTTCCCCTCAAGAGCGCCAAAGTACCTTTTAGAACTTGAAAAAATTGATGTAAAAAAAGTTTAAAAGCGAAATTAAAGCGTCTCAACTGCTGAGTGGAAGAAGACGTGAAAGAACATAAAATGAATGGACATGTTTTTTTTTTTAACACATTCCACACAGCACCATCTCAACTATATGCTTGTATTGTGGATACCGGACAGTTGATACCTATACTAAGATTACTTTTTTTTTGTAAATATTATAAATACAAACATCTATGACTCAGGTATAAACATTTACCCCTGGCGGGATTCAAACCCGCGACCGCTTAGTTAACAGCGTGGGTTACTAACCAGCTAACCACTAGACCAAACATATCGTCAATATAATGTGGTTTATTATATTGCATAGGAAATCAGAATCGTTGGCTGATGGTGCAGCAATTTCTGCCACAGTATGGCCACTACAACCACTCGTGGTGTCCAGCAGTCACTCCTTAATACCCTGTTGAACTGGTCCCTGTTGCACTCAGGCAATAATGGACAAGTAGGTCTAGTTTAGAATAAAGACGAGATTGAAAATAAAGCAAGCTAACTTTTTTCTAGAACGATCGCTCTTCTATTTACAACGCCAATTCATAGAATGTGGATTTATTAATTACCTATACTATTTACTAATATTGTAAATAGACAATTTATATGTTTGTAATCAATAAACTCAAAAACTCAAAAAAAATTCTGTCACCTAAAGAAAGCTACATTATCAGCGAGTAATATAGGCTATATTTTATAAAATGTTACGCGGGCGAAGTCGCATGCAACAACTAGTTGTTTATAAAATGACATATTACTTAAGTCATGTCGTAGTACCTTTATTATTATATACATTATTGTTACAGTGTGGAATTAGTCTTTTAGGAGTGTCCATTATCTTCATACTGGTCCCCGGTTAACCCTTGCGGTATTTACCGTGGAAAATTAGACTTAAAATAAATACGGGGTCCGAAACAATTTGCATCTAGATGTGACATTACAAATGTTTTATCTTTTCCGTCAAGTTAAAATGGTGACCGACAATTTGCTTGGCCACTTTTACCGTATTGTATTTTAATTAAATGCTCTCATCTTCCTTTTTCCTATATGGTATATAGGAGTTAAACAAAAACCGGTTGTACAAACTAAGTAAGTAATCTTAGCATGCGATTAGGGATTATAATAAAGGATAGGGAATAGACTCTCTCATCAAAATACAACAGCATACATGCCGTAATTTTACGGTGGTAACGGTAACTCAATTTATGACTTTATTATATGTATCTATACTAATATTATAAAGAGGAAATATTTGTTTGTTTGTTTGTTTGTATAGAATAGGCTCCTAAACTACTGGACCGATTTGAAAAATTCTTTTACCATTAGAAGCCGACATTATCCCTGATGAACATTGGATACTTTTTAACACGGGAAAATGCTTTATTCTTACGGAAAATCTAAAATAAAATGGCCCGGGAGATAGCGCCATCTATCCAAAATAAGGTAGATGGCGTTCTATACTTTTCTACGCAGACGAAGTCGCGAGCACCAGCTAGTATATAATAAAGCAATAAAAATATCTTTAATATATAACTAAGCATATCGGTTTCTTTATTTAATTAAAAAAAAAGTTAATACGAAGTTGAATGGTTAAAATATAGCTCTAAACAACAAAAGTAATTATTACTTAAAGTCTAGAAGCTCTCTAGTGTCACCATATTGTATGGGGTCGTTGACCGCCGATCAAGACATGTGACAACTCCCTGCAGGCTTCCTGTAACAATGTGTGTATGTTCATACTAGATTCATTAACAAGAATAACTATTAGTCTTTAGCGCCTCTTTCACCAACGTCAAGTAAAGTGTTGATTAGTTACTTTTAGAAATCATTTTCTGTTTTATTGAATTATTCACTCGGTTTAATGCATCCATCGATAGCCGATATTTTTTTATTATTTTCTACTAAATGTTTGGGACGTTTACCGTACAAACAAAGGTATATCAGCTCCATTATCCCCGGTTACCGGTGACTTTAAATGACAGTTTGGCCTACTTGACGTTTGTGAAACAGGCGCTAAACTAATACTTTTTATTATTTTCATAATATTACTAAATTCTAGACTTAGTTTAGGTATACTAAATTCCGACTAATTTTAATTTATTTATATAATTTATTCAACGCATGCACAGTAACTGTGCTATATAATACCTACGTTTTTCACTTTTTTTTATTAACGATCAATCATCATCAATACTAATAATAAATCTGTAAGTGTATAGGTATTGTATGTATGTTCCACCATAACTCTTAAACGAAATAACTAATTTTCATGAAACTTGGTAGATAAACATTTAGACGTACAGGACACATGATAGGCTCCTTTTTTCTTTTTCAAAACCGACGAAGTCGCGGGCGCCAGCTAGTAATATAATAATTTATGTCTTTGCATTGGTTAAAACGATTAACTTTACAACTGTTTTAATAAAATTAATCGAAAATGCGTACAAATAAACCTTTCGGATATTTAACCTTTTAGTTAAATAACATATATTTAACTAATAGTTAAATGAGGTCTCTTACAATGTAATGGTATTGTGCGTTGATTCAAATTCGCAACTTACATAACACGAAAGAATCGCGTCCATTCGTCTGCCAGTCGACATATGTTCGCTAATGATGTGGAACTGAGAGAAACTACACATGCATTTAGACTTATTAATTTTTAGACATGGCATTTGTAAGTTAATTCAAAATGCCTAATTTAAAGTAACCATATATGTCAATACGCTTATAAATCAATAAGCATATATTATCAGTCAATATGCGTATAAGTCAATATGAGTATAAATCAATGTGAGTATAAGTCAGTATGCGTATAAATCAATATGATTATAAGTCAACGTGCGTATAAGTCAGTATGCGTATAAGTCAAAATGCGTGAAAGAAATAAGTCATTATGCGAGTAACATTATTTTAGAAATAATGAAGTACTTAGGGGAATGTTAACGTGATGTTTATATTTGCAGATTATTTTACCTTAACTAAATAAATATGTAGGTATGTTTAGGTATTAAAACAGGGCAAACTCGAAGCTAACCTTAGATGAAATAATAATAATAAAATAACAATTTTATGAAACCATCCATAGCTGTTAAGTTCCAATTAGCTTTTGTATTAAGTATCTCATAATTCCCTAGGGTTATCTGTCAATAAAAGAAGAAAATGATGGTAAATAGACGACTGTATTTACCATCAAGTGAACCATTATCATAATTGCTTGTCTTGTAGCAAATAATTAAGCTATGGTTGAAAGGATTTGCTTGAAATATTCACATAGGTATTAAACCTATATGTGAATATGTGTTTTTTTTATAACCTACAATGTTTAAATCTAGCAAGTCTATAGTTTTGTATATCTACATTCGTTATTAAAACGAACCTTATGAATGAACATCGAAATACAAACACATTTGCAAAGAGACCACAAAAAGTGTTATAGAATTAAACACGACGAATGATATCTGAAATAATGTCCAGTAAAATAATACTTGGAAATGTTATACACAGATAATGAAGGTATTGAAGTGTGAGTATGTAGAATTACATGCTAATATTTCACTGGGGTTTTCTGTAAGGTTGCTAATTTTATGAATATTGAACTTTTATGAACAACCACATTTAGGAGGTGCTAATAAAGATGATGAAGCCTAGACCCTTTTCAAATACTACATACATACATAGGATAATGCAAGATTAATATCCTACCTACTATCAAGAACTAACTATGTACCTCACTAATCTCTAAAAACTAACCTCTAGTCTCTAGAAACTAGAACCTCTAGTCCCAAAGTCATTTTCGAACAATTTTATCGGTCGTAGGGTGGGCGTGAAGCACTTTACCTTTACTCTATGTGGTAGTCTCTGAAACCTCTTCTTATTCTTCAGGATCGGCCACACATTAGTGTCATTCGCATTCGTATTTATTTATATGTTTATAGGCGACGACAGCCACCTGTTACAGTGAAGGCACTGTAAACAGTGAACTCACGGACGGCATTATCTACGTTTAGAACTGGACGTATTAATAATGAAATTTAGCACTATTATACAGCTTAAAACCTGAAAGAATCTAGATTAAAATATAGTATGTTGTAATACAGAAAGAAATCGTGTTCTTGTCTACCAATTACAGAATAAACATTTTTCTTTAAGCTCACAGTGGAAGCTTAATTATATCCGCTAGTATTTTTATCGTTTAAATTTGGTAAATTTGTACGAATTAATACAAACGATGACGTTGATAGTTATCGCGTCGGGCGGAAGTTAATGATTGTGCCACATTGAACATATGGAGTCGCTATGTCTCATATATAAATTGATATGATTTCATTCATTAAACCTCATAATTGAGCGGTCCGTGTTATTATCTGTGAACGCTTTTTCGTTGGGACTTATATTTTTATAAGTCCGTTTTTATAAGACGAGTTTAGAAACCAAAAAAGGAAATCCCGGTTGGAAAAATAAATGCATGGGGCAAGTTTTAAAATTTTAGAAGTGAATAAAATTGTTTCAATTTTTTTTTTAATTTATATTATAATAAAAAAGCACGTCACTAGATACCAAATAAAAAAAAAAGAGAAAATCAGTTCACAAACAGAGCGGAAAAGGGTACTGAACTGTTTTGTCTTTACTATGTCTATACTACAAAAAAAGAAGTACTCATAAAGAAAACACTTCATTTAGTACGTTCAGAAACGAGATAGGATTATAAAAAGTGGCACGAAGAATTTATAAAACGTTCAAAAACGGATTATTGTCATAAAGAGACAAGTAAGGGGCGTTTCGCACTCGGAGTTCCTCCATAAAGTTTGCGTTTATTGTGGTTTCAGAACGCATTGTCGCATTTGTAAAGTACCCTTTATGAGGGAAAGTTATAGCGAATTTCAAGGTTTTCCAGATGAGAATACTTCTAATTTATATTTTAAACGAAAAAGAGTAAAATGCTTCAAACGAAAAGAGGAAAAAACTAAAATGCTCCTAAGAATTAATGTTATTGAATTGCCGGAAGCATCGAATTAAAATATTTATTTATCTAAATCATTCAAAGACCAATAAAAAATACCTGTTTTCACAAAATTTTTCAACGTCAGTGACGTTTTACTTTTCATACCTTGTGGCCTATTAAAGTATGTTAAAAACCAGTACGAGTAACTAGTTCAGAATTAAGAGATTTTTCCTATAGTAGAATTTATCTTTATTGTCTAGGTTTTTTGATTTAAATGTGGTAAATAAAAATTACTAACATTACTAATACATAATAAATGTGTTATAAAATAATTGACCAAACAGATAGTAATATAAGATTTATTTATCAAAGACTCTTGTCTCTCTTAACGGCCGAAAACCTTCCACAAAATCATGTATAAACTAAACGGTGAAAATTCAACCGATTTATATATGACAAACATCAAAGAAGCAATCACAAAGGAACCCTAAAAACATAATGAGGCAGGCAAGTGCTCCCGTTCGCAGGGTCCCGTAGCAATTTTGGGGATCTCATAAATATGTATGAAGCGGTCTTCTTTTCTTTACTTATCAATTATTGGGTCGTTTAGACCTCGCGAGTTCACTGGGCAGAAAACATTTTCGCAGCAGTGCAAGGGTTAACATGTATTCGTACTATAATGTCATTTGGGTACCTACTTACTAAAGATTATTTTTCTGTAGTAAAATAAATTTCTTTATTATAGATAAAAAGACAACGATTAATTATTGAACAATATCCATCACAACGATATTTTTGTAATATGAGGCAATTTAACACTGTCGCAATAACATTGCTCTACATCTACTTACCATGAGTATATAATTTGACATGGACAATTGGCAATTTTTCCATATTATTAAAATATGTTATTAAATTAAAAGTGCGGTTATTAAAATCTCATGGCAATAAACACAACTTGTCAAATTACCACAGTTAAATAACGGCACCTGTGCTGTTGTATTAAGTGCGTAATGAATGCCAGAACCTACTTTGTTTCTACAATTTTATTTATCGTATATATGCCATGTTTCTTTACCTATCAATTATCTACAATGTAGATTATCCAAGTAGATTCTACATGGATCGACAGTGCACTTGCATATAATTAATTATTAATTTTAACACTACATAATTTGTGAGATAAGTCGCAAAATGTGTACCCATGTCAATTTACCTTTTTAGTTTTAAACTAAAATAAAAATATGTGTATGGAGGAGGAGTGTATGTTTATGTGTGTGTGTGTGTGTGTGTGTGTGTAAGGGAGAGGGAGAATCAAAGAGGAAGCCGGTTTGCTTAAGTATAATATGATTGATTTATTAACTAAACCGAAGTACATCGGCTTTGGACAGGTCTTATAGGGAAAGTTTTTTTTAATATGGCACATGTTAATCTGAAATAACATATTTTGCAAATAGTGAAAGAATTTTTGAAGGTTTTTGATATTTTGCCGTGGTTCCTGAGATTACTCTCCACATACAAGCATACTTAGAAAATCCCATTCTCTCTGGGTAGAGTATAGATATGTAATAATATGTATGTATTCTATGCAGATAGAATTTTTATTTTAAAGTTTTGGTACCAATGAAAAAAAAATGAAATATTAACAATTTCAAACATTTGGTCAAATAATGTAGAGTTACAATTAAAAATGAAACTAAATTCAATTAAAGAATGATATGATACGATCTAACCGTGGCCACATGGACCGTACAAATTAGAGGGAAAAATTCAGTAACCCTCAAATCCAATGGGCATCGATAGGCAATATCAATGGCGTTTAACCCTAAACATAATCGAGTAGGAATGGAAACTACCTCGGGGACATCGGGACTGTTTCATACGCAGCGTAAAATTGCTCAGTATTTTTTGCAATAAAATTTCTCCCCTTTAAAATGTGGGGTCGTTTGGGCCGCGAGCGGTTAAGGGTTGAGGCGCCCTTTGCTATGACATAAAGTTTTGTGTAAATAAAAACACAGTCTTCAAAATTTTTTTACGTGTATTTGTGTAAAGTTTTGTTATTATGTCGAATTTTTCGGTTAGACAATAAAATCACAGAATGCAATGCACTGAGCAAGAAATTTGGTATCATTTACTCTTTTATGAAGGTCGTACAACTATTTACTGTATGAAAACTGATTTATTTGAAAACTCGAACAGAATAATATAACCTTAGGATAAGTACTATGCGTGTCAAATGAGAATAGGACTGGTAATTCGCATTTGGCACCGCATTTCTCATTCTCACTTAATAGTTACATTTCTCACTTAATAGTTACATTTCTCACTTAATAGTTATTATATACTAGTTGGTGTCCGCGATTTCGTCCTCGTTGAACGATGAAAGGTACCCTATGTCCTTTCTGGTGTCCCAGACAACGTGTATGTAAAATTTAATGGTGATCGCTTCAGTAGTTTTTGCATGAAAGCATAATAAACAAACAAACAAACTCACTTTCACATTTATAATATTAGTAAGGATATATATATTTATACATATATAAATTTATTAGATAAAATATAAATAAATATTTTTGTTATTCGGATTTTTTTGACGACATTACTATGATGACTCGGATCATGTGAAGTTTGCAGCAAGCGCGATCCTATTCTCATTTGAAACGCATATTATATTATTGTTTTGTGAGCACGGCTTTGCTTCGAATTAAACAATGTAGGTATTGGTTATAATTTATCAGAATTTAAAAACAGCATAATAAAGTGAGAAAGAATCAAAATAAACTATACTAGTTTTCATATCAATGTATAAACATAATTTAAAAATCATTGATTTGAACATAATACATTCTAATAATATATATGGAGTATTCTGTATATTTCTCCAATACTAATTCTATATAGTATTGGAGTATTCTGTAAGTGGACTTCCATTTTTGTTCTGAATTTCAGCTATTATCTAAACATATGCGATAGTGTGTCGATAATATAAATGAAACTATAAGTATTTATTACCTCGGACCAAATATTATTTTAAGAATTATAATTATTTCAAGTATGTTACGTTATTGCTTGATGCAGGCTATAACGTCGTTAGGTGTGATGATGATGTGATGCCAAAAACATCTGTTTTATTTAAAAAAAAGTTTATAAAATATAGGAACCCGCATTCCCAAAAGAGCAATCTTAAAACAAAATCGTTAAGCGTCGAATCAAATAGAGGTTTAACAATTTACGGTGAAATTTAGTGTCGGGGCCTTTTTTACCAATTGTCCGTCAGCAGTAGATGAGAGCTGATAAACTGTTTGCCCGCATGTGCGCACACGCAACGTACATAGAGTATAATACTGGCCACTAAAAAACAGAAATGCCATTTTGTAATGGAAAATATTGTATTTTTAACATTTTATAAAAAAAAATATTATTATCAAAAAATTACATCTAATATATAAAATTCTCGTGTCGCAGTGTTAGTTGCCTCCGAAACGGCTTACCCGATTTTGATGAAATTTTATACGTATAGTTTTTTATCTATTTTTTATACCTCCTCAGTCGACTCAATTTTGTACTCAGAAACAATATTTTTATGGCTACTATAGATAGTCGCAATTAATGATGTCTTGATTAGTGATTTTTTTTATCGTAATTATCGTTTTACGGCTGACGTGGTAGACTTCAGACAAATATGTCGTCACACAAAAAAAAATATATCGTATTTTGCTTTAATTCTGATTATTTTTGTGCGTTGGCACAAAAATCTGACCCGACTGAAATCCGATTGAGAGTTAAGTACTTCATTTTGGTATCACATTAATATGATATTAAATAAAACGTTACAGATAAAAGAAATTGTACTAGGTAATTGAAATTAATGTAACGAAATATTTCTTTCGAAAAATCTTAAAAATAGAATTCAAATATAAATGAGCTGACGCTTCTGTTACAATCAATTTATAATCTATGTCGTGCACAGGATGCGTTGGCAGTTCAGTGGCTGGTAATTAATAAATCGTTAATGCCGAGTTAAATTTTGAACGATTGTTTTTGCGGTGGTACCTACGTTGGTGTTACGTAAGTAAATTAACTACACGAAATTACATTACATAACTCTACTAAATATCTATCTTGACTAATAAGTAAAAAGTTTACATTTTCTTCGAAAATAACCCTGTTGCTTGAGTAATTTTAATTTTGATTTAAGGATTCTGGTCAATTATGATTACAATCATGATACATAAAATTGTTTTATAGTGACTACAAGAGAACTGAAAGAACTGGAAGGTTAGATGTAAAACTTGGTGATTTATTGAAAAGCACAGATTTTTAAAAACTAACTGGTGCCCGCGACTTCGTCCGCGTTGAAAAAGAAAATGTTATATATTTATCTACATATTTATCTACCAAGTTTACCAAGGAGGAACTTACATACATACATACACAAAAAAATATAAAAATCGTCAATTTAGTTTAAGTATAACATAAAAAAAAAAAAGTATCATGTATAGAGCCTATAAACACGATATCTCTGAAAAAAAAGTAACTTACTCCATGACCAACGCTTACTAATAGATTTATTATTAGAAAGTATTGATTTATTTATTTTCGTAAGCTCCTCTTTCACCATCTGTCAAGTAGGCTAACTGTCATTTAAAGTCACCGGTAACCGGGGATAATGGAGCTGATATACTTACCTTTGTTTGTACGGTAAAAGTCCCAAACATTGAAAAGAAAATAATAAAAAAATCGCCTATCGAATGATGCAGTAAACCGAGTGCATAATTCAATAAAACAGAAAATTATTTCTAAAAGTAACTAATCAACACTTTACTTGTAGTTGGTGAAAGAGGCCTTAAGCCTTATTAGATGTTCAGCCAACTTATTATAATATATTCAATAGGCAGATAGATTTACCTGCACAAAAGTTAATTAATAAAAGCAAATATGTTGTCATGAGCTTGACGTGTTTAAAAACTATGTGTAGTCCTGGTGTTGGCGCTGGGTGGTGGAGATGTCTCACTGTCAAGCATGGTTGAAGCCATGCTTGACAGTGAGACATCTCACTGTCAATATACCTATCCCGTCTTTAAATGTCCATGGGGGACCTGCGCACATGGTTGGCTAACTGTGTGTGCCTGCACAAGATTCCCCCATTGGCGTTCGCTTAGCCAGCAATGGCTAGGCCGCCCTGGGGTGGATCGGAGTTGTTGCCTCGGCAGGGCCCGGTCCACCCCGCTCAAAGGGCAAGGAGGCACCGGGGAGTTTTAGTGGGTAAGGGCCAGTTCTGCTGGTCGACCCCCACATACCCCTGCCGCCTAGCCAGCGGTAGGGGATCAATAAAAGGATTTCTCCTCGATAAAAAAAAATGTAGTCCTGGTGTAGTCCTTCTTCTAAGTACAAGTAATATCACAACATCGCACCTAACTGATTGATTCATCAAGCTTCTTAATGACCAATCTGACAAGCTGGATTAATTAAACATAATAATTATTTAAGTGATAATAATGACATGCGGGTAGAAAGGTTAAAATTTAATTGTGTTTGTTCTTTATGCAACGTGCGTTCACCCCTTTTTGTTTTCCTACTTAAATGTTTTAATAAGGGAGAAGACAATCCGTAACAGAAGTCATAGAACGTTGGAAAGTTCCTTAGTTATTACAATATAATTCTTATAACAAACGGGTTAAAGTCTATGCAAGTTGTACAACTATATGTGTATTTCTCTGATGAATTCGTATAAGTTTGTTTACTGTATTCAGTTTATGTTGGGTTGTAATTGCATCGAAGTATCGAGTCTCTAGAACTCGTCATTGAAAACATGTGACAATCTTTGATACAGGCTATGTCAGTATTCAATTCATCTATACTAATATTATAAAGAGGAAAGATTTGATTGTTTGTTTGTATAGAATAGGCTCCGAAACTACTGGACCGATTTGAGAAATTCTTTTACCATTAGAAGCCGACATTATCTGTGATGAACATAGTATACTTTTTACCGCGGGAAAATGCTTCATTCCTACGGGAAATCCAAAATAAAAGTAAATATTGGCGACTTGGCCTGGGAGATAGCGCCATCTATCCAAAATACGGTAGATGGCGTTTTATACTTTTCTACGCGAACGAAGTCGCGAGCACCAGCTAGTTCTTAATATTCTGAGGTAATTTTAACTTTATCTTATCATCTTTATAAGAAAAAAAAATACAAAAACTGGTGCGAATTAATGGTGCATTTGATGGACATTCCAAACAAAATATGTTGTAATTATGTGATTTATAAACATACAAATCTTAAGTGAACTAGAACCTTCATTAAGACAAGTCATATCCGTTCACATAAGCATACGTTCGGTCGGTCAACTAGTCAAAGGGTGACCGACGGGAAAGTTGAGTCAACTGCGCTCTAGATCAACTAATTACATGTTATTCTCACTGATTAAAGCACAGCTTGGGTCTAATGAATGAGTCACACGAATATCGACATTGAGATACATTTAAAGGATACGACTGCAAAACGATTTTTAGATTGACTGTTGACGGATCAACCTTTAGGCATCTGCAATACCTAAAGTTATAACCTTTCCTTCTATTCGTTCCTAACAAAGCCATATACTTGGTTTGCCATACTTACTTTTTGTTTTAGAGCTATTAAATATAATGAGTCTTAAATTAAGACTCTTAATTTTAAAGTAGGCAGGCTTACGATCCACTGGATAGCAGTTGGCTAAAGAAACTCACAAGTGCTGTGAGTGCGCTGCCAACCATACCTAGTAGGATCAATAATAAGGGGTTAGGGCATCCCTTAGCCCTTATACCTTCCTTAACTAGGCAAGATGCGTTGCCCAGTAATAGTTTAACACTGTAGGTTTATAGGATAGACAATATAGTTCAGTATTTTTTTCTCCTCTTTTTGTCATTTTAATTTTTTTTTTGTTTAATTATATTTAAGTATTTATGTAAAAAAATGTAAAAAAAATGGAGGTTTTTTTTCACTATCGATATAAATACTACAAACAGTTTTCAATAGAAATAAGTTATAGGTATAGTTTATACATCATAAAAGTGATTAACACTTCACTAAGATCACATAAAGCTATTAAAGGAGATTAATTGTGAACGTTGTAAAGTGTAAAAGGCCCTTATAATCTGGCGTAGAATGCGTTCTCACAGCGCAAGTCATCTTTCTCAATCAACAAGCCATCGGGGGCATATGATTTTTATTGTTTTCGAGCCAATTGCTACGGGCGTCGAACGGTCTTTTTTTAATTTCCTACCTAAAGCAACGACTAATTAATTTTACAGCCACTTTATTAGAGTTAACGGCCTCTAGAAATCTACTAAAATCCACTATTTTTTATTGGATAACGTGGTTTTATATTTACACCACTTTACGAGTTGTATTTTTTTTATTGCGAATTGATTGGGTTTTGTTGTTATTACTGTGAGGCGAGCGACGAACTACTTATTTATGGGTTATAAATTAATTAGAAGCACTTTTTCAATTTAAATATTTTCAGATAAAGCAGATTATATTCAGCACTGGAGATTCCTGCGACTGAAATATTGAGTGAGATTTAAATTTTTCTTTATTTGGATATTTATAATCTACATATTATATTTTTTTTTATCTATAACAGTACGTTAGTTTAGTAGGTAATAGTAACACGCACCAGGAACCTCATCCCTTAGTGTGGTGCTGTTGTGTTTCGGACTCTTTATTGCGTTGCGTGATGCCGTAGTCCATTCCTCTATTCCTTATACCTTATATCCTATTACCCTATGGCGTTATTTGTACTAATAGGTATTTGAATATAGGACCTACCTATATTCAAGTAACTGAAATAAAATAATATCCGTATACGTATCCGCGTATATTTCACCAAATATCCGTATCCATATCCGCGGATCTTGACACCAAATATCCGTATCCGTATACGTATCCGCGTATCTTTACAAAAAATATCCGTATCCGTATACGTATCCGCGGATCTTTACACCTTTATTGTGTAGATGGCGCAACATCCCTGAAACTGCAGATATTCTAAAATATATTTAAAAAAATAGAAGGTATTCGTGTGACAATTTTGATCTTACTTCCATAAATTTTCATACTGGGCTTATTCATAATATGAAAATTAATTCTTAAGGGGTAAACTCCAAAAATCTGATATATTTATATAATAAAAAGTAAAAACAAATAGTGACAGAGACAGTAGCAACACGAATATTCATAATAAAACTTCGTCCCAGGGGTTGTCAGTTTGTGTTTTGGACCTTTTACTTATAATTGTTTTTAGTTCGTGTTTTCGAATTCCCATTAGAGACTAATGAATGACGCCTTTTTTAGTGACAGCTAGCGACGGTTGACGCATTTTTAATTGCTGTTTTTGGGGTTAAGTGGGGTTATTACTTAGTTTTTGTAGGTAAGGACAACGTTTCCGAAGACAGACAAGTAGTTTGAATCAATAGATGTCCTAAAAAAATTAAAACATTATACAATATATCTAAGGAATCATGATTACTTTTATAATTAGACTTTCTAATATTGTATTGTAGTAGAAAGATATTCAACTTGTCAACGACAATTGTTGTACTTGCATTTATCTAGCGTCGTCTGCGTTAATTTACTGCTTGCTGGATGACATAAAAAAACCAATAATTAAAATATGCTATGATATATGCTATGACCTACATTAATACGATGTTATCTCATGTATAAACTAGTTATCGGCTATTTTGTCTATGACTCATTTTTATGAATCCGAACCCGAAATTAGAAGAAAAATTCAAACAAAAAATTATAATCACGGTCGCTAATTATGTGTTAAGTAATTAATTAAATAGTATCACCATATCACGACCCCTCACTTGCTTATACGTAATTTTAATTCCTAAATGTATTACAGATAATCTGTGCTGAGCGAACCTTGCGTGTTAGTCCAGTATCCCTCAAAGGAATTTTTTTCTGATTACTAATAGGCTTGAATCTTCGTGAGTTTGTGAGCTTCAGTTTGCCGAGTCGAACAACTTTGTCCTCTGCGAAAATTCTCGATAGAGGTAGCTAAAGGAGTTAGCAGTCGTAAAAAACTTCCAAGCGTAGGACTGGGAGAACGTATCACTCAATTTGTAGGACTGTGCGACCATTTTATTATACAAATGTTTACTAAGCTGCAGACAAAAAATCAGCTAGATAGTAATAATATTTATGACCTCATAATTATGATTTATTGGGAGAGATGGTACCTATACTAACCAGCTGACTTTTTTCATGAAAATCAGTAAATTAAACATACCCTACTTACCTACATACAATACCTACACTTACAGATTTATTATTAGTATTAATTACAATTTGTTATGTCTTGTTGCTTAAAAAAAAAGCATTTATAACAAACTTTGGCATTTATTAATATTAGTAGTTGAGTAGGGCTGCAAGTAGGTTGATGGCGCGCGTGACGAGTGTGCCATGAAACATAAAAGTGTAACATTGACGGCCTGTAAACAAATAGCTGCGATACACTGGATACGCAAACAAGGGTGTAGTGTGGCCGTGTTTTTACAATATTTTGATATATTACCCTTAATAACAGGCAAGCCGGCGAGCGATGCTTTACAATACTAAATCGGAAGTCATTTTGTTTACACTGTTTGTAAAAGTTTCCGTTTAGGTCATATTCTGTTCTTACTATTTGTCCTCGAAGTCTGAGTTATTTAAATAACTAGCTGGTGTCCGCGACTTCGTACGCGATGATAAATTAAAAATATAATAGCCATTACAACGCTTGACAACTTGTTGCTATAACACAGGCGTTAGTTACAGTTTTATATTTTAGATAATCCCTCGGGAACATTACTTTTTTCTTGGATGAAAGGTATCCTATGTCCTTTCTGGTGTCCCAGACAACGAGTATGCAAAATTTCATGGTGATCGGTTCAGTAGTTTTGGCGTGAAAGCGAGACAGACAGACAGAGTTACTTTCACATTTATAATATTAGTAAGGATAAGGATAACTTTTAATATTTTCTTTGGCATAAATTATGCAAGAAAAATTTTAGGTCAAATTTAATCCAAAAACGACTAATAATACTTGCCTAGTTTTTTTATGTAAAAGGCCGGAATTAGGCTGACAAACAACTTGATGGTAGATGGCTACTGTCGCCTGATTACACAAGTAATACAAGATTGAACACTGCCAGCCTTGATGATATAACGGATACGGAATAAAAAGTGGATTGGAGAATTTGTCTTACTCATTCATCGACACTAATCTAATACTCGGGGTTTTATTCGAGGACAGTCTTCTGTAAGGTGCTGTTTACTTTCGTTAGAGACTGCTTAAGTTTACCTACATCTGCGTGGTAGCCCTGCCACTATTACCTAATCTTAATATATGCAAAGGCATATAATATCTATGCCTTAATATATATATGCTAATATCCAAGATGAGGTTGGGCCATAAGAATTAATTACGATGGGACCAAAGAAATTTAATTAAATAAAATTGCATATTATGTAATTTTTTTTATTAATTTTGTCATTTCATTGGGTTGTACTTCGAGCACAGACTTCGAGTTTATATAGTTCCATTATTTACTCAACATTAAATGACTAGCACACGTTCTCATTGTTTCACAGCTATAAATAATATAAAAAGCGATTTTTATTTCGATTCGAGTGCGCGCCCTTTTTATGTTCATTTCCGTCTAATAGTTGTATAATTGATTGTCGTTTACTTAGTGAGAAAAAAATAGAAATTTTATATTTGTGACTCAATTTAGATTGTTTTGTTTCTCAATACTAAATAAAAATTTACACAAATAAATGGTTGTTCCATTTTGTTCTTATTATCAATCAATACTCAATACTAATATAAAAACTGTAAGTATTGTAAATGTATGTATGTTCCTCCATATGTAACTCTTAAACGAATTAACCGATTTTCATGAAACTTGGTAGATAAACATTTAGGTACAGGACACAGGATAGCAGCACTTTTTTTCTTTTTCAACGCGGACGAAGTCGCAGGCACCAGCTAGTATTATAATATAATACTTGCGCCCTGCATCAAGTACGACTGACGAAATTTATATTTAATATATAAGATAAGTGAGGCTCAGCCAACAACACCAATTCACTGATTCATCCTTGCCATTTAACTTAGGTATCCTGTATCTTATAGGGTCGTTGCCTCCTACTATATTTTAAATGTACTAAAAGATGCACATCATCATAAGATCTGGCACTAATAAACTATTTATATGCAATCCAGTGTGACCACGATAGATGTTAAATAATTTAGCAATGAAGAATACGACTGGAGAGAAAAATTGTCGGGGTTTTTCGATGCTTATTTGAGAGAAGCCAGATTGTCTCTTACACTTTATTCTTTTGGAATCTTTGTCCCCTAGTACTATTGTACTAGTACTAAAGAGCAGAACTCACGCACGCCGTCAACTTGCCGGCTGCTCTTTACCATAAAAAATAATATAATAAGCTATGACAAGTTAATCATCCTGCTACGAAATCGAGTGACATAAAATTGTAATGTCATCAGAATCCCACCCCTTATATTGCGTCTAATAACCCCCAATGTCTCTATTAACCCCCTGAATTTTGTTTACCTAATAGAATAATGACCTATCGTATAATAAATTGTGATTTCCATACTTGATAGCGGTGCCCGTTTATCATTTTAATACTGGAAAGTGCCTCTTGGGCATCCCTCAATGACGTCATTAGATGGCACGTTTGTTTAACGAACACCGGCTAATTTGCTATAGAAAATTGTGTGTGTTACAAGAAAACATGTCTTAATTCAAAGCAATAGAGTTGCAAGGTGTGCTTTTTGAACGCCATTGAAAAGTTGGGTCATAAAGGGTGGCATCAAAAGTTTGACAGGCGAGACGTGTTATTAAATTGTGATACAAATAAAGTACCGACAAGCAATGATTAGTAATTTTATTATGTTTTTTGAAAGAAATATGTAGCTTTTATGGAATAATCATAATTGATGTTTATAGTTTCTGGTCGCATATTTAGAAATACTGAAAGTAAAAGGGAAATAAGTTTTAAGAAAGATTTAATACAAAAAATATTATTAGTGATACACTTTGTACCGCTTGCAAAGATATGTTATTTCGATCGTACCGCTACTCTGTATGTAGTGCACGCGCATGTTTTTTGGATAATTCTTGAGCTAATTATTAATAGTATATAACTAGACCAATTTTCATCTTGTACTCCAAAGTTATATTAAACACCGGACATCCTGTATACATTTTTTAATGGAATTTCGCTTTCCGTTTTACTTAAAACTGTGGGATGAGGTTTAAACAAAACTCATTTGCGGCACATTTAGCGGAGCCAAAAAATATCTTTTCCTTCACATTTACTCGCAACAGTTTCTACTAAATTAAGCTTAATTTTGTAACTGACCATACGGTGTTTTTGTTTCGTATTGTTGAGATGTAAACACACGTAACTAAAATTAACGCGGGTCGGCTAGCGCTTTAAAATAAAATTTTAAAAGACATTTTGTATTGGCAGGGCATTTTGCGTTACAAAGTTATATATGGTTATGGTACAAGTTATTACCATAATACCAGTTATACCATAATACAAGTTATTATTGCCGAGAAAGAGATTCAAGAACCCCCTATCGGATAGGGCCTATCCTATTTTCATCTTGTTTCGTATTCATTATTAATATAAGTACTTTTTAGATTTAAAAAGGAACTTGCGTGTTGCTTGTTTTGCTTTGCAACACCTAAACCAAGTCAGTTCTAAATCTTCTGTCGATCCATTAAAAAAAAGCATGAATTCTTTTGACTGAAAAGAATTTTTATGGTAATCTCTGTAATTAATTATTCTAAAAACTAATAAATTATTAAAATTAATTCTTCTTACTAAAATTTGTAATCGTTGAAGTTTATAATTACGTTATAGTGACCCGTATGTTTCCATTGGGGTGGAACGTAATTCAATTTCGTAGTGAAACGCTTATTTGTTGTAACGGCAACTGTTCTGTCTCATTTTTAGTTGAGCTTCAACTAAATGTTCGTTTGTCGGTACAAAAGTATAAATCTATTAATAGATACTAAGTTCCAGTTTTAGGAAATAGTAAATTAGCCTATAATACCTATAATACATACCAATATATAAAGCTGAAGAGTTTGTTTGTTTGTTTGCATGTACGCGCTAATCTCAGGAACTACTGGTTCAAATTGAAAAGTTCTTTTGGTGTTATATAGTCCATTTATCGAGGAAGGCTATTAGGCTATAGAGAACGCGGACGAAGTCATGGGCACCAGCTAGTAATTTATAATACCACTAGTATGTGGTATATTTCATTCTTTTCAATAAATACATTTCATTTGTTTGTGCATACCGTTAAATAAGAGGCAGAATTTTACATAAAAAAACATAAAGGAGGTTTTTAAAAAATACGATACAAATTCAAATTCATTTCTTTTCAGGTAACTAGATGTTTTACATTCGTTGTTAATATTTAACTAAACAGTTCCTAATTAAATTAAATAAAAGCAAATTTTTATAATATGTCAAATACTATAATTTAATACGATACACCACTGCTTTTATCGTTATTATCACATAAATAAACTCCTGTTCTAGTAGAGTTAACAAATCACTGATAGATAGTACTTAAGATTTATTAAAATAAGGGAAGTAAAGTCAACACCTGAATCATCAGTAATTTTTGCCAAATTGTAACTGAGTTAACAATACTTACTCGTAGTTCCCTTTGTATCTAGTTTTGATTGTCAATACTAAGTGGATTGAGACACAGATGGCGATCCTTTCCGTCTGATTTTCACTAATCAATTGCCTGTGATCTCTTCGGGATCAGGGAAGGAAGCAATTTCTTAGCTCGACTTTACTGATATCAGGTGCACGGGAAATTTGTGTCCGTGATACTGAAGTGTTTTTAAGATAAGTGGATCGCATGTAGGCACTTCGCTCGTCTAGTTTCTTTTCGTCGGCCTAACTCGTTAACCTGCTAAGTCACATTTTGCATAGTTTTTAGGAGGAAGAAAAAATTAAATGACAAAATGTTGTGTGTCATTTAATTTTTGTGTTGTGTGCATCCAGGCATGTGAAATGAGCAACATTAAAAGTACTTAGGATTTAGCAGGTTTTCTTTGTGAAGAATATTAGTCAGAAAGCAGTTTTTCATTTATGAATTTTCTCAACCTTTTTATTTTATTTATTAAGGCAAAGTCACACACAACTTAGTTTAGAAAAAAAGAAACAATAAGACCTATATTACCATAGTTAAACTAATACAAATATTTACAAGCGGTGGTACAAATGGACAATTCAAAAGAATACAACAAAAAAAGTGTTAAGAGTATTAAAAAAAAAAAAGTAAGTAAGTAAGTTTTTTGTTTTATAATCGTCGTTATTCCCTCACCAAACGGTAGATAATCGTCTAAACATGTCGAAAAGTATAAAAAGTGAAATTTCCCAAAAATGGACTTAGCAGGTTAACGAATTAGGCCGGCGTTTTTTGTAGTTATACCAACTTCTATAGGAGAGACATGTATTCTAAGAGTAAAAACATGTATTTTCAGTATGTTACAGAAGTCGCGCGCGCCGATGAACAACATGAAGTTAAATTTCGAATGAAACCTTCGTTTATTTATGTTTTATACATAAATTTATGTACGCATATACTATTGAAAATTTATGAAATTCTTTCTGTTTTCAATAAATATTTATGTACCTTATTTCGAAGGAGTTTTCTATACTAATATTATAAAGAGGAAAGATTTCTTTTTTTTTGCATTGAATAGACACCGAAACTACTGGACCGATTTGAAAAATTCTTTCACTGTTGGGAAGCTATAGGTATTATCAGCGAGTAACAGGCTATAAATAGTAAAGTTGCGCGGAGTCCTAGATAATTTTCTCACTCGCCGATTGATATGGGAAAACATCCCTTATTACCAGGAAGTGTTTGAGTGAAACTATGGGCGCAGTACATACATTGGCGTACATGACTTCGGCGCCCGTCTCTCTAATAAGGAAGGAACCTCAACCGGGATGCTAACAATTAGCGCGGTCATAACAAATCCCCGGGAAGCGGTAATCAGGACGCGAGGACAAGCCAACAGCAATTATAATTAGCCACACTGATGCCTGTATCTGTCTCTTTTACACCATCGTTGGGAAATAAGGATAGACGTATAATATTGTCCATGATACACTGTGTAGCATTTTGATTAATTTGCATTTCAATTTTCTTTTTTCAGTTCCTGCAATATAAGCATACTAGCTGGTGCCCGCGACTTTGTCCGCGTTGAACGGTGAAAGGTAGCTATGTCCTTTCTGGTGTCACAGACAACATGTGCATGCACAAATCGGGGGCGTCCACCACAGGTGCGTACACCACTGGGGGCGTACACCACGGATCCTGCAAAATTTCATGGTGATCGGTTCAGTAGTTTTTGCGTGAAAGAGTAACAAAAAAACTCACATTTGATAATTGATGTATACAGAATAAAAATGGAGACAGCAAAACTGACGAAAAGGTAGATTAGCGTTTTGTAATTTAGTTCACTGCGCATTGCACAAAAACAAAACAATTAGTTGGACAAAAATAAGAGCAACCATATAAGGGGTCATTGTTGTTTTGCCACTTTGTTGATTCGCCACAGAAAAAAGACATGACGTGTTGTTTCGCCACAACACTATTAAAATGGAGGTCAATGTGGTTGTGATTGATAGCCGTGGTCAAAATGAATATTTTCATTATGTATTTTAAAAACAATTTTTTTTTTATAGATTAAATAATATAATAGTAATCTTACGATTTACGAGAAAAATAACCTAAGAGATATATTAAGAATATTATGATAAACTGTCTGGCCAGTCTTTGCCGGATATTTCTGATTCAATGAGAGACTGTCTCTTACATGTTGTTTGTTAAAGACTATTTATTAAGTCTTACTTAATAGTAATTATACTAATACCAAGTAAGCACTAATGACTCCAGGGTCTACTAAGTATTTTACTCTACTCTCAAATTAGTGCTTACAGACAGACAGACACGATGTGGAGGTAATTTTCAATTACCTATTTATGTAGTGACTCCATTGCTGTACAGAATTGTATTAGCGTTTTGAAAGAAGTGTCTCAAATCCAGTGAAACCAAGCCCCTCTAATATTTAAAAAAATATTCAGTTCTAGCTGTATGGTAATTCTCCTTGAGTTTAATCTTCCCAACAAATCGTATATCAATGTGTTTACACAAATTTGATGCTAATATTATACGGATACGAGAAGTAATCCGCTTTCTTTAGGGAGTAATATATTTTTTTTTGGTCAGGTTTTTATTAGAAGACAAATAATACCTATTTTTAGGCTTAGGTATGAGTCAAATACCTACCACTCATACATTTTTTACCGATTTTGTTAGATGGGTGATACCTCTCTTGTTGGTAGGTATATATACCTAACGTATAACAGAAACTAGTGGTTTGAATTAAATATAAAGTTGCGACAACATGTCTACGCACCGCCCCGATTGCGTGAGGCTAGGATTTAAAATGTAAAAGAATATTGTGGATATACGTGTATTAACATTACCTACATATTATTATGTATAATCACACAAAATAAGCTGCACAACCTGATAACGTATTTAAATTGAGCGGTAACACATGCATTCACCATTTCATAGGTGCATTTGATTACAATAACGTCAAATGATAACGAACATGAACGCTAACCAATTCTCTGGTCGAAAATTATTCATTGTGCTTTAAAAAAAGCTTTATTTTTCGTAAAATAGCACTTTTTCAAAGTAATCAAATTAAATTCATTCAAATGTCTAACATTTCCTTAGATTGTACCTACATACATTAATTATTTTAGTGCAAATATCTAAGAGTCAAATCAAAGTGCAAGATATTTTTTGTAATTTATCAATATTTATATAATTTTTTTTTGAACAATAATATACAATAATCTAATATTATAAATGTAATAGTGAAATAGTAGAAAATTGGCTCATAGTCTAAGGGCACGCTCTTGCAGAAGACCATAGTGAAATAAGAGCGTGCATGGGATCGTATAGAGTTCTTTGCTGTCATCGAGTAACTCTGTCTTTTTGTATTGAAAATTGTTACAATTATTTTAATTAATATATCCATAGAGGAAGTCTGCGAAATCATCTGTACTAATAATAAATCGATAAGGGTTGGTCATGGAGTAAGTTAGTGTTCAGAGATATCGTGTTTATAGGCTCTATAAATAACATGATACTGAAACTAAATTGACCATTTTTAGATTTTTTTCTGTATGTATGTATGTTCCTCCATAACTCAAAGAATTAATTGATTTTCATGAAACTTTGTTAGATAAGCATTTAGACGTACTTGATAGGCTATTTTTTTTTCAACGCGGCCGAAGTCGCGGGCGCTAGCTAGTTTTAAAAATAAAAGTAAATATAGTGTTAAATAACAATTAAATGGAATAATTATTACTTACAGTAAAGTGTCTACATTTAGAAAAAAAAAAAATAATTTTTCGTTCAAATTTTTTTTACTTAAAACTCAGATTTTTAAAATACTTATAGTATTTATTTACAATAACATAACATAATATATATTTTAGTTAATTAGCTATGAAAGCACACACTAGGCATGCAAGCCTGTATGTATCGTGTGTTACTTGAAAGTCGTATTTGTTGTTCAAGATTACGTCGTTGCGATTTATAAATATGTTTGTATGGCCCCATTCTATTTAAGAAATAATGTCCAATCCAATCCAATCGTTCCAACACATAACCCGAATGCTGTATTCAAAACAATCCACAGGCAAATAACCGATTCCCGGTCCCTAGGGTGTCGTTCTCCGCCGGCTTTACTTTTCCACATTATTCCACGAGCCGCCATGCGAGGTGATGGCGGTGCCTACGATTTCCATTACCTAAATGTTTACTTTACTTTCATACTATCTTTATTATTTTACTAGCTGGCGCCCGCGACTACGTCCGCGTTGAAAAAGAAAAAAATGCTGCTATCGTGTGTCCTGTAATAGGGCCTTAGTCATAGTAACATTTTTAAAAACGATAACGAAGTTCGATAGAATAAATGTATGGGAAATATCACGTGATTTAACGACGGCATATTATGTTAATCCCATACATTTTATTTTTAGCGAATCGAATCGAATTCGAATAGCATTGCCATTTGTCTAGGACCCCTGTACTTCTAAATGTTTATCTACCAAGTTTCATGAAAATCGGCTAATTCGTTTAAGAGTTATGAAGGAACATACAATACATACAATACCTACACTGACAGATTTATTATTAGTATTGATACGTTAAAGAAGGAAGAAAAATAAAATTTTACTTATTTTAGAGAAAAATAGATTATAGAGCTTCAACATCCTGAGAAATTATGGTTTTTGACTGCATTAACAACATTTTATATCAACTAGTAAATCGCCACTGCTTCGCACATGTGCAATCGGTGAAATGACAATTTAATCTACATTGAATGATCAAAATAATTAAAGGTGATCCTGCGTGATACAAAGCCCCTGAAATGTTTAGCGACTTGATTATTATTGAATTCATGAAATCTTAAACGATATGTAACATCGTTTTTATATCGCTAACGATATAAAAACTAAAATACGTTCAGTATTTTAAAACCTGCGGCTATTCAAACTAAATACACTGCAGATATAAATTACATAAAGTAGATAAAATTGGTACCTATTAGTACCTACCTACTGCCATTCAAATCCCACCGGCTGCTGCCACTCTAACAACATTTGTGGCGATTTGAATCTCAAAGATTTCGAATTTAAGTTTCCCAACGCTTCAGGCTGCAGGATTTGTTACAAGTTGTGAGCGAGCAGCGATGAATTAGATTCTAAAATTAATTATATAATGAAAATGAGACAAAATAGATACAAAGGTACAAGCTTTTGCAATTTATAATAAAGGGGACAGTGGGCCGAAAAAGTCGATTAACACATTCAAAAGTGCAAAACAACTGAACTCAACGCGCCATAAGACGTTGTCACGACTAAAGAACAAAATAAACTTCACATACAATTAATCATCGTAAAAAACTTCAGTAAGTGAGTAAGTAAGTTGAGTGTTGTATATGTATAGTTCATTTGCCTATAAAAGTATCGCTAACGAAAAACCATTGCAATAAAAATACAATGAACGACATTTTGTTGTCATGCTTATCATCAATAATCAATAATAATAATAAATCTGTAAGTGTAGGTATTGTATGTATGTATGTTCCTCCATAACTCTTAAAGTAATTAACTGATTTTCACGAAACTTGGTAGATAAACATTTAGACGTACAGGACACCTGGATAGGCTACTGTTTTTTCAACGCGACGAAGCAGTAGTTAAATATGAATGAACAAACTTTTATAGGTATAAGGTAAAGTTCTTGTGACTTGTACCAAAACAGCATCGGTTTGAACGCAATATTCAGTTTCGATACCCTTTGAAACATCATCTTTATGTATTAGCCGGTCAATCTGCTTTCGAGAGGAGTGCCTCCTTTGTATTCATTAAATGCGAGTCTACACGGATATACTTATGAAGATTTTTGTTATCATTTCTAATACCAGATTGTGTCTGATTCTGATTCTGTATTGATAGTATAATATTCACATTTATTACTGTAAAAATAACGATCATATTATATATTGATATTAAGCGTTCATGAATTAGAATCACGCTGTAGTTAATATTTATGATTTTTAGTAGTTTCAGATGTTTAGTTTGCAGATAATGGTCCGTAAGCCAGGCACTAATTTCGTCAATGATTTCCTCTCAGTCCATAATTTGTAAAATGCCTGAGAGAATTGTATCATGATGCGTTGTGAACGTCAGCTGCGGCTCTGATGGTGGGTTGAGCAGTGGTAGCCCGTTACACTTTCAGAGCATCAGCTGACAAGCATTCCACCTTTTTTAGCCAGCTGACTTTTTTATTTATTAACAGTAATACATAAACTTTCATCTGATAAATTTTCTATTGGGAGGTAATCACTGAACACGTATATATTCGTGTGACCTGCAGACGCATAATCCACCATTTTATAAATAGCTGACAATTTTGTTTCTTCAAAATATTAGGCTAACTATAATTTGATGAATTTTTAATCGGAAATAAATGATTAAATTTTTTTTTATTATGTGCGCGGGCGGCTACCACTCTACTGCTCAACCCACCATCGGAGCCGCAGCTGACGTTCACAACGCTTCATGATACAACTCTCTCAGGCATTTTACAAATTATGGACTGAGAGGAAATCATTGACGAAATTAGTGCCTGGCTTACGGACTGATCTGCAATTATCTGCAAACTAAACATCTGAAACTACTAAAAATCATAAATATTAACTACAGCGTGATTCTAATTCATGAACGCTTAATATCAATATATAATATGATCAGTCATTTTACGAGTTATCGACTGGGAGGAAATTGGTCATGAAAATCTGTCGCTGGCTCACGGACCATAAGATGTTAACGTCATATTATTTGTAGTTTTTTAATCTAGTACATGGCGGAAAAAAATTTAAAATGAATTCTCATTAGAACAGTTTTTAAACAGCCCTTTTTCAAACTAACGGTCGACGGCCTACACAGATAAATATACAAAATTTCAAAATATTTTTGAGCCATTGCCTAGTTTATAACACTACAAATACATAATATGACGTTAATATCTTATCTGCAACTTATCATGGCATGATGATCCATCGGGAATCATAAATTTTGACTCCAACGTGATTCTAATTCTGTAACGCTCTTAATGTATGAAACAAATACTAACCAAAGTCTAACCATGTTTTATTTAAATTACTAAATGATTTCCTCCGGAATGACTTAGAATAATTCATAAATATTTTTCCTAAATTAATGATAAAATTATGAATTAAGGATATTAATGCCCATTGATTTTATATTATCCTTATTCCTTATCCTATTGCTTACATTTATGTATGTACTACTTACCTATTATATTATTATAGATACCAGTATCATACCTATAAAAATTGAATACCTAAAAGGTTAAAAAAAATGTTACAAAAACCTTAATGAAAACTGTACCGAGCCTACTACTGGCAAACTAAAGGCGAAACTAGCGCAACGAAAATCCAAACAAAAACTGCTCTCCCAAAAAAAGCATAGACAACAAACCGGACCACATGGATGGAACAAACAATTTTCCTTATGGTTTTAATTAAGCCGCGGCCCGGCACTAACCTGCCGCCATTTTTAGTCCCGCACCGCTCGTGCAGATTGATTAAAAGTCTATGGTCCATGGTTTATAGCTTGTTTCCATTGTCGACTACAGTACACTGTAATAACTGACACGAACGTAGCTTTCATGGTTGGTCATGGAGTAAGTTACTTTTTTTTTTTCAGAGATATCGTGTTTCTAGATTCTATTCATGATACTGAAACTAAATTGACCATTTTTAGATTTTTTTTTCTGTATGTATGTATTTTTCTAAATAACTCTTAAACGAATTAACTGATCTTCATGAAACTTGGTATGTAAACATTTAGACGTACGGGACACAGGATAAGCAACTTTTTTTATTTTTCAAAGCGGTCGAAGTCGCGGACGCCAGATAGTAATAGATCAATCAATACTAATAATAAATCTGTAAGTGTAGGTATTGTATTGGAAATTTTCGAACTACACGGAACCTATGGAATAAATATTTGAAATATGTAATGTGTAACATTTATATTATACTATGTGGCCCCGCGACTTCGTCCGCGTTGAAAAGGAAAAAGTAGCCTATCACGTGTCCCGTACTTCTAAATGTTTATCTACCAAGTTTCATGAAAATCAGTTAATTCGTTTAAGAGTTATGGAGGAACATACATACATACATACAGAAAAAAATTCTAAAAATGGTCAATTTAGTTTCAGTATCATGTATAGAGCCTATATACACGATATTTCTGAAAACAAAGTAAATTACTCCTTGACCGACCCTTACAGATTTATTATTAGTATTGATGACTAGCTGGCGCCCGCGACTTCGTCTGCGTTGAAAAAGAAAATTAGCCTATCCTGTGTCCCGTACGTTTAAATGTTTACCTACCGATTTTCATGAAAATCAGTTAATTCGTTTAAGAGTTATGGAGGAACATACTTACGTACAATACCTACACTTACAGATTTATTATTAAGTATTGATTACAATTTGTTATGTCTTGTTGCTTAAAAAACATTTATAACAAACTTTGGCATTTATTAATATTAGTAGTTGAGTAGGAATGAGTATGATACGTCAAAGAAGAAAGAAAAATAAAATTTTACTTATTTTAGAGAAAAATAGATTAGAGGTTCAACATCCTGAGAAATTATGGTTTTTGACTGCTTTAACAACATTTTATATCAACTAGTAAATGGCCACTGTTTCGCACATGTGCAATCTCTTAAATGACAATTTAATCTACATTGAATGATCAAAATAATTAAGGGTAAGTATTGCTTCATACAAAGCCCATGAAATATTTAGCGACTTGATTATAATTTAATTCATGAAATCTTAAATGATATGTAGGATACCTACACTCAGATTTATTATTATTATTGATATCGTGCAACAGTGGAAACAAACTCAACCCATGTACCGCTCAAGCAGCTCCTAATTTATGGTTGAGGTGGGCGCCCACCCCGATAGTTACAGCCGGACGCTAATTCAGACAGACATGTTGAAAATTTGTACTATCATTCGTTTTGTTTTATACTTTACTGACTTTACTATGCAGTCGAGGTTCTGGATATCTCAGTGTCTATAATATTAACTTTGCTTAATACTTACCAAATTGTTAATTTTTTTTTTTTTTGGTGAGCGCTAATTTACGATTTATTACACTACTACCTGTTGCCCGCGACTTCGTCCGCATTCAAAATATATAGCAAGTCAATCTCGATAAATCCAACACAAAAATAAGTTTTCAATTCCAACCAGTAATTTCTAATTTACTTATCAAGTGTTGACGAACATTTTCCGGGAAAAACTGGTACTTACAGGAGTCATTATGAGAGAAGAAATTGGAGTGGACATTGTGTTTGTAAGAAGGCAGGCTGCATACTCTCTCTGCGACAAGGATTGACTATGACAAATAACGTGTGGAAACCAACGCCTAGCTACAACACTGTTCTCGGTTGTAATTCGCTAGTGTCCACTGAAGAAACGTTGTGTGGCCATGAAATTATATTCTGATTTTATCTACATATTTGGGTGTTTATAAAAAATATTCTTTTATAGTTTATTCATATCATATTATCTATTAAATAACAATTTTTTAACATACATTAATTACGGTTAAAAAATTATTTTTCTGACAGTTAATTTATTCATAGTCACGTGTCGACGTGACGCTTTACGTTTATGAAAAAAAGTTGGTGTATCTTAAATAAATAAATAAAATAAATAATAATTAAGAATATTTGGCTTATTATTTTAAAATGTGACATCAAACAGATGTTTGTAAGTGAATATTTTATGATTAATCTTTATATTACTTGCTTTGCCCGCGATTAAAAATCTCTCGGGAACGCAACATTTATCCAGAATAAAATCCCCTCGGGAACAGTACCTTTTTTCTGGATGAAAGGTGCTCTGTTCTTTCTGGTGTCCCAGGCAACGTGTATGCAAAATTTCATGGTGATCGGTTCAGTAGCTTTTGCGTGAAAGCGTAACAAACAAACAAACAAAATACTAGCTTTTGCAGGCGAATTCGTCCGCGTAACTTATAAAATATAATACATTCGTGTCTATGAAACCATGGAAATACACATACAAAATTTCAACTCAATCGGTCAAGCCGTTTAGTAGTTGACATACCGACAGCAGCGCCATCTAACAGGTCCAATTGTATTTTTAAATCATCCACGAAACCATCGAAATACCCATATAAAATTTCAACCCAATCGGTTCAGCCGTTTAGAAGTTATGTGAAAAAGATAAGTACGGAAGGATAATTCTTCAAATTCAAATTCAAATCATTTATTTACAAGTACATGGGTCTTCTATTACTACCCGTTGTTCTATTACCCGTTTTCCCATAGAAATGAAGCATTTTCCCGCGGTAAAAAGTAGCCTACATTCATCAGGGATAATGTCGGCTTCTAATTGTAAAATAATTTTTCAAATCTGTCCAGTAGTTTCGGAGCCTATTCACTACAAACGAACAAACAATCAAATCTTTCCCCTAGATATAAATTACGACCATTTTTCATGAAGTACGTAAGCAAATAAGACTTGATAAGAAGTACAAAAAGCTTATAGTAAAATCGCCAACTCTGTAGCTTCGGAATGAATAGCTGGAAACCATAGGCCACTATTAAGGTGTGCTCCATTTATCATACCTCGCTAGATCGTTTAGATGATATTTTACAGATGTCCAGTCCGACGTGTGATTATGATGCTCTTTTGGACACACCAATCGAGAGAGTGGGGAATAAGGTTACCATTCGAGATAATATTAAGTGAGGTCGAACAAACACGCCATGTCTCGTTGGACTAGTGGCAAGGGTGCTTAACGTTTCAGGGGTTCGATTCCCGGCGGGGTCAACTTTGGAAATTTTAATATAATTTTCAAAATTTACTCTGGTCTGGATTTGAATAGTAGTCGTAGGGCACACTGCGTTTCGCAGTCACTTGGGCAGCCCGTCTGGCGGCAGTAACCACCCCCTTACAGAATACCACCGTGAAATAACAGCATATGTGCTGTTGTGTTTAGGTGAGTGAGTAAGGGATGCTAGAGCCTATTACCGCATCCCTCCATTATCCCTTATCCTTAATCCTTCTATGGTCGGCAGCGCACTTATAGCAGTTATGGCGTTGCTTGTGTTATAGGCGACGGTAGTCACCTATAAGACCATCAAGTGGACCGTCAGCCTATCTGTCGACCTTAACATAAGAAAAAATGTCTTCTCTGAGTAGGTATAACTAGTTGTTTAGCTAGTTTTTCTGGTAAAATGTTAGATTTTTAACAAGATTTCTAGAACCCTTCTTGATAAATACGTTATTGATAAATAGGTACACTTAAAGGTGTTAAGATGGTGTTAAGTAAGTACTACATGGTGTGAATTCTTTTCAAAAATAACTGTTAAAATTGCACTTTTTCTAAACAGATTAGCAGATAAAGTAAAAGCTTTTCAATTCAAATTACTATTTACACGGTTCGTTCACTTTTTCCTAACCCCTTTTTACATGTAAATAAGTAAGGAGATAGGGTTGTTCTGTCATCATTTATTCTTTAACTGTTTTCAATGAAAACAGAAAATATTTTCGTTCTGCAAAACCTTTTACTTCACGTTGATTGTGTTTTGAAACCATCAGAGATGAAAGACACAAAATCTACATAAAAGAGAGAAAGATGTTAAATTCTCATGCAAGCAGTCCCCTAGTTAGGGAACAAGGGGACACAACACAACCTGTCACATAAACATATAATAACTCTCTTGATACTAAGTATTTCTTACCTACATTTTATTACAGCGCTGTTTAAATTATTATAAAAATAACAATATATATTTTCATCCATACATATAAATAAAATTGAAGTGTTGTACGTATCTAATGTCCAAGTAATTTTTTTTATTAATATTTTTTTATTTTTGTATATTTTTTTATGGAAAAAAATACCGATAGTATTGAGCGTAAGATAGAAACGAAAGTTTCAGACCTTAAAGTTAGCTATAGCGAAGTGGCTGCAAAGCCAAAAACTTACCTAACTGAGAACACGCTACACCATAGAATAACTTATAATATATGGCTACACCCTCCGATGACGACAGCGACACGAGCGGCAGCGTCTATACGCGAGCGAAGTCGCCGGCAGCAGCTAGTAGTTTTATAAATTAGAGTAGGTCTTTACCTACACACATCCTACACATAATAAGATACTTGCTAGACAGGGCACTAACTCCATACGATGCACCCCAATAAACTAGAATATTATGTAATTTTAATTTCCTGAATGCCTAACTTGTTTTTTTTTTTAATTACAACTATATAAAAATATAAAATGTTATTTTTAAAAATTTGAAATGGCAAAGTTTTTATTATTTGATTATCTACATCCACATGTTTGTAGTGCCATCTGATGGTTGAAGTCACCACTAAGAACTTTATGTAATTGCAGTTGCAGATACAGGTACCTTTTTTAATTGTCTCAATTAACGACTATCAGAAATCGTCTTTTAAAGAACTTGCCGGCTAGTACAACTAAAAGTAAAATTTCTCGATGAGATGGACTCGAGATGGTATGTATGTGTGTTCCTCCATAACTCTTAAACGAATTAACTGATTTTCATGAAACTTGGTAGATAAACATATAGACGTACAGAACACAGCTACTTTTTTCTTTTTCAACGCGGACGAAGCCGTATTCTAATAAAATTTCAGGGAAATATGTAATACACTTTCAGCGCCATCTGTTACGTATAGGATAAACAGTCTAACTCTAACAGTTACTTGTAACGGACGCTAGATGTCTCTCAAATTTGTTTTATGTATTATAGAAAATCCCAATAGGCCTACAATTCTATATCGCAAGTTTACCTATATAGTTTATATCACACATTTAAATATAGGTACAAATTTAAGAGTATACATTCGGGTTTCTTGATTTAACATGTGGCAACACTGTGAGCGAACCCAGAGCCCAGTTTTTACATCTTGATTAATTTTTATTTTGAGTTTGATTGAATTTGTCATTTGTCATGTCAGTTGTCAGTTGACAAATGACATCTTGTCAGTTGTCATGTCAGTTCTCTGTTCTCTCACCTGTTGCCAACTTAGGGGTTTTACCCCTAAATTTAGGGGGCACGGAGTTAAAAAGGGGGAATGTTAGGAGCAGATTTTTATTGGGGGTTTTTTTAGGGGCTCCGAAACTCCAAAGAAAATCTGAAATTTAAATCGAAATGGTAATGGTAAATGGTTTTGCTAACAATATCAACCAACAAAAATATGAACAACAGAATATGTTAGTATGAGACAGGAGTCTAAAATAAAATTTTCTAGTAATTGTTATAAAAAAAGCCATTATGCAAGGATTTTAGCACTAAACTACACCAAGTATAATAAAATTAAAAATATTTTCTATAGAGACTAATACTCGGGGGTTTTTAGGGGTATTTGATAAAAAAAAATGGGGGGAAAATTGGGTACGGGTTGGCAACACGCTCAGCCGGGTCGGTCTAATCTAAAAACATACACACATAACCTATAAGTGTAGTCGCATTTTATTATTATTTTGAAACAATATTGAACAATAAACAATATGTTATTAATAAAAGTGTTAAATAAAGTGCAGTGTAATCAGTGACTTAAATTAAAGTTTTAGTGCTCTATAAATTCTATTACTTAGGCGATAATTCCTTACAATACTAGTTTATTTTGATTATGTTTTTATATCATGGATAATGCTTTCTTTTAATAAGTTGTAATTATATAAGTACAATCTTGAATTTTATTTACGCGTACAATATTCACTTCGGTGCTTTACTTAGGCTTCGATTTTCGGTCGTAATTTAGTAGATAACACAACTGTAGTAACATCTTTTGTGGATTTTAGGGCCTAAATATTTATATTTTTGCTCGATATCTGTACAGGTATTTTTCATTATATTAATCAATATGAATTGTATTCTCAATTAACTCCAAATATTAAAATTATTAACCAAATTACTTTCGGCTGCTTTTTATAGAATTCAAAATGGCCAGTCCTAATTCGGAAATTAAAATGGAAGAGGAGAATGATGCTGTCAACATTCCAGCAAAAAGAATTAAATTGTCTCCTTATGATGAAGACACCACAATAGAGAAAAGGACGGTAGCAACAATGTGTGGTTCTTGGAGACGTGATGAAGAAGACGGAGGCATGATTCTAGTGTTTAAGACTAGAAAATCCTGCTTGAGTCCAGATCCAATTGACGAAAAGGACCTTCCTGAGAACATTGAAGACTTTTGGGTGGCGACTTTCCAAAACAGCATTGATGATAAGGTATAATAATATTATGTTTATTATATTCTGCTATTCCATCATATTACGTTTAAATTGTTACAGACATTTTAATAATTTATGCAATTGTGTGGATGAAGGTGTTATGTCGCATAATTCCAATTATAAATAAATTGAGGTTAAAGTTTTACTTTTAATTTTTGAGATAAGTCACCACGGAACTGATTTTTGTACTAAATTATGAGGCAAAGTTGTGTAAACAACCTAAAATATTAATGGTATGATAGCAAGTAAACACTTCTATTATTCTATTAAATAAAAAAGAACATAACTCCCTCTTATATTAACAAAAACTTTTCTGCACATTTTGCTTTTTAAAATTAACTGTACATAACACCTTTTTCAACTTTTTATTTCCCAAAAATATCTCAAATCAACGATCTTAAGGTCTGCAATCATATAATTATATGGACATATTACCTTTATCAACGCAAAAAAAAACAAAAAACCCAAAAATGCGACATATCACTTTCATCCACTCACATCCTCAATTACAAGCAGCGCCATCTATTAGACTGGTACCGATTTAAGACGTATAAACTTTTTATAATGTGAAATATTTTTGTTATTGCTTCATAGATGGCGCAGTTGTTAATGTTTAGTATTTAATAAATCTTTTATTATATCACAATAATCATATACATGATGTAAATCATGTTTTTATTAATAGAATTTTTAATAAAAGTTTTTTTTTATATATAGTTGGGGTACTTATCTACTGGATTTAAAAGGCGTCCTTTATCCAGCTAGAGATAATAATTTATATATTATTTTCAATGAGACAGTTGAGACTGATTATTGCATCTCCTAATGGTTTGAACGTTCAACACTAGATGTCGCTGTAAATTTTTTATAGCTTTGCACACTTGTGTGGAATTTCTTTTTCATGTAAAATGTTGCTTTTAATGCACAGTCCCTAAAACTGATTCAATTCTAAAAAGTCTCATTAATATCCTTGATTAACATGGGCTATTTTATATAAAAAAAAAACATGTTTTCATTTAGACAAGCAACAGCGGCTCAAGCTCAAGAGGGATGAAATTAAATGAGTCCTAATAATAATAACTTAATAATTTAGGTTTTTATTTGGTGAGGAACCATAATAAGTAAATTTTATGAATCAGTTATCTAAATGTTGTGACAACACATGGAAATCTGACACTTAGTTACGGTTTTTTATATTTAATGTTAATGGTTTAATAATACGTATCTAAGTAGGTAGCTATATAAATTGAGATTGCAAGAGAATTAGTCCTGCACATAGAATTAATGGTCCTGTATACTATTTGCTACATTTGCTGCGTTATACTATCACACGGTTTATACCTACGCTGTGTTTTTTAACGATCTACGCCTTCGTATACTGTATAGGTTTAGTCTTGGAATTTGGACACGGATTTTTTTGGGTTGAATTTAAAGGACCATATTAAATTTAAATACATGTGTAATATTTGTTACAAATATTGCCAGTGATTACATATGACGCTGAAACGTGGTCTCTTAATTATTGGCCTCGTAAGGAAGCTCAATTTCGTTCAACGAGCTATGGAAAGGGCTATGCTCGGGGTTACACTGCGAGATCGAATGAGAATCGAATGCGAGAAATGAGGAGATCCGTAGACTTACGAAAGTCACCGACATAAGCCGTCGAATCAGTAAGTTGAAGTGGCAGTGGGCAGGGCACATAGTACGAAGAGTCGACGGCCGCTGGGGCCGGAAGGTTCTCGAGTGGAGGCCACGGACCAGCAAGCGCAGCGTAGGACGTCCACTCACAAGGTGGACAGACAACCTAATAAGGGGCGCGGGTCAACGGTGGATCCAGGCTGCTTCTGACCGGTCCAATTGGAAAATTTTTGGCGAGGCCTATGTCCAGCAGTGGATGTCCTGCGGCTGAGATGATGATGATTTCGTCCTGTTGTTTTACCATAAAATCAGGAAATTTAGTACGGTCCACTAAATGTTATTGCAATGAGAGTTGGTAGCATACTTTATCCTGTAAGGAAGTTTTTTCCTGTCAACTATCACTATGTTAGTATGATGGCGTCATACATGTTTATGTACGAGTTATATTGTACCTACTTATACTATGAACACAGAATGTCATTATTATAAAGCCGAGGCAATGTTTTCACCGAAATGGTAAAAGCCCGCTGTGCGACCGCCTGTAAGCTCATCGATTTCCCTTAGTAATGGCCATGCCGCTGGGAGTTTAATGAAATACTATGTCTCGGTATCGAGTTATGTTATGTAAGTACATGTAATACGTATTTACTCGCCTCTTAGAGGAGTTGCTTGTATTTTAATATTGGCAAGGGATGTTTTCTAATAAAACATTTAAAAAAATACCTACTAGTCTACTCAACTAAGAATATCGTCGTTGTCAAACAAAAATCAGCTATCACTATGAAGGTAATAGATATAGCCTTAGCCTTGCAGTGGCTAATATATATGTAACTTAATAATTATATTTGCGTGTTTATTATTAATTATTATGCGTATGAGATGTTCTTTGAAATATTAATATTAGTTTGTTCCTAATGGATGAATGTGGAAGATATCGCTTTATTTTCAAAAACCAACAAATCGTTCAAAATGTCAAGACTTCGGTGAAAATTACCGAAGTAGTTAATTCGAAAATAGATTCTCGTCACTTGACAGAGACTTGGTTACTTCTTTATTTAGAAATTGCGTAATTCTTGAAATTTGCAAGTCGCATTGAACGAATTGGGACAACAAAATAGTCTTTAATACCATCTGAAATAACCACGAAGCTCATCTATCCAGGCTTAAAATCGACCTAAAATCCGCAGACTGAAAGGCAAACATTCCGACTAGATTATTCCAAGCCAAGATTTCCAATTCAAATTGGAGAGACTTTACGGATCTTTCACAAGTTATGAAATTAAACACACTAATGAAACGAGTGAGCTGAAAAAGCATATTAATATCAATCCTGTTAGTGATGGTGGTTTTCACGAAGATATTAATAACGCAATGAAAGGACCTCAAACCTTAATGCTTTGGTCGTTTCACACGGAGCCAGCAAGGTGGATTGTTTAGAAGGGCCCAAACCCGGCTTAACATGTCCATAATAAATGGAAAGGGAAGCCAAACACATCTCTGATTCACAAAACATCAACCTTGTCCCATTACGCGAAGCATAAATAATTCTATAGGATTATGATTTGTGAATGTAAATGGATGGAATAGTGAAAGGTATTCGAAATAATATCACACGCAAGTTTGCTTCGTGTAAGTTGCGAAAATATTTGCGTCTGGAGTAATAAAATACGATTGTACAAAGCGAGAATCAGAGTCGACTGTCGGTCGGTTAGTTCTGGAAATTACTTTTCACTGTGTCCCCCCTCGTTTCGTTAAAGTTCCAAGTCGTTCGGCTCATTTTAAACCGCTGACGAGATGAAGACGTTCGGTAATAAAATACTCTGTTAGCAAAGTCCACTAAAATTGATTCTGTCATGAACTGTTCTGGAAACTTCACTTTATGTTTAGTAAAGTAATAAAACGGCTAAACTAGCAATATGTTTCAATATTAAACAAAACATTAAAACAATGTGCAACACAGAAACTTTGTTGATGTTGCAATATTAAGTTTGTGATATTTATTTATATGCGAAAAGCTTAACGGGAAATTTTCTTAAGTTTTTTTTTGTTATAGATAATGCTTAAAAATTAGACATAAACATAATAATAGGAGTAAAAATAATCTAGTATTTTTCTGTAACAATTGCTGTTGTTTTCAGAGTTGTAAAGTTCTTCTCATAATCACTAATATGAACATTACTTTGTTTTATTATAATTTTTTAGTCACAAATACATATTTCAGAATAGATTCGTCGTTAATTCTTCTTTCACTCCATAAAATCTATTGGAATATTTCAGTTCCAATGTGACAGGAATTTCTTTAGTTTGTGTAACACTGTTAAACGAGATTGTCAGGAAGGTGTAAAGACGTTCGAACTCGTTAGAGTTTAGACGGTCTGGATTTTTGCATCATTGCATCGGTTTCTTACCGTTTTCTACATAGGAATATTTCAAATATAGGTTAATACGTTATACTTTTGCAATAGAGTATCGTTTTTACCCAATTAAATTATTTATATCGATAAACCTTTACGTAATTGAAAAGTACAAAAGTTGCCTGTATCATAGCCTTTCATTGTACTCATCATATTATTCATAGATATTCATCGTATTATTCATAATATTAGTACGTATTCTATTGCTTAGAATATTTGGCTATTTATCGATAATATCGCGAGTCTTGATCTGGATCCTAGAAACCTAGAAACCTGTGAAATATATTTGAGAGACAATACGGAAATCTAAAAAAAATCGTGAAGTTAAATCGTCCTTTTATTGTGACAGGTAAGTGTTGTATTCTAGCTTTTACATGTGACATTAAAGTACGATGGGCCTTAGAAATTTTAAAGAATTTGATAAAGTTTCGTCGCGGAATGTCGACAATTTCAGTGTTACGTTAGACAACTCTCAAAGAATTCACCTTTGTCATGACAACGTTTTGTTGCTTGCATATTTTAAATAATGTTTTCCACCGTCAGATGACATTCTTCATTGATCAGTGGAATGTTTTGGATATTCAGTTCTCATATTTCTTTTAAAAAAATACATATTTGGATTTAAACAGGATAAAAATTTTATACACAGACTTTAAGAATCCATAATAACAACTAGACCAAAGGTGACTCCCGAATGTTTGGGGTAAGTTTATTGTAATAGAGATGAAGTCGGGTATTTATCTTTTTAATAAGGGAAAGATTTACAATAGGGCGGAGGTTCGTTGGCTAATTGGACTCATTTGTAGGGAGAAGCAAATTCGCCTCATTTAACAGTTGGGTCAGGCTAGCTCATTAATATTACGCTAAGGAAGTGGAGGGGGGCTCTGGTGTTTATTTGAAAAACTTTTCCCTAGACCTCATTTTTAAGTAATGAATAATAAAAAAATTCATTTGCTTCTTAATTTGGCGGTGCACATTTGCTGGCAACGCTGACTTGGTTTTTGTTTTATATCAGCTACTCAACATAAAATTCTCCATAGAGCTGTCAAGCAAGAGCAGTTATGTCACCTATAGACGAGGAAAAAAATATGTATGATATATAGGTACGTAAAAGATGTAGTGCACAACATCATCAATACTAATAATAAATCTGTAGGGGTCGGTCATGGAGTAATTTACTTGGTTTTCAGAGATATCATGTTTATAGGCTCTATACATGACACTGAAACTAAATTGACGATTTTTAGAATTATTTTCTGTATGTATGTATTGTTCCTCAATAACTCTTAAACGAATTAACTGATTTTCATAAACTTGACAGGGCCCGTATTCTCTAAGTGTAGTTTTACTGTGGTTATCGACTCGATGAGGTTATAGACTCGACAATTGTCTACTTTGGTATTCACTAAGCACATGTCAAAATGTCTACGACGTTTTTTCCATAGTTATACATGTCGATGAAGTTATTGGCGCGTTATTGTGTGGTTTTTAGTTTGACAAAGTACTATTTATTTCATGTCGACTTTGAAGTCGACACGTTTTAAAAACCACAGATAGAGAATGATCCCGTTCAAAGGGCAAGGAGGCACCGGGGAGTTTTAGTGGGTATTCCCAGTACCGCTATGATCAGGTGCTGGGCGACCCCCACATACCCCTTCCGCCTAGCCAGCGGTAGGGAATCTGTAAGCGGATCACTCCTCGTTAAAAAAAAAAAAAAAGGCCCGCTGGATATACTCATTTTTTCTTTTACAACGCGGACAAAGTCGCGGGCACCAGCTGGTATTCTTACCATAAAATTTTTCGCTTTTAAATTCGGATTCGCCGGATCATCGTAAATAGTGTTATAAAGAACTAGTGGGTGGAGCGCATAACTCATGTGAAATAGGAGAAAACAGCTCGTCATTCACGTGAAAATGTTAGACATATATTCGTATCTCGGCGCTCCGCTGAATATGCGATGGACCGATTACCTGCCATCAATCATCTAGCCAATCGCTGTCAGTGTCGGCCAATCTTCGCAAACTTTATAAACCATGATAGCAATAAAATTTGTTCTCTGCTTGTTTAACCACTGAACTTTGCTTCTGAGTTTTTTTTTTAATATAGTACTTACCTAATTGTTATATAGATATTATTCATTCGAAGACGATCAATGAAATATTTTCCTTTGGTCTTGTGCAGTGTGGAGAATTTTCATAAGCAGTCAACGAAAAAGGAATTTTATTTCATTTTTCATAACCAGTTATTTATCAAGCAAATTTTATTTTTGCTTACTGTATTTTATTCTATTTATTAAGTAGCTACAAGTGAAGATTTGTAATAGGCTTATGATCAGTTGTTTTTTTTTTCTATCCAGTTGTTCAATTTGTATTTGTTCTAAATATTCCTAAATGAATCTATTAAGTATATAAAATTCTCGTGTCACAGTGTTAGTTGCCATACTCCTCCGAAACGGCTTAACCGATTTTGATGAAATTTATATTTCATAAAAATCTGCTTGGTAAGTACTTGGTCCTACTTGATAGGTCTGAGAATAGGTTTTTATCTTTTTTTTTATACGCGGGCGAAGTCTCGGACAGCAGCCAGTAATATTATAAGATATTTCAACTACCTTAACAAGAGGAAAATATCCTTTACGCTGCTTGAGTCGTCGTCTTGCACAAAATCTTCTACCAAATTTGTATGCGGAGGATTGAATTTTATTACAAATAGAATCTGAAACACAAATGTTAAATTGAAGCATAAAAGTATTTTGAAATCGGAACTATGAACTTATTAATTCTTCACAAACTTTCTCGAAGACTAGCGCTTTTAATTGCATAACTTTTCCGTATAATTTTACTTTAGCATCTCGACCTCTTAGTGAGCTGAGTGAATTTTAATCATTCATGATCTACTCGACTTGGGAGAAATATCTGTCAATGATGACATTGATACACTGTTAAATAATAGCCAGTTGGAAAGCTTTCATTTTTCAAACGATATTTAATCACATCAAATTGTTTGTACCTTAGTTACTATGTATTTTAAAAAATTTCAAGTTTCTAGAGAGTCTAGTAAACAAATAACAATTGACTGATCAGAAAAAATAGTTCTAATAAATCGGTTACCTATACCAGTCACCACAAAAGATGTAGCAGTAAAAATGATTAGAAAAGTGACTTGACTTTATTTATCCAGTTGATAAATAAACGACGAATAAGTGTGCAATCAAATAGTGTAATGAACAAGTTGAAAAAAGAAATGTTTATTGATCTTTTACTTAAATTGACACGACTAACAAAGATTTTCAACTGCAAAAATCTTAAAAAATAATTAAAATAATATTTAAATCGATTTGGTTCTCTCAGAGATTAAATTAAAAAAAAAAAACAAACAAAATTGAATAAGTATCTCAAAATGAACACGAAATCTGTTTATTGTTTTCATTGTAAAACATAACACAAGGATAGAGTTCCAAAGTTTCGTTCGAATTTTAAGGATTTACTTAGTTATTGGTGCGGAATAAAATAAGTATACCCAAAAGCACTCTTGCATATATAAGTAGTTACCTACACAACACTATTTAATTTTCAATTGGACCGTGAATCTATTAATCTTTTCTCTCCTTACTCTATTATTTGAACAAAGATTGATGGGTTACCGAAAATTCGGTTGACATTATCGAAACGAATGCTTGTACAATTACCATCAATCAAGTGTGAATGCATCAATGTTCAAGATTGTTCCAAGTTTTCGGATGCAATATCCGATGTGCCAGACGCTTTCAACTGCCAAAGTTTTGTACAACACCAATTATCGTTAGAACACTTTTAGCGACCAGATTCATTTGAATTTTTGTGTTCCACTTATTCTGAAATGTGTTCAGTTATAAATAATTTTCCAAGATATCATCTCCAAGTGTACAAACTTTCTTTTATTGGTTGAACAATAATTGGGGGTGTACAAAGCACAATGGCATACAAAGTAATCCATTTTCGCAAAATCTGGAATCACCGGCTTGATTATTAATTAATATCAACTTACAAACTTGTAACGATTGATGTTACGCAGTGAAAGAGTTCGCAGGGAGAGGACTTACATTCAGCATTGGAGAGACACAGGCTGATGATGATAATGACGAATTCTGATGCTGATATATATAAAAAAGAATACAATACAAATTAAAAAGATACTTACACAAATTTTTAGACACTCAAAAAGTGAGCGTTGGAAGCGAATTGACATGTAAATGTTACATTTACATGTCGAGCGAGATGGTTTATGAATTAAAAAAAATAATGATTTAAAATTTTTCCTACTTTACCTTAATTAATACCTTAATTACCTTGATGTTTTTTTTTTAAATTTCTATAGACAAAATATTAAACTTACTCATAAATCTTTTTAATAATTAACTTTTAGTGCAGTTTATTGGTAGTATTGGAGCGTTGAAAGTAACATCAAGATAACTTCCAATTTTGTAGGTACCTATTTTGTGCAAATGTAGGTTAAAGTTATTTCAGGTATAGGTCGTGCAGCGAATAAAGACTTCTCGGCAAATGTGCGCAGAATCCTATTTTTAGGTGTTTGAGGGGGCAGAGGAAAGTGAGGGGCGGGTACGCGTCGGTGTGCCGACACGTTATTGGTAGACTCAGTCGCTCTTCCCCTCCCGCACTTCGTTCGCGCATCTCGAGTCCCGCCTTCAAAACCTTAATATAATAATTTACCTATAACAATTATATTGTAATAATTATCAGAAACTTAATTATATAATAAATCACAGTAAAACAAGACAGAGAATAAAGTACCTACTGCCTGTTAAAAAAGATATGAGATTGATATGTGGTATATCATTGTTGATATTAAAGTTCAGTCTGATGACGTGATGACGAAAGGACCAATATTGCACCGCAACTTTGTATTCAAGGAAAATTTCTGCAAACATAAAATTAATATTCAATAGGGACGTATACAGTGCTCCCCGATGGCCATAAACAAGTTTACGACAATATCAATTCTAATTTATGCTTTGTTGCCGGTCGAGTGTTCGTGGTACACATTTTACGCCTCCTTAACTTGGCTCTTAACAAAAGCGACAGCGGATTTTAATGTGGCTTTCTTCTGGCTTTCTGTTTCTGGAATTATTATTCAATGAACCATATTATATCATATCATAATGTATAGAGATTTTAATGAAATATATATAGAGCACAGATAACATCATGTCTTGAATGGGTATTTTCATTTTACTCTTTAAAGGGTCACCCCCAATTTATGACTGCGATAAGAGGTGTGCTCTGCCACTAGTAAAATAATTACTGCACAAGTCATATTTTTTCGCAATAACTACATTTCTTCGTAGTTTTTGGTTCCATATTTATTTTTTAATACATTCTGTAACTTGCAACGCACAGTAATAATGTCTGTCTGAATGATTCTAATGCTTTCGTTGATGACGTTAGTGATATTGTCAATGAAGATTGTTTATGTAGAGCTGTAGCTGATAGCCAATATGCCATTTAAATGCTATAAACCACAATGATTTTGTTGAAAACAACGTAGGTCTTGAAAATTCATATTTCTTAGATAGAATCCTATGGCGCATTTATAAGAATTATGCTGCAGTAAATATCTTTTTAAGTCTTTAATTTGGTTGTATTTATTAAAATCTCATGAGAAACAACAAAGTAAGTAAAACTTGTCATTTAAAAAAAAGTAACTAATTGATTTCTTAAGATTCCAATTAAAATTCCAATTAATTTAATAAATTTTATCCAGTGGAATTTGAAACATTTTACACGAGAATATTTTCAAAATAAAAAGGCGGCATTGCTAGTAGCGAGTAGCGACGCGTACCAACGTCGCCTTTTTTTGTTTTAATGAATTCCTATCGAGAAACCTATAAAATTTAATTTTCCAAACGATGCCAGTGATATAACATTAAGATGTGAAGGCACCTCACTCACTAATGAGGGCGGCTACCGCAGCCAAGGCTTCTTTTCGACCCTCGCTTCCTAATTACTGAGGTAACAAAGCTCTGTAAATTAATACGGAGGCCGGCACCACCCAAATTTATGTGAATATAACAAAATGAGTTTTATCAAGCAAATTCAATTTCAGTAACGCTGAAATTGTATGCCCAAAATAGATAATATATTTTTCAAAATTGTATGTAGTTAATCTTCCATAGGTTATTTTTATGAACCGTTTAAGAATGTGCATGTAATATAGATTTTATTGTTTAAATTAATATCTACTCGTATTAGATTATGGCATAATTAGTTCAAGACAAATTCCCAAAATTTATAAATTATCACTAAATAGAATCGTTTTCCACGTTCCTCTTTATGTTTTTTAATTAATTCGAAGGTATGTTGGTGATTTTGGTTCAATTTCTGCCAATTATAAAATTATTATTGTAGTTATTATAATAATTAATTAATCGTATAATAGTTTTAACCCGTTTTATCAGAATTTCAGTTGTTAAAGCATCCAAGTGTGGATAATGTGAATGACAAAGGCCATCCTTAAGCAGAAGCTCTCAAAATTCATGCTCAAAGTCGATTATGATAAACAGTTTGCACTTCATGTTGGCGTAGATTGATCGTTCCGATGGCCCGGTTCATTGCATATTTATTGAGCCGCTTAACTGGAAGAGATCTGCCAAGATCGCAGTATATTAGATTGTAAATTGAATCCGTTTCGGTTGACGGTAATGCCTTTGTCTAAAGGTTTCCGGATCTTGGTTACAATTTGATGGAAATTTTGAATTTATTTTCAAAGTTACAGTTCCAATTCAACAGTTTCAAACTGCGAAGTTGAAAACAATGAAAATTTCAAGTTACACAAGTATGTACCACGAAACATTCATTGTTTTCTCTACCCTTACATCTCTTTTTGTTTGTTTTTCAGATTTCTTTTCCATTCTTATCAATTCTCCTGACATCCGCATATCACCTTATAAACTTAATTTTATGATAATGTTAGTTTTAATGCTAAGAATAAAGGAAGCAGTCAAGTTGACACTTTAGACTAACTACTGGAGATATTATAAGGGGAAAAAATGCAAGTGCACTCTCGACTTAGTTAGAAATTATTTACTACAAACTCGAAGAGTGTTCATATTGTTTCGGGACGGTAATATATAGTTCAGTACGGTAACAATCACTTATGAACACCTTAAATCCAATGATCCAATATGTGTAAGATCCATTAAATAATATCACATGAACTTTTCCACCACAGTGAGATACCTAATATACTTCATATTGAACCATACAAGAGAAACAAGGCACTTCCATTAACAGAGGGAGTCACTAATTGTTTCCGAAATAGTTCCAAATCATCAAGGTGAGTTCGGAGAGGATTAATAGGAAGATAAATTACAGCTACCGTTTTACCCTGGCACACAGTATATCTATTCGTAGCATTTATAGTAAACATACATGTCTTATATTATGTATTAAGGATTTTAATGTATTACTAGCAACTAGATTTTCATATTATATTAAAGCTTCTCAGTTTTTGAAAATTAAAAAGACAGCTGAATTTTTATTGAAAAAAATTGCTAATATGATGGATTATAAAATATTTTTTTTTCAAATTAGTGCATGCAGTGCATAAATTAGTCCAGGTAGTCCATGTAGTGTTGTAAATTCTATTTAAATAAAGTTGTTAAATCAATATTTTATCAAAAACCACAGGGATATCCTCAATATCGATAGGTACGTTAACGGATTACGTCATTTTCCAAATGTCAGGACGCCAGTAAAACATTCTACGTGAGGTGTAAGCCAATGGTCTAAGGTTAGTTAGGGTAACTTCGGTAGAGTTGGGCGAGAGGGGAAAAATGATATATAAGTTATCATCCCACTTCTTTATAGTATTTTCCTTCTTTTAAGACACATTGAGCTAGTAATTTTATGACTTGACTCATTTGTATTTATATATTTTTATGGTAAAGAACTGTAGATGTATTGACAATCTTTTTGCTGATCGAAGTGGCCACCACCTATAAAGTATTATAAAGAGAAAATATTTGTACATATTTTTGTTTGTTATGGAAAAACTCAAAAACTACTGGACCGGTTTTAAAAATTCTTTCACCTGTAGAAAGCTACATTATCAGCGAGTAACTTAGGCTATATTTTATAAAGTTACGCGAACTAAAAAACGAGAGCTTTAATAGGGAGATTCGCACCATTTGTCCAAATGTTTAGTCCTTCGTTCAAATGTCATTATTCAAACAAATCAGGAGAACTCCAATAACATAAAAATAAAATTATGGTAAACAAAGTCCTGAATATGAACATTAAATACCTGAAAACTCTCAATACGTTCATATAAGACGTCGAACAGCGAAACCTGTTCCGTAAAACAAATTTCTGCAACTCACACCGCACCTACGTGATAGATATGAGATGTGTTTGAGCGAGTATGTGCATTTCCAAGATATTAATATCGGGTCGACCTCTGCGTGCACTGAATTCTCTATGAGGATTAAAATTTCCCACAAAACTTCTTCAATTTCTTTTCAGAAAACTTAAGCGGCGGCATTTCTATTTTTTTTTTAAAGTGTTATGAGACGGTTTCTTTAATATTTATTATATTTTAGAATATTTTTAGTAGCAATGTTGCTACTTTTATTTTGCATCCTTATCAATCATTAATCGAATACAAGATCAAACAAGTAACAAAAAAGAAAATTGTCTATTGGTTGGAAAGGATTGTGCAAAATCCAGTGCATCAAGCTAAATGAAATTGAGAAATATTCGTTTCTATAGAATCTGGGATATCTTAGGAGCCAGAAGTCTTAAAAGTGATCCAATTAATCAATCTAGTTATCGACAGATAAGTAACTTCTATGTTCCGGTAATCTTTGGAGATAGTCGAAACACAAAAATATCTTTTAATGGTTCTTTTCCTATAAGTTTTTCTAATTCTTCGGTTTGCATAAGATCTTAATATACTAATAGAATTAGAGGCACACGGCCTTTGTTTAAAATGTTCTAACAAAACTTGAAGTTCAGTGTTCAGAAGCTTTTACCTCTGAGGAACAAAACACGATCGCTATCAACCGTGACCTGCTTCAACTTGTGGAATTAACGAGCGTATAATTTTATCTTTAAGAAAGTTGAATCACAATGGTACCCATGACAGACATGACTTTAGTGGGTATAGGAAAGACAAAAGAGACGTGATTCGATGACTAATACAATTTTCTATGGCTTCCTTTTTTAATTTTCTTAGCCACAGGAAATTCGATATGTCCGCAAAAGAGTAGGAAACGAAAATGTGTCACAGAAAATGGAATCGATTTTTAAGTGCGTTTATCTCATCAACTGACTTTCTGAACTCTATAACTTATAACAATGTTATATGAAATACGAACAATTCTCCAAATCGTTGTCGGTTTGGGGATGTTGTTGACATTACTTTATTGCCAATTACTGGAAATCCGTTATTGAATTTTGTCCATTTGGCTTGTACGTCGTTAAGGATGGTAGAACTTGTAATTCTCTCTATTTTATTTTATTTATTTTTACTTTATACATTTTTTTAAAATGTACAACTCCTCAACGAGTTACATTGTTACACTCAGTTACACGAAAATTCGCGGTTTAATTAACCCAGAATATAAATTTATTTTCCTTATTTCTTTGAAAAGTTATTAAATTCAGAAAAAAACAAACCAGGAACGATCTGTCTCCACCATTGTTCATAATTATACGGACGGCTGACTAACACTGGATGTTCAGAAGACTTCATCTGCACTGAAAACTCAATTAGTATTATTTGAAGTAGAGGTTTCAGTTACACACCCATTATATTTAAAATATCTATTGTTTACTTTATATTAAAAGATAGATGGAAGGAAGGCAGTAGAAGTGTTTTGGCGTATTATTAACAATGCTTATGGGGCTCAGTGGGCGCTTGCAGGTTGACAACAAATGAACAAACATATATACATATATGTTGTTGTTTTAGTTATTTTTGAATCTATATGTCATTAGTTGATACTTGATACCAATTTTGCCATTTAAGGTTTTTGTGTTTTGTGTTTGTGTTTTTTTGAGAAGGATCAAATACGTGGAGGTACTTAAATATGATGTGCTAATATTAAACGAACTCATACGATACATATATCGTATCTCCTACATTAACCTGTGTAAATTAATCTTGTAGATTGCTCTTAGGCGATTGGGTAATTGTTTGATACAAACAAGGTATGAAGACAGCAACAGTAATTAAGCCTCATTAGACTGTAATCATATGCATAGCGATCGAACCACTTAAAGGGATTAGTTTAATATCAGCTCTAAAGCTAAATACACTGTCACTTGCAAGACATTCCTTCATGTCACAGATATGTAATAAATTGAAATATCAATTAGTTGCCACTGTATACTTAAATCTTCTGCTACAATTTGATTGACGTCTGGTTTCTATACAATGTGTTATCCAATCATTATTATTATTTCATCATCATATTTGGCTATATGGCTAGTGGCTATGTATTCTGGTGTCACAGGTCACAGTGTTTGTAACAAAACTCCTCCGAAACGGCTTGACCCATTTTTATGATATTTTTGTGTATATTCGGTAAGTCTGAGAATAGGTTGTAAATTGATTTTTATACACCAAACATATTTTTTGCGGGATCAGCTAGTCATATGTATGTATAATCTCTATGTATCGTTCCAACTGCGTTCTTATCTACTAGTGTTATAATTTTAAGACTATATAGACGTTATAATCTCATCACATCTGAGATTAGCGATGGATATATATTTTCATACAAATGTGGCGACGCAGGCACCTTAGACAAGACTTAGGTACTCTTAAAACTCCAAAAGTATAAGGAACTCTAAGGTTATAGAAGGACGAGTACTGGCATTACTTACTTAGTTACTATCTAAAACAACAGTACAGAAAGCAGTCACTGCCTCAGGCGAGCTGCTCATGAACTCTAAATCGTGAAGTGTGCTCTTCCATTTTTTTAACTACAAATATCTCCACTCCAATAATGGTTTATAGGTTCCTGTTTTGGTAAACTCTCTTATACTTTTGGCACGTATGCATTGACAGTCTTTTCCTTTTATTGTCTACGTTTTCCAATTTGTTACCAGACGTGTGACAATATGTACAAGGTGCGTCATTAAACTCTTATTTGCCGAGGGGAGTTATCACCTACCTCCGTGGTTTGGTATGTTTAACTAGAGCCAGCGGAGAAAACTTTGAGACAACTATATGGTTTCTTTCTAGATTACATTTGACTGAATAACTGAGTTTTTATTATATGTAATTGTATACTCCTCAAGAAGCCTCATTTCTATTGGTCATTGCTTAAGACCGTATCTTAAGATTAAACTTGCAACAGCTTTACTAGCCATTCGTCCTGTCTTCGCGCGGCTGTAATATTTCAAAGCCTATTGCGCAATTTTAATCCACATTAAACGCCCAAGGCAATTTAAACATAAGCCATGTAAGCACCAGAAAATATTTTTTACGACTTGATTACAAAATATCGCCTTTTTGCCGCTTATTACTCTGGGCAGTCCGCAATAAATAAATTTATTGCGTTACCTTTGCGAACATTTTCTGTTAAAATAAACTCGTTGCATTGAGCATATTCGCCTAATTATAAAGTAGTATTTTATTTATACACATTGATTTGTCTATTACTGGTGATACAGTACAAAGCTGAGGAGTTTTTTTTGTGTTTGAATGTGATCTTATTATATTTGGGAATCCAGTTAGTTCTTGATGAAGGCTACATTATTTACAGATAGTAAAATACCTCCGACCTCCTTTTATAGATTGTCTGATGAGACTACTTATTATTTGGAATAATTTCGCAATTTCGTTCGTCTGTAGCTTACATTTGTTATGAATATTGTTCATTAAGTATGCCCCATAAAAGGAATTGGGGGAACACATCTCTAGCGAAAATGAAAGATTTCTGTAGCGAAAATGAAACAGCTGACATCATGTCTGTATATTAAAACGTGCGTGTGCTTGAAAAAAATCTTTGAAATCTTATTGAGTGTCGAGGAAAAAAATTATTAAAAACCCGATGGAGATCCTCATTCATTAAGCTTCATGTCAATTATTCACAATTCTTTTTTCCTTTCAATAATGAAGATAATTAAGTCTCATAAAACATCAATTTCTTTTATATAAATTATTTCGTTACATAGGATACAGTACAAAGATCAAGCTTCTGAGTTTGCTCGTCCATCCCTCGAGCAGATATTTGCCCACGCGCTACCGATTTGTTAAAATGAGCTAGTGGGGGATGGTTGTGAAATATCAGTATAAAAAACTGACAGTGCCTATGTACTTACATTGCACAAATAATATTATCAAAACAGAATATTAAGATTCATTATTCAGAATTATTATTAAAAGTTATAGTTTACTAGTATAGAAAACTTATAGACTATCTGATTTGGGTGGAACTGCTTGGGGTTATTTTTGCGATCTGCTCCACGGTATCTATCGATAGATATATCGATGGCGTTATCAAGTGTTATCTATACTAATATTATAAAGAAGAAAGATTTGATTGTTTGTTTGTATAGAATATGCTCCGAAACTACTGGACCGATTTTAATAATTCTTTTACCATTAGAAGCCGACATTATCCGTGGTGAACATAGTATACTTTTTACCGTGGGAAAATGCTTCATTTCTACGGGAAATCTAAAATAAAAGTAAATACTAACCGTTTGGCCCGGGAGATAGCGCCATCTATCCAAAATACGGTAGATGACGTTTTATACTTTTCTACGCGGATGAAGTCGCGAGCACCAGCTAGTGTTATATAAACACATAGATTTGTCTGTTATCTAACAGCTCTGCTTCGTTTGGCGCTAGATGATGCGTCATAACAAACTGACGAACTGTTTTAATTCCATAGACTTAAAATTATTAGTCATAGACTTTCAATAAACTCATTATAATATCCGGTTAGTGAAGTTTACATTCTGTCATTTCCGGATCCTGTTAGGGGATTGCATGAAAATACATCATGCGGGTAAGACGGAGTAGCTCTAGGGTTCGCAAGTTTAGGGGAATATGAATGCGAAGTAGCTTTAGAGTTCACGTTTGTAGCCAGAAAGTAATGTTAACGTGAACTTAGAAACTTTAAATTTGCATTAATTTTAGAAGTTAAATGTGAGAATGCCACTCATATAGCGAAGGATTGTATGGTGCTTACGGTTATGGTGTGACCCAACCCTTTTGTTACAAAGGATTTTCGTATTTGATTCCACTGGAGATATTTGTGCCTAAAAAACTATAGGAATTAATTTTAGCGACTGAAAAAAAAAACCATGCATTTGAAGTGTGTCCATTCGATATTACAGATAGAATAGTTTTGGGTATTTAAAATTTTGTGTTATTCGTGAATAAAAAATATACTTTTATTCGCTAAATGTCCATTTGATGATAAGTGACTACCGATAAAGAAATAAGGAGGATACAATACAACGGCAAACGTGCTGTAATTTCACGGACAATTCATACAGGGGACCACCGTGAATTCGGGTTACTCAGGCCCATTTTGTTAATAATTCACAAAACCTATTGTTAGCACTTACCCCTAGTACCAGTCTATCCATTCCAGTCCAGCCTATCTGCAATCATAGCTGTGGCCTGTGACGCAAGTAGTCTCTCATTCTGCAGAGTAAATGAAAACAGTGTGTTTCCCACTACTAAAAACTTTAAAAGTTATTTTCATAATTTTTTTAGTTATCTTAGAAGATAATGTTGATATTTACAACAAGTGAACAAGTTACATATCCGTAGGTATGTTTACAATGACTCTTAACTGTTCGCACATTTTGCGCTTAAACGTTTTTCCTCTATATTTCACTAAAAACGGAAGTCGCTTGTGGTGAGAACCCTTTTAAACTCAATTGCGTTTTCATCGTTTGGTTTTTAACGCGTTCAACTTGTAGCGATAATGCTTATTAGAATTCATCACGTTGTTTCTGGTTTTAGTTTTATTTATAGATGTTGTGGTTATTTAATATTTTAAAATTTTTGACATAGTTAATAGGTTCTTACAGAGATAATAGGATTGGAATTTTTGCTGCTATGGAAATAATAAAACTCATTGACAATTTATTATTGATTTTATATTTAAAATAAATTAATTTGTCGTAAATACCTACTCATATTTATTTATTTTAAATTGTTTATTAGTTAAATTTTAAAGTATTGTATTGTATATTTATTAATTATTATTATTATTATTGTATTTATGAGTATAATTTATTAATGAAGATATCAAATAAATATAATAATTTTCCAATTATTATTTAACTGCTTTTTAAATATAAAATATTTTCTTATATTATCGCTAGTTAACATAATTATTTACAAATACATGAATTTCGTTTCAAATTACTTATAAGCTCGTGTGGAAAATAAGTTAATTCTCTGTGGTACTATTCTATGTCCACAACTAATTCAGTCGACCGTGTCGTGTACCACGAGCGCATGCGGTGTCAGGAGGATTGTCAGCTAATGCATCGCAGAGTAACTAATAATCTCACGGGAATACCTTTTCTGTTGTTTATCTGTTGTTTTGATGTTCAGATGGCGTTGATTTCAGTTCACACAATAAGGGTCATAAGCTCCATGTGTTTCTAGTTCTAATAGCAAAATCTCTTGATTTTAGAACATGATATTGTTAAGAGTCTGAAGAATCGTATCTTGTTATACGTAAGCCAATATTTTGTTTTGTTCTTAATAAGGATGTGGTTCATTCACTCCTTGACTGTAAACGTCCTACCAAATTAAAACTAAAACTGATCGCATTTTCAGTACTGGTATATCCTAACATGGACGGCCAAATCCTGTTCTGTCAAAAACATATGATTATTATGACGTTTCATTTTAGCCTTCGACTTTTACCAAGCCGGCGCGGCGATGCGGTGGAGAGCTTTTAAAATTGCATTTTAAAATACATATGTACGCACTGCTTTTTGCATAACAACAATTAAGTTATTTTCCTAATTTTAAATAAAGTTTGGCACGTAAATAAGAAATTATTTTATATCCAAATAGAATATTTATGGCCAGATTAAGCTGTGAAGGCTTGACGAATTAAAAATAACTTCGTTTTCAGCACAAAGCCAAACGAGGTTATCTACTAGCAGTTTACTCAACTTTCCGTGTTTTGTTGTCATAACTGCCACTGGGACTAGGAATTTTTGAAATTGCCGCACCGCGGAAAGTACAAAGGGTATAAAAAGAAAATTAGTTCATAGCGAAGTTCGCCCAGCGTACCGTATGCTCTCTGTTTGTTCGCAACTGGGAAAATGCAGTGATTAAATTCCGCAACGCAAAATGGCGGTTTAAATTAAAAGCCATGTAACCAAGGACGTGTTAAGTGGCTTAAAATTTGCTAAATTGCACCGCATTTTCATATTAGCCTACGATTTGTTTAGTTTGTTTCGAAAGTAATAAATTAAAAGCGCTTTCATATTGCGTTGACTCTAAAATAATATGTAAAAAGTAAGATTCTATGAGTCCGGTTCGTAAATTTTTATAAAATTTATTGCTAACCAAACTTGTGTCTCCTAAAGCATGACTTCCCTCATCAATACGCATAGAACAAATAATTTTATATTTATAAATGTGGTGCCTAAAAATAGAGGAATTAATTTATAAACTGATTTTTTATAACTACATGGGGTTGAAGTCAATATAGCTTTTGTCATCGTTAGACATATTTAATCGCAAAATTTTAGATTCCTGAAGGTGTTAAAAACGAAGTATAGCACGCACGTAGTCGCGGGCAACAGCTAGTTACCTATTTTATAAACTCATTTACATCAAGCATGAAACTTGAACTTGAAACTTGAAAATGAACAAACATGCGTAGTCTATTTCTGCAGTTTTTTTTTGGGAAGTGTAAACTCATATAAAAGTTGTGGGCAATAGAATGTGAATCCTTCAACAAATTAGTTTTCTCCAGTCTAAATGAATCTATCGTGCCCTCCACTCATAATAGTTGTAGACAAGTTTATGTTGAGCCGGCTAGAGATATTGTGTCAGGACACCTGGGACGCAAGCGAGATGTCATCCATTATCCATCTGCCTGTCTGCTGTTGCCGGCCTAAATATGTAATTGCTACGTCAACCGAAAATAGATGACGTGTTGTGACCTTTTGCGAGCATTTCGGATTCTGACTCGAATTTCCTGTTGGGTCCTGAAGTTATTTAATTAATAATAGTCTGAATTTTTCAAAATTCAATTACTTAACTGTCGAGACATGAGTAGTGATTAGATACACTAAAAGATCTGTTTCTATTGATTTGTTAGTAATATCTTGCAAATATTAATGATTAATTAATTAGTATTTTTTTATTAATTAATTATTATTAATATAAGTATTATTTAGTTAGGAATTAGAAATAGATATTATTTGTTAGTCTAATAAAATCCTCAAAATAACACGAATAAGCAAATGCCTAAGTTTGGTGATATGTTTTTTTGTAAGTAAACAATCTTTATTTATCCTATTTATTTAATTTATTTATAGTTTATGTAATTTGTATTTTAAATGCGTTTAAATTAGAACTAACTACCCCTTTTATAAAGTAGGTAACGATTTTTAAAATGTTAAAAAAAATATTCTTTATCGTATCTAGGAATACCTACATTTCATTCTTTTGCATTATTTATTACAATTACCACCAGTTCGGAATGAGATTTGCAGATTAATATAATTTTCCTGGCGTACCAGATTAAAAGGTTCATTCCAGGAAAAATTAAGGCTATGAACGATTCAAAAATATTTATCTTCAAGTCCTACAGCTGTGTTCTCGCTACGAACTGACGCTCGAAATGTCGACAGCAGTTATGGGGATGAGAATTGCGCCATTGGGAACGCTCATTCAACCATATTATGAAAAAACGAGAAATGTTAGCGGACGCATGCTAATTGACGCAAACACTATAAATAATATTTCCAGAAAATATAAATTAACTAGCGGCCCGCTCCCGGCTTCACTCGGGATGCATTTTTTTTATAAACATGAACTTTCCCAAAAGTCAGAATGAATACGTTTCAGAATTAATGTATAAGTATAATAACAATAATAATAATACGTCATTATAACAAGAAAAGTCAATGCACCTGTATGAGAACAGCTAAGTTGATAACACTTTGTAGAAGAATATTGTAGGGTTATTTAAATAACAAATAATAAGTCCACATTTATTTAATGTTGATGTGAAACATCGTAACGAAATTGCTGTAACTTTTATATGAGATTAGTTTGAATAAGTCAGCACGTGTGATTCAACTCTAGAGTGTATGAGTGCTCACTTCACTCACTGCTTTTGCAACGATGCACTAAAAGAGTGCTTCCAAAGTGTTTCCGTCATTTTTCTTTACGCCAATTTTAGGGGTTTTTTCTGTGATTCTTGTCATTCTTTGTCATTTCTAAATGAAAGTTATTTAAACATCCTCAGGGTGCGATTCTACCATTATATTTCAAGTTGGAAAAAACTTGTTTTGTTAAAACAACTTTAGAAAAAGTTTAAAAGAATTCTCAAACAATTATAAAATCTTATTTGTAGAAAAATTGATAACTTTGAACAATAAATGTGACTGTTCATCGATTTAATAACAGCGATCGAACAATTCAACAAGGTGATGCTTCTTGGACTGATTCCTTATTCAAAGGCGCAGCCTATTAATGAACTGTATCTTGAAGTAGCCAAAGTATAACCGAGTGCTTCAAATGACTTTAATTTCTGCTTTTCATTTTGAAAGACGATTTTGTGAGATGCTGTCCAAAGTCACGGCCAAAGTAATTTGTTTGTGATATATTCACCACATTCTATGTATAATCTACTTTCTACACTACGTTAATTAGTGACATGTTGCTATTATTATTATTATTATTATTATTTGCTTAGTGGCTATTTCTGTCTGCTAGAGAACCAGTATCACTGCCAACACATGTTGCTAACACGATCATGTTTTATATCCATATATAAATGATCTCGTTGTTACCTATTCTGGTGTTTTGTGCCATAAAATATTTTTTTGTGATTCTAATCTGGGTAAGAAAAAGAACATTGAGGTTGGTTTTTTTGCACCCTATTTTAAAGATAAAGTTCGCATTGTTGTTGAATCAGCTATTGCAAATATTTTTATGTCTTGTAATATCTTAAATACATACATAGAATTTTTCAGCATCATTTTTCAAACATTACAAAGTTTCTTCTAGCAGTTATAAAGAAAGTTTCTTAAGAGACGTTGTATTTATATCTTCAAGAAAATAATTAGCGGTGAGAAACATAAGCCAAATAAGAGTTCACTTAATTACAGCACAAGCTGCGGTCTGACACTTGCTACTTTTAAAGATAAGATTCCTATGATTTTGTTGCAATTTTTTACCATAGTTGTTCTTGGGAAATGAAGTCATCTAAAAGCCTTTATTTGTAAAGATTGAAACAAAAATTTAAATTTTATTTATTCTAATTGTACAGTTCAATTAGCTTTATTTTTGAAATGTTTTGTCTGTTGGCATAAATTTATATTGTCCTCATAAATTTTAATTCACGTTAAGTGTCTCTGCGGTTGACTGTGGATAATGTATGTAAATAACCCTCGTAGACGTTGACAGAATCAACTGCTTTATCCCCTTTTCTTAATCAGATTTCCCATTCACAGTGAGGCGTAATCTTTGAAGAGCTTCTGCGTGATAAAGGTTGACTTTAATGTGATCTCATATATGCGTATAATTGTTTTATTCAGGAATATAATATTTGTGTCTCTTAGATTTAGCTCGCAAACATATTTTTCTTTATTTTGTGATCTTAAATTAAGTTTTTTTTTTTTGTTTTTTTACTTTTATATGGGTGACAAGTTGAGTTGAGAAATGTTAGCTAAAATTCAAATGAGGTGACTCGTCTCACCTCATTTGTACATTGTACCTCACATTGTAGGCGAGTTTTCTTATATCGAGTTGACCAATATACCTTGAAGGGTATAAATGTATCACCCTTCAAAATTTTATTATTTCTTGTAGGCGTTTAACATTGGCGTTGGTCTTTAACATTTGCCTGTAATATAAATGTTATTTTCAAAGAAAATACAGCCATATCTGTGTCCACAGAAGTATGCCGATTTATGACTTTCCACGTACACGCCTTATTTCAAATTTGTGTACTAGCTAGTACGCTTAAATAAACTCGAATGGATCAAAGATGAAAGAACTAAGTGGTATAAAGAGAGAAACATTTTCAGTTTTAAGCCAACAAAATAATGTCTGAATGCCTTTTGTTTTCGAATTTAATCCTCTTATTCCTCTCCAGTCTGGATTTATGGTGCGTCAGAAAATATGAAGTTAAAATGTGAATCGGATTCAAGGGTAGTGCATTTATATTTTTTTTTTCTACATTTACAACAATGTGAGCTAAATGATATACATACTTTAACAAAGGAGTATGAGAGGTTGAGAGGCTATTCCCATAACAAGTGAACTTGAATTATGATAACTTTGATACATAATACATTCAGTATAACATTTTTCTTAATAGTATCAAACATATTCAACAGTGATTTGAAATACTTGAATTGAAAAAATGTGCCATATCTGCAACATCAAGTTTCTTCAAGCAACTTGTTGTCACCATTTATGATTAAAAAAACCAGTGTACTCATTGTTATTTTGTACTTATTTGTTTATTAACTCTTTTACCAGCGACCCGCCTCAGTCTTCGCACGTATGCAATTTTTTCTGTAAATTACATACACAAACCTTCTCCGTTTATATTAGCAAAAACTGTATCGAAATTCTTTGGGTGGTTTAGAAAATGTTAGCTACGAACTGTCCCTATTTTACAATATGTACATCAGAGAGGAATGGCGGCGTTGAAATGATGACCACGACCACTCTGTCAAGAGTGAAGCCGACAAAGAAGATATTAGTGATTAGTTTAAGTTTAATAATAAATAATCGTCAAATGACTCTTTTGGCGACGTAGAAAAAATCGAAAATTATTTTTTTCTCCGAGTTGGTTTCCAAGACTAATTAACATTTAATTACTTCCCTGAAAACATTTTTTTTTAAAACAAAGTGAACGTGCACTTATTGCTTTTAACCCGTGCTCCATTTGTTCGTAATTTATAATAGTTAATAGTGACGGAAGTTTCAATAAATATTGGTCATAAATATGAAACCGGTTACACTTGGCTTTCTTCCAAAACACTCAGTAAAGCCACCTATTCAATGTTGTTGGTGTATCTTTGAATAGATAAATTAAAATAAAATAAAAATGACGACACGATAAAAAAGATGGGCCCATTGGATGGTAAGGGTGCTTGATTAATGTCGCAGAGTCCCCGGATTCGATTCCCGGCGGGGCTAACTTAGCTTATACAAGCTGGCTCTGGTCTGGATTTGGAAGGTAGAGGCAGGTCAAACTGCGTTTCATACAAAATACCACCGTAAAAGAACAGCATAATATGTGCTTTTGTGTTTCGATAGATGTGTAAGAGTAATGGGCTCTATCCTTCCTTATCCCCTATCCTTAAGCCTTCTATGGTTTTCAACGCTCTTGCAGCACCTATGGCACCTACCATCAAGTGGACCATCAGCCTGCCTGTCGATTTTAACATGAATGATATAGGTACAATTCAAATTTTAGATTATCTATACATACTTACTAATTTGGTTGAACGCGTTAATCTCAGTTTCGAATTGAAAAATTATTTTTTGTGTTGAATAGTCCATTTATCGAAAAATTATATTAACATTTTGAACGCGGACGAAGTCGCGGGCAACAACTAGTCTAATATAAATTGTTTCATTTCAATGCATATTTTCACAACTCAACATTTATTTTCACCTCGTTATAGGACGTAGAGAATGCAAATAGGATATTTCAACATGGCGAAGCTTTGTTAAAATACAATATTCTTTTCTCAAAAAATCTTTTCCGAGGCTGTGAACAGAGTGCTTTAATTTTAAATTCAACGTAACCAAACGGTTCTTGTAAAACAATTGCTACTAATTCATTTGAAAATGTCCCCCGGTTGCCAGATTTACATGTGACGTAGACATTCGAGTGTTTCTTACGTTGCCAAACATCCACTACTTGTAGTAGATTAGTATTTATAGACATAACAACGGGAGAGATACGTAACTGGCATTTCTTTGTGACGTCACCACAAAATACCTATTCGACACAAAATGGCAAGAGTCCATGAACGCTTATTTTATTTTTTATTTTCTCAGATAACTGTCACAATTTCATGTGTTTTACTGGTTTAATTTTTTTGTAATAGTTACCAAATGATTATCAAATTTCTCTCATTAAAATTTTCATTTTGAAGTCATAACCATACTAAATTTTTTGCCAACAGTCTACCCACAATTCCTCTGGTGTCTCACGTGCCCTTAGCCACCTACCATCAGTTGCAACGTCTAAGGAATTTCTATCCACCAATTTGGGATTGTCAAAACCGACCAATCGCCACCTTTTTTCTTTAAATCCTTGATAATCTCGTCCTTAGAGTATATATAAACAAGCTTGCTTGCTTATGTATATTCTAAGATGTCGTCACTTCAGAATGAATATCGATTCCATCAACATTAGCATTTCACTTTTCTTTTGAACCTCTACAATTTTTTCAGGTCACGAATTTCTCATTCGTCACCGTTTTGTTATTAGGGGACATACACGTGTACTTTCAAGGTCCTTTCATTTCTTGTGATGAAGATTGTAAATATTTACAAGTGACACGTGTATGTCTGAATTGCTGAGGCGGTAATATTTCCGACCCGTTATTTTGGGGTTCCTTTTTAATACCCATGTCGCATCTAATTGAGTTCTTGTGTTTGTACCTTTACGCCACGTTATGTTTGCACTATGAAATATGCTAGATGGTAGAGTATGTTGTTACCAGAGGTTACCACTATATTTGCTGTAGGTATCAATAATTATATAAGAGTTCCCATGCTACAGGTGCTACGACGTGTATTCAAGCAAAGCTCTTAAATTTTCAAGCTTCCGCTTACAGAATAGCGCACGGTCTATTGATTAAGCGTTTAATTGCGTCTGAAAACATGCAAGCTTTTTGTTTCTTTTGTGAATATAAATAATTATGATTAATATAAATAATTACGTATATATAGGGCCCCCATGCTACAAGGCTACGACGTGTATAGGCAAAACTCTTAAATTTTGAGGCTACTGTTTAGAGAACAGCGCACAATATTGGTTGCGTTTAATTGCGTCTGAAAACATGCAAGCATTTTGTTTCTTTTGTTGAAAAATCTTTATCTTTTACAGTCAAGTAAAAGAGAATCTCAACAAAATTTGAAAAAGGGACCCATCTAGCTAGGACAAGTTACGTCACTGGTTCTTATCTATAGGCAAGGCAATGTGGATATCAGTTCCTTGTATTGTACATACGCCTGAAGTTTTTATAAGTATATGTGATTTACTAATGACTTTAATCATACTTTGATTAATTATGTCTAAGTTTATTATATTCTCGTGGTTCAGAAGTGAGACTTAACACAATACAATATAATATTTACATGCAAATATTTTAGTTACTGTTGATTCGTTATTAGTTATAATGTTAGTTTATGTGTTTTTTTGTTATTAATTCATGCGACGGAACCCAATTTTTGTGTGTCTGTTACATTATTACCAGTTTTACCTTGGAACGTATCCAAACTTTCGTCTGTCTTCTTATGACGACATCTACGCGTAAAGTAGATTAAATATTTTTTATTAGCTTGTAATGCCATCAGTACAAATAATACATATGTATTTTGAAATGCACATCTTGGCTTTCATTGTGTAATTATCAATCATGCCAAAAGTTCATTTCAGTTCTCTCAGTTATCTGCTTAGTGCTTAGTGGCTAAGTCTACCGTCTTGTCAAAGGACTAAATTAGACAACTGATGAAGGCTTTCGTACTCAGACTGTACATAACCAGCGACCCGCCTCCGGTTTCGAAAAGATGCAATTTTTTTACATATTGGGATGCCAGAACCCATTACCCCATCCCTCCCTTATCCCTTATCCTTAATCCTTCCATGGTCGGCAGTGCACTTGTAGCACTTATGGCGTTGCTTGTGTTATAGGCGACGGTAGCCACCTACCATCAAGTGGACCGTCAGCCTGTCTGTCGACCTTAATGTAAAAAAGAATATTATATATGCAACGTTCTTCGCGTCTATCGCTATTTCTATTAGTGAAAATCCATTAGATGGTTTAGAAGTTAGCAGAGATTCAAACAGAGACGTACAGCGATATAATCCAAAATCCAACCTAAGGCAAATCAATAGCAATATAATGAAGTGAATATATGCAATATATGCCTTTTATTATAATATTGAAATGAATTATTGAACTTTTATATTATTAAATTGTATTGTCAGCAATTTGAACATTTCCCCGTGAATTATTTACTTAAACACAACGCTACACTATTATAAATTTTATGTTTATATTGCTTTCGATTGCCACAGAATAATATTAAACGCAGCTCTGATGAACAAAACCGCATTGGGAGTGTCGTATTAATCGTATTATTTATTTGCGAAATCATCAACACTGTTCATTTGACGTTAACGATTTCATTATTTGCACTGTGAATGACGCCAACGTTGAGTTAGTGTCAAAATAATGAAACCAAATTAAGGCGCCACGTTCGCTTTAAGTAAACAGTTGGATATTTTACACAAATAGGCCTCCACTGTTGTACAGTCGACCGCATAAGTCGATTAAAACATTCAAAAGTGCAAAACAACTGAACACTCAACGCGCCATAAGACGTTGTCAGGACTAGAGAACAAAATAGACTTCACGTACAAAGTAAGTAAGTAATTTGAGTGTTCAGTTGTTTTGCACTTCTGAATGTGTTAATCGACTTATGCGGCCAACTGTACATAGGCATTTTTAAATGGGGGCCTTTGTAACCACACCCAATTCTCCAACAGAAACATCATTTCACTGCCAGCTAACTCTCTTGAGTTGAGGTCATCGGTCCAGCGAGCAAATGGTTTATCCCACGGGGCGTCTCGGCTTCCATCACTTGTGTTGACTGATGCATTGCTCTGTTCTTTTGGCTATACATGGCTTGAAAAGTTATTTCACATGTAATTAAATGTGCCAACTATAATCTATATATACCAATATATAAAGCTGATGAGTTTGTATGTTTGTTTGGTTGTACGCGCTAATCTCAGCAACTATTGGTTCTAATTGATTTTTTTTTTGTGTTGGATATATAGTCCATTTATCGAGGAAAGCTTTGGGCTATTTAGCGTGACCTAAAGGGTTAAAATATATATATATATATATATATTTTATATACTTATTTAGATTAACGCCATCTATCGTTCAGTGGCAGAACTATTAATACAAACAGCTTACACTCAACAAGTCAGCTGCTCACCGCGAGAGGGCTTTAGGCTATATAATATTTTAAACGCGGACGAAGTCGCGGGCACCAGGTTGTGGTATTATAAATTCTTAATTTATTGTATCAAATTTTATTATAACTTTGTTAGTTTGCAAATACTTGCCTCAAATATAAAATGAGATAATTGCGAGTATAAAAATGAAACTAATTAACATTATCAGTTTGGTGTTTTCCTGCTAAAAGGATTATACTGTTATAAGAAAAAAATAGAGAGACAATAGAGAGACAACTCTGCAAAATAAGTTAAATAAGTCGCCGAGATACTCAAGAGCGTGCAGTTTAAGCTCTCCACAGAAATTAATTATTATTTGTATCGGATAAGCCTCTGCAACGGCGCTAATATAAAAATATTAACAACTAGCTGTTGCACGCGACTTCGTCCGCGTAACTTTATAAAATATGATACATTCGATTCGTGTCTGTGAAACCATGGAAATACACATACAAAATTTCAACCCAATCGGTCAAGCCGTTTAGTAGTTGACATACCGACAGCAGCGCCACCTACCGGGTTCAATAGTATTTTTAAATCATCCAGAAAACCATCGAAATACCCATATAAAATTTCAACCCAATCGATTCAGCCGTTTCGAAGTTATATGTGAAAAAGAAAATTATGGAAGGATAATACTTACTACCCGTTTGCCTATTACCCGTTTCCCGTAGGAATGAAGCATTTTCCCGCGGTAAAAAGTATCCTATGTTCATCGCGAATAATGTTGGCTTCTAATGGTAAAAGAATTTTTCAAATCGGTCCAGTAGTTTCGGAGCCTATTCTATACAAACAAACAATAAAATCTTTCCTCTTTATGATATTAGTATAAGTAGATTTAATTTATAAAATAAATTTTGTCACGTCACTTGCACCAAGCATATTATTCGTTTCCCATACGACCACATGACAATAAATACGTCAAGAGAATTGCGTTCCGTTGCACAATGTGTTTGTGTAATTTGATTGTTCTGTATTGTGCACCATAGTACATATTACGCGAGTATAATATGACATTCATCCGAGCAAATGTGATAAGCGAATGACTGTAATGTTCATTAAATTGTTTTATGGGTTTATCCTGTTGCTTTCAGTTCATTTTCGTTTTATTTTTGTAATGGGTAATCTTATTCCAATTTAAAAGATGAAATTACACATTTGAATGGTGATATCGTGGAATAGAAGAAAATAACAAAAAAAAACCTTATCTGAATGAAAACCCTTGGGTGTTTAAAATACAAAAAAAGTAATAAACTTTATTAGTAAACTAGTGATAGAACGCTGCCAGCTTCGGAAGGAAGGCTGCACTTTCTTTTGAAAATTATAAATACAAGCTCTCATCGTCTATAGCTTTTCCATTGGTGAAAACCGTAATAAAATCCTTTGCGTGGTTTAGAAGAAGTTAGCGGGGAAACAAACAGAGGTAGTGATTTTATTTTTAACCTTATTTAACTAATAACTATTTGAAGTAATAATAATAAAATTTAATTTAATTTATTTATCTATACTAATATTATAAAGAGGAAAGATTTGATTGTTTGTTTGTATAGAAGAGGCTCCGAAACTACTGGACCGATTTGAAAAATTATTTTACCATTAGAAGCCGACATTATCCGTGATGAACATAGGATACTTTTTATCGCGGGAAAATGCTACATTCCTACGGGAAATCTAAAATAAAAGTAAATACTAGCGGCTTGGCCCGGTAGATAGCGCCATCTATCCTAAATATGGTAGATGGCGTTTTATACTTTTCTACGGTAACGAAGTCGCGAGCACCAGCTAGTTAACTAATAATAACATAAAATAGACAGTAGTGTAAATTTATCCCTGAGTTAGAATGTCCAGAATACTGTCAGCTTTTCCTCGCTAAATCTATATTATTTTAATATTATAAAACCCAAGAGTTCGTGTGGTTGAACGCGTTAACCTCACGAACTACTGGTTCGAATTGAAAAATTCTTTTTGTGTTGGATAGCCCATTTATCGAGAAAGGCTTTAGGTATGCTATTTAACATTTAGACGCGGACGAAGAATAGTCAGGGCGAGAAAGTAGAACCTAAACAAACTTAGGCGTTAAAAATCACAAACCCGAGAAGAAAAGTGAACTAATGCTTACTTAGTTCGTTGACTGGCTAATCCAATTCCATTGTTTATTTTTTAAATAAAACTGATCGAAATGTAAATGTAAAGAGTGTTACATTAATGTTTATCATTAATGAAAACAGTCCTAAATGGACTCTTTTCCTATATACAAATACCATTTTACTTAAAGTCCATCTGAACTTACTTAAAAGTACAGAATATTTTAAAGTGAAATCGGATAAAAATAAGTGAAAATCGGAATGGGGATTGTGGTGGATGGGAAAGAAGAACTTTTCGATTTTCCTCCGTAAGGCTTATGAAGATTACATTGAATATAAGCCTTTGGAAAACCAAGAAACGGAAAACGTTTAGAAAACTGAAGTCGATAATAATGTGAAGTGAAATGTTTTCTTTTCTTTTTCTTTTTCTTTTTCAAATCTTTTCAGCATAATGTGACATTATATAAAGTCGTTGTAATCGATGTTATACCTACTCTAAATTTTATAACCTATTATTTCTTTAATATGTAATGTACTTATAATAAGATAATGTATTTGTCCACCTTTATTAGTAACTCAACGGATTTTGATGCGGATTTTACAATAATCAAGGCATTGATTATTTCTGCTGCTTATTTGTTTGGAAGGTCGCTTTCGTCGAAATTGGCACAATAGGTGTCCATGCTTATGATAAGACCTACGTTATATTCAATTCATCTACTAAATATGTTTACTAATGAATTATTGAATGTAATATAATAATGGAACCGTTGTGATGTACTTATTTTGCATTTTAAGAAAATAAAACTGCGCTCGGCGAGAGTCGGCCGGGACTCGTAAAAATGTGAAAATTTCCCCAAATGGTTCCGGGCACGAAGGCTTTAAATTATACGTACGAAGTGGTACGGGTGTTGTGTATGAGCATTCCTATGGCATTTCATACACATTTCTTTATAACTTTTTTTTCATAGTTGTCGAGTTTATAAAAAAAGGGAACAAATGCGTATAGGATTCGCGTCATGGGTGTTCCCGAACCTAGTTAATTATATCTACAATTAGTCGATATGCTTAAAAGACTCCGAAGATTTAGGTATTGATAAGTTTAATATAAAAAAAATACCTACTCGTTTCATTTGAAATAATATTATCTTTAAACATAGTATTTAGATTGAATGAATATATATATATATATATTTTAATTTTTGCGTTTTAATTTCAGTATTTTTGGGAATTAGAAATACGAGTATAATCCAGGTTGTAATAGACTGTAATGGACACTTGTCTTTCAATGTCAGTAGGTACACACTATATGAATATTTATTTATTTCTTCTAGAATTCGAAAACTATTTATCATTGTACATGTTTCAACGTATGATTGTGTTATCTATATCAAATAAAAAAGTTTTTCTTTACAACTCACGCCAGGAAGTTCTATTAAAGTTTTTTTCGCATTGCGATGGAACGAGCTCAACAAGGACATTTAACTTTTGAAAAGAAAAATGTTAGCACATTTCTTATTTATTATTTCTTGTTTTTTTTTTTTTAATTATATTGCGTTTACTTATCATTAAAAGTTAGTTTCATTTGCATAAGACTTTTGAAATTGCCTTTATATTATTTGGTCACGACACCTCTAGACTAATGGAAAACTGAAAAAAAAAAAGAAAAGAAATATTTTAAAGTTCCTGTACAAGCTTAGTAAGCTCTACTAACTTCTAGTTAGTAAGTTCACGTCAACTGGAAGCGATGCATGTTGTAACTATTGTTTTGATATTTGAATATTTGATATTTTGGTAAAAAATTTAAAATAAAGTCGCTCTTCGCTTCTGTCTGTTTCTCCACTTACTTTCTATTCCACCCAACCGATATTGATACAGTTTTCACAAATAGAACGAGAGATAAACGCGGAAGGTTTGTGTAACTATATAATTTACAGTAAAAAAACTCATCGTGGAGTCTAGAACCTTGGTCGATAGTGTTAATCAATTAAATTTGTAAGTGTAGGTATTGTATGTATGTGTGTATGTATGTATATGTTCCTCCAACTCTTAAACGAATTAATTAATTGATTTTCATGAAACTTGGTAGATAAACACTTAGACGTACAGGACACAGGATAGGTTATTTTTTTCTTTTTCAACGCGGACGAAGTCGCTGGCGCCAGCTAGTCAATACTAATAATAAATCTGTAGGGGTCTATACTATACTAAAAATAAAATGTGAAGTAATGGTAAGTAAGGCAAATTAAAGGTAATTTTTCAGTCAATAAATGTTGACATTGCACGAAAAACTTAACTACACTCCCGTTAAGACTTGAGGAACATTCACAAGCTTTGGTTTAGTCGAACTTTACGTACGCCCCGTTTATTTCTCAACTGCGATCCATTTGAACAAAGTTTCGCTTCGTTAATATTAGCGGTTTAAATGTGAACTTGCATCATTTGCGATCCGAAGTCGTATTATATTATGAATTTTTGAATACCTAAGCATGGGTACTTACTTCATCTTAAGAACTTTTGAAACTAAATGTAAGTCTTGTTAAATTTCATTTCATTAAATAGGGGAACATTAATTTTTTTTATATAAATGTCGGCAGGCAGTCCACTGGACGATGCTCCGCCGAACTTAGTAGGATACCTAAGGGATTACTAGGGAACATGAAAATGCTTGGGATGATAGAGAATTAGGAAATATTACAAAAATAAGAAAATTTAGATTGTTATTGAGTTCGATCTTAAATAATATCCAACTTTTACTCAATTAAACATCATCAATACTAATAAATCTGTAGGGGTCGGTCATGGAGTAAGTAACTTTGTTTTCAGAAATATCGTGTATATAGACTCTATACATGATACTGAAACTAAATTGACAACTTTTAGAATTTTTTTCTGTATGTATGTATGTATGTATGTATGTATGTATGTATGTATGTATGTATGTATGTTCCTCCATCACTCTTAAACGAATTAACTGATTTTCACTAAACTTGGTAGATAAACATTTAGAAGTACGAGACACGTGATAGGCTACTTTTCAACCGACGAAAACGAAAAAACAAAAACGGAGGAGGTACTCAATTCGACGCGTATATATATATTTTTTATGTATGATCACGCATAACTTTTGACAGGGTGGTCCGATTTTCTTTTTATTCTTTTTTTATTTGAAAGGATGCACCCCCGAGGGGGTCCCATTTTAATTTGAAAAAAAAAAAAAAAATTGGAACCCTAAGGTTAGGAAACAGGGGATGATTGATTGTTCACTCACCGATTGTAGCGTATAACCACGCATAACTTTTTACAGAGTAGTCCGATTTTGATAATTCTTTTTATAATGGATAGGGTATACCTCGAAGTAGGTCTTGTATAAATTTGGAAAAAAATATCCTACCCTAAGTGTGGGAAAATGGGAATGGGAAAATTAAAAATTAAGCATGTAGTAAATATTAGATTAAAGCCACAAAAAATATAAAATAAAACTTTTAAACAAGAAATAAAACCGCCTAAAAAACTGAAAAGCATAAAATAATCTTATTATCATTTTACCTAAGTAGCGCTTTTGATTTTGAGTCGGCGCCAAACAAGCAAAAATTACGTAAAGAGTGATGCGCGGCGGCGACTCAAAATTATTTTAAGCTTTTCAGTTTTTTCGGCGGTTTTATTTTTTGTTAAATTTTTTTTATCTTTTTTAACGCGGACGAAGTCGCGGGCAACAGCTAGTATTCAATAAATTTCCTTGATTGGTTTTTTCTAAAGTATAACGTTATTAATTATGAAAGGTTATTAAAAAATAATGTGTACTAATTTTTTACACAGTATTTTATAACAAAATTACGCTCGAATATTCTTTCGTAAATTCTATTACATTAATATGTTTGAAGAAACTTGAAAACGAAGGGATTATTTAAAAAAAATGTCTTAAAAACAAAACAGAGTGTAATATTAAATATATCATGGTGGAGTGAAGACTTCTTGAATTATGAAACTTACGAAAACCGTAGGAGGCCAACCTGACTGTACTCTGTAACAGCCAAAGCGGTTTGATGGTGATAAATGAATGTTTACGTTATCTAGGGAATGAGGTCATGTGAAATTAGCGTCACTTTTTTGAACGGTCTTCTGAGATTACACATCTTTCAAAATTTCTGTCTTGATCAGATTTTTTCGAATAGAATTCGAGAGCCTCCACCCTTCGTCGTTCGTGTCTATTTCTAACAAAGTTTTCCTAACTATTATAAGTCACAATTTAAATAAAATTTCTTTTACAGGTAATCCGTCGATAATTATGGAGCGCACGCAACCACGTCTACACCAGACGAGAGTTAGATAAGGAGTGATTGATTCGTCTAACGATACAGCCCCTGCCCCTCCACTTAAATAAGTCTAATCAAAGGAAAATAGGTAGCTATTTTAAAAGTTTATTTTTCTACATTGAACAGCGCTTTTAACAGCGCTTTCGATGTGAAATTAAAAGCAGACTGATAGATTCTGACTGACTATTCTGATTCTGCGTCTTAGATCGTATGTTTTATAGAACGGTCAAGTAAACTGTTTATTAGAGACGTCACCTTACACCTATGCATTAAAATTTTTCACCACAATTCAGTCAACTTAACAAGTAAAATTTTAAGTAGACTGTAGTTATTTATATTTTTAAATGTACCTACTTTTGCCTACAGACTAATAAATTATTCAAAACGTTTGTTTATTCTATATCCTGTGTAATTTTATACAACATTATTATCGCAATAAAAATGGTAATATTAGGCAAATAACTACCCGTTTTGCTGTAATAAGATGAAGGGATATTTAAATGACCCCAATTCCAATTTAATGGAATGGAATTTCCTTCTCAACAATTACGTGAATTATATGAAGTAACGTTTCAACCGGGCAACGTTTAATTACCGTGAAAATCGTTGGAAACACTCGGCACAGTCAAATGTCATAATAATGGACGTTTGTGAAACACTCAGTTATTACTTAATTGTATTTTACTATGTATAATTGCAATGTGTGACTCGGTTCTCGGTTCATTTTTTTTTTAATACGAAAAAATAGTTGGAATATTATTTTAGATAATTTACATAATAAACAAATCTGGCCAACGTAACGAAACGAAAGTGACGTTAAAATCGCTGCAATTTGTTTCCTAATCAGTATGCGATGCTTCGGGCTTAGTGTATCTACTGTGACGTCACTTTGTATTCTAAAAAGCATTTTGGTTTTCTAAAAACTTTCTAAAAATATGAAGTATTTTTATCTTTGGTGTAAGATATAAAAATCACAAATAAATATTACTCAAGAACCCTTATAAATAATAATAAATAACCGTTTTAATAAAAAAGAAAAAAACCAACTTCAAACCGTCTCATGGTCCTTTCTCATGGATGCCATTGTCAGAACTGGACCAAATTTAAATGGGACCACGCGGGAAGCATCAGCTTTCAAATAATAAAAGAATCATCAAAATCGGTTCACCCAGTCGAAAGTTATGATGTAACAAACATTTAAAAAAATACAGTCGAATGAGGAACTTCCTCCTTTTTCGGAAGTCGGTTGAAAATGAATCCCTAAATGTGTTGCTAAGCACAAAACTCGAGAACGGCTGGACCGATGTTAATTCTGTCTTCACACATGGATAGAGGGATTATCAGGGAAGGTTTATACGTAAAAATGCACCCCGGACGAAGCCGGGAGCGGGTCGCCAGTATAATATATAACTATAGCTCCGTATTTACGCATGTATTCTTTGAGACCTACACAGTGATTATTCAAAACCACCCAAGAAAAAAAAATGGCTTCGTCCCTCAGCTGGGGGAGTTTTAATTATGTTTGCGTTCCTTGGCGAAAAACAGCACATACCTAAGCAATTTTTTAGTGCGAATGCCACAGAGGTATATGTACACGTGGAAGGAAATAGCATAACGTCATCATAACTCATGCACGTTGGAGGGAATTAGAATTATGAAAGCGTTCCTCCAGTATGTAACATTTCATTTACTTAATCGTTCTAATCTATACATCTATACTTTACTAATATTATAAAGAGGAAAGATTTGATTGTTTGTTTGTTTGTTTGTATAGAATAGGCTCCGAAACTACTGGACCGATTTGAAAAATTCTTTTACCATTAGAAGCCGACATTATCCGTGATGAACATAGAATACTTTTTACCGCGGGAAAATGCTTAATTCCTACGGGAAATCTAAAATAAAAGTAAATACTAGCGGCTTGGCCCGGGAGATAGCGCCATCTATCCAAATAAGGTGAAACCTCGCAGAGATATATTATTTCGAGGGACGTAACGACTGACATGACAACTGCTTGGTGATATTCCAGGGTAGATGGCGTTTTATACTTTTCAACGCGGACGAAGTCGCGTGCACCAGCTAGTTTTAAATATTTAAAAACCACAGAAACGTTCTCATTTGAAACGTTCATTTCTAATTACTGGTTTACGTTGATACTGCTTATAAATATGATTTTTCTAGTTACTAATAAGTGTATTTATTCTGAATGACAAATAATAGTCGAGAATAGTTTTTTATCGTTTTATAATAATAATAATAAATCTGTAAGTGTAGAGGTATTGTATGTATGCATGTATGTATGTCCCTCTTATAACTCTTAAACGAATTAACTGATTTTCATGGAAACTTGGTAGATAAACATTTAAACGTACGGGACAGGCTACTTTTCAACGTGGACGAAGTCGCGGGCACATGCTAGTCGTTTTATAATAATCGAAATATTCAAAGAATTCGAAAATCAATTCTCCAAAAAAGTGGGGAAACGTGATATTTTTATTTAATAACAACTATAAACATACATTTATTTATTTATATTGTGAAAGTTTATGATGATGTGTGGATGTCCGTTACCCTTTATTAGGCACTTAACTGTATAGGAAAAATATTCATTAACATTTGGACTTTAACCTCATATTTTTTTATATTATGTGTGGATCTGGGTTTGAGTGGGATGATATTTCCACCAGACGGCGGACGCCCTTAGTGGCGCCTGTCTTGCGTAGCGTGTGGGCGGTTATATTTCAACAAATTCTGGTGAAGTTTTGGTTTCCTAAACGACGTGTAAGATGCTTTTATATGAAATTATATAGGTCTAGGATTTACGGCAAGAACCCTGTCTACGTTACATATCCAAAGGGTAAATATTATGTAGCTTATGTTCTCTCTTGTATCCCCGACAACGTGTATGATAATATATATAATCGATTGAGTAGTTAGGGCGTGAAAGACTAACTCACTTATTTATAATATTAGTTGGGATGCTACCTATAAATTTAAAAAAAAAACACAATATCAAAGTCTAATAGAGGCAATATGAATATGAATGGTGTTAATGGACATCATAATATGACATAATCTAGGTTAAATTAAAAATTGCTCAGTTATAGTCTAACGACTAGTTTGTAATCCTGAAAGCATGCACTTCTTAGTTTTTATAAACTTAACTTAATTATTAACTTATTTAACTTTTTTTATAAATTTTTATTTTATTTATTTATATAAATAAAATAAAAATTTATAAAAAAAGTTATATTATTTAACACTGGAACGCCGAGAACCAAATAAAGTATCGTATACTGTAAACTTGTTTATAAAATATTTGAAATCTGCTGTAACTTGTAAAAATATTTTTCTAAAACACCAAATAATTGAAAATAATTGAAGATTTAGCCTTAAATTTACTGGTTAGCTTTAAACTGGATATTAAGAGCCATCATCATACATCCCCGCCCCGCATTTTGGTAAAAGGCTTTAAACTGACACAATTTCTTTTAACACACTAACGAGAGCTCACGTTTCGTATGTCCCCCTGTTTATTTATAAGCCCCTCGGCTTATAAATTAACATAGGAACTTCGTTAATTTCGTGGTAAAGTCGGCCGCAAAAGTCGATTAACACATTCAAAAGTGCAAAACAACTGAACACTCAACGCGCCATAAGTCGTTTTCACGACTAGAGAACAAAATAAACTTAACGTACAAACGATCGTAAAAAGCTTCAGTAAGTAAATAAGTTTTTTAGTGTAAGTAAGTAAGTAAGTTCAGTTGTTTTGCACTTTTGAATGTGTTAATCGATTTTTGCGGCCGACTGTACACCAATTTAATTCATGAATTTACTCGCCTACCATAAAATCTTCTAATAACACTAAAAATGAATCTCCAAAGAAATAATTCTGTGGCAGTTCAATGTAATTTATACATCTGTGTAATTGTTTTGCTGCAAGCGTGCCCATTTCATTTAACGGAGCCAGTACATTTTTCAAGTGCAGTATATTTTTCTTTAGACCTTTTTTCGGTACTACCAACATTTGTCTATGGGATTCTTTCACTTATTAAAATGCGAATGGTCACATTTATCAAATGTTACAGTAAACCCAGTTAGTTCACTATGAAATCTGTAAGGTTTGTCTGTATAAATTAGAATCAAGTCATATTTAAGTGTGGCTTAAATTATTTTAATATGCCAATTGAAGCGTTGCTATGATAGTATAGTAAATATGTATTTCTAACTCATATTTTGTCATTGGTCTGGTCATAGGGTAAAACCAAAATATTTCAAAATTACGTACGTTATAATCTATAAGTACCTATAATTAGAACTGCTAATTGATTTCACATTGAATCGAAAACTAAATTAACTTTCTTCTAAACAATTAATACAGAGAAGAGAATGCTACGTTTAGATTGTGTATTATAAATATTTTCTTTCGTAAGATGTACACCTATGTAGCTGTTTGAAACGCAACACGAATTTATGTATGTTTGTCACGCGATACGTCTGTTTGTTCTACTGTGAGAGCGTGAACTATTACGTTACAGCGATGTTAATAAAATATCAGTTTTATATTTCGGATTCGTTCACACTTTTTATTAGAAAACTTTTGCTGTGAAAAGTCTTGTTTTACAAGTAAAATGTTTTTTATTAACCTAGTAGCGATGTAGATATTAATTTATAAAATGTCGACTAATTACCTCCTATGTAATAATTATACTGATTTATTTAATTCGTCGATGTTCTGACGAAACTGTATATTTATTGATAACCAACAAAACTATTTTTAATCAAATTTGCTTATTTTTTTTTATGTAAACGTCGTCAAATAGGCTGACGGTCCACTTGATAGAAAAGTGACTATGGTCGCCTCCAGTAGAATCCGACCTTAGTAGGATTAAGTAGGTATAAGGAATTAGAAAGGTGTAGGGAAATGGGCACTGTCATCCCTTACGCACTTACTGAACCACAACATACATTTTTTTCTTTTTTATTAGAGATGGATTTGCTCCATCTGTGTTGCGAAGATGAGGCATAATATGATGGAGCGAGCTCACCCTATTCACTAGAACTTTGAAAAGATTTGGGTTATATATATGAGCTCGGAAAAACAGACGCCGGCAGTTGCAATTTCACATCGATTTTCTGTATGGGGCTGTTTACTGCCTCTGGACAAGATGTCCATACAACTTCGCAACACAATTAAAGTGCCCTGCCACTACTTGCCGGACTCGCACCTGAGCAAAATTTTAAAAATCTCTTTTGTCAATATTGACCCTGAGACGGCAAGCACCTTCTCTAGGAACTCGTTGTGGGTCTTAGCCGATAAGAGTCTGCCACGAGGATTTCCCAACGTTAAAAAGAGAGAAAAAAAAAGGGGTTTTATAACACATTTCACGCTATATATGTTGCAATATAACATACAAATGAATATCAAGCAAAGAAAATAAAAAAAATGCAACTAAAAATTTTAACGAGAAAATTATGCATGAAATGACTACTTGCTGAGTGTTATAATTTTTATGCACATTTAAATTTTTTGTTTTAATCCTTTCCCACATCTTATATATATGTGATATCCTAACTTACGGCACGTTTTCAGCAAGAATTCCATATGAAATGTTTATTTATAGCTTGTGGTTGGATCCGGCTGCGCGAGGAAATGAATAAAATACCTTCCTCAGTAAATTCACAATAGTTTTATAACAGTAGACCACCAGTATATGAAAATTATGCTTTTGATAATCCTAATATTATAAATGCTAAAGTTTGTATGTTAGTCACTCGATCAAGCAGAAACGGCTGAACTGATTTGAATTTTGGAACACAGTTTATTTTTTAGTACAAAAATGTATAATTTCGCACATATTTTGTGTAAGTTACGCTTAAAATCCTGGTAATTGGCATGCTGCGCTATAAAAATGTGGGCTTAAATAAGTGTAAAGTGAGCATCATCTTGTCTATGGGATGATTACCGTACGGCCTATAAATTAATGTTAAATACACTTTTTATAATACCAAGCAAAAACGTTGCGATATTAATCTTAAAAGTATCTGGTATGTGTTAAGGCTCCTCACATAGCGTTCAACCATCCGAAGTTATTCCACTACTTTATCTAGGTACTGTGGTAAATCCTTGGGACTTTCAAGATTTTTCGCTTGAATCTACACGACCGTTCAGACTGGAAAATAAATCCAGCATAGAAATTGAACGTCTCCTAGAAATATAGGACTTTTCACATACATTACCAGTACACCACCTAGTTATAGTGGAGGGTGTGACACGCGAGTCTTTTATGACGAGCTTAATGGTCTATGATGCATTATGAATTTTAGTACCTATATGAGATTATTACTTATGTGTCTGTAAAATTATCTATGAATGTAAAAGTACAAATTATTAAAAGCTGGTGGCCTGCAACAATTCTTGAACCGAATGAGATTTAACAAAATATATCAGTTCGTACCTATAGTTTGTCTAAGGAGAGAAGGCATAAATGTCTACTTCGTGAATTTGAAAAATCTATAAAAATTAAGGAATATCTATGATGTATTTTTTTTTGCAAACAGTGGTTGATATGTCATGATGTTTCAACCACTGTTTAGTTTCATTTCATTCATTCACTTCATTGTTTTAGTTTTTCTTGCGCATAGTGAGCATCCATTTACGTGATTGTCACGTAAATCTATACCAATATATAAAGCGGAAGAGTTTGTTTGTATGTTTGGTTGGTTGTACGCGCTAATCTCAGGAACTACCATTTCGAATTGAACAATTATTTTTGTGTTGGACAGTCCATTTATCAAGGAAGGCTATAGGCTATACCAGTAGAGAACGCCGGCATCAGCTAGTATAACAATAATTCTGTTAAATAAAGGTACCATAATTGATTTTATTGATTTAAAAGCAGAATTAAGAAAAATAAAATTAAAGTGGCTAAAATTTCATTAATTTTCAAGACAATGTGGCGTGTCGACATTTTCCTTTTCAAACTGTTCTAACATTCTATCCTTATCTCACTGTTATGTGAACAGTGTGAGTGACAGAGATGTCAAACTGAATTAGCATATTAGCTAGATTTATGAGCGGTCTTTGTGAACTGTCATAGTCTTGTAGAAGTTAGCTTCCGCGTTGGAAACATATGGAGATATATCCTACAATCACACCGCACGGACCGTGGCTTGTGGCTTAATTATTCAAGCTTAATATCTCTAGGTACTGCACGGTGAAGCTGTGCAAAACTGTATGTATTATATTATTTTTGCTTAAACTTTTACCAAGTCACTGATGGCAGCTGATATGGATTGGATGGAAAGTGTAATTGAAGATCCACTGTCACGACTCTCAACATTAAGAAAGCAACTGAAAAGAATCTGTCCCTTAAATGGTGAGAAATTTTCGATATTATCACATTTATTTATTTTTTGTTACAATTACAACTAAAGTATTCGTGCAACACTGATTTCTGTTTGCGGATACATTAACTAAATGTTTCAGTATTTAATTTTGATTCTTGTAATTATCAATAACTTTTTAAAACTGTTTTGAGTATTTTGTGTAAATCTGCTGCGTAAATGGCCGCAATGTTCATCCGTATTTTTACGTTTTACGTATTTTCACGTTACGTTTTTAGAAAATTTCCACAGACGGCTGTGTCAGTTTCAAGCTGTCGATCTATTCGTAAATGTGTGTCCGTTTGGAATGTTTTTTGTCTCAAGTCTCACTGCTAGAATACACCTATTTAGTTTCAATTAGCTTTTAACATTTTAGCGTTACATTTGTTTGAATCGTATACGTTTTAGAAAATATATATTATGTACAATGCTTTCACCCATTCCCGATGAAAGGGTAATTAAAATAATTTAAGTACTTACCTAAGTATTTTTTTATTGAAGGGTTTTTGGTCATCATCCGGTTATTCAATAATGAAGTTTCTAAGAGAAGTTCAATAGTGAATCGTTATCATAACTATAATTAATTAATTTACAAGTACTTTTTTCTTTTTCAACGCGGATGAAGTCGCAGGCACCAGCTAGTAGATATAATAATAGCCAGCTCTTCACAATCATCAACGCTAATACAAAACAGAAAGAAAGCACCCAAGCCTTTCTTCCAATGGGCTATTAATGCTATTATATTTTTAGCATTCGTCCACAAAACTTTGTTTCTAAAGTTCTAAAGCTCCACAATCTTCGATTGGTTTTATTAACACAGATTGTGTATTTTTTTTAAAAAGCTCTTTACACCGAATACATTATATATTTCCCGGGTTATTACTACATTCATTTATTTCCTAAATAGAGTAGTTCCATCCAACTCCGATCTCGATTTGAGCTTTTCAATGTGGTTCTGAATTGACCAAATAAATAGGTGCTCAATAACTCCGGCTCGTTACGTGAAGATTTGCGACTCAATTGAATGAAACCTGTAAAACGGCACTGTCAAACAGCGTGTAAAATTAATACTTGCCTTGAACGTAGAAGCAAACCAAGATTACTCCGCCGTGAAAACTTGCCGTCAAATATGAGAGCAGGGCGCAATTTAATTAAGTTGCCGCCGCCATCTTGACTAAGGTCGTGACGTAACGATGTTATAGCAAAAATCTCACTAAATGTAATACGTATTTAATTAGATATGCAAGAATTTTAGGTTTATTAAAAAAGTGTGCTGACGAAACAAGAACTTTTTTAATGTAGGGTCGGGATTGTTAACAGACATTGCTATATCGGAAAACATCTGTAATCTATATACAATTATAATAAAATGAACGTGAACGACCAGTGTCTGTACATTATAAAAAAAACGCGTTTGTAAACGTTGTATTCGTGTTATAGAGTTAAAAAAAAGTGGTTTTAGAATTTTTGTCTTTGCGTCTAATCTCAGAAATTTAGCACACAGATAGTTTATTACCTGGATTATAACAGGCCTCCCCTGTAAACTTAGAAGTTAGACTTTAGACCTTATATATAACTTTAGTGAGGTTAGAAACAGCCTGAATCCAGATTCGACCCTCAGGCGTCGGCTAAAAATCTCTACAAAAGTCTCCATCAAAAAATTCATTCATTCATTCTCGAATTTCAAGAAGTCTGCGAACTCTAGTTATAATAAATATTAGGTGTTTTCATTTCTATAACTTTGAAACCTCTAGAAACTATTTTATCTTTGAAAAAGGTTTTAGAGTGGACTCAATAGATTCTATCACTAAATCTAACCAACGTAGAAGCACTAATCGTATCGCAAATGGTGTAATTTCCTCGAGCACTCGACTTAACTGTTGGTGCTAAGTAACCAAGCGAATAGAGGGCGGCTTTTTTATACTGACTTTTATTGTTAAGGTGGCGCCACCTTAACAATAAAAGTGGACGAGCGTGGGAACTCAGTAATAGGTATTTGGGAGACATTGTTTTCTCAACTTACTGTAATGCTAATAACCTAAGACAGAATGCAAAGCAACACATTCGCGCACTTATTCAACTCAGGAATTCCGATATTTTAGAAAAACCTTTACAGATGGTAACTATTGACATCCCAATTTTATAAATCCTCCACAGTTGCCACTTCAACTTACAATTACAACGCGTTATGTTGGTGACTTCGGTTGTTATTGAAGTTTTTTTCAATAAAAATATTGTAATTGATGTATATTAAAATGAAAATGCAAACTAGAATATTGTTAATAGGTTTTAGTTGAAAAAAAAAAAATGCTGTCTCTTGCATTTGATTGAAATAAAAAACTAAATGTAATTTGTTAATGGATGTAGGTAATGGATTGGTGTGGAATTGGGCCGTAATCAGTAGTTTCTATTAAAAATTCAATACCTCGATTTATTCTATTTAAGTAATGTACCGATAACTTAATTAAATTCATAATCTTATAGAATTAAAAAAAAAGTTGGCGAATACGAGAACGCTCGCCATCTTGCATTCGAAATTCTAGTCTAGAAAAAATAGTTAGGTCTTATATACTTAGCTCACGTCACAAAATATCAACAGCATCAATAGGTATAAAGTATCAATATAAATGCTATTGTTATTCTAAGAAATACTGTCCATTCAGAATCGATATCGTTGGGCTAATTTCTGCTGATCCGTGTCCATAGATCGGGGGATTAGTGTAAATTGTTGCTTTGTATGTCACGACCTATTTTCAACAATATGTCCCCCACTCAAACTAGTTCGCCGGCGAATTAGCCACTACAATCGTGAGGGAAAGCGATTATCGGACACCATGTAATTGCCACCTGTGACCTAATTGTGTAACTCCACAAGCGCTTCGAATCTATTTGTAAATCGGTCGTGAATATACCTACTCTTTCAGGGATTTTTTTTTTTAATTTAAAGGGTCACAGGCAGGCTGGTGGTCACTAAGTAATTTATCGTGCTTACTTATAACAACAACGAGGGATGAAATTGCGCTGTTAACCCTTACAGAACAAAGTTGAGACTATATGTGTGGATAGGAGAATGGTTTCTATCTATCCCATCCTTTCAATTCATGGATGAGGGATTGAGATAGGGGAAAGGGTTACCTAGGGAAAGAGTGAATGATAAGGAAGGAGTTATTCATTCATCCAAATACAATTTTTCCCTATGGTCTTAAGAGGTTACTATTGCAAGATGGGCTGCTTGCGGATGACTGCTCTGCCACAAATAAAGACCTCCTGCATTTAACAGTTAGCCCAGATTTCAGAATAAGAAACACAAGTGTTTGTGCTCACTGTAATATTGTTATTATTATATTTTTTGAGAATCTGTTATAGGCAGTAAATAAATAATGTGGTTGCTGCTGCCATTATTTTTCGTTTTACTCTTTTGTCAAACTGGCTCTTTAATTTTGTTATAATGTTGAATTACATTTAGTTATAAGTAGTGTCACTATATTATTGTATTGTATTTTGTCAAGACCAATATTGAAATCGGGCTCAATAATACAAACTGTTATAAACGTAAGTACGAGTATATAATCTTGTTGAAAAAATATGTTACTATCTACATTTAGCTTATAGAAAGCTACAAAAACAAAACGAAAATATCTTATAAAATATTCACTTTGTTCTATTATAATACACTATGAGGCATTCGAGGCACTCCATAAAGTAAATTGTCTTTGGCGCCTTGTGAGAGCCTAGCAGTGTATGGATTTCAAAATATCCATTTGTATCAATGTAAATAAAATCACGTTCAGATCTATGTTGCATTTCGAACGTGAAAACGGGTCGTAATGGGCGCGCATACATTATGTCCTGGCTTATTATTCTCATACAAAAAACATACAGAGCATTATTGTATCAGTAATCACAGCGTTTCTAAGTAATCATGTGTAACTCTAATACTTGCTTATATTACCTATAATTTCGTACGGATGAATGTATAGATAGATAGATGTATAGATGTCAAACAATAACTACTAAACGGAATTTCTTTGAATTGAAAATAATATATTGTGTAGTTTATTCTACGTTAGACCATAATTTATTAAAAGATTCGCTGACGAATACGAAAGTTTGTAAGGCTGGTTGGATGTGTGTAACTTTTACACTTAATAATTACTGAACTCATTTCAATTGAAATTTACAATAACATAATATAGTTTATAGAAGGAATAACAAACTATATTTTAAATAAATAACACTTATCTCCATTGAAGCTATCGTTTTATTGCGTAAACACACACAATTTGCTTCTGTATGTTTACAATATCACTCATAAAATCACTTACGCGCCAAAAACACCTTCCATAGGAAATGTAAGTATGTTTTACATAAAATGTTGTATTAGTCACGAAAAACCGTATCGTGTACGCAATAAAATTTGTAATGGGTTATAAAAACATAATTATCGTAGCCGTCGCAGTTCAATTAGAAATAATTGCCTTAACTCTACTAAAAGAAATACCGAAAGTAATAATATTCAATGTGTTAGTTCACGTTATGAGTAATTGTTCGATTATGGCGTTGAGTGCTTGGAATAGAACTAATATTAAAAATTCAACTAATTCTTCTAAGTAGGTTTTATTTTGCCTTCACTTTATCCATACAATACAACATTTTTAAATGTAATCAGAATGATTATATTTAAAAATGTTGTATTAACAGGTCTGTCTGGTTCACAAGTCGATACTGTGAAGTTGGCTAGAGAACTTACCTAGGTCTTTTTTTTTAATAACTACTCCACATTAAATTAACATGCAAGGTTTATAATTGGAAATCGTAATAGCTTTTCAGATTAAAATTATTGAGCTCCAATTTATATTTCGAAATGTTTTATTCGTTTTATAAGCTCTTTAATCAGAAAGCGATTGCATTTTTTTTTAAAGCTCTTCAGTTCAATTTAATGTTATAATACGTAGTAGGTATTTGTATTTTAAATAATTCGTTTCTGAAAATAAATACACAAAACCATAATTTTTTCAAGAATATAATATTTGCTATTTGCATCTAATGTACATTTTTAATTTAATTCCTAAGAGACCCCTGCACTACAACAACATTGTGGTGGATATATTGGAATGGTTATGAAAGTCGTTCGAAGGAGACGGTGTAAATGACCGTTAAGGGTTGGTGGATTAAGAAGACGAGACTTGGACGAGACAGACTAATTTTTCGGATGAATATGTTGTGAATTTGATAGGTACTTTACTCGCATTTACTTGTCCGTGGTGTGATATTACTTTTCTAAAGAGAAAATTGCAAATTTTAATCTAAACTGAAGAGTAAATATTGACACTTAAAACAAAGTCTCCTAGTCCGCGTCTAGTCTATCTGTATGTCTGTTCGCGATGGTCTCAAAAACTTCTGAACGGATTTTCGTGCGGTTTTCACTAATGGAAAAAACTTTTAACGAGGTTTTACATGTTATACATAAAATTGCATCCGTGCTAAACCGGGAGCGGGTCGCTAGTCCATAATAAATAGTATCTAATTTTCTGCTAGGAATCGAATCCACTTTTACTTAACCACTACTTGACCAATGAAGCACCACGACAACACCCACGAATCTCCGAAAGTTCATGAAAGGTAGATTAACTTCAATATACGACCGAATCGAGTGTCCAAAACGGTTTATATTAAAACCATATTTTCTTCCAAACCCACATTCAATAACTTATGTATTTGAACCGTGCCCGCCGCTGGACGCGGGAAGTTACTTGCAAAGTTACCGGGAAAAGTGAATTTATTACTCAACTTTGTGGGGTCATAAAAAACACCTGATGACCACACAAGTTTGTTACAGAATATTATAGGTAAACAAAGGTCACTTTAAAAATAAACATTTTTTTTAGCTACTATAGGCGAGTTTATCAAAGAACATCAATTAGAAGAAGAGAGCTCTTTAATTAAAATATATTAGAAACCTTTAGGGTTCGCAGTATTGGCTTTCGTAGTCGCAAATTGGATACTTACAGAATACGAATTTAAACCTTAAAATATTAGGACAATTTTAACTACATTCTCTAAAAAAGGAAACGGAACATTTTCAGCGTCATCTAAGCCGATAGTATTTACTTTTATTTTAGATTTCCCATAGGAATGAAGCATTTTCCCGCGGTAAAAAGTAGTGTATGTTCATCACAGATAATGTCGGCTTCTAATGGTAAAAGAATTTTTCAAATCGGTCCAGTAGTTTCGGAGCCTATTCTATACAAACGAACAAACAAACAATCAAATCTTTCCTCTTTATAATATTAAATGTGAAAGTTTATGACGATGTGTGGATGTCCGTTACCCTTTATTAGGCACTTAACTGTGTAGGAAAAATATTCATTAACATTTGGATTTTAACCTCTATTCTATTCAAACAAACAATCAAATCTTTCCTCTTTATAACATTAGTAATTATAGATTCCATAATGTACTACTAGACACGACACATTGCGTTCGCAGTCATTTTTGATGACCCCCTTACTGAAGACCATCGTGAAATAACACAGCACGTGTGCTACTGCTATTGTGTTGATGAGTGAGTAAGTAACTAAGTACCTTTCAAATAGTGAAAAAAAATTTCAAATAGATGCAGTGGTTTCGTGTATATTGGCTCTCCACATACGAGTATAAAGAGACATACAAAATTCGCTCCCTCTTTTTATTATATGTATTGTAATAGGTATAGATAGACAGAAGATATACCAACATATAGCCACATATTATGACATATTCACCACCTCACCACAACCGGAACCGAGAGAACAATTATGTCAATCAGCGAGTGGATCAATGGTAGTTAATTCGGCTTATAAATATAGAGTTGCTAACTATAGTCTCTCTTATAAACTTAGTACGATTCATTTCATTTATTCTGCCAAGCTTTTGATGTCTTCTTCTATTCAGTCTTGTTAAAGAAGATCGACCGATTGAAACTAAGTTCAATAAGAAATTTATGTATACAGGAATTATTTCATCAATCATCAATACTCAATCAATACTAATAATAAATCTGCAAGTGTAGGTATTATCTGTAAGTGTAGGTATTGTATGTATGTTGTATATTTTCATGAAACTTGGTAGATAAAAATTTAGACGTACGGGACACATGGTAGGCTACTTTTCTCTCTTTGCGGACGAAGTCGCAGGCACCAACTAGTTAATAATAATTATATTTTTTGGTGATAGTAATAATTCATGTTTTTCCTTTCATTTCTATTTGCTCTTTTGAAAGAAAAAATCAGCTTTTATGTTTCGTTGACTAATTGTGAATGCCTTAAGGCTTAAAAAATATACTAAGTTCAAACGACTGCTAAAGTCTGAATGACAGTGTTCATAAAATAAAACACAGTCTTTGGGTAAATTCTATCAGACTACTTTGCCTCAGTACTACATAGAAAGCAAAAGAAATCCTTTCAAAGTTCTTTGATGAAGTATTATTTGAAGATTAAGACATTTTTGCTATCATTATTTTCTGATATAAGCTCGTTGAAGTATCTTGTTAACAACTACTGGTAGAATTGTATTATGTATAATAAATAATTACAGAATAATTTCTTCACATAGAAATTAAAAGCATATCAGTTATACCTGTTCATAAATGAAGTTATAAATCGCGAAATGAGGTTATCACCAGCCAACGTGTGCACCACAGCGCCTTTAATTTCGAATTGAGTTCACAATTTAAACATGTCTCCGAGGCACCGCCAAGGAGGCTGACTTTCAGTTAGCAGTAAAAAGGCCGTAAACTGGCAAATGTGTTGCCGACATCTCCAACGCCAACGGGACTTTAATACTGTGTATAAAGTACCCGAATAGTGTTCCACGTAAGGAATCAAAATGGGAGAGGATTTTCGAATTTCGTATTCCCTATTCGAAATTTGTGGATTCCACAATTTATACAACTTTACAGAATATTCTTGGAACATTATATTGATTAAAGTTTTATAAAAAAAAACATTAAAACAACATCCTATATTATTGACTAACGGGTGTAGACATGGATACAAGAGTCCCATAGAACGGTGGAATCACAAATCAGCTCGTTTTCTTTCACTGGCTACATTTGGAACACTGTCTAGTGTGTAGTATTTTTGTAGTAGTCCGGTCTCCAACTTATATCCCACCTGGAATGTTCGTACTGACTTCTAAATTCGTACATGTATGCTTTGGTGAAACAAGTCACATAGCTCTCGTGGCATGTTGGAAAATTTGATTTTTAAACTGACCATATTTGGTTAGGAATTAATGGCAGCTTAAGGAATAAAATATATTTTATTAAAGTACATATCTTCCAGGTGTTAACTCCATGAACCTTGTGCTTTTGTTTTGACGACAAGTAAAAGCTGTTAATGAAACTTTTAATTTGTGAACATAAAACAGTGAGTGTTTATATGTTTTATGTCACATAGTTTGTCAAAGTTCGTTATCTGTCTGTAGTATCCAAGAAATGGAAAAAGCAAAAACACGTGACATATATAAAAGAGATAGGAAGATAATTTGCTAAAAGAAATGGAAGAAAGAAGCTGGAGATAGGGATATATGGAAAGAAGATCTAGAGAAGGACTATGCCAGAGGACAGCCTTATCACGATAGTAATCATTGAAAAAATTTAAAATAATAAGATAAAATTCAGGGATGCACAATATATATCGATACAAATTGAAGTACAGTCGGCCGCATAAGTCGATTAACACATTCAAAAGTGCAAAACAACGTAACAATCAACGCGCCATAAGTTGTAGTCATGACTAGAGAACAAAATAAACTTCACGTACAAACGGTCGTAAAAAGCTTCAGTAAGTAAGTAAGTAAGTTGAGTGTTCAGTTGTTTTGCAATGTATTAATTGACTTATGCGGCCGACTGTACCTACTAAATGTAGGTTACTATGTTTTAGCGCCTCTTTCACCAACGTCATGTAAAGTGTTGATTAGTTACTTTTATAAATCATTTTCTGTTTTATTGAATTATGCACTCGATTTACTGCATCATTCGATAGGCGATTTTTTTTTTATTATTTTCTATTTAATGTTTGGGACGTTTACCGTACAAACAAAGGTATACCAGTTCCATTATCCCCGGTTACCGGTGACTTTAAATGACAGTTACGTCAAGTAGGCCATACTTGACGTTTGTGAAACAGGCGCTTATTGTTTTATTTTTGCAGCTAAAACAAAACAATACTAGGACTCAGTTGCAAAGTGCCTGCAAGTATTTATTCTATGTTCTATTTAAGCAGTTGGCGTTAAGGAACACTTGAGTATATTTTTAGCAATATCGACTGAGATAGATAGATCTATTGTTTGAGTTAAGTTTAAATATTGCACTTAACGTTAAAAGTTACACTGGTATTTCAGCGCTACAGAAAGACGTAGACCAATAAATAACAATTACATAAAGCTAACTTGTTGGCGGCAGTTCGGCGTTAGTGATGGGAGTCCATTTATCGTGTTGCCTTTTTCTGCACCGCTACTATTTGTTTTTTGTGGAACGTGGAATAGTCGAACTAAGATTTTCCATTGCTAAAAATACACTTAAAATTTCAGATGCATTTTTAGGGATTTTTACTTGCTTCCTACCCATCCTTTTTACCACTTTTCAAATGATTTATATTTTCCTTGAATTCACTACGTTGCTTTGCAAGCAATTTTTTTTATTGCATTTTATTTTATCAGTGATTTTTATGCCACATTAAAACTTTAAATGAAATCATTTAGATTTTTGTTTTTTACACATACTTTATAATGTGTAAAAAATTTATTGCTTTTATTATAATTATCAAAGTATTGCTAGAAATTTGGCTAGAACCCTCGCAACAACTACTGTAGCTGTCGCACTAGTTACTATTTGTTCCCTAAAACACCTACAGGAGTTGCTTTCAAATAAAGAGGTAAAATTGTATTCATCTGATTGAATTTTTTTTTTCACCAATAGTTAAAATAGAATTTCATAATGGTTAAATATTCCACGCGGATGAAGCCGTGTACACCAGCTGTCTAAAAATCAAGATCCAGCGCTTGGCAAAACTATAATGTCAGGAGTTATATCTTTTATTTTTCCACTTTGACGAAGTCGCAGCCACCCAGCTAGTCTATACTAATATTACAAAGAGGAAAGATTTGATTGTTTGTTTGTTTGTATGTTTGTTTGTATAGAATAGGCTCCGAAACTACTGGACCGATTTGAAAAATTCTTTTACCATTAGAAGCCGACATTATCTGTGATGAACATAGGATGCTTTTTACCGCGGGAAAATGCTTCATTCTTACAGGGAAACGGGTAAAAGGACAACGGGTATTATCCTTCCGCACTTAACTTCTTTTTCACATAACTTCTAAATGGCTGAACCGATTAGGTTGAAATTTAAATGGGTATTTCGATGATATCCTGGATGATTTAAAAATACAATTGGACCCGGTAGGTGGCGCTGCTGTCGGTATGTCAACTACTAAACGGCTTGACCGATTGGGTTGAAATTTTGTATGTGTATTTCCATGGTTTCACAGACACAAATGTATTATATTTTATAAAGTTACGCGGATGAAGTCGCGTGCAACAGTAACAGAAATATTTTTACAAAAGTAGGGGCCATACAAACTCCAATATCGCAACATTTCCACTATGTAGTTGTCTCCGTAGCAATTATATTATCGTTTGCTAAAAGTGCTTTTTTACGTCAATAGGCAAATTGTTTGATAGGGCTTCCATTAACTGAACTCAATTTACTTGAATTGCGCTTTCGACAATGACACTCTTAACTGACTGTTGGCATATTATATTCTTTTTATAGTACTGTTAATGTTAATATAATAGTCTCTGTACGTCAACAGACATTTGATCCTTTAGTAGTGACTGTTTAGTAGAATGTTAGATCGTTTTAAGTTAACTTCTTGGAAGCGGAATTAAGTTCTCATTGTATTTTTATATTACCTACTTGAAAAAAAATTGTTTAAGTTTTGCAATTTTTCATTCGATTTTTTATATTATTGATGGAGACTGTATGAAAATTACATTTAGGGATGCTCTAGACATTACTATTTAATTATTTTCATCCCTGATTCATTCAGATTTGGATCTACAGAACTTAACTGCTTCTTCATATTGAATGAAAAGCGAGGTGGAAAAACGTTGCAAATTTTACTGAGCTTTCGAGGTTAACTAAAAAAGGAGATACGCATTTTTTTTCTCAACCGATGGGCGGAAATTAAAATCTATCGCTACCGGTAGTATAAAGTTTAGTGGAGCCGAAGATATCTGCAGATAAATACAAATCAAATTGTATATACCAAATTGTTTCTATTGTCCAATGAAAAGAGTTTTCTCTATCAACATATGCTCATAGTTACCAGACTTTTGTGGTCGCGTATAAAATAGGTTTACGACGTTTACATTCCCTCAACTGCTCCCTCTTGCCTTAAAATAAGTAGATACAAAATGCGCAGCGCTTCGCCTCCGAAATAGAATGGACTTGATGCAGGAAAAATAATATTCGGTGAGAGTTTTGCAAGCTCTCTTTGTCTCTTCGGTACCTAAGTACAGAAATATAGCGCGTGTATTCCAAGTTTCTACCGAAAGCTTCAAAATGCTTTAAATATTTGTGGAATAATGGTCCGGATTTTCTTTATCATCAATACTCAATACTAATAATAAATCTGTATTGGTCGGTCATGGAGTAATTTACTTTGTTTTCAGAAATATCATGTATATAGGCTCTATACATGATATTAAAACTAAATTGACCATTTTTAGATTTTTTTTCTGTATGTATGTTCCTCCATCACTCTTAAACGAATTAACGAAACTTGGTAGATAAATATTTAGAAGTACGGGACACGTGATAGGCTACTTTTTATCTTTTTTAACGTGGACGAAGTCGCGGGCAACAGCTAGTCTATAAATAAAAAGATAAAAACTATCGACTATGAAAATTAGGAGGAAACTATTAGTTAGTTATATCAAAATTTTAATATTTCAATAGGTACATTGCGATTATAAATCATTATCACAACACATGATTAAATTATTAGTGATTATTGATTTTTGTTCAACATTTTTAAATGCTACTAGGCTCTAATATTATGTCGAGCAAGCGTCCACAAACATGTAAGAGTTCAAATTGCTACAAAATGATCCGAGATTTTGTAAAAATAATTGTAATTTCATTTCATTTCAATTTCCAGTGAATTGGACGAGATCAAGTGGAAAAGTTTGGAGCTTTAAAATTTGGTGATATTGCGGTGCAAAGTCTGCTTTAAAGAGTATTAGAACAAACGGTACGCCCGACAATATTTCGAAGTTCATTAAATCCTCTTTTATTTAAACCTCTTTTCTCCGATATTCAATTATTATGGGCCGGTTAACTTCCCGAACCGCGTTTGGAAGTTTCGAGAAGTTCTTGTCTGTCTAAAATTCAGAACGTTCGTATTTTGCCTTTGACCGATGTTAAGTGGGAATAAATAAATAGCTTTTAATTTTAATAATTTTATAAAATAAAGGCTTAAAAAAGATGCCGGGTATAGTATAGCCTTAAAGTCGGTATTTGTACTTTGAAGTCAAAATAAACTATTAAATGCTAGGTCTGTCTTTTCTTTCTGAATTTTGAATTTGTGTTTTATTGTATTGTTATAGCTGCTCATGTTTTTCAATAGTCATAATAAGCATAACAATTTACTTACTTTAACTAACTATAATTACTTTAACTCGTGTGATTTAAGGTCAAGTTCTTCCCCTAGATTTGAATTAGAGGACTAACACGCCTCAAGCAACACACAATCAACGCACTCGTATTAATGTAATACCCACCAGACTAATTTAATATATTGGTTTGACCACCACATGTTTACTCATCAGTCAATCCTTTCATCACTATTGTGTGACGAGTGGTTCGCGTTTTATTCGGAAAATGACCAAATCTTCTCCAAGGTTTTATGAACGCGAAACATTTGTTCACTTCAAAGGGACCTCATTATCGCGACGTGAATAACGAACACCTTCCCTTTGATCTACGATTTGTAGCCAATATTGAGTGTTGCGTGCCCATGATTACATCTTTGATAACGAGGCCGCTGTGTTGTCGAGTTTTATATGAGAAAATTGACTAAGTAGTGTGATTATCTACAAACGATTGCCATGATTTTTTATTTACAATAAAACATTATGCTATAAATTTAGTTGATTACATACATCAGTCAACAAAAAAGAAATTTTTTTTTTTGGGTTTCTGTTGTAATGCTTTAATTCTGATTCTAGACATCTAAAAATAGTTACATTTTCATTTTTAGCTTTTTAAGTTTGCTTTTGCCTGACTTATGACGATAAGTAAGATACGAGACAGCCCATACAAATATAAGAGAAACACTAAAAATATTCATTTTTGATCTTAATTTTTCCGTTATTTTACATATATTTCCTGTTGTTTATCAAAAATCTTAAATGACAAAGGCACTAGTGTTCAACAAAAATTTTTCTAATTGTAATTGAAAATAAAAGTATGGAAATAATGTATGAATCTATCATTTGCCTTAAAAAAATAAAAAAATGCTCTAGTTTCTACAAAAGCAAACTTTGATCAAAAAAAATATTTATTCCCTTATTTTTAACATAGAAGAAATCAAAATTTCATATGCAGAAGCCAGACCCAAAAATCGTGTTGACCTGTGTTATTATTTAATTTATGCCATTGTGTTTTAATATTTAAAATAAATCATAAAAAGGTTTTAAATCTTTGTACTTGAATTTAATTGGTGCTCAGCAATCAAATTTTTCGAGTTTTTTTTGTCAGCAAGCACTGGACCACCGTTAATGACAATGAGCGATATATTTTTCCTTAAGTTTTATTCTGTTACCTTGCATCACATTTTTTAAGAGATCGGCCATTAGATTTTCAATCTAAAATGTCGTCTGCTTGTCCGTTAAAAAAATGACATAAAAATATGGCATTCATCAAAAATACTTAAGTGCTATGAATTATGTCATATCTTTAAATTTTATTGCCTTAATACGATACAGATATATGTCCAAAAGAAAGTAGAAAGTTTATTTTTTTATAATGTGTAATGACTCACCTTCGGGGTTCAGTTTACCTTCGCGACTCGCGAATTGTACAAGCAATTCGATAAGACTTTGCAACTGTCAGTTCTATTAAATAACAACAGGCATGTGAACACAATGTAAAATGAAACTTAAAACGAAAGGCTTAAAGTAAAAAGTTCAACAGATAGTGTGAGAGTGATAGATCATGATATAGAATAAGGTTAGTGTAGCGTGTCACACGCAAACCGACTTGCATAGACGAATATAGCTGCATCGCAGTGGATGTCGGCCAGTATCGATTTTGTTGTACTGATATTACACCTTTTTTGCATCGTTTGCAATGATATCAATAGACATAGAAATGCCCTTAATTGCTATAAATCGTGACCATGGGCAGCGAACTGCTTTAAGGCTTCCATTCGATTAGAAAATTATAAATGATGTAATTGCTTCATTCCGAGGCAAAGATCACAAAGTCACGAATGGTTTCTGGTATTATATGAACTTGTTAAAGGTTCCAATTTCTTATTTAAAGTTATAACACAAAATAATACACACAGAGAGAGAGTTTAGTGTTCTTTAGTGTTGATATAAACCGAAACGTACCAAGCTAGAATGAACTTTTGGTATACCATTGTAAACAAAACAATATTATTATTATTGTTATATTAAGTTGAGTAAAGTTAAGTATATAAAAATCGTTAAAATAAGTTAATCAAAATATAATTCCATAGATTTATCTAATCCAATTCACCTAGCTAGCAGGAAATGTTTATTCATGCAAAAATTGATTAGCAATTGCTCATATAATGTTGAATTCCTAATTTCGAATGTCAGCAAATATCAAATGGGACTAGATTTTCTACATAAATGCAACATTTCGCTGTACCTGCACTTTTGTTATATTTTGTAATGACCTAAACCCTTTACACCATGTATTTTGTCAAGTCCTTGCCTTTGTATAATGACTCCTCTTTGATGCCCAAGTTTTTTATGACAATTCTTTGACGTACATATATAAAGTATTTTCTTTGAAATAATTTAAATCGTTTATTCGAAATTCAAATAGCTTTTATATTGTGTAAAATATTTTGCATTCACTATTCATTCATTATTCATTCGGAGTCAGTGATCGACATTTGCATAACAACTCAATCATAACATGTTTTCAAGCATCAACTGATCGGAAAAGTTTTCAACATATGCGACGATATAATGCACATAAATCTTTATGTCTGAATGATCAATTTAATATATAATTTTACACGAATTTATAATTTTTTAATGAAATCCAACTATACAAAAGTACATTAACGAATCGAATCAGATAGATTAAAATGATATGATTTCAATTCATCAATTGACAACAGTTTGTTATAATATGTTATTGATTAGATAATCTAGATTTTATATATTCCGTATCATTTACTTTATGAATAACACAACCGTTATAGATTTATATATATGACTAGCGACCCGTTCCCGGCTTCGCCCGGGATGCACTTCCTTACATAAAAACCTTCCCTGATTATCCCTCTATCCATGAGTGAAGACAGAATTAAAATCGGTCCAGTCATTCTCGATTTTTGCGCTTAGCAACACATTTAGGGGTTCATTTTCATTTATAAAAAGAAGATTATCGTTATTATTTAATCGTAATGCAGCAAGAAAATTGACTACTTAACCGCTGAATCAACTTACTTACTTACTCACTTACTTAACTGAACTTGCTTTAAGAGACTGAAACCTGAATGGTTTCAGTCACAATATTTTCTTCCCGCCAGCTCTGCTTCTGGCTTATTCCATGATTCAATTTAATTTTTGTACTCTTTTGAATGTCTTACTGTTGCAGACTTATTAGTCGCAGAATTACAACAGTATCCTTTGAACTCCAGCTTCAAAGTGGCCCCTCTCTATTTATAATATATTAATTGAATTCCTCCCAATAATTGAAAACTTTCGAGCAAGTCATGTTTGTTTTTAAAACTATAAAATAGAAAACTGACGCAAGAGAAAGCAAATCTCAAAAAAAGCTGTGATTAAGGCACAGTGAATATTATTTATTAAATCTTACTCGTATTCATAGAAGCGTTTGATCGCAAACTTTTCAATCTGTATGCTAATTCTAGATATAAATCCAACGGAATGAGGGAGGTTTGCGGGGGTGAGACTGAGATTGCCGGGTTAGCTAATTAATTGAGTATATAGTTGTGTTGTTCGTGTTTTATTGATGTGAAACAAAGGATTCGGTGCTTTGTACAGGACAAGAACGAACGAAACAAAATTATTTTCAATTACAATTCAAATACAGATGAACGAATTCAGACACTGAAATGTAAATTGGATAGGAGAATAAAGTGTTCAATAGTTGTTAACGACGAGTAATCTAATTCACAGGGACTAATGATTGTTTTCTATTAAATGGAAATCTACCTATTGAATTGATTTATCTGATCTATCTATTGAGTAGGTATAGGTACTAAAAAGTAAAAAGTAGTTTCAGTGATTGGGCTTCTACAGGTATAAATAAAAGTAGACAACGCTTATTTGAACTCTACGAAGAAAGAAATTATAATAATAGTGCAGACTTTCATGAATTTGTTAAAAAATATTCAAAATTATTTAGACGAGTAATGTATCGATGCAAAATCCATCTACTTGAAACTTAAAATAATAATGTCCTCAAACAAGATTAAAACTATTTGGAATATCATTAATAGTGAAACTGGAAAGTCAGTAAAAAGCAAATAGGATTTGGAGCTAATTGTGAATGGGTGTAGGTTACAAACAGAGGTGGAAGTAGCCACGGCATTTGAAAAATACTTCAGTCCCGTTGGTTACTACAGGGCACCTTAACTCCTCCCCTGGTGTCGCAATAGCATTCTTAAAAGCGAGTGTACCGGAATGTACCACTGATTTTAAATTTCAAACTATAGGGTCATGATGTATATCATCATGGCCCTATAGTAAGTGCATTTAAATATTTAAAGCAGAAAAATACGACAGATCTATGATGGGGACTGTCTGTTAAAACCTAACGAAACGGTAGTAATACTAGATCTATGGTTAAAACAATAAAATCAGTAACTAAAAATACATAGAACTAGACTACCTAAATTTTAACCCATACCTACTGTAGGTATGGGTTAAAATTTAGCTAGTCTAGTTCTTCTATTAAATTTAAGTTCTTTAAAAAATTAAAAACACTTGAGTCCATTAAATGTAATGGCGATTATATATTAGAAACTAGTTGGTGCCCGCAACTTCGTATGCGCTGTGGTTTGTTTTTTGAAAATTAAAGTCTTATATCTTAAGTCTTAGCGCCTCTTTCACAAACGTCAATTAGGCCAAACTGTCATTTAAAGTCACCGGTAACCGGGAATAATTTAGCTGATATACCTTTGTTTGCACTGTAATCGTCCCAAACATTAAATAGAAAATAATAAAAAAAATCGCCTATCGAATAATGCAGTAAAACGAGTGCATAATTCAATAAAACAGAAAATGATTTCTAAAAGTAACTAATCAACACTTTACATGACGTTGGTGAAAGAGGCGCTTATAGTTTAATCTCAGTAATCATTAGTAGGTAGTTACATCAGTGACAAACGCGTTCAAATCGGTTAAGCTGTTTCTGAGATTAGAGATTCTGAGATAAACGCAAAGACAGATAAACATTTTAAAAACTATTTTTGATCTCGTTGTTTCAAAAATATGTTCTTTTATAAAAAAAAAATTAATATACAGATACGGTTCGCTTACGATTCTATTATATGTATACATTATTTATTATTTGAAAGTGGATACTCGTCTGCGTTCCTGTGAACATATTGCGTATATTGCATTATGTTCAGCATTAATCAATACGTAACCAGAACCTTAATTAAAATGTTCAACCAATCATAGCATGCGTCCATCATTGTTTGCAATGATTAAATTACTGTGTTGATTTCCTGTTACAATCCCGTGGGTGCATCCTTTGTGAACGAAACAATGTGCAATCATTGTAATTTCTATATTTTTATTTTAAAATACATTAAAACTGAATAACTCTAATGTCTCTTACCTTATATTGTAGTGGCAAGGAAAGTTCCGCAGTCATACTGATATCAGCCCATTCATTGATTTGATAAACAACATGATGAAAAGCGGAATTTATTATTATTATTTTCTTTCAGCAATCAAATATTAAAGATAATAAGCGTTTCAGAAAATATTGTCACCTAAAGTAAGGCCACAGAGACAACGCAAACAATTAATGTAAACAAACCCAACCCATACTGAGTTTTACAACATCGAGTGTGTATCTCTGTCCTGTTCTTTCGCACGTAAAAATCAGGATAAAGTGGCTGGCGTCATCTGTATCCTGGTACAGGAAAGCGACCCAGACGGTACTTCGTCGTCTTTTTACAATAAAATACCTACTACGTTAACTAAAAATACGTGTTAACTATTCGTTTAAAAAAATATTTTCTGTTATGATATGCTTCTTTACATAATTTCAGTTGGCTCCGTACCTTATTTTAATTCTTAGATTAAAATACAAAAAAGCAACGTTACACATCATTTGATTATGTCATAAAAATTACGTGAATGCTAACCGAAAAAAGCTATAGTGAAGTGAACATAATATAAGTGAATACTTCAAGATAACTTCATTTTTCTCTTCTAGATAACATAGAAATGGAGAGCCAATTTCAATTCATTACTTAGCAATGGCGCTCTCACAAGGACCGGAATAGGCTGTTAGCCTGGCCACAGTATAGACATCTCTTGCTAAACAGTGATTAAGCTTGATGCAGTTTTGCAGTTGTTTGTACCTATCACCAAGCTCATTTATCAGCACTGGTAAACAATATTTATACTCTGATATACAATGAACGTTTTATATGAGTTGAAACGTCTAATCTAACTTAATGTTATGAAAAGTATAATATGTTCGCAAAATATTGTCAAAATTTTATTAATATTGTTAAAATAAGACCACGAAAACTTATTTACACACAAGGCTTAAATATTTGTATCACACTTATTGTGAGAAATTAAAGAGGCATATGTAATACATCTATTTAACAAATGATATATGTGGGACGATATTTGTCCTAAATTTTGTTTGGGAGTGTGTTTGGAGATCTACTCTATTTAAGATTTTTTTGGTAAAATTTTCGTCATATATTTTTATATCCCTGTAGTGTAGACAGCAATATATAACTAACAAAAATCACTAATTCATGTACCGTACCTATATGCTAGATGTATATCTACTGATTATTTGTACTGTGACTAAACTTTACTTGCCAATAAAACAATTAGTAAAGTTGGTGGTTGCTTATAAATGTTCCTAAAGAATCGGCTCCTTGTTACATTAGTTGTTAGAAGGTCGTAACGCGGGAAGAAAAATTAGCTTGTTTTCTTTATTAAAAAAAAACCTTTGTGGCTTTCCCACAGGTTATCCATTTTAATAATACCTTGTGTTTTTCGTGGCAAGGAATTTTAGCCGTATAAAATATTGTGTCAGTCGTAATAGGGAAAAGATAAATGCGATTATTTTTCTTTCCGAAACCAGGACCTTGTTGAAAATGTAATATAGTAGAGCCTGTTTTGGTCTCACTTAATTTAGATGAAAGCCTTTACGTCGCTCTCTCTAAGCACTGGCTGTGCTCAAAATATAGAAGCTTAAAAATTACATAATAAAATTTACGTAAAGCTACCCTAGTTTGTAGAAGCGCACTTGTGGCGTAGCTTCTTGATATAGGCGACGGTAGCCACCGACCATCAAGTGGACCGTCTGCTTGTTTGCCGATCTTAACATTAAAAAAATAGAAATTAAGACTTCCAGTTATTATATTATAACAAAATTCCTTACTTGTTTTATACAAACATATAAGCTTAATGTGACATCAATGGTGAATATAGGTCAACATAGATTTGCTGGCGATTCATATATATATTTAATATAAATTTAAAGAATGAAATTTACATTTTGCAACAATATCTGTGTGTATAAGTAGATAATAAAAAATGCTTCAAAAATTATTGGCCGTAAAGTGTTTACTACGTACGGCTGCCATAACATACTACGTGTACGCGGTCGCGTTCATTAAATCTCTCTAAACTCGCTTGAATTTGCAAGCACATGGAAAATTTAAATTAAATTTGCGAGCTAGCCTGCTTTAGCACATTTCGTCACACATTGAGGGGAGTGTGCAAGCCAGAGATAGCCGCTACTCCGCCACGCACTGCTGCGCTGTTTCCACCGAAGATATACATAATGCCAGGAAGTTCACCGCATTTTAGTATTTTTCAAAGGAGTTTTCCTTGTATGAATTTGTCTACTTTCTCAAAAATTATAAGTTCTAAAAGGCGTTAAACATGTTAGTGTGCCTAGTCTTCTCAATTTGCTAAGTAAGAACATTATAATTATTGGTCCTTCAACTACTACAATAACTATTTTCCTTCGCGTTAAATATTAATGAGTATAATATTATCATCAACAATTAATTCTGTGTTCTTAATACTAAGTATGTTCACAACTAAAGGTAAGGTTCACATATTGAAATTTAGCCGTAATTTTTTAATGAAAAACTGATAAATAATTAAGATGTAGCAAAGTTTGGTTAGAAGTTAGGTGTATTTATTAGATAATAAAGGCGAACAATGAACTTGAATTTTTTATGATTACGTTACATGTTTTTATATACAACAATGTGTCTAGTATAAAATGTCAAAAGTTTTGATATTGTTTCATAGCGATCACATTATGAAAAATGTATGCCATGTTCTGATTTGTTCTGCAAACTCTTCCAAATGCACCTTCAATCGAAAACAGAACTTTAATAAAACCCAATATCGATGCAGCAAAATGATCTCAGGTAGTGCATGAATAGTTAAAATCTCGGACAGGAAGTCTTGTGATGGACGGCGTCAGGCCACGCGACCCCTTGGAAGCCGTTCCGTTGCAAATTCATGAATGTCCGATTTGCAACTGAAAGAGTTGTCCCCAACCGCTATTCAAGGCTGGACTTATTTAAATAGGTTCACTTAACATAGATTTATGGCTATCATGTTTTTGGCTGTTTTTATTGGGTATTTCTTTCTTGTGAATTCAACCTCAACTTCACTTGATGTTTGCCCATTATTTTGTATTTGCTTTATTATATGTAATATCAGGCGATCGACAGGCCAGCGTGACGATCCATTGTCAAACTGAACTTAACGCTTGGTTAAACAAAAATTGACAATATCAATTTTACTCTATTTTTGGAGTGTTTCTGACTGACGAGGACACGATCCAATGTCAATTTAATTGTTGGTTGGTTGAACAATTAAAAAATTGAAAATAAATTCACAATCTCAATTTCACTCAAATATTTTGAATATTTTTTTGGAATAATTAATTAACGACCGGTGGTAGATCAGCCTAATGAGACGATCTGATGGTAGGTCGCTTGCGTCGTTAATAAAAAGCGAAACTTATAACAAGCCAAAAGCGAATTCGTATTAACAATCTCAATTTTATTTAATTTTTGGAGTATTTTTTTTTTTATTTTTTTTTATTAGAGATGGGTTTGCTCTTGGCCAACAACCAGCTGGGTAGCAAGGGAGAGGCCTAAGATGGAGCGAGCTCACCCAGAAGATGCCTATTCACTCGAACTTTGAGAAGATTAGGGTTATATGAATTCGGAAACACAGACGCAGGCAGGGAGTTCCAAACCTTGGCGGTGCGCATTATAAAGGATGTTTTAAAGCGCTTGGTTCGAAAAGGGGGGATTTCGACAGATGAGGATGGTAACCAGCCGTACGTCTGTATGTCCGATGAGTATTTTCTATATTTTCTTTTTTATGATACTGGGTTACCGGAATTTTAAGAGACGGTTAATTTTATTTATCAATCAATATAACAGTCGCATAGCGGTTTTAACAACAATTAACAAATTAAAAATGAATACAGCAACATTAGATTGATTACAAAACTGTTAAATCTTATATCGGGAGCGGCACTGGATTTACTTACTTACTTTGATGTCCTAGAAAATTCTAGAAGTCATTAATTTCACAGAAGAAACTAACCGAGTTTATGACTGTAGTTTTTGACAGTATAAGCTTTTTGTCTCTATTTTTTTTTCATAATATTTTGTCATTTAAAAATTATCCCTTTTTCCAGTTGCTCACCAGTGCATTTAAAATGTCAAGCGCTGCTTAAATATTCAGTTTAAACTAAACACACAAATGAGTGAAGTACGTCTTCAGTGCTTGCCGTGCCAATTCACGAAATTAAACTTCACTCATTCTCAACTTTAGGAATTTGATGTCGACAACCCTACTACGATACATTCTTTTCATTTTTAGAATTTGCATACCTACTTGCTGCTATTGTTTATTTTAGCCTCTCGTTGCTATAGTAAAATTACTGTGGAATATTTTGATGAATAACTGAATAAAAAGTTCAATTTTTTCGGTACTATGTTATTATTTACATCTTCGAAATTCTCGTAACATGCTAAGTAAAAAAAAAACCATAGTAGATTCATGCAGCAAACTTGAATATATTATTTCGATGGATTTATATGTCTTTCAAGCATTGAAATATTTCTTTGCAAGCGTTCAAGATTCTATTCTTTTCCTAATGTTTTGTTAGGACATTCAAGTTTCCTAACAAAATATTAGCAATTATCTTATATTTTCAATTATGAAATCAAAAGACCCAGAAGCTGCAAAATCAACTGAGATTTTGTCTTCCAACTATTTTTTCTATATTTTTTTCCAAAGTAAGGTCCATTAAATATAATATAACAATAAAACATGTAAATATGAGTATCTACTTACCTTTTTTTTTAAATGTCTAGACGTATTTATTATTTTATCTACATTTGTTTTATCCTGGACTTTACTTAAACCTAGAGCACTTTTAACTTGGACGAAAATATAATGTTATACAATGTTGCCTTTTAAAAATATAACTTACTTAGCTTTTACCATGCAAAAATGTTGTGTGCTTGAAATCTCATTGTTTATTTTATGTATGAGTGAATTTTCACAAGTTTATGAAAAGGCATTATAGCTAATTTGCTAAATGTCCAAAAATATAACTCAGCAAGTCAAAGTGTATCAAAGATTTATTGGATGCAAATACAGTTTTTGTTAAGGGTTCCCATTGTTAGAGTTAAGGGTTTCCATTGTTAGCCCGAGCCGGAACCCGAGTAATTATGTGTCAATTTAAAAAGAATAACTCGTAGTAATTTAATAAGGTAAGAAGCTCAAATTCATGTCGGCTGCTTGTTCTGTTTTATTTTCGTATCGCTCAAAACGCCGTTGAAAGTTCTCATGTAAATCCGGTTGGCGTGTTTACTTTGGTGGCTTATGTCTCGAGTACTGCAGTTTTTCCACTCATTTTTATAATAAACTGCGGTAGGCATTTATTTTTCTTACGATTTTTTTTGGCACACAATCGCTGAGTTTATTTTTCAATTTGCACTTCACATTAATAATCTTATCTGCCCTATTAATTATTATGGTGTTATATTTTTAAGATATAACCAGTGTTTACAGTGCATTGCGTTTTGCACACGTAACTTGAAAATTGCACTTCGCCGTAGAGGAATCATCGGGTAAAAGTCATATATTGATCTATTGTGATTGTTGCCGGTTTATGTCTGTAGTGGCCCTTGTACAGAAAATGACTGCGAAATAATAGCACTCGTGCTTATGTGTTTTGGTGTTTGAGCAAGGGTTGCTAGCTGATTTCACTATTACCATCTTATTCTTATCATGTCGAAAGTTAGCAATGCACTTGACAGGTGCAAATTCTGATGTGGCTTGTTCATATCTGACTGTAGGCCATCTACCATCGAATGAAAAAGGTATCTCAGATAGTAATTTAGTAACGTTAGACGAAAAATTTTCAAAACTTGGGAGAAACTCCAATCAAGCTAAAAATTTGTGTACACGTACCTGTTAGCTTCTCAAATAACCTCTGAAAAGTCCCATGAGTCCAGGAGTTAGCATAATTTTTGACAGCCAAAAAATGGTGAAAAAATTTACCTTTTTCGGTATTTTGCCCATATCTGCGTTCTTGTCTATCTTACCCCTATAAGGAATACTTATGAAAAAGAAAGAATGGAAAATTCTCTACAAAAAAGTTAATTTTATAAAGTTTATGATTATAGTACCTGGATTATAGGTAATTACTGAACCCAGGGCTGTTAATACATATTTACTTAATATAAATTAATTTGGTTCACCGAAAGAATTTCTTCGATCGCAATCCCTTGACAATAGCCAGACGAGTTTGCGTGCCCCAATAACGTTTAGTTTCTTTACGGCCAACAAATTGTCCCTTTGATGTCCGACCCAGATGCTTTTCTAATGGACATTTAGACGCGGCGGGGACAGTAAATTGTTTCGTAATTAGGTTATTGTCGTGTCACTTACTTTTTCCACAATTTATTGTCTAATTTTAATAAAATATTTTTTTTTCGTTATTTTTCGAATTTTAATGAAGATTTTTGTATTTTAATTTGTTAATGATTCTGTATGTTATTTATACACAAAGAGAAGAATAGACTAAACTTATTTTAGAATATTGCAAGTGTTTGCAGATTTTATTCTTAAAAATGTGTAGGAGCTGTTCTTGGAGTCTCTTCTTGACAATTAATTTTCAATAATATTAATGTATTGATTTATTACCAAGCTATATTTGATACAGAGGCGCTAATTAAATGGGCTCTGGCATCACTTACTCATCGATTTATCAACAGAACAAAGCTTCAAATTAAAAACCCAAAAGGCTATTAAGTATTTCACGGTCACTGCTACCAGATGTTCTGCGCAGTTTATGACTGAGTAATCTGGGTACTAATAGGTTAGTTGTTTTCTTATTAGATTTGTGATAATGTAAGGTTTTGATTTATTTCAAAAACAAAATCCGTTACAAACGCAATAATTCCCCATTTTAATCCAGATCTTCGTTAATTTAAATACAAGGTACATTATTTAAATACAATTTCTGCTTCCCACATTACTTCACGCGTAATATCGTAAGTAAGATACAAACGTCCGCCTCCTGTTCCTCTCGCGCTCTAAAGAGGTAATTTAGCAAGGCTTTGATGTATCAAATTGGCTGTTATCAGGATTTATACCTTGAGCCACGCCCTTTGAACTTTAGTGGACAGTAAAATTTATAGACGTGCATAAGTATTGCTTTCAAAGGCGCAATTTTGCATCTATAAGTCGTTGTATGCTTTTCTCTGTTTCTCCGCTAACTTGTTCTTAACTCCGCAACAGATTTTGATAAGCTTTTCAATAATAGAAAGAGCGATAAACGAGGAAGTTTTGTATGTAATTTGCAGAAAAATAATTGCATCCGTGCAAAGCCTATTCGCTAGTTTTTGTAATGTACAATTGTTGTATAAAAATGAATGCCAATTAAAACTAAATTGTTATGGCTTATAAGTACGAAAAAAATTAAATTGAATGTGATGATGTATTATATGATTTAACTTACTTAGTTACACATGTTGCGTCATATTAATAAATATGTTGTTTATAAAAACTCCTGGAAAGAGGCACGTCTGTTAATTTAATATTACCGAAATTGTTGGAGTTTGAAGAAACGATTACCGTTTCGGGACTGGCAATTTTATTAGCATACCTGTCTACTCAGCTTTTTGAAGGTCTTTTAAGATTACATTCTTGAAATACATTTCAAGTCTGATTTTGGGACCAACGAATTGAAAGTTTATACTCGTAAAATTATGTTAATATATCTACTGTGGTCACCCAGTGGTTGAAATTCGACCGTTACTATTTTAAGTACTATATTCATCCCTTTTTAATCCCTCTTAAATTTGGACTTGGACCGTCACTAAATGAATAGGAATATCAACTTTTAAGTGTCTTTGAAGTAATGGCTTCAAATAAATCCTCTGTCGCATGCTATAAACATATCAGTGCGATGATGATCATCAATTTAAGTTAACAACCGCCTTATGGGAGCCTCGGGGATCCTGTACGGATAATTATGTGCGAACTGGTATCTCCTTTTGCCTGCGGCATCTTCCGTAGATATCGTACGCAATTTGTCGCTACAACTAATCGCAACTTTACGTACACGTATATATAATATACTTTTTATAATATTTCGCAAAACCTTAAAATATTTGGAAAAGACAAACTTTGAAGACGAGACTGAACTAGACTAAATAATGTATTATTTTAGTTACAGTTTTATTAATTTTATTCAAGTAATGGACAATGTATATAATATAAAACTTTAATCATAAAGATAATAATAAAAATAATTACACCTTGTCACAAGGAAAATACAAATACTTAATTCTTACATCTAAAATTCATGTATTACTTATTATTTAAGTATAAATGAATACATAGGCTTTTCCCACAATTTTTATATCTTTAACAAGCTTGTGGTTTATAAGTGACAGAGGTTTATATTTTCACTAACGAACATCAGTTTTCTAGTATATAAATTCTATTTTATCATCTCGGTCAAAAAAGTATTTTTTGACAAAATTTGACCTTTAAAATGAAATTTAAAATTTTAATTTGACAAAATGTAAATTTATTAAGAAAACGCTCTATATCACTCCATTCAGCGTCCGCTGTCAAAATAATAATGTGATAGTAAAGAAATGCACGGTAACAATACTTCAGATGTCTTTCAAAACTTGATACTGTTGTCAAAGTGTATATGTGGCTGACTAAAGCCCGCCATTAATACGAGTGGAGACAATAGGGCTGCTTTCAATTGTTATAGACTTATGAATTAACGCATACCCAACCGCACTGAATGCGAGATTACTTTCCTAATAGCATTAACAATGAACGCATGTGAGTAGAGGAATAAGGAAATTTACATAACTGTATAACGGTATAAATGGCGCCATTATACCGTTATATCTAAATCACATTTTATCTATACGTAAACTGAATTTCATATTCACATAGAATTAATTACGTTCCATATAAGGACTAGAAGGTAAAAAGTCTAAGTTTTTTTTTTTTTTTTTTTTCATTTTCTTTCATAATCCAAACCAAACATTAATGATAGGTGAAATTGAAGATTGAGGCCCTTCTCGAATCAAACTTACTTCTGTCATTTCCGAGAATTCAGGCGTTTAAATTTTTTGTTGAAAAATTCGAAATAATTACATTTTGGATTTTTATTACAGCTGCAATGTTAGCGTTTAAAGTTTTCTTTTCATGAAAACTATTAACATTAAAAATATTTACAATATTTTAATTCTCTAGAGAAGTTAAATACAATATGTAATGATAATAAAAAGCTCTATTAAAAGCTCTGCGAGTTGGTGCTTGTTTCGCGGCTAAATTCAAAAGCTCGTAAAATACGTAGAAGTTGTAAGAGTTCCAGTCTTATTAAACTTGTCGGGATTATGAAGACGTTTACCCTACGCGAGATTTGAGGAACAGCGTACACTCGATAACATTATTTCGAAATTTATTTAGATACCTAGGATAATGCACTTTTTGTAAGTAAATAAAAATAAATAGTAATAATAGATTGACAATAAGGCGTTAAATCGGCATAAAAATAACGATTACATATCACAGAGAAAAAGAAATATATTATTTTAAATTGTTATTATAAATCGTTAATTTAAATATGAAAATAAATGAGAAACGAAGAGCAAATTATGATTATTTACTTCCACCAAGTCTGTCTTGGACAAAAATAATTTGTTACAATACAAAGCAGACTAAAAGTATATTCTTAAAAATCAATCTATAATTACTAAATTCAAATCTATTATTTTATTATGCATTATATAATATATTATATATGTATAAACTTCAATATACTAAGAATTTAGATTACTTTGCTCAACTTTGTCGGTATACGAGAACTGATAAGTATAAAGTATTCAATGTAATTGTTAAGTTTACATATTTAAAAATAAAATTCTCAAAGCCTTTTATGGTTTACTAAAACACATTTTTCTTCAAAAGCTAGGTCGTATAATTATTATATTACAATTCAACGCAGTGTGCGTTGATCCTTTACATTTAAGTCCATTATGCGAGCTATTTTAGAACACAGTTTCGGTACTATAGCCGGAGTAAAGCATATTGCAGTAGACACGAGGGCAAAGATAAGACTATGTTCTGTTAAACTTATAGAAAAACCGTTTTTTTTTTGTTGTACTTTGAAGACACATTATTAATTGATATTTTTCGTCTACTTGTGGGTTGAGACAACTTTTGAGGTCTTTTGTTAAAATTTTTTTAAGAGTGTTCCACGGAATATCATCTTACTTACCATCGCGATTACTTTAAAAATAAAAATAATTTGTGGGACTTTTTTTTATAAAAAAATTTCATTATTATTATATTATCCTAAATCCTACTATATGTGGAGTAGTTGCTTGACGTGTTATTGCCGAAGCCACCACCTAGCATCACGTGTCTGAAATTGTCTAAATATCTTCACATATAAAAACATTGCTTCCTTACTCGCTTATTAACGTATATATCTACAAAATTGCCAGTCACGAAAAACTAATTTGAAACGTATCTACACACAATCGGAGTAAATGAAAATAAATCGACAATAAGGTTACTATCATTTATTATTAATGCCAATAGGCCGTTACAGTACGACAAATGATATTGGAACGTTGTGCGTCCGGTCGAGATTTTTCGACACAACTTTCCTATACATATAACATGACTTTGTTTCTTTTCTTTCAAAATATATTGCCCATTTCGACAGCAAAAATTTCTTTTCAATTTATTTGCTTTGATTTTATTTCAAATGCCCGCAAATACATAAAAGAGAAGTACATTAAAAATAATGGTGATTTTAAAGATCAAAATCAAAATGTACAGGTTTATAATGAAGTTGCATCGAATGCTTACTGAGTTAGACTTTAAAAATATTTTAAAATATATTCGTCAGTGTTAATTACTACTAAATATCGTAATGTGTATTCTTTTTATAAATTAATATGGTCGTAATTCTTCCCAAGAACAAAGCTGTGTTAACAAGTTTAGTAGTAAATCATAGCGAATCATGTTACATAAAGCTTTTGTCTGTTTCAAGATGATGAAACGCAGCTGACATCTATTAATCATACCACATTGTAGATATTTCGAGGAATAATTTTATGCGCTTTCCTAAACATACCGTAACTCACAGTTATTTAATTTCTGTTATAAAAATAGAGTCTCGTTCGCGACCCACACTCTCGTGAAGTACTTTAAGGGTTACCCACTTCGCATTTGTGGTTTTTATTTTATTAGAATGAGAGTAGCCAAAAATTCTATTTACATCCCCATTGTAGCTCGAGATTTTTTTCCGCAACCTTGTTCTACAACAAGATGACATTGAGTAGCCTCAACGAGATTTTTATTTGACGATTAATTTATTTTGTATTTTTATTCATTATGTTACAATGTTTTTTAATTTGTTGATTAATTGATTGTTAATTTTCTTTTTTAAAAAAAAATATTGCTTCAGTAAATTTCAGTGTGAACTGCTATCGTAGTAAAATCATAAGTCATACTAGACACAGATTTCTAGTATATAAGTATACCTAATGGAGATATCAGTAGAAGTTCTATTGATTGGTGAGACAATATGTGACAAGATGCAAATTTATACTAAAATCACTATTTTTATAAAATACTTACAGAAAATAGAGATACTGTAGGTATATAAATACAAAGTTTTAATGGGTATGGCGCACAAGTGAATTGTCACTATTTATAAATTTAATCACATAATTATTAATCTACAAAAAAGTCTTTGTACTTCCCATAATATGTACAGAACTACATGTTCGTGCGTAACCTCGTACACGTAATATCACCGACCGCAGGTGCAATAACTCCAACATTATATCCAATAGAATAGATATCGGAATACGTGCTTTTCCACGAGCACATCGATGAAACTATCTGATAATGAGATTGAGCCATTGATTTGAGGTTCAGGAAAAAAATCTTAAAAATTTAATAAATCTACATTTGGAGTAAAAAATAATACAATTAAAATATCATTCTGGTGCAATTAGTCAATTAATTACAATTAGTCAATTAATTCTTTTATAGGAAGTTAATTCAATATCAATCTAGGGTTGGTCATGTTGGTCAACTACATATCTAAAAACAACTACAATAAATTAAATAACTATAATAACATAAAACCCTAAAATCTAACTAATTATTTTCAAAAAATACTTATAAATAATTTAAACCTATTAACTTTGGTAGATGGAAAAGTGGCCAGAATGCATTATGCTAATCTTTTGGGCAAAATAAGAGCCAGCATTCTGCTCACCCGACGCGACGCCTTTACCAAAAGAATTAAATCTGAACAGAACTGATTTTAATTTAAAAAAAAAAGTAAAAACTTAAAAAGGTTGTATTGTTTTGATGGGGTATATATTCCATGGAAAGTTGAGCTCACATAATTATTAAGTAATGATGTATCCTTTGTGTATTCTGCGGTCAAATCGTAGCTCAGCGTAGCTCGAGGTAACGTTACAATCTCGTAGGGGCGGAGTGCTACGATGCTACATGTCTACGAATAATTCTCAATTGCCACAGTTTTTGATTTATTAACTAGTTGTATCCTATGGTTTAAACTTTGTTAAAGTTGGGTTGTCGTCGCCAACGCGTTTAATTTTTTTACCTTGCTTACTTGAATACAGTTTTCTAAATTGCTTACTGCTATTTCGCTATATCGTGATACTAATACGTACCCTTATTCTTTGTTATTGTGCCACTTTTCTACGAGGGTAGGCGACCATCATGTCTATCTCTACATTGAAAAAAAAAGTAGGCAACTTTCGCTATTTCTATTACGTTTTATAGAATGTATTTACAATATTAAAACTAAAAAGTGTTTCGAGTAGGTCTGGTAGATATATTCTAATGACATCATTTAGAACGTAATATTATATTTATTAATTAATTTTAACTAAGAATATTAAATTTATCCCTTTAAACAATCTTGATAGAAATAATATTGTTTTTGCCCCAGGTCTTATGTAAACGTCTACGTTACCTTAGAAATGCAAATATATTGGAACAATAATGATTTAATCAAGAACACTTGTAAGCCACATTGTGAATATTGGTTCAAATCCAATCTAAGCGTATGCTGGTCGTAATAATGTAAGCGCAAACATTGGCGAAACGAGTGTTTGCTTTTCACGCTTTGTGTGACGACATTGTGCATGACTGGAGCGATTCTTCTCTTTCAAAAAGATTTCGTCGGACTATAAGTCAATTTCAAATTCGCCAATTACTTATTATATATTAAAAGAACAAACACATCTCTTCTTTCTTATTGACTAAGCACCACAACACTAAGCCTCTGCTCACACTGTCAGCTGCTCTTTTGACATTATGACCTCAAGCATAACCTCTTTTGTTGCAAATTTGCATTAACCTCTTTTGGTCTAGCAAGTTAGTGATTGGCTAGTTCTTCTAAAACTCGTATACTCCAAAGCCCATCCGATTTTTCCCTGCAAAACCCACTCTGAAGTGGCAACAACCATGCACAGATTACTACTTAGATTACTTATTAGATTTACTGCTTGAATAAGTGATGAAATGAGCAAATTCTCTCTATATGACACATTTTCTTATAAGTTTCGGCAACAAACTTGTGCTGTGTACCGTCAGCCTGTTTAAAAAAAATGTTTTTCTAGATTTACTGATTACTTTTTCCTAAATGAAAACATTCAGAACATGCTCAATTAATAAAGTTATGTACAGGTTCTCCTGTTATTTAAATTTATGAACATTTGCATACTTTATATAAGTTACTAGCTGGTCCCGCAAACGTTGTTTTGCCAAAAATAATAATTTTTGGGTATAAAAAATAGCTTATTACCTATTCTCACACCTACCAAATATACACAAACAATTTCATCCTTTTCGGAGGAGTTTTGTTACGAACAATGTATCAAGAGAATTTTATATATAAAGAGAAATGTTCTATCATTAGAGACGAAAATATAAGTACACTGAGAGACTTATTTTTGTACTATTGTCAATTATTAATTTATCATATTTTTAATGCGATCTGCTCTGCTGATAAATTATGACTTTCATCTCATTATATTTCCAGTATGTACTTTTATTAACAGGAATGTGTTGACACTGTCCCTTTTTTGTTTACGGGGCAAACAGGTTACGGATCTTTCAGAATGCTACCTGTTAGTTTTGGAGCCGTCGTTGAGTAATCCAATTCCCGAAGTTTTATTTGCCGGAGCTTTATATTGTTTTGTTTTCCCTAACCTCACTAAAATATATTATGATCAATAAAATAATGATTTTATTGTTACAGGTAAAACTGCAGCAGATCTTAACGAAACGGCTACGAAACAATTTTTTTATAATAAAATACTTCACTGTCTACATAATTTTCTTACAAAAATATATACAAAACGTCACTTTAGGGGGTGAACATAAATCTGAAACTCCTTAAATGACATAGTATACAACAGGTGCCAAAACTTGTATTGCGGATATTTAGGGTGACCAAAAATTTTGTTTTTGTCTTGTCTCGAAAAGGTCTTGTCACACGGGACACTTTTCAGCTAATACTTTTTTACTCTTTGTTACATATTTTTAATTTATCATACAATAGTGTTACTATATAGCAAATACACTTCTTGTAAATGGCGAAAATTTATAAATAACATAAGAACTAGAAATGTGCTTCAGTTGAAATAAATTCTACGTACTTACTTACGTAAATTACACAAACCATAAGACTTGTTTAAACCATCTAAAAGTCAGAAAACAAGTTATATATCTGAAACTATACTTACTACTTTACTTTCAATATGCTCTCTCTAAATGACGGTTTCCGTAATAACTGTTGCCGCCTCAGCAAATTGGAAAACTTCACATGTCTTTAGGTATTTATAAATATTCTTTCCATATACACGCTACCACATGAAATTCTTAATTGTCGGATTATGTTGTAACTATTTGTATTATTATACGTGTAAATTAAGTTTAAATAAAATTAGTCTATCGCCGCTCTCTATTCATTGTAACAAACCATAGCGACCCACTTCCGGTTTCTCACGGGTGCCATTTTTTTCTGCGAATAATATTTAAGTCTTCTTTGGTTTTAACGCGTTTGCAATTAGTGAAAGTTGCATTAAATTCGTTGCGTAGTTTAAAATATCTATGCCTACATCCAGAGGAACAGACAACGGAAAATTATTTTATTTCTTATACAACGTAAAGAAGATAAATCATGGTCACAGTATTAACACTCAGAAGCCTTGTCTGGCGGATACAAGTTTTCAGTAAAAGTTTGGGTTGCCGTATATCTACATCACCGGACAGTGGGTAAGCAAGATTTATCGTTAAATTTAGACATTAGATATGTTTTTGTCTTCAGTTTATGTTGACGACGTTAACGATCATCTCTCTTTACTTTTGTTACTGCAGTACTTGTGTTTTAAACTTTATAACAGTACCCAAGGAATTTAATATTAGGTATAACAATAATTTATACCAGAATTTATGCATATATTATTTATATTCTCGTATCTTTTTCTTCTGTGGTTGACAGAGAAATATGTATTCAAATGAAAAACGTTTCATAATTCGTTTCGTTTCCGTCCTGGTAAATATTATTTACTCGTATGTAGTGAGTTTTTGTTGTCAACGGCGTCGACGAAAAATGTGTTACATATTCAAAAATGTTCCATTAATTTAAAATCCTGCGAGACTTAATGTAAGTTCGGTAAAATAATATGAAAGTTGCTCTTACAAAGTTTATCCGAATAAAACGTATTTTATATGTGTTATATTAACTAGTATTATAAGAAATGAATGCTGTGTAAATTCTATGTTGCTCGCTGATAAATGACTTTCTATAGGTGAAAGATTTTTTTAAAAATTGTCCAGTAGTTTTTGAGTTTTTTCATTACAAACAAAAATACAAATCTTATCTCTTTATAATACTTATAGTATATGTAGATGTGCATTGAGATGGAACACGACCACTTGTAAGCAGTTTCAATTTTCAATAAAGTGGCTTCCAAAGTCGGCTACTCGGAAACAAAGTAAAAAGTGTTCTCAAATTGAATCTTGGAGCAATGATGACGCCGGGATTACCACTCCACTGGGCACAGATGTACCATACACGTCAAACTCGGCGCGTTTGATTAATTAATGTTAGAGCCAACTGACGTCGGCATTTGCACACGAAATACCAATATGTACTGAATCACAGTCGGGCCTTTGACTGCTTTACTGTCAGCAGGCATATTGACATGGACATTTTTGGATAAAAAATAAATAATGCATTTATTATATTTATTATATTTGGTGTTTATTAAATTATATTTGGTGTTTTTATGATCCCAATAAAATGCAGATACAAATAAAAAATATATAAGACCCCTACAACAACCAATCATTTGTTAGAGAAATCCAATTAGATAAGAAAATTAAAAAATCTCAGTAAGTCTCTCCCCAGTAATATGGCCACCCACTGTAAGTGTGAATGTAATATATGTTTTGTTTGAAGATAAAATTATTGTTTGTCTCAAAAAAATCATTATTTATTATACGCGCTCATTATAAACACAATACAACAGACAGACGGGCTTATGATAATATTTTGTTATTTTCCGTTGCTGTCGTTTTTGGTATTCATTCAATTAAAATCGTGTTACGGAGCTCCGAATAAAATGAAAAGGAAATTACTGGAAGTGACACTTTTAGAACTTATCTTTGAAACTTAACACTGAGATAATGAAATATCGTGTATTTTTACTTATTATGTTTTTTTAATATACTTAGAACGAAGAGCCTACAAAATTTAACACTACAAAACCTTATTTAAGCAACATTTTAATGCTCCCTTAATATTTTAAAGTACTTTTTCATTAAAGCTATAAGTAATATAGCACTAAAAGATTACCCCACTAGCTCCGATGGCGTTATTAAGTGTCAAAGGAAAGTTGATGCTATTTGTACGATTTTTATTACGCGACTTTTATTATGTTTATTCTGACTATGTCATGTCAAAGGAAAAGCGTATAAGCCTGCTTTCTTATTTTAATGTTAAACTCGTCAAACAGGCTGACGGTCCACTTGATGGTAAGTGGCTACCGGCTATAACACAAGCAAGTGTGGTGCTGCAAGTGTGCTGCCGACCATAGTAGGATTAAGTATAAGGATTAGGAAGGTATAGGGAAGTGGGCTCTGACATCACAAAACAGCACACATGATATTCTTTCACGGTTGTCTTCTGTAGGGGCTTATTACCGCCACCAGGTGGGCTGCAAAAATGCAAAAAACTGTGACATTCAGCGTGCCCTGCCTCTACTTTCCAAATCGTTTCCAAAGTTGAGCCTGTCGGGAATCGAAGCCGGCGTGGCCCCTGAGACAGAGCGTTAAAAGAATAGCGCCCTAACCTCTCATCCTACGGGCTCGTCAAATCGCGACCTAAATATTATATACATGATACTGTTCAGTTCCAGTTTAATACTTCTATGTAACAAGGCCGAATTAAATTTTGGTCGTCACTTTCCGTTTTGATATTGTTATGCTTAATGTTTTCATATTAAAAGAGGTCCACGAATTTTCCTTTGTAAAGGTTTTGCGGTTTGGGAATTGGGGAACAACTCCAGTTGCCTTTATCCATTTATTTATCTTTGAGAATGTCGAAACAGATATTATCGCATACACCTAAAAAGCAACCTCGGGCGTGTTATTATTTAATTGGCGTAAGAGGTTAATGCAAGTGGAATATATTTCGCGCAATAATATATTCTACTATAGAAACGTATATATTGCAAATTAAAAAGATTTGCACATTTTTAAATATTGCAGAGTTAAAAAGCTACTCTTGCACTTACTTACTCGTACAAAAAATCCACATTTATTGTAAGTTTAATCCCAATCTATCAACAACATGTAACTGCTTCAGTAGTTATATTTATTGTTTTAGTTTTTTTTTTATATCTTTAAGTAACAGAATAGTTAAAAAGTGCAGGAATAGTTTTTTTAACGTTAAGGGAATTTAATTAAAAAGAGAGTTTACTTCCCCCTTGGTTACCTAAACAAACTTAAATATTAAGAGGCTTGAAGCAAGTTTATAAATAGGTATACCTACAAGTAATTAACTAAATAATATAAATGCTATTGTACTATATAGTGATTAGTTTGCACCGAGTTTCCTATTTCACACTATTAGGTATATGAACCAATCTCACGTGTGTTGGACGAATGGTTGTGATTAATTTGTCATTCAAGACCTGTTCAAGGAGCTGTTTTGACACTCCGTTGCGTCACCGTCGTTGACATCGGATGTAGACACAACGTGACAAGGAACGTTGAATTCGTCCACGTGATTTCTGAAATTAATGTAATTGAGTGACCTGAGACTCGACGAAATGCGATAACACAGAACAAAAGAAGGTGAGATTGTGTGACCATTATACGCAATCAGAGATAATAACAATTGTGCACTTGTGAAATGTTATCTCAAGAACCTATCAGGCATAGCACCTCCAATTTATGTTAAACTAACTTGCCGCTCCATGCTTCGTACGTATTATTTTTTTCTGTAAATTATATTTATTTATTTATTAAAGGCTAATATATAAAATAACATGTAAAATGATAATACTAAAAACCACTGAGGTTTAGTCTCGTGTTATCATTAGATTAATAGATACCATTAATTACAATTTAAAAAATACTGCTTTAACTTAGATTTAATATTTTTAATCGATATATTGTTACATAGATCTGAAGGTAGGCTTCGTTTAAAAACCTTCGTCCTTTAACGCTATTTCTATTAGTTAAAACCACATTAAAATCCGTTGCATAGTTTAAAAAATCTAAGCGTCAACGTACAGAGGGACAGACGGTTGGGAAGCGACTTTGTGTTTTTTTTAAGTCAACTAAAAAATAAAGAACACCAGAGAGGAATGTAGATTCGCTGTAATCTACATTCCTCTCTGGAATGTTAATATTCTAATATTCTAAAGGGCGGGGGACATACAAGTTGGTGACATACAAACACGTCAACCCTTAAAGCGTTCTCTGTTGATTTGTTCTTCGTAATTAAGCGCAAACCCACTTGATCTTACGCCCTACTCATCTGCCCAGGGACAGTCAGATTTCCGCAGCCAGCTGCTCTCTAAAGGTCATCGGTCTAGCGAGCAAGGCATAACGTGGGCCAACAAGGCGTTTCGACCGTAGTCTCCAATCCCCAACCATAGCACAACAGATTTGTCCCGCCCTTTCCCGCTTCAGCTGACAGATTATTTTCTACAAATGCGACAATAATGTAATTAACAAAAAACAAATGCCTCGCCACGCCTGCCTTAACATGAACATGCGATAACAAAGTAGATTGATATTTTAAAATTATTATTTGTGTTATTATGTGTCACTTTTTTTGCCTGTAGTTTGTGGGTTCGATGAAAGTCCAATTTGAGATGAAGATTTTTTTCCAACAAAGTTAGATGGCTGAGAGAACTTAAAAATGGCTGGGAGAACTGTAATCTCCCAGCCATTTTTAAGTTAAATTGTCACCTCGAATAAGACTTAAGTCTAAGGCGAATTTGTAGTCTAATAAATTTGCTAGATAATATGAACCCCAACCCTAAGTCAAAGTGATAAGGGTCGTTATACCAATAGTGCAATTACAAACCCGATCTGTTCGAATGGGTACCACGTTTTTAGTACACGTAACATGTAGCTACATAAATGTTTTGCATAAAATTAATATTTAAAACTTATTGTGCTGTATTTATATCTGCACCTAACCTATTTGAAATAGACGCTTAATAGATTCATTAATGCCGTTTCATTTACTGCTTGGCTGCTAAATTACAAATGTTTGTCTTAAGTACAGCATTATAATGGTCAATTTTATCTTTACGGAGTCATAGCAAGATAATCAAAGAAAACATTTAGGTGATAGGTTTTATTTTTGTTTATAACATTCGCTAAACTCGAATCTGTGATTGCTATTTGTGAACAAAATCAATTGAAACTTCGAAATCGTAGACCTGACTGACGAAGTAATAATTATAAAATATAATAAAAAATACACTGATATATTTTTTTGTTTAGGAATGCCAGTATGTGATACAAGTTGTCCTTTGGACATGAACCGTTGATTGTCAAATTTTTCCGACCCTGCCGCGGTTAGAATTGAGCCTTTTTTTCCCAGCGCTTTTTTGACAAAACCACAACACGGGAGATTGCAAATTCGAGAGACGAAAATAGAGTAAAAATACTTGGAAGTATTTTATATGAACAGAATCCAAACGTGCAAAAATGTTTTACTATCACTGAACGTCCTACAACGGGGACATCACCTACACTGACATTGACACTGACATTACTTACAAGGGGGGATACCTACCTGTTACCAGCAATGAACATCGTACGCCTGATGAAGATATACATGTATACTGGTAGATATTATTATAGTGTGTTCTTAGTTAACCTATTTATTTGAGACTAGCCGGTGCCCGCGACTTCGTCCGCGTTGAAAAAGAAAAAGAAGTATCCTATCCTGTGTCCTGTACGTCTAAATGTTTATCTACAAAATTTTATGAAAATCGGTTAATTCGTTTAAGAGTTAGATATGGAGGAACATACATACATACAAAAAAAAATCTAAAAATCGTCAATTTAGTTTCAGTTTCATGTTAGGTAGTACCTATAAACAAGATATCTCTGAAAACAAAGTAACTTACTCCATGACCAACCCTTACACATTTATTATTAGCATTGACGATGATGATGATGTGGTAACATGTCAACAAGTTTTTAATTGTTAAAGCATAAAAAATATATTTATATATCTTTGCAAGCAAGTCAAAGTCTATATATATATATAGATATAACAGCAGAAAATAATACAGCAGATGACTGAAGAAATATAACGAGTTATTCTTGGGAAGATTATTTAAAATCGTACAGACTCGGAAGTAATATATAATGCGAAACTGTTCAAGTTTTTGTGGAAATTTGGTTACGTACATTAATACTATAGTCGGCTTCCTGGACGAATTATTTAGTATTGTATTATTATTAATTAAATCCTCACTGAATCCTGTTAATCGAATCAACACAGCAGTGAACATTTGAAACTGAATAATCCTTCTGGATTTGATTATATAAACGTTTAATCTTTACAGTATTGCTTTTGATGCCGCAGAATTCAAATCACACTCCACTGCTCGCGATCCTGTGTGCAAGCAATCACCAACAGATCTCTTTGATAACGCGTCCATATTTGGTTTCGCTGCATCCTATTACAGTATACGAATGATCTGTAAACTAGCTATGGTTTAAGCTAAAAGTTTATTCTCATACTAGCTGTTGCCCGCGACTTCGTCCGCGTTAAAAAAGATAAAAAGTAGCCTATCACTTGTCCCGTACTTTTAAATGTTTATCTACCAAGTTTCATGAAAATCAGTTAATTCATTTAAGAGTGATGAAGGAACATACATACAGAAAAAAAATCTAAAAATGGTCAATTTAGTTTCAGTATCACGTATAGAGCCTATATACACGATATTTCTGAAAACAAAGTAAATTACTCCATGACCGACCTCTACAGATTTATTATTAGTATTGATATTATCACAATGGTAAGGAAAGTTTTTAAATCTATATTTAATTTGAACACAGTGAATATTATGAGAACAAGAAAGAAGCCATCATGAATATTTGGCCAGCAGTGTAATCTCAATTTTAAGCAGATACTACTATGGTTTTACTAGTATATGCTTATTTTGTATGTCAATATAAAAAGCTTTCTCTATTTTTATAATGGAATCTATCTAGGAAAATATTATAATACAGGAATCTAGGAAAATATTATTTTCAGCTATCTTATTAATAAACACGGCACTGTAACTCTAAGCAAGTTATACGTATCATTTGTTTCAATTCCGAACATCACAGTGGCTCGTCTACTGCATATTTCAATTGTAACGTGAAACGTATTCCTATTTATGTACCAAAACATACTGTCATCTTAAGTATAGAGATGCGTTTAACAGACGCGTGGATTTACAATCTGGAAGCTCATTTTCAAATTTAACCCACGTTAGAATTAACCTTATTTCTTCAACCGTAAGGTCTTCTGGGGAAGATTTCATAGATTTTGAAGAGCAAACGCTTCCTTGCAAGTCGGTTTCGCGTGTTTCATTAGACGCAATTAATTTCAAGAGGTAGATGAGGATGTAATCAGCATGTCTGCGATCTGGAATGGCAAACGCCCTATTGCAAGGGATTAGAATTTAAATTCTGTTGATGTTTCCGGAGTAGGCTTACTACGAGGAACTGCAATAATATTATGTTTCGTATTTATATGAAATTCACTGATGATCAATTCATATATCACGAATTTTACCATAGTGAAATAACAGCATGGGTTTTCCTTTGAGTGAGTAACGGATGCCAGAGCTCGTTTTGTTATCTCTTCTTAATCCTTTACTTTAATAAAAATATGAATAATCACCGTTTATTTTCTCATAAAATAAGTAATGTGGCAACAAGAAATCGTACAAAAAATATGACATTTTTGACTGAACTGAGAGATTTGTAACTGTTGGCAACTGGTAGAATTCCCTCTAACGATTAAGTATATCCAACTTTTCATAAAGAGGAATATGCAAAATAAGCTAAACACAACAATGTAGGGCTCACCAACGCGTCCCAGAACTTAAGTCTTAAGTCCCTTCAAACGAGAGAGCTCTTTGATCTGCGAAAACAAACGTTTCTTGTTAAATAACTGCGGGGCTTTCGTTTGTGATGTGCGAATTTAATCCTTATGTCTTAGCAGTAAGGCAATCCGTGTTCTCGAATAATTTGGGTTCGCCTTGTACCTATACGATAACGTAATCATTTGCTTAAGTTTATCTCGCATTTTCTTTTTGGCAAAAGTTTTATGGAAGTTTTTATCGTCCTATATACGTTCAGACCCTCGATTTTCGACGCGATAAATTAGCGATACTACTCTTATCTCTTACTTCTTTTATTTAAAACGAGCTTTGTACTTGCTTTTTTGTCTCCTTATTTTTGTGTCTCTAAGTCTAATTATATTAATGTGTAAGGATTTACTAATATAAGGCGGACACCACTTATATCTTTATCGCCACTTATAACTTTAATGATAAAATTATTAGATATTAAATTAAATATATTATATTATAATTTTTAATTATCGCAATCAGTTTTACAGATTTTACATAAAAATCAAAAACAAATCAGAATTATTTACGCTGATCAAGTGGCCTTTTTACCGGAATATTCGCATTGATGTGTACGGTAATACGATTCAATCGCTTTTGCTTTGATCGGTAAACTGAAAAACCATAAAAGTGGACAATAGAGATTAAAATAAAACCAGATCAGAAATTAACAAGCCCCTATTATACAGCGATAACGGTTACACAGGCAGACAGACACTGCCTTGACTGTAGGTTGTGCTATTAATTCTCGGTAGTCTTCTATCAGAGGTCTGTTACTAATTTACTATAGCGCTAGACAGTGCTCAGTTTATGACTGCAATACACAATGTTACGTTCACATTACGTTCCACTAACAGTTCAGTCACTCTTGTGGCTAGAAGTACTAATGCAATTTAAGTCACTAGAACCACTAGGGACTATTGAATATTTAAGTTACCACTAAGTAGGGACTACTAAGTATTTAAGTTATTATTACTTTAGTCTGGCTTCGTTCAACTGAGCACTATTTATTTTTAGCCTACACACAGACAGTGGATTACTGTAAACATCTAACGTGAGTAAGCATATTTTATATGATATATCCACTTCTTGGTAGGAGACTATACTGTTTCTTAGCAACAGAAGCAATAACAGAGGGGATACAAATGCGCTGCCGACTTTTTAATGGTATGAAGAGTAAGGAACGGGACCCTTATTTATGCACCGAAGTAATAGTAGGTACACGTTCCGTCTCACAATACATTACGTTAGTAGTAGCAAGGCACACTGCGTTTCACAGTCATTTGGAAAGCTCGTGTGGCGGCAGTAATACCACCTTCTAGAGGACTGCCATCAAATAACAGCATGCGTGCTGTTGTGTTTCGGTTAATGAATGAGTTATGTCAGAGACAATTTCCCTATCTCTTACTAATCCATTATCTTTGCACCTGCAGCACCTGTCGCGTTGCTTGTGTTATAGGCGACGATAGACATCTAGTGTACCCGTTAGCCTTAACTGATATAAATATATAAAAAAAAAAAAACAGTTTTTTTTACAAACCGAAATACAACTGAGTTAAATTGGAGTTAATATCTACAGATGGGCAGCCCATCTGATGAATAACTCAATTTATCCCAGGTATACCAAGATACTACGCGATGTACGCTACAGAATATATAAGGATGCGTGCTCCGTTCCGAATACCACAGGGTATGATTAGGAAGGCGACCGCAGCAAGCTACTGTGCAACTACAGGTTTCACAACAATTCCGAACTTAAACCGCAGAGAGAGACTCCAATGACAATTTGCAGGCGTTTTAGAGGTTAGTCCAATCCATAATATCAGGCTAGATGTCTGACACTTGCTAAGATAATATGCTAAAAAATAATTGAAATTCTATTATTTCAATAATTAGCGTTATCTAAGTCATCAAGTCCTTGGCTCTGTTCATAAACAGGTTCACTAAGCCACACTCAAGCCATAAATAAACTTTTTCTACTCGTACTTTGAGAAAATCATCGTTCACAACGGTGCTAACATGTCGGATTTTCGACCATGCTCACTATTCCAATGCATACAATTTCCTTGTCGCATCGTAAGCCATTGTCTTGACTACGACACTTTCGTAAACCATGAAAACCCAATCAAATCCACTAGACATAACAAAGCGTAGTTATAGAAATAACTTCCAATATATACTCGCATACAACACGAGGTAACTGTAACACGTCAGAAACTTATTATTGTTAGCGATTAAGAACAATACACGAGTGATTCTCGTTCCAAGTGGGGCATGGAAACCTTCAAAGACGTCTCCCATTAAACGAATGACATATTGATTTCGGTAACAATAACGGGAACCGTGATATTTGGGTGCTAGTTCGATAATAAATTGAATCAGTATGAGAACGCTGCCAAGATCTAATTATATTACTCTTTGTTGTTCACCTAATGGTATACGCGGCTATCGTATGCTCTATAATAAACCTGGCGAGATTACGGGACAGTATGAGAATGACATACGGTATAATCAATAATATTTAATAGGATTACGAGTTGTGACTGACTTTAATTGTTTAAAGTGTGTTAAACTGGACGTTTTCTGTAAAACTAGATTATATATACAGATATGTACAGCATAGCTCTCATAATCGCGGAGTTTACTTGAGGTTCAAATTTATTACTATGTGAATGTATTTTTCTATAAAGGATAAACTACATATAATAATTCAAGTGTCTCATTTACATGTAATTTTAATCAAATGAAAATTGCAATTGCGGGAGCTTTATATTTATTGCAACAACATAGACGAGCCCTGCCAACGTAATTATTATTAGAATTCGGGAAGTCTCGTACCTACTACAACAACTAAATATGTCACTTTATTGTTTTGGTCATAAATACTTATAGTAATTTAATTTAATACTTATAGTAACACTTATAGCAATGTGATTGTATCCGAATCAATCATAAACTTTCTATTCTTAGTAAACCTATATTAATTAAAAACTTTGCCAAAGTTGATTTTTGTACCTAACTTTTATTAAGTTACATTTTTGTTCTATAATAATAAATCAACCAAGTTTAACGAGCCATTTCTGAATGTCCGGTCCTCGCGTTGATTTAAATATCTATAAGACCTATCATTTGATACTCATAAGACTCATGATAAAACCCTTTTCTTAAAAATTTCACATTGCCACATTAGCCTATAAAATTTATAAAAGCTATATAAATTACCAATACGACATAATTTACAGTAAAGATTTTTACTAACCACGTCAAAAATTTATTAAAAATGAAATAAAAACAAAGACTGTCTCCAAATTTAGATTATTTACATCTTTTACAAGAATTTATCAAAATATTGAAAATTTTCAATGTTATGATATTATAATAATATATTTTATATTTATATAAAATAAAGATAAAATGTAGGGACTGTTCAAACGAATCCCCTCTTATAGTTTGTGTACATATCCCAAAAATTTCCGGTCGCTCCTGTTTTACGCTGTATTATTCATTCAATGAAATTACGAAGGCGGTATCGCGGGATCCCATCTCCACCCTTTATATGAAAGTACTTACACAACTCTTTAAGCTCAATGTATACGTAAATAGTCTTGTTCAGTTGCTACAGAGGTTTTGTTATTTCCAACATTAAACTGCATTTCGCATAACCTGTCGAATATTTTTTGTGTACAATTTTATTTTATTAGGGAAAACCAACTGACTACAAAACTTTAAGGGTCAGGGAGCATAAAGCACTCCCGATTAATAAGACATAGTGTTCCCAATCTGGGGACCAGATTTGTAATTGGGAAATAGGAAATCGATGGATGTTCCTATTCAAAGAAAAGAGAGAAAAAAAAGAAAGTAAAACAAGAACTACAAACGATTGGCTCCTTGTACATCCTGACAGATTGCCAAGTTACAGAGAAAACAAAAGAAAAAAAAAATAGGGAAAACAAAAAATTACACCATATGTAGTAAGTTAGAAAAAAAAACAAATTATACCAATACAATATACCAAATTATATCAGGTCGCTCTATATAATCGCCATAGGACGTTAGTGCTTTCAAAATCCCTGGATTTCTCATTCGTGGTTTTATTTGTTATGATAAATTTATTGTAAAAAATATGATCTGCATTAAAAAATCTTAATAAGATTCTTTTACCAAATATAGCTGAAAAAAATTGAACACATTATTTTCTATTTATATCAGAAATCTAAATTAAGTAGGTTATCTTTCCTGCGGTCTGAAGAGCTAATCTCGGGTTAAAATTCGTTATAATTTGATGCTATATTTGGACGAGATTTACACTGTTGATGAAGGTCGCATTTTGCTGTAATTTATTAATTCCTTACTTGGTTTTTTGGCCTATAGGTATAGAAACATTCATTGCAATAAAGATGAATTATTGTCAAACTTTTCAAATTTTTTATTATATGAGTATATATACAACGGTTTTGTTTTTTATTTTTCTGTAAGACAGAAAAAAACACGTTAACTTTGATTTTGTTTTTTATTTTTGTGTTTCTTAAGTATAAGATATAATAAAGTATTTAGGGGTCAACAATTCGACATAGTGGAACAAACGAAAGCTACATTAGTCTGGTGCTATTTTCACAAACGCTCTAAGTTGATTATGTATGGTAGTAATCTTATATTTCAGCAACAAAATTAGTTGAATAATCCTCAAAGTACCAACATAATGAAACTAATTTAAAGCAAATAACTATACTGGTGTCATGTTGGCCCATCGTTTCGAGTATCAGGTGACGCGCATTCTTATTAAACATCTTCGTGAAGCAAGACATTTTATAGCTAAAACCCAGTCCAATTTGCCGTTAAATTGATATAAAATAGAGTTGTAAACATGAGCTCGCGTGTTCGCAATCAATCGCTACCGATCGGACCGTAATCTTCTACTTTGAAACTATCGACCTGCTTGAGAGCCAAATAGGGACAGTTTCCAGAAGACCTCAGTCGATTTGTTTATTCTTCGAAAAACAATTTTGGAAATCTATAATAATTGATTGCTGTATGTTTGTAATAAGGTGAGAGCTTAGTTGGAAAATTAAATTTATCTTCTGCAATATGTTAGGTGCATGTACTAAAATCTGAGCTAAAATATTTGGTCCAAACAATTTCCGTCTAGACTATAGAATCAGAAGGACACCGAATTGTATTGGAAAAGCGCTGAGAATAAAAATGGGCTGCTTGAAGTTCTCATCCTACGCACACAAAGTTGTGGGTATCGGCTATTTTTTTTTTAATAAACAAAGTAAATATTTCGAGAAAAAGATCTGGCCATATCAAAAACGAAACAAATTTTAAAATTCTCAAATTCTTTGAAATTCTTGGTGATCGATAAATATTACTATTCTCTAAGCGAATATCTTGAGTTATTCCAAAGAGAGACTGTTGAATCGTTTGCTCTCTGTGATCACCGAGCTGAATTTCACCGTATTTCAATGACGTGAAATATTGTACAACCTTCTGACGAATTTGTAATAACGTTCTTGAAGTTGTGATTTGTAATGTAAAATGCTTAATGCTTATGCTTAATGACAATAATCGTAATAAAGAGCTGTCCTCAAATTTGAAATACCCTGGAAAGTTGCCAAGCTGCATTTCGACCTTGAAACGTACTGGCAAATAAATATTTTTGATTTTAATTTGGTAATTATTGACATATCAGATATCAGCCCTCAACGAAGTAAGAATGTATGGACTATATATTGCCACACACCAAGCGGGTTTTCTTACAATATTTTTCTTCACTGTTATAGCAGCTGACTGTAATTTTATCAAATGAATTTGATTATCCTCAGAGGTGCAGGCCTTATAGTATTAGAATCTATATTGTTCAATGTAGATGGTTAAGAGTATTGTAATCACAATTAGTTCATCTAATTTTGTGCTTACAACGTAATCTAATATTGAAAAATATTTTAACCAAAAGCATCCAAGCGTGAAATCGTGAGATACGAGAATCCCATGTTGGATCATTAAATTCTATCCCTTAGGGACACTCAAGATCCATTTCTTGATACGATGCCATAATTTCAATAAAAGTCTATTGCTGGCATTTCAGGTCCGTTACGACGTTTTCGAGTCGTCAGTTTGGCTTATCGAAGGTCCGAATGTGCATCTAGCATTTCATCAGAAAATACCTTTGAGGAAAAAAATTGCCAAGACTTGAAGTAATTTATTTCATAAAGAAATAATTTCTTAACTAGATAAAAAATGGAAAATAGTATTTGGATTAAAACATTATCCAAGTGGTTTTATATTTAGAAGAGCGGCATTCTTCTAATCTAAATTATACATATTGGGTACTCGATTCAAATACGTTTTCTACACCAGACCAGAAGGCTTATAATGGCCTTCTTTCTTCATTATATGAAAATTACATAAACCTATTAATACAGTCATATCAAACAAAAATCAAAATCTTATAAATTATACTTACAACGATATGCATATATTGAACCCTTTCTATTTCAAGTTAGAGTAATTATTTATAACTTGTACCGTACCACGGAATGAATTTGAAAACTTTGGAGCCATCTTTTGACGCGCTAGCGAAGTTTTATTGTTACAAAATGGTAATTTCTTTTAATGGTTCGAATGTTTTGCGATTTAATAATAAACTTCGTGTACTTATTCCGTTTTGTTTCTGTGCAAAATTACAACCTCCATTTTCATGGTAATAACAAGTTTTAAACTTCTTCAATTAGCTCTCTATGATTAGCTACAAACTTGTAAAATTGTATCACGGTGACATACTTTTACAAAATGTCTCTGGACTGGTTTAGTTATTTTGCAATATACGGTCTTAATTTGGATTATCGGGATTTCAGAAATTGTTAGTTAAAACAAAACACACTTAAAGTTTATAATAAAAGCAATGAGAAAAGTCCGAAAATCTCATTATAGGTTTGCGGAATTAAGCTGCCAAAGATTACTAAAGTAGTTACTTCGAAATAGAGGATTATGGCGCGAAAACAAAACCGAAGTTGGAGGTTTTCGCAGGTTAGGTAGAAAGTGAAACGGCCTTGCGTTAATGGACTTCCAAAGTCTTTCGGGAGTTTTTAATCTTTGACTCTAGTTGGAGAAATTAAATAGATATCAATTTCTTAGATCAATGGTGATGGAAAATAAATATTACTACTGATACACCGTGACAGAAACAGCAAGGAAACTAACAATACCTATGTTTGGGTGGATTTTTCTGACAAGTACGAAGGTTTGGACCTCCACTCTTACTTTATTAGATTACTTTATGATACACCTTTCTTATTACTTGTAATAACATTTACTTAAGATTTGTACACCGAATGATGGAAGAAGTTGGAGTGTTGAATTAGACGTGTTGGTATGCCGTTGGCCACTTTTAGGTTTTGTTACCAACATACGACAAATGACGCGAGTGTTGGCGTCACTTCAATCATTTACGTTTCGGGTTATTCTGATGCTGACTTATATATAAGAATAATCTTTCCAATTTCGACATTTTTAAATCTGTTTTCTCCTCTAAAAATTGAGAATATCGAATAATTTTTACACAAATATTTTCAAGAAAAACGAATCTATGTCCCTATTAGGTATTTTTTTATCTTAAAAATCTTTCAAATTTGTTTTATAGTCGTCTGATTAGGGTGACTTAAAAGGGCCATTCATTACGATTTTTGAGAAGTCATATTTTCATATGTAATTAAGTAGTTGGTGGAAAAAAAGAAATGATAGTAGGGACATGGCTTTAGCAGACCTAGATTTTATGACGTAAAAAATTTGCTCTAGAAGGATTACCCTCTAGAAAACAGGGGAATACATTTGTATGTAAAAACGCTGCTAGCGTTCCCTAGTTTTATGGAAAAAGTGCGTAGATGGAAGTAAAAAGAAAAATTAGTGACTCCCTATTCGCAAATAGACTTTATATACTGAGCCCAATGAACTCAGTATCATTCAGTCGCTCAAAAAACACTGTCTTGCATACACGTGATACGTTAAAAATGTGGACAATTTTTGTGTAAAAAAATTAAATACATTCGTCGACTCTTTACATGTGTTCGATTTAAGTATTTAGAAATTTATATACTATACTAGCGACCCGCTTCCGGCTTCGCTCGCGTCCGATCGCTACCACACTTCACAGGATTACCCGCTGGACTAATCTGAAGATTGAAAATCTGAAAGTTTCATCAAAATCTCTTCAGCGATTTTGGAGTCCATAGGGAACATACATACACACACACATCGCCTTTTAAATATATATATAGATCGATAAAAGATTAGTCGATTATGTTATACATGTAAGAACGTAGGTACTGCATCTTTTTTTGCTTCCATCTCTGGAAAAGAACTAATAGCAAGCTTTTCTAAATTTTATGATTTCAAAGCTTACACAGATTTGATAGCAGAATACCTCTGCCGAACTCAATCCTAAACATTTGGGCTAATGTTGTTTGTCACTCACTGTTATTAGTTAACGTAATAGCTGTACATTGTTAATCTAGAATACCGATTCTGTCACAAATGTAGGTTGTTGCTTACAATGTTGTGGACAGTTAAATTTAATTGCTTCCGAATAGTATAATTTCTTATCGATAATTGTTAATGAATATTTTTTATGAATACTTTGATGTTGAAGCTACAGGAATAAAAGCACTTAGACGATTTTCGTATTGTGTTTAGTTCGTAGACTTCCTCGTTTTCGTAGGAAGTCAAATGAATTCGATATAATATTTGTATTTGTAAAATACTGTCATTTGAAAAACTAAATTTATTTAAATTAGATTGTACAAGATTACAAGTCATGTTTCTATTTACATATTTCGAAATCCAGATACCAAAACCAATCAGAATCAAAATACATTTGGTCGAAAGCGGTAAGACGGATCGATAAACTCGAAAACAACGCATGACGCAAGTTGAATATCTAAGAGCCTATAGACAAATTGTTAATTCAAAAGGTTAGTGACAACTTTTGATATATTAATAAGATGGAGATAACCCCTGAGGACGATTGGTTTATAGTTACAATTGCCTGTTCCTCCGCACTGACGCGTAACGTCAATCAATATACATATATAGCGAGTCCTCAGGGATATGTGTGGGGCTCCGATTTCAGCGATCCTTGTCGCAATGAGTTGTACCGATGTTTCTAACACTTGAATTCAGTTCATTTTATTCTTCTACTATCTTTTTCTCGCAAGTTCGTCCACAAATGTTTATAAAATTTAGCCTTATGTATAATTGTTAAATTAATTATTAAATTTATTTAATATTAATTCGTTTAGCTTCATGCAATGAAATTCAGGATCCAAACTTCTAAATACGTCAATAATTCTACATTTTTGTTATAAGACAGTAGACCTTGCCTACAACATATTTTAACATAAAGATGTTTATCAATATAATAATTATTAATATGTTTTTACAGCTCGCCTCCACTTTGACTCTATCTTTATCATCCTATATACAGTATACACATTCAACAGTTTCGAGAAGCGAAGTTAGTATAACTGGTACAAACACTATTGTGGTTATATTACTAATGTACAGTCACGAACGTAAATTATTCGATGTTTACTGTTTAATTGAGATTTCATTATTAAAGCATACTTACTTATATTAAGGGCTTAGTTACATAACCCTATCTTCGTCGTCGAGCTCTCTCCGATATTAAAAATCTATCATGCAATGCATCATCAGCTTGGGCTTTGTTATGTCTATTCTGTAGTATAATCAATTTAATTGTTATCCATCCTTAATTAGTCTCATCTAAATTGTCTCTATTATCAAAACCACTATTGCATTTGATTTGATCACGCGACTGTAGTTACCCTGTGTCCTGGTACTTTAAGATTAGTTAGGTACAGTTAACAACACAACTTGAGTCACCTGTCTTTGACTTTCAAAGGTTTGATCTATCTGAAACCTATTAAATTACAAATTAGTCTGATCAATTTAGATATTTCATGGGGAGCTAGACAATTTTAATAAGAAACACGTACAAATTGGCTTGAATGTTTAGTGTTAATATTTTTTTTTAATTTTAATGTTTTTCCATTACTTCACAGTCATTAACCAAAACTATCGTCGGCTCTAAGCAAAGAGTGATTGATATAAAATTAATCTACTTTTTACTGTTTACAAATTTAGAGTTGTCATTTTAGTGAGGCTTTTAAGCTTATATATGTCTTAATTAGTTTTATTGTGTCTTTAATCGACATAAAAACTTAACATAAAAAATCCAAACATATCTACTTTAATGCGACGCTTAGACGCGCTCATACTAGTACTAATAGTATGGTGCAATTAGACTTTGACCTCAACATCCAAAGTAAAAGTATTATTCCAGCTCCGAATTGTTCTATATAGTCAACTTATTGTTTGGTAAAAAGTTACACCTATTTTAGCGTCGGGTTTTGGGGAGATGGATTTTATCAGTTTTTCTTAAATATTTCGAAAACTATGCGGTTTAGCGCAAAAGTGCTTAGGAGAAAAATTATCTACATTTAAATTCGAACAAAAATGGTCTATGGCACAATCTTGCTAAAGTGAACGGTCTCAGAGTTACGGAGTGTGATCGTTTTTTGAGCTACCATACTATAAGTGTAACAAGTGCGTTGCAAATTCTCTAAATCCGTTAATCTTCTGTCGCCAGTGTTCAGTGCAATGGCGTAATTAATTTAGTTCAACTTAGTATTATACATATGTATATAGAGCCTTATTAATCTCAGTATGGTTTTAGTGATCTACACCACACACTACACTAAGTATATATATAGATGTTATTTATTAATAAGATTCTTGTATGATTATCTATTGTTTTTTCTGTAAAAACTCGGCTTAAATCGGCTTTTATACTACCGATAAAACAATTATCGTTTCAAATTATGTGTAATGCCTAAATACATTGAGAACGCTTATAATGAAGTCCATGTTTAAGTCTTAAATTTTCTCCACTCTTATCTCAAAAGAAACCGTTAACAACTAAAGTAATAATGAATTTAAAATAGCTAAAATGCGCTCCGCTCCACAGAGATATACTTCGAGAACAACTTCAATGTTTTCTTTTTTTTTCTCATTTCAAACTTTCAAACACTCGAAAAGAATGTTCGGAAAGAATCAGCTACTGTTATTGGTTTCGAATGAAAGTTTAAAAAATTCGCAGTTATTTAGGATTAGAAGTAGGTACATATTTCTTTAATAATCTCATTGATTAACAGAACTTTTCAGGTTTGGATAACCTTAAAAATATTTAATATGTTCATGGTAATTTAACATAATAGCTGATAGAAATGTTTTTTTTTTTGAGGCTTTGTAATTTCCTTACGAAACTCGGACGGACGGGTTTGTTAAATTGCATTTAATCCCTCATCAACTTTGGAATTTCTTTGTACTTGTATGTCGTGAAGTTGAATGGATTTGCAATGATTAGATTTTCATATTAATCTTCACCAAGTATTTTAAAAAGATGTTTTTTAAAAAGGGGAAAATCTGGATGAAGCGTCAAGTCCTATTGAACTGTTCGTTTCCATACTACAAGAACTCGTTACTATTCTCTTGCTACATCCAGTTGCAGAGTTAAATCAAACATTGCATATGTAGAGCCTTAGAGTATAGCCCATAGGTAATCTACGGCAATACAGCACCCCAGGGATACTCTCAACACAGTTCTACAACGAGCTATTCTATTTATAAAGCACGGATGGATTTCTCTAAAGGCTCTAGTACAAGATATGTTATGGCATATTGTACACAGAACTCATCTTCCAAGACCATAACTGTACAGAATTGATTTTTATGATTTTGTTATTTATGTTCGATAATTTTTCTGTGCGTGGTCTTAGTGTTTGAGAAGATGAAAAAGAATAGATTTTTTTTTTTTTATTAATGTGTAAACTTAAAAATGGTGGTGATTTAAATCACCACCATTTTTAAGTTACATTTTTAAGTTTACACATTCTCGGTATTGCATCTGAAATGCTGACGAATGCATCATTAAACATTTTCATCTAAAAAAAAGATTACCCAGACAGACTTCAATCCAAAAAAGTGATTAAAATCTTTTTGACTTGGTTGAAGAATGTCGCTGATGTTGTCGTAATGATAGAGCGTGCAGGGTATTAACAATACAACCAAATCTGTATAATTATATAAAAGATAAAATTAAAAATACTTTAGACCCGACAAAAAACCGTGAAGATGATGGTATTTAAAATCAATCCAACATACCTAAACTCATATGCATGCATGGTGTTGAAAACACAGCGCTTAAAACAAAGAAACGGACTCTGCCTTTCTTCACCTTGGGACTCCTAAGTTGAATATTAGGTTTGACCCGCCGCCGCCGGTGGAGATCAACGAACTGCGGATTGTATATGTATATGTAAGATCCGAACTCATATTTCACTTTTATTATGATAAAGTGAAATTGTGATAAACGTTTATTATCCAAACTAACGAAATCATGCGGATAAATAGAAATACACGTGGAAAGATGTATACGCTTTCAAATTTTGGTTCGTTCATTTATATTTTGTTTGTTCATAAAACAGTCATTATTCTTATTACTTTGGCTTTTTGGGATTAAGGGATCACTCACTATAAAAGTGAATAAATTAATTATGCTAAAATTTTATGTTAATCTGACGATAGCACGCAATGTAAACAAACAAACGATTCTTTCCGGTCAATATAATTTTTACACTCCTCCAAGTACCAGGCATCCATAAAACGTAAGAGCTGGCTCATTCATCAATTTTTATTATACACTCGCGTGTTTAAGGTCGAAGCACACTTTTTTAACTATAGATATCTGACTATAGTAACACTAAACGGTTTCACCATGAACTGCATTTTTTGTATTCACATTATTAAAGATTTTAAATTTCAGCCAATGGAAATCTAGATAAAAAACAAACGCATTTTCTCCAAAACATTCGTCAGCTATTCAATTTTCCTTGATCAGTATTACTAGATTCCTGGGCACGTAGCCAGACTTCGATCAGGTTCATACTCGAAGCCCTAATAAACAAGAAATCTTATCTTCGAATAATAAAATTCTCCGCTTCCTTGACTGTACAGCGAAAGTTGTCCGTGAATGTTTAAAAGCGAGCTTAATCACGAAAGTTATTGGTATAGAATTTTGGGTAATACTTGCAAAGTTTCGTGAGGTTGATAGGTGTGTTCAAAATGTTTCAATAGTTGTAGCAGCGTTGAATGCTCTGTAACATGCGATGGGCAGACAATTCAGGAGTTAGGAATAACGGATTGTAATTTGTGTGCACTGAAATTTTTATTATTAAGTATATAATTCACACTTGATATTGATACATAGCTCTTCACTCTAAGCTTTATGATAATTGTTGTTTGTAAACTTATGAAAACATTTTTGTTATTTAAAAACAAATTTAAGAAGCAAAGCAGTCACGAGATACCAACGACATAATTGGTAACAAATTGTATATTGTGTAAAATATTATTGTATATGTTGTATAAATTTGTAAATTAATTATTTGGGTTTCATTTTATGTCTCTTACTCCCCACAAATCCATTAACTATGAAACACTTATTCCAGAACGTTTCGGTATTAGTAAGTGTATTATGATGCGTGTGCTAAGTTGATAGAAAGAATAAAGCATTTCATTATTTCTTCATGACAGCCTCATTATTTCTTCTTTTAATTATATTATAACTTACGGACTTAATGTTACAACTATAGTTATCAGTTGTAATTTAAGTGCTAATTAATTAGTATTGTGTGTTTCACAAATGCAAGTTGCCTAAATAACTTTCAGAGATTTCCATCAAGGCTTACATGACTTATTGTGTACAAAAGATGCCGCATCCGACCTTTTCCTATGTCATGTAACCCGCCCGCCCTACCAGTTACCAACGCGACTCCGCAACTGACGCACGCCGCGTCACGACGTCGTATCGACCGCGTCACGTCTACGACTCGTGTTTGTTTGCTTGACGTGTTAACGGTGAGTTTCGTCTTTTGTTCAGTAACAGGTAAGCCTAAAGTGTTTTTGTGAATCATAATAACCTTGGTTGGTGAACGACCTAAGTTTCGGATGGGAGTTTGTTATAATAATTAATCATTGCCAGACTAACTTTTGTGGTTATCATTTAGCATGTATTTTACTGTTGTGATTCAAAATAGCTGGGTACGAGGTAACTTGAACCTTATTGTAAAAGAAGCAGTAATGTAAATGACAAAAATAATAGCAACTTATTTTTTGGTAAAAGTGACTCAGTATTGAACTCTCAAGAAGAAATAACCGGGTGTAAGGGCACTTAAGAGTCAGATGACATGACAGAGTTAATAGCTTTGTTAGGTCAAGAAGTATAGTCTGAACAACCCTAAAATATACTTATACTTATTATAACAGTCGTTCGTTACAATGTCAACATATATAAATATTTATACTCATAGTTCAACATGAAGCAGAGTTCTAGACACGTACATTCAAAGTATCTAACTTGAACATTGTACCTTGCAGTTTGAAAGTCTGACCATTTGAAACTCTGACGTTATGGGACCAAACCCTTTTTTTGGGGATGTTCCATATCCTTCAAAATATTATTATTAAATCCAAACATTAATTTCAACATTAAATTAAATTTGAAGTATCTTGACAATGCTCGATAAATTTAGTGCTTCGCGAATATCCTAGTCGATGATGTTACTAAACAGCTGTCTTTGTAGCACTAACATGGAAACTATACTTACTAGTGCTATACTAGTATATCTACGTGAACACCGGAGCCATGACTCCGACGTCATCTACAGAATGCTAAATGGATATCCTTTACAATTGATGTTTACAAATTAATCGTATACTAGACAACATTAAAATGAAAACATGTAGCTGCATATGTGTGTTCTTTTCTTGGTTATATTTTAATGAAATAAATACAAAAATACGTGGAAATATTCCGAGTTATTCAACCGTAAATTGTTTACCGTAAGGCGGAAAATGGAATGCGATATTCTCGGAGAACCGTATATAATCAGGATTGTAGTTGGTGTTAGTTTATTCATTGTCACGTTCGAAGATTAACGATCTATTCCGTTTCTCTTAGAGCGAGGAAAAATGTTTGTTGAGAATCAGGATTTGTCGGATCTAAATTTGAAATTGCTTTTTTATTTTAATACTGAATTGGACACTTATAATTGCAATGTTGTAAGTATAGGCGATGGTACCCACCTACCATCAAGTGGACCGTCAGCATGTCTGCCAATTTTTACATAAAAATAATATTATGTCTTTTGTTTAAAGTTTCTCAGACAGGCTGACGTTGCACTTGATAATAGGTGGCTACCGTTACCTATAGCAACGTGACAAGTGTGCTGCTGATTATAGTAGGATTGATGATGGGGTTAGAAACTGATATGGAAATGGACTCTAGAGCATCATTTACTAATGCATCGAAATACAAAAGCACACATGCTGTTATTACATGGTGGTCTTCTGTAGAGTATTACATGGGGGCAGTACCCCCAGACGGGTTGCGAAACGCAGTGTACCATATCACTTCTTACCAGAACCAGACCAGACCTAGAAAATACCTATATTGAAAAATTCGGTTCTAAAGTTAGTCCTGTAGGGAATCGAACCCGGGACTCCTAAAACAGAACGACAAACACCTAACCGCTCCACCATAATGGTGTCGTCGAAATTGTTAGATTCTCACCATTGCTTTCACCAATTTTCGAAACAAATAATATAAACCCCAGAAAGTATCTTTGTCTCCAAGAAAATCGTTTGTACTTTTAAAATACATTTCACGTCGTATTTTGTTAGTTTTCCTTGTCTCTTCTCCTGATACACACGGACGTGATTGAAGGAGTTGACATAGATCTTATATTAAAACTAGAATATTTTTTTCTTCGTGCAGGCTGACGGTCAACTTAACGTTTAAGTAGCCGTCGCCTATAAAAGCAACAAAAAATATGGAATGCAAATACTATAATATCTACTGTCGATATAAATATTAAAAATTAATATCTAGATTTATATCTAGTCGATTCAGAAATAAAAAAAGCTACAAAGTGCTCCATTACTTAGTGTACCACTAATAGGTAGAGATGGAGAAGTCTCGCAAAGGTCGCCACCAATTTAGTTTTCAGGCTTCTAGGTATTCTGGTTCTCTTGCAACGAAGGAATGGCCTGTGTAAGTAACTATATGTTGTTAAAAAGAAAACGTTAACGAAAAATAGGAGTGCGGCAGGCTGAATGGTTCAACAATAAATGAATGAATGAACAAATTATTCATGAATGAATGAGCAATATAACAAGAGTTACACGAGTGAACTACCGACTCGCATAGGTTTAAAGATAGGAGACAATGTGAGGACAACATAATGTTTTTTAATGATTTTTTTTCTACGACTAAAATATTACCTTACTACCTGATGCCCACGACTTCGTCCGCGTTGAACGATAAAAGGTACCCTATGTCCTTTCTGGTGTCCCAATCAACGTGTATGCAAAATTTCATGGTAATCGGTTCAGTAGTTTTTGCGTGAAAGCGTAACAAACAAACAAACAAACTCACGTTCACATTTATAATATTAGTAAGGATATTGTTAACGCCTAAAATGCGCTTAATTTACGGACGTAAATAGAATATCCAAATGCGATATTCTTGCTTTGTCAGTTTATAGAAAGCTTCTTGACAATTTGCCAATGATCTAACCAAGCGAGACATTTAATTTTAAAGTGATAATTTTATTGGTTAGGTGTGAGCATTATAAACGTTCGCCAAAATTAATATTCATTTTTATTGATTTCTGTATTTTCAAGTATTTTGACGTATTAACTTAAGTTCGCGGGCGAAGTCGCATGCAGCAGCAAGTAGCTAATAATACCTACTTCTTTTTTTATTGACGGGGGCAGCACTGTAAGATTTTCAAAATATCAACATTAGATCATCCCTCTGTCCACAACGTCAATTGATGAGAAATAATTGAGTAAACATATGTATAACGATTCCAGTGATGTTAGATCCATTCGCAGACGAGTCAAAATGCTCTTGAACGCAGCTTTTTATCGTTACGTTTTTCTCCATTCCCTCGCTGTGTCTCGAGATTTGTTCTGGTTTTCCCATAAAAAGTTTTCCCCGTTTCAACATTTGTTTCTTCGTACACAAGGGAAGTGCTCCAATATGCTTCCTTTCACTAAATACTTCTAAAGGTTGTTCTTTCTAAGCCCTGAATAGGTGAGGTGCCTTAAATGTTTTCATTAAAAGCTTTAATTAAGAAACGGTGTACATTTTTTAAATGCTTTAAGACGTCTCGCGTACACGTACCTACTTACTTAGCGTTAACTTAACATTTAGCCTCTGTTTAAGTGGATTCTTAAACTGTGCTTTAGCGTTAACTGATGCATCAACTGGTTGATTAATGCAAAGGCAAATGGTCGACATTTTTATGTTGTTTTCATTATTAATTTAAGATCGACAGACATGCTGACGGTCCACTTGATGGTAGGTGGCTACTGTAGCCTATAACACGTGTAACGCCATAAGTGCTGCCGACTGTATTGACCGATGATTGGGATTCCTTACTCACTAACCGAAACACAACGACACACAAACTGTTATTTCACGGTGGTGTTATGCCAAGGGGTGTTTTTTTATGTTAAGGTCGACAGACAGGCTGACGGTCCACTTTATGGTAGGTGGCTACCGTTGCCTATAACACTGCTGTCAAACGGGCTGCCCAAATGACTGCGAAACGCAGTGTGCCCTTGCCACTACTTTCCAGATCCAGACCAGTGCCAACTTTGAAAAGTTCATAACCAAAGTTAAGGCAAGCACCCTTAAACACTCATCCATCGGGCTCGTTGTATTTATATTTGCGTAAATGTTAGCTTGGGAATACCCAACCAAGGCCTCTACATTATAGCACAAATGGTTTTTGAATGTATGAAATAAATATAGCTTTTATTGAAACTGTTTGTCTCACGCGATAAATTTGAATGCCGACCTGAATTTACCATAAGTTTTCCCTAAAAAACAGACCTAAAAAAATGAATATCGTAACGTTTATTTAATCTTTTAACGATGTTGAAATAATAAAGAATACCTCTTAAAGCTCAACCCTATCGGACATTCGATACTGCTACGGAAAACAACAATGTCGTAATGTTTGCCCATCCGAAGAGAAGCATCTTAAGCGTAATGTTTATTTTGACAGCTGTCTTTACCAATTTCATTTTTATTGGATTTTAAATACTGCAGTATATTCGCGTTAAACGAATGGTGGTCACAGTATAAAAATATAGACTGATTTGTGCTCTTTTATTACATATTTAAAAAAAAGTAATTTAATTTTTAATAAGACTCAACAACATCGTTTTTGTTAATTTTATTCAATTTTAAAAAGAATCTGCTCGAGAAAAAAAAAACAAGAAAATCGAAGAAATTAAATCCCACTAATACGTCCAAAGATAATTTCTTTTTTAGTCAAATCTATTCTCTAAAAGATTTCACATCGTGCTACATGTAAGCCTTTTTATAATTAACAGTTTTATTTGGCATGTGTGTTAACGAGACACCTCTTCCGTCCTAAAAAACTGTCAACTGTATTTTAAGTGACTGCTGATTCTAATTTATGTCTGTCTCTAAAAAAATAATTAACAAAGCTAATGCAAGAATAAAAAAAGTCATAAACGAGCACTATATAAATTTTAACGTAAGTATCTAAATTTAAATTTAAAGAAGCGGAAAAATTAACAAACTCATTAATAATGTACGAAAAGAAAGGTAACAATAACATTAAAAATGAATTATAAGTGTGAAAAATGCCTACAATACAATAAGCAGTCTCCAAGGGAAATAATTTCTTAAGAACAACAATTAAAACGCCTAGGGAGTGGCCGATTCTGCTGTACTTAGGGGAATATTCGCAAAACTACTCGAGTTGGTGATAGAATAGATATCGAACGATTTTTATTAAGAATCATGCTCGTATTGCATGATTCAGAAAACGAATTCAGAATTCAAACAAATTTACTTTTTATGTAACTAGAGTAGTATCAACTAAGTAAAAGTCCTACATTTTAATAGAACATTTTACGTTGAACTGACACGCTACGATGCTTAGAACGACTATTCCACTTGTACAGCAACAGTATGGTTGTTAATATTAGTTTGTGTTTCAACACTGACCTTTTGGTCAGATGTTACATTTAAAGGAGGAGAATTAATTTTAATCCTTGCTTTACCTCCCATTGTTGTGTAATAAATATAATTTTCCATATCATCTTTCAGCTAGAAAAAAAAAAAAAAAAAAAAACAAATCATAAGAATTATTTAAATGTTATTACTTATAACAACAGATATTCCACTATAACATAAACTTATTATTTTTTTAATCTAGTCTAATACGTGACCTAAAACGTTATAAAATTATAAAAATATCAAATTGAATCCCTATCATTAGATTTTTGTTTTGTTTTGACGTTTTTCATCTTGCGGAACATTTAAAATGTTTCGTTTTTGTAGTATTCGGTACTGGATTCAAAAATTAATTTTTATTTTAATATAACTTTTGAATTATTGCGAAAAAAATAGTTTTGTTATGATACTTATATATTCAAATTTATGACAAAAAATAATAATTTCAAAAACCCAATTACCCAAATATGTATAAAAACGGAAACGGTTTTTTACTTACTTAAGATGACTTATTTCTTTATACAAGTGTATGGAGTTATAAGCAATTCAAATTATTCAATTACTTATTTGTCAGTAGCCATCAACATAATATGCATATAAATGTATAATTATACATTAAATATTAACTTTGAAATCCAAAAGTGACAACCATGCGATAAATTTATCATTACGATTTTCGCACACTTAAAGAATACTCCCCCGTAAGACATCTTAATTTGCAAACTTTTGCCTTAAATGGGACATTAAGTTTGAATGTCCCTTTCCATCGTGCAAATGGAAACGCTGTTTTATTACATGAACGATGAATTTCGGTACAAGCGCGGCCTTCTGTTCGGATACAATTATATCAGAGGGGAGATAAAGTTTCGTCCCATTCAATATTTTGAGAGCTTGGATCCTCGAGAAAGTTTTTTAAGACATATTTATTTTTCTCTCAAAACGTATTATTAAAAGAAACATACCCAAAATAAAACTTCAATAAAACCGGTCGAAAGGATTTATGTTAGAAATGAAATTGCTATCTCCGCATTCAAAATTTTATGTTTAAAAAAACACATGAACAAAAAATGGAACATTTTTGAAACTCTACCAAAAAACTGTGAAAGTAACTCTGTCTGTCTGTTAACTTTTTACGCCTTAACTACTCTACCGATTATAATAAAATTTTGCATACACATTGTCAGATATACTAAAAAGAAAAGGACATAGATTTGATCCAGAAAAAAACTTCCCAAGAGATCATAAAAATGAAAAATCCAACGCCTTGAAAAACTATAACAGCATTAAAGATAGAATAAATAATTGTTGAATAAATGAATGAAACACATAAATAACTTGTCTTTAAAAATAATAAAATAACCTATTTTTAAGGAAATTCTTTATTTAGAAATGTAATTAGATAAATAAATAAACCAATTTGCGAATCGCCATTGCAAACTCTATACCTACATAGTTCCAGTTTGTTTGAGGGCTTTACAAAAGTTTCAACACGCGGACTTCTCTTGTTTCCGGTTGATGGTTTCCTGTATCGCGTATTCACCTCGTGTTAGGATGTTATACTTGGTTCGTTTTATTACATTTGTATGTAGAGATATGTTAGTCCCCTACATACTTTCATTATTTTCATATTTCCCTGCACAACTTTTAATAAAATACTTATTAGAAAGTTTGTTTAGCTACGAGATTTTAGGATATCTACTTAGAAAGCGTAATATGAGTATAAACTGTCGTATTCGACAGACGTCTAGAAGCAGCACGTGTGCTGTTGTGTTTTCAGTGAATGAGTAAATAACACCATCCTTAATCCTACTATCGGAACCGTACTTGCAACACCTGCTGTGGCGTACATAGACGTTATATATAGGCGACGGTAGCCACCTGCCATCAAATGGAGTGTCAGCCTGTCTATGGACTTTGACATAAAAAAGTGCTTAGTCAAAACTCACGAATACGACAAAACATGTTTTTTTAATTAGAAAAAAAAAATTGGTATATTTTTCTGATATAGTCGGCTTACACGTACACTCTTAACTGTAATCGGTATATTCCGACCATAAGATCCGGTATTGATTATACATTAAGGTCCTTGCGCGAGTAGCCAACCGTAATTTAATTAATTCAACCTCCAATCCTACAAACTATTATAGAAGTTGATTCCATCACTAACTAGTGACAATAAAGTTTATTTTTAAATGTAGTCCTCATTTGCATATGATTTATGGAAACACTATTTCCATATTATAACTGTAGATGGCTATAATATCTACATTTTTTTTTGTTTTAAGATATAGTACAACGGGCAGGGAGGTTCGTTTTGTGGTAGGTGGATATCGTCGCCTATAAATACAAGCAAAACCGTCAACTTATAGATCCAAGAGTGCTGGCAACCTTGCATCTTTGCAAAGACCATAATTATAAAAATATAGGAATGAATTTTTCTTAATCTTATTATATGTTCAATTCTCAGTTTCCTTTTACACAATCTACTAATTACAAGTTTTTCTTACATCAATGTAGTCTTATTCGCCTAGTACTGACTTTCTAAACAAGCTCCTTGCAAGGACTGGAGCAGGCAACTCGTTTCTAACTTTTCCCTTGAAAAGTACTTTGCTTTTTCGTGATTTAGTTTACCAAAACTTGCTCCATTCAATTAGAAAAGTTGCGAAAAGTCCATGAAAATGCTTAAAAGATTGAAATTTTAAGGTTTGAATGAAATACTGATTGATTGAAATACTTATTTTCAACTTCTTTTGGTACGGAGATAGTTTTCACTGTATAAACAAATAGTTTACGTTTTAAAGTTTCTCGCTGACTAATATTAGGTGTAAAGACACACACACACACAATCACGCATATGTGTTTCGCATATAATGAATGTATAATATGTTTATATAATTTATAGATGTGTATTGTATGTATAATATTATCATTTATTTTTTTAAATTAGGTACTATAGCACTTTTTTGTACTCAGAAAATTTAAGATGCCTAACCTTGTAATAGGCTATATAAAAATATATAATCTATTTTATATATTTGTTAAATATTAAATGCTGTAAGGTTAGCTATTAAATAAATAAATAAAAATAAAGGCTAGTCAAAAGCTGGCAATTTTATGCAAAAATTTAATTATAATGTCCTACAATGAAGTGGAGTTTTTTGCATTGCACTTGTTTAAGAGTCACTCAAGAGTTAATCATCGCCTCTCTTTTCGTTTTGGTGCAAACGCTATAACCTTAGTTACTTCACTCCCTCGGCGTCTGGATTTGTGGTGGAAAAACTTTGTCCATTAACTTGCCTTTGGTCATCATTCTGTGGTCCGCTTTGTTTACCTGTCTCTCTTAATGGTGAGGGTGGATTTATATATTCTATTTACACATATGTATGTAGTAACAATGTACAGAGAATTATTGTGATAGCTATTTGACCTAACTTACATAATATTACATACCACAGTTTTATACTTACATATAAAACTATGGTTTATCGGGTTTTTATCAAGTATTACCTACAATTTTTTCTAATCCACTCATTCATAAACATTAACTAAACTTTATTAGGATTATATAAATGTTGAAACAAGAAAGGTGAAATGAAATTTCTTTTTGATATTCTTAGCAGAATCGCTATTCGCGTCTGTTATCTATTTTTAGCTTACTTCTTCAATTAGAGATTGTTTATTTGTTTCTTAATAAAATTGTGAGCAATGAAATTTGTTAACCGTAAAGATAAATTCAATCTTCAAAAAGATTGACGTTAAATATTATATTTTGTCTACGACTTCATTTGGTCGTTGGATGTACATTAAAATAATAATAATTTATTTATTTGACAAAGTACAAAGTCGGGACGAATGCTATAATATATCTAGATATCTAGATACCATTCGTTACTACGTGGAGACCTCACTACTTATATGTAACTGATTCCCTTAAAACGTTTATAAATAGATTTGCCTTTAGTTTAGCTTTTAGTAATGGAGTCGCCAATACCAAAAGCTTAACTGGACTAAACTAAGTAAACTAGCTTTTTTAGTAAAAAGCTAGTTTCTTTCTATTACTGCTCTTTTTCTAAATAAAGCAACAAATTTTGATATTGAAGTCGTATCAATATGGTATCACATTCACAGTTTATCACAGTCACAAATCCGATTACCTTACTATTATTATTTATTTGATAACAAGAGAACTATTGGTCCTACAGAGTTTTACTTGTGCTTAAATTAAAGCTAAGTAACTATGCTCTACAACTTCATTTGTCATAAGCAGCTCGCTAGTTATAAGTATTATTATACACTATTAAAATTTTACGTACAGTCATTTATTTAAAATGTTCAATATTTTTTCTAAACGGATAGAAATAAAGTTTGTAGTGAAGACCTTATATAAGAGGTTTCTTGTGCTCATCAATCAGAATAACACAAATACACATATGTAAACAAGTTTAATAGAAATTGTATCAAACCAGACGGCGGGATTCATTAGTGTTTACGGTTGGTTCAAATATTTGTCGAGAGTGTTGTCTCCCCACGCACAATGTTTGGAGTTTGCCTAACATGACGCAAACACACTTAATAATAATAATTAATGTATCATTACGTGTTCTTCTTACACACGTTGTAATTATTACATGGCGTGATATTTTATTAAACAAAACCAAAAGCGGAAATGGTTCATAGTTAATGATGCTTTTTTTGTTGTACACTACTACGTAGAGAATTTTGTAATTAGGTGCAAGGTAAAATCAAAGACAATTATGAAGGTTATGTATGAAAAGTAAAATGAGCCAAACATAATAATTCAAAAAAAAAAAACTTGTATGTTCATAGATACCTAGTAGGTATATGGCGATTGATTGGAAATGTTAAATGACTCCGTCAGCTAATTCGTACACAATATTAATGAAATTGATGAAAACATAGAAAGTAGGAATATATAATTCAGTAGTAACAGTAACAGTTCGTAACTCTATGGATGAAAATAATAGATTTCTAATTCAAGAAAGTGTATAGAACTACATAATTATTATAACCCTCCTTACAAAATAACATTAATGTAACTATTAATTACGTGATAGATAGAATGCAGAATATAAAAAGAGTGTGCGCATGCATATCATGTTTTTATTATACTTTTAACATTAGAATTGTAGAAGTGTTGCAGGAATATTCTGATGAATAATATCTCTGTAGAGGACACCGTATTTACACCTATATTCGGTATACATTAAAAGCCAGACAAAACATGAATGAGCATTACAAGTAGCTATAGCAATGATTAAGTTCATCAGAACAATTGACAATTAATAAGAGTTTGTAATATCAATACATTAAAGAAATAATTTCACAGAAAACTATTTTACCAATGAATGAAACTTCTGTTTGTCACTTCTCCTCATGAAACTGAATCAAAATTTATAATATATAACCTCTCATTAAATCTTATCGCATCGTTACAGTTAATAAGCCATTGTGCGCGGTGACGTCATAACCATGAAGTCACGACCATTCTACACTTTCGTACCTATCTACACTGCCTTACATTCACCCATCTCATTAACTTATTCTTCCACTTTGAAATACAATTACGGGCGTGTATACGCATCTTTAGGCTCCAATCTCACACGATTCTGGTCCGTATGCAAAAAATGATTAGGAAATGAATTCGCTTGCAAATTTCCGTCAAGTGATTTGGGAACGTCACGTCGTCGGTGCGTAGAAATCTGAAGAGTACCTACAGAATGTCGCGTTCGAGACACGTTTTCAATGGTTTTGTTTGTTTTTTAATGAAATTGAATTAATTAATTTTAAAAAGGAAACGTGAGGGAATATAAATTGGCACCTATAAAATTAATTTGTAATTTAGAAATGTCTGCACTCGAATTTCTTCGCTACATGTTTAATCACAATTGGAATCGCCCATTAAAATAAGCCCGTAGATATATTTTTATTTTATCGTCTTGCAAATATCTAAATTAATATAGACAGTTTAGAAAAGGGATGTATGAAGTTTATTTGACGATATTTTATTTATTATTTGTCCATTATCATGTTTTCTTCATAATTTTTGTAACATTTTTACACAGGTGATAAAATAAATTAATAAATGGGTAATATTTCCCAAGAGAATGGCCAAATACTGTACCCTAGGGTGCCCTAGGTAATATATAAGTATAGATATGTAGATATAAGATAGCCAGTCATCATTAAATTAATGTTAATTTATGAAAATGTAAATTTAAACATTTATCAGAAATCATTCAATCAATACGAAAATGGAGACTCGAATGAAACAATAGCTGACATTCAGAACGATTGCTGGGATATTCTTCAATCTACGTAGATAATGTCAAATTTCTTGTTGACGTCAGCGTTTGTTCAAGAGCGACACTTTGTTTTTTTTTTTACATATAATTGAGATTGACGAGATATCGTAATACAATGACGTAGTAAACGAACTTCAATTTCTTTTTTATATAAGTTGATCGTCTATTTCAGGGTTTCGCTACCTTTTTCCTAGGGCGACCTTTCACTACCGATTCCTTGTCAGTACTAAATTCTACTAATACTAAATTTAGTTAAATTTACTAAATAAAAGTAACCAAGAAAGATTTTTTTTTCATAGTTGTTTTCTCACTGACATGCGTACTAATTCTCTTTCAAATTATTTTGTAAGTATATATATGTCATATAAATTCTTCAAAGCAAAATATAACTTCTTGGATAATTTCGATTTTCCATGCTCATATTATCATAAATGCGAAAGTATCATATTATTATATTTGTCTCCTAAACCAGTCTAACCTTAATAATAGCATGAAATCTCTGTTCGTAGGCCACATTATATTATGCACTAGGTAGGGATTTCTTAAGTTTTTCTTAGATAATAATATTTCAAACAATTAAATAATCCTAACCTTCTTTCAGACCGTCAATTGCAATCTGAAACAATTTATCTGAAAATCAATAATACCGCCATATTGGTCATCGGTCCCTCACAAAAGGCCTCCCATATTTCGCGGTAATGGGTGGTTAGAAAAATCAGGAACGGAAATGCTATTTTTAAGCGCCTTTTACACATGGATGTGTTAAGTTATAAATAAATGATATTAAAACTATCACATACTTTTATCGTGACTATTACCTAGTATAAGTAGGTAACTAGTCTATCTGAAGTAGCTAGGTGCTTATTAGATAAGTACTTTATGTTTTTTAGCCTTTTTGCCTAATTTTTGAGTTAGGTATAATTATCCCGGAATGATTTATTATAAAATTGTCTCATAAAAGAATTACTTATCTTATTTCGCGTTGCGATTATGAATAAAGCATTTTTCTTGAATTGGGTTATATTTAGTATATTATTACCATTAACATCGTAGAAAGTATTGTAGAAAAACAGAGCAGATTTTTGTTTTTTGTTTTTGTTTTTGAAAATTTTGGGTGTTTTCATAATAAAAAGAGTTTTTTCTTATATTATTATATATATCGACAAAGCACGTGTGTGATAGCCTTAAAAGTTCGGGTTTACGCCATGGAGAAATGACACGCATCAATATCTAAAAGGTTCGGGAAATAGGTTCGGGTACTCTTAAATGTGACACGGCTTTCGAAAGCCCCTTAACAGGTAAACTGAGATGAAGGAAAGCTTTTTATAAACACACGTAAAACACAAAACATTCTACATTATTCAATTTGTTACTGCTTATTGTGTGTCCTTATAAATTTTATGTATAAAAACATATAAATAAGAGCATTTATTATTTATTATTTAAGTTATAAGGGCACAGTATTTATAAACAAACGGTAAAATCTGATGGTTAAGCGTTATAATAAGTAACGTGCGAGTATTGTTTTGGTTACGATTAGTGTATGCAATTTTTTTTTTTTTGAGAAATATTACACAAAAGCCTTTCTCGTTTATCCCTCTTTCCATTAGTGAAAACTATATCAAAATCCGGTGGTTGGTTATGAAGTAGTTAGTGGAGAAACAGTAGACAGACGCAGACAGTTTGGGCACCTCTTGGTTGCAATTTTTTTAAAGTAGATTTTAAAAATTATCTATAAATAAATTACTTAAAAAAAAAGGTATAAAAGCAGATGCGGAAAGCGACTTCAATTTATACTTTACTAGCTGCTGCCCGCGACTTCGCCCGCGTAACTTTTTAAATTATATACTAAAACCTTCCTCGAGAACCACTCTTTACATTGGTGAAAACAGCATGAAAATCGATGCAGTAGTTTTTGAGTTTATCGCGAACAGACAGACAGACAGACGCAGCGGAGGACTTTGTTTTATATTATAAATGAAAAATAAATATATAACAACCCTAGTCAGCGTAGAAAGTAAGATACCGCTTGATGCATTGTTGCTATAACACTTTCGCTGGGCGTTAGTTTTTTATTTTATTATAAGTACTTGATCCCTCGGGAACAGTACTTTTTTCTGGATTAAAAGTACCCTATGTCCTTTTTCAGGCTCTAGACTACCTGTGTACCAAATTTCATTTAAATCGGTTCAGTAGTTTTGGTGTGAAAGCGAGACAGACAGACAGAGTTACTTTCGCATTTATAATATTATAAAAATATAAAAATAAAATAAAATAAGCCATTATTGCTGTTGTGTTAACAATATTATACATTATACTTTGCCTACATACTAATATACTCTAAATACAATATAAAACAGCTAAAAATATAAACTTTATTACATAATATCGGCAATCGGTTTTTCAACTCTAACAGCTTGTCCTGAGACAAAGGCCTCCTCTAAAGATTTCCAAGGTCTTCTATCTTTGGCCAATCTGAGCCACAAAGGATTATAATATTATATTGAATATTAAATATATTAAGTAAGAATAAAAGATAAAGAATTCAAGATAAAGTAATACATTTATAGAATACTCTTAGGAAATAACAGTTTCTTAAATAGAATACACATCTCTACTCAAGAGCACCTTGATAAATAATATTATGCAAGTCATGGCTAGCAATTTTTATATATATGAATCTTTCCTATTACGCGTACTCTCACGTTTTTCCCTTTGTCCAATATTTCTTTTGAAGAAAATTCGAGGATTCTGACAATACTAAAATATACCTTTGTATTTATTGTTGTGCCTCCTCTTCCCTTAGGATGAGAGTAGGCTAAGGATAAAAATATTGTTAGGCGGGTTAGCCTTGTGGACCTGGTAATCTATTTATACATTATCTACTTTTTACATACGAATTCAGCTATTGGTAAAATAGTAACTATTGGTTAAATAAAATACTTGAAAAATATTTTTAGTATAATTTCAACATTTAGGGAACTTTCTACTTATAATAATCTGATTGTGTAGTTATATTTGAAAGTAGTTTGAAGACAATAAGGTCACTCTTATTTAATTATTATCTGTCTTTCTATAACTTAGTCGCTTTTATAAATATATTAAGTTGATACCTATGTAGTACTTGGGTACGTATCTCTTCACCACAATTTCAATATTCGGTAAAGGGTTTCTGCGGTTTGTTGAACTTGAGAGAACCTAAGTTTAGCATCACTTTAATTAATTAATTATCTCCCGTCGTATTCAAAGATTACGGCTGAATTCTATTAGAGGCTTGAAATCCTGAAAACTGCGGCGCACCACACAGAGACGGCTACACTTGTTACTTGCCCCGGACCTCTTGGACACTGAATAATAGAAATTGAAGGGACGACCGAGAAACGCCAGTAACAAGCTCTGCAACATCGAGCTAAGAGGATTTTGGGTGGAGTGGTTTTCTTGACGTCACAAGGCAACAAAGGAAAGTTACAATTTTGCTTTTTGACATCAAAATAAAATCCAAATATGTAACATAGATCAACATTAAGTTAAGTGAAATTAACTATCTAACTATACTAATATTATAAAGAGGAAAGATTTGTCTGTTTGTTTGTTTGTATAGAATAGGCTCCGAAACTACTGGACCGATTTGAAAAATTATTTTCCCATTAGAAGCCGACATTATCCGTGATGAACATAGGATACTTTTTTACCGCGGGGAAATGCTTAATTCCTACGGGAAATCTAAAATAAAAGTAAATACTAGCGGCTTGGCCCGGGAGATAGCGCTCTATCTATCCAAAATACGGTAGATGGCGTTTTATACTTTTCTACGCGGACGAAGTCGCGAGCACCAGCTAGTATGTATATAAAACTGTTGCTGATAAAGGGAGGCTAGTTAGTTAAATTTTACATTCATTAAAACGTCATATTGCGCGGAGGGAGTACCCCATGGGGCAATTTGTTTATTGTAAAATAATATAAAATGTATACTACCTAAGTATTTATTATTAATGTCTACCATGAACTTTATGAGCGATTTTTCCAATTTCAAGAATAAACATATTTTATTAAAACGTACGTTTAAATAGAAGATTCCATTTCTCACATTTTATTTCGACTTTTTTTAATTTTATGACTTTTTTTATTGTATATATATTTATGACATGTATGACGACGATGGTCAAGTTAATGAACTTCTCGAATTTGTTGCTGACCTTTGTTACAAAAACATTACCCTGACCATTACAATATATACCTTTTCTTTTTTCGGATAATGTAAGACCACATCTCGCAGTCGGCTTTCGTAGATTTATGTATTACGTGTGTGAATTTCAGAAGAAGCTCCTACAATCGACCCGAGCACAACGTCCGTCTCTTGACGAACTGTATCTGCTATTGTTATATCGCGTAGGTACACAGAAAACTAAATTATATTTACATATATGTGTTCATAGATTTAATTGTACGTGTTCATATAATTTTAAACTCGATTCAATATAATTTTTATTATATACATTAATATTTTATAAGTAGGTTTCAAAAACTAACTCATCTCTAGATTACACTAAGTATATCTGACTACTCTTGTGATTTCATATTATACTAATTAATTAATTATTATAACTACGTCGTCGGAACTATCTCCGTCTTTGTAGACCGATTTCTTCAACTATTGAGTTGTTTTAATATTGGCATAAGGAACAAAACCGCGGCTCCTAACTGTTGACCTTTTAAACAAGCTTAGAGTTACTCCGAGTGCTATGGGAAGGGCTAATCTCGAGGTTTCTCTGCATGACAAGTTTCGAGAGGTTTTCCACTTGCGGCCGATACTGCGATAGCTTCTACTCTGGGCCTGTTACCTCAGATTAAATAAGAGTTACCTGTTACTGTACAAGACTTTGGGACGCATTTTAGAGTCTCTGATTTGATCCTGATCACGGCTCTGATTCTGTATGGCAAATACGATTCCACACTCTTATCTTAATTTTTCAATAAACGTCATAAATACAATAGTACATTGGTTTCTGTGAAATCATAACGTGCCATAGATAATTTGTCTTGGGGCATAAGAATAGAATAGAGACATAAGAATTCCATGACACGACAAGGCAAGACATTAGACGTGGTTTGAAAAAGAGCGTGGAATCGTTGTTGGCATACAGAATCAGGGCCCTGTTAAAGCATTAAATGTGTAATTATGCCATCCAATAATATTATAGGGGAAGATTTATATACATATATGTATGATCGGTACAATATTATCAAATGCGGCAAAAGCTCGAAAGCGCCATGGAAAATACGGCGCCTACGCGTTCCTCGTTTCCTTCCTTCGCTCTCTTACAAATAAGTTACGAAGGATTACCCGGTAACTAATGCGCACCACTTAGCGAGTCTAGTCTAGTATATAAAAGTCATTGTGAAGATTAGATATAGTTTAAAAACTAATATGCAGAGTTTGGCACATAGACGCAAAGTTGCCAGTCTATGTGTCTTTTATAAGATGTACTTCGGAGAGTATACTTAGAAGCTGCATGAGCTTCTGAGTTGGTTCGGAGCGGCTGGTTACCATCGTCATCTTATCGAAATCCTTCTTTTTCGGACCAAGCGCTTTAAAACATCCTTTATAATGTGCACTGCCAAGGTTTGGAAATCTGCTGGCGTTTGTATTTCCAAGCTCATATCACCCAAATATTTTCAAAGTTCGAGTGAATAGGCTGAGCTTGCTCCATCATAGACCTCATCCTTGCTACCCAGCTGGTTGTTGACCAACAGCAAACCCATCTCTAATAAAAAAAAGTTAACACTGTCTGTCCCTCTGAATGTACGCTTTGATATTTTAAACTACGCAACGGATTTTAACGCGAAAAGAGCGTTATTCTTTAACGTAAGGTTTTAAGATAATAAAGATATTGAGATAGGACTCAAGAAGTGTCTGACGCTTTCCATATAATGCATTTAATTCTGCCTCATCGCTCTTATAATGTCGCGTGCAACAGGTGAGCGGCTGGCGACAGGCCAGGCGCAGCGACAAGGAACAATTCTGGCACAAATCTTACAATTCTCTCATCTAATATTGTATCTGTATAAATGTTGACGCCGCCGCATAATTTGTCAATTTTTAAATAACTACTGCCGAACTTTGTCTTCGTCAGTCGAAAGGTATTCGTCTGTTCCACTGCTAGGCTAGCATTGTCATTGTGAAAATTTCACTGAACCACCTCACAAAGTATGTGCCTTACTTTAAGCTTATTATGGCTTACATCACAATCAAAGTTAGTTACCGCCAATTACCAAAATTTATCTAAATAATTTTACCTTTCAATAGATTGGTATAATGCCGGTGTACAGAATGTGGTGAATAAACACAAGTTAATAACAAACTAATAGAAAGGCACTTTCAATGAAAATTATAAGCCGTGCACTATAATTTAACGTAACATGTAACGTAAGTTAGGTATTACCGTGATCACTAATAGATAATTGACAATAATAAATTATATCACAACTACATAGTCAAGTATATTAGTCACATTTTCTTTAAAAGTCCCCGATGAATAGTTCGTTTGTCTATTGTGTTTGTAAAAATTCAAATTATAATAGAACAATAATTATTTAGTTTACAATATTGCATGAGACTTTTAATTTGCGCAGCTGTCCAGTGATCACTTACTGTCCTCACATAAAACCCGTGTTTTATTCGTTAATGTCATATGAAATAGTCCAGGAATTGAACTCTCTCAGCCACATACCCTGATTGGCGATTGGCCAATGGCTAACTCCTTGTCACCTAGCAACGCTGGCGAAGATTAATGGACGTGCAATCTGGGCACAGCTTGTGTGGGCGTAGCTATTGTTTTACTAGCCAATCAATGGTCAACTGATGCCTGTCAGTGGGAGGATCAGTATTGGTCACAATTGTCATGCTCTTGGCAACATTCTGGTGTCGGTTGTGGTGTTGGTTCTATTTCGAAAACTATTACAATAAGTTCTTCAACCGTTACCATTATATCTTGTACAATTACATACTTTATTTTATAACTTTTTGCTTTATCCATTTTATACGTAAAGTAGGTAGCCTATTTCCCAAAATAAACTAAAAAATGTTTTTTGAAAGCCATAATTAATTATCAAAACGCATTTTTTGTTTTGTAAAATGTGTGGTTTTACAACCTTGAACAGATAATAAAAACCTTTAAAAAATCTAGGCAAAACGTAAAAAACCAAAAAATTGATTTCATCTTAATTGAAAAGATATGTTCCAAAGTATTATTAAGATACTTGTCGGATTGAACACGAACAAAAGATCGAAGCAACAGCTGAAAACAATAAAACATCAAATGAGATTGTCCAAGAACTAATTATTTTAAAGTTAATCGTCTGTTTATTGCAACCGCGTCGTTTTTTTCTACCATCGACAAAAGGAAGGAACAATAAAAATGTCGTCATGAATTAAACGGCTTCTTGATTTGTTGGTCCAATTCATTGGCGGCGAGAAATGAACTTGAATGAAATGAATGAATAGAAATGAACGTTTGGTCTAGTGGCTAGTAACCCTAGCTTAACCAAACGGTCGCGGGTTCGAATCCAGCTAGGGGCAAATGTTTATGTGTTAGCATTTTACCTTTATACCTGAGTCATGGATGTTTTCTATTTATTATATGTATGTATTTACAAAAAAAAGTAATTAATGTAGTATATCAGCTGTCTGGTATCCATAATACAAGCATTATTTGCTTACTTTGGAACTAGATGGTGCTGTGTGGAATGTGTGAAGATATATTTTAAACAAAAAAAAAAGATATATTTTAAACTTTTCAAAGTTGGCTCTGGTCTGGATCTTGAAAAGTAGGAGCAGGGCACACTGCGTTTGGGCAGCCAATCTGGGCGGTAGTAACCACCCCCTTACCGAAGACCACTGTGAAATAATAGCTTGTGTATGCTGTTGTGTTTCGGTGAGTTAGGCCGGCCATAAAAAGTCAATTGGCTTTAAAGAATGCCCAGTGAATTAATTTAAGAAAAAACGCTTTAATTTTTCACTTAGGCAACAAAACACATTATTCGAACGCTTTGTGTTTGGGAATAGCTTTCAGTAGACAAATATTTAAGAAGATAGAATTTAATGACACACTACCTATTGAATTTATTCTTTGTAGTAAATCAAGCAGGGCATTATTAGACTTTACATTATTAAAATAATGTGGATGTATATTTTTAGAAAATTAAGAAGTTTTCTATCATTCAGCGAGATATTTTAATCTCAGTCCGCTCAATTTTCCACTAATTTTAAGACTATAATTTAGTCCCAGATTGACTTTGCATACTTTGTTCGAAGTAGATTTAATTTCTAAATTCATATATTGTATCATTTTGTCAACAACACATGAATTTATTTACCCGTTGATACTTGATAGAGCGAAATTGGTGAGAAAAGTGACGAGATTCAAAATCTGCTTAGTTACGTAGTTAACCATTCCATCCATTAAAGCTCGTTCACATTACAAATAAAGTTTTTTAAGTCACATTATTTCTGTATGTAAAGTGAGATCATCTGTATCTCACTATATATATAAATCATCATCGATTGAGGTAGTTGATGATCCCCCAATTATTGCGAGAATGAATATAAAGTGTAATGTTTCGATAAATGAAAACAATTAATAATGGTTGTCGCGCTTAGGGAATTTCCCACGGCGACACTGACTAAATTGGTGTTGGAAATACTAAATATGAAAAATATGTTGGGCGCCAGTGTAGCCTACCGGAAAATAAAACAAGCAGCGTGATCGGTAAATAAAAAAAATATATTTTACGCGCTCAAGGGTAGGCAACACAAAGTGTAGGTCGTGGGTGATCGGCCAATCTGTCTCCTCAACGCAGCGTGCAGGCACTCCCCTGTATGATCCGGCCGTCGAAGGTGGTAGATGCGACCCAGGCGGTGCGTGTCCTGCTGATGTGATGATGATGGTAAGGCGGCGATGCAAAGCCGGCAACGGATCTAATGCGACCCGGCGCCGGCCGACGAATGCAGTTGCATAAGACCAGCAACGAAACTAATGCGCTCCGAAGCTGGTCGATGAATGCCGATGTACTCGGAGGATACTCGGCCCGGGGAATGGTAGGCCCAGGGAATGCTTGCCCCGGAAAATGCTCCTGAAATCGACAGCACCACAAGATTACGCTCTGGCACATCTACCCTTCCGATCCGGATACCCCACGACGGCAACAGGATGAAAATACCCGCATAGTAGCAGTAGCATTGCCGCAGTGGTGCATGACCAGAACGGAGTTTACAAAGCAATTTAAATGAGAAAGCAAAAATGAAATGTGTGAAAAATAAAATATAATTTGAAATAAAAAAATATTAATTAAGTAGATAAAAAAAAATATTAAAATATTTGATGAAGCTACAAAAAAAATAAGCAATTTAAATATGTAATGAAACTTACAAAATTGTGTGCCATTTAAAACTTACACTAACGCGGGAGATTCAAATTATACGAAATATTAAACTACATAATTACTAAACAGTTAATTAGACCGCACCACTCAACTAATGCGCTGAGTGGCGCGGACCGTCCGTCTCTCGGCTACTTTGCCGACTGATGCTTTAATTTCAAAATCAAGATCAAAATCCGTGTTGTAGGTACCACCCGCGCCGGCGCAATTGCATTTGTTGCACGCCGGGCGTGTACCTACTTACTTTAGTTTTTCAATTACCTTATTTTTTAATTTTATTTATTTATCAATTTATTAATCCTAATTTCAACCATGTAACGCTTCGTTACATGGTTGTACCATTGTCGTCCATAATGTTCGATAATCTCAGCTAAGAGTTATTGCCGTCGACTGTGCCCGACCTATATAGTTTTAGAACGATATCGAGACGTATTTCGAAACCGAGCCATTGTTGTTTTAATACCGTCTTATAATTCACTTACACTTTACACAATGTAGAGATACCTATGTAGAGTTATAGATCTTTTATACCAATATAATTGTGTAAAAAAATCTCAGTCTTTTGTAAAAATTAATCTCAATATTTTATAGGTTATGAGTGCTATGTGGACGAAAGATCTACACGCTAACAGCAGACACAGTCTGCATCCTGATCGGTTTTTCTCCTAGGATTTTTATAGTTGATCAGAACTTACTTGATCTACTACTGCTAACAAAAATAGAGTAGCGTGATGGATTGTCATAGCATATACTTCACACAGAAGGTGCGGACAGAAAAGAGTAGGTTTTTTAAATTAATTAAGCTATTTTTAAGCTAGTGGGAGGAAAAGATTAATAGTATCATAAGAGTATAATGTAACTTCTAAAGTATTCAACTAACCTAACCTAATAAAATTACGAATTCATCGCCTTTGAGTTCAACTATAAATACGAGAAAGATTGATATATGGTATCATATAAATAGAAAAGCGACCATCTGTATGTACGTCTGGAGTCATTTTTTATCATCATTATCATTACGCTGGACGCGTACGCAGTGCGCAAGTAGGGCACTCAACTCTCGATCTATTTCAATACTTATTGTACTACCAAATATACATATATAACTATGCGTTGGTCTTTGGCATTGGTGGCATTAAATAAATTTTTGGAATGTTACTTCAGGAAACTGTTTTTAATTTTTCGGAATATGTATCTTAGGTATAATACATACTTTTAATATTAGAAATTAGGACCTATACAAAGCTATTCTAATTTCACCGCTCTTTGCCTTCGTTCTATCGCTGTCATGGGAGCAATTAAGTATTTTTAAATAAAGGTCTTCAAATAGGCTGACGGTCTACTGAAGGATAGGTGATGCAAGATTAACACAACGTCACAGCGGTGCCGCAAATCTGCTGTCGACCTTAGTAGGATTCGAAGGGATTATATGATTGCTGTTACTGCCACCCAAGGGCAGCTTGTCTTTCACGAGAATCTTTTTTTTTTTTTAATGAAACAATGTCACATGCATAGCCTAGTGTTTCAACTTTGTCTAAATTTATACTCGTACGTTTAAGTACTATGAGTAATGTACTGACCACCGCAATATAGCGTGATCAAGTTCATACGCAAATCATGACATTACGAGAAATACAAGTTTTTTAAAATTCTCTTTTTCGGACGGCGACAGATGACTTGGCATAAAACCAAAACGTGTCGATAATTTGGACCTTGGCCAAATGGAAAGTTAAGGAATGGTAACAAATCGACGCATCTGTCTCTAACATAATACACAAATGTTAGGTGACAGTTAAATGTAAGAATGTGTCTACACTAACTAAAATGTTTTAATAATTGCCAATAGTGTCGAAATGGACAGTTTATAGTTACTGGTTTTACTTTAGTCGTGCGAATCCTAAGATATATTAGAATGTATTTGCAGAAAGTTTTTCTTTTTATAGTATCCATTACAAGACAATCACTGTCGCAGTCAGCATAGTATCTAACACAGATGATATAGGTACTTCATACCCAGGCAACACATAGGCCAGATAACAGTATGAAATTCACAAATTATTCAGTTGAAAGCTTTGTTATAAGGGTATTAGAGCTGACAAGATAGGCAAATGCTGTATTGAATGATTTTTGGGCTATTATGGGCTTCTTGTTGCTTATTCAGCTACTATTCAGCTATTATGTTGCTACTATACAGCTTAAAGCAATTTATTTTGTGCCCAAATTGCTTGGATAACGGCTGATAACGGCAAAGAATATTCAGCCATTCTGTGTTGCTTGGGTAGTTACTGCACAGTCACTAATAACTGTTGCAGGAAATAGGTATTTTCTAGCGTACATCAAAACATAAGGCTAAAAACTGTCCAGAACGTTTGCCGGAATATAATCGCAACTCGAGTTCCTAATATCTTCCCCAAAGATTAGTTTTACGAGTTCAACTTTATAATTCTACGAACTATATCTTCTATGTTTGTCTTCTATTTTCATCTGGGTTTCCTCTTCACGAACTCTGTTCCGCTGGAAAACTCCGAGCATAGCTATTTCTAAACAATGACCAATGGTCACCTCAATATGTAGAGAAGAAATAACTCTTCGTTACTTCTCGAATTCGATACATAATTATTTTGTTATTTATTCATGACGCCAATCAAAAAATATCATATTGCCAGATCAAAATTTGGCCCTCACACAGCACTGATAAAACTCCAACGTTTCACGTATCGGAAATAAATAAATGCTGAAATGAAATCCTATAAAAAATCGGATCACCCAATTGGCCGAATGCCCACCATCCTTGTAGTGAACCAGAAACGTGCAGACCACATTAATATTCATTTATTAGAAATAGTTACCATCACTTCGATTAGTGTGCACTCGAATATGCTACTTAATTGTGATAATAAGAATAATATTTTGGCTTTGGAAGTTTTAACGCGATTCTAGACCATTCCTAATTATCTTTGTCGTCATTTGCCAATAACTTTTAGTCTCTCATATTTCCTTGTGATACTTCTCACCAGCTAAGCTATTCCGATATTACCTATATAGAACAGAAAACAGCCATTTACCTATTACAGCAAAATTAATATAGTAATTTAGTAAACTATAGGAGCCACATTTTTAATTAAATGATTTACACATCTTAATACGTTATATTATATATAAATCCTTACATAACGCTTAAAATTGATAAGAACCTATCCGCACGCATACATCTACTGGTAAATTTGATTAATCTATTGAGAGCGCGGAAATCTTGTTTTGCAAGTTCCGCATAATCCTGCCCCAGATGTGACATGTACAGTAACTGTAATCATCATAAAGTTCATCTATGATTTAATTGAGGAATCTGCCATACATTTTCAATAAGTATACCGTCACTTGAAACCACGAAAATACTAAAGAATTATTGAAAGGAGAATTCAAAATTTAACTAACGAGTGCGTTTATAAAGTCATTGTTCATAGTATTTTCTTCAAATATCTGCCTTTTTTATATATTTTTCACGCAAAAAATTTATTTTATTCGTATATAAACACAAAAAACTTAAATAAAAAGAATTATGCTTAACTTAAAATTGTATTAAAAGTTCACTTTTTTACATTTATCACAGATTTTTTTTTCAATTCGTCCTTTCCATCAATTTCAGAATTTAAGATTTATTTGGTGCCAGTTCTTTGAGCCCGAGAATTTATATGTATATAGTCTTGTAAATACAGAACAACGAACAACATCGTAGCAAACATGAATGTTACAACCCTTTTATTGCTGTTGGTTGGTAAACACATTATGCCAAAGAGGACCTTTGACAAGATAAAAGGATGGTAAGGTATGAAGATGATAAAGGAAGGTGGGCACTTGGCCTGGTGTGATGTTTTAGAAGATATACCACGCCAGTCTGCCTAGCACCATTTATCATGGAAAAAAAATCATTTGTCATGTATTTCCTATGTTATAGCTTAACAATGAAGCACTAATGCAAACTGCGACGCAGTAAAAACGTTGAACGTTCGTCAACTGTGGGGAATGAAACATCGTACCTACGAGATGAAACAATGGATACAATTTCATTTCCCTAAAAGATTAATAACAGCCACGATAAATCTGACGAGCAGACTTTTTTTTCACTAGAAACATACAATAAAGAAACAACAATATTGAATAACACAGAATCTATTGATGAAGAAGATAGTTCGTTCCAAATCGTCGTAGAAATATTATTTGCAATTTATCTACCGTTTAAAATATATTTTAGAAAATATTGTCAAGTAATATGTCCGTAAAGTAAGGGGCTCAAAAACAAACTTAATAAAGCAGCCTTCAAATAACCTTCAAAACCCTCAGTTCATAACAAATTCATATGTAATGGCTTAGACGTCGCCCGTCGTATATTTTTATGTAAACATTTCTATTGAAAGTGCAGACGTGAACGGAATTGAAAGATCTGCGATTCATTCCCTGTCGTTAAAATTAATATGTAAAATATTTTTGCACACAGATTATATTTTTCTATAATATTAGTGAATATAATTCTCTCTTTCTCTTACTCTCAGTGTCTCTTTAGTCCTGAAGGTTGGCCGTTAACTCCCTGAACCTTTCTCTGCCAAGAGCCAACTGTAACAGTTGCTCGTCATGACTAGCTGGTGCCCGCAACTTCGTCCGCGTTGAAAAATAAATAAAAGCTACCTGAAAATTTATCAATATCATCAATCAATACTAATAATATATCTATCTGTAAGGGTTGGTCATGGAGTAAGTTACTTTGTTTTAGGCTCTATACATTAATTTGTTAATATGACGCTTGAGATCTATATAGCTGTGACGTAATTGGGGCAACAGTGGCGCCGCGACAATGCTTTATATCTTTCTATGATCCTTCGGGAACAGTAGGTCCTTTCCTGTGTATCCCTGACAACGTGTATGCAAACTTTCATGATGACTAGTTATGGCGTGAAAATGTAAGACCGACAGATTTATTTTTACATTTAAAATATTTGTATACGTAGATTGATAGACAAAATTAGACACACTACGAAATTGAAATTAGATATGGAAAGTAATTTAACTTTTATATTTTGATCCTTATTTCCTTATCCTTATTTTTATTTGAGTAAAGTGATTTTTATCCTTACTTCCCCTAAGAATTACCCGGAATTGTAAATCCTTCCTAATAAATATAATTTACAAAAATGTCAAATATTTTGTCATGTCTCGAGGGAGTTTTGAGGAAGTACGCGGCTTCAAATTATACGACAATTTACTTATATCAAGTGGCCCATCCTGCTAACGGTCCATTTGATCTGGTCCTTTATTAAGGATGGTATACACATCTTTTGCAATATTGGAATTGAAGTATCATTTCTAGTGACTGGCAACTTGCTTTGTAATTCAACTTTTTACTGTCCGTCGCTCTATCGATGCAAAGTTCCACTACATTTTTCAATGTGCATGCATTTGTATGGCCAATAACAAGCCGGTGTAAGGGGCACTATAATATTAATAGTTCTAAGAGGCGAAGTTAAATTGAGATGTTAACAAGCATCTGGCTCGAACCACTATCAACTAACTATTGTAACTCGAATTTGTTCTGAGATTTTGACGTCTAAGTTTAAATTGAAAAATGAGCTCGAACTCGTTTTTCTTTTTCATTTTAGTTCATACTTAACTTTTTTTAATATTTAAAGACCAGTGATATGCCATGAACAAAGGAGTATGTAGACTTGTAGATGTAAAAATACGAGCAGTTTGTAGGATGCATAAAACATGAAACATTCACGAAAAGAACCCACTTTTTATTAACTTTGGAAATATGATATATGGAATTATTTTTCTAAATTTTATCATGAGCACAAAAAAAGTATTATTCTGTGACTTATTATTCCGTATTTTCGAAAACTTTTGGTTACGACAAAATCTCGGATATTACGGTACCTACCTAACCTACGTCTAGATCGGTGTTTACTCTAACTTTAGCAACGTGTATTCGGTTATTTGGACGCATAAAATTTATTCATTGCATATGCAATGAATGGATGAAATTAAAATTCAATACAACAATTGCTGTATTGTTACTGTAAAAAAATTATCTTAGTGACCCTTAAAATTATTTAGACTTGAGAAGTCGTTACAAAACTTTAAAATCATATAAAAAGCAGATGATATGAAGTGAACATGAACTGTCATGAAATGACTCGTGAGGTTCGTAGAGGTTGACAAGTGTTTCAATTAGTTGAATGGACGCCTGATATCCCTATGCCTACGCTCTTGAAGCAAAAAATTAATATGTTGCATTGCAACACCTGCACTACAATGATTAAAATTCAAATAAGGTTTTATTTTTAAGTCAATAACTGTTGTTGGCAACCCTAACATCCTCTTCAATATAAATGAAATCAATATGGACTCGATTCCATCCCAGTGCGTCGTAAACATCGACTATTACTACCTACCTAACAACCCACGTCCCTGTTCGGGGATAAAAATATGGCTAATATTATAATTATAAAAAATACCTTAACGAAAATACATATTTATTAGTTTTCATTCATGTAAATCTCAGAAGTAATTTTCAAAAAATGGGTAATATTAAATAGACATTGAGGTACAAACGGCTAAAATAAATTAGATTAGTTTAATTTTTATGAATTGTTTTCGCCATAACCTCTCTATATACGTTGAAAGTCTTGGAAAAGTGAAACGTAACTACGTCTAGTGCTGTACTTAAGTAAGAACTATATAATACGCAAAGGAGAAAAAAGTGGCGCTGAAAATGCATGTGGCAAAGCAAGGGGTAAAGTCCCCTTGCTTTGCCACAAGTTGGACAAGAGTATTAAGAAAATGAGGTCAATTCGCTTGCACTACAATGCTATTAAAAATATTAAGTCCGTTTGCCGTCTCTAACCTGGCACTTTACTTTACCCACAGTGCCCATTCAAGGGACTTACGCCTCGGCGCGTACAGTTAACGAGCCTAATTTTTTTTCCAACATTTCTCACGTATAATTTCGCGGCCAAAGGAATATTATTCAGGATACGTTTAAAGCCTTAACGCCCCCGCATTGAGCAAGAAAAATTCCACATTTAAAAACCTTTTTTAATCCTGACGTTAATAAACTGACCTCCGTAAATAAAATAAATACTTATAGAATGAAACGAGATTTCTTTTGAGATTTTTCAAGAAATGTTTCGTGGCAAAGTATAAGGTTTAATAGAGCCAGTTATTTAATTTGTTTCAATTTAATTTGTATCTGTCTGTCGCTTTAAGATTCTGCCAAAAGTAAGAATTTTGTTATACGCCTTAACAAGTAATTTTAACTGAACTTTTTTTTATGTAAATATAAGAAGGCAGGCTGACGGTCCTATTGATGGTAGGTGTCTACTGGTTAATGTCATAGGTGCTGCAACTGTGAACATTGAACACTGTAAAACTATTGAACATAGGTACTTTCTTTTCTTTCTTTATTTTCTATTATTTTCTTTTCTTACAATAGATTTGTTATATCATATTTGGTCGATTATGGCCGATTGAAGATATCTAAGGTACGGGTACAATATATGCTTCAATGTCTTTTAAATTTAGTTAACTCCTTCAACAAACGTAATATAAAAAGAGATTGTAAATAGAAAGTCCTAAAACATAATATTTCAACGATGTTAGATTGTAATTAAAATTGTACTCGACATCTTTATAGCGAAACCCTCAAAACTGTCAACACTTAACATGAAGTTCAAACAACCACGCTAAGCAGGTTAGTTAGGATAGTATTTCACTTTTTCTGCCTTTTACTGCAAACATTAGGGGAGACAGTAGGCCATCTATAACTTCATATTATTTCTAATATTATATTGGCTACTATTTTATAACAGCGACTGACTGGCGTAAATTGTTTATTAACGAGTTTAGAAAAAAGTGTATTTGTTTCTTGGCCTCATATATATAGGCAATATATTTTTACAATCAGAGCTGTTATCAAGAGTCGACCTGGAAATTAAAAGACTTCGAACCTTTGCATGTTTGTTGCATTACACTATGCAAAATGATGTAAGGTTTCCCTTCAAAGTAAATTTATGAGTGAGCATACCTACTGCCTTTATACTTTCTTTAATAGTAAGAGTCTTGACTCCATCCTCCCCCAAAGCTTTGAGGTTAATGAGCGTTGCGCTGTTTCAGCTCTTTTATTTTCTTAAAACATTAACATTGCCAGCGGAATCGTGAGAAGGCACTTGTTTATTTGCTCTCAAAATATAATTTGCTTTGTATTTACTTTGAAATTTGTGTTTTTTTTTTTCTAAAAGGTTTTATTATCATTACTATTACAATTCTTGTATTTTTTATAATAAGTTTTTTTTCTATCTTTTTCAAAAGAATTTCCCTGTTCAGATCTACTTTAAATATTGTGTCTCTCGCTCATTCAGCAATACATTTTAATATTTAAGACGCCTCTTCCATCTCTGTATGTACGCTTAAATCTATTAAATTACACAAACGGATTTTAATGCGGTTTTTACTAATGGAAAGAGTGTCAAAGGGGTAACTTTTAACACTAGTATGAACCCGCGAGCCAGGTTGTTAGTTGGTATTAAAATTATTACAACAAATAAATTTATTCACATAATTAAGTAAGAACAGACTGCCCTGATCTGAACACATTATACCAAAGACAAATTTGCTCATTACCTTAATTCAACAAAACACAATAATATCCAGTATGACTTAAGCCCTCATATACTCCCGTAAAGGGAAACACTTGAATATGTGTCAGTACTCTATGGAGGTCTTAGTTAACCGGTCGCATTATGCAGGATTCTTATTCAACATTTCGCTCAAGGTGTTTTGTATTCCTTGCTATAATTTGTAAAATTAACGTCGGAATTTTACTCGTTACGACAGCTAATCTAGTGTTAAGACTTAAGTTTTCTCGAACAGGCCCGCTGCAAGCCCTCAACGTGAAAATCTTAAACTCTCCAACCTTCAGCTGCTAATTGTCCGTAAAACTTTTGCTGCTTACCTGAATAGATGTAATCATTGCAAATAGAAACGCAAACGCTGACATTTTCATAATTTAAAGTACGTTTATATCTTTTGAAATCTTCAAGAATATTTTAATATATTTTTGACTACTCAAATCCTGTTTTGACATAATCTTTCTGGCACAATGAAATCCCATTAAAAATACAAATGAAAATACAGACAATGAAACGTCATTAAATTAAAACATTAAATATTACGTCTGACACAAAATTTTGCTGCTTATAATTAAAAGGATGACTTTATACAGAATCTTCCAAAAGATTTATACCAAAGGCAAACACTATTTTAATAATACATTTTTACTATAAACAATAATTTACTCTACTATATTATAATACTGACACTCGAGACTATTGCCTGCTTTACCTATGCTTTATGCCTAGGTATGAAAATTCCGCTTTCCTGTTAAAACAGACGTCGTTGTAAGTAATTTATTTTTGGCAGAGTGGTTATTTTACTTCGTAAATGTACATTTAATAGCTGACCGTGTAAACAGAAGATTAAGAACCTGCACAAGGTCAAACCGTCTCAACAAAGTCTAAAGCAACTAGGTCGAGGTGTGCCTTTACAGACTTGATAATACAGAACACTGTGTAAATTTAGAATTCTATTCCAAGAAAATTATAGATCACCCCAGATCCAATTGTCGTATTTCGCTGTTGCGTTGAGTGCCAAAGTTTTGTAGGTTACACAAGACATTGTGGAGGTAACTTCATGGAATGCAAACTAAACAATAACTATAGATAGTATATTAGTTTCAGAAGTTGTCGCTGAACAAGAACAAATGCCAGAGACGAAGTTATAATTTAATAGACTGCATCTGATCAAATAATAAGTTGGAAGTAGATTCCTGTAGTTAAGTGCATGTGTTCACACTTTAAGGCGAATAGGACTTAGCAGAAAAGCGTTATGTTCGTAGCCTAATTTGCCTTCTTAAAGTAAAATTAAAACTAAGACAAAAATACATTTAAAAAAAATTGAATCGATCAGATTTAATGAAGAAAATCTATTTCCTGAAATAACGCACGGTCCAAAACTCGCATTCTCTTATGATAAAGTGGTTTTCATTAAGTGATGGTTACTGTCAGCATTCTTTAAAAGAAAGTAAGTAATAAAATGTAAAAAAAATACGAGAGAACTTTTAAGAGGTAAAAGATTATAGTAATATCAAAGAAAATCCAAACCCACCAGCTGTCGAAAGAAAATTTTCTTCAATGTAAGAATAAGTATATTGGTATTACATTATTATAATTTCAAATGTCTAGACTTGGTAATCCTCAATAGGCTTTGGATTTGACTTCAATCCACATTGGATTTGACTTTTTGATGAAAACTTTTATTTATTTAAAATCCTTACATAATTCATACCTACTTAATAATAACTTATATCTTTGTTAATGCCCTTTAAGAAACTGAGTAGATTTGGATGAAATTTGGCACAAGTATAGTTGATTACCTGGACTAATATATAGGATACTTTTTATCCTGAAAAAATGTTAGGTTTCGGTTGATCGTCTAAAAATGTTAAAATAATCGGCGTCACAGCGACAAAGATGTCAGACATTTACTCAGGTATTATGATTTTCATTTTCAACGTGGACGAAGTCGCGTGCACAGCTAGTATAGAATAAATGTTATTTATTTTTAAATTACTATTTTGTTTTCAAGACTTAAATTAAGATGATATTTCCTAATAAGTTATTTTAATAGTTTAATGCAAGTGTATTTAATGACGTTTTTAATACGAGTAGTTATCATAGTTTACAGAATATTATTTTCAAAGATGTAAAATGTTTTCGCGACCAGATGCGAATCCAATAAAATGCTTTGTCCTTCATACATTGTAACATTACGCGTAACTGTAATGTAGTGTTCGACTAAGGAAATTGATTTATTTGTTAAACAGTTTTAGAGTTTCTATATATGATTGAATGACTTTAAAGTCCACATTACTGAAGCGTTTATTTATATTCGTCGTTGTCAAATTATTCCTGATTTACTGATACGCCAATGCCACTTGAAAATACTCGTACGTATTATAATGCATCAACGGTAATGTCTGTATTTTCCACTATAGAAAAAATCCACGATTGCTGATTTATATTATCATGCAATTAGAATCTGATATGTTACATTCTTATCAGAATATAAGTCTAAGGGCCTCTTTCACCAACTACAAGTAGTGTTGATTAGTGACATGTTTTATTGAATTATGCACTCGGTTTAGTGCATCTTTCGATAGGCAAATTTTTTTATTATTTTCTTTTTAATGTTTGGGTCTTTTACCGTACAAACAAAGGTATTTATCAGCTCCATTATCCCCGGTCAATGGTGACTTTAAATGACACTTAGTCTACTTAACAGATGGTGAAAGAAGCCCTAAGCTTCAGTGATGCCAAATTCGTTTAAATATTATCGTCAAATTCGATTCTATTATAAGACATTTATGAAATTTTCATTTATTAAATTATTATGGAAAGTTTAATTTATGGCGTTTTTTCTGTATTCTGTTTACTTTGAACTACGTATTTACTGAATTTAATTCCTTTTTATTATGTACATAAATCATTCAGAGGATATTTTAATAAAGAACATAATGAAAATATTTGTTTCTACTCTGTCAGAGAAGCACAAGTTACTGTACTGGTCCATGCAATATCTGCAATGTGGCTAGTTTAGCTTGTAAACCAGCTTATTTATTACTATGTTCACGCTGAATAATAGTGCAATGTAAGCTGTTTCATCACTTTAAAGAAATATAGTTTTTAATTATAACTAAGAAGTAATGCATATAAAATTTTCGGGCTCACCGCTAAAAGAACGCATTTTGCCACATTTTTTTACCAAAAAAAAGTTAAACAAAAAATGTGCTGGCAACAAAGACACACTGTGCTTTGCAGTCATTAATTTGGAAGCCCTCTGGCACCGTTTTACAGAAGATCATCGTGAAATAACTGGTGTTCCACATTTAAAAAATTCTGTGTCTCATTTTAATCGAGTTTTGATTAAAACAGACTCAGTTTTTGGCAGTCTAGCATTTGAAGTCTTAACAGAAGACCACCTTAATATACCTAATAACAGCAAGAATATTTTGTGATGTAGTAAAAGTAGCTACATCTATTGAAGAGTGTCTTTATCGTTAAATTACAAATAATAATAAATCATCACATTATATTTTTTGTAAGTAAATTCAACGAGGATATACAATTCCAACCTTTATTTATAATAATAAACCGGTGGGAAATAAATTTATGAGTACATATATTTTTTTCAATATATAAGTTGTATAAGGATTGCCCGTAAAATGGCCGTAAAGTGACTATCCGTCGTTACCCTCTGTAAATAAGTACAGATCTAACTTTCTCGATTATTGTTAATACAATCGACAATGAAGATTATAAAAAGGGAAATAGAACCGTTTATTCTGTCAAGCGGAACGATCACGCCATTCAATAAGACATTGTTGTTACTATCCGTATCAGTGAATCAAAGAGCGAAATTGCGGGCGCAAGTATCCAGGGAATTGACCGTAAAATAATATATTGCGGGAGAACGAGGAATGTCGGAGACACTGTGCGAGTTAGCATATGACTTTGGATCACATTTACTTTATATATTTTCAAATGAAATTGCTCGAGTTAATAGGAAAGACATTGGAGACTAAACATAATATTTTTATTATAAGTTAGAAGCCAACATTAAAATTAGGTATAACTATGCCGTTGAGTTGAATTACTTCACACACACACTGCTGTAGAAATAAAGTAAGTCGGCGCGTTGAATTTGAGAGTGTGGTGTGTAATAACAAAGGAAAGTATAGAGATAAAAACAAAAATGGATACCATCACAGTCACACACATAACGGGCCGCATCAAAGCCAGTGGCGTATAAAAAGGGGATGTATCCATTCAAACCTAACGCGCACAATCTCGTTATAGGTTTACGTATGCAAATTAGATGATACAGACTTGTGGGTTTTGCGTTATTGTAACCTATTATGGGACATTGATGTGTTTTTACGTTCATTTTACGTTCACCAAAGAACATAAGTATGTAATGTATATAAAAGATTGCAAACCTTACATTGATTTAAGATGCAAATGTAATCTATACATTATATAATAAAATCGTTATTTTGAACTAGCTGACGCTCGCAACTTCGTCCGCGTGAAAAAGAAAATATTTGAGTAATATAACGCCTGTCAATGGAGGCCACAAAGACAGTGGCGTCATTTTTTAGACTGTCCCTTGGGAACCTAAAATTTTTCAAGGATAAAAAGCAGCCTATATTTTAATCCAGACAATAAACTATCTGTGTACCAAATTAATGCCAAATATAGTCAGTAGTTTTTATGTGAAAGAGTAACAAACGTCTATCCATCGTCACAAACTTTCGCATTTTATAATACTAGTTGGTGCCCGCGACTTCGTCTGCGTTGAACGATGAAAGGTACCCTATGTGGTCTTTGTGGTGCCCCAGACTACGTGTATGCAAAATTTCATAGTGATCGGTTCAGTAGTTTTTGCGTGAAAACGTAACAAAACAAACTCACAATCACATTTACAATATTAAATAAGGAAGGATTATAATATTAGTAAGGGTGGGAAGTACGGATTACTAGGAAAAACATAATTTCATTTACAATTTTAATGTAACTGAGTTACACATACGTGAGGACTTTAACGTTGAAGATATAAAGACTATAATTGAATACAACGTTTCATATTCAATAAGTCGTCGAGTGCATATAGGACATAGGAGGGTTGCACATTGCACAAGTACAGAAGTGGTTCAAGTGATACGATGTGGAATTTTCATTCAATTCCTCCACTGTTCGTGGCTTTAGTGCTTTTTAACGACGATGCACTTAAATACTGAGAATACGAGAACGGTCCGCATTATAATTTTTATATTCCAAATCGAAAATTTATAGAAGAACTAGTTAGTGCCTGCGACTTCGTCCGCGTTGAAAAAGAATAAATAGCCTATCCTGCATGTACGTCTAAACATTTGTCTACCAAATTTCATGAAAATCAGTTAATTCGTTTATGAGTTTTATGTAGGAACATACAATGTACATACAATACATACACTTACAGATTAATTATTAGTATTGATTGATGATGATTGATGATGATAAATATAGCAAATAATAAGAAACATTTGCGAACGTCTTGTATTCAAGCTAACTACAATAAAATTGTAATTTCTTTATTAAATTTCTCTCACGGTTATACATTGTAAGAAGTTCTTATAACTAGACTAACAGAGTTTTTGAAGTGCCCAACAATAAATTTGTCGGTCATTAATAGTAAACAGCGACCCGCACCCGGCTTCGCACAGATGCATTTTTTCCACTAGTGACAACCGTGTCAAAATTTGAGTTATTTAAAAGTTAGTAGAGACACAGAAAAAAATAAAACCGCGAGCGATCAAATAATCTCATTTCTTTTTAATTAAATGGCAGTCGTGCGGATTTTATTTTTCCACGGAATTATCGGCTGTGTAAGATTTTGTCAAATAATATTTACATAATGTCGTTCGAAAATGCTATTTATTTTCCATATTTGCACGCAGAGCTTACATACGTCTGACGTGCTGCTAATTTTTACAATTACATGCGATCTTTAAACGTCAATGTAATATTAAAATATACACGGATTGTTATATTTATTGACAATATACTCTTAATATTATAAAGATCTCTCTTTATAATATTAAGATTTTTTTATGTTTGTCTTTATATAAACTCAAAAACTACGGAGCCAATTTTAAAAAATTCTTTCACCTAGATATAGAAAGCTATTATTAGCGAGTAACATAGGCCATATTTTATAACGTTACGCGGACGAAGTCGCGTGCAAGAGCTAGTATATAAACTTTCTCTCTCTCTCTCCCTCTCATCCAAGTTCCTTGCTGACATTTCTAATATTTGACATCAAACCATCGAGGGAAATAATATATATTTCTGCGTCAAACACATCAGTCAATGAGAAACGTTTTAAGATTTTATTTCAATACATCGTTTTCAGAAGCTATTTTATCATGTAGGAATTTTAAGCGACATCCTAGCGACTTTTAATTCAAAATTTGTATTTTTGCAGCTATACAAAATGTAAAAAAAATATTCATTAGTTAATGTTATTAGACTGTTATACATCATAAGCAGCTCTGTGCTACATAATAGCTTGGAGACGTAAATCTGGGCGGCAAACTCGAACGTTGCGGCCCGAGCCCGCCCTCCCACAAGCAACTCCAAGTTACTGGGAGAGTGCTAGTAAACTTTGAGAAAGTTTCGTAACGTCTTGATACACCAAACGCATAGTTCGTGTGTAAGGACACGTCTATATTATGTTTCCTTAAAGAGCTGTTGAATTTCTCGAGCGCTACAGTAATCTGTAATGGCCTTTCTGTGCAAACTGTGCATAATTCCTATCCTATTAGATTTTTAGGCCAGTTTTAGTGGGCCGCTGGATCTAAGACTGAAGAGTGTACAAGAAAAATTAAAGCAACCTTTGGCTGAGTATAATAATATGTTCCCTTGACACCTGAGGGAACAACAAATTTTATGTCATTTTCATTTATTTTATATAATATAATTATCTACTACTAGCTTAGCTATCACATAGGAAACTATTAATTTTATAAGTTTAGGGAGTCATTCCCCTTGCATTCAAAAATTTTGGATAAACAATACCTCAACCAAAAAAAATATACTTTTATTTAACTGTTTTTTAAATACATCAATTAATTGTAATAAAAATGTTTCATGCCTGCCTATTTTATCATTATAAATATAAACAGAGGTTTTGATGATAACTAAAAAGTCTTTGAAAGGTATCTATCATTTCAGCTATAGTCTGTTTGTATTGAAAAAAATTCACTCAAAAATTACCATTATCGATTTTAAAATGTTAGTTCAACTTGAAAACTATTGACACAGAAATGTCGACGGTTTTATGTTTGTCCTGTACAATGTACATAGGTTAGGTAGGTACTTATGGTATAATGGTATTATAGAATTCATGCGCACACTCTGTTATAGTTCATAAAACATACTTTATGGAGGTTTGCACTGCAAATCCTTTAAGAAGACATAAAAAAGGAATAAAATATCTCAAAGAGTAAATACTACAACAAATATTAATGGCGAAAGAAAATAAACAGTTATGTTTGTATGTTTGCTTATATTTTAAAATACTGTTAATTTTTCAACCAGTATTTTGAGCAGATTTTTAAAGATTAAGATATTATATCGTGTAGGTATTGTATGTATGTATGTTCCTCCATAACTCTTAAACGAACTAACTGATTTTCATAAAACTTGGTAGATAAACGTACGGCACACACGATAGGCTATTTTTTTTATTTTTCAACTCGGACGAAGTCGCGGGCGCCAGCTAGTTATATAAAACAACCTTCCCCGCTTAACGCTCTCTTCAATTAAAAATATGTACGTGGCTATTTAAGTTAAAAATATCTAAGCGGAAAGTCATTTTTTTTTATGTAAAGAAAGTTCACTTACACTACGTATAGGAGAGCGTAGATAGAAGCAAAAAAAAAACTTAACACAGGATACAAGAAAGTTGAGGTTTGTATAAGACTTGAATCCTAATTTCATATATTTATCAAATATCTTAAATTGAGTTGGTAAGTTATGCAAGTAAGCAAGTACCTATAGCCATCAATATTTGGTCCTACTAAGCGCGGCCTAATAACGGTTTTATTAATTTTAGACATTCAAATTGCCTTGTTAAAGTACATTACAGGTAGTTATATAATAATATAGGGAGTCAGTAATTTTGACTCGTAATAATATTCCACCGCCATCTTATCAGAATGCCGATCGTGAATTATGCTTTGTAACTTTATCGCCGTACAAATTGTTTGAATTATTGTAACGCGAATATACGTGGAAACATTTATGAAGGGATCGCTTTTGTAATGAATTTTTCATTTTCAGCTCGAGCCTAATTTTTTTGAAAGTTCTTTTTAGGTTTATACACAGATATACATACAGTACTAATATTGATTGTAATATTCGTCATCTTGTAGAATATATGTATGTAAATAATACGTCTTGTCATTATTATTTTTATTTAATACTCTGCTCTCATCGACTTAAATGCGTATTCCACTCACACATGGTGATCAGAATATAATTGTTTGTCAAATACTGTAAGATTTCGCGATGAAAATGTCGAAAACTCCATGGAAAATATACGGCACTTACTCGTTCTTCGATTCCTTCCTTCGCTCGTTCGCAAATGAAGTTACAAAGGAATATCCGTAAATAAATAAATGCGCAACCCTGCTTTCCGCTCATCGAGTCTAGTCTATACTAATATTATAAAGACAGAAGATTTGTATGTTTATAATGAACTAGCTGTTGCACGCGACTTCGTCCGCGTAATTTTATAAAATATAATACATTCGTGTCTGTGAAACCATGGAAATGGATTAAATTTCAACCCAATCGGTTCAGCTGTTTAGAAGTTATATGAAAAAGACAAGTACGGAAGGATAATTCTTACTACCCGTTGTCCTATTATCCGTTTTCCCGTAGGAATGAAGCATTTTCCCGCGGTAAAAAGTAGTCTTTGTTCATCACGGATAATGTCGGCTTCTAACGATAAATGAATTTTTCAAATCGATTCACTAGTTTCGGAGCCTATTCAATACAAACAAACAATCAAATCTTTCGTCTTTATAATATTGATATAGATAGATAAACTCAAAAACTACTGGGGCGATTTTAAAAATTCTCTCACGTATAGAAAGCTATTATATATTATCAGCGAGTGAAAGAGGCTATTTTTACAAAGCCACACGGGCGAAGTCGCGTGCAACAGCTAGAGTATTATAAAACGGTCATTGTCTGCTGTATGAAAATCAATGGGCGGATTTTTGTTACTTTTCATTAGTCCGTCTACTGTATTTATATTATTATTATGTACTGTGTGTAGCGGATATTTGGCTTACCTAACCAACTAGCCGTTTGCCATTTTGATTTACTACCGGCCGACGCATGCGTATTGATATGTTCCAGTTATCCGGAAAACGTTTATGTTCGCGTAGTCTTGACGCTTATAGCCATTTAATATTCTAAATTTGTGAAGTGTTTTAACAATGTGTTTTTTTTTTGTTTCAGGTAAAGGTCTCTTCAATTTATTCCTCCAATCTTCAATAAATACAGCACTCCAATTCGAGATTAGTTTATTTACACGCGAAGAAAGTTTGTTTCAAAACGCAGTTTCAAAATCACCTCATAATTAATTGATTTTGACTTCAATGGTCATAACTGACTAACAGGGGAATCGAACCCGTGGCACCTGAGACGTTAAGGCAAGCATATTACCGTTCTCGTCAAAACTAAACTTTTTAAAAGAATCCTAATCACATGTTATGCTTACATTTCCTTGGATTTTGTTTTTTGATTAAGTCAGTGGTTTTTTTTTTATTTTATTACGAGAACATAGTTATCAAATACTTATGAGAAAAAATATACTTACCTAGTTAATTAATCTTTTAAGTACTTAATTTACCTAATTGTTGTTCAGGCTACAGTAAATTGTACTGTGTAGCAATAACAGAGGCTGAGCAACTCATTTGCATGTTTTCCTACAAATTTCTATGGATCGCTGGCAAAGTTTTGAATGAAACTTGTAGTTGCATAACTCAATAATTGCGTACCTGCATAGGGTTTTTTTTAAAGCGTCGTTTGCATTATTAAATATCATTTTGCTACAAAATTATTATAAAATGTGTTAAGTGTATAAGATGCTTATTAACATAAATAATGTAAAATATTATATATCTTATAAGTATACCTAAATAACAGTTTCATCTTCATTCCATTTCATTTTTCGTACAAAATATCCCGCTGGAGGAGGTTCGGGCGCAGGCGGTTGGCTTATGTCCGCCACCTTAGAGCGTTTTCACATTATCCGATCCGATATCGGTGTCGGACGACGATAGCCGCGACATCCGATAGCGGACTCCATGTGCTGTTTTCACATATTATCCGACAAAATCGTTCCAATACGGCCATTTGCTCGATAGCTTACGCTGGGCAGATCATCATACCAGTCTTTTTTTTTTTCATCCTGGTTTAAAACTTCATTCTTCACTTCAATGTATTCACATACTTCGCCAAATATTGTCTCGGAGTATTTTATTTTTATTTTGGTCTTGAGTTTTATCCTACAAGAATGATTTAGATTCTACCACTTCAATTAATGTAATTACATCGTATTTAAGTGATGAGGATGCCATGATGACAACCAAACTAATAAACACTAAACAAGCTCAAAATGGCCGTCACGTATTGCACACGACATACAAACATTATCATCCGACGGCTCACGGGCGTCCGATGGTGCCGCCAACTTATCGGTGTCGGCTCCGATATCCGATGACACCGATATTGGATCGGATAATGTGAAAACGCTCTTAGGGGAGACTACTGGCACTACCGCCCATTGGGTCAATCTCTTCGAATTTTGCGCTTAGCAACACATTTTTATTTATATAGATTTTATATACATCGTGAGAATACCTAGGTACCAATACGTAAGTACCTATTGTTTGATTTATCTCCTCTTTTATGTATAATAATTGTTCATAATATAGTCCCGTAGTGACTGAATAAGAAATGAGCAATTAAATTAATGTGTGAAAGTTTAAACAAATATATTTCACATAAATATAACTTTATATTGCTAATAAAAATGTTAAAGCCTTTAAATAGCTTTGTGATTCCTAATATTCGCAAGTGGGAATTTTATGTTCGCCAAATACTTAAAGTATCTAGGCGAAACTTTACGAACTAATAATACACGGTGCATGGTCGTTCTATTTAACTTCTTTTAAATTATTCTGTGACATGGCAGAAAAGTCCGAGCGCTTACCTTAGTACATTTGCCGATGGCATCATTTGAGAACTTTAGGTCTGTCGTATGAAAAAGCGCCATAAACGGTAATTTCGGGTTCAAATTATAGTTGAGGCATTCATGGTAATATTCATGGGGCATAGCAGTGTTGAAAAGGTAACATTTGAAATCTCACGAGATTCATAGCTCGTGAGGTTAGCGTAAAATATAAATTATATTTTAGCGTTTCATATACCGTGCGGTATACATACAGACCTCAATGCGAATTGCCCAATAGGCAGTGCCTAAAAGTGATTTTAATAAAGGCAAAATAATATTCAACCAAATGAGCACACATAAATATGTAATAGCAACGCCAAAAACAATTTTGTTGGATCAATATTTTTAATTGTTGTCGTGGCGACGGACGCAGTGTCGTTAGGATTCTTTCGCTGTTGGTACTGGTACAGTCAGAGAGAGAAAGTACTTATAAAATACTTACAATAATACATTATTACGCTTTGTATATAATTTAGTTTTATTTAGCGTGTATTATACATTATAATGTATACATCCGTTATTAGTCAAATCGCGGAAAATTATATCGTAGGCGCCTCCGAGTTTTCATTTTTCAATAAAATGTACTAAAACTGTATAAGAGTAGATTATCTTACCCGGATGCCCAATTATTATAATTAATTATTTTGTAACAATGGATTTAAGCAGTATTTTTAAATTTTTATGGATTTAGAATTTTTATTGCAATTTTAGTAAAATTATATTTTGTTACCGACTGTACCCACCACTGCTATAAAATATATTGTAGTGTCCTAACTCACGTAATCGGTGTTAATCGTCGCGTAGTTTATGGCAGTACTTTGCAAAATTTACATAGTTTCTAAAGAACAAAGTAGTATGAAACAGACGTACAAATTGATTGCGCTAACTAAAAGCTTTTAAGCGCTGAATATATTGATTAAAACGTTTCCATAAATTCAATGTTTCAATATAACTTTTAGAACCACCTTCTTGGTCATCGCTGTTAATGTGATTTTGTTATATCACAGAAGCGAATAGGTTTGAATACTCAGTGTCCCCCAGTCTTACCCGGCGTTTATTTAGACGGCTATTCATTGGTAGTGCCCTAATTCAAAATGTCTCATAACGCCGACCAATCGTATCACAACGGTGGGCCGCCTACGCCATTCTTCGTAGCATTAATCTTTCTTCTTTTTACTCAGCTTAAAGTTATTATCATATTCTTCAGGTCATTTTCTGTGCGATATATTAGCCGACCAGAGCCAGTTTATAAATATATTGGTATGGTTTTTTTAATTATTAATTTTATATAAATATACATAGTTTTTTTATAAAATAACTTTAATTCATAAAATGTATTTGTATGATGTGTATATGTATTATGTATGATAATTTTATAAAATGTGGCCTATGTTACTCGCTAATAATATAGCTTCCCAACAGTGAAAGAATTTTTCAAATCGTTCCAGTAGTTTTGGAGCCTATTCAATGCAAACAAACAAACAAATCTTTCCTCTTTATAATATTAGTATAGAAAACAAAAATGGGACAATGTAGTAATTAATTAGAGTGTAGACGTACACAAGCTGTGGGATATTAGCCTCTCTTAAAATGCAACTGATTCAGTATCAAACCGTCACGCTTCCATCTAAATTGTTAATATTTGGAAGTTGCTCTCGCTAGATATTAATTTGCAAAAGAAACTTTTCCAGTTCGTATCCAATTTACACTCGGGGTTTCTATTCAATTAGGTATTTCGTGTTCAAAGGTTTGATAAACAAAAATAAACAACTCCAATTATATTGAACTCTTGGTGAAAATTTTAGAATGGGAACTTTTTTTAAACTGCCAGTAACATCGGCCAGTAAGTAATTAAAAATTTGGCATTTGTTCTAAACAAAGTTTTTTAACTCTTGAATACAAGTTCGATGCCAGTCGTAAATAACCTAAGAAAGTCTTCGGGAAGATAATCTCTCGAGTCTTGTAATCGGTGCACATGCCTTTTTTTAAGTTGGAAAATCCTCTTAGATACCCGTGCAATTTAGTGGACACTGCGGGGTTATGCCGGCTTCGTACCGGCTAAAACCCAGCGACTTACTGGCGTGGCCGTTGATGGGCGGGGTCGCGGTGACGTTATGACATGACATCACACGACATCGATGTCCTGCCACGGCTATCCAGCGCGTGGAAGGCTACGCACCCTGTCGGAACATCAGCGTACCCGGAAGTGGAGGTACATTCGGCCGCATAAGTCGTTTAACACATTCATAACTGCAAAACAACAAAACACTTAACGCGCCATAAGTCGTTGTCACGACTAGAGAACAAAATAAATTTCACGTACAAACGATCATAAAAAGCTTCAGCAGGTAAGTTAATTAAGTATGTAAGTTGAGTGTTCAGTTGTTTTGCACTTTTGAATGTGTTAATCGTAGCCGACTGTACATACATAGAAACCAAATAATAAAAGTATTTCTTTTAAAGATTGAGCCATTATAAATTCACACGTATCCGACGTTCAGTTATTTGCAATATCACAAGAAACACGACCTCATCTACTTTCATGTACGTCCAATCTCATCCGATATCAGAAAGGTACGTGTAAGATAACAAGATTCATTTTGTAAGAGATGTTTGCGAGAATTTCCTTGAAAATTTTCTTTAAAGCAAACATCTTACTACGTGCTCACTAAAATCGACATTCAATTTGATTGTAAAGTTAAAAAAAGTAATCGCCTGGACGAGTTCTACCAGAGAAGTCGTACGATGTCTGAAACCGTATCGTTAAACAAGTTACCCTCAAATTCACCTAAGTAAACAAGAGTGAATTGATTTGTTTAGGGTGTTTTAACATTCGAAATCGCAAAATTTATTATTTTTATTAAACCTCTGTTTTCATTTTTGTTAATGATTATCTCGATGAAATTGTTTCACAATTTTACATTCATTTTATATCTTAAACATTCATGATGCTATTTGATTTATAAATTAGAATATATGATCCTTTTCTGTAATCTAGCTGGGTAATGTTATAAACTAGCTGGCGCCCGCCGACTTCGTCCGCGTTGAAATAGAAAAAAGTATCCTACTCGTATCTGTGTCCTGTACGTCTAAATGTTTATCTACCAAGTTTCTCACGTTTGATTTTCACGAAACTTGGTAGATAAACATTTAGACGTACAGGACACAGGATAGGCTACTTTTTTCTTTTTCACCGCCGACGAAGTCGCGGGCACCAGCTAGTTAAATTATATAAACAGATTTTGTCTTTTAAGCAACTAATTCTGGTATTAATATACAGCAGTGTGCCTACTAAGAAAATAATTTGACCTCAGCATGAATATTGAAATTTTCGTATTTGCCTTGAGAATAATTCTGCTGTTTTGTTAGTTAGTTTTGATAGTTTTGATGAGCGTTGCTTAATCAGAATTCATTCATACTTGGATAATATTTGTACAGGTTCAGTCAGTGAAAGGAATAGGATCAAGATTACAAAATTAATTCACAACATATCTAAATAGTTTTGAAATAACTCTCCAACAACTTTATTATACAAATAAAACGTTTTCGATAATTGGCTATTTGACAAGATTTAAAATATACAAAAAATTGTGGTTATTCTATCAGAAAATAGCGTAAAAAATACATGTCACTTTATTTTAAGCTAAATTATGTACCTATATGAAAAAGCAATTATTTTTTTAGCAAATTATATGATAAAAAAAACCTAATTTTTGAAATTTTATCTTGGCGCCGAAACGCCCTGTGACTGGTTGCAACTCTGATGACGTCATACGCTAGTACACATATCAGACATAGAGTAATAAATAGTGTTTATTCACTTAATATTAGTTCTCTGTGTCATCATCCAATTCTGTTTGTTTACTAGCGTGTGACGTCACGTGTATGAAAGACCAGCGCCATTACAGAAACAGGGTTTTTGGCGCGGTTTTGGAAATTTAAACTTTAACATTGATTTTCATTAATAAATACAGTAGATCTCCCGGAAATAATAATGTAGTTTGCTTATTATGTAATACAGAATAATTTAAAACGATTTTCTAAAATTAGTCAAATAGCGGATTCGGGGCGCAGAAGAAGTCGTGGGCAAAGCTATTGTATTACTAATATTATAAAGAGAAGAAATATATTTGTATTAAAATATAGTATATTGTAAGTAAAAATTCTTTTACGAATTATCAGCGAGAACGTAGAGCAATATTTTTTAAAGTTACGCGGACGAAGTCGCGTGCAACAGCTAGTATTTGATAAAAAAGGTAACTCATTACTTGATCATATTATCATGATAAGCACTTACACGCAGTTCAAAATCGAAGTATTCTCAGTTGAAAACACTAACGGTTCGTGTGGTCATTTTATAATATGAGTGATTATTTTAAAATTATTTGTTACTTACATGTAAATTTCTGGAATAAGCCAAAAGTAAGTGATGATGATATCTAGGGTAAAACACACAAGTCGATAGAAGGCTATAATTTTGATATAGAGATGGCATTTGTACGGAAACCCAACACCTTCAATACATATTCAGCAAGGACCCTGCCAGGAAGTATACTTAGTAGGTATAGGTGGAACTTTGGTCCTACTGTTAAAAGATTTTACTAAAACGTGCTAAATCCTCTATTTTCTAACTGGAATACACTGTGGCCTTTAATAATATCATTGAACGTAATAAAATGTCTTAGTAAAATAAACATTCCCGTAACATTACGACTCTGAAGGACGTTGTTTTGGGTCATGTCATGCACATCTGGGTGTAACATTGTTGTCTCATGCATAATATCGCGACGTTTCCCATTATATTACATTGCTGTTTTGTGAACACGCTTGTTCGCCCTTATCTTTATTTATACGGTAGGTATCTTATTTGGCATCGTGTATTTTAAAGAGCATCCGGTTCCTTACAAATGAACTCACAATACTTACCGTGAAAGTACAAGGGTTCATTTTAAATCATCACAACGAAACACATCTGTAGCCTAAATCAAACCAATTTATCAAAATCATATTCGAGTGAAATCCAATGTATACGCATAGTATTATGCCAAGGAAACTAAGAAATTTCATTTCCAAAGCCGACCCCATCGCACCTCAACCTTTCTTCATCGAAACGACGACGGTTTTGTTGAATAGTAATAGTAATACCATAACATGAGGCAAGACCTATCTTATATTAAGACTAGTGTTGTTATCGTTCTGAGTTAAGGAAAAAAGTTTCCAATTTTTTTTTTTAATTTTTCCTAACACTAAAACTCAAAATAGATTTAAACTAGTCTACTAGCGTCAAACTAGTCAAATTTTCTTAAACATAATTAAGAAAATAGTTTCACAAATAAAAGTGTAAAAGTATAGTAGTAAGAAATCAGTAAGAGCAAACGTACAGATACGTTTTAGAAACCTATTCTAGGAACTGCTGACCTAGCAAGTACTAGGTCAGCAAAAAAAGCAAAAAATAAATAAATAGCTATTTTGCTGATAAAAATATTTATTCTTAAAAACAAACATAATAATGAGATTTGTATTAATGAGAAGCACGTACAGACAGACAACCGATGATATGAGGAGTTACAGCGATATAAACAGAGCACAGACGCAAAATAAACAAAGGATGATTTTAAAAAGCCGCTGAGGTTTAGATAAACAGGAAATAAAAATGAATGTACATAAACACGAGTAGTTGAAGCACTGGAATGCATACAGCACTGTGCTAATACAGAAAGTACAAAAACACATTATATTCTCTATATAATAATAAACACATTGTACCGAGCTTCGGTCTTGTTATCTTTAGCAACTCGGTTTGTTTGCAATGACGCCGTGTTGATTTTGTCTAAATTAATGACTGCCACTACAGTATGGGATTGTTGAAACATTTTCTACTTTAGAAGATTTATTTAGAACTAGCCAGTGCTCGCGACTTCGTCCGCGTTGAAAGGTATAAAACGCCATCTATTGTGGAGCGGATCGCTAAAAATATCACCAAGCAGTTGTCATGTTAGTTGCTTCACCTGATTGTGGATAGGTGGTGCTGTCAAGTGTATCCCGGGCCAAGCCGGTAGTATTTACTTTTATTTTAGATTTCCCATAGGAATGAAGCATTTTCCCGCGGTAAAAGTAGCCTATGTTCATCACGTATAATGTGGGCTTCTAATGGTAAAAGATTTTTTCAAATCGGTCCAGTAGTTTCGGAGCCTATTCAATACAAACAAACAAACAATCAAATCTTTCCTCTTTATAATATTAGTATAGACTAGCTTTTTCCAGCGACTCTCCTCGCCCGATCTCTTGATTAGTTCAAAACTGTTACCAATTATTGTGTAGCAAACATATTATTATAATTCTTAATATTCTTCTTCTATACATTTTAATAAAATGGTAAACAAGCCGTGTCTGTACAATAAATATTAAAAACAATTTGTACACGTTGTACTTATGTTAATAACGTCAAAATAATTGTTTGAATTTTTTTCTGTCTGTCTATGCACGCTGTTAGCATTAGCAATTAGTGTCAGCAAAGTTACTGAAAATACATACATTGGAAAGAGAAGTGATGATGGAAAGAAGAAAATAATAAGATTCATTATTTAATTACATTCTCATTTTTTGTTTTGCTACTTTTATCTTACCTTATTTTCAACATATAGCTTCTCATACTGCTGTCGCGCATACCGTAGTAATTGAAACTTCATATCCACGTAGATACAATTTACAATTTAAGTTTAATATGGTACGATATTGCTTTGAAGTGAATAAAAGTCGAGCGTTCCATCAGACACATCAGGAAATAGGTTATGAGTGAGAGGTTACACCATTTGCATAGACTTTACATATTTTAGATACAAGTCCTTTAGGTATTTTAGATGCAAAGTCGAAACTTGAAATTCATATCTTGTTTTGTGAATAACTTCTTTTTTGTCTTAATGATCTTAACATGCCTTAAATACTTTGTTATTTAGTTTTTTCTTGCATCTTTTCCAGTAAGTATATTCAGTAATATTTTTTTGAAATATCTTCTTGCGGTGCCTTTACAACACGTCTTATGTTTTTGCGTTGTTGAGGAACCAATATAAAAAAATACAAATATAGGAATCTTCGCATTTATATTATTATTAATTATTATGATTAGGATTCTTTAATATCGTAAAAAAGTTGGGATGGTAATTACTCGGCTCTAAATTTTCAACTCCACCCATTAACAATTTATTAATTATTCTTAATTTTTACATACAAACTACATTGTACAAAATTGGTTCAAGATTATAGCTAGCTGAAATACGAGTGAATAATTCCGTTACCAGTGATATTATTTCCTTATTACGAACTGAATTATATCCATTTTCTATTACTGCGCAATCTCGTTCGGAAATATTCCTGTCTGGATATAGAATGCCAAATATTTATTCGCAAATACATCGCCAATAGAATGCTGAATTCATGTACATCGTTAGGATGTATGGTAGCTTGCCTTTGATAAAAAATCTTTCATGTTAATCAATATAGGGATTACCAAATGTAATATATAATATCACTAGTATTATATCACTTGCCAATAAATATGTATGTACGAATTTAATATTGGTCTGAAAATAATCGTTTTTTTTTGGCTCTTATGTTTTTTAGTTTACGTTTTAACATTACCACTTTCTCTCTAACAAAGTAGTTAATAACTATGTCATATAAAATAAGCTTACTATGAGACACGTAATACCAGCGCCGATTTTAAATCAGTTCGAAAATAAATTAGTAGATTATTCAATTTGTGACGTAAAATGTAAAAACTGACTACATGTATTTATATTTTGAGAATCTGTACCACAAAAAGGAATCATTTAGAAAGCTATATGTGAATATCTCAATTCAATGAGCAGTTGTATTATTGTATATCGAAAGATCCCCATAAATTGAATAGGAAATAATCAAAATAAGTATGAAAGGATATTATAATTTCTATTTCGTAGTAGATTTCATAGATTTCACTTTCAGTTTAATCTTAGATAGATACATGCATTCAGATATACGAAATATTTTGTAAATTGGTTTAATGTCTTCTCTATTATAAAATGTGAGGTGATATTTTCTAATGAAACTTTAATCGTAAACTGTCGCCATTCGAGCTGGATTTTATGTCGTCAAAAATAAACGACTTATAGTTCAAACTAAGCATACGTTTCCTACAGTTTATACTTTGTATAGTAGATTTGGCACTTGGCACGGTACCTACCATAGTCAACTTTAACGGCTTCTTGGTGTATAAGAATGAAATTATCCATAGCTAATTTTACTGTCATAGTGTTTGCCATTAAACATTACTAGGTAAAGTCGGGGTACGAAAACTTTCGTCAGTTTTCAAATTCATTCCTTTATCAAAATCGTAGACTATTAGTACCTTTTGAAACTAAAGCACTAAACAGACAACTGACATACGTTTGAAATGAAATTTTGGCATGAAATTTTGACTTTAAGGTGACGACTTTCTTACCCCGACTGTACATCTATTGAAATTCAGTTCAGCCCTGTCATTAATAGATCTCAATGAGGTGAATGTTGAAATATTAGTATGATAGTTCCGTTTTGATTTATACTTTATAAAAATTAGATTTATTTTTTTTTAACTTGAATCCCTCCAGCACTATGTTGAAGCCTATTTTTACTATTTCTTCCATACCAGTTCTCGCTTGCTTACCTCTCGCACTTTCATTCTACTTAGATAATTAGATATTAGATAAGAATTTAACACAACCTTGCCTAATAACACAAACAACGTCATATTATGTCCTGCAAGTGAGTCTATTTGAGGGTCGTTACTAACGCCGGATGAGCCGATTTTCGGTTTATATAATGTTTTATCCGTGTAAAGCTCGGAAAAACTAAAAATTTTTTTGTGTAAAACTTACAAAGTTTCTCCTTACAAAGCAACCGCTAAAACGGTAGACATTTGACATGATGAAACGTTATCATAACAAACATATTCGGTAGAACACAAATACATTTCTCGTAAAGCTCGAACATGTGGCGACCCCATTAAATGCAGACGAATACCGTCAACAATTCGTAGCTATTTGTTGGAAATCGCTTCAAGAATTCACCTCTGGGGGGTTGAACGTTTGCGCTATTGTACGGTTTTGTTAGTCGTACTTGTGTGTAACGCCACTGCAGCAGATCAACTTGAAAATGCTTCAAGCCTTGCGAAAACTAGCGAGAAATTGCTGTGAAATGTGAAACTCAGTCAGACCAGAAATAATACAAAACTAAGGGTGGGTTGCACCATCTAACTTTAACGGTAACCATATCTAAATCAGCCGCTAAATATTCGGTTATGCATAGTTAATATGCGTTGCACCATTTTTACAACGGTTAAAATGACGTCATAACTTAACGATAACAATAACCGCTCGATATTGACCAAGGAACATATATACTCTCTAAGCGAGAGAAGAAGTGTAACTCCATACAAAAAAATTGCTCCAGTCGTTTATTCCACTAGCGCCATGACGGTTGGTCAAGAAACTAATTTTAGCGGTAAAATTTAAATACAGCTCCAATGCATATTCAAAAATTTATTTTGGGTTTAGTAACCAAAAAGTTGAGAAAGACAAAATAATATATCCAATAACAGCTTATTGCATATTATTTTGTTTCTCACCTTTTTGGTTACTGCAATTCATTCAAAAGAACGGAATATTTCAAATAAAACAATATGTCACTTTTATATCGATTTATTGTAATGTAGAAGCAAATGAAAAAGGAAACGGTATAATAATGTTTACTATTTCGACACGAAAACTTTTATTAAAAAAATAATCACGCTCATTACACATAGGTAATTATAGGTAACTCTCATTACTCATCACATAAATCATACATGTAGGTATTTAAAATTACAAAATAAAACTTCTGCAGTGTTAATTAATTAAAACAATAAATAGCCATTAAAATAAAACAATAAACAACCATTTGTTCATTACTTACATAATACTTCTGTATTTAAAATTACAAAATAAAACTTCTGCATTGTTAATTACTTAAAATAAAATAATTAGGAGCTATTTGTTGGAACATGATAAAAAAAAATGGCATTTGCCCCCTCAAGCTATATGTTCGCCCTGGCGCGTCCATCGAATACATTTTTAGCCATTTCATATCAGTTAATTTGCAAACTAACATGTTCGTCCGCATTGAAAAAGAAGAAGTAGCCTATCCTGTGTCCCGTACGTCTAAATGTTTATCTACCAAGTTTCATGAAAATCAGTTAATTCGTTTAAGAGTTATGGAGGAACATATATTATATACAAACTTACAGATTTATTATTAGTATGATTGATTGATTAGATTTACTGGTTTTTTAAAATTTTCAATTTCCTTTTTAATTGTTTTTTTCGTCTTCCTCTGAAAACCCTTTATTTTTCAACATAATAAATCTTTTAATAACTATAAAGAAAACAGATTTCTTAATAAACTCGGTATTGTCTGCCATGTGAATTGAGCATACGTTTCTTTGCTGTCTTGCTGTCTCAATGGTCCTGCTACAGGTGTAATCGGTGGCAAGTTTTGTTACCATAACCAATAGTACAAAATAATGCTACCAGCACTCTATACACTTCCCATATGATTAGGTTGTTACCTGTTGTTCAACCAAAGCCTGCTTTCGAAGAGTATCTATTAGATTCATTACATATTGAGCTGTTCCTGGTACTGAGAATTTACTAATTTTCTTCTTGCTGCTATCAAGAAAGCAGGATTCTTCAAAATGCCTTCAACAGAATACTTTGCTTTGTTTATGCAGTAGAAGCAAAGAGTCCACGTTATTCCAGTCGTTTTCAGGCCAACAATAAATTGCCCATGCTTTTGCCCTAGAAAATAATAATACATCACAATTTAGCCATTTCTGAAGCTGTAGAGTTTCAGGCAAGTAGTTTATGTAGAAGACTGGCTAATTATATCTATGACTTGCATGTCAGAAAATTAATATAGGTATTGAACAAACAAAATTTGGGACAAGAGTGACCTCAAAGCTTATTTATGAAAATGATAAATACATTTTATTGGATGGTCGGGTCGTATTTTTTTTTCCAGAAGTTTCCTACTATGATAGGTATTATACAATACTGAATTCTTGTGATCAATGTCAATACTTCCAATAAATATCATTTCATTTCAAATTCCTTGTCAATCGGTTGGGAGTTCGGTATAAGAATTCTCTGAACGCTAGGCATTAGATAAAACTAGTGTGCAGTACTATACTTAGAGGATGTACAACAATAACTTACTTCAAGATGTTATCTTTCCCGGGTCTAGGAAAACGAAAGAATGGTATAGTTTTGTCCCGAGCAGCAGTCGTTCCACATTTAAAACACCTTCTATAAAACTGGGTAGACATTCTTATATTGAGCCACGATCAAGGAACATATATACGTACGTGCTCCTCAAGAGGTAAAAGGGCACGAAAAAACACTTTTAACGTAAAAACACGAAGTTTTTAAAATACTTAACAAGTTTTTCACACGTATTGTCGTTATTATGTTTCAATTTGACAGTGTTACCAATTACATTTAACGTTTAGAAGTAACAAAATTAGATGCAATTTTTCTTCACCGGCAACACTTGTGGTTGGTCAACAAACACAAAGCAAAAACTCTAGAAATAATTGCTGTTTGACAGTTCACTACCCCTGATATTGACCGATCATTGTTATTGTTACAGTTAAGTCAACTGTGACAGGTGACTTTGAATGTTGCCTTATTAAAAAAAATATTAGTACGACAACCTACATCATTTTATAATGGCAACCCTTTGACGGTGACAAACAATATGATGGTGCAACATGCGATTGTTAATTTCGACTGTCACCGTTAAAGTTACCGCTAAAGTTAACTTTGACCGTAACAATAACCAAACCTACGGTGCAACCATATTATAAGTATACTCCTCGTATACTAAGTTTAAAAAAATGTCTAGATTATATACAAAATAATAACGTTCTGTCAGAGGTTTTCAGATCGCAGTTATAAAAAGGGGCCTAGTTATCTAGTAAATGAAATTTGGAAAATATTATATTCCTTGCTACTGATGCAAATACATGTAGGTATGTAGTTAGGTGAGCTAAACAGTGTAACGCAACGGAATAAAATGAAATGTACTCAAGCCAAGTGAAGTCTGCACTCGCTTCAAACGACATTTGAACTTTGAACTGCAACCGCCACTTTCAAGTTAACGTGGAAACCGAGACTTTCAAACACATAAAAAATATTACGATCAAAAAACATAGACCCCTGTGCACTTACACAGCTTCTAACTAAAGGTTTAACTATTTTATAGTCGAAGCAAGTGGGGCATTACATGTTAACAAGGACTCTTTGTGTTCGTTTGATTGTTTTCAAATTGACTGTGTAAAACTTGCGGTAAAATTGTTATGTTACAGTGCTTACCTAATATATGACAGATTTTGTAAATGGGTGTGACATTCCCAAATTTAAAAAACTTACTTATACTTTCAAACTTAAATATCTACGAAACCCCAACAATTCGACAATTCGACTTTCAGAATGTCGATTAACTGAAGGTTATTATGCATTGTAATTAAAAACGACCTGTACGCCCGAAACACACGATACATACATGTTCAATCAAATCAACATGTTATTAAAATACCACCCCATCGTTGAAGATATTAAGGCTTGCAAATAACAGCGTGAATAATTTATTAAAAGAGCGAGGGCTTGAAATATTATGCGTATAAACAAGGATAATATTGGAAACACATACAGTGGCGTCCATATGAATAGCCTCACTCATCAAAACGTGTACTTAGCGTACTTCTAAATAATCTAATAATAATATAACTATCTCTTATTGAATAACTTAAATAGTCTGGTAATGCTACACAAATTATTTATTATTAGGTTATCAAATATAAAAGAAATTACACCAAACAAATAATAACCCCTTCCACTTGAATAGCCTCATTGATTAAACACAGTCATTGAATAATTAAATACTCTCTGTTTTAATATTTCGTGGTCCTTAAATTAGACCTTATTACTTCAAAAATACTATTAGGTACCGATTTATACAAGAAATGTATGTAATTAATATCATAGAGTTCTAAACAGTGTAAATTGCTAGAATTCATTCTTCTCTGTTGGTAAACTGTCGATCGTTGAAATAAACTTGCTGAGACATCCAGCCTCAAACATTTTCGATGATATTTAGATCTGGGGAGAGTGATGGGCAATATAAATTGAATTTGACTTTTTTTCAAACCACTTTTTTAAGTAACCTGATGTATGTATGGGTGCATTATCATGCTGAAAAATGATTTTTGTTCTTCTCATGACTTATAAACTTTATTTTTCATTTCTTTCTATACTTATAAATTTTTTTCAGCATTCTGTTTTCAGTTTAACATGACTAGATGAATGGGCCATAATGAGAATTGGCTCCCCAAACCATCACTAAACCAAAAGTTAATTGTGAACGGAATAGCACTCTAGTTTCTTTTCTTAGATCGTGAAAATAATATTTGAATCCATCGATACCATCTATATTCAACTTTTTTTCGTCGCTAAAAACCACATACTGCCACTATGTTGTCCAGCACATGTACTTTTTAGTAAAAGACTGTCGAGTTGCCACATGATGATTGCGCAAAGGAGGTTTACTCATAATTTTCTTCCGTTTAAGGTAAAGCGTTGTTCTTAGGATTTGCCAAAACATTGACAGAGATGCTCTAATATTTATTTCTCTTGCTATTTGCTTGACATTCTTTGTAAAATTTGAAGCTGCGCGTAAAATTGCTCGACGTTCACGGTCCGTTGTGACACCTTTTGAGCGTCCTTTATATATTTGACCATAATTTTCCTTATTTTGTTACATAATTATTGATCACTTTAGAGCTTCGACCAATTTTCTTAGCTATCTCACGATTAGATAACTTTTGGGATAAATAAAAAAATATTTTCTCAATTTCTAACCTCGTAAGTCTTTTAACACGTTCCTGTACACAATAACTCTATTATATCACACTGAAATACTTAACAGACACAAATTATATAGTAAATACCAAATTGTTTAAAAACAATTGCAATCCAAAATGATTTACGTCTTATTTGTGTGACGAGACTAGACTGAGGCTATTCATGTGGACGACACGTAAAGTTGCAGAATTTCATATTTGTCGCGAGTTGCTTAGAACCTTAGACAAGTTTGAATTTGTTTATGTGGCTTTCTAATAAAGATCAAGCGTACATTAAAAAAATAATATTTAACGGTTCAAATTAATATTTATATTTATAAAACATTAGTATCACGGGGTGAGGCTATTCAAATGGCCGCCACGTATTATTAACGTGCTTATATTTATAACTTTACTAAGAACAATGATCTGCATAAAATCTCAGTTATCGGAATACAGAATTTTCTTTAACTTTCTTTAATTATAATTTAATTAAAAATTGATAAATGCAACGACACTGTAGATATAAATTGAAAAAAAAAATGTATTTATTATTTAACCGGTAAAATCGGTTAAATTAATCAGATTTCAATACCGGCCCTAATTGAAATAGCTGTGAAGCACTAGACTGTGTAATTTGTCCTTTATTGCTATTCGTAAATATAAATTGACATTTTAAAGTGTTCGGAAAATAACATTTTATATACATAATAAATTATCTGGAATCTATTGGATTGATTAAACATAAAGCTAAAGATAATAATAATTATCATTGCATCAAAATTTTAAATTGAAGTGGACGTCACCCAATTTGCCAACCATTATAAAAAGATAATGACTATAATATTATTAATTAAGCTAGTGATATACTTATGATGGTGATATGATAACAGAAGGTCTGCTCTGCGACTGTTTTTGAGTTTATTCATTACAACACACAAAAGTTTTCTCTTTATACATATATATAGTATAGATATAGATACTTACGTATGTATATATTTAAAAAGCCCGAAAACAGATAGATGGAAATAGACAGATTAACTGCTGCATATGAGCAAGCAATTTCGGATACACGAACCTGTACAAAAATGTAAAAAGAAACGTATGCGCAGTGTCGTATTTGAATTTCAATTCCATCCTAGTCGGAATGTTCCATTAGTCTGCCTCTTTCAGTCAGCAGCGTAGCGATTCTAACAACACTTAGCGCCTGTTTCACAAACGTCAAGTATGGCCTACTTGTCGTAACTGTCATTTAAAGTCACCGGTAACCGGGGATAATGGAACTGGTATACCTTTGTTTGTACGGTAAACGTCCCAAACATTGAATAGAAAATAATAATAAAAAATCGGCTATCGATGGATGCACTAAACCGAGTGCATAATTCAATAAAACAGAAATGATTTCTAAAAGTAACTAATCAACACTTTACTTGACGTTGGTGAAACAGGCGCTTAATGAACTAACTGCTAGCTGATGCTAACTTGTGAGCTAATATCAGTATGCAGAATTATACAAATCAATTGTGCACCTAACCGGAAGAATTTAATACGCATTGTCCGGAAGATTTTCCTTAAAGTCCATTTTCATGACAGGGCTTAAAGTGTTATAGTCTTTCTAACTGAATCTGAAATTTGTTGGTGTTATTTTAAACGGAAATCGTTTTCTAAGCTAATCGAACAGTACGATCGAGCGTCTAAAAGACAATGCTTTAATTATAGAGCACGAGAATAACCCCACGTCCGTTGGCACTGTTCCATCACAAGACTAACACGTGGATGTCAGCTGGACAGCGGTTAAGCTCTGAATTCGTGGGCGGTTTTAGTTTGCGTTATTTAATTCAATATTTGCCTTAACTTACACATTTTGTTCTTTGTTTTATATGAAAAAAAAAAGCCATCTGATTTATTTTTATTTTCTTAATGTATAAAAAAGCCAAAAGGCATCTTATTTATTACTTAACTACAAATTGTTACATAAGTAATTGCCAATAACTGACTTAAAAAAAAGAGGAGTTTCTTAATTCGACTGTGTGTTTTTTTGTACCTACATAAGTAATTTTTAACAGACTTAAAAAAAAGGGAAGGTTCTCAAATAGATTGAATGATTTTTTTTTTGTATTTTTTGTATTCAGATTGAATGATTGTTACGCGATTACTCATTCAATTTTATTTTGTGAATCAATTTTGATAATTCTGCTTTTGTTTGATAGGTCCGCTTCGGCCGCTTTGGAAACCAAAGGTTCGAAACGAGTTTCGAAAACAGAATTATTCTTCTTTTTTGGAAACCTAGTTTCGAATGATTGATTTTGGAGTATCAGATTTAAACTGTCCTTGGCTCAGACCGACTCCAAAATTTGACTGATTATAAATATGATCTGAATTTTTAATAATAATTTAGTTTCACTGATTAAAAATAAAAAGATCGGAGCGCATTTATAGTGTAAAATGACATGTCAATCCAATTCAGTCATGTCCACAACAGCTGCTACACTGTAATTTTATTTCTCTACACCGCATTAATTATGTCAAATGTTAATCGTTTGTTAAATTTATAGTCTTTAAACCTATTCATTTAATATTAAGTTTGTATTTTTAACAGAGTGAACTTAATATATGTGAAGTAAATAAATTATTTTACTTCTATTTCAGAAATGTCAATGTGTCTTGAGTTTTAGCACAGATAATTTATTTATATGATAAGTAGCTGGTGTAAGCGACTTCGCCCTCTTTGAAAATAAAAAATAATATAACCTATAACTTATCTACTTCTATTTCTAAACTAGCTGTTGCCCGCGACTTCGTCCGCGTTAAAAAAGATAAAAAGTAGCCTATCACGTGTCTATCTACCAAGTCTTATGAAAATCAGTTAATTCGTTTAAGAGTGATGGAGGAACATATATACATACAGAAAAAAATTCTAATAATCGTCAATTTAGTTTCAGTATCATGTATAGAGCCTATATATACACGATATTTATGAAAACAAAGTAAATTACTTCATGACCGATCCCTACAGTTTATTATTAGTATTGATAACTGGTGCCCGCGGCTTCGCTCGCGTGGGATATTTGGCTTAGCCAATGTTCATTTTGGAATTATATTGTAACTATTGGTAAAAGATTTTTTTTAAATCGGATGAGTAGTTTCGCAGATCACCTCTTACATACAAACTTTAAATATTAGTATAGACTATAGTATAATTTCGTTAGTGTCAAGACAAACTGAGTCCCACAGTAACTTTAATAAAAAGAAGTGAATTAAAACAATGAATTGCGACGCTGTACGTCGGAATATTTATTAAGCATGTGTTGCTCGGTTTCTCGCCGTTCTATTCGAACAGTCATTATATTTTTTTAACTTATTCAAAAACCACCCTGTCAACTTACACCAGATAGAGCTAACGGGAAATTGTGTCCCCTTTTGTTTGAATAGTAAGCCGTCTCCATACGAGACTAACTCGAATGAATCACCGAGATTTTCTCCGACCTCAATGTTATATTGTAGTTTTTTCATTACTTTTTTTCTATGACCGTTCCGTTGGCACTATTCCACATTTTCTCACGACATGTGGCCGAGTGATTTTTGATTTAAACCTGACATGTTAAATAAGCAAATGTGGCCTTTACATCATTACACTATGACGCTTTCCACGGGATGGAACTCGTCTGTGTTTTAGATGGGACGCCATTTTAAATGAGACCTATTAAAACTTATCTGCAGTGTGGCTCGTTTGGGGTGTCAGCCTGTGCACCGTTCATTTTATTCTTTGTTGTATGTCTCGCTCATATTTTATACATTTGTTTGACAGAAAAATGATTTCTCTGCAGCTTTGTCTTTACTGCTTAAATTTATTATAGGTACAGACGAGTCATTTATGTTAAAAGTATTCCAGAGTCCATTTTTCTATAATAAACATTGTCCATTATTCAATACTAGCTGCTGCTACGCTAGCTACGTCATAGGTGCTGCAAATTCGCTGCCAACTACAGTAGGATTAAGGATAAGGGATTGAGAAGGATACTGAAATGACTACTGCGAAATGCAATATCCCCCTGCCACCTAATAAATTATAGAAAAAAAAACCCACATAAAAAACATGTCATAATATATAGTTTACCTGTCGGGTGAATATTCGCAAAATTTTAATGCGTGCTCCCTCGAGTTTTTATGTTATTCAAAGACATCAAAAGAGTCTGGCGCTTCGTCCTAAATAGACATCTTTGAATGTTTGCCTTAGCCCACCCCACATCGCGTGGGCCTGAATATGCGTATGTATACCTTCATACACATAATAACAAATATTCTAAGCCACTTATCAAAATACTGAAATACATGAAATTCGTATCACAGTTTTGATAACTGACCTGCAGTTACCTAATTGGCTTTCCAATGGGACTTACGTAAGCAGATAAAATACAATCTAATTTATTGAATGAAATTATAAGGTAAAGATAATTTCTTATTTATTATAATAATATTCTGTTGACGTCCATTTGCAACAAAAATAAAATTTCCTCCACGAAACAGCTTGTTAGACAGAATACGATCATAAAGATCTATGAAATTATAAAAGTATCTATACATAAGTAAAAACGATTACTTATACATAGGTCCAGAAATATTTTACACAAATCTTAGTACCTGCAATGTCTAGGCTCTGATAAAATTTGCAAATATTTGAAAGATTAATTGTAATATATTCAAATTCAATAATAATTATAGGTATAAGCAAATAATAATTATGTTTTTAATTAGTATTCTATTGATATTGACATGGAATATTTTAAGTTTTATAATTCTGTTCACTATTTGTATTTGTTATTTAAGAAATTTAGTTATATTATTTATTATTGAAATAAATCCATATTTTGTTCATAATATTGTGCTTAATCAGAATTATGTACCGTGTCTATTCATAGAAAGTCTGTAAATAAAGCAATGTTTGATTTTATTTTTTTTAATAATTAAATTACTAATTTAATCTCTCTTATTGAACTTACGTGATTTTTAAGTAACACTCAAGCTTTATTAAGGCTAAAAAACCTTACTTTTTCTGACACGAAAAAAATGCAAATAAACAAGACGAATCTTGCATATGAATTAGTTTTCATCATCCCTTTGAGATAACAATGTGCGAGCGACGTGTCACGAATCCCTAATTACCTTTGGATATCACTCATAAGATATGCTGTATATGTCGCTGTTTTGTTTTCATTAATCCGATTAAATTAAAAAAATGTTAAATTAAAAAAAATCCATTAGCTAAACTTATAAGATAAGTAGTTTCAGTATCAAACTGTATCCCCCGTAAACATATAATATGTACAGACGGGGTAAGAAAAGGTTTGTCACATTAAGAGTCGACATTTGTTTGCATCAGGGCAATTATCACTCATGCCAAAAATTCATTTCGAACGTCTATTATTTGTCTGTCTGCTTAGCGTTTCATTTTCACGAGTTACTAAGAGTCTACGACTTGATAAAGGAATTATTAATTTGAAAACTGACGAATGTTTTCGTACCCTGACTGTACCGTACACACTTCGATACAATCAATGGGCGTATTTTTGTAATAATCATACCATGTAATGAGTGCTGATTTTTTCGACGTTGAAATAATTTTGTGATGATTTTAATACCAGTGTCGATACCAAAATAAATAGAATAACTATATAATATGCAATTTTAAGTATAAACCATAATAAGTATAAAATTTACATTTCATTTTAATGCAAATGACGTAATACATTATGCATATTATGCTTCAACACGATACCAGAATAAAGGCCGTTGCACACCAACTTGGCGTTATCCCGACCGGGGCAAGTGTCCACATTCTAATTTAGATCAATCTGCTTTTTCTCGCGTTTCCTCGAATAGTCATATAATGGATTACATTGGATCATGGATACGTTTAAGAAATAGTGGGCCAGGTGCAGAGGATTTTTCAATTTTGTCAAAAATTCCTTCCCACCGTAATCTCTTTTTCGTACTCAAAAATCTTCGTTACAGATTAAAATACTCATTAATAGGGTTTCAACCTTCGTAAATATGAAACTATAAAGTTATTTTTACTCAATCAGTGAAAAATATAATACACATTTATCAAATCATCAAATCTTCGGGTGCATTCACGATTTAGTAACTTACATTTTGTCAATGAGCTACAAATATACAATATTAATATAGCATTAACCGTATTGAGTTACTTTGTAAAATGTTTTCTCATAAATAACAAATTAATATGTTTCCTAGTCCTGCTTAGATTCATTATTATAACTATTTAAGCCTCTTTCACTTACATAACTGAGAGCTGACTTACTGTACGTTAAGTATGCACAGCAACTAGCTACTCCAACCGGCTTATTAAAGTCGATAGCTATTATTAAATTGGTTAAGCATTATTACAAACAAGCTTTAGGCTGCATGCTTTTTAATAATAAATGTATCTATGCACTTAATACTAGGTTAAGTTGAAAATAAAAAAAAAATACGTTAACATTTCTTTACCTAAACATCTACGACAAGAAGGCTAACGCGATTCATTTGGTGGTTGCTACCGTTGCCTACAAGAAACGTCACAGTCGTTGAAATCATACTTGAGAAATGAGGAAGGATTGTGTAAGTATATGTATCATTCGCAGAAAAAAATTGCTTCCGTGCAAAGTTGGGGGCGAGTCGTTAGTTCAGGGATATTTTAATAAAAATAATTTATTGAACCATGTATTGCAACTGTTCACGTTGTGTGAGTTGTAGGTGGATTCACGTTTTATCTCCGGCTATAGTAACTACTGTTAATTGAAATAAAAATAAAACCTGTGTTCCAGTTTTATTCTAACTATGCCGGCCTATAAACCGTACACGAAAGGATCACATGTGAAAAACGTCAAATAAATCCTCTCGTGCTGTGGGACGTGAAAGCATTTTTAAATAAATACAACGCACTAGTCCTTTTTCCCCTTTAGCTATAGTAGCAACAGCCGCAGATGGAAGCAAAAAGATAGATTATTGACTCATCTATGCATATACTGATTACTGATGATACTGAGTCCGATGAACTCAGTATCATTAAATCGCTCAAAGGACAAAGTTTCATACGGATACAGCATTTGTAGAGAAATTGAAATACATTTTGTCGACTCTCTATTATTACACGTATTCGAAATTGGAATTGTAATTGAGGGGATGAGTATTTAGGCATTTAGTTTTATGTAGCCATTACCTAATGTAAAAACGTACCGTATCTTTCATTTTGCTTCCATCTACGTAAACAGCAAACATTTTAAGAACGACACCGCAAAGGCCGTGATTTATTCTAACATTTTTAAACCATTCTCGAAATTCTTTTTTAGATTTGAAATGCTTCTTTTCATGTTGTTTTGTCATTATTTTTACCAAAATCTGCACCTATGGCGATCAAAATGTACGGTTGCATTATTAAAATTTTCAGTCTCGTCGCTTTGACTATATTCCGCTTAGCATTTTCTCGTACAAAGTTACAGTGACTATTAAAATTGAGCGCCTGAGGCAAACTTGTTATGCTTTTTTAAAGTGAGCTTTGAAACTTTTACCTTGAAAATCCTGAACCGAATAAAATCCTCTTATGGTGTTATTGTACACTGTAAAATAGCTGCAGTAATCTAAAAAAAGGTATGGTTGCAACCAATTATTTTTCATTTAAGTACGAAGAAACTTTTGCGAAGGCGAAACTAGTACAATATGACTTGATGAGAACCTGACCTTACCTATTGTTAAATGCACAGGACAAAATGTGTACACCTAAATTCACATATAGAAATCACCCTTCATTACAATGGTACATTGTCATCTTTATTTAAAACTATCTGTTGCACGCGACTTCGTCCGCGTAACTTTATAAAATATAATACATTCGTGTGTGTGAAACCATGGAAATACACATACAAAATTTCAACCCAATCGGTCAAGCCGTTTAGTAGTTGACATACCGACAGTAGCGCCACCTACCGGGTCCAATTGTATTTTTAAATCATCCAGGAAATCATCTAAATACCCATATAAAATTTCAACCCAATCGGTTCAGCCGTTTAGAAGTTATGTGAAAAAGATAAATACGGAAGGATAATTCTTAATACCCGTTGTTCTATTACCCGTTTTCCCGTAGGAATGAAGCATTTTCCCGCGGTAAAAAGTAGCCTATGTTCGTCAGGGATAATGTCGGCTTCTAATCGTAAAAGAATTTTTTAAATTGATCCAGTCGTTTCGGAGCCTATTCTATACAAACAAACAAACAATCAAATCTTTCCTCTTTATAATATTTGTACCTTGTACCTTTGTTGTTTTCACCCTAATAGTAAAGTAGGTATAATATAACGTAAGTGTGTGTATTCAAACATGTACCTTTAAGGGCACGCGGGTTCCACCCAGTGCTCCTCTTAGAACATTATTTTTTATTGTTTTATTTATTTTATATATAAGCTACATTAACTTCAAAACAATAATGTTCTTAATTACATTTTAATATTTTTGATGGCTTCGCTATTTCATTGTGAAATAATTAATAGTGAAGACACAAAACATCAATAGACTAAAGAAGCTTCTGAAAATCAAATTTTCCTTGTTTCTAGAAATTTTACTTACTTACAAATAATTTATGGAATTAATATTTAATCACGGCTTCTTCTGTGATTAATTTCCTGTAGACCAAGTACACAAAGGAAGTCTAAATTTGTAAAGATTATGGTCCAGCTAGACCCAATTGAGCGGAAATTAACTTCTTGTGTGTTGACACGATAAACAATGTTCTGTCAATACCCTTTGTTTGAGTTACACTCATTAGGTGTCGGGGGTCCAAAAATGTTGAGGAAAATTTGTAACAAATCAAATATTAATAAATCATGTAGCCCTCATATCGACAGGGAAGTGGATCACGATATGTTTGGAGATGAAAATGTAGAACTGTGTATATACATTTGTATTAATGTTAATGTCGACAGACAGACTGATGGTACACTTAATTTTGGTTAACGTCGCCTATAAATAATAGAAGCAACGCCTATAGGTGATGGAAGGGCGCTGTCGACCATAGAAGGATTAAGGATAAGGGATAAGGAAGGTATGGGGTAATAAACCCTGGCATCCCTTACTCGCTGACCGAAACACAACTGCATGTAATAACAGCATAATATGTGCTATGCTATTATTATTTCTAAAAACGCTCTCGCTTTTATTACACGACATATGCAAACTAATTAAATGGTATTATAGGGAATTTTACCACATCACACTGACAGATGGGAGAGAGGTTTTTCTATAATATCAACAGGATTGTTATTGATTGTATTGGACGTTTTTGTCGATTGATTGTAACGTCGTTAGCGAAGATAGTACCGTAAAGCAGAGCTCATGTTGGGCGAAGATGAACCAGTTCTATTTGGTTTATGTTCCAGTCCACATGACTTTGATCTCAGTTAATAAATTCATCAAGCGTTTCTTTACACTTATCCTAAAACAAACTTTTACATATTAGCTACTATTATTAGCAGTTTTTGTTCAGGTTCTATAACAATATGTACTTTTTCTTATGACATTATTAAGCTACTCTAAGACAATGAACTAGGCTAATCCGTCGCTCGCCAGAGACCGCGTCTAGCGGTTCTATAATTTTCTTATGTTTTTAATAATACCTACAACTTTAGTAAAGTTCTGTCTACATTTTCGGTTTATGTCAGAAGTGAAGGTAACATATAACTCCCAAAGGTTTACCTTCCGTAAATCTCTCCAGTTCGATATTGTAACATGACATCGTAACGATAGATCAATCTTCAGGTACTTTAATGTAACATGAAATCTGTTTGTACCATGTAATATCAAGAGCAATTGGTTGTATTTCACAAATAATGTTAATGTACATCTAGACTTCGATTATATTGTCATTGTTAAAAGATTTGCTCTGGATAGAGTAATGTTATTATATTTCAAAATTAATTTGTAAAGATGATTGTTTCGATTATCTACATTGCAACCTGACGAATTAAACTTGTGAACGTTAGCTTCTAACATCGTTAATTATTACCGAAGGGCCCTCAAAATACGGCACTACTAGCCCATTATACTGTGATATTTGTTCACAGGAACGAGCTGATCGAACACATTGTTTGCTGTGAATTGCAAACATGCCGTCAATCGACGTAATTTCGTTTACTTGATAGCTTGGCAACTTATTTAAACAGGTTTGGGATCTGGGGCGTTGTTCATGTCAAAGTTTTGATTTTTCTCGATGTTATTGTTTAGCTGTGAAGCCTTTCAAAACTAATTTATAACATAGGTTATATCCAGGACCTGACTGCAGTCCTGTGGGAAGTCCTTTTTTCCAGGAAAGTTTAGTAGGAGTCGTAGTAAGTATTATAGACTTGGGTGAATACTTAATATCCACCACCTTGTATAACCTTTGGATTCATAAAGTTATGGCATAATGTGACTACAGAGAAAATGTTTTCTTTCATGTAAGCGTGCAAATAAATAAATACAAATAAAACTGATCTCACAATAGTAAGATTGCTGTGAAAACATCGCAATATTTATCGTTCATCGTTACCAAGAACGGCAAGTCATGTATCGGGGCAACATACCGAAAAATGGTCAGGACATAACGAAGAGAAATCGCTTTCCATATCATAAATCAAAGTCTATTGAATTACTGCCTCCCTTTACTAAGGATTACACGAGGTGTGAATATCTCGAATGTAATCGTTACAACTATTGCTAGAAGATACCTACCTAAACCTTTTAATTTCTTATCTTTTTTAATGCGTGATGTCGTCGCCTAGTAACACAAGTAACGTCACAGGTGTTGCAAGTGTTCATTTCATAGTCATTACTATTAAACATCATAATAATATTCACACAAAAACTACTAAACGGTTTTTGATGGAATTTTCACGCATAAGCTATTATGCTTAATTATGTACTAATATATGAAATTACTTTGTCTATATTATTATGAAAATAAACTCTGTGAAAGGATTATGATGTATTCTGTTAAGAGAAACAAAATATGGTAGCATATTACTCTACTTTCAGGGAATAAAGCCGCTGGCATAAATTCGTGTTGGTTTTTTATGCGAATTTTAATATTAATATTTTCTGTATACTTACATCTTGGGAAATTCGTTTGTCGGAAACCAATAGTAATGTCACGTTCGGCGATCCAACAAATAGCACATCACCTAACTCGAGCATTTCCAATAACGTCATTGGCATTCTAACGTTTTGATGCTGGCCAGTCCCATTTCGGCGTTCATTTGTTACGAATCCATATTTGATGGGATCTCTTAGCTTTTCTAATGTTTGTGATTCCAGCCCCTCAGATATGGGGCTTTCGATTCCGTGAAAGTAAAGTATAAGCTTTTCTATTCCGCAAGAGAAATTCAATGTTTTTTACACATTAAGATAAGGGACTGACTATAAGGAAATGGGCTCTGGCCATGTTCTGACATCCTTTACTCACTCACCGAAACACGTACAGATTTTACTGTTATTGTAACAAATTCTGATACAAAACAGGTTAGTACTTTTTTCAGACATTTCCTTTTTTTCTCCTCTATTTGTCTGCTGATTTTCTCCTTCCCTTTCTTTAGCATATAGCTAACTTATCTTTTACATACATACACATAGTTTTACAGCAACAATTTTCTTACCGACTGTATCAAACACGACCGCCCGCAGTGACTGGTTTCAGTCCGGCAAAGGAAGACTGAAAGTGTTGTAAGAAAATTCGTTTCTTCACGTTAATTTGTTAATTGTTGTTTAATTTCTTTGTTGTGATTAAAGCTGGTTACAGACAATAACTTAAATTAGGTACAAGTAAATAATATTCATTCTTTAAATCCACCATTAGATTTCTACTTCATAAAATATCAGAAATAACCTCGAGATAAAATAGGAATATATTTAGTTCTTATTTGGTCTAAGTAGTCACAAATTTTTCCTTTGTTTTACAAAATAATAATATAAAATCTTATAATAAATATTATTCTCCTTTTTTCTTTCTTTCTTTCGTTTTAAACGTTCCTCAAACCACTAAAACACTTCAAACATTAGCTCTTATGAAAATAAATCGTAGTGAGCAATAGCTACTGCTAAACGATCCATAAAATCTCTTTGAGGCCGGCGTCTGTATTAATGATTGACGCTTATCTAAATATAACATTGTGCGGTCGGTAATAAAAGGCAATCGAGCTTCTGATCGTGTAATACTTAGGTATACGATCGATGTTCCACTCACAGCGACTGTGGAAACAGTCTTGTAAGTTGTAATCAGTCTTGTCCTGCATTTTATGCTGGTCAAATGGTAGCTTATTAAGTCTACTCCTCGTATATATGACTAGACCAAAAAGCTTAAAAAACGTATACGAATTATCAAAGCTTAGACATTTGATATACTTTTTTCGTTTCACCAAACTTCTATACTTATTTTTTTGGCTTTCATTCCGAATTTTTGAATTTTGAATTCCCAGAATTTCCTTACCCCGCATGCGAGAACTATCGACCAATGAAAATGAGCCCTAACGCTGAAGTGATTTATGGTTTTACACTGTTTGTTTTACTTCGGATTTAATTGCTTTGTTTAATTTCCGACTTTGCATAATATTTCTAAAAGCACACACAAAAAAAAAATCAAATGGTTTTTACTGCTATTCTTTACTAAGAATTTGTCTAGACTAATTTACATGTAAATAGGTCGTAGCTCGGCTAGAAAGGATTCGGAAGAGCGTAATTAATAGCAAGACTTTCCTCGTTAAGTTTTAAAAAGGTATAAATTTTCTTAAGTCGTCACCTCGGCAAGGTGGTCTGTGGAAATTAAAAGGTATTTTTTACTCTGATCGGGAAATTTAAATTACGTGCGGTATTTTTACAGAGTAACAAAAGACAAAATACTTGCCTACATTTTTTTAAATATATCTACACATTTTTGGTAAAACAGCAGTCTCTAAAGCAAAACAATAAAACGAGCGAAAAAACTTAACTTTGAATTTGAACTTGAACTTGAAACTTATGAATAACTTAAAAATCAACTGTGTGACTAGTGTAGCCACAAGTACAGTTATCAGAAATAAAAACAAAACCAATATGCGAAACCCCTTTTGTTTTAAATATAAAAAAGAAATAGAAATTGCCTTATCTTAAATATAGATGTTTTGAAATTAGTATAATTTTACTTTGGGCAAGGAAAAGTTGAAATTTTTCATTTCAGTGCCTATTTTGTATTATACGTGTTAAATTTCACGAGTCTTCTTCTTCTTAGGTTTTCCGCCTTCTGAAATATGTGATCCCTCAGTCAAAAGTAGGTAAGAGATAACTAAAAAAAACATACAAATTTAGTGCGTAGAAATTCCTATAATGGCTTCCTACGAACACATCCGGTCGTCTCGTTAAACTTCACTGAGATCCCGTAATGTGTGTGCAGCGATAAATTTAAATGCTGCATCTTTTTCCCTGTCACGTGTTAAGTTGAAATACAGTAAGCGCAACAGGTCCGCACGTACCTGCCGCTCTTCGAGCGTTGTATAACGCACGAGTGTACCCAAAGTTCGGAGGAAGCTAATGACAATGCATCATGCATTGTCGTGTAACGTATTTCAAACTAGACTGGTAGTGCCCGCTAGAAGATGCAAGAAAGATCAGAGACTTGTTTTTAAAATGAGGCTCTGTATTACTTTTATAAAATAGTTTAAAAAATTAATTTTCTTGAAAAAATTAATTAATTAATTGTAAAAATAATTGAGAAAATCTTAATCCTGGTTTCTTAAATAATTGTATGTATGATGTATGTATGAAATGTAAAAGAAAGAAATAGAGAACTATAGTAGTACGCAGTTGCATATTACCTAACAAAATAAAAATCTAATTTAAAATTTTAATCCACTCCGCTTTGAAGAATACCTTTCTGATGTATTCAATCACAGTAACGACTGAAGCAGTAATAAATCGGTGTTATTTTAATTATCTGTTTCTACCAATAATGTGGAGTTTAATATTAAACTGGTCATTTTGTTTAAATTCTTCAGAAGTTTATTGTAAAGGATACCAAGTATTTTTAATATCTGAACGGAACTATTTTCTATCTATTTGATAAATTATAACCAATACAAAAAAATCAGATAAGCATGTCTTAAATAAAAATAGTTTCTTTATAATCTGATATTTAAACAAAAATTCTATAAACGATATACTTGTATGTTTTGCATGTACAGCAAATAATTTGCCAAAATACTAACTTAAGCATGTTTTTTTGTACTGAGGCTGATAATTTAACTCCTTATTCAATAGTTTTATATGTGAATTCAAAATTTCAGTTTCATATAATAAAACTGTATTGGGAACTAACAAGAGAGTGACGCTAAGCTTGCCTCAGTTTCTCCCGACAGATATAGTACGTTATTTTTTACATTCTTTCCAGTTACCATACGGTATTTCATTGTTATAACGTGTATCAGATTTCCCGCTCCCATTATCTGTAGAGCACAATAGTCTGTTTTGAAGTGTTGCCAGCACTCCCTGGCGTTTTGTTGTAAACTTGGAACATTGTCATGTAACAACGTTCTGAACGCCTCCTTTATTGAAATTCTTTAATTTTTTAAGGTACCCATTACTCGAAGAGATTTTTTTCATATAATCTGTATCGTTAAGCACTCTTTGTTGCTTTTAAATATGCTTTTATTCACAATATTTTTTGTATTTGCAATAAAAGTCACAATAAGGTAATGTTTACAATCTATTAGTTGTCGCTCGCAGTTCGTATTATATATATTATATTAATAAACTTTAAAAGGAAAGTATTTAAATATAAATCTAAGGGAACAAAAATATTTATTTGTTTCAGTTACAACAATACATTATAATCTAGCAATTTTGTAGGACAATTAATTTTGCCCTTAATATAGACAGACGATACGAAGTTGTGGACAAAGTTAGTCTAGGTATAATTAATTACATTTTGATTAAAAGTGACATCTGCTACAGAAATGATAATCTACATTTAAAACATATTTCTATTTGCAAAGTGTTTTACTTATTAATTAAATCTAGACTTTGATGAATGAATAACATCATTCATCAAAAGGTATATCAATATTTAGAATTTTATATTTGAAACGACATCTGAAACTTTTAACGAAAACTAATTACTAAGTGGTTCAACAACATTCTTTCAGACGAGACTTAAAATTTATTCTGATATTTTTTTACATAATATTTTTCTGATATTATAAAAATGTGTAATTGTATAATAAATAAATAAACAACTAAAGATTTTTAAATCACATCACTGCCTACAAAATGTAGAGACACTGCTCGTTTACGGTTTTATTAAAATTTTATATTATGTACTACCTATAGATTTTCAAACAAGTAAAAATTTAATATGTAAAATGTTTAAATATATTTAAAACTAGCTGGTGCACGCGACTTCGTCCGCGTAGAAAAGTATAAAACGCCGTCTACCGTATTTTGGATAGATGGCGCTATCTCTCTGGCCAAGCCGCTAGTATTTACTTTTATTTTAGATTTCCCGTAGGAATGAAGCATTTTCCCGAGGTAAAAAGTATCCTATGTTCATCACGGATAATGTCGGCTTCTAATAGTAAAAGAATTTTTCAAATCGGTCCAGTAGTTTCGGAGCCTATTCTATACAAACAAACAAACAAACAAACAATCAAATCTTTCCTCCTTATAGTATTAGTATAGATTACTTCCAAGCATCCGCTGACGCGATGCGATGCGATACAAAAGATCCATCCCGACCCGAAATATCCTGTTGTAAAGTAGCTTCCTCTGTGGATATTAACAAGTCATACATAAATAGGTTTTTAACCCCGCATCCTTTACAAATAAACCTACCTTCACGTTGTTGTCCCTCACTATTTTTCAGTGCACGCCTTTGATAAGATTATGTCTAGTCAAACCGAATAGGGTTCAGGATCCTGACATTTGTGATCATCGGAGCGTATAATTTCAGTCCGCAATACACTTTTTTAAGAGATAATTTATTTTTTAACCATTACCGTCTGGAGTTTTACTATAGACCTCTTATTTAGTTGAATGGGTTTTAATAGTGATGAATTTATCAGAAAGCTCGTTAATGTGCAAAAGAATTCATTGAATTCAAAGCTCTGGTAAAGAGTGATGAAATTTGTAAGGTCACTTTACAAGCACACAACATCAAGTTAGACAAGCCTTCGTAGAAAACCAGCATAATAATGTCCCGGAAAGACCCGATGCTCATATACAAGTCAAAATAAAAATAAATGGCCAAGTAGGCGCCGTTCCATATTACAACCAATGTTTCCAACATAATGACGCCATGTAATAACGCAATAAACATTACGCTGGAACGCCGAAAGTGATACATAAAGATGCCGTAAAAAATGTTTAGGAACGTATCTAGGGTGAACTGGATCGCGCCAGTCTGGCTCTGTACTAATGTTTCTCGATTTTTGAAGTGAAAACTTCTAAAGCCGCGTTATACGACTTTGAGCAGGGAAAAAATGTATCGGTTCGCTTCAGCAACATACTAATACCCAACACATTGCATATTACCCGATTGTATGTGTGTGCGTTGGACGCTCAGTTTTAAGTGTTCACTTCTGTCGGCAGTCGTCATTACTGCCTCCGTTTGTTTTTATTTTTTATTTTAAAATAACTTTTCAAAAATGTTTTATGCCTAAATTTATAATTATAAGATAAATAAAAAAATAAAAAAAATTATATCAATAATTCGTTCTCCGATTCAATCTTCATTTAGTGTTTGTTAGTAGATAGAGTATGTATAAAAAGTGCCTACAGATTATAAAGCACTACTTATACATTGATCAATCAATCAGTCATCATCATCGTCAATCAATACTAATAATAAATCTGTAAGTGTAGGTATTGTATGTATGTATGTATGTATGTATGTATGTATGTATGTATGTATGTATGTATGAAAATATAATTTGAACGTGAATTTTAACGACGTTATTTTAGTGAGTAATATTTTTTAATTTAAATGTCGAGTCCAGCATGAAAAGTGACGTCAACTTCAGAGACAGCGGTAACGCAGCGACCGCTGGAATGAATGGAGGGGTGACGTCACACCAAGAATGATAGCGGCCATGATTTATGATATTTTAAAAAGTTTTCCTCGCATCTACGTCAGTGGACGATCGCCAGAGCGCGCGTCGACGTTTTTTTTACACGTGTATCACGTGACTTGGATTCTGGATTTAAAAATTACGAAGAAATATGCGCTTCATATATGAATTCACGTTCAGTATAGCGTAGTGTGTCACTGCATGCACGATTGCCAAGGTCATTTGATACATTAAAATGTAAAATAGTATTTGCAAATGAAAATTGTAATTCTGAATTTCTTCATAGTCATCACGTTCCTCGCACGTGTTTTTTTCCTATATTACTGTAAAGAAATTGTAACGGTACACTTAGCAACTAGGAACCTTAAATGGGAAAAAGAGACATGGCGGATTAACGGTTCTCCGGGCAAATTTTCCAATTATTCTCTTTTTAAGAATTTGCCTCTGAAGAAATTGAAAGAAAAAAATAAGCCGAGTTGGTCCAATCGTTTTCGAGTTTTGCGCCACATTTAGCAACACATTTAGCGCTTTGTTTTTATTTGGCTCATATTGTTGGCGACTAAGGATTATCAGGGAAAATGACTAGGTATAAAAATGACTATAACGTGATATTGTCAAGAAAGAAAATTGGAGAAAAGGAATATTAACTAAGTATAAAAATTCCGATATTTAAAAAGTCTAAGATGAGCATTGCCTAAGTATACTTAAATATGCCGATATTTGAAAATATCTGAGATGATTTTTAACTAGTATTTAAAGAAGTCTAAGATGAGTATTGATTAAAAACAAAAATGGCATGCTTGCAAATAAAACCTGTTATACGGTTAGACGTTAGAATCGTATGCGTGTGTATGTGTATTTTTATGTATTGCTAAAGTCACTACTAGTTTTAAAATGGTCACTTTCAGTATAAAACCGCCGCGCGCATCACTCTACGTAATTTTTGCTTGTTTGGCGCCGACTCAAAATTACTTAGGTAAAATAATAAGATTATTTTATGCTTTTCAGTTTTTTCGGCGGTTTTATTTTTTGTTAAAAAAATTTATTTTATAGTTTTTTGTGGCTATAATTTAATATTTACTTAATAGCATGTAGCTTAATTTTTAATTTTCCCACCCTTAAGGTAGGAATTTTTTTTCCAAATTTATACGAGATCAACTTCGAGGTATACCCACCCTATCCATTAAAAGAAGAATTATCAAAATCGGACTACTCTGTAAAAAGTTATGCGTGGTTATACGCTACAATCGGTGAGTGAACAATAAATCATCCCCTGTTTTCCTACCCTTAGGGTTGGAATTTTATTTCCAAATTAAAATGGGACTTCCTTGGGGGTGCACCCTTTCAAATAAAAAAAAGAATTATCTAAATCGGACTACCCTGTCAAAAGTTATGCGTGATCATACATAAAAAAAAATAAAAAATATATACGTTTTCGTCGGTCGAAAAAACAGAGTCACTTCTGTGTAGTTGTTGGCTGGTTGGCTATACCCAGCATTAGCTAATTCCATAGCCATTGCCGATTCAGTCGCTTGTAATAGTATATTTCTGTTGCAGACAGTGACATAGTATGTAATTAGTAAAAACAGTTTCGAAAAATCAAAAACGAAAGAACGCAGATTAAAATAAAAATAGCGAATGCGCCAAGAATGTCAAATTACGACCGAGTGGAACAAAAGCATTCCTTACACAATTAGAAATTTAAAAACGAGAGTATTATTGCTGAACTAGTACCTACTTACATGTGAATAAATACATCAGTGACGAGCGACGGTGGCGCCGCCACGGTGACAGTGGCGACCGATTTTTTTTTTAGATGATCCCTCGTGAACCTAACATTTGTTTTTTTTTTTTTTTTTTTTTTTTCAAGAAGATTTTTTGTTTTAAAAGATCAAGGTCAAGATATTTTAATGCAGGTAATAAACTAATCTATGTGCCAAATTTCATCCAAATGCATCCATCGAAACTCCATCTATACATCAATACATTCATCCATCCATAGGATTATTTATTATTTAAGCCTCAGTTTGAAAATGTCTCTTTAATATAATGTAATGAATTTACAATTTGGGAGCACTCAGTTTATTTCAGTTTATTCAATAGCTGAATCCGAACCGCGTATAAGCTAGCTGATCGAGGTCATCCTCGCACTACAGATCATTTATGCTGATATGTTGTATAGGTGTATGTGTAATATAAAATGTATATATGCAGATTTACCAAACACCGATTGAGTTTATAAATAAGAGCACTTGATTTATCCTTTTGCACACAATGCACACCGGATGAACCCAGATATACTACGAACACTCGAAGATTCTTAATTCACCAATAATATATTATATTACCTATAATATTATATATTTAAATTTTTGAATTTAATAAATAATAAAATTATATTAAAATTTTGCTTATTAAAATTTTGTAGAGGATACAGAAAAGAACATAAATCTTTTAACACTTAAAAAAGTGGTACGGACAAAGTCGCAGGAAAAATCTAGTATGATAATAATTTCTATTTAACTCAAAGATATTTATGGATGAGTGCAGAATGCCAACAAAAACTTCAATACATGGTAAGGGATTTCTCATTTAGTCTCTCAATGGCCTGATGTCTGTTCAATGTTTAAGATTTACTAAATAATTCGCAGCACCGTCTTTCAAATATTATGTTCATACATTTCATTCGTATCATTATGACTGTATGAGTCGTAATTATCTTGCTAAGTCTGTACAGTATCAGTCTTTACAATTACATTATACACTATTACCAATATTATGTACTTTTACCAATCTATACTAATATTATAAAGAGGAAAGATATTTGATTGTTTGTTTGTACTGAATAGGCTTCGAAACTACTGGACCGATTTGAAAAATTCTTTTACATTAGAAGCCGACATTATCCCTGATGAACATAGGCTACTTTTTACCCCGGAAAAATGCTTCATTCCTACGGGAAATCTAAAATAAAAGTAAAGAGCGTAAGTAAGTAAGTAGCAGCTTGGCCCGAGATACATTTGACAGCGCCATCTATCCAGAATCAGGTGAAGCGGCTAACATGACAACTGCTTGGTGATATTTTTAGCGATCCGCTCCACGGTAGATGGCGTTTTATACTTTTTAACGCGGACGAAGTCGCGAGCATCAGCTAGTATTATATACTATTGTGGAAAGTAGCAGGGCACACAGCATTCCCTCTCCAGGTTAGTGGTGGAGGGGCTTAACACTTGGCAATCTGGACTATTACAGGGAGCGGTGAGGTCACCGGCCTTTACCAATACTCATATCAAAATAGTTTAAGACGAGCATTTGTCATTCTTGTCCAAACGCCTCATCTAAACGAGTACATGAATAAGTATGGCCACATGATATAAATACTGTTTGGCTTTAGGCGCGTCGTGTTTCAATAGTCAGTTACAGCTACTGCCCCAAGCCCCCTAACACATTATGTTTACGATTTTGATCGTGTCGTCAACACTTCCCTCGGGTACAATTTCACGTACGCCCCAACGATTTTACTACAGTGACAAAATAAATTTAAAAGGAAATTTCTACTTAAAACTTATGTATACACTGGATGGGAATGATAAATCGTAACGTTTGCTTACCGATTCTCATTTATTATTCAGTTACATTTTAATCTTGGTATTCTTACCAAGAAACCATTGCAGACTAATTGGCTTAAGGGCTCGGCTAATGATTAAATCTCTCAATTATGTTCAATTTCAAATGTGTATTCAAAATAATAGTCACTAGAACATTACGAGGTAACCTGTGATACTAGGTACAGTTTGTTATAATATTCTGTGGATAGCATAAAGTTTTATTATCATCAGTCTATATCTCTCCACTGCTGGATGTAGCCCTCTCTCAAAGCTCGCCACCACGGTCTTCTGTTTAAAATCAGTCATATTATTCTCGAGTTTTTGAATCGTACAAAAAACAAGAACATTTTTATAGTAATACTAGCTGGTGCCCGCGACTTCGTCCGCGTTGAAAAAGAAAAAAGTAGCCGCTATCCTGTGTCCTATACGTCTAAATGTTTATCTACCAAGTTTCATGAAAATATATGTATGAAATACATACATACAGAAAAACAATCTAAAAATGGTCAATTTAGTTTCACTGCCATGTATAGAGCCTATAAACACGATATCTCTGAAAACAAAGTTTCTTATTCTTATTCTATGTCCAACCCTTACAGATTTACATATTATTAGTATTGATAAGTATATCAAAAAAGATAAGTTATCTAAAGTTAAAAGGAAAATATAATATACAATCAATCCTGTTTTTAATTATTGTGAAACAATTGATGTAAAACGTTGCAATGTTCCAAACAAACACCAACTTCTGGTGGAAATGCAACAAGAAGTTGTTGAGGAAATAGAGCAAATCAAACTGAAATATCGGCTATATCGTGCTCAACTTTTTAATTGAACTCTGTCGATACCTTGAACATCGATAGGAACTTCTTTAATTACTGTCTAGCTGATGTCCCGTTTGGACCGAGTGAAAACACTAAGCGTTGGATTAAAACCAATTCTTGCTTATAACTATTTATTTATTTATTTGAGGAAACACTTCAAATTCAGGAAAACGTTTCAAAGTTATCATGATAATCTGTTTACCCACACGGACCGTGTAGTATCATTTAGAATAATGTTCAAAAGTGATACGTAATCTATAAATTTATATGTGAAAATATTTTTTTAACCATTTTTAAGCATAAAATTATGCAAGGAGCAATGGGACATTTGACATAATGAAAGTTTATAAAGGTTATGGTTGTTAGAAGGAGTAATATAAAATGTATGTAATTTGAAATATATATATATATATATAATACTAGCTGTTGCACGCGACTTCGTCCGCGTAACTTTATAAAATATATTACATATCGTGTCTGTGAAACCATGGAAATACACATACTAAATTTCAACCCAATCGGTCAAGCCGTTTAGTAGTTGACATACCGACAGCAGCGCCATCTACCGGATCCAATTGTATTTTTAAATCATCCAGGAAACCATCGAAATACCCATATAAAATTTAAACCCAATCGGTTCAGCCGTTTAGAATTTATGTGAAAAAGATAAGTACGGAAGGATAATTGTTACTACCCGTTTTCCCGTAGGAATGAAGCATTTTCCCGTGGTAAAAAGTAGCCTATGTTCATCACGGATAATGTCGGCTTCTAATGGTAAAAGAATTTTTCAAATCGGTCCAGTAGTTTCGGAGCCTATTCAATACAAACAAACAAACAATCAAATCTTTCCTCTTTATTGTATTAGTATAGATGGACAAAGGTAGATGAGTATAATGTCTACCATTACTTAATAGTAGACAATATTTGCTCGATATAAAACAGAACCAAACAAGCATAACGCTACTGCTAACTAATATGTTAGTGCGTCGCGTGTCGTGATGTTTTAGCCGTCATTAAATCGCGTGCACCTTATCAGAGATAGTCATTCATTATCATAATAAAAAATAATTTAATTAATTTAATACACGAATACGCTTCAACGACATGAATTACGCAAACAATGCTTCATTCCTGATATTCGGTGCATAAAATGTGGTATACGTAATTAGTATAGGTAACTAGAATAAACCAAGTCTCAAAATTATACGTGGACTGGAGTTTCAGATTGACATGTCTAAAGAATACGTGTTATTTTAATTTTGTATCATAATGATTGCAGGTGGGTCAAGTAGGTAATTGGATAAAGGATAAGATGCCACAACAGCTAGTCTATACTAATATTATTTGGAGGAAAAATTTGATTGTTTGTTTGTTTGTTTGTATAGAATAAACTACTGGACCGATTTGAAAATTTTTCTTACCATTAGAAGCCGACATTATTCGTGATGAACATAGGATACTTTTTACTGCGGGAAAATGCTTCATTTCTACGGGAAATCTAAAATAAAAGTAAATACTAGCGGCTTGGCCCGGGAGATAGCGCCATCTATCCAAAATACGGTAAATGGCGTTTTATACTCTTCTACGCGGATGAAGTTGCGAGCACCAAGTTAGTGAGTAATATAATGAATACCGACCGTAGAAACGCTATCGCTTCTGATATGAAATGTTTTTTCCAAGTGGGAAGAAGTGGAGTGAATATCACCAGCGGAACTAAAATTTAATTTTCAACTGTTCCAATTTTGAAACAATATTTTTGTCATCTTATTAGATTTTTTATTTATACAAATTTTGTTTTAATAGACTGTTCTATAAAACTGGAATAACTATTTTATATATACGTATAAAAAAATCTGCAGAATGATTTCAATGAAACCAAAATTTAGATTGTATGTAAACTAAATCTTCGCATTGAGTTGGTTTTAAGCTTTCTACGTCTGGGACTTGGTTTTTTTTTCTCTTTTTTTAATATTAACGGTGGCAAGCAGGCTGACGGTCCAAATGATAGTAGGTGGCAACATCAGAGAGGACACGTCTAGAAGTGCGCTTACGACTTGTAATCAGCAAAGCCATGCTGTTTTTGACTAAAACATTCAATAACATAATACGATAAAGTGGTTTTTTTTTTTTATTAAAAGTCAACGTCTATTTGTGCAATATAAGCATTTCAATGATATGAGGAATTATCGCTATCTTAAAGGAATATTCATGTCTTGATAATATTTATTGCTTCTTAGTACCCAATGTTTACTGTAGATATGAGGTTTACATGTTTAGATTAATCGATGTTCTATTTATATTATTCATATTGAACAAACATTTTGTTTTATCAGACAGATAAAAATATAATATTTATGTACTTACAAAACAACCATGGTGATACAAAGGTGTTAATTAAAATACTCAATAACATAATTATTTTTTTACTAGCCGGCGCCTGCGACTTTCTTTCTTATAAAAAAACTATTTTCTATAAAATTATACAATGTGGACTTAACCTGTACGTTTAAAAATGTATATAGTAATTAATGATTGAATATTATAGTAGGGGTACCGAACCTACATTTTTATTGTAAAAATAAAATTGTTGTGAACAAAACATTTTACCAATTTAGTTTATGAATTGTTATGAATATATTGCTCATTCATTTTCGATATTGTTAATGCCTGAATTCGAAAGATTCCTTGTTAGCCCTTATCGTAATATCTGTAATGTCGTTAGGTGAGGTTCGTAAGGCTGTAGTTATTTTTTATCATTATTCCGAGCTAATGACGTCACTTCCAGTCCCACTGATTTACTTTCCACTGATTGTACACCCTATTATGTAAATGGAGGGCCTGTTTTTCTTTGTGTAAAGCCGTTTGAATAATTTCGCCTTTCATACGTTTCTTTAGTTGGACAAATGAGAGAGAGCTCAAATTATGGTGAGTTATTCCCATTTACGACTTTATTGTTTGCTAGATGAAGTTGATATTTGAATGGACACGATAATGGTGTATTTTTGTTGAAATAAAGGAAAGAAGTATTATTTATTATTGTATTTATAGATTATCCTAAGTATAGGTCTGAAAATAATAATTGTATAAGTAAGTTTAAAAGACTGTTCGTTTCATTAGCCCGAGAGAAGCTCGGTCGCTCAGGCTAGTGTATTCCTTATAAAACCAGCTCTGGTTATACATACAAGTGAAACAGCACATTACAAATGTCATTTAAGAGAATTTCCACACATTAGAAACTGCGGCAAATGGCACAGATAGGCGTGTTTACGTCACTCCAGACTGACATAGCTGACAGCGGGATAATGTAAAAATATTTTAGACAGGAACTGACATGACGTTAACAGTTGAATACAATTACATACCTACACGAAACCGTCGCGTCGCCTCGTCTGAACTTTCTACTATTTTTGGGCGGTATTCATTCCCTCTTGTTACATTTTGTAATCAGTGTGAAATTACTGAAAATATATTTAAGTAGCAAAGCGCATTAAGATCCGCAGTTCGAAACTGGGTGGGTTGTCCTGCGACAATAAGCAAAACTGACGTAATCAGTAATCAACCATCGCATTGCATAAACACATAAACGACACTATAGGGGCGCTATCGACTTGCGGGAATTTTCTTTTAGCTTATTAAGAATATAAAACGATATTACCTAAGAAAAGCCCACATAAAGAAACCCACTTAAGCAACTAGGAATGCCAGAGTCCACTCATCTATTCTACACTGTAGCTATTTAGTATTTATCATTAAAATAACATACAAAAAGCATCTAATTTTCTACTTTTAAAGATATTTCTTTCACTTAAACAAAATGCTATTTGTTTCCTTGTTGTATCAAATCTATGTTTATTGAACGATCGGTTGCCGAGCTTTCGAAATAAAGCCTTTATGACTCTAACTACTATCTTTCTCGTGGGAGTTAGGGTCTGTTAGAAAATTTGTAAACACATACAATATGTCTGCTTTATTTTTTAATAAACAAATAAATGTGTAAGAAACGAGAAGTATTTAAAAAAAAAATTCTCGCCGAGTCCCTGAGAAGAGATATAAAATAAAATATGGCTTATACTAATTATGAATATATATCAACTTTCAATTAACGTGGAATTTCCTTATAATTTGAGAAGTAGCACTCGAGAACTTGAACTAAAGCCGCTTAAGTGAATTTCGTATGCATGTGCATAAATAAACTTATATAATAATATATCTGCTGTAATTTACTAATTCAGCAAAATTATTATTTTTTGTATAATACGAGTAAAACATGTCGAACAAGATTAATTCATTTTATTTGTGCGAACGTTGAAAAAAATAATATACTTAACACTTTGATAAAGAGGATTAAAATATTATAATATGACCTTTTTCGATGTCAGCATTTCCAATTTTATTTGTATTATTTATAGGCATATTCCTCGTAGGTTTTTGTCATTTCAATGCATGTCTAAGCACACGAAAGAGGTATTGTAAACTCTCTGAAAACAAAACAGAGTAAGTAAGCATTATGAATGTTTATGAAATCATTCATAAGCATTTATGAAATTATTAAAAATGGCATCCATTCAAAAGAATAATATCTACAAATATTTATGTCAAAAATCACTTGTTTCAGGTTTGTGGTGTTGAGTGCAGTTTGTGATATATTGTTCCCATCGTTTTTTTCTTCGGTTCATTTGATTACTTGGTAAGTTTAAAATTTATTTGCTTTCTGTAAAAAAATATTAATGAGTAATTAATACACTAATTATGCTTAATAAGAACATAGGACTTAAAATAAATTTAATAATAATATTTTTTTAAATATAGTATACTAATATTACCTATCAAAATCGGTTCAGCGGTTTTAGGAAGGAAAGACATACATACACACATCGCCTTATATATATATTATGCACTGTATTTTTTCTAAATTTTAATTTTACTCTAAGAAGTCAAATTATAGGCGACGAAAATAACGCTTTTCTGCTAACTAAGTCTTCGCTTTAATATTACACATTTCGTCAAAGGTACACGCGTACCTCAATAAACAATAAAGATTAAAAAACATCGGATTAATAAATTTTATGAGTGGGAACTTTATGGCCAGTAAATTGCACGATATAAAGATGCCGGTCATTTATCGATATAATTTTGATTACGTCGATTATAAATCGCGTATCGGTTGAATTTCCGACTTGCCCCAAGTGGCCCAAGGTTACATTTTATTTAAGATCGAGCAATTTTTTTAGGTACCCTTTTTAGACTATTAATTTACCAACAAGCTATTATTACATAAATCGTTTCGAAGTGGTGTTTTTCGTAAAACATTTTTATCGATTATTATATTTAATTTTAATAGCCAATTTGTTTATAACTAACACAATGTATGCCCCCGGCTATACTTAATATATGTAGATTGATTTGTATATTGAATCTATACTTACCCTATATGCTTAAGTCTAGGTCATGCTCAATTTTTTCAAAGTTACATCCGATTTTGTACAAAAATTCAATTATCTTCATTAAAATTTGTAATGTTAGTAAAATCTATTAGGAACTGACTAAAACACGTTAACAAAGCATGATTTATCTAGGTCCTACTCTGTTGAGGAAGAAGAATATATCATAATCTATAGGTTATATGTTTACAAACTTTGCTTTGTATTCGTAAAAAAATATTTTTGGAATTTTCTGAAAATCTGAACATTAGGTATTTAATTGTGTATACGATCAGATAATATAAGCGAAGACCCGCACAACTGTAATACTAATATTATAAATGTCCTTACTAATATTATAAATGTGAATGTGATTTTGATTTTGATTTTTTATACACGTTGTCTGGGAGGACATAGGACATAGGGTACCTTTCATCGTTCAACGCGGACGAAGTCGCAAGCACCAACTAGTATTATATATTTTTGGCAGACATTAAAAATAAATACAAGCTTATTAATTAATAAACTAATACGCCCCCACTTTTATCCTTCAAACGGCATTGGAGTTTATAGTCAAATTCTAATGTTATAGTGTCCCATATTATATGTTTAATATAGGAGACATAATTAGGTATATTATATAATATGTATTTATGTGTTTCATAAAGTTATAATTATGCAAAGGGGTAAGTGGTCGCGCGGTGTGTCCCTTGATAATCATAGTACGCTCGAAATAATGAAATATAAAATATAAAATGAATATGTCCCCCAGATAGGCGTTACTACGAAAGATAATACAAAAATAATTATCAGGACACCCTTGTCAACGCAACGTGAGGGTTATTAAAGATGAAACAATGCGAGCTTCAACTTGTTATATAGGTACATACTTAAAATTATATCTTACCTAAAAACTTTACCGTACTTCTAAGTATTTTCAATATGCTTTTATGCCTTCATATTCACTAAATTTTGATTACACGTTGTCGACTTGTCGGGTGACTACATCTGCGTATCTATTAGTAGCGTTATCTATACTAATAATAAATATGTAAGTGTATGTATGTATGTATGTATGTATGTATGTATGTATGTATGTATGTATGTATGTATGTATGTATGTATGTATGTATGTATGTATGTATGTATGTATGTATGTATGTATGTATGTATGTATGTATGTATGTATGTATGTATGTATGTATGTATGTATGTATGTATGTATGTATGTATGTATGTATGTATGTCTTTATGTATTTATGTATGTACTCTTAAACTAATTAACTGATTTTCATGATGATGTTAACTTGATAGTTAAACATTTAGACGTACAGGACATGGGATAGGTTACTTTTTTCTTTTTCAACGCGGACGAATTCGCGGGCGCCAGCTAGTACCTATATAAAAACCTTCCTCCTTTAGCGCTATTTCCATTAGTGAAAACCGCATTGAAAGACATTGCGTAGTTTAAAATATCTAAGCGTTCATACAGAGGGACAGACAGACTTTGTTTTATACTATGTAATACAAAATGTTTCTTATTAAAAATCTTATTAATATCTTATTATTAAAAATATTGAAATACACTTTTTGTCATAATTAATATTAAATAACTGCCAAATACGTATTTCGGTTTAGCTTTTTGCTCTGTTTTAAAAAACCGAGGTTCCATTAGTATTTTTTTTTGTTTTATAATGAATTTTATATATACTTAAGTATTACACGCCTAACCTTCCTAGCAATTCTAGATGAAGATTACAGAAATACATAATGAATATTGTCCGTAATAGTCGTAGATGGAAGCAAGAAGATAGATACGGCATGTTCTTACGTTACTTAATCGATAAATGGATTACATAAAACTAAACTAATACGTCAAACATGTGTAATAATAGAGAGAGTAGACAAAATGTATTCAAAATTTTCGGAAAAATAAACTGCGTCCGTATTATTTTTTAACATTGTATATGATACTGAGTTCATTGGGCTCAGTATATAAAGGTCTATAATATGCGGTTAAAGAGTCACTGGGTAATCTTTCTTTTTGCTTCCATCTACGGTAATAGTTGTTGTTTTACGTCGACCATTAACAGCATTTTTTCCACCTGATATCGGATCATCTGCTTCTACAATTATGAGGTGAGACGAGGCCGACCTTGCATTGTTATACATATAGCACGAATCTGATTTAATGCTTATAAAAGGCAACGTTTAATTATTAATGTTGTATTCGTGCCCTTGATACTTCTCTTGGAGGTTCATTTCAAGTAGGAAACATAAAGGAAACGCTTTCAACTTAACTTAGTTTATATTTAACGGAAGAACTTTGTTCACTATTATTATCATATCCATTTATTTTAATTCTTTGTGCTTCTCATTATCAAAATTGAGTTATACTTAAGTAAGCTCAGATTGAACTCATCTTCTATTAATAAAAATTTAAGTGTCTGTAATGTCAAGCTAAAAATAGTCGCCTTTTACTAAATGTACGGTACTAATATATACCTACGGTATATACGGTACAAACTGGTACTTATAACAAAAAAAAAGTTACGTACAATTAAATAGTAAATTGGGAGGATCATAAAGATATACTTAAATATATTGGCTACAAAAGTAAATCTAGGATAAATGAGGATTTGGGAAACATACATAGAATGTCTAGCAAATCCCTTGAACCATCCATCCTTAACTTGTCACGTACATTTAGGCTCTCTGAAAAAAAAAACTTGTGGCAACATAATGACATATTGTTTCGCGTGGAATTGTTACGCGATCCGGAACACTGATTGTCACAGGAACGATATTAACATAATGTCCCTATTAATCCGATCCTACTGAACGCCAACGTTATTTTTTTTTGCAACGCACGCCACTCATTACAACGTCATATTGTTTGTTAAATCTTGCCACGCTGTCATGCATTTTAATGAGTAACTACGCGAAAATACGCTGCCCTGACTGACACCCCTGGAAATTGTTTGGAAAATGTTTGACGTGGATTTTTTTTTTTTTCAATCTGTCATCAAACCGCCACAGTAGTGGTGAAAATAGGCTTAATCTAATCACAAATTACATACGAAGTCGTTTTTGATTGTTTGCTTACATGCAATTGATATTTTCTCAAACCGCGGAGAAATTTCGCCGATAGATATAGGGTGCATTTAGATGCATAGTATTTTAATTAATCTTACTAACATTATGAAGAGAATATATTTGTATTTTTGGACAAAATTCTTTCATCTATAGATTAAGTTACATTATCAGCGAGTAACATACGCTAATTTTATAAAAATACGCGGACGAAGACATGTGCAATAGCTTATACAGGGTGGAATTTTGTAATGCCACCTGAAGGGAAAGTACTCTTAATACTGTAGATAGAAAATTTTACTCAAAGAAAACATTCCTTTATTTCTGAATAGAAAGAAAACTGCATTCAAAGATTTTCGAAAATTCGCTTGCCACACCCGGGAATCGAACCGGCTAAAAAGTCTATGAAAAGTCGACCTTTAACATACCATTACCTAAAGGAACACTGAAGGAAAATATCGTGAAGAAAACTCAGTGTGAAGAAAACTCATTTTTGAAAGATGTTCTGCTGATTCAAGTGTAATTCAAGACATTTGATGCTAAGGTGGACAAAACCTTTCTAAGACAAAGGGCAGTCCTTTATATTTGGGTAATTTGTATAAAGACGATGAATTACATAAATATTACATAGAGAGAAAGCTCAAAGCTACATAGCGAGAGTTCCAAACTCGATTACGAGGAAGTACGTTCCTTATTTCGTTGAGAAATTTCCTAATTTATCCAACGGTAGTGATTATTAGTTATTCCAACTAACACATCAATGTTTCGAATATCTATTCTGTGTAAAACGTGGATATTAAAAATTTATATTATTGAATAAATAATGAAGTAGGTAAATATTAATTGAACATTGTCAACTATGATTTTATTAATGAACAGGAATTTCCTGTATGCTTTAATTTACTATCAGCATGTACAATGATAATTGAATTCATATTCATTGAATTAATAGAAAAGTTTATCCGTTTTGATGAATATTATGTGGAACACATGTATACTTAATGTACATGTATAAAACATATTATGTATGTCACTCATTAGTTATATAATAAAGGCACTGTCTGCTTCAGTCTGTTTATCCGCTATTTTTTTATAAACCATCCAACGGATTTCCTTTTGCTTGTTGTGTTCATTTTGAGTTTTGTACCTTTTGCATTTTATTCATTATGCTTTTTGTACATAATGCTACTGAGCGTTTAAAATGAGATAAAATGAGTTACTCAAGTTCCCACTATGAACTCTGACTATGTAACTACTTCAAAAAGCAAAGTACCTATCTACGGCTGTTCTTTCTTATTTTTGTCTTATTTTATTTTATTTTATTTAGTTTTTGGAGTTTACTCCTTAAGCCTAGGGTATGAAAATTTATGGGAGTAAAATCAAATGTCACATATCACACATTACGCGTTACAGGCTACGTTGCGAAAATCCTTGATTATCTCGATGCAAGGTTACAAGTAATAATTTATTGTAATGATCGTAAATTACTAATAATGTGATATTAGTCACGTATTGACAAGACAATAAAAGTAACAAAAAGATGAGTCTGCAAGATGCAAGTGAGTCTGAAAAATTTACTGACAACAATTTGTTTTTAAATTAGCAGTGTTTTTTTAATAAAATATTTATATGTTTGTCATACCAGACATAATGTCAAAATAATCTATTGTGACGTATTGTCATAAAATATGCTCGTAAATTTTCGATATAATCAGTTATTGCTTAAGTATTTTACTTATCAAGACTGAATTGACGTCGAACAAATGTACAAACTTTGTATATTAACGTGATTGATCATCTGCTCTCAACATTGCGTTCTAAATCCGTTAAGCAATCATTTAATAATTAGGTTTTTTGTCGCATGATAAACTCGACCCGTCCCCTGCTTTGCACGGGCTTACAACTATAAACAAACGCCTTCATCATATAACGCCCTTTTCATTAGTGAAAACCGTATTAAAATCCGTTTCACTAATGGAAATAGCATTAAAATTTGTACCCATGCGTAGTTGTGAGCGGCTCGCTAGTATTATTTATATAATCTATGCAATTATTTGCATAGATTACGATTAGACGTAATGAAAATCAATTTTAATTTAATTTTAATTTTGTAGATAGGTCATCATAGTTTCCTCTCTGAATATTCATTAGCCTTGAGCTAACAAAATTAATGGAAAAGCCGCCTCGTACGATCTAAACAATGACCTAAGCCTTGACCCCTTGACTCATTTAACTCTACTTGTAGCAATATCATATTTCATGTTACCCTTATTTGACATTTTACCGAGATAAATATTATAAAGACTTTAATTATCCATTAAATTTATTAAAATACTAGCTTGTGCCTGCGACTTCGTCCGCGTTGAAAAATAAAAAAAAGTTATTCCTGAGAAAACATATTTTAGTATTATAATGCCCGAGATCGCTGTAATTTCACATTTTTTCAGGATAAAAAGTATCCTATCTGTTAATCCAGGTTGTAAAATTTTCTTCCAAACACTTTTAGTTGTTATACATGAAAGAGGAACAAACACATCCATCTATTCTCACAAACTTTGTTATATTTGTACTATAAATTTGTTATACATATTTGTAGTATAAATCATCGAAATAATTTATCTCTTCGCTGGTACAAATGCGATAAATTTTAACGTCATTTACACTTCGAAAGAGTCACGTTGTCAATGCAATCTTTACACACTCAATATTGTTAAGTTTTCAACTCACAAAAATAATTTTACGCAACGATATTGTGGTTTTTTATTTTAATTCCCCAGTTATTGATCTGGACTGCTGACATGAGTAAATTAATCGATTGAAACTGTAACACTTTTAACAGGCTTTCAAAGTATAGGTACACCACATAAACATTATTTCAAAAATTTCGTCTCAGACATAATGGCATAAAGTAATCTTTAGATCAAAGAAATCTTACATCTTCCGTCTTAAGTAATTACATTAGCGCTAATGTGTTAATGGAATTAAGGGCCAAAGATTCGTTGGACACATTAAAACGTCTACTTGTAATTATTTTTGACAACAAACTTATTATTTACCCTCTTCTAATTAATAAAGGGGATTATTTGAATTATTACATAATTGCTAACCCAAAACCTTCTCGCATTTATTGTCTCTATTCAAAAATACTAATCCTACTAATATTATATTGTAGATGCGAAAGTTTGTGAGAAGATGTTTGGCATGCAGTTAGTTTATTATCTGGATTAACATAAGGGATACTTTTTTATCCTGGAAAAATATTAGGTTCCGGAGGGATCGTCTAAAAATATGAAAAAATTGGGCGCCACTGTCGCTGTGTAATAAGAATCAGAGAAAGGGATATAAACGAGGAAGATTGGTGTATTTAAAAAAAATGCATCTACTACTAGTGCTAGTGAGTAGATATTAATAGCGTTCAGACGACCTATGATTTGTAAATAAATATCATTATACAATAATTAAGAGCCTGTTTCACCATCTCTGAGTAAAGTGACAAGTATGCTAACCGTCATTTAAAGTCACCGGTAACAAAGTAGTAGCAACGAGTAACATTACTCAAGGGTAATTTCAATGAAATTGACACAAGATACCCGTTACATTTACTAGCCAATTAGCTTTACTTGAAAAGTAACTAATCAAAACTTTACTTGTAGTTGATGAAAGAGGCCCTTAATCTAATAAATCATTTACGACGGATTTTACGAACTCTGTGTTGAACAATAATGACATAACCTTAAATAAATTTTCTAATAAACAGGCACTAATTTACGCAAAATTGCGCTTCTGTGACACTTTATCACTGCGAACATCTTAAACTAACCCATAAATATTAATTTGGAGAGCGGCTGACGTGGCGTGGCGGTGATGCAACTATTGCCAAATTATCAACTAAGTAGCTGTTACAATAATGCCTGTCGTAGGTTCCATATTCTCAATTTTCCAACTCCATAAAATTTTCATATTCTAATTAAAAAATAAAAAAAATAATCTGAATTTTCCACATTCATGTTGTTACTTTTTCCATATTCGGGTTTTTCTATGTTACCAATTTTTCAACCACGAGTAGGTACAGTCAAAGACTAGAAAAATAAATGTATTCTTCAAAACAAGCAAATCACAATAAGCTACATATATTGCAAATCTCAACAATAATCGGGACTTTTTTCCGTTGTCTGGAATTATTCACACAACTCATTTGGTATTTGTCTTGATGCCGCAAGATGAGCTGTTATAAAGAAAATAAATCTATACTTAAGTGTAGGTATTGTATGTATGTATGTATGTATGTATGTATGTATGTATGTATGTATGTATGTATGTATGTATGTATGTATGTATGTATGTATGTATGTATGTCCCTCCATAACTCTTAAACTAATTAACCGATTTTCATGAAACTTGATAGATAAACATTTAGACGTACAGGACACAGGATAGGATACTTTTTTCTTTTTCAACGCGGACGAAGGCCGCGGGCGCCAGCTAGTCTCAGAATAAACAAAAATTTTGTTATATGTTTCTGCAGATCTGAATGAACTTCTAATCTTTACATATATTTTTTACATAATATAAAACAAAGCCGCTTCCCTTTGTGTGTACGCTTAGATGTTCGAAACTACACAAAGAATTCTAATGCGGTTTTTACCAATGGAATGAGCGTTAAACGAGGAACGGTTTTTTATATACCTAATATATATAATTTGCAGAAAAAAATTGCACACTTGCGTAGCCGGGAGCGGTTCGCTAGTATAATAATAAAATTTATAATCAATTGAAGAACCTCAAAATACAAAATACGTTTAATGCGTACCACATTTTTTATTAACCACAAAAGGCATTAAAACCTATTACCTCATCAAATAACGAGTTCCATGAAAATATTGCATCACGCGTTTGTTTACGTCAATTATTTTATCGATTATTGCAAAAAAAGCAAAATGAGTATATTGGAATGATTGGAAGTAAAACAATGGAATAAAATAAGAAGCTATTGATGCGTCACCACTTAAAATATAATTATTGTCTTTTAATTTACCTAATATTTCAGAGTTAACATTATTCGTTTTTGCTTAAGCCTTCACATAATTATTATAATGACCTCTTCAAATAACCTGAAAAAAAAAAAAAAACAAGTTATTTGTTTTATCGCCTAGACTAGTGCTTTAAATTGGGATTTTTATCACCTAGACTAGTACATCAAAGAGATATAATACTTCATTGAAGGATGATTATCTGAACTTTATGATATTAAAAGACTAGGTTGCATCCCTTTTTATTATGTTTCTCATGAGAAATAATTTATTATTGGTAATTTTTAGTCAGTTAGAATTTCATTTTTGAAATGAAAATTCTTTACGCTTGATAAAATTTTAAGGGATAATAAAATTTTAAGGTTTATTGTGTGGCGTTTCTAACGATATTCTAATATCGTTGGGCGCTTCAGTGTAACGTTGCCATGACGCTTCTTGTAACGCTTTTGCATGACATCTATCGCTTACTATAATAACTATATATATTTGATTTCTTTTTTATTTAATTAATTTTTAATTAATTTAATATTATAATTTATTATTTAATATTTTTAATTAATTTTTATTTAATTAATATTGGCATTTTGACTTTTTGTTAGACCTACATCTCATTTGTTACTTCTGTGAAAAATAAGAGTACAAATATTCATATCGAAGAGTTACGATTAATTGGTTTCAAAGTCGCTCACAGTTCAGGAAATGGGACACAAATAATCTTCCGAATCCGTCGTGTCAAAGGCGTTGTTCATTAATGAAAAGATGGGGAGGAGAGGCGGCGGATGTCGCATCGAATTTCCAAACCAACAAAAGGCATAACACCATCCATTGTCCGCACCACCATAATGCAAAATACCTATTCATTCTAAGCTTTGTAATAACGCGCCCCTTTTCCTGAAAACGGCTTTTCCCCCGGAGGTGCTAGGACCACGTGTGTTTCACTCTGTCCCTTTCTGGTTACTGCGCAGGTTTCTATCGCCGTCTCTCTCTAGCGTTGTCGAGCAGCGCACGCAATGCAGGTGAATCTGTTCAGTTCTGTTCAGTCGTTCTCAGATAGTCGCGTGGGTGGTGTGCGCTCACACTGCGAGGGTTTTCCGCGCGAAAAATTACGTACATTTTCAGCTGCAACGTGTAAAGGCGAATTTTAATCTCTTTTCTCGCTCTACTTCTTTTTATGACATTTTTTTGATAACATATCGTCGACAGTGAAATTTGCAATTATTTAAGTGAAATATTTTAAATTGTACCTGCTCGTTACGAAGGGTTTTGTGCAAAGACTGCTCGGATTTTATTGATCTGATTGAAAAAAGTAAGTAAAAAATTCTTTTACATATTGCCAAAATATAGTTTTTTGGAGTTTTATAAATTATTTCTTTCTAATTAATTTGTAACTGTAAAATCTAATGTAGGTCATGAAATATGTATGTACCGTAGGCTTATAGAAATGTTTAAATTATAATAACGAAACAACATTAACGCAATAACGCAATAAAATTGAAAATTGAAGAAATTTTAACAATAGTATCTATTATTGTTTTCTTTCGAAACTTTTACGCGAAAATCACATCACAGTTTAAATTATCATAGAAAATTTCTGTCTGCTCCGCTAATAATATAGCGTATTTTACCAAAGTAATAATAAATTACAATTATAAAAATTTTTAACGTACCTAAATACCTAAAGTGAGACGAAGCAGAAAAATAATTCAATGAAAACGAGGAGGTAATTCCAGTATTCCAATGTCGGTTAAAAACAGGTTTACAATACCTTTAAGTACTAACTAACCGCTTATGCAATGGTGACACGCATTCAACCAAGTAGTAGGTACACGCGTATTAACTGTACAAGTTAAATCTATCTGTAATGTTAATGATAAAACGGATCCCTTTTAACGTGAAAATGCTTGTTAGATTATAGATAAGAAATTTCAAAGTAATTTCCGACATGAAATTCCACGTGGATTTAATGTTAACAAAAAGGAAAAATACGTCCAAATAACTGATCAATACGATCAATAGAAAATCCTTCAAAGTATGACTAAATCTCCAATATCAGATTTACATGTTGGCTTAGATTCTAATTTTGATATAATGACACCTCCTAAGGTATTGAACATTGAGGACAGTTTTCTTCTTTATGTCTATTTTGACAATATTGTATGTCTCTAACAAGAGTGATGACTCCTAGGAAACAAGCCACGTCTCAGTATATCTATTTATGTGAATAAACGAGAAACAAAACCACCGTTCGTGTTTCTAACACATGATCAACTAGCATTTGTTGCTTTGACTGCTAAAGCCGAACTAGATACCAAATCTATTTTAAATCACATCCGAATAGACCACGACAGAATAGTTGGCGAACGACGAACTTTGCTAAGATTTATTTTTAAAAATAATACACCTACCGAGGCAAAACCTTTTGTTTCAACAGACGCGAATGCCTCAATGCTTTATAAAAATCTAAACGCGATCTAAAGAGAAGTGACCACATTTTTATTGGCGTTTAGCGAGACAAAAAACTTTCAGTTTAAAATCACTCGGTTGAGAATCTTAATGCTATAGTTATAGAGTTGCTAACACGGTCTTTAAGAATTTATAGCGAATGCCATAATTTTGTTGGTCGATTGCTGTAACTGTCGCAGTCCCATCGTCGATTGCTAGGGAGAGATTAGTAAACGAAAATAGTTTGGGAATGTGGATGTTGGAAAAGTTCTGTTTTAGTATTTTCGAAATTGTATGATGGTTTTCTATCTATACTAATATTATAAATGTGAAAATAAGTGTCTGCCTGTCTGTTAAGTGCTTGTTACCTTTTAACGCCTTTTGCATACAATTTCGCATTGTCAATGATACAGAAAAGCACTTAGGGTACCTTCTATCCAGAAAAAAGTACTGTTACTAAGGGGGCATCAAAAAATAAAATCTAATGCCTTAATCTAGGCAAAGCCATTAGCAATAAAGATGTCAAGCTTTGTTACACTTGCTTCTGATAAATATGATCGTTGATAAATATTCCTATTAACATCAATAATCCTGACATATAATTCCACACTAATGTAATTACTATTGGGATTACACATTACGGAGATTGTGTTTCATTTTCCTACTTATAATTTTGCAAATAATTCCATGCTTGGATCATAAAAGTGGATTTTTTTCAAATTTAGATACGTATATGAAAAATACTAATAAATCTCTTATTTTACACGTGTCATCCAGTTATTTCACGTGGCAAGGCAAAATATTTTTAGATGCGGATAAGTGTTTAAAAAAGTGCAAAACAAATCATCGATGTTAGTTGTCTTCATAAAATAACTTTCTTAAATGTAATCCATAGATTAAAAAGATTTATATACCAACCAACGTCTGTCGTCTTTATCTTAATTTATATCTTAAATTACAAAAATAGATTAATTCTATTACATTTGTGGATAATGTAGTAATCGTAAAGTATTTTATACGTTTCAAAATCATTTGCTTCAACATTAATAAAAAATTTCTCAGATTTATTTTTTTCTAAAATTACGTGTATATTACAACCCATAAACACGACATAGTTTACAACATCTGTCTATCAAATCTTGTAAACTCACGTCCGTCAGTGTTCCGTGTAAAATTTTAATTGAAATATTTAAAAATATTGTGAATTATTTAAAATTCACCATTTCAAATTAAATCTCTTCACTTCTCTTTACTGACTTTGTATAACTTAATTTACTTAGCATACCTGTATTTCATTTCAAAAAGTGTGAGTAATATTTTTATTTACACATTTCTTCTTTTTTTTCTTACGTTTTCTTCTTACATCTTTTTTAATTTGGTAATTCCTTATTATGTGAGAAAATAAAGGGTTTAGCTAAAAAAGTTGGTAACATACAGAAATGGCCGTCCACATTATGATTATATTTATGCAGATTTCTCTATCATAATTTGTAGTTGACATATTTTCGCAAACTTGACAAACTCAGGCAAAAACTTATTATTTTCTAAACCTCCAAACGTTTTTAACATTCAATTTACAGTTTGTAAGTACTCGTCGTGATGCACTTGTGATAAAAAAACTGAATTAGCATCTAAAATTAGAAATAAAAACCTAATGTTAGAAGACGCATAAAAACGTATCGGTTGTTTGAAGGAAGCGAAGTGGCCTTGTCACGGTCCACAATTGAGGATGTACACAACACTTGGCAAGCGAATGTAAATTGTATATGTAACAATGATAAATTGTGCTGAACAAAATGTTTAAGGTCTTATTATACTACTCAAAGTACAAAGATAATGTAGACTCGAAAGATTCTTCTTTAGAACTAGAGTCACTTCAGGTTTTAGGGTATTACTTATACAGGGTTTGACATGAGAGCCTTAGAATCTCGTTACAAGAAACTTAGAAATAAACTGAACGTGTTAGAAACCATCTTAACTGTAGATATACAAATTAAAAAAAAAAGTTATATTAATACAAAATCCGACGACAAATCGGGTACGTTTATGTGCATAAACCATGTTTCTATATATTATATCTAAATTATAGAAGCATTTCAAATTTATTAATAATATATTTCGTATGTTTATCGTTTGTTGTGAATAGATTTCAGATTTCAGTCGGTATGTGCAATCAGTAAAACTTGCGCAAATGTACTAACAGTGATGTATGTACTAAACTATGCAATAGTAATAACGTTCGCTGAAAATTCACCATATTCCTTATAAATAATTCTGTGCGATTTTTGTTTTATGGTGTGATAACAATTGATTTATTAGTTTTAGACGTTATAAGATAAGATCTCTTTTTGTAAAGTCGGGGTACGAAAACCTTCGTCAGTTTTCAAATTCATTCCTTTATCAAAATCGTAGACTCTTAGTACCTTTTGACACTTAAAGTTCTAACAGACAACTGACATACGTTTGAAATGAAATTTTGCCATGACTGACAATTGCTCTGGTGCAAGCAAATTTCGACTTGAAGGTGACGGACCATTTCTTACGCCGATTGTATATAAACTCTTTCAGTTTGTATTCTATATAACTTGTAAGGCATCATCAATCAATGATGATCTTAAACGAATTAACTGATTTTCAAGAAACTTAGTAGATAAACTTAGTAGATAACTTTTTCTTTTTCAACGCGGACGAAATCGCGGGCACAAGCTAGTATATAATAAGGCATCAAATAAGATACGACACTAGTAGTTTTGTTATTAAAAAAACTTATCTTTTAACTTAGGTATAATTATATCGTGAATTCTTAAATGGAATTAACTATTAATTTAAATAGTAACTACTCAAACGAATTGACTAAATTTCAATAGTATTTATTCATTTATTTATTTAATAGCTAACCTTACAGCATTTAATATTTAACAAATATATAAAACAGATTATATTTTTATATAGCCTATTACAAGGTATATAGGAATTATTCTTATAAATTGCCTGTATTTTATATCAAGGATACTTACTTAATTTATTTTTTACGACACTCATTGTTATGCACATACTAATGAATTTGTGTGTATTACTTAAGTGTATTGTGAATACATCCTTCGAATATCAAAGTAATGTTAAATATTAGCCTTTTTTGCACACATCTGCTTCTCAAGTACAACATAAATTTAAATATTTCCTTCTTCTCTTTTTATATTTTCTTACAAATAAGTGGACCTTTAGGCTGCCTGAGACCTTAACATAAAAAAGAGTAGATTTATATAGTAAAAAACACAGTAGCTTATTCCCGCCGTCTGACTTTCTGTATTGTATGTATTTCGCTTGGATCTTTTAAACTACACAACGGACTTCAATGCGGTTTTCACTAGTGGAAAGAAAGTTACACGAGGAAGGTTTATAAGAACACTAGCTGTTGCACACGACTTCGTCCGCGTAACTTTATAAAATATAATACATTCGTGTCTGTGAAACCATGGAAATACACATACAAAATTTCAACCCAATCGGTTCAACCGTTAGAAGTTATGTGAAAAATATAAGTACGGAAGGATAATTCTTACTACCCGTTGTCCTATTACCCGTTTTCCCGTAGGAATGAAGCATTTTCCCAAGGTAAAAAATAGCCTATGTTCATCACAGATAATGTCGGCTTCTAATGGTAAAAGAATTTTTCAAATCGGTCCAGTAGTTTCGGAGCCTATTCTATACAAACAAACAAACAAACAATAAAATATTTCCTCTTTATAATATTAGTATATATATATATATATATATATATATATATATATATATAAAAATTTAAAAAGGGTTTTAAAAATTCACCCGAAGCCGGTAGCGGATCGCTAGTTAATATTATAAGTTATGCATTATCGAAGTGTAGCGTGTACACGTGTAAATGAAATAGATGAAAAATTAATAATTTATTGGATGTTATAGTCAGTAGTCGCTCGAGGTAGACATAGAAGACAGTCAACTCAGTAAGTAATGGCAAATTTACAATTATTTGCAGTAAATTTTCACCGCGCACACAATTTACAACAGTTATGGATATGTTGTGTTTCCTGTTTGCAACAAACCGATGCGGGCATAAGGGCCTTATCGGGGTTATCGCATTTCACAATGTTTTATTAATTTCATGCCGTTCATAGGTGGGTACAGTCGGCCGCATAAGTCGATTAACACATTCAAAAGTGTAAAACAACTGAACACTCAACTTACTTTACTTATTTACTTACTTACTGAAGCTTTTTACGATCGTTTGTACGTGAAGTTTATTTTGTTCTATAGTCGTAACAACGACTTATGGCGCGTTGAGTGTTCAGTTGTTTAACACTTTTTAATGTGTTAATCGACTTATGCGGCCGACTATACATGTAATGAGCGGGTGTCTACATACAATACGATTGCAATAAATATTATGTTGCATTTTTTTTTAAACGATAAACACGAGACGTTCTTTGTTAATCATTCAGCCTTTGTTTTCAAAATTATTGAAGTGAAAGTAGTGTGCAATTTTTAATTGCAAATTGTATATAACGGTTTTGCAACGTAAAGGTTAAGGAAAAAGTCTTTGAACTTTTTCTTTCACCTGCCATCTAGCTTCGCTTGCGTACATTTCACAAAGGGCATTTTAAAACCTACATTAAGGTAATTGAGGTTACCTATTTGTAATGCCTCTGATCTTTCCCGAGGATACTGAATTCCGCTTAGAATACTTGTATTTTTGTTGTATTTTTTTTTAAACTTGGATACCTACTTGAAATATAACAGACGCTAATGACATAAACCTCTAATAACATTTTAAACCTGGATTTTTATCAAACTTCTGGATTTTCTAAATACATTTATTTAGAATGTTAATATAGACTAGAATAATGTTAAGATAAAACAGATCAATTTTAATAAATACAATTTATATATGGAAATTTTTGGGCAAGGGCAAAAAAAGAAGATTCACTTACATACTTTAAAATGTAATAATAATATAAAATAAAACATTTTTTTAATATATCTTAATTATTTATTTATTCATTTGCGCATTCAATAAACTACAGAAACTTCACTACAGAATAATCTTCACTGCAGACATATTGTCCCGAAATCTTTATTAGCTCAATGCGAAAATTCTTTTTGATTACTAAATAGCTTTTCATGTCAATTGTTATATCAATTGTTTTTCATTTTTATTGAAAAAAAGGTAGAGAGAGATACGGTCGATTACCATTTGTTTCTGCTCAGCTGAGGCATGAACATAAACACGGGCAATTAATCATGAATAGCTTTATTTCGTCCGGGCAACATAGGGTCCGAATTTATGTTGCCAAAGTCGTTTACTCCCATTACGTGTTGAATGATTCTTGCTATGTTTTTTGAAGTGAAAACTTCTGTAGGTGCGTTGGGCACATATTTTGTGAGGCGGTATATATATTTTTATTTTTCAACGCGGACGAAGTTGCGGGCGTTAGATAGTGCGTAACAAAAAAAAACTTGATGCAATAAAAAATGCGTCAATTAAAAAAAATATTGCAACTCAGCACTACTCCTCAAATCGTCAGCCTTCAATCGAACTCGGACCTTTTCAAATTTCGAGTGAGGCATCTTCTGGGTGAGCTCGCTCCAGCATAGGCCTCAAAGTTGCTACACGGCTGGATGCTGGCCAAGAGCAAACCCGTCTCTAATCAAAACAAAAATTACTCTTTTAACAAAAAAAAAAGACTTCAAACCGTTTTCTCATGGATGCCATTGTCAGGACTGGGCCAAATTTAAATGGGACCACACGGGAAGCTTTCAGTTATTTGAAAGCTTCTTTTATAAAAAGAATCATCAAAATCGTTTCACCCAGTCGCAAGTTATGAGGTAACAAACATTAAAAAAATACAGTCTAATTCAGAACCTCCTCCATTTTTGGAAGTCGGTTGATAAAAAAAAATCACCCTAACTATATTAAGATTAAGCTGAAACTTTGACATGACAACATTAAAATCGCACGCAACCATAGATGGTCCTGCGGGAACGTTTACATCTTAACTTACCCTCTACTCAACAGCTACACCTTAACTGCCTAAAAAGTTCACAGCCCTGTGAAACAATCGTGTTGGATTTATGGGGTAATGTGATAATGTGAAATATGTTAGCGTTATCGCTTATTGCGCTACTGGGGTGAAATGATTCAGAATTGACCTGAAAACGAAATGAGCATTAAAATATTTCTATTTTATACTGAACTGTGCTACACAAGACATTCTAAATAATGCTTGAAACGAAAAAAAAAAATCTGTGTGTTTATTAGAAAAAAAATAACTAGAAACCATACAATCGGTAATAATTGAATTTCAGTTGCTAATATTGTTTTTTAATTAATTTTAAGTCATATTAACAGTTTACTAAAAGCGGTGTGTCTGCCAACCCTATTTGCTGTCTGCACAGAAATATTATTTCTTAACCACCCCCCCATATAAAACAGCTCTCACACATGCAATATTATACACACTTTAATCCTAGAAGCAATACATAACTTGACCCATATCTGACAGCGTGGCTGACAGTTATTAAAAATGCACCGCGCGTTAACACGACCTAGTAACAAGCAAATTACACTCAACTAAGTACGCCATACCACAGCTACACTCGCGGATATATCTAGTATTTGGCCACAGCCTAAACACGTATCATGAAAACATGACCTGTACCCCTAGCAAGATTTTTTTGTATTTTCATTGACAGAAAATTCTTTTTTGACAGTCCATTTTTGACAGTCTAAAAAGTCCTTTTTTGACTTTTTAGACTATAGTTTTTTTTAAAAAATCAGTTACCCCTTGCGTATTGTTCTTGCGTAACAAGAGTATTGTTCTTAATTTGTTTTTCTTCTACCATTTCTCTCTAGTCTTCTGTTTAATTTTTATTGGTCCTGATCGACACCGTTGCCACTTTATGAATTTGAATTTGAATTTGAATTTATGGCAGAAATCTAAAAAAAATTCAACCATAATCATGTCTATTTTTCACGATTTAGTGCAGATTATCTGCACTCAGATTCATTTAATATCATGCTCTAGCACGAAATAGATAGAATAGACGAAACGAATAGAAGAGCTTTCGACTGCAATAGACTGTCGCTTGCCTAGAAACACTAACAGCACCAGAGTCGAAGCTAATAGGTATGCAGTTGTCTCTACATGAAAAGTGGAACAAACGGGGAAGGTTTGTTATAACTAAAAATTGCACATAGGCGAAGCCGAGAGCAGGTCGCTAGTTGAATATAAAATGTTATAGTTTGATGTGTGTATAATTTGATACCCTAATACCCTAATAAATCACTATATACGTGCTGTCATGTCAAAAAAAGATCATGGGATTAGATTGAATTTAAAAAAATTTTGAATATAATTTGACATTAATTTATTTAGGTCAAAATAGTACAATAACCCTTCAAAGCGTTCTGTTTTTAGGGACACCCTGCCTGCAACAGTCTTTTGAACTATTTATAAACACTCATGACGAAACTCGAAACGTTTCATCAGAGTTGGATTCTTATGTGAATTATTTAAATAATGTGAATCCAAACTCAGTGAAACTAAACTACTCCAGTGAGTAAATTATTTACGGAAAGTATAATAATAATGGTCGTATCGCACGCGAAATGTCAATCTCGCACAAAATCCCACTTTAATTAAATGTCTTAAACTAGGTTTAACAGTGTCTAAAAGAACATTGGAATTTACGTAACTCTGATAAGGGCAAAATTATAAATATTGTACAATAATTTATTGTAGAGATAAATTTGTAATTATTGTTATTTTGAAAATTTAAACAAAAAGTAAATTATAAAAACTATATATTAATAACAAGCTATATTACATGACATGACCAGTAATGTCCTAAACTTTTAATAATGGTTAATTGGTTATACAATGAGTTATTATATTTGCTGTTTTATTAAAACAAATAGGTCTGGTAAAACCACAATTTACATTCGTAAATTAATTGAATAACATTTATAATTTTAGCAATAAATAGGGATAACTTCGCGATCTGACGAACTAAAATCATCAAATCGTGTACTGGATGCTCAACTTACAACAGAAATATCTTCAGTTTGTCTGTCTGTCTGTCTTAAAAAATAAAATAAAAATAGTCTTATTTTTCTACTGCTTTTTGCAAGGTAACTTTCTCTTTAAGTGAATTAGTATGTGTGATTTCTTTTAGAAGCAACGTCAGGAACTCATTTAACATCGGATTCTCTAAACCACAAGAATCTGGAGCGACTTAAAACAGATACACCGCGAATCGAACAGGCGACTCTTTGATTGACAGCCCGACTTCTTGCCAACTACGTCATCGTGGAAATAACTCTTGAAGTGATGCTCGTACTAATACCGTAGAATACACGTAGAAATAATCCCTCTATATTCACTGTAATCCTTGGTATTGTGATTTAGGCGATCAGCAAAATAAATAGGTTCTAGATTACCTAGCGACCCGCCCCGTGTTTGCACAAATGCATTTTTTTTTTTCTGAAAATTATGTAACATCGAAAACCATCCTTTTTTTGGGTAATTCAGAAGAAATTACTGATGGTATCTGATAACAACAGATAATTATGACATTTCGATTTTGCACACACATTGTCAGGCATAAAGAAAAGAATATAAGATTATCTTAAATCCAGAAAAAGTTTACTGTTCTCGAAGAATCACCTAAAAATCAAAAATCAACGCCCCAAAGAAATATTTTTTTTTTATTAAATCAAGGCACTGCTTGACCGCAATTTCACTTGATGTAAGGTGCAGATGCGGTCGAAGGTGGACCACGCTTACCTAATATATGAGCAAATATATGAGTGCGAACGAAGTCGCGGGCAAAAGCTAGTGGTAAAAGAAGTTGTGCGGCTTCCAATCTGTGTACGGCGCCTCAGTTGTACATTGTGGTGGCCATTTTGCAGGTATGCCCCGCATTTAGGTCAGTGGCGCGGTAAGCCGTTGATGACATGGGGTGTGCTTTTTCACCTGCCACTTTGCGTAATGCGTCACACACCCGCTTCTCTCTGTGCCTGAGACAAAATCTTGATTTACATTCCAAAAAATTTTCATCGCTAATTTCGCAACCTGATAATTAATATATTGTGAAACTTTGATCCATTTCAAAAGAAAATATTGATATTATTATATATCACGTGTAATAATACAATATAAATAATAACCTACACTTATTTATATAATTAGAAATATAACTTATTTTTAGATAATATTGTTTCTGTACTTATGAAATATACAATCAATTAAATTTAAAAAATATAAATTTTACGCTACTAAGGTTCTATCTATAATTTATTTTATTTTATTTGTTAGGAAAAATTACAATTAAATTAGAAGTCTAGAAAGCCAAAATTTAGAATATAGATTTAAAGGGTTTCTTTTATAATGTAAGCATCCGCTAAGAAAGAATTTTTAAAAATTTCAACTCCTTGCGAAGCCAGGGCGGGTCGCTAGTATGATAATTATATAACGACCCCATTGGTAGAGTGGTTAAGGTGATTTGATCACGGCAGGTCCAACTTTGAACATGAATTTCCAGTCCGTTGTATAGTTATGCCATAACACAAGCAAATATAAGTGCTTACTTTGGGGAGCATACAATATACATACAATGGTACTTATATTATTTATTTATAGTAGTGTCAATAAGAGCTTTTATATGTACTGCACGATGAAGGAACAGCCGTTATATCTGTTAAAATAACTAACTATAAGTTCACTCTAAGTTTTATTGTTAAAGTAACAATAGCCTAATGGTAGATATATGTTTGTGCCATCCTCACAAGATAAACAACAGTTAGAACGGATGGGTTAACTGTCAATTAATTTAAATTTAATCCAAACTGTTGCAATGTGTCTACAAGGTCGAACTAGAAAGAATACGTGGCTTGTGTCCATTTTTAAATTGACATAAATTAAGGCGCTTGGAGTCGTGAATGGCGTTGGCTCAATTTTTTGAATAATCATGTTGTGTTTAAAGTACAACAGATTCTAATCTATCTATACTAATATTATAAATGCAAAAGTAACTCTGTCTGTCTGTCTCGCTTTCACGCAAAAACTACTGAACCGATCACCATGAAATTTTGCATACACGTTGTCTGGGACACCAGAAAGGACATAGGGTACCTTTCATCCAGAAAAAAAGGACTATTCCCGAGGGATTATATAAAAACATAAATAATTGGGGGCCACTGTCGCATGGCGGCGCCATCGTCGCCACAGCTATAATTATGAGATGACATTACAAGAGATTTTGGTTTTGCAATATTCGTGAAAGTCCAGGGAAGGTTTAAACGGTGACAACATAAATAAATAAGTAACGGAAAATACTAAAAACGACAACAATTTTCCAATACAAAATATTCCTAGCTGTGAAACATTATTGATGTCTTTTGTCTAAAATTGTCACTTGGTTGTTAAATGTTTATAGGTGCGTTCAGAATTTTGTTGTAGTTTGAAGTCCGATCTCTGGCCGATTTTTATGAATTTTTTTTCGGTAGGTAAGTGATAGTTGCAAACAACGTTTGCCCGGGTCAAGCTAGCATAAATTTCCTTCAACGCGGACGAAGTCGCGGGCACCCACTAGTTTTTTTATAAATATTTCCAATCCTAAGCGGGTTAGCTTTAGGTGCAGTAGGAATTTTAAGCCAAAAAACACTGTTTGGTTTTTTAATATACAGGGTGGAATTTTGTAATGCCACCTGAAGGGAAAGTACTCTTAATACTGTAGAAAGAAAACATTCCTTTATTTTTGAATAGAAAGAAAACTGCATTCAAATATTTTCGAAAATTCGCTTGCCACACCCGGGAATCGAACCGGCTAAAATCTGTAAACAACAGATTTTAGCCGGTTCGATTCCCGGGTTTTATTTTATTTTTATTGAAAATAAGGAATAAAGGAATGTTTTCTTTGAGTAAAACTTTTTATCTACAGTATTAAGAGTACTTTCCCTCCAGGTGGCATTACAAAATTCTCCATCCTGTAGAAGTTATTACGTAGGTATGGACGAAAAAAATGTACCAAATGTTGTGTAGTCTAAACTTTGATACCGCATTTCTTTTTTCAAGCTTTTTGATCTAGCCATAAACGAGGAGTAGACTTAAGAAAGTACCCATTTGACTGCACTAAGCGCCTTTAATGTTTTAGGTGTTTTTTTAAGTCCACTGAATCGCAATCGCAACAGAAAAAACGAGTGGGAAGTTACAAATTGACTTGTGTTCGTGTGAGGTCCTCATTTGGAAAAAAAAAAAACAGAATCCTTTTAATTAATTGTACTACATTAGGCGTATTTATCTCTACGCTTTTAATCGAAGGTTGTAGGCTTTAAAAAATAAAACAAAGTTGCCATATACTCGTATACGTACTCAAATTGCTTTTTCAATTTTTATTACTGTACTGCGACAAATTTACTGCTTCTCATAAGTTTATTTTGAATTTACTTAGTATCGTATTGTGTATCGGTAATCTGGGGTGAAAGACAACGACGGGGTGTAATGCAACACTTTGGAGGGTAAAAAAATAACCATTTTATTTTCTTACCTATTATTCATACGTGTATCAGTTATCTTCTGTATATTTTGATAATTTTTAGTTGAAAAATGCGGCATTACATTATTTTAACTAATAATTTTGATTTTATTTCATTATTTATTTATGCATATTTTAGTATTATATATTTTTAGTAGATTAAATAATATTAGATTAGATTTAGGTTTAGCGCCTGTTTCACAAACGTCAAGTATGGCCTACTTGACGTAACTGTCAATTAAAGTCACCGGTAACCGGGGATAACCTGGTATACCTTTGTTTGTACGGTAAACGTCCCAAAAATTGAATAGATTTTTTATTATTATTTTAATAAAAAATCGGCTATCGATGGATATACTAAACCGAGTGCATAATTCAATAAAACAGAAAATGATTTCTAAAAGTAACTAATCAACACTTTACTTGACGTTGGTGAAACAGGCGCTTAATACATTGAATGTTGCTTGGAGCTTTTATTGGTGCATGTTGTGCTTCCTATATAATTGCCGCGGCATCCGCCAAGTGCTTATTATTTAGAACATTGCGATATTGTTTGATGTCTTCCTCGTTGGATGGCTGCCTTGTATAATAAAATAAAATAATTAAAATACGGAAGATTTCAATGCTAAATAATAGGTTGGGGGAGTATGTATTATTATTATCAAGTTTAGTAGGGTACCTATAGGCTAGCGTAATTGAAATTCCTATGACTTTCCTTGCGTTAATGTGCCATCAAGTGAACCGGCAGACATAAAAAATATATCTATCTCAATATTAGAATTCATTTAGTTGTCAGTTCTTTACTTGAAAGCCGTCCGTAGTATTTCACTGCCAAAGGTCGCCAGTAGGTAACATCGAGCTGTGCAATGTCCTAGAAAAACAATTGCACAGACAAACACTGTAATTTTCTTATATTACACGAGTAAAAAAAGGTTTAATGGAAGTGTGTGCTCGCTACTTTGTGTATTATTATTTTTTTGTGTAAACGGACACTTACAAATGCTAATGTTCAACCACGTTCTTAATTAGTGTTCCATAATTATAAAACTGCACTGCTGTGTTTGTTTGATCTTTTATTCTGGAATGTGATATAATCTCTTGAGCGCTTGAGTGTATATTAAAGTGTTTTTAGAGTTCCACCACACCTTAAAGGATGAACCTTTAAGCTGCCTTTAAACTCAAAAATTTCATTTCATACATGTTTGTATGTCAGTCGAGCTTGTTGATTCAAATAAAATACTTGCTAACTTTAAGGTCTTCAGATGGTATACAAGTTGACACCATGTAAGAAAGATTTTGATTCGATTTTAATGAAAACTTCAAGGCATTTTAAAATATATCTAATTATTTTTTATTTTTTTCAATTTTTTCTTGTTTTTATTAATGATAGCTTTGTTTGGGCAGCGTCTTGCCACAATTTTAATACCTTTATTTATTTTATTTTTTAATAAAAATATTATTATATGTATTGAAATTCAAACATTACAACTTAACCATAACAAGTTTACGTATAGAAATCCTTTGAAGGATTTGTCTAAGTAAACATTAACTTTTGTTCAACCGTAACATACCGGTTGTTAAATATTTGAATAATATTAAAATATGTTCTCATTTGTAAGCGAACATAATTTCATAAGCGGTTGTAAAATTATTTGCCTATTTCGTTAAAGACAACTATTTCGATGTCATCATTGAAGTTTGACAATTATATGCAAGTTACAAAATTGCAATAAAAAAATAAACTATTATAACTTTGAAATAGATATATGTAAGTATATATTTACGAAATAATTATCTATTATTAATTAATATGGGATTGTATATTTAATAACCAACTTATGCTGTAGTTCTATTCGAAACGAAACATTTTTAATAATATATGCATGAAGTTTGTAGAATAAGAATTTTTATTTTTTATTTTCATTTTTTACGTATACAAATTAATCTTTAGCGATTAATAAATTATGATAAAATTTTATTAAATAAAAGAGACGGGAAAACTCTTATTCTAAAATAACCTCTCTATTGTGACTTACTATTTAGCAATGAACTGGAAAAAGCAAAATACATCACAACAGTTACAGAACGACGATAAATTACTACTAACAATAGGATTATAATATGGCTGTGCTCGCATTAGATCGAGCGGAGCTAAGAGTGTAGCGGAGCGTCTAGCGATCTAGTGACGAAGTTCCATTTTTGATGTAGTAAATGTAGGACATTTTCTTGGTTATCTTAGTAATAAATGTATATATAAATAAGTATAGACAAAACTGTGTTAGGATCTCAAAACAAGCAGATCGAGTCTACCTCCTTCACACGTATTAGTAAACATTGAGTTTTTATAGCTCCTTATTTGATACAAGATGATTTTATGATTCGTAGTTTATACTACCAAGTTGAGAATACAATCACACTTTTCCTGATAAACCAAATAGCAGGATCAGTGACGTTGCTTGTGTCAATAGGCGACGGTAGCCCCCAGCTATTAATGTGGTCTTTACACAAAAAAATTGCGCTAGAAGCCTTGCTTTTGCCATGAAATCACAGCTCTATTCGTCAGCCGTTTTGACATCCTCATGCTATGCGCCATTATTTTCTTTGTATTATAATAAGGACGCAACTCACACGCGATCCAACTATTAGTTGACGTGTCAATAAGAAACCGTAATTATCGTTCCGTGCTGTCAATTGGGGCCATTTACAGTATAATAGCAATTCTCAGAGTGATTTTGTGTTTTACTATCATCTATCATCTTCTATAACGAATACAGCCAATGGTTAACCTACGTTGTGAACTCTTTACAATCTATTTAAATACCTGTTGTAGTCATAAGCTATAAATTATCAAAATAAGGTGTCAATAACAAAGCATGTGTGAAAAAAAGTAAGAAACATAGATAGATATATGTATATATTATGTGCTCGCATCCTATGTTTTGAAATTTTCCAATTGGATTAGAACAAACCGAGAAACAGACAGTGATATAGAAATATCACAGAGTATAGAATAGGATATATGTGTATTTTCCCCTTGTATTGTATGCCACGCCATAACCATAACCATAAGCATTGTAGGTTAAACAATTGTTTCTATCGTAATTGTATGTTTAATCTATACTAATATTATAAATGTAACATTAAGCGCCTGTTTCACAAACGTCAAGTATGGCCTACTTGATGTAACTGTCATTTATAGTCAGCGGTAATCAGGGATAATGGAGCTGGTATACCTTTGTTTGTACAGTAAACGTCCCAAACATTGAATAGAAAATAATAATAAAAAATCGGCTATCGATGGATGCACTAAACCGAGTGCATAATTCAATAAAACAGAAAATGATTTCTTAACTATTAACTAATCAACACTTTACTTGACGTTGGTGAAATAGGCGCTAAACAAAGTTCATTTTTATCATTTCCTGGTTACTCTAATGGAATATGGAAATTCATTTTATGGAAACTTTCCCTTGGCACAGTGATGTTTCCTGTTGTCCTTACAACTTTCACCAACACTGAACTAAAATGTAACTAATTAACTTCTAAAGTGTAACATAGGCTAACCGCCATATAAAGTTACCGGTACGAAAGAATAGAAAATAATAATAAAAATCGGCTATCGATGGATGCACTAAACCGAGTGCATAATTCAATAAAACAGAAAATGATTTCTAAAAGTAACTAATCAACACTTTACTTGACGTTGGTGAAACAGGCGCTAAACGTCGTAACTACTCTTACACATCAACACGCAAGTCTTCCAATCTTTTCGTACAGAATACAAAATTTTACTAAAAATTTTAGTCGATTGTAGGTTCTTTATGCGACCACTAGTGTACACAAATGTTTGATGTACGTACAAGTGGGCAAATAAACTGAATTCGGTTTATGATCGGCGTAAATAGAATAGCAGCAATCACGTGTTTAGACAAGAGACCGGAAAATGTGTTTGAGGCGGCCGCTCGATCTAAACTCCGCTATAATAACGATCCTCTGTGCGTATTACGAGTATATACCCTGAATGAGATTTGTGGAATGAAATATTTATTACATTCCGTACTTTGTAAATACATTGTAACCGCTTAACTTCATTAGCAAATTGTTTTCCTTTCGGCTGTATATTTGATAAGAGGTCAATGGTAATATACTAGTAGATAAGTAGGTACTTATAAAAACGTACGTCCTCTCTGACTATCTAACAGCTAATACTAGAACAAAACCAAAGACTGACATAGAGAGCTGACATTTGGAACATAGATTAATTTTATAACGTGGGAGCATCCGTTAAGAAAGGATTTTTGAAAATTTCAACTCGTCGAGTTCTAGTTGTTACTAAAATTTCAATTTAAATGTTTTAATTAATTCAAAGACGAAATTTATATTTGGAACTAAACTAACACTTGCTTAGTTATTCAGCGTTCGCGGTCAGAAAGATGCGGATGAAAACAACAGTATTTCTATGGTTTCTCTGTGATTTATTATTAACGCTCATATCACTAATATTAAAACTGTATGTCCAAATTTTTATGTTAATTAATATTTGGTCTTTAGAAAAATAAAAATATTTCATCTCTTAATCACCCATGGAATTATTAAATAAATAAGTACAATAATTTTCATTTGAATGAGGCGCGTTTGAATTGTCTATATAAGGAAAGTGAAATTGCCAGTTATAAGTTTCGTATCAATAAAAACTGTGTATTACGTTCATGGCCCAAATAGAATGAATGTCGGCGCGGCCAAAGGTGTTACGCAGCCTTACGCAAGCATAGCGTCCATGTCTGCACGCACTCTCCACAATTTTACTACGTGCACTCAAGGTAGCCTACTACCATCACTTTCATAAACAAAGATCTCAACGTGTATAGATAAGACATTATACACCATACCTATACTGCGCGGCTACTTGGTTGACGCTTGCTATAGAGGCGTTGCGCAGAGGGATAGATGGCGGGAAGGGACTTTATTTTATACTAGCTGGTGCTCGCGACTTCGTCCGCGTAGAAAAGTATAAAACGCCATCTACCGTATTTTGAATAGATGGCGCTATCTCCCAGGCCAAGTCGCTAGTATTTACTTTTATTTTAGATTTCCCGTAAGAATGAAGCATTTTCCCGCGGTAAAAAGTAGCCTGTTCATCACGGATAATGTCGGTTGCTAATGGTAAAAGAATTTTTCAAATCGGTCCAGTAGGTTCGGAGCCTATTCTATACAAACAAACTTTCCTCTTTATAATATTAGTATAGACTATGTCAAGATTTCCGTGATTTTATTTATTTATTTACAATAACATATATATTTTAGTTAATTAGCTATGAAAACACATTATTACATTAATAGCCAGTCATCGGAATCGAGCCAATTCCAGTGATTATATGCAAGTGAACTTGCCGTGCAAGTGGTTGTGGTCAGCGAATCACTACTAGGTCAAGTGAAATGCATCACATTTCAAGAATTGATGCGATGCGTTGGTATTATTGACAAGAAAGGTTACGCTGTTGTTATCTTACAATGCTAATTTATGTCTAAAAAACACATAATTATATATTTTTTTACTCCATTTTTAAAGTCTTAATCGAACAATGTCTTAATAAACCTAAAAATGTTTTTCTATTGATATTAACTGAGGCCCGCAGTTTCCACCGCCTTAAATTTGATTCCGTCGGGATTTAAGCTCAACAAGTGATTTTATTTGACAGATTTGATAGCGCTTTTAAAAAATAGTACAAAATCCTAGGACCTTGCTTCTGACACTGTAACTACGGTTTTACTTCCGACTTGATTCGCAGAGATATTGAAAATGCCGCCTTAAATCGAATAGACTATCTTGCTAAAATGTGAAATAGACTATGTTGCTATAGATTGCTTAGTGGAAGTGGTAGAATTATCAGAAACAGTTATGAAGCTTTACAAATTACACTTTAGGGATAAAAAAATATATACTTACAATTTATACTCAACTCTATAATATTTTATACACAAGCGATCCACTTCCGGCTTCAAACCGATACAATTTTTTTCTGAAATTTAACTTTGTTCGCTCTAAAACGCTTTTTTCCTGTAAATTACACATCGTCTAATCTAACACGTCTAATACTAATAACATACGATCACGAGTACTCTTGCGTCACTAACCATCTGTCGACATACTGCTTAATTCCTATTTTATTTACACACATTATTAGAGGTTACCACTGTGATGCTCGCTAACTGAACAAATTGAACCGGAAAATAGTATAACCACATATTTGATTTAAGTCTCCGCAGAAGACAACGCTTCCATGCAGGGAGCAATAGGAAAATATTTTTGAAAATAGAAATAGCAATATAAAATATTCTTTGGAAGTAGAAATAGCAATATTTTTTTATAGTATTTTAATAGTATCATTATTTTATTTATTTATTTTAATACTTAGTATTTTTTGAAGCATTTCCATATTTTTGGAAATAGCAATAGTTATACACTTCGGAAGTAGTGTAAAATAAATTTCAGAATAATGAACAAGCCTCAAGGACATGCTCATAAATCTAAAGCAACAGAAACTACTAATTTAGAGTAATTTTCTTGATATACTGTAGCAAATAGTGAGATAGTCACTGTGAATATTATGTTCGTTATAATATGACGATTATATTTCTGTTTAATAATATTGTCTAGTGTATTCAGACGTTTCAAAAATTAAACTTCTCTTAGACTTGCAAAATAAATAAATGAGAATAAGCTACTGCAAAGATTTCCAAGGTTTGTTGTCAACTCTTAAATTGAAACACTTAACTTTAAACGGCTTAACTTGACGTAGTCTTTTTAAACATTGGTTTGTCATAAAGCAAAATGACTCACTCCGTACACTGCCGAGGTGCTGCCCTAATATTAGGTAAGATACGCCGTCCTCGCCTCGCCCATATACGACACCTGTGCACTGATTTCACTCATATATGTAATGGAGGAGGAACCGCCGGTTGTAATAAAACTTTAGAGACCATACGAAGCGCCGGTACCCAGCTCAAGAAATATAATGAAATATTAAAATTAAAGATATATAATTTGCAGAAAAATTGCATCCATGCGAAGCTCACTACTGTTCCGTCATTTTAATAGGCAACATTTGACAATTCATCAAAATTCAACAACGTAACCTTCTAACGGCGGGCATAAAATAATATATTTTTTCCTTTTGTTAGAACTGCACAAATGCTTAACTTTTTTCAATTACAATTACATATTTATTGTAATAATGACCGATACGAGTAATGTTACGATTTGCTTTCAGTAATAAACTATTCTAAACATAATAAACAATTTCTGATTTAAAGAACTGAACGTCGTTACAATGTTGCGTCAGTTAACCCTTTTTCTTTTTAAACACTCTAGGGATGTTACTCTAAAAATCGAAAGCTGATAAGTAGAATCGAATGCAATGATTACTTGTGAAGAAATATCACCATAAATTAATAACCACGTTGTTAATTTATGGTGATTATTATATATATATTATATATATATTTTTATTATTATATATATATTATAATAAGTTAGGATTAGATTTTATTGTCGAAAAAAAGTTGTATATTGTAATAATCAATAATTAAATAATAAATACTAACCACGTTGTGATTATAATAAAACATAATTAAATTTATTATTCTTTTAACTAACTATTAAAATAATGGGACAGGGATTCGCCTGATGATTTTTAAAATTCACATTTATGTTTGAAGTCCGTATCGATTCATTCACTTTAATCGATGTTTTTAAGCAGGTCACCTCACTATGAAGATAAAATGACAGACGTCAAATGTTACTTATTAAAATGACGGAACTTTTTTTTTAGTAGTATTATAAATGCGAAAATAAATACTTTTAAATTTACACACAAAGCGCTTACAAATTCAAAGTTTTTGTCAATAAATGCAATAGTCGAAAAGTTATTACCTACTGCGAGATCAATGGCCTCTACTGACGTTTTGACTTGTTAATTTTAATATTTATTGACTTGAACTAATGGTATTATTACTAAAATATCGTATATTCTCATATATATTTTTCGCATAAATTGAATCTACTCTGAACCAATTATTTCATGTAAATGTTATTATATGAACACAGGTCGCAAAATGTAATGGTGTATTCTTGTTTTACAGGTAAGTACTGCTCAGTCGACACGCGACAAGCAACGTCCCGCGGCGGACGCCTTATTTGGTTGACGTATGATGTACTCGTATGAAGTATGGTACGATTTCACTTTCTACATTAATACATAGGTAAAGTCGGGATACGAAAACCTTCGTCAGTTTTCAAATTCATTCCTTTATCAAAATCGTAGACGCTTAGTACCTTTTAAAACTAAAGCACCAAGCAGACAACTGAAAGACGTTTGAAATGAAATTTGACATGACTGACAAATGCCCCGGTGCAAGCAAATTTCGACTTTAAGGTGACGAACCTTTTCTTACCCCGACTGTACTTCACCTAATCTATATTTATAAAATTGTCTGTCCTTACCGACTATCAATGCGTAACTAATACAAAAACTACAATGAAATGAAATCAGTGTTTTCGGAAATGTTCTCTGTCCAGAAAACACAATAAAATAACCAAGAGTCTCATAATTTTAGTTAAGTACACTTAAATTCCACATAATAAAATCATCATACATCATTTCGCTAACACCTGCCTATCTCTTGCACTGCCTCAATTTTTATAATGTCTAAGTCCGCATCAGACAAGTTAAGCATTTTTATACACTTTCGTTTTTCCCTTATTTGTTACAAAGCCATTACTAACACCGGATTGACTGGACTGCCTCCTCTATAGCTGGTTTGATACCGGCTCGCACTGCCCAGTAATAGACCTGAACATATAAGGTACATTTATTTTACTTGTATTTTAAAAATAATCTTTCACATCAAGGCAAATCTTATTTAAAAATGTATGCTATCATAGTTAAAAATGTAAGTGTAAAGTGCCATTTTATTTATTTGTTTATGAATATAGCAACATTTTAAGTAAGTGAGTCTTTAAGTAAGTGAGTAAGTGACACTTAAAAATTATTATGCATATTATACACAGCCAAAATTTGAAATAAATATAATGTTAAGTAATTAATCAAAATTTATTATTTTAATAATGTAAAATACGATTCCGCACCATAGTTAGATGTTCCTGTAAAAACCATCGATGGCAAAAACTCGCTGGATCAAGGCAATTTTGTATTTAAAATTTTCAATGTAAACTTTTTTATTTTATTATAATTATGTATTAACATCAATCGTTTTTGCAGTGTGGCTTTTATTTTTTGTAATTTTTGTAAACGTCTTATTAGGTGAAAGAATTTTTAATCGGTTCAATATCTATCTAGTTTTTGAGTTTATCCATTAAAAATAAATATAAAAAAATCAAAAATCTAATATTTTCTCTATATAATATTAGTGTATATTATTATTTACTTAATTTTTATTTATTTATTTTTATATATAAAAAATGAGTTTTATTTTTAAATTTATAAACACTATATATAGGTATTAGAATGACATAATACTTTGCAAATACGTTCATACATTCCATGTTTCGATTAAAAATAATTATTTATTTGGGCCTTAAAGAAGATAAGTTAATAAGAGCCACATTGTAAGATCGTCTCAAGTACATAATGTTTGTTAAGCTTACAATAAGTTGCTTGTTTTTTTTTTTTATGTTCACATACCATTTGGCATCGGATTTCGATAATTAAATGGTGTAGGTATTACATGTGTGCGTGCAATCATGTGAGGTCCAAGTAAAAAGAGCAACATTACACGCTCACATCTATGTATAATACACACCTGTAAAGATCATGGAATTTTAAAGAGCCGCGCAAGGCCATAGCAAAAACGAACTAGTAGCGAATGACTAGCGATGTTCTCTTTTTACTCTTAAATTAACTGCCATTCCTTTCAACACTTTATTAAAAACTTTTTTTGGCCAATCGATGCGTAATTTATGCGTGAGCAGAAAATATATCTACATTGAATTTTATAAAATATTTCTTCCCTACATTGCTGTGTTCGAATAAGTATAAGACATTCTAACTACATAAAATTTTAAATGCGAATATTTGTTAAATTTTCACGCCTTAACTACTTAACCAAACATCATGAAATGCATACACGATGTCAGGAATACAGAAAAGTACAGCCTAAGGCAGCGTTCGGGAAGCTGCGAGATATCTTCTCTTCCAAAATTCCTCAGTGTCTCAAGACAAAAGTGTTCGACCAATGTGTGTTGCCAGTGATGACATATGGCGCTGAAACGTAGCTCTAACCATGGGCCTCGTAAGCTCAATGTCGCTCAACAAGTTATGGAAAAGGCTATGCTCGGGGTTACACTGCTAGATCGAATCAGAAATGAGGAGATCCGTAGACGTACGAAAGTTACCGATATAAGCCGTCGAATCAGTAAGTCGAAGTGGCAGTGGGCAGGGCACATAGTACGAAGAGCCGACGGCCGCTGGGGCCGGAAGGTTCTCGATTGGAGGCCACGGACCAGCAAGCGCAGCGTAGGACGTCCACCCACAAGGTGGATAGACGACCTAATAAGGGCCGTGGGTCGACGGTGGATCCAGGCTGCTTCTGACCGGTCTAATTGGAAATTTTTGGGGGAGGCCTATGTCCAGCAGTGGACGTCCTTCGGCTGAGATGATGATGTTGATGATGACAGCCTAATATGCCTTTACATAAATACTCATATTACCTACATAATATCAATATAAAGTTCCTGTCGGCGTATGTCTGTTTCCTTCGCTAATTTCTTCTAAATTACCTAACGTATTTTGATACGGTTTTCACCACGAGGAAGGTTTGTGTGTATAATTGGCAGAATTTATTGCATCAGAGCCCTGCCCTTTTTATATAACAAATATATAAAAAGTGACCATAATTTCAAATGTAGGCATGGAAAAGAAGACCCTGAAGTCGTAACTCAGTTTCAGGCGTCTTATATTTTATCTTTTTTAATCACCTTTTAATAAACTGCAAGCAATTGGTCGAATAACTTCAACAGTTTATCTGCGGATATTTTTTAACGAGCGGAAATTACTTAAATAGAATCGTCGGCTAGTTTCTGATGTCCATTTATGTGACTGACAACTTATCTGCTTCTTAACTCGTCGGGAAAATAAAATTAAAAATATATTATATACCATAAATTTCTGCACTATCAAGTAACGCATCAGTGGAGAATTAAGTCTCATTTGCATAAAAGCATTTATCTATTCCCTTTTAAAGACGGTTTTCTAAGTGCTACAATTTTTTTTTAATAAATAGTCCACAGAGCTTATAAACCGACAGCGTATGGAATTAGTGTCTAATCGAAAAAAAAAAACAGTCCTTTTAGTTGCTTGAGCTAATAAGAAATCGTAGTTCTCAGAATGAAAAATGAGCTTGTATAATGAAACCGCCATGCAATATTTAAGTACTAATAGTCATTATAGTCTCTTTCTAATGAAAATTGCTCAAAACATTGTTGATTCTCCTTATTTACTGTCAAAAATAAATTTAAAGGTTCCTTGTGGGTCTGTTAGGATAGCTTCATTACTAAGTTCCAGACATTGCGCAACAAATTTCAGGAAAAACTCCTTCATTCCCAGGTCGGTCAAATTTGTTGATAGCCTGGGTGAATTTCCAGAGCTCGATTTATTTAATTCTAAGATTTACAAAATAAGAGAGCTACTCTCAAAATCATGGTTTGATGGTTCTCGTTCTTCTCTTTAGAGTTTTTTTTTCTATTTGCTTTGATTGTTTATTTTTTCTTTTTCTTTCTCAATATTTTTTATTTAATTAAGTTCAAAAAAGCTGTACTTTTTATTAGTAGTAGTTTGTTTCTAATTTACTGATATGGTTTGAAACGGTTTTTTTTATATATTACATAGATTCAATATGCGGAAACTTGTAAATGGTGTAAAGTTATTCTGTCATTTAGTTATTAAGTAAATTTAAGTATAAATATCACTGTAAGTTTTCCTTAAAAATAAATAAATAGATAAAATAGTATTAAATCTTAAGATTTAGATATTGTACACATAACCATTGTTTGTGTTACTCGTATGTCACTAGTAATCTTCGTTGTCACAGAAACCAAGTTAGGTTTCTGTGGGCTTATGTAAAATAACCAGATATCTGTTTAAAGATGTCTTGGTAATAATACTAGACATTCTGTACAAAATTGAACACAAAGCCCACAATGGGTTTAATAGGATTTATTCGTACTGTCTTTGAATTGAATATTGTTTGAAGTAAGGTCGGTTAGTTCTTATCAAAAACATAAAACGGATTTAGATGTGGGTTCGTTATCATCGTGAAAAAAGAATTCTTTAAGTATCTATTTATTCTTCTGTGTAGAGAAAATTTGTGATACGTCGTCGTTCACTCTCGTTCAACTTTATTTGTCTTGTGAATTGAATATGTCCTTTAGTCTGACTCATCCTTCCATAGTCGGAAAAAGTGTATATGTTTAGTTTACTAGGCATCGCACGAATGATTTTTTCTGCTAATTCTATTCAGAAAGTAATCTTCCTCGCTTATCGCTAATTCCATTAGTGAAAACTGAACCAAAATCCGTTGGATGCTTTAGAAGTTGTTAGCAGAGAAAATGACAAAAGCAGACATCGACTTTATTTTTAATAAACATCAAAATCAACTTCATATTTTATTGTTTAATTCTATAAAAAAAAAAGTAATTTCAATTAGGTACAAATACATCGATTAATTTGTGGAACGATTGGCAGTAGTTGCACACAATAAGCAAAACCTCAAACCGGGTCCTCGACTCGAATACTAAAAGTCTAGAAATAGTTTAACTTTAGCAACAAGTTGTCGATGTTTTGCGGCATCATTGAGAGTCGTTCAACAGTTAACTGGAAGTATAAATCGTCGGACCGGTCCCGTACAGACGGTAATAAACCGCACAGGATTATACTTGTGATTCTCATTTGACGTTTTACTTCCTATGTCGTTATGCGGTGTAACATTGTAGGTATACGTTTCCATATTATTCCCTTTTTGTGGCCATACAAGTCGCCTTTTACATCGGAAAGAGATGTGGCAAAAACAAATGATTGTCCCTACTCGTGATATAACGCCTACCGATTATCTCTAATGTTTTATTTCCTCTATATGTAACAATATAATATCCTTGCATAGTATAAAACGAAATCGGTTTCCGCGTCTCCTCCTCCTCCTTGCAACGGTGCGATTTTGATGCGATTTTCACTATTGGAAGGAGCGGTAAACGAGGAAATATTTTGTATCCATGCGAAGTCGAGGAAGGGACGCTAGTAATATTATAATTTCCATTTCAACGTATGTAGGTAAGGGCGCGTAAGAAATGAAAATAAAACCCATATTTTAATTTAATTAATTATTTTTATGTTCGTATGGATCTCTGATTTTTCGAAAATTAAGAACCACCCATGTTACTCGCTGATTATGTATGTGAAAGAATTTTTAATTTGAACAAAGAATTTGTTTGTAATGTAGTACATACAAACATGCCAAAATTTTTTTTTCTCATTTTAAATATGCACCAATTGGATAAATCGAGTGTCAGTATTTTTTTAATAAATAGGTTGAAAACCTACGACGTATCAACTAGGTGATAGCCGCCTATTACAAATACCAAGTGACAATAAACTATTAAGATTTAAATTTATTTCATAAAAAGCTTTCAAAACAAGTTATAAGTAATGTTACATTTCCTAGAAGCTTCTCAAAAGTTTTAAGTGTGCAAATTTTTTTGTTACATTCTCGCCGGAAATAGAAATACAAATTAACTTTTTTGCCGAGGATCCATACATTCGATTTAATTCCATCAACAGGTGTCATTGACACCTTTTTAGCGATACACAATTCATATACCTATATATCATTTATATTGTCCTTATATGTGCGTTATTTTTAGAGTCACTAAAAAGTTTAAACGAGTTTAGATTATGTGATATAAAAATTCACAATTTAGATACAGGTTAGTAATAAAATAAACAATTATTAGTAATTGTATGACCTTATTGTATGGAAAAAAAGCCACTAAAATAACTTATGCAGTTTTGAGGAAATTTAGCAAATATTTTTCTTAGGTTTGACCGTAGAATTTTATTTTGTCAGTCATAGTTTCTATATTTTTTAAAAATGTAATAGTCTTATTATAGCTTCCATCGTTGTATATTGTATCCTAGTATTTGTACCGTAAAGTTCATTATTTTTTTAGTCATACTGTAATCTGAAACCTAATCTATGTGTACCTTTCAATAAATGATTATTTCCAGTAGATTGAAGAAGTTCCGTGGCAGACTAGTATACTTACTTTGTTTTTATTTGCATAATAAGTCGTATTTTTAAAGCTCTGGTCAGCTTGGTTTTGATTAATTACATATTGTGAACTCACAACTAACATAAGAACAAGAGAAGTCACGGTAAAACACAAGTTGCCAATAAAAAAACACTTTTAAAAGCTATCATTATTTTCTCATTGATTTTTTGTTGTGAAGCTCGTACAGAGTTGATTTATTTACACTCGTTCATTAGCTGTTTTAAAAAAAGCATCCACAAAAACTGTACCTACCTATTGGCGTTAACCTCTATGGATTTATTGTGCATTCTGCTAGGGTCATAGTTCTTTGAGCTATGTCAAGGCAATTCGTTTTACGGTGCATAGTAATGGCAGTACCTAATAAACTGGGCAGCCTGTTTGACGCCAAATAATAACGGCACATGTGTTTCAGTGTGTGAATATAGAGCCACAGTGTGCTGTTCCCTTACCTTATCCTATTAACGAATGTAGGTTCTTGTATTGACTGTGCGATGGTAGCAACCACGTAACACAGGGAAAATATAAAAAGTGCTATAAGGATGCTGCACATATTATGTATGTATATAGCACATTTTTATTTTATTTTTATTTTTTTGTTTATGTTAAGGTCGACAGACAGACTGACGGTCCACTTGATGGTAGGTGGCTACCGTCGCCTGTAACACAAGCAACGCCACAAGTGCTACAAGTGCGCTGCCGACGATACAAGGATCAAGGATAAGGGATAAGGGAGGGATGGGGTAATAGACTCTGGGATGGGGTAATTAATTTTAGTAATATTAATACTAAAATATATTATAGTAAATTAATACTTAACCTTAAATACAAATTATGCCAAAAATTTGAGTTAATTTCAATCTTTTCATGGTTAGGTTAGGTTTTAACTTTTTAAACATAATATTGCTGTACCTTTAATACGTATAAAAAGAATCTCAATTTAAAAAAATAAACGATTAAAATTTCGACCTTGATTGTATTCTTGAAATTGATTACAATATAGGTTGAATTTTATCACAAAAGACTGAAAACGGTATAAATGTATACCTATTGTGCATATGCAACTAAGTGACCATCAGGCTGCCTGCTTCTCCTTATCATTAAATTAAAATATATAGCTAACTCGCGCACATTTAAAGTTGTTTGCACGAGATCTTGCCTTTTCATTTGTGTTTTTCAATAGTGAAGTCGGCAACAGATTCTGGTAACTTGATTCGAACAGGAAAACGCGACACATGAATTTTTATAGACGTCGAAGCTGTGGCATCATGTTACACGTTGCAATAAAACAACAAATACTTGTATTGATAGAATTCTTCCTTATTTACAAATTAGATACATATGTCATACTTACTAGCTTTTGCCTGTGACTTCGTATTTAGTTTTACTTATACCTAGTCGTTGTCAAATTGGAAGTCACTTGGGACTTCACCCAAAACACTCGTTTTTTGACAGTTTTTGTGATGTAGGTACTACAAGTTTTAGGTTTTTTTTTGTGATAGATAATACCTATTCGAATAGAATTTTTGAATTCGAATGCTCAAATTAGATTATAGGTAGAGTTTAAAGAAATTATGGTGAAGTCCCAAGTGACCATAATTCAATCATAATTGCTCATATACCTATAAATATTTTGCTAGGCGTTGAATTTGCAGCGGACTTTGTTTCTTAATATGTAAGGGTTCAAAGGTATTGACTATATTATATACCTTGAGACCCTTAAACAGAGTTACATCCAAGCATCCTAGCTAAATTACCTAATTAATTATTGTTAAAAATTGTTCTATATCTAAAATTTACGCGTCAAAGTCAACCTCAGTATGACCTTTGTATTTTAATGCATTAACTTACTCATCTTCATTGACACAAGGAGCAACTGCTTACAAAGGAAATAATTACTAACCTTAAACCGCCAAGGTTTCCGTGATGAAATCACAGCCTTTTTATGTGGTCTTTATTCCTTTTTCTGTTCATCGTGCAGCCTATACATCATTAGGTTCATTGCCTTTGAATATCGCAATTAAAAATCACTTGAGTCGTCGGCCATGACGTTAATTCTACATGCTTTAAGATCAAAATGGTTGCGGTTTAACTCAGCCTTGGGTGCTAACGGCCCTAATGGTGCATACGTTCACAGATTGTATGCTTAAAATTATGCGTAATAGCTCTCTTAAAAGTAATGTTAGTCCGGCGAAGGTACTGTTAGTTGACTTGACTTAAACTTTGTTTGTCATTATAATATTAAAGTCAATGTTTAGACTTAAACGAAGTTTGCTATTGATCTGATATTTATTATAATATATATTTGAATTTAGAATAACCTAATTTTTGTTTAAGGTTGAATCGGTCGAGGTCTATCGTGAATTGAAAGATATCACTGCAGTAACGTATACATATTACTCGGTCAAGTTAACTCGGCATCTCGCACGTATGACATCATTGCACTATTTCCGATCTTCGTTTCAAATTTTATTAATATGGAACAAATCCCACAAATATAAAGGATCCTACTAATAGTATAAATGCGAAAGTTTGTATGTTTCGATGATTGTTACTCAATCACGCAAAAACGGCTTAACGTAATAGGATGAAATTTAACGCGGACACAGCTAGTAATTATAAATTCAAAAAGAATTTGTGCAAGTGCATATATTGTTAACACTTAATATTTATGCATTTGCATAAAGTTTTCTTTACACGTAGGTACTGTTCGCTAGTGTTGCGTCAATCGTGTGTGCAAGGCTCCTAAAAGTTGAGCGTCAGTGCAGGCAGCCTTGTCCTCTTTTGCTCTTATTTTTTCTTTTAACGACATAATATCCTTCATTTTTCTTAAAAAAGATTAACTTGATTTTTCACTTAGTATACCTAAATGGATTTTTTTTTTATATTATTATTGTTATAATTGCGTAAGTACATTTGTTTTTTTATGCTTCACGTCTTAACTTCTCAAAAAGTACTGTGCCCGAGGAACGCGAACAAAGTCGCGAACAAAAGTTTATATTCTGCATTTTATTAACGGCCTCGGGGTTTGTAAAATACAATGTCTTTGAAGGCACATCGTATTTGCAGGTATACTAGTTCTTTAATGTTTATAAAGCATTTATTTTAATATTTGAATAGAAAATTAATTGTTTACAATATTCGTTTCTATTTATAATCATTCGTAATCAGCTTCATTACCAATATTGACCATCAAACTCGAAGCGGTATTCGCCCGCATTTAACATTTTCCCACAACCTCTAAACCTCGGACGAACTCTTCTAGTGTATAAGGGTTGTTTACATAAGACAAGTTTCAATAAACAAAAAAAAATCTGAATTAAAAATGTGTTTTAGTTATTTGAATTAAGTCGAAAGAAATATAGTTTTTCGTTTTCTTACTACATATTTTGGGGTTCTGGTATACAAAACAATTTATCTTACCTATGGCTGATGATACTAAGTTTCTCCCCAATGTTCATATAGGTATGTATGTAGTATGTGTACTGCGCTTTAAAAAATTCGTTAAAGTTAATGTGTTACCGTCACAAATTTTCAGTCCATCCTAAACGTTCGACCATCGCGAAATGCCTCGAGCGAAATGGCACGGTTCACACCCATTTTTCTTTCATTCGATCCTTTTTTCTAGCAATAAAGTATTATCTTTCCCATTTGCCGCGACCGATCAATTCGTTTCACGGGATATTGTTTTGTTAAAACATTTTTTGTGTACGAACGCCGTAATCGCCTTTGACCGATTGGCTTTCATCTCGCGAAGGGCGCAGTTTCAGTTCGGTGTTATACGTTACGTACGTAGGCGCCATAAAAATAAACGACTAATGATTTAAAAATAGCGTTTTCGAGAACCACAAAAACCACAAGTATTGTTTCAGTACATACATTCTTTAATAGTAAATAATAGTGAAATGAATAGTTATTCTCAAAAGGACTTATTTATAATTTTATTTTCTCCACTTTACTTATATTGGAAAAATTAAATATTTTACAAAAGACATGCGGATGGGATGTAAGTACATACAATCAACTAAATATGACTGTGGATGGGGATAGAAGAATTAATTTAAAAAATATGTAAGTACACAACAGCTTAGCTGGTCTGTATTGTTAAAAAAGTTACATGACCATAAAGTGTTTTTATGGCTTCAGTAAAGCATTTGTAGTTTTTTTACTTTATGGATTTTTCCTTTTAACAAACCTCATTCACAGTCACTATTTCTGAAGGTTAACCTCTGTCGCTCTATACAAAGCTGTCTCAAATTGAATCGGCAGGTACACTGCAGATTTATTGAATCAATTTTCACCGCAGCTGCCTCATACCTTATGTAGAAAACGCCCTAACTGGAAATACTAGACCGTTTTCCCTTTCAAGGTCCGCCCTGATAAGCCAACACCATTTCTGGAGCCGTAACTAATTTGTACGCATCTCGTTTTAATTCCACAATTCCACCGATTTTCCATGCTTATTAATGGAATATTCAAAGAATGCAATCGAATGCTTATCTTTAAAGCAATTACTTAAAATACCTTTCAATTAATGGCTTTGTATTATGTACATATATGGTCGTAGGCAAGACTTGTTTTTTTAATAACGATTACTTACTAGATTTTGCCGGCGACTACGTCCGCACTCCTTTTTCTTTGGTGTTATATTTATTGTGTTAGATGGTCCCTCGGAACATAATAATAATTGTACCTTATGTAATTTTCTGTATCCCGGACAACGTGTAAGTAAAATTTCATTATCATCGGTTAACATACAAACAAATTTACTTTCGCAAATCACAAACAGATTTTTTTTTTTTTTTTTAATCAGAATTTATTACAAAGATTCCGAACATAATTTAAAACTAATTTATTTTAAAATAATTCAACAAGGTAATGTAACAATTGAAAAATAAACTTAACATTACAACAGGGTATACGAGTATTGTGTAGAGAATTTTACCAAACTAAACTAAAACTACCAAAAAACATAATAAATCTGTTATCATGTTTCAAATAAAACAAATAAATATAAAGGTAACACGCTACTTCAACCGTGAAGTATCGAAACGTAAACATTGGTTTTATTGGTTTACATTTTGAACATACATACGAGATCCCATCTGAACCATATTGCTTGAATAAAAGGTAATCCTGAATACTAATAAAAAATCTGATTTATCTATTATTTATTTATTTAAAATAATCTAATATTTTTTATCTAAAGATAAAAATAAATCTTAAAAAAGCAGTAATCCATCTTCTTTTGATCTATAAAAAAAAATCGTTCTTCTAATCTCCGTCTAATTTCGTCTGTCTAATCTCCGAATCGGCTGGATCGATTTTTACGCGACTTTCACTAGCAGATAGCTGATGTTATGATGAGTAACTAAGGCTACTTTTATTTTTAGAAAAACATATATAAGCGGTGTCATGCCACATACGTAAAATATGTATTTGCTTCAACACCAATCTTTAGACTTTAAAACGTAAACTGGTAATTCATCTTGTTAAATATGGTGACCTTGCTTGATTCGCTATTTTTATACGTAATAGCATATCATTGTCAGTGTCACCGATGTTATTACTTACGTTTAAGAGTCGTGCGGTCGTGGGTCAATGTCAACTACTTGCACGACGAGTTAAAACTTGTATTACCTATGTAAAACGAAAGTATTTCTTCATAAGTGGTGTTAAGTGGGGTTAAGTGACGAGTTATGCAATACATAGACGATGTATTCATCTAACATTAATTTAAATAATGTGAGCAGAAGTTTATGAGTTTCGGACTCTTTGGTTAGATTATATCTCGATTTCATCCAACTCCAAAGTGTTCTAAGACTTGTGATATTAATAGAACTGGCTGTTGCGCGCAAACTTTACTCGCTACTATATCTATTACTCGCTGAATAAAGATATATAAGATATAAAAAAACTATAGGTGAAAGAATTTTTAAAATAGGTCCAGTAGTTTTTGAGTTTATTCATTACTAAACATACAAATCTTCTCTCTTTATAATATGATAGATTTATATTATTTATTTATTTTTCAAAACGTACATTAACAGCACAAACAAAATACATATAACAGATTTAGGTAATACAAGGCTATTTTAAGGTATACACAGATAAATAACAAAATAGAAATTGTGACGAATGAAATGTGACGAATATGCATAGAAGTTAAATAATTAATATAACATCAACTTAAGTTAAATTAAATTTAAATAATGAGAAAAAGAAAACAAAATGTAATTGTATATGTTATAAGGCTCGTATTATATTAATTAAAAATATATCCGACCGAACACATTTAGTGGTTTGTGTACCTGGTATAGCAACATAAAAACAGCTGGAAAACAATATGCGCCCTACAAAACAAACGGGTGTTTGAGTAATAATTCATTCAATTAACACGTCACTGGTGACCCCATTCGTTCAGATGGTTTTATTGTCTAAGATGTACGAGTATGTGTGTATGTATGGTAGGCGTGTACCGACCGATAGAGCTATCAAGTGTGCAGACGTGATTTGATCTTCGACCCACCGTAATTATATAATGCGGGTCCTACGTACAATGCGTATTTGTATGAATTTCTATTAAATGATTTCAAGAATACTAATTCTAGTTTTGTTATTAATTCTTAACGGCCGACGCAAAAGAGGGGTTTTATAAGTTTAACATGTGTATCTGTATTACAGTTTTGTTTGAAAGCTGGCGTCGTCGAGAGGATACTTAGTTATATGTAGTTTATAAAGATCTGATCAGGCGTTTGAAGATTATTTCCTAGTTAATTCAATTTCAAATGAATCAAAAATGCCGAAGTTGAGGTTTGAACACAACCTCATGCCAAGAACGAATGCACCTCGACAAGTTGTTGAGGCTTCTTTTTTGTTCGAGATCAGACACACGCTTACGTTTTGGTTCCGTCAAAATCAACAAAATATATTTAAAAAATATAACTGCAAAACTATTTTCTCTCTCTCTCTCTCTCTCTCTCTCTGTATCTATCTCGACTCTACCCATGCATCATTCTCATATTGTGTTTCCAAGTTGTTTTCGTATAATTGTTGGTTTTAACGCCACATTAACTTGTCATTTTCATTCTCAAACCATTATTTTGTAATGTCACAATACAAGCAGATGCTCTCTCTAATGGTGAGGCGGCGTGCATTTCAAAACGAAAGAATATTTTAAAAAAGAATCCAATCCACTCACTTGTACACTCAAAGAGACGTCACATTATAACAAAACCACCTTAGGATTTCGTCCTTAAAACCGGCCAGTTAGGGTCTACAAATGAAAAAAACTTAGCACAATAATTTACCTGTCAAGCTTAATTATATTATTTAATTTCATTCGAAGCAAAAGAATATTATTAATAGCATACATTAGCTCGCCGTTAACTAGCGTCGAAACAGGTTTCGACTGTTTATTGCTGCATAATATTATGCATACGCTAAAAAAGGAGACAAAAATTCACTAATTTTAACGTCCACTTGAACGGGCTCATTTTCAAGTATATTTAATTCTTATACTCTCGTAGTCCGCTGCAGTTAGGCCTCTATTGAACGAGTATTATTATACAATACATATATTATATTGGTTGGTAAAAAAAATTAACACAACCGGCAGGCTTATTATCTAAATGCGTCTGCTGAGCGACAGGCGAAAATTGTGCAATATCACTCTACTTCGTTAATTTTTACGCAAACCACACTAGTGTTATGAGCTACGTGATACGATTTAGTGTGATATTGCACAATTTTTTCGCATTTTTCGCTTGTCGCTCAGCAGACGCATTTAGATAATAAGCCTGCCAGTTACTTCTACCATTAGGTAATTTTTCTGTAAGTAACTAAGTTTATGAAGGAAATTTGACAGGAATGAAAAACATTTTGACATAACTGAAAAATAATTTCAAGTTTATAATTTAAAAATAAAAGACAATTTAAAATAATATATTAAGAACTAGCGACGCGCTTCCGTCTTCATTCCCTGATTATTCCTCTATCTATGAGCGAAGACAGAATTAAAATCGGTCCAGCCGTTCTCGAGTTTTGCGCTTAGTAAGAAGAATATATTTTTAATAATAAGGCTTTGAGTGACAAGAGAAAAACTTAATAAGTTATAATCAGCCCTATTCCGTATCATTCACTATTGAGATATTTGATTTTAACGGTTGCGTTATTCATATAATAAATGATAGGAAATAGGGCTGATGATTATGTACTTAAAAGTTACTGCAAATTACCAAGTATTATTACTACTATTACTATTTACTTTCACTAGGAACTGAACTTAATTCTATAAAATTAAAACTTGTTACATCAAAACTAGAATTATTTATACGATTAAGGGAAAACCAGATCGCGGAAAGAAATTCTTTTAGTCTACTAATTAATGCTTATATAAATGCATACGATTGTAAAGTATAGGAAATGTTTTCAGTTTTCTCTCTAAACTCTCTCTATAATCCATGTGTAAATAAAGTTTGAAGTTGTTTCAAATATGTAAGTATTTGTATATATCATTATTATACACTAGCTGTATGTACCTGCAATAACTTTTTTTAAACCAATTGTAGTGATTCAAACACTAAATGTTACAATAAATCAGTGATAACTGCATTCAAAACGTTTCAGCCGTTTCTGAAATTAGCGTGCACAGACAAAGTACAAATTTTTTTTTTAAATAATATTCTATAAAATCTATAAAAAATACTGCAATTAATTTTTCTGCTAAAGATCATTTCTCAAGCGGTAGCGACTGAAATAGTGTTTCGATATTCACAGCAAATCCTTAAGACGTTATTTAGGTCATGGTCACGCAATAAATTACACAATGAAAACAAACATACGTAATTACTGACGACGAAAACATAAGTATAGATCAGCCATTATTTCATACACATAAAGGATTTACACATAATTAAGTGCGTGGCATATATAATTGTATCCGCTTCTCTACTAAAACCCTTAATTTAGGTTTTATATTTTTTTATTAAATTGCTAGTGTATGATGGTATGATTATGTAATATAGTATGTTTAAAATTTTCGTAAGATTTTTTATCTGTAGAAACAATATTCAATTGTAGGTTCTAAGAAACATTATTAGAACTGTTCTAGTAGGTACTTGATAAAATAAAATATAGATAGATAGACATATTGTGTTTGCATGGATAATAAAGAAATGTCTAGACTACAAATTGGAAGTCACTCAACGAGCCACGATCCCAATTTCTTTAAAATATATGAATCCCGAATTCGTTGATCCGTCGAGAATCAAATTGGTCTACTCAGCCCAAAGAATCGTATAGTTGACATGTGCTTTTTGTAGTATAATAAGAGTTAGAGCTAAAACACACTAGGCGTTTTTAAGCGCGCGCTCACAGATTAAATAATAGTGGCGCCTTTTTAACGTGCGCTTTGAGAACTATGAAGTTTTAACGCAACGCCAAGCGCTCAATGTGTACTCGCTCTAAGGCCGCAAGCACACGACGTATTTTTACGCGCAGACGACGACGGGCGTTTCATTGAATCGCACGTTTTCGGCGCAGTACATGCCGATTATTGCGTTTGTGTCGAATCAAATTAGCTTAAAACGCGATACTAACGCGCGTATACGCGCGTTTGAATCGGTACAAACGTTATTTTGTATCGATTCAACGATACAAAAAGAACTCCAATAGTTCTCAAAGCTCGCGTTAGCAAAGCGCGCGCTTCAAAACGACTTAGTGCGTACCGGCTCATAAGGTGGTGGCAGTAACTATACTCACACTTACTCACTCTATCCCTCACTCACTAGAAAGAAATGCCATTTTCCCTATCCCTTTCTAATCCCCTAACCTTACTCTTTGTATGGCCATGGTTTGTTTATTTATTTATCTCAAAATCCACAGCTCTTAACATAAAGTTTACAGAAAAAAATATAGCCAACTAAAGATTTTACATTTGTACAATTTGAATAAAAAAAAATAATGAAATAAATAAATTTTAATGATGACGATGAACATGCAAATAAACTATGGTTTAAATTCACTTTATATTTTATTTATTTATTTACATAAATTGTGATTTAATTTGTTCCTATTTTTAACAATGATTGAACAATACAAAGGTATTGTTACCCAGTCACATAAATCACCGATTTTTATTACCTCAGAATATTCCTAAGAAAATAGTAATTTCCTTCATGTGGAAGCACCTGCCGCGTCCAGAGGCTCTCAAAGGTACATATATCACGCTAAACCGGTCGCGAAATTACATTTATCGCATCCTTTAATACTTGTTATAAAATCCAAAGTTGATAAACATCTAATTTTGCCTTAGATTTTACTGGAAAAAATGCTTTCAACTATTAAATGAATACTTACATAGGCAAATGTTTTAAATTTCATATTCGAAATAATGGATTACTCGCATAATGACTTATTTCTTTCACGCATATTGACTTATACGCATATTAATAGAACACTGGCTCTAGTCCCGCGTATTCTTCTCACACTATCTATACAGCCCATAAAGAAGTAGACTATAAAAATGTATTTTTTTTACATTTTAATAAACATCAACTAAATAACTTTGTGTTATAACAAAAAAAATATAAATATTTTTAGGATTTATTTTAAAACTACTTAGTTCTGTGTTAATTCTGAATTTGTTTCGTTTTGTTGGTCGATTGTGTTGAAGATATTAACTACATTATTATGTAATAGGTTGTGGCATTTTGTTTTAGATGATATAAATATAGAGTTAATTTCAGTAATAAAATTATATTATCTAGCATTCTATTAAATTTATAACTACCTAATTATATTTAATTGTTAGCAAGATACTTTTATTTTCAAACAGATTGTTATTAAACAGCTCAACAAAATGGTAATCCCAAATTTAAGTTTGAACATAAAAAACAAATCTATATAGTTTTCGTTGCCCGATCGGGTTTCGTTGCATGTTTATTTATATTTATTATTTTTTCTTGGCTTCTTTCTTGACTCGTTTGTACTTCATTTTATCCAATGTTTATTTAAGAACGAGTACATTAACCGCACAAATATGATAATAAAGACTGGTTGAGCTTTTAAAAAATGTTAAGCCTTCTGGAGTCATTCTCGCTATGACAGGTTTTAACTTTTAACAAGCAACATATAATTATTTAATTTTATATAATACACCTTTATCGTCCGTTTTTGAATGGCTTTACTACTGAAACATAAACGTATAGAACGTTGTTATTTTTTACGAGTCTAAGCATATTTGTGTGAAATAATAGCGCGTGTGCTTTTGTGTTTCTGTGACTTCTAAGAGAAGTAAGATCCTTTACCCAATCTTCAACTCCTTCCTTACTCTTTATCCTGTACAAGGATGACAGCGAAAGCCATCAAGTGTCAATCTTCAAGTGTCTATCTAAGTGTCTAGTCTATATTTTTTTCGTACTGGTTTCTCAATATTCACCTTGATACTCTGTCCGCGCCCTTTCTTCTTAAGTGTTAAAACATTTTTTTTATGTTAAGGACGACAGACAAGCTAACGGTCCAGTTGATGGTAGGTGGCCACCGTCGCCTATAACACAAGCAACGCCATAAGTGCTACAAGTGCGGACCATACGTACAAGGATTAAAGATAAGGGATAAGGGAGGGATGGGGTAATGGGCTCTGGCATCCCTTACTCACTCACCGAAACACAAAAGCACATATTATTATGCTGTTATTTCACGGTGGTATTCTGGAAGGTGGTTCAATTATTTAATTTATTCAATCTTTATTGCTCATATATTTTTATTCGGGCTTTATTTAGATTTAGATCAGATTAAAAATAAATTTTAGATGATCCTTCGAGACATACTCCTGTACATACTCCTGAATTAAAGGTACCTTATGTCCTTTTACCTTAAACGTATATGCAAACAAACTCACTTTAACATTATAATAGGTATTAGTTTAGGATATTATAAAATAACTTCGCTAAGTTTTTTAAGGATTTCAAATCCTCTTGCTACTTGCACACTACACATGTTTCAAATTCTTCGAAATCATTACAAATAATAAGCTCACTTCAAATAATTATAAAAAGTTAATGATTACATATAGGATATAACGTCTAATATCTTCAACAAAGCGAAACGTGTTTTTGTTAACGCTTTGATAATATTCTTTGTTAGTACCAGTACTTCGAAATATCATTAACAGTACAAATAGTATAACCAAAATCACGTACGGAATGATATTCAAATATATTCTCTCTTTTACCGTGAATTAAAAGATGTAGGGTTGTCAGTCAGTAATGAAGTTTTTATTATTTCACATATGTTACAAGTAACTGTTAATCAGTATCTTACAAATAACTCTAAAAAATATCTCTTGTTTGTCAAAAGATTTTTAAATTTTCATGAATCCCTGCATTTAAAATTACACCTGCGTGAAAGAAATTAATCTTATGTTATAACTAATGTTAACAACGATAACATGAAGAAAGTAATATTCCCTAGGGATCATCCAAAAATGAAAATAAAATATCCAACGCCTGGCAAAAATATATGAGCAATAAAAATTTAATAAATGTTTTAAAGCCTAAAAGGAAGGGGCGCGAACAAACTCGCAGGCAAAAGCTAGGCGTTAATATTTTAAGCAGTGTTTGGTCCATATTTTTTATACTGAACACTTAACCTGTTGAGGGTGTTTAACTCGTTAATTTTAAATTTACATATAATATATTATTCCATCTTCTGTCTGTTTTCTATTAAAGAAAAATATAATTATACAATAATACACAGGTTTTACAGTATTTGCTTTCAGTTATTTATTTTTACGTACCTATAAACTTTTTAAATCAGTATCGTAGTAACGGACGCACAACTTTCACACTTATGCTAAACACAAAATATAGGCTCTGCTTATGACAGTAGATTGATCATAATATTTTCCTTGGTAGTAAAATCTGACGTTTGTATTATTAAAATTCAGTGTTATTAAAAATAAATTAATATATTTTTCTAGTAGTTAATTGCTACCATCTCTGGAGTTGAGTATGATTAATGAGTTATAAGACCATTATATTACTAGCGACACGCCCTAGGCTTCGCACGTATGCAATTTTCTTCTGCAAATTATATACACAAACCTCCATCGTTTATCGCTGTTACCATTAGGGAAAATCCTATCAAAATCCATTAAAACAAAGAAACGAATGCAATATGATTTTGTATTTCTCTATATGAAAAAATTATGGCAGGCAAGTTGACAATTAACATGATAGTATATGGATAGCAACGCATATCGCTGTACCACAGTACGCGAATACGCTGACGACCTTCTTCGTATGTAGAATAGAGAAACGAGTATGGGATCTGGCATTCCACACTTACGAACCGAAACACAACAGCATTCATGCTATTAGGTATCTCACGATGGCCTTCTGTAAGGGGCCGTCAGTAAGGTATGTGTAATTGTAGCATGTAAAAAATCCCTTTTAAAATTTAGACAACCCTAGTGAGTTGGGCACGAATATCTACTGCGTTATTCGAACGAACAATGGGCGACTACAAAAAAATACGGATCTTCGTTACACCTTTTTATCAAGCGGCTGCGCTATCAATATCTCCCCTTTTTAGTTTATTCAGACTTTTTATACGTCAATACTAATTGATGCGTTTTATGATGAATATAACATCGTAATAGACTGTAATAATATTTAAGCCTCGACCAGTATGAGACACAAGTTTAGTTTGGGTCCTGCGCTGCACTAAATCTAAATCTATTATTATGAAATTTTACGAAATTAAAAATTTTTTGACTTAAAACACAGTTTTGGATAAATTTCTTAAAGGTACGCGATTAAACATGTACACAAAAACGAAAGACAACTTTCCTTTCGGTGGCATTTATGGTTCGCCAAATTATTCAAGTTTTGCAACTGGTGTCTTCACCAAAATCATTCCACTTCCATTACTACTCCTTTGATTGAAAATATTTGAAAATATTTATAATATTTTTCATATAAAATTCATTCACGCAGATAGAGTCGTGTCTGAATGAATGTTCTTAATTCAATCTAAAAATCGAGTCACATCGAGATAGTGATTTTTCATATTTAAAACAAACAATACAATTTGTCAATTGTTCTGTATGTTTTCACGATATTCATCGTTCTGATTGCATGCTTTGGAATTTGAATTTGGACTCTGGCTTCTCTCATTCATTAAAACACAACAGCACATTTGATACTGGCCTTCTTCTGGGAGTAGTCATTGCACTAAGTATGGTTTCTAGTTCAGTCTAATTGATATCTGACTTAGTTCCATAACAACTTGTATAATTATCATCACACTAGACGTGACGTAGAAACCGGCATCACAATGGAGTGATGCCAAATCGGTTGCCAGAAACCAGTATGCGGCGGCAATCTCATGGTTTAGTACAAAATTCATTGTATTTTGGCTACCCATTAGTCAAGTCGTTGGTGTATGGGTAAAAGAAGTATCGCAACAGTATTATTAACGATTTTCTAAAGGTTAATGGTGTCACGGATAAAACAGGCGACGGAAATTTGGAACGAATTCAATTGTCAAGCTGCATAGACAGGAATAAGTCGAGAGAAATGCTAATATTTAATGCACGCGATGATTTGTTTTAAATTATTAAATGTGTTTTAACGTTGAAAGATTGTACTTTGTTGAAATTTTGAAGTATAATCTGTGGGAGGATGCATATTTCGAGTATCGTAACTTTCAATGTCATCATTCCTGTAATAACGCTCTAACTAAAGCATAAGACATTGAGTACTTCGTTCAAATTTTCCTTCTCTTGCACCATCTTTTATTGGGGGATGGTAACATCTTTCATGATGGCATGAAATCTGACAATATACTTAATGGTAGGTGACAATAATCACCTACAAACACAATCAACACCAAAATGGAAAGAAGGTCTTTGATGGGATAGAAGAGAAAAAACTAGATTCTTTTTCTCAGTCGTACACTCCTGATGGTCGTGTTCATGGAATGTCTGATAATCTCTTTCTATCCTAGCAACACTGCGTTTACACTCAGTAAAGGAACGCACTAGTTCACTACAGAGACAAGACGTCCTAGCTAATTCCCCTATCACAAGATTATAGTATGCCTTACTCATTCACAAGGTACCTTTATTTTGATATATTTTATTATTCTGTTTAAAAGGAAGAGAACCTCACTCACTTGTCCACAAGGTATTTTAACCCTTCGACCTTATCAAGATTAGAAACGCACTTTCGGTATTCCAGTAAGTTAGTGTTTCTAGTGCTATATATAAGGCTACAGTTGCCTTCTAGTGGACCATCAGTTTGCTTGCTAAAGTGTAGAACTTGAAAATCAGATTAGTTAAATTGTTTTCTAGTTTACTTCTAAATTTCATAGAATCGCTTGTATTCATTGTATATTGGTAGATAAATAAAATACATCTGCGTTGAAGACAAACACGTTTAATGTGAGCATTAACTATTCTCGGTACTAGATGTGCATAGATGCCCTGCGCACGATAAAACTCGTTACACCATGATGTAATGCATCTTGTCTGTACTCTTATACGTGATGTCATGATAGGATGTCCCGGTGTTTACATTATTTATAAACTAATAAATAAAAATTAACTAGTAATTTGTTGCGTGGCTCGCTCATTAGTTTCATTATTTTCATAATCATTTTAATGTCTACAAATATTATGGTCCTTAAGCCAGGCACTAATTTCGTCAATGATTTCCTCTCAGTCCATAATTTGTAAAATGCCTGAAAGAGTTGTATCATGATGCGTTGTGAACGTCAGCTGCGGCTCCGATGGTGGGTTGAGCAGTGGTAGCCCGTTACACTTTCAGAGCATCAGCTGACAAGCATGATTTGATGAATTTTTAATCGGAAATAAATGATTAAAATTTTTTTTTATTATGTGTGTGGGGCTACCACTCTACTGCTGAACCCACCATCGGAGCCGCAGCTGACGTTCACAACGCTTCATGATACAACTCTCTCAGTCATTTTACGAGTTATCGACTGGGAGGAAATTGGTCATGAAAATCTGTCTTTGGCTCATGGACCATTATTTTTTATTCAGAAGTTTTTTACAAATGTGTATTGCCAGTGGTGACATACAAGGCCGGAAGTCTAAAGGTCTCTTAAGAAAACTCAACGAACATAACTAGACGAAGCAAGCAGCAAGCAATGCAAGCAAGTGACCTCACTCCAGATTCAGCCAATCCCGTGCGTTTGTAATCTATATTATTTTATTATATATTATATTTTAAATTCATGTGTTGGCTAAGTTGGTTAAAAAACGTTTACTATTAAGTTAACAATAGTTTTGTCTATTTATCTATATTATATTAGATCAGTAACTATTTTTTTTTTCATTATAGTCATTTATTATTGCCTTCAGTAAACACATTAATTCCTATTATAGTTATTTGCATATTTACTGCGATGGTACATTATTGGTCAATAAAACCTGTGTCGGTTAATACAAGTAATAAATAATTAGATAATTTTCTATATACACGAATGACATCACATGAAACAAATATAATTCCTATAGTTTAATCATTAAGTAGACAAAGACTAATTGCTTTTTATCATTACCGGTTTCAAGTCGTGATGTGCCAATAGACGTCTCGTTTACCCTAATATGGAGTGGTAATTTAAAAATAATAGTGCCTTACGATGCGTTGTATTCAATAACCTTGTATTAAATTGTAATAATTTATTGCCTTCATTTCTTCTCTTGTAAACCTTTCTCATGTAAACTTTTGAATACGAATTTGTCCAAGTTCAATTTGCGTCACTTAAGAACCGACGTTTACATACATATTCAAGGTTATTTTTTTATTTGCCTGTTGACAGACAATTACGATAATACGGAAAATACCAAAAACAAAAGATATGTGTTTTTTTCATTTTAAAATAGCTTACGTGTTTATTTATAAAAAATAAGAATTTAACAAAAGTCGTCAGGCTTAAATGTACAAAGGTCAGTTCTTATTATCCAGGTCTATTTTAGAAATAAAAAGATTGTCGAGTAATTTCTTCAAGTAAACCATCGTTAGCTTAGATTTTAGGTAAGATTGGTATTCGAGAATCGGTTTTGTAAGGCTGATTAGTTTTTTTAAATTGCCTTTTCCAAAATGTTGCGCTTAAAAGTTGTTGAAGATGTTAAGTAACTAAAAATAATTTGTGCATTAGCGTTGCAAAGGACCCTAATGTTTCTCATAATAAATGCATTTACTTAAAAGTGCGGTTGAAGCGTAAATTAAAATAGTTTTGTAGTCGTTCTCCGCCTTAATGGTAATTGCGGGCTCCTTTACAAATGTCAACTTTTTGTCAGCAAAGGGCTAAATTACATATTAAGTTACACTTTTCATTCCTGCCATCAAAAATAAATTGCCATTGTAATAATAGTGATTAGAAAGCTCGGCTGTCACTCCAGTATACGCAGGTTCAAATTGAATCACCTATGTAATCCCACTGGGCGAAATTGGTGATATTGTGGTTAAATAAATTTGGTAGAAAGATTCGGAGCGCTTTAATCTAAACACAAAAATGTAATTATGAGGGACAGTCATGTCATTATGGGATGTCATGTCATGTAGATGTCATGTAAACATTTAGTAAAAATGTCAATATCATACTGTGTGGGTCTAGTGAAATTACAATAACAATGAAATGAAATCGTGAAATGTTCGTGATTGACAAAAGTTGAGTAATCTCTTCGGCTAGTGCTTTTTTCACTATTAACCAAGTCGAGGAAAGCAGTGTCCCCGCCAACAAGCACAGCTGAACCATCTTTTCAACCGACTTCCAAAAAAGGAGGGGGTTCTCAATTCGACTGTATTTTTTTAAAATGTTTTTTACCTCATAACTTTCGACTGGGTGAACCAATTTTGATGATTCTTTTTTTATTTGAAAACTGGTGCTTCCCGTGTGGTCCCATTTCAATTTGGTCCAGTTCTGGCAATGCCATCCATGAGAAAACGGATAAAGTCGTTTTTTTTTTTTTTTGTTAAAAAGAGTTTATTGTTGAAGCAACTCGCGGCACTTTTGACAGTTTATTTGTGGTTGTATCAAGAAGTTGATTGATTATTTTTTCACTAGTAAACTTATAAAATGACAGCTTGTACAATAATCCTGCGACATACGATTACATAATATATATACTTATATGAGAAGTAAAAATATAAATGTGAAGCTTAAGTTAGGGTCGTTCGTTACTTCATTTAAATAGTTTTTAAAGGTATAGGTAAACCTAGGCGACATAAAGTTTAATACACGAACTTGTGTAGTCATTCAACTTAGCTAATAGCACAGAATTTCATGTCTAAACTCCTGTCTAACGTATTCATACCTCTGTTCGCATTTAAAAGCATGTTCTGGGAAGTCGTTTGTTAAGAGAAGCATTAGACTGGAACTAATTGGTTTAACTATTATATACATACTGCTGAATTAACATTGCTAGATAACTTAGGTGCTATTTGTTGCCTAAATAAGTTACTAATTCAAGTGGAAAAAAAATGATTCTTTACCTCGCAACACAACCAAATTGTCTATTTATCTATACTATGATCCTAATAAAAATTACTAATTATATTTTATGATTTTTGGCACTGCAAAATTAGCCTTTTTTATTGTTATATTTTATTAGGTTTCTCGCATAAAGCCTACATAATTTCCAATTTAAATATTTACCAGTGGTTCGATGTACAACGGTCACCAACATAAATTCCCACAAAACCCTTGAATACTTAACGAGGAAAAAAAAGAAAAGGAACATTGTTAGGCTGCGTCCACAAGATTTTGTGCGACAAATATATTGTTTAGGATCCTTTTTTGAGTTTAACTTATTAACTTTAAAATTTATCTTGAAATCTTTGAGTAGTATATGAAGTATAAATAGGACTAAATTTTTACTTATTATACACCTAACTATCGTATTGTAAAGCTATCGTGATCTTAACACGTGTTTTTTTCATAGAGATGATTTCTTGTGCTGTTACAATGATGGCGAAGCCACCAGTCGCATATTGTATCCTAATAAAAAAGAGAAAAAAACTTGTTAAAGAAGGCTTAAACTTTGCATTCGAATAAATTGTTTGTTAAAATAATATTAATGTTTGAGGATGTTAGTAATTTAAACACAACCTTATTCCATTGAACCCTTTCGTTCCAAAAGAGAGACGGCAACGTGTTTTTCATCAAAGCAATGCGAAATTTATGTTCATCTAATCAGAACACCATTAGTTATGTCCCAGAACTTGGAGCCAACGAGTTAGCCCAAAGTAAACGTCAAAGAGAGAATTTATTTTGCTCTGATCGTTTTGTAAGCAGTTTTTGTTACGTATGGGACGCGCCAGTATCAATGCCCTCGTTATTATTAATTATGACTAAGTTATACTAAGCAGCTGTATTTCAATACTAATAATAAATCTGTAAGGGCAGGTATTGTATGTATGTATGTTCCTCCATAACTCTTAAACGAATTAACTGATTCTCATGAAACTTGGTAGATAAACATTTAGACGTACAGGACACAGAATAGGCTACTTTTTTCTTTTTCAACGCGGACGAAGTCGCGGGCGCCAGCTAGTAAAAGTAGTAAAGTAACTAGGTTGGTTATGCACGAATGCTACGACGTATGCGTGTACTAAATAAAGTATGAGAAATCGTTTTGTGAACATCTTGCATTTTATTTATTAAAAATACAATCAATATTTATGTTTATTAAAAAAATTCAGCACGATGGATAGTTTCGATAAATGGGCCAACCAACCAGACATTTTTGTGACAGATTATTTATTTTTATTATTATGAGACATAAAATAAATTATGAAACGTAAAGTTTATAATAATGACCTTATACGGTATATATATGTTTTAATTTTTTTTTTTCATGTAATTTATATTTTATCATATTACAACTATTAATATTTTCTGCCGGAATTATTTTTTCAATTTATTATTGCGTTGATAAAATATTTTGGATGAGACACTTCCATAATTAACAGGATGAAAGAGAGAAATACTCCATACATAGAGAAGGCATAGTGCCTTTTTGTTCTCAAAACCTTTTGCACTTTTAAAAATTTGAAACAAAACTGCGAAATGACACAAATTGAAACTCTTTGCCTTTTGCCATCGTCTGTAGCGCCATTTTAATAATTCAAGAATTTCGTCACGAAAAACTAAAGAGCTCTCTCTATTTCAAGTAAGTATGAGACAAAAACCTTTACATTTAAAATATAAATGCAAAACTATGCTAGCATTTTTAAACAACAATCTCATTGCAAAAACTGTTATTGTTTTTATTTGAAATTCTCGCATCGGCAATCACTAGAACTCAAACCAGCACACATCAAAAATTTATTTTATTGCACACAAAACTTTTTATTACTTGCATTAACGGCTGCCATAAAGCGTAGTGCAATTTGAGATAGCAAAACGAGCAGTGAGAAAAAGTTCATTTGTAAATTGTACAGAGAAAACTTACCGTATAAGGCGTGACGAGACTTATATGCCAAAAATGGTGTCAACCAAGATCTCCTTACGTGCTATCTCCCTTACGTCACAGTATAGTATGATTTCAAACTTTTTAGGCAAACTTGAAACGAACACGCAGACGGGATGTTGTATAATAGATATAGAACGCCAAGGAGATGAGGTGACATAGAAAAAGTAGCGGGAAACCAGTAGTTATGGGCTGTGGTTAATGCTTTCATACGTCCTAAGTAAAGGCTAACGTCTAATAGTAGACATCTTATCAGCTGTTGACGATGAATAAATAACACGATAGATATGATCACCATAGATATAAAATATAACAATACTTTTAACATTATCATTGTATTTTGCTTTCATTTTTATTATTTTTAAAACACAATATAATTAAAACATTACTAAAAACTAGCACAATATGCTTAACTCGTACTAATAACACGAAGAATGTAAAAAAAAAAACATTGTAAATTATAACATAACAAAATATCCAAGAATAAAATAGAGAAAGAGACAAAAATAAGTCGAATATTATGATTGTATATAGTTAAAAAATCGTACCCAGTTAATAAATGTGAACTTAACTTATAACATAGTAAACGTAAAGTTACTAATAAATTCATTAAGCAATGAACCACAATGGCGACACAAATGTACTTATTTGCAACCAATTTTATTTGGATGAATTATTCATGAATGATTATATATTAACAATTTGTGGGTCATGGTCGTGAACTCATAAGTTCTAATTATCAGCTATCTATAGCAAGAGCAAGCTCTAGTTGCTCACAGCTCACAGATGTAATTTTTTTGTGGTATTGTTCTTTGCTTTAGAACGTTGGTAATGTGAAGAGCTGGTAGTCGCTTTTGGCTGTTTCACCCGATATATTTTCGTATAAAATCCACCTATCTCTTGTAAAGTCCGACCGAACTCGGACTTTCAGTCTCGTCCGAAACCGAGTAATAAACTCTCGACCGAGACCGAAAGAGAAAAAACGACCATGAAAATGGGAAATCAAATATTTCTTTACCATTAAACCTTTGGCCTCCCATACAAGTTGTATTTTTTTATTAATTACTATAAAATAAACATATATTATAAGAGATTCTCTTGTCTAACATTAAATCATTGAAGTATTAATGGAATTGAAAATGTATGCAAAAGTTTCCACAGCGCGATTCGTTGGTGTATCAAATTCTACGAAATTTTTATGTGTTGTTCAATTGGGCTACACTTAATTTGAAACTCAAAACCCATCGAGTCACAACAATGCCCCCAAGAACGAGGTAACCGAATAAAAACTTGGCAGTAAATCGTAAAACGAGGCAGCTATAATATCAGCAAATTGGGACCACGCAGAGTCCCTTTGCCTTTTTTCCTCGAAGCTTATTTCGTATGCGATAAATTATATAGTGTTCGAATTCATGTCCGACCGTACGTAACAAAGTAACTTTAGTGAACTGGGTGTGTTTCGATTTATTTCGGTCGAAACCAAAGGGTCACAACGAAGTGACCAGCTCAAGAATATGTGGATACTTCTTCTTCTTCTTCTGTCTCAAGACATCAGTTGAAGACAATAACTGTCGTTTTTGTTAAAGTTTTGTTGAAGTCTGTTCACAGATTGGGTTCTCTTTCAATTTTGTTATCTTAAATTTAACAAAATGATTAACTGATTTTTTATTAATATCCCTTGAGATTAGTTAAAAAAATTAAGAGGTAGGTATTATTCCCTGGGTTTTCAGGATAAAAAAAAACCTTTTAAAACCTCTTAGGTTTTTTCTAAAGCCTGTCTCAAACTGACCGTGTTTACGCTATCTAGTTCAATGATAAAGACGATTTAGTAACTAAATAGTTACAAAGCGTCATCTAGTTTAGAAAACATAGTAAGTATTGGTAAATAGTACTGTAGTGGTACTTGTTAGACGTTATAAGACTATCATATATTTTATTCAAAGACTAGAAGTTTTTCAGTCCTTTTTTAAATGGTGTATTCCCAGTAGTTCGGTTAACAGTCCAGTTGACCGTGGTGTGATTATTGTTAATATAATAATGTACATACATATTCACAAATTTAGCATTTAAAAAGAGGCACCTTTTAGTAATAAAATTTCTAACTATTTGAATTGTAAAACGTCACATCGTCACGTGACTAATTTGAACATGTTCGGTCAGATATTTCGGTCAAATAGTTCTCGACACCTCCGTTTTGATCGATCCCAACGAGTTCGTGCCTCGCTTGTCGATGTTACAATATTCTGACATTTGCTCATTGCTTTCGGAACCCGTACCATGAGTTTCGACTGAAATTCACTTCAGTTCAGTTGATTCAGTTTGCTTAAGAAGGAAACATGGAGAACCATATCAAGTGTTGTTCCATAGAATATTGTTTCTATATTATATAGTCTTTATTTCGAATTAATATTAAACTGTGCGAAGCTTGGCCGGGTCCGTGTAGTTTACGATAAAATATTCTACTGTGCGATGTGATAAAAAATAACAACAAACTAAGCAATCTTCTAAATTTATACGAAGACAGTAGTTTTGGTATGAAGCGGAGGAATAATCAATGGGAATATAGGATTGAATAGCGGTCAATGTGACCCGATATCCGCGGCATTTGGGCGCATTTAACATTCCATTGTCGGGAGACAGAAATTCGGCATTGTGGCCCTTTGTGGACTCCGCCCTAATACGACCTATTCATTTCCATTGTCTTTTACTTACACATTTATATATTAAAACTCAGTAATGTTCGTGCAATACAGAATTGTTGTGTTTACTTACTGAATCATTTCTACATACAATATTTGCAAATGATCGTTACTATTGGCTCTCTTTGCAAATATGCAAGTGTGGGTTAAACACACACTTCGTTAGCTAAGTTCACGTGAAATACGTCAAGCTCAAGTTCAGGCATTCGGGGCTTGTTACTTTGTGCATATATTTCATACTAGCTGGTGCCTGCGACTTCGCTCGCGTTCAAAATGTTATTATATAGTCTAAAGCTTTTCTCGATACTTAAATGGACTATCCAACACAAAACTCTTCAGCTTAATAATATTAGTATTAGTATACCTATTATAATAGTATAAAATGAAGTCATTGTCTGCGCCTTTCTTTTTCTCCGCTCACTTCTTCTAAAGCACTCAACGGATTCTGACACGGTTTTCACTAATTGAAAGAGCGATGAAAAAGGAAGGATTGTAATTTTCAGAAAAAAAAATACACAAATACGAAACCGGAGGCGGGTCGCTAATTTTAAATAATATGTATTATAATTATAATACGAGAACAGGAATTATAGTGGAATAACATAGAGTTCGTTGAGCCCCTCCAGAGTCACCTATTTACTATTTACATACTTGTTACGATCGTGAACAAATGTAAGCAGAAACGCAAACGATTTCGCGAAATGCGTTTGCGAAACATTGTTTGTAATCGCTGACCGCTTCTCACATGCGTAAAAGCATACAATGTACCTAGTGCCTACTAATGTTCACGGCTTCACGCGCATGTGAGTTGCCGAAGCTAGTAATCTCACAATTACAAGTTACAACTCTGTAGGGAGTTAGTTGTAAATCAACTCTTGCAGGTTTGGTAGAACATCTCATTTCCTTCATAGAAGGCATTCTCAGATTGCCGCCGCGCCGGGCTCCTTTTACCTTAACATTTATATTGTTTAAAATACGCATAAATATTTATGTTGCACTAATAGATGTGTAATAATTATTTATTTAATTTATTAAATTCATAGGATGCAGCAATCTTTTAACAATGGCGATGGAGTTATCATAATAATATTCAAAAAGCAGCAGATAATACTCATTTAATACTGTCGATTGTTCATTTGCAATTTAATTTCTGTTTAAATGAATCACTAATCAAACATGATTAGTCGATAATATCCCAAAGGAATTGTACCGCGATCGATAAACCCCCATTAACTTGTTAATTGGTTATTGAAACCCTTTAGTGTATGATCGGCGTTATTTGAAGCCTTTTTAATGAAGGCGTCGTCGATATTAGGGTTCCATTTTCGTCTCTATCATTAGCTTTGTTGTATAAAAGACAAAATCAATTATGAACTGTAAACTTCTACTTGTTCTTGGTCTTCTGGATATTTTCTTCTGTCGAAGATAGGCTTTTCATCCAGAATGACATGTGGCCCATGTTCGATTTTAGTAATGTAATAAAATAAATAATTGGCATGTTTCAAGTCACTAATTACTTCTTTAAATGTATTACAATTTAAATTTATTACAATTTAATTTAAATTATTACAATTTAAAAGGTTAAAAAGTAATTACAAAACACACATACACACAATAAATTTGATTGAAATTTCATTTGATTCCTATACTAATAAGTATAACCATAGTAAGTTCAAAATATTGCTCCATGTCATATTTTTTGGATTTGTAGGCGATTTTCTCATCACAAGTTTACAGCCATTGCTAACTTGACCTTTCACTTTTAAGCGTTTCTTGCTTACATAAATAAATCTAAATAATTATCAATAATTATAATATAGTAAAAGGATTTTTTTTTGTTATTATAAAAGGCAGCAGGCATGGTGACACTTGATAGTGTAATTAATATATTTATGGAATGTGATGGAATTTATTAAAAAAAATATATAGCGTTTTATATTCATACAGATCTATACAGAACTCCCACACAAAATAAAATATTCATTTTTATGGGTTATATCTCAACTTTTTTTTGTATTTTTTGTGTCCCTTTTGTATGTCGTTAACATGTTGCATTCATTTGACGAATGGTCTGATGGACATATCATTAATATTCCGTTTTCTTATAGCGGTGTGTATTAAAAATATCATAACGACTGTAATTATACACTTTGTATAGAATTAATTGACATGCATTGCGCATTAATAATGCAGCGTTACTCGTAGTTCTTGTTTAAAATAATAATGTATTGAGAAAAATATTTTATTTTATATTTTTGTAATGACACTACTAGCTGGTGCCCGCTACTCCGTCCGCGTTGAAAAGTAAAAGATATAACGCGTTGGATCTTTATTTTTAGAAGCTCTATTTTTAATATAAAACTATTTATGTATCGGATCAGTAGTTTCGAAGACCTCCTACATACATACAGACAGACAAATAACATAGATTTTAATTCAATTTTAATAACAAGCCTTAGATTTTAATTCAAGATTCATGCCGTTAAATATACATAGTTTACACTGCTTAAAAATACTTATAAATTCATTTTTAATTACTACTCATTTTATATTACTAGTATTTGCCCAGACTTCGTCCGCGTCTGATCGCTACTATACTTCACAGAGACATCCGCTGCATACTAATCTGAATATTCTCTGAAAGTTTCATCAAAATCGCTTCAGCAGTTTTGGAGTAAATAGGAGACATACATACATTATTATACATCGCTTATTTATTAATAAGATAGTTTACACACTGTTTATATTTCGTATTGTGACACAGAGCTCTACTACACACAGAAGACTCACAGTAAGACATTAAATACCTCTGTGAAAACTGTAAAGATAATGTCGATTTACGACTAACAGATATAAAAGTATTGGGTAGTAATTTTTACGACTTTCATACAATTATCAATAAAAATAATTTTAAATTTACTGGCTTTTATTTTCGCAATTCGCAAAACCTTCTGAATTTCGTTTGACGTTCACAAATACAAATGACGTCTTCGTCTTCGTCATATTTGTCGTCATTTTTTACTCTCGTTGACGATCTTTTGTATGCGTCATAGTTTCATAGCTCCATTATTAAAACTATAGGCAGGACCTACTATATTATTGACAAGTTTGCCTAGAATTGTTAATCGCTGATGGAAAAGCAAGAAGATCGCACTGAACAGTCGTATACATACTGACTAGTCATAACGTAAAGGAAATGCTCTCTTTTGTGTCACAGCCACGCAGTAGAAGATATTCTTAAGATAATTTGGCCTTATGTGGACCTTATACACGTGAGGGGCTTCGGTAACAACGAAATATAAATATTAGCAAAATAAGTCATAATTCTTGGTAACAAACGCTACCATGACTTATGACCAGCTCGACTCTTAATACCTTAACTGGTTCAGGCTGATATTTCGCTAAATTTGGGTCAATTGGCTTTTAATTTGATTTCCTTGATACAATAAGTTAGACACTAATGAATCCGAACTTTTTGGTGCCGTTGGTAAAATATGTACACATTAGCGGTACAAAAAAAAAATATTGTATACAAATTTTATTTATGTACAATAAAATAAGTAATCAATACTAATAATAATAAATCTGCAAGTGTATGTATTGTATGTATGTATGTATGTTCCTCCATATCTCTTAAACCATGATTAAACACTTAGACGTACGAGACAAAGGATGCGCTACTTTTTTCTTTTTCAACGCAGACGAAGTCGCAGGCACCAGCTAGTGCATAATAATGCCATCATAATATTATATTTCATTTTCTGCGACATAGCCGTCATATGACATAGACATAGACATAGCGACATGGCTATGTCGCAGAAAATGAAATATAATATTATGATGGAATTATTATGCACTAGCTGGTGCCTGCGACTTCGTCTGCGTTGAAAAAGAAAAAAGTAGCGCATCCTTTGTCTCGTACGTCTAAGTGTTTAATCATTCACACATTCCACACAGCACCATCTAGTTCCAAAGTAAGCAAGTAATGCTTGTATTATGGATACCAGACAGTTGTTATAATACATAAGATTACTTTTTTTTTGTAAATACATACATATTATAAATAGGTACAATACATCCATGACTCAGGTACAAAATTAAATGTTAACACATAAAACATTTGCCCCTAGCGGGATTCGAATCCGCGACCGTTTGGTTAACATCTAGGGTTACTAGCCACTAGACCAAACGTGTCGTCAAAAAACAATTTTTGCAAGTTATGTCTAACTTCGGTCCCTGAATTCGCTAGGAGTGCCTGAAATAATGAAATAAAATACGTTATTCGACACCCTTCGACATTTAGAGACGAGATAATTCGTCTTTCCGCATCGCTATCACAAACACAATGGTCTGCTTGTCGTGTCCAGACCAGTTAATCTTCCACTAGGTCACGGAGCGGTCCCTCGCAGTCGTTAAAATTCGTTTGTTAATAAACTTGGACGACGCTCAAAAATAATTTTGTAACCTTTTAAAAATAATCTGGTTACCGTCTGTGTTCACATAAACTAATAGTAATAAATTTAAAACATCAAACAAACTTTTAGCTTGTTCCGTTACGTTATTGTGCGTCTAATTATAAATTAACACCGAAGTTTAATTTAAAATCGAGAAGTATATCGGACAATTTTATTATTGTTTTATATATTTATTTTTAAATAGTAAATGTAGTAAATTTTGAATATAGTTCTTTGGGTATTCTTCTTTCGAACGAGGACTTGTAATTTTACTTTTGAAATTTTAGTCATTTTAGTCATTATGTACTTATAATTTATCTTGCATATCGTTGTGTTTTCATTTTCGTTCAACTTAAATTATTCACAATCAAGATTATCGCTAATAACTTTTTAAAAAACGATAAGTTTAAAAATATATTCCAATACAATTTAAAAAATACTAATACCCTTGGAAAATTGGAAGTAGTGACGGAGAACTTCTCAATCATAAATTCGGCAGACAATCTCGCAAATAATCACTTTCCTTACATAAAACCACAGTTAAATAATAGCTTTCGGCTCATTATAACCTACTCCCAAATTAATTGTCTCTTTACCATTAGAACAATTACTGTTACCATTGTCTCTTATCTTTTAGTTTTTTTAGCTTTTAGCTTCAAGTGGACTGTTTAGATCAGCTTGCAAACTTTTACATAAAAAAGAAACAAAAATAGACGCAATATAAGTAATTAAAAGAAAAATCAATTTCACGGTTCTTTCCGTCACTCATGACACGTCAAGTGTTTTGTTTCATTTTCCGCTCCAATAATACCAAGGCATCACAATTGTCTTTGATCTATTAGGAGACTTTCGGCCTCAAGAATTTTGTCGTGTGGTTCAAACGGTTACGAAGATCTTATTCTGTTTTTGTAACTTTTCTATAGCCATATGTCAGTTTTAATAATAACAATGTGTTTATTAATTAAAAATTATTACATTAATGAACTAATGTTTATAAACTTTAATTCTAGTTTGTGTGTCTTTAAGAGAATCTGAGATCACTTGTACCTACATCATATATTACTCATAATAAAATTCTGTTGTCGATGTCTTGGTGGGCAACGACAATGGTTATCAACCAATAAAATATCAATTAGTAATTATAGTAATTCTTTAGTGTCATGTCAAACAGGATGTAATGAATTCGAAAGAAATTGGCTCGGAATTTGATGGTGTTTCGCGGATATCTTTTCACTTGGACCACGCTTTGTTCTCGCGTCAAATTGCGTGAGTTTTGTCCACGCATTGCTTACGTTCAACGCTCCACGTCAATCTCGTCTGATATTTCCGTTTGACTGCGAAAATTGGTACGATTGTAATAAGCAAAATTGTGTATGTAAGTATGTGTTTATTAGTCACTAGTTTATTAGAAACTAGGGACCCACCCGGACCTGAACCAAGACTTCGCCTGGCATTCACCTGGTATTCACCTGGCCACAGGACATTTGCTGCAGCGAATATTCGCGCGGTGCGAACGACGAAGCCTCTAGGGCGGCTAAAACAAATGTATAATAAATGTACCTGTGACCAAGCCGTTAGATGGTTTAGAACAGAGGCAAACATAATATTTAACTTAACAATACATTTAGATAGATATCTATATATAGAAAACGTTGTGCAAACATTTGTTTTTTATCCTTAATAGATGATTTTATTCTCTAGCAAAAAGTCGTTGGAAAACTGGATTTTTTCAATTATTTCCTTTTTGTATTTCTATCGCGTGTCACGCTGGAAATTGCCGTGAAGAGTATACGTCAGCCGGAGCTCTAGCACACTAGCTCTGTTCAATACAAAATAAAATCAACAAAAACTCCACGAACAGATTCAGCTTTAGAAAAATAGACCTGAATTTGTTGGCTTCGTTACACGCTACGTCATTTACGGATGAAAACTCAAGGGTTTCTTTAAAAAAAATTGGACGTTTTATAAGTGATAAGGCCAACTTTGCAAAATTAGTTGATATAGCCTTAAGTGTTCAGGAGGCTCATCTTTTATTAAGAGACTTTTGAATATTCGGCCCTTATAAAGTTAGTTTGTAAGCCAGTATACAAATAGATTAAAAAAAATGAAAATCGATTTTCATGGTCTCGAATTGAACCACCCGTTCAAACAACTAAATCCAAGCCAGTTTAAAAAGAATACGTGGCATATAATTTAAAAAATCTGCTAGCCGCCTGGATGACGTTAGTTACAGGACTCAACAGGCTAAATGCCTAGGTATCAAAAATGTTTATCCCATCGGTTTATCCAGCGAAATCTGTTTAAACAAACATCAATGCATCTATCATATAACTTTCACTTTCATAATATAATTAGTATATTAGAAAATTACGACTTATAGCACATGTGATATTCTATTATGTAAACTGTATTACTGTAAAGTATTATTATTAATATCAATCAATACTAATAAAATAAATAAATCTGTAAGTAAGTATATAACTCCATAACTCTTAAACGAATTAACTGATTTTCATAAAACTTGGTAGATAAATTTAGACATGGGCTACTTTTTTTCTTTCTCAACGCGGACGAAGTCGCGGGCGCCAGCTAGTACAAGTATAAAGTGCTATGCCTGATTTCGTTGTTCGCAAAAATAGTGCATAGTATTCCAAACTTTATACTAAGTACCATTAAATAATTATATTTTGTCACACCAAACCTAATAGTTAATTTTCTTTTGTTCACAGGTATTAGTGAAGTGCTTATCTAATTCCCATGTTAACGAGAGGATCGTGTCGAAGTGTGAGTGTATGTTGATGTGTAAAGTTGGCTGAAGAGCTGGCGTGGTACGGAGCCGGCGGCGGGGGGATGCAGGCGGGGGGCGGGTGGTTTGTGCCCTGGACTATGGGGCTGCAAAAGTTCGCGGTCGCGCTGCCGATGGGCGGCGTAGTGCCGCTAGTGCCACCCCTACTGGCAGCCCTGCCACCTGCACCGCCTCCGCTCAGGCTGATCGCGCCACCGCCAATTCCTCATACACAACAAGGGAGGAAGGTAGGTTGCCTGTGGCCAAATTGTTATAGATTAGCTGTTGCACACGACTTCGTCCGCGTAACTTTATAAAATATAAAATACATTCGTGTCTGCGAAACCATGGAAATACGCATACAAAATTTCAACCCAATCGGTCAAGCCGTTTAGTAGTTGACATACCGACAGCAGCGCCACCTACCGGGTCCAATTGTATTTTTAAATAATCCAGGAAACCATCGAAATAGCCATATAAAATTTCAACCCAATCGGTTCAGCCGTTTAGAAGTTATGTGAAAAAGATAAGTACGGAAGGATAATTCTTACTACCCGTTGTCCTATTACCCGTTTTCCCGTAGGAATGAAGCATTTTCCCGCGGTAAAAAGTAGTCTTTGTTCATCACGGATAATGTCGGCTTCTAATGATAAATGAATTTTTCAAATCGATCCACTAGTTTCGGAGCCTATTCAATACAAACAAACAATCAAATCTTTCGTCTTTATAATATTAGTATAGAAGTATAGAAGTGTTTAATTATACTTATATAATTTACTTGTGTGACAAGCAAAGTGTCGCCTCTCATCCTCCCTTCGGTTAGCTGGCGCCTGAAGTGCCTATTAGGTCTCTTTCAAACCCTCTGATCAAGTCGGTGATAACGTCGAGATAATATTTATAACAAAGTTTTATAATATACTGTGGTTTATATTTCTAAAAAAAGCCTTCTCCTTTTTTCTATTTTTCTATTAGTAGACTAATGAAAATTTCGATTTCTTCGTGACATTGTAACGTTTCGTGTCCCAGATAAAATTAATTTCTTCCTTTTTTCTGACAACAGTGATTTGACAACAATTTCCATTAAAATTCAATTTAACAAAGCACTTGAGTACATATAATTTTTCACGTCTTCCCGAATGCCTCTTAGCAATAAAATCACGTAATTTTCGTGCCCATCAAAAATATACAAGTCTCGGTATATTTGATTGTCCCAATTCCGAATTCACACCGCGAACGCGAACTTTCCTATAAATTCACGAGCGTTAATTTGAGGTCGGGGATGATTAGTGTTATTTTAACACACTTTAAATTGGATCCAAAGGTTATTTTATTTAATTTCTATTTTTCTGGGTCATAATGAGACCTATATTTCATTTATCATTATAATCATCATAAGACTACCACGCAATATTAGTGTTAAAAATAAATTAATCTATACTAATGTTATAAACAGGAAAGATTTGATTGTTGGTTTGTTTGTTTTGTTTGTTTGTATAGAATAGGCTCCGAAACTACAGGACCGATTTTAAAAATTCTTTTACCATTAGAAGCCGACATTATCCGTGATGAACATAGGCTACTTTTTACCGCGGGAAATGCTTCATTTCTACGGGAAATCTAAAATAAAAGTAAATACTAGCGGCTTGGCCCAGAAGATAGCGCCATCTATCTATCCAAAATACGGTAGATGGCGTTTTATACTTTTCTACACGGACGAAGTCGCGAGCACCAGCTAGTTGTTAATAAAAGAGGAGACGAATTGGGCACCATCTTGAAATGGGCGCCAATGTTTCTTTTCCGATACTTTTACCTCGTTTCCACTGTCGTGCCTAGCGAACTATTAATAAAGTCTCGCTGTAATACTAGTTGAACTTGTACTTAATTACGTTTAAGTCCAAGTGATAAGGTTTTATTTAAATTTTATTTAAGTTATTAAATACGATTTGTTGCGATTATCACAAGAGAGAATATAGTCTGGTCAAGTTAGCTTTACAATAATTCGTTAAAGAAGAATGTTGAGTAGATAGTTGGTAAGAATTTTGGCAACACCATTATAAACATAGATCTAGTATTAGTATTAGTAAAGTAGATTAGTATTAGTATTATATAGAAATTTGAAAGCCCCTAGAATAGCTGGTCATTCTCGGATCGTAAGAGGCTTTAAATTCGTACTTACCTTTTAACTTATCCTTGCTTGTCCCAGTAATAGTATGATTTTGTTATGGTATTTTATTAATATAATATCATTTTTTATCACGCTACATTCGTGTAACCTAACACAAGTTAAAAAATAAATAAAAAAAATCAAAATATATATACATAATATTTAGTATTTGAACGCTCCTACTTATAAATTGTACCACACCGTAATAATTCTAAGCCAAGCAGAGTGTTTAATAGTCTCGGCGTCGTGTCATCGCCTTGCTTCTGCACCGACCAGCTGCACTACATCCCCCACAATGAACCTTAATATTATCTCAAATAAACGGCTTTACATACATGCATACATACATACACTGTAATTTTCTGAGAAATAACAGGATTGCTGTTAACACTATGTCCGCCTTTAATCGTTTAAAGCACTACTACATCCGTGAATCTTTACCAAACATTAATCAACAAATAAATTAACATGTTACAAACTGACCGGTCGGCAATCCTTGGATAACACCCGTATTTATTTATACCATAAATCAAGACATAATTGCAATGATGTACAGTCGCGGAAATTATCTACCAAACACGAAAATGCTGTAGGCCAATATAATTTATTTTTGTCTTTAATTTTTTGTGATTTTAATTTTATAATTTTCAACAATTAATAATGTAATGTGCTTGTTACTAGTTATCTGTCTTTGGATAATTTTATTTGAATGTAAAATAATATCGTTTTCATAAAATAAATAATAGAAGTGTTTATAAATACATGTAAGTACATGTAAATATATGCATTTGGTGTGCGCAAAAAGACTAACGGCGCACTTGATGTTACGTGTCTACCGAATAGGGAAATGGGCTCTGACATCCCTTACATGTGTTGTTACAAGGTCTTCTCTCCATGTTATGCCGGTACAGAAGGCATACAGAGGTGGTTATCCGATTGCTTTGAGGCAGAACTTTCAACTGAAGACCTTAACCACTCGATGAAGAGGCTCGACAAAACTACATTATTGACGTTGCGTTGCCTCTCAGTATGTAACGTATTCACAGTTTTTAAGGTATACATAAAAAAAAACGCGATCATTTTATACGTTCAATCAAAAATTAATTATTACTCTCAGTAATAATTCCATAGAACAAGCCTTTGTCAGATGCTCTCGAAAAGTGTTTTGATGAAAACGTCGATTTAAAGTGAAGCGGTTCTTTAACAATAAATATTGATCGCTCAATAATGAGCTGTAATTTAAAGTAATTACCGGTCTATCGGCACCTTAATTCCATCGCAATTACTGTCAAACGTGGCATTACCTACACTGGCCAGCGAACGGGCGGGACGCAGAAAAAATAACTCGCACAACGGGGATCCTCTTTAAAACATACCTAACCGAGTATTCGTAAAATTTTGCTTGCCTTCACACCAATTTCACACGCTCAATCTATCCGGTATACATTGTCAGCAAGAAGAAATTAATTATTTAAAAAAATGCAACCATTTTGACTGCCGCCGCCTCACAAAAAAAATATTTATTGACAATCCAATATTTTTTGTAGTCACTAAACTATTTATCAGTAAATAAATAAATGTTTCAACTAATCTAGTACATATTTCTCGATAATTATAGTGATTGGACGATTTTTGCAATTAAGCAATTTGACTTAAGCAAATTAGAAAATAGGAGAAATGCAAAAAAAACCGCTCAAGTCTTTACATTTTATAAATCTTCTTTTGAAAAATTATATCCAATATATTTTTATTATCTTTATATATGTACTTAATTTTAATTTAATTTCAAACATGTAGTTTAATTAACCAGAACATGTCGAAAAGAGTATTGCCAGGGACGGTTCTCACAGTGGCTAGTGGGAGTATTTTTTGCATTATTTTTCTATCTAAGCCAAACGCACAAACAAAATTCAACCTTGTTTCCATAAATGTTTACGGTGAGTTTTTAAATGCATTTCCACCTGTCCTATTTTATACATTTTTACAACATTCTACCCAGTAACGTTATGCACGACGATTACAGTAGATAATCTTTCAATATATCGTCGAGGACCAAGCTCTAAGCGCTTGCGTGGATTATTAATTGCTTCATTGATTTTGTTTTTTTTTTAAACTGTCACAGATATCAAACCAGTAAGAAGTGCTGGCTGGTTTAATGGTATTCTGTAAACGAAGTTTTATTTTTGCTCTAGCGTTCGCATTCATTCTATTTTTAAACATAGAAACCTTATAATCCATAAATTATAAACTCGATCTAACTAACGTTGCAATAAATAACGTGAATGTGCGCGTGGGACTTTTTTATTAAGCCTCTTTACTTAAGCAAATACTTCAGTTACCCAATGAGAATCCATATATTTCTGAATATTAATTAAACTGAAATAATCCTGGTTAGACGATTTTACTTAAAAGGGTAATTTTAATCAATGTTAACAAATTTTGTGATTGGTCAAAATTTTATTTTGACGTTACAACAACCAATCACCAAGCTTTCTTTTAGCGTTCTCTCTTCGTTTTCAAAGTACGCAACGAAGCGTTTGCATCTTAGCTGCCTGAGGCCTAAGGTCACCCACAAGGTGGATAGACGATCTAATAAGGGCCGCGGGTCGACGGTGGATTCAGGCTGCTTCTGACCGGTCCTATTGGAAAATTATATATGGGACTAACTAACTATGTCCAGTAGTGGACGTGTTACGGCTGGAATGCACTTTATTTCGTTTATTATACTGGAATTTTGTTTATTTGCATCTACCATTGGACCAATGTTTGTAATAGGTTTTCTAGAGCCAGAGACGCATGGCAAACATTTGCATCGAACACACCAATAACAAACGAATAGTCAATAAGAAGCCGAGCTGTTTAAAATTCGTCTCGTACCCCGCCTTGTACGTTTGTGTTTAACAACTTAACACCGCGTCCGCGTGGGAATCGAACGTGAATCGAGTGAATAATCGATTCGAACATAATTTTAGGCTTCACTCGATTAATCGATTATGATATCGTGCCGCAGCTTAATTTCGCACGTAACGCTTAATTTGCACTAATTGATAAGTTAATATTAATTGGCTGTGTTGTGACTGCATTAGGTACAATTAATGTGTGTAAAAGCCCGCGGGCTTGCCAATGTTTCTTTTCCGATACTTTTACCTCGTTTCCACTGTCGTGCCTAGCGAACTATTAATAAAGTCTCGCTGTAATACTAGTTGAACTTGTACTTAATTACGTTTAAGTCCAAGTGATAAGGTTTTATTTAAATTTTATTTAAGTTATTAAATACGATTTGTTGCGATTATCACAAGAGAGAATATAGTCTGGTCAAGTTAGCTTTACAATAATTCGTTAAAGAAGAATGTTGAGTAGATAGTTGGTAAGAATTTTGGCAACACCATTATAAACATAGATCTAGTATTAGTATTAGTAAAGTAGATTAGTATTAGTATTATATAGAAATTTGAAAGCCCCTAGAATAGCTGGTCATTCTCGGATCGTAAGAGGCTTTAAATTCGTACTTACCTTTTAACTTATCCTTGCTTGTCCCAGTAATAGTATGATTTTGTTATGGTATTTTATTAATATAATATCATTTTTTATCACGCTACATTCGTGTAACCTAACACAAGTTAAAAAATAAATAAAAAAAATCAAAATATATATACATAATATTTAGTATTTGAACGCTCCTACTTATAAATTGTACCACACCGTAATAATTCTAAGCCAAGCAGAGTGTTTAATAGTCTCGGCGTCGTGTCATCGCCTTGCTTCTGCACCGACCAGCTGCACTACATCCCCCACAATGAACCTTAATATTATCTCAAATAAACGGCTTTACATACATGCATACATACATACACTGTAATTTTCTGAGAAATAACAGGATTGCTGTTAACACTATGTCCGCCTTTAATCGTTTAAAGCACTACTACATCCGTGAATCTTTACCAAACATTAATCAACAAATAAATTAACATGTTACAAACTGACCGGTCGGCAATCCTTGGATAACACCCGTATTTATTTATACCATAAATCAAGACATAATTGCAATGATGTACAGTCGCGGAAATTATCTACCAAACACGAAAATGCTGTAGGCCAATATAATTTATTTTTGTCTTTAATTTTTTGTGATTTTAATTTTATAATTTTCAACAATTAATAATGTAATGTGCTTGTTACTAGTTATCTGTCTTTGGATAATTTTATTTGAATGTAAAATAATATCGTTTTCATAAAATAAATAATAGAAGTGTTTATAAATACATGTAAGTACATGTAAATATATGCATTTGGTGTGCGCAAAAAGACTAACGGCGCACTTGATGTTACGTGTCTACCGAATAGGGAAATGGGCTCTGACATCCCTTACATGTGTTGTTACAAGGTCTTCTCTCCATGTTATGCCGGTACAGAAGGCATACAGAGGTGGTTATCCGATTGCTTTGAGGCAGAACTTTCAACTGAAGACCTTAACCACTCGATGAAGAGGCTCGACAAAACTACATTATTGACGTTGCGTTGCCTCTCAGTATGTAACGTATTCACAGTTTTTAAGGTATACATAAAAAAAAACGCGATCATTTTATACGTTCAATCAAAAATTAATTATTACTCTCAGTAATAATTCCATAGAACAAGCCTTTGTCAGATGCTCTCGAAAAGTGTTTTGATGAAAACGTCGATTTAAAGTGAAGCGGTTCTTTAACAATAAATATTGATCGCTCAATAATGAGCTGTAATTTAAAGTAATTACCGGTCTATCGGCACCTTAATTCCATCGCAATTACTGTCAAACGTGGCATTACCTACACTGGCCAGCGAACGGGCGGGACGCAGAAAAAATAACTCGCACAACGGGGATCCTCTTTAAAACATACCTAACCGAGTATTCGTAAAATTTTGCTTGCCTTCACACCAATTTCACACGCTCAATCTATCCGGTATACATTGTCAGCAAGAAGAAATTAATTATTTAAAAAAATGCAACCATTTTGACTGCCGCCGCCTCACAAAAAAAATATTTATTGACAATCCAATATTTTTTGTAGTCACTAAACTATTTATCAGTAAATAAATAAATGTTTCAACTAATCTAGTACATATTTCTCGATAATTATAGTGATTGGACGATTTTTGCAATTAAGCAATTTGACTTAAGCAAATTAGAAAATAGGAGAAATGCAAAAAAAACCGCTCAAGTCTTTACATTTTATAAATCTTCTTTTGAAAAATTATATCCAATATATTTTTATTATCTTTATATATGTACTTAATTTTAATTTAATTTCAAACATGTAGTTTAATTAACCAGAACATGTCGAAAAGAGTATTGCCAGGGACGGTTCTCACAGTGGCTAGTGGGAGTATTTTTTGCATTATTTTTCTATCTAAGCCAAACGCACAAACAAAATTCAACCTTGTTTCCATAAATGTTTACGGTGAGTTTTTAAATGCATTTCCACCTGTCCTATTTTATACATTTTTACAACATTCTACCCAGTAACGTTATGCACGACGATTACAGTAGATAATCTTTCAATATATCGTCGAGGACCAAGCTCTAAGCGCTTGCGTGGATTATTAATTGCTTCATTGATTTTGTTTTTTTTTTAAACTGTCACAGATATCAAACCAGTAAGAAGTGCTGGCTGGTTTAATGGTATTCTGTAAACGAAGTTTTATTTTTGCTCTAGCGTTCGCATTCATTCTATTTTTAAACATAGAAACCTTATAATCCATAAATTATAAACTCGATCTAACTAACGTTGCAATAAATAACGTGAATGTGCGCGTGGGACTTTTTTATTAAGCCTCTTTACTTAAGCAAATACTTCAGTTACCCAATGAGAATCCATATATTTCTGAATATTAATTAAACTGAAATAATCCTGGTTAGACGATTTTACTTAAAAGGGTAATTTTAATCAATGTTAACAAATTTTGTGATTGGTCAAAATTTTATTTTGACGTTACAACAACCAATCACCAAGCTTTCTTTTAGCGTTCTCTCTTCGTTTTCAAAGTACGCAACGAAGCGTTTGCATCTTAGCTGCCTGAGGCCTAAGGTCACCCACAAGGTGGATAGACGATCTAATAAGGGCCGCGGGTCGACGGTGGATTCAGGCTGCTTCTGACCGGTCCTATTGGAAAATTATATATGGGACTAACTAACTATGTCCAGTAGTGGACGTGTTACGGCTGGAATGCACTTTATTTCGTTTATTATACTGGAATTTTGTTTATTTGCATCTACCATTGGACCAATGTTTGTAATAGGTTTTCTAGAGCCAGAGACGCATGGCAAACATTTGCATCGAACACACCAATAACAAACGAATAGTCAATAAGAAGCCGAGCTGTTTAAAATTCGTCTCGTACCCCGCCTTGTACGTTTGTGTTTAACAACTTAACACCGCGTCCGCGTGGGAATCGAACGTGAATCGAGTGAATAATCGATTCGAACATAATTTTAGGCTTCACTCGATTAATCGATTATGATATCGTGCCGCAGCTTAATTTCGCACGTAACGCTTAATTTGCACTAATTGATAAGTTAATATTAATTGGCTGTGTTGTGACTGCATTAGGTACAATTAATGTGTGTAAAAGCCCGCGGGCTTTTACTGCTTTAAACACTAACTAAATGGCATATTAATTACTAAATTAGGTAATTGTGGAATAAAAATTTAAATTACCTATATCAAACTATAAACATTATAGAATAATAAACCACACAACAAATATTATATAACAAGGCTTTATATACTTACTTAGTGTACCTCTAACTGAACAATTATTTTTATATCTTCGTATAATATATATTTAAAAATTGCGTTCCTGCTACGGAAAAGAAAATTTTAGAAATGAAAATTCGCCTACAATATTTTACGAGAAACCGAATCACAACAAACTTTGATCAGGTATACAAAAAAGGCAGATATAAAATTTATTCTTTCACTGGAAATTAGGTAGGTATATTATGTATAATACAAATCGAACTATACGAGTCCACTCCCATACAATTTTACAATAGCAATACCCATTTACATGCATGACAGAATTTTCAAAATGACCGCAACCGTCATTCGACCCCACCCTTACCTATTATTATTTGAGCAATAATCGTGAAAACGGAACGCGCTTATGTCCTCCGCGATAAGGTGCAGATTTAATCGATTCGTTTCGCATATTTAACTCGATGAATCGATACAAATGACGGTATTGACGGCACCCGTGTACTTCGAAACCAATTTCCTGTGCCCTTTCATATTGAAATGTGAGTGGCGTTCTCGAAGGCGTCACTAGACGGATCTGCGGGATATACTTAACGCTTTTTTTAACTCTCCTTGGATTTCACAAGTTGTTGGAACGATTCAGTGTTTAGTAAAATCAACATGCGATAATACGTGATACATTTTAAAAATGTGGAAACTGCATATTACTTTTTAAAGCCCGACGCAACAACGGGACGTGTTATAAGTTTGACATGACTGTGTGTCTGTCTATATTTACCCAACTTTTCAGAAACTTACAACAGATAAGTATTTGAGCTCATTAGAATAGGTTGTCGGGGTTAGTTTATAATTTTAATTAAAAGTTGTTGTTCTATTTATCAACTAAATTAGTAATCTATGTATTATATCAACTGTCCGGTATCCATAATACAAGCATTAGTTGCTTACTTTGGAACTAGATGGTGCTGTGTGGAATGTGTGAAGATATTTATTTATTTATTTATTTTTAATTAAAATATCTTCGGAGATTCTACATTATTGATATTTTTATATGCAGATAAAAAAATATTTGGAATATTTTAATTTCGAATTTATTCGTATAATTACGTCACTGCATGAGTGATTTTCTTAATTAGGTAGCAAACATTCGTTTATAAATAACTAAGCCGACATTTTTTTTAGTAGGTATATACATATAAAAGCTATATAAGTCTAAGTAGCGGACTAATTCCTTCTTCATTCAGGTTTATTTGCATATTTTCATGCTTGCTTGTGCCTCCCCAAATCCTACAAACATTTAACACTAACGCACTCTTATTTCCATGGGAAATGAAGACTATAAATGGCAAAGAGTTTACAAGTAAACTTTTTACAAGTAAACACAATCACAGTAATTCCCATCCTCAAACAAACTTTCCTTTAAAAATTTAATCCACGCATTTCACAAAGTCTAACAAAGTTAAAACAAATTCAAATGGAAGCGTTCAGACTGTAAGTTGCAGACAGCGCTAACATTTTTAAGTTTAATTAATCAAACTTACAAAACAAATGAAGTTTCAAGTCAAATTACGCACCTGCAAGAGATTCTCAACCCACGACATGCTTGTTAAAAGTAAACACGATCTTTGGATCGTTGGCAACGCATCAGCATTGAGTTGTTTCTTGTTTCACTTCTTATTGAACATATATTGTAATCAAGATACATTAAATACTTTAAATATCTGAGACCAATAATAGTTAGCTCAAGATTTTCGTGAATCTGGCGGGGTATACTCGTATATATATACAACTAGCTGGTGCCCGCGACTTCGTACGCGATGATAAATTAAAAATATAAAGGCACTTACAACGCTTGACAACTTGTTGCTATAACACATTCGCCGGGCGTTAGTTACAGTTTTATATTTTAGATAATCCCTCGGAAACAGTACTTTTTTCTTGGATGAAAGGTATCCTATGTCCTTTCTGGTGTCCCAGACAACGTGTATGGAAAATTTCATTGTGATCGGATCAGTAGTTTTGGCGTGAAAGCGAGACAGACAGACAGTTACTTTCGCATGTATAATATTAGTAAGGATATAATATGTATGCACTTACTTTGTAACATTTTAAATGTAAGGACAAATTTTCAATGAGTGCTATAGACTAAACAAAACATTGGTTGGCTTTGGTTTTTAAAAAATATATAATATACCATAGTTATCATAAAGTTTGTGGGATTTGGTTTAGTTAGAAGAAAAACTGTTAGAACATCTGAAATATTCGCGAAAATAAATGTGACTAAAATTCATTTTCTTATACATTCTAAATGGAACGACTTGCCGAGGCGGTACGAAGTTCGTCGGGTCAGGACAGGCTCTTCAAAAAAAAAAATATAAATATGTTTTAATGTAATATTTAATTAATTATGAAATTAACTTTCTCTGACTAAAATTAATTTATTCATACATTTTGAATGGGACGACTTCCCGAGGCGGTACGAAGTTCGTCGGGTCAGGACGGTGCTCTTCAAAAAAAAAATAATATGTTTTAATGTAATATTTAATTAATTATGAAATTTAATTTATGTAAAATATGTAGTAACGAAATGTTTCAACGCTATTTTAAAAATTAGTTTCGGTAGACATTAAAATGGTTGTTTGATTTACAAATATACGTCAGATGGCTTTGTCTAAACTCGTTTGCCCTTTAATGTCACAGAAGACATATTTACTTAATACAAAAGGTATTGTTAAGTAAACGAGAACCTGTCAGACAATTATAACCCTTATTATTAAGGAATTAACTTAGCGAGCCGTCTGTCGCATAACTGTTTATTTTTAAACAACTAATTGTTTTCGTTATTCCATTTCTACAGCTGTTTATATAATTGTTATTTGTAGTTGTGAGTGTATCGGTTTGTCCTACAATGAATAAACATTTTCACAATATATTGGTACCTATTGTAAGTTCAAGTTATTAAGTTGTTTGTTATAGATTTTCTTTTTTAAAGTGAAAATTTCTTTGGGCGCGTTGGGCATTTTTCGAGATGGCAAGAAACCATTGAACTCGTGACACTGTTACCGTAATACCTCTCGTACTTTCCTGACGATTTTTATTTGGGCACCAATACAAATATTAATTCTAATTGGGTACATTTGAAGGAATAACAAGAACAGGCTGACGGTCCACTTGATGGTAGGTGGCTACCGTCGCCTATAACACAAGCAACGCCATAAGTGCTACAAGTGCGCTGCCGACTATAGAAGGATAGACGGATATAAATGAAGATACAAGTCAATTGGGTGTTGTATTTGTAGAAATAACAATTGGAAACAACCTTTAATATCACATCTAAACTGTCTTTTCAAGTTTTTGGTTCAATTGAGTGGACAAATTTGCGTCGCTTCAAAAATAAAACGATTCACGGGCAGATACTCGTAACTAACGAGAGTACACGTTTTTCAGCGCATTCTTAATGGTCGAAATTCCGCGGTCCAGCTTCATTATTCCTTATGAAAGTGCTCACCGACATATGCCAAGACAACGCGTTGGCTCCTTTGATAAGGGTCAAGTGAGTCGCCCTTCAATCTTTTTTTTTTTTCGTTTTAACCAAAACCGAAACGACAAGGGACCGCGAATTTCTTTAAATCATCGCAATCTTTTTGCGCGGAGGCCCCACAATAAAAATAAAACGTCGAACCCAAAAAGTTTTTGGCGACCGACCGCCTCTTTTCCCAAGTCGAGTTTGAGGCTCTAAAGTGGAATTGTAGGCACACGCCGATGTATAATTATTATTACTGTCGAGATTAAAAATGGACGTTGTTTTTGTATGAAAAAGAAATTCTTTTTTGTTTAAATGACGAATCGTACGTACGTTGCACTGGCGAAAAAGACTGCTAACGTTAACCGCAAATTTCAATGTGTCAGTCAGATGAACAGACTGTAGAAAATCATTGTAGAAATTTCCCACTATGCAAAAAGAAACCGCCGCATACGAGGAAGAATATCTTAGTCAGATAAAAAATGAACTATTTTCGAATAATCCGATTTGAATTGAATTGCAATGATAGTTCTTAAATTGATAATATTATTATCCATTGAAAACCAACGTTAAGAATATAATGCAAAGGGGAACCATTACAAATTGTGAAAACCAAATGACAAGAATATAAAACAATAAATAACATTGAAAAAGTTATGTACAAAAAAATATAAATATAATTTTAAAAAGTCTCATTAGTCAGTAACAACAATTACCTAATTATTTTTAACATATCAGATAAGCAAACTTTTGGCCAAAGAAGGGAAAGAAAGAGAGAAAAAATGACTTCGGAAAAAAACGGTGATGACTGGATATTTCTTACTTACTTTAGGACTTTTGAGTTGAATTTACAAAAAAATATATAGTAAACATTAATAATAAGTATATTATATTATAGTAAATATATAAGTGAGGAATAAATTGGGTAATTCTTCTATATTGTCTTAAAGAAAGGTCAAATTATATATAAATCTCTATATTATGTGCTACAAGGGTACCACATATAGAGATTTCGTTATTTTACGGCTTCCTGGGATTACTTTTAGACAGTTAATTGAAATTTTACGAGACGATAAAAACTTAAGACGGGGGAGATATTGCTTTTGTTGTGTAGGTTAAAACCTACATGAAGTTAAAATTCTTTTACATACGAATACGTACAGCTCACTATATAAACTCACCTAGAAAATATATCTATAGATCAATGATGTGAAGCTGGGAGCGGGTCGCTAGTATACTCGTATGTACAAAATAATCGAAGCGTGTGTTTCGTAATTCAGGTGTTTGGTTTCGAAATAACAAAATCGGAAATAACAGTCATTTGGTAAAGGTGGCGTCGCTTTTAAAAATACAAACATGTTAAACTTTGTCGCTGTGTTCCAAATTTCCAAGAAATTCGGCACTCTTTGTGAAGCGGAGTTATTCGAAGCCTACTATTTTTTTTCATTCCATCCTCTCTTCGTAACAATTTAACGGTCGTGTGTGCTTATATTTTTCTTTTAAGTTAAAAACAATTTACTAACACATTAAGTAGGTATGGCACACAGCGTCAGTGACCAGAAGACCACCATGAAATAATAAGAATAAGAAAGAGCACGTGTTTCGGTGAGTGCCAGCTTAACCTTAATCCGTACTAATATTATAAATACGAAAATTTGTATAGATGGTATGGATGTTTGTTACCCTTGCATGCAAAAACTACTGAACCCGCTTGTTACTCGTACATTACCGAGTTACATAACCAGCAATGTACAAGGAAAAAAATATTCTTCGCACACAACCGGGTAATGTATAAAGAAATATTTGTTCTTGGCACATTACCCATTACATTTCCAGTTTTGTATGAGGATGTAAATATTCTTCGTTTTAACTCGTTACTCGGTTTAACCGATCACCATAAACTTTTGCATACACGTTGTCTGGGACACCAGAAAGGACATAGGGTACTTTTCATAGCTCAACTCGGACGAAGTCGCGGGCACCAACTAGTTATACTATAGTTTGAGCGGACTTTCAGCATTGTGGCGTTATAGGAGACGCATCAATATATCATTAAATGGACCATCAACCTGTCTGCCGACTTTAACATAAAAATATTAAGATTCTATATAAATAAAACATAATGTGCTGTTCGTACAAAAATATGACCGTGTGTGCTGCATCGTGCATATGAATTACCTTGCAATTTTGAAGTTTGATGCTTGAATAGGCGCATAATTTCCCATTGATTATCGTGAAATACGTTCTGTCACTTCTAAAACGCACATAAGAGTTGAAATATAAATTACCCAGTTCACAAAACGAGCTTCGAATGATTGTTCAGATCCATTCGTAACAATATTGTTCTTTCGAAACACAATCAAAATAGTCTAGTCATAAATTACGTTTTATTTTCAAACATTTTAATGAGCCATAACTCTTTTTCTGGAACAGCGTAAAAGTGATTTTCTTGAGTTATCGCCTTTTGTTGTCGAGCCCAAAAACCTCATTGTTCGTTCCACGGTAAAACCGCGACTGTTTCCAAGTAATGATTTTTGTTTAATATCATATTGTTCCTTAAAATGGAGAGCTCTTTTAAATCGTAAAATGTGAGAGAATTTGGCCCAATTGAAAACGTTCAAGCGTGTAACTGACACTTTGTTTTTTTATTAACGGTATATAATATTTCGGCAAGCAATAAGATTTATTTAGTTTTATGCAACGAATATCTTAACATTTTTATTTTCAACAACGAAATAGCATGTAGATTTCGTAGTAGATACAAAGTTATCTTTGCCTATTCTATATTAGGTTGGTATCTTAGTTCTTTTACACTGTTCAGGTTTAATATATCATTGGTTTACGCATAGCATGTTGATATCCATAGAAAAACACTACTTTCAAGCATTTAAAAACATTTAACAAGATTCCGTACTTTGCGTTGTTTAGAAATTTTTATTATTTATTTATTTTTACTGTTGCGTTCATCATCAACAATAATAACACCTAAATTTCACTATGTTTTTGGGCGCTATATAAACATTTTCCTAATATTTTTTTCATTAAAAACCGTTTTTCAAAAGTAATTTAATTATAATATTACTTGTAAATTACTTGTTAATTTTAAAAAATAAAAATATGACACTAAGCACCTGTTTCACAAACGTCGAGTATGGCCTACTTGACGTAACTGTCATTTAAAGTCACCGGTAACCGGGGAAAATGGAGCTGGTATACCTTTGTTTGTACGGTAAACGTCCCAAACATTGAATAGAAAATAATAAAAAAAAATCGGCTATCGATGGATGCACTAAACCGAGTGAATAATTCAATAAAACAGAAAATTATTTCTCAAAGTAAGTAATCAACACTTTACTTGACGTTTGTGAAACAGGCGCTAATGAGAATTATAAATCCAACTCCGCTCCTAACTAGTCACTTGGACAGCGTGCTATAATTGTCGGTCCCTCTGAACCAGCATCGGTTCGGAACCACAAAACTTATACGTTAAACACTATACTCTTGCTCATTGTTATTTTATTTTTTACATTTTATCGATCAACCAGCATAAAGGACATAATTACAGCTGTCGAAGCTCAACTTTTTAAAGTCTGAAAAAAAACCACTTTATATTGTTGGTTATCGTTATGACTATCACAACGTTGTTTATGAAATTATTCAGGACTAGCTGTTGCCCGCGACTTCGTCCGCTTTAAAAAAAGATAAAATGTAGCCTATCACCCTACTTCTAAATGTTTATCTACCAAGTTTCATGAAAATCAGTTAATTCGTTTAAGAGTGATGGAGGAACATACATACATACAGAAAAAAAATATAAAAAAATCGTCAATTTAGTTTCAGTATCATGTATAGAGCCTATATACACGATGTTTCTGAAAATAAAGTAAATTACTCCATGACCGACCCCTACAGATTTATTATTAGTATTGATATGCAAGTGGCTAAACTTTTAATCTGAAAAATAAGTGCTTGATATAAAAATAAAATAGACACCTGTTTCTTGCTTGTATTGGTTGCTGTTATTCCACTGCAGTGTTCTTGTAAAAAGGGTGTTTAGCCTCGCTTCGCTAGCTGGGATGCAGTTTGTTGAGCACCTCAGTTCAAGATATCTCTAGACCATATTTATTTATTTATTTATTTGTAGGGATTACACGCGAAATATAACAGAAGTCAAGTGGTATCAAGTTTTGTAGACAGCAAACGCTCAATAAGTCTTTTTGACCTCTATAAATAAATTGATATATAATCAAAAACATAGCCAGTTTAATATGAAACTGGATTCTATCAACTAGTTGTGGCTGACCGTTTTTTATTTTTTATCTCGATTATTTATTATAAGTGGAAATTTTTATCTATGTAAACAAACAATCTTACCTCTTAAATTTAGAATTATACTACCAAGGCAAGTTCCAAAACCTCGGAAACACCGGAGCGTTCAGAAGAGTTCGCATGATTTTTCGCTGTATCTTTGAAGGAATTTATTGAAAAGTATATCCTCCATAGACACGAATCTAATAGGTTTTATGTATGACGTACAAACAACTAAAGTCAATATTTCACTGCATAATTTTCAACAACAAAAATAATTTTGCCAAATGTATCTGGCTCGATACCGATACATGTAATTTGTTTCTAATTAAATCCAATGTAATTTAATTACGTGTACGTATATAATTCAACATGATCGTTTGTTTGTCTGGCTTCAATCCAAAGCAATAGGTCGTATTAAATCTTATTTGATGAATTCGGTGTACGCTCGTTATTTCGTAATGATGGTAACTTAAAAGTACACTTACATAGTATGGTGCAATTAGAATTTGTCCCAAACCCGGCGTTTAAACTTAACAATAAGTGGACTGTATAGAACAATTTGGTGCTGGAATGATACTTAGAATGTTGGGGTTTGGTTCCCTCCATCAAACTGAAAGCAAAAAATTCATAGACCTATTCTAAACTACCATTTTATATGTAAAATATGTATGTATGTATGTATGTATGTATGTATGTATGTATGTATGTATGTATGTATATGTTTCCGCCCTCTGTCCTATTTTAATTTAAAAATACTATGTGAAGCTATTTTCGTATGTTTATCTTCCAATTAGTTACATGGCGAACAAAAAAAAGTAAAACGTCCATATAACTCTGGTTACTCCTTCGCCGACGTGTCTCTTTTTAATGGTTGAAACATACCCATTATTAAGATAACAAGCTGTCAAGACGTTGCGCTGAAGGCTTTTTGTAAATTCAATGACTTCATCTGAGTTTAATCCAATGAACCTGAATTGATGTCCAAATTGCAAATTGCTCACATCGGATGTCAGAATTGCCTCTCTCTCTGGACTTAATGAGCGCCCATCACGGTTGCTTTCGTGCATGGCGCAAGTTACAAACGAGAAGCGATTCATGCCATCGTCTAGGTATAAGATGTTTTTAAATTAAATTAGTCTATATATCTAAAAATAACATATATATAAGAAACTACATAAAACGAGCCATGTATTACATATCGGCGAGTAATAATTGGAAAATAAATACTATTATTTTTTAATTGATTGCCTATGCTTTTTAAATATACGAGTAAAATAATTTGTTATTTGATATAAATAATAAAGTGTCTGAGTTCCCGACTCGTCTATTGTATTAATTTATATATGTATATAAGCAATTATCGAGTTCACATTTTTGGATTTTATTTTAATTACCAAGAATATTAATGGAAATAAGATAAATTTAACCATTTTATTTCTACAAACGAAAATGTATATTGTTATATATACGAATATAAATATTAAATTATTTATTTTTATAAGACAAATTATATTTTTATTAATATTCGATTTTTATTCCAAATGATGGCTCAATTTTTGTTATGCAAGCATGTTATTTCTTTCCCGCTAACAGCTTAAGAATTGGGCGATTGTAATAAAATTCGCCAGTATTTTAAGGGTGTATAGTCACGCGATTTTATACATTCTCGTGTCTTTGAACTTGACTCTGAAACATGTTTTGATTTTCGACGTTCACCAACAGGCACACTAAAAGAGTAAGTAAATGTCTGTTATACTTATCTTCGCGTGGGAACATTACGTTAATCGTGCATTTAAAATAAATTTGCAGTTTCGTAATAATAAAAAGTGATAATAAACATGATTGCATGTATTACTGAAATGTTTATTATACATTTGAACGGGTTAAGGACTTCATCATTCAATTTTATGTTTACCTTGCATGTCTCGTGTCAATTTTAAATTGATGAAGCTTGAAATTTTAAAATAAACATTTATGATTAAGTTTACAGATGTACTAGAAAATCTCTATGACCTATTTAATACAATTTCATAAATATTCTTATCTTATCATGAAGTCGCCGTCAGCGTCTGTCTGTCTGTATATCTGCTAAATCCTCCTAAACCACGCAAAGGATTTTGATGCTGTTTTCGCCATCAGCTATATAATTTTTCATGGATGGTTATTATATTTAATAAATCCTATTTTTTTTTTTACGTAACTAAAAAATATTTTGCAAACAAGTCGCCGAAAATGTCCGCGTCTGTCTTTTTCTCAGCTAATTACTTCTAAATCAAACAACTGATTTCAATACGGTTTTCACAAATGAAAAGAGGGATAAACAAGGAAGGTTTGTGTATATAGAAAACTAGCTGTTATATAGAAACTAGAAGTTATGTGAAAAAGATAAGTACGGAAGGATAATTCTTACTACCCATTGTCCTATTACCCGTTTTCCCGTATGAATGAAGCATTTTCCCGCGGTAAAAAGCAGCCTATGTTCATCACGGATAATGTCGGCTTCTAAATGTAAAAGAATTTTTCAAATCGGTCCAGTAGTTTCGGAGCCTATTTAATACAAACAAACAAACAAACAATCAAATCTTTCCTCTATAATATTAGTAAGTATAGATTGTATCCCGGGCGAAGCCGGTCGTGGGAGGGGATGCTATAATACATTTTTACTAGGTACCTATTTATAGGCTTATTATGAGAATATAATAAATCTGTAAGTGTAGGTATTGTATGTATGTATGTTCCTCCATAACTCTTAAACGAATTAATTGATTTACATGAAACTTGGTAGATAACCATTAACCATAAGGACACAAGATAGGCAACTTTTTTCTTTTTCAACATGGACGAAGTCGCGGGCGCCAGCTAGTTATGAGAATGTAAAGATCAAGTTCAACATAATAAACAATGTTGAATAAAATTACTTCATTAATTTATTTAAATAATTAATTTATTTAAGTTGAATAAGTTCAAGGTGTACAAGAGATATTTTAGCTAATTCTATGCTAATAATATATAATGCTTAACTCGTCAACTCGTCAAAAACTGGGTTAAATTAGTATGTCTCTTGTGGTAATAAATAAACAACAGTCAAACCAGGGATGTCGTCCGATTATATTATTCCGACATTATTCGCATATCGTCAGAATTTATTTGCATATATATGTTTTTATTTCTGTTTTTTGAATTCGCTACGTATTGGTTGCTTTATTAGTCTGCGCTTTATGGCCTACTTGACGTAACTGTCATTTAAAGTCACCGGTAACCGGGGATAATGGAGCTGGTATACCTTCGTTTGTACGGTAAACGTCCCAAACATTGAATAATAATAAAAAATCGGCTATCGATGGATGCACTAAACCGAGTGCATAATTCAATAAAACAGAAAATGATTTCTAAAAGTAACTAATCAACACTTTACTTGACGTTGGTGAAATAGGCGCTAAACAAAGTTCATTTTTATCATTTCCTGGTTACTCTAATGGAATATGGAAATTCATTTTATGGAAACTTTCCCTTGGCACAGTGATGTTTCCTGTGGTCCTTAAATTTACAACTTTCACCAACACTGAACTAAAGTGTAACTAATTAACTTCTAAAGTGTAACATAGGCTAACCGCCACATAAAGTCACCGGTAAGAAAGCGTAGGTGTACTAGTTTCACCATCTTCGAGTAGTAAGGATAATTCAAATGAAAACAGACTGTTAGGAGCTACTAAATACACATTTATTCAGGACTGTCAATTTATTCTTATAAATAGTGTAATTATAGTTAGAAATGTTTTACAATATACTATTGTTAAAAATTATTAGGAACTTTTTTTGATAAACACTAAACTTGTTGAGATTATTCAGACAGGACTTTTTATTTACAAGGAAATGAAACTAACGATCATGATAATAATATTCAAAGTTCAAATAGGTTGAAAGAAACAGAATCGCAAAATAGGTACCTACTGGACACGTACACGTGTCAACACGAACTAAATCACAGAGAAAAATATATATTTCACTTTTAACAAATATCTCGACGTCCTTGCCAATTTCATGTTTATTTATTGGCGTGGGACAGAGACGAAGCTACATACAAGCAAGGCGAAAAATGACGCCGTCTCCACCTAACAGGATCTACGTAATCAAACGATATAAATGTCAAATAATGTTGACAGCTACATGATATAAAAATACCGGAGTTTGAAAATCTAAATGGATTTTTTATTTTATGTGCATTTTAGTTAGTTCGGAATGATTTTTTTATTAGATCACTTTTATGAATTACGTGTGGTAAATCATATACTTGCGTTATTTTTTTTTGTATGATTCCTTTCATTTGTTACTCAGTTATATTTGTAAATATTGAAAATAAATGCTTCTTTTATTTTCTTATGTCGTATATTCATTGTGCCTTTTTTCGTGTTATATTGGAGCGACTGAATGAAACCGTGACCACTGGTCTGAGTTTATAAAGACCACACTCCGATAGTGTGAGTCAAGTATCTTTCTTTTTTGTTCTATCTACGCTAGAAACTAAGGTTCCTCTTAACAAATTGCAAAATATTCAAAGTTGGGTGTTACTACCTTTGAATATTTTGTACGTTAGTCGTGTACTATTTTAAATTATTTTTTAACTTATGAACAGGCCAACAAATGTTCATGTCTGGTCTGTATACTATCTATCCACGTGAATCATGAAGCGTGAAAACAGCGTCTGAAACTTTCACACAATGTGTACAAAATGTAGGTACTAATAGTAGGAACACATTTAAAAAAATTCCACGTGGCCTGATTAGTTTTGAACAGTAATTTCTGTCGTCTGGCCGAGTCCATTGTTATTTTTGGCAACGCCGTCTGCCGCCCTTGGTAACAGCGCTTCGGACTTGTTGATTTGTGACGGCGGCGACCGATTATAGGGTTGTCACTTCTCTACGCGGTAAATACATACAATCAATATTGTCTGTTAGAATTAATACGCACTTAAAATTATAGTGTAATATTTTTATCTCTGTGGGATATAAATGTATTAATTTGCAATTGGTTACAGGCATTTCCCTTGTCTAGGGAAATGTTTACAGTGCGAATTGTAATATTAATATGAATAGATTTTTCGCGACTATGTCTGTGCCCCTTTTTTATATGTTAAAACATTTATTCAATCTTTGTTTTTCATAATTATATTTTTTTTTATATAACACAGTAGCAAATCCTTAAAAGCCTAACATGCTCACTTTGGTTTTGCCATTCAGTACCAAATTGTTATTTTAGAATGTAAATTTTAGATTTAAGTATAAATTATATAATATATGTGTATTTTTTATTTGTGATTATCGACAGCCCTAACAGAAAGACAATTCGGCAACTCCATCTCAGTCCCACATGCAGAGATCTGTAGTAATTCGTCTTCGTCTTCCATAATAAACACAAGTGTCGTTTATATAATAAATTATGTTAATATGACACATATGAGATATGAATTGTAATACGTTGTTTCGGGTGGTAAATTCAATTAGTGAATTTGAAATGAAAAATTAAATGTTTATTGTCACAAAAATAAGGTTCAAATTTGATTAATTTGTATATATCGACAAAAACTGTTAATTACTTTCAACCACATTAAAATGCTCAGAGGTTTTTGTGGTAATAAAAAACAACAGACCTATTATTGCACGAGTGTAACCACAAGATAGTATGAATTTTATGAGTTAGCATCAACACTGGTTGTATATCAACACTGCATCTGTTTCTCAGCTAACTTCTTCTAAACAACCCAACCGATTGTAATACGGTTTTCATTAATGAAAAATTAAAAAAAGATTAATGTTTGTCCAGATATTTTGTGGAAAAAATTAAATCCTGTAAAGCCAGGACTGTGTCGGACAAAATAACTCTTGAGTATTTTTTTAGTAATGTATTAGTTCAAATTTTTGTGTTTATAAAAATAGTCATTTCCGAGTTTAATTTATGCAATTTCATAATCAGTATATGAAATTATATGTCATCATCATCATCATCTCAGCTGTAGGACGTCCACCAAAATTTTTCAATTGGACCGGTTCCAATGGTTGATTTATAATTTGTTAGCTATAATTTTTACTGAAATTTTGTACTAGCAAACCACAAATTTAAGGTAGATATTGCTATTCTAAATTATAAGGCAACTAATTTCAAGTTCAGGGCCCCTAGCCAAGAGCACAATGCAAACGGGAGCGTTGCGCTTATTAACGAAACGATAGAAAATAAAGCCCGATGATTGGTCAAAATTTTATGTGGGCGTTACAACAACCAATCACCGGGCTTTATTTTCTGTCGTTTCGTCAATCCACAACGCTCCCGTTTGTACTGGGTGCTCTTGGCTAAGGGCCCAGACGTAGGTAAGACATTTTAGATTTTTGTAAGGTGTAAATAAAATTACAGTTAAACACAAAAACCACAAATAGTCAAAACAAACTCGTCTTATTTCTGAGTTTGAATTCTATTTTTGTGTTCTCAAGCCACAACAAATTTTAATGTAGGCGCAATCTCATTGTTTGATATATTTTGTGTAAATAATACTTGATTTTTGGGAACGGTATAAAAAATAAATACAGTACCTTATTTTTACATACGGAATTTGTGACGTATTTCTCATTTTTAACCGACGAAAACGAAAAACGATGGAGGTGGAGAAAAAAAAGGGGCCGACCAGAAACAGCGTGAATCCAGCATCGACTCGCGGCCCTTATTAGACAGACGTCCATCTTGTGATTGGACATCCATCGGCCTTATAATATGTAGGTACATTTTATGACCGTCTGCATTTAAGTACCAAGATAAGATATAACGAAGAAAAGGTCTACTACGGTTCAATAAAGACGGGAAAAAATCACTCAAGTTCTACCGTAAAAATAATTAATTCCACAAAACTCGTAATTGAAGTGCGGCGACCTCGGTCGCTTAATAAATTGATGAAAGATTTCAAACAATGGGAACTTTTGATTTAGACAAATTAGCGAATGAACTTGCTCCGCTGATTCTGCGATGTCGCGGCCGGCGTTTGAACATTAATTAAAAGTTTAAGGGAAATTTGCTACAACGATATAACTATTGATCATTATTGTAACTTGTGTAGGCGTTGGTAGTGGTAAGGGACACTGTGTTTCGATACTACATAGTTTTCTTTTATAAACATCATTCACTCAAATATAAACACTGAAAGCACGGTATTAGGAAATTTTATGCGATTAACCCATGATTTTAATTTATTATTATCTATTGTAAATTATGTACTTCATACATTCAAGAAATGATATTTGTAAGATTTACTCACGTTAAGGGCTAGAAATCAACAAAACTATAAAACAATAAAAAATTACTACATGCATAATAAAATTTTCAAAAGAGTAGAGTGCGGATGAAAATGGTGAATTTATGGTTTTATATCATAGTACCCTAAACCAGATATTGACTCTAACGCAATATTTTGCAAAAATTACATTTATATACTAGACACTACTATATATTTAGACAAGTTACAAAATGTCTAGCTAGTTGCATGAAAGCGGAGTTGTATGGACCCCGCAAAAGTTTAAACGACTTATTTATGTTACAATTTCTTATACGGAAATCTACAACCCATTCATTCCATTTTCCTGGAAATTTTCGCTTACTTGCTCACGATATTTCCGACATTGCTGGAATCGTTCACATTTTATTAGTATTATTTGCTCTTTATTGGGGACAACATTCGCTTTCCATTAAGTGGAGTAAATACCTGAATACTTCTTGACGATTCAGTTGTGTGATAATTTCTTACAGCATTATCTAAAAATCAGAAAAATATGTCCAAAAATCTAAATTCAGCGCGTTGTTTTTACAAAAACTAGCAAGAAGCCGTGACTTTTTCTACGCGTCTTGATAAAAAAAACCGATAATATTGTACAGTTTCGACAAAAACCGTTTAGTATTTTGCATGAAAAACTTTATGCGACGAATTCAGCGAAAGGAAAAAACAGAAAATTGCTAATAAATTCATTTGGATAACGAAAATATAATTAACCAAAATATAATTCCTATTAATTGGGAAGCACGCATGAACGCCACAAGTTTAGATCTCTTTTGTAAATAACAATACCGGAGAAGGCGGAAAATTAGCTCCATTCTATACCTCGTAGCGGGTGCTACGCTCGTAGACGCTACGTAGGGCGGCTCGTAGCGCGTGTCGATCCATTTTGAGTTATTCTGTAACTAGGTTTTATTTTAACTTTTTTATTCTTCTATTTACTTATCATTACTAATTGTAGAAATCATTAAATGACAAAATATATTTAATCTAAGTCCTTTTCTGTATTATTAAAATTGAAAAAAGTACTTAATCATATATCATAATTATAATCATATTATTGTTTATAGTTATCTAAATTTTTATAATAAAACTATATTGATTACATCGAAGCCTTAAAAAGAGAATTAGAGAAAGTTCATGAAAATATTTTTTCTTATTAATTGGCAACTTTTTGTAGAATAAGCAGCGCCTATTGGGCCCTCGCGGCCTCGTCTACGGTTTTAACGATAATTCGTATTGAAGGAAAGTTGAGGTGATTTCTTTGTCTTTATGTAAACATTTATTTGTAAGAAGAAACGTTTCTAGGAAATTGCTTTCTCGCCTGTATTTACTTTTTAAATTTATCATTCTCTCTTCAATTATTTCTTCGTCATGTTTGAACTTCTTCCAATATTAGTCACCTTTTTGTGTTTTTATTAAAGAAAACAATGTAATATCGATTCGCTTTTTGTACTAATTTACATTATTGTTATTACTTAAAAACAATGGGAATATTTTAGACATAGTGTGCAAAAACAAACTGTTACAATCGTAAATAGGTAGGAAAGCTGATAGTCCACTTGATGGATAGCTAACGTCGCCTATAAACATAAGACGTAGGATAAAAGTCAAAGCGAGGATTGACAAATGGGCTCTGGCGTCTGTTACTAACTGAACGAAATATGTTCCCAGTACCAGTCTTCTGTCATGGGGTGGTTACTGCCACCACTATACAGCCTGCTCAGGCGAAAAGATTTTTTTTGTTAACCTTTCACGACTGCACTACTAAACTTATCATCTTAATATTTTTCATACACTTTAGCAGGGATACAGAAAATGACATTGAGGACAGAAAATGACGTTTTATCCAGAAAAAAGTGCTATTCCCATGGGATCATTTAAAAAAATTAACGCCTGATAAAAATTATGAAAGTCCTAAGTCTCTGACAAAAGTTAGTGTTTTAGTAAAATCCAGATACATTGTCTGCGCACGTCTACAATTTAGATAGAGTAATATTAACTTAAAAAGTGATTACACTTTTTAACTCTTTGCCCTTCACACGAACTCCATTAAAATTAACGACCCAAGACGCGTTCAAAATATTGTTACGCACCCACTTAACTTTGAAACAACTCAAGTTGCTTCAACAACGAGACGACACATTCTTGTCGTAAACACGCACCTCGCAAAAGTAATTTGACGACTTGTCTCCGCAATGTTTTAAGGTATTGACGTCACGAAAATGTCATTATTGTCCTAACACAATTATAACTTTGATTTAATTGGGTATTGGTCGCATTACAACTCCTTGTCATTGAAACACATTGACCCCACGTTAATCCAGCCATCACCGAACACTGCGTATCGAAAAAATATTCCATTCTTTGGTGGAAAAATTCTGATATTTGCTCCGTTGCAGTCCAGCGCAAATGCTATTCTAAAGTATGAAAATTAAAACAATGAGAGCTTTTTACCACGATAAAAAGTATCCACAATTTGACCCGGGCTTGTAATCTCTGTGAGCCTAATTTCTTACAAAACTATTCAATAGTTTCTGATTGAGGAACAAATATTCAATCATCCAAACATCTTTACAAATTTTCTTATTATTTATTTATTAAGAAGTTATTATGAAGTTATTAAGAAATAATCACCTATAATGGTTGTTGTGAATACACAAGTTTTACGCAGCTATAATAAGCACATAAAAGAAAATATATTTGTGCTTACATAGTGATTCACATAAAGAACCACATCGTAAAAATGTATTCGTCCAATCAATCAAGGCCGGTCAACCTCTACGCAAACGGTCTCCGCACTGGCTATATTTGCGGACTGCAACATTCGTCACGTGACCTGATTGATGGAGCCACTATCCGTCATAACTGGCCATTATCCCCGAAAGCTGTATGCCTATTGTCACAGTACACGGGAAACGGTGCAGAGATTCTCTTATTTTGAAGTGAAAACTTCTTTAGGCACGTTGGGGATTTTTTGAGATGGGAAAAAACCATTGAACTCGTGACACTTTCATGTAATGTAATGTAAGGTTTTTTTTGTGAAGCTCACTTCTGAAGTATTTTTTAAAATATTTAACTATTTAAAAAAAAACGATATTTTCTGTTAAGTTTTAAATTATTGTATTTTAGAATAATTAAAATCCAATGTTTAATTACTTAGAGATTGCAATAAAATGAAGCGAAGCGTCACTTATTGACATTATGGTAGCGTTTCTATTAAGAAAATGTCTAATTAAGTTTCTGAAGAATTACAAATCTGTCGAACACAAAAACTACGTATTTCATTGGTATATTATTTTCTTCTTTAATTTTTTTCCTGGGTTCGTTCTATTTTAAAGTTTGTGATATGTAGATTTAAAATCTCGGGTTTAACTACGCCACAGACTTACTTAGCGTCATTTAAAACTGTCTGTCTAACAAGAATCATACATAACTTTAAAAAAATCTTATGTAAAATTTATTGTTTACATACTTTCATAGGGTCTTTAAATAAGACGTTTTAGGTGTCGAATAAATTCATCATCATCATCTCAGCCACGTCCACTGCTGGACATAGGCCTCCCCCAAAATTTTCCAATTGGACCGGTCAGAAGCAGCCTGGATCCACCGTCGACCCGCGGCCCTTATTAGGTCGTCTGTCCACCTTGTGGGTGGACGTCCTACGCTGCGCTTGCTGGTCCGTGGCCTCCACTCGAGAACCTAATAAACTAATAAACAATCGAATAAATTACCTAATAAACAATCAGATTGCCTGTTGAACTGCCTGTGTAGGCTCTACGTCTGCAACTGCTAGGTATATTTAACTATGTATATACAACCATGTGTATGTAATAAATCCTATTAGAACTAATGAAGTGGTGTGTGTTGACACGTTCAGTAATCAGTACGCGTTTGTTAGTTTTGTTTGCCTTGTCGACAACAGCGTCAAATATTTGACTTGTGCTGATGTATGATGTCACAGGTAAAGTCCGACGCGTGGTTCAATGTCGAAATTGACTGGGCAATATTTACAATGCATTTTCGAAAAAAAAAGCTTTCTTTCAAGTTTTCAATATTGATAATTTTCCTACAATTTTATTTTTTATAAATTTTATGTAATACATAAAAGGGGTAAAAAGTAAAATGGCTTTAAGGTTTTTTAACCGTATGTTCTTAATGTTCTGGTTTTCTGATGCGTAAATAATACGTAAACATAAAATGAGTCAAGATCGTGATTATGATCATAATAAAATCTAACAACAGATATGTTTTCTTTGTTTCAGGGTGAAAAGGACAACGGAAAGAATTGTATATTATCCTGTGAGAAACGTAAAGCTGACGATACAGATTTAAATAAGGACCTTAAAAAGGTAAGAGAATCTTGAATACTTAGCTATAATAAGTTAACTAATTTGTAAAAAGCACAACACAGCAAAGGGACTTTTTATCTCATCGGACTTTACCGAATGTTAAAACGTTGTATTTCATTGTGTACCTACAGTAGGGTAAGATTATGTTTTTCTTAACCAAAAGGCCAAATGTTTCATTGACTGACGATCGAATTAGATTTTTATTGTTAATTAGCAAACCGTTTATCGTTAATGAAAACCGTTGGGTGGCTTAGAAGTAGTAAGCGGAGAAAAAGACAGAGAAAATTTTCATTGACAACAGACATAGAAAATGGTTCCTGCGACAATGGTTCCACAGACAACCTCAAGAGGGGTACAGCGTAGCGTCTCTCATTACGTTATAGAAATGGAAGGCTTTTGTTTCCCATACAATTGTTGGTTCTACTTATTATTTAACTTTATTTACTGTATTTTACTGGAATTATTTTATACTTCAATATTGCGGAATATCATTCGAAGTTATTTAAATTATATATTATATATTTTTTTCTATACATGCCCAACAATTTATACAATAATCGGCTCAAAACAGTAAAAGTAAAATGAAACTTCGGTTCTGAGTAAAGGTCTTTGAGGGAACACACAGTCACTTGAATATTCTGTCTGAAGTAGGTAAAGTATTTTTTAAGAGTTTCGTAATACTTTTTTGTAGTCAACTGTAACTCGTTAGTGCATTGCTCGTGACGTAAAATAAAGGAGACATTACACCGACCGCATTTAGTTCATATTACACACACTTGACGACAAATAGCTCTGATCACGCGAGCACTCCGTTCGCTGCGATGGACATCTATTATGTTGAATAATATGTTACATCACTGTAACTAAGAACTTAAGTTAATTGTATTTCTAAATAAATAAATAATATTAGAAGTCTTATAAATATAAATTCACATGCCTATTAACACTCAAAATAACTCCTATTTAAACTGTCACAGTTGATTATTCTATCACTATTAATTTATAGACTTCATGTCTCGTGACTTTTAACTCATGTAAAAGAGGAATTTAAATACAATATTGTTAATTTTTTTAACAATTCATATATAGGCTGTTTAAATGTTTCTTTGTTTAGCTGTTAATAAATCGAAAATTTTCAATTCATTGAGAGAACATTTTTAATAATTAAAAATGAATGTCTCAAGTTATTAGTTTCCGCGGTCGCCGCGTTCACAGGGTCGTCGGGGATAGTCATTTTGTTTTCATTATCTCACGGAACAGCGTGTAGGGGGCGCTTTAAATTTACGGCGACGTCGCGCACTTCGTCCTAATTTAAATACATTACGTGTTTAAGACGGAGGATGTCGCACCACTTGTGAGCTTGACAGTTAATGTATTGTGGGATGGAACGGTTGCTGCTTTTTTCTCATGCGTACACAGTGTGTAGAAATTTCTAGTAATTTCGAAGTACATAATTGAAATAGCTCGTGACTGTGGTAAGCGTGCCGGAAAATAGAAGCATCCTCCCATTATACGGTATTACAGTAATTTACAGATGACCGCTGTGAAGTAACAAGTCGAATAGGTACGTTTTTCAATGAGTAATTCTCCATCCTTTTCCAGTTCCGTTATCCTTTAGGGATGATTTATATTAGACCGTGGCGTGTCCGTGCCGTGGTTCGGATGTGGCCCGGACGGGGCACGCGTTTGGCACGTTACGTATAATTTGTATGAAGGTGTTTATATTACACCGTGTCCCGTCCGGGCCCGGATGACGTCCGAGGCACGGCCCGGACACGCCAGGGTCTAATATAAATCATCCCTTATCCGATAAAGCTCGGCAGCGCACTTGCGTCACATAATAAATATGCTTGCATGCTGTGGCGTTGCTTGTGTTATAGGCGACGGTAGCCACCTACCATCAAGTGGGACCGTCACCCTGCTTGTTGTGGGCGATATACATTTTTTAAATTTTAATTTACGACGTATATTTATTGTAATAGTTAATACTATTATATTTTTATTTATAATCGACCTATGACCTATTATTTAAACAAACAGGGTACAAGCGTAAAATCAATACTTTAGAAGTAAACATTTTCCTTAGAGTTCATGTTCAAACTGCTTGTGCATAAGTTTGACGATAAAGTTTCAGAAACGCGTAGCGAATATTTCGACTCCATAAGGACGATTGTACACCGCACAGGACATCGAAGTTTTAATAAAACAAGTTGTTCAAAATTGACCTCACAATAAGTCTGTGAGAATTTCACAACATACTTCAGGCGAAACTTAGTACAATCAGACCATTTTTATGTTAATATGTTAAGAGACAGCCAGAGAGCTCACTAGATTTGATGATTAAGGCAGAACTAGTCGGCGGCTCGATTTCATTGGTGCGTGTAGCTAAAATTCATTCTGTCTCATACAGCGGGAAGAGCAGTCGACTGAGATACACAATGATTCATCCCAAAAAAATATACCATAAACAGACCCTTGGGGATATGCTCATTTTGATCAATTTCGTGTAAAGTTATTTAAACTCTTGAATAACTAATCAATGTTCTTATTCAAAGTATTTTGGAGTTTTTGTTCACTAAAGTGACCTATTCACCCTCAAAGTTGCATTAATAACATATGGATTTTTCAATGATCATATCTTTTAAATTAATACTTTTTTTTAAGTTTGTATAAAATCGAACCTAGTTTACGACAAGATACATCGGTATCATGCTTGCTTTTTGTAAATTAAACATAATGTATGTTTGTATGGAGGAAAGCTGACTTGCGACACCTTAAGATGTGAGTATCTTAAGGTGTCATAAGTCTTTGACCACACATTAAACACAAATTAAAGGGAATTTGGTTATTCCCGCCTGACTGTTAGGCTATTCAGACGCCAGAGGAGAGGCCAGACACAACAGACATGCATTGGTCAGGAAATTGGCTAATTCATAATGAAAATATTAGGTATCTTTTTTAAATGACAAATTAAAGAAATAAATAGGAGTTTTTAATTTAATTAAATGTCAAGAAAGTGTGAATGGGCCTTTACAAAACTTCAATTGAAACTGGAAGTAACTGCAATAACAACTGTAGGCCAAAAGCTTATTAAATTTAGTTGCTCGGAATTGGCACAGGTGGCGTTGCTGTGACAAATGAATGTAAAGCCAAATTGAATGGATTTATCCTTTGTTCGCAAATTTTCCTGTGTTGCTTTTTTTTTTATTTACTATAATTATTACAATTTTAATCGGTACGGACATCACAATAAATTAACTTGGGTTGAAAAAGTTTCATGTAGGTGTTCTCCCCATCTGTTTATAAAGGTTTTAAACATACCAAGTGTCGTCTTCGTCCTTCCCCTACCCTAAATGCTATTACGGTAGGAATTTGTGTAATGATTTGTCCCCTAACTTAAACAGTTATTTAAATTTCGCCCTGGTTTCTATTAACAATAATAAAGCAGAATTTATGTATATAAAGGATAAAACGCAGATCTATATGAATAGTTATGTGACTACCAAAGTATGTCCCTTAAAATTAGCTTATTAAGCCCTTAAAACAAACCTTTGTTTCGGAAAACATAAAACATAGCAACTTCTCAGCAACTTACAGCAGATATAGCGTGTTTGGGCTCAATAGAATGTTGAGGGTTAGTTTATAATTATAGCTTGTTTACTATGTAAAGGGTTCAATAGTTCGATTGATTCTTGCTACCGAATTAATGAGACAAAAAAGGCCACTACTTCGGTCACTGGACTAATCACCGAACTACTGAGACTAGGTCTGTCTATTTCTGTAAACATCCTCAAACAGGCTGATAAGCAACGCGTAACATTACTTACCTACTGATTACTAGTGTACTAGATAACCAGAAGGATAAACTTACTGTTTCATTCATAACATCATTGACGACTGACAATTGTGGAAAATGTTTTCCACAATAGCCTTTTGTAGCACATTATAAAAAATTTAACACAACGATGAATTACTGAATTGAGTTTTAATTAAAAAATAATACTCTGTCGACGCAGTTAACAATGAAAATATCGGAGTGTTGAAACCCGCAAATGGAATATCGATGCCAGTGTTGCCAGCCTCGCGAGGATTAATGCCAATCGGGTAGTTTGTGGTGAGATTGCAGTTGCCCAAGTACATTTTAATCTCGAGCCGAGACCACCAAGTGGCTTCCACTGAATCCGAGATCATGAAAACCAATATTTCGAGTTCTTGCTGCAGTATTTCGTTTAGCATATTTCGGTCGAGAAATATCTACGGTTCGCTCTTGAGGTTACATTTTCAAAGGATTCATTTGAAATTTCATTTGTCTAAATAAATACCAACTATAACTTTTACTACTAAATTATTATTTTCTGCAAATTATAATGTTCACAACATTAGTATTACTAATATACCCATATCCAGTATATAATTATACCCCTATTATATATATAACTATATCACGGCTTCATCTATCTTACTGCGACATATACATAATTATTGTTAAAATATGATTGCTAAAACATTTTATAGTTTAAAGTCGAAGTTTCGCGCATTGTATTAAGATAATATGTGAAGTTAGTTTCAAATGAGAGTTTTTTTATTAATATATACCAGACTGATATTTTACACTATCAATATAGTTTTTTAAAATAATTTTTATTAGTGAAATTTTGAAAGCAATTAGGTACTTATTTTGATTTCACGTTTACGCCGAGTGAACTTTTCACAAATGATTTTGACTCCCCATTTTGCGGCTTCCCTGCCAATCTATTATATTTCGTGACGCTCTGTTGATGTTTGTTGTTCGAAAAGTTTGGTAACTGTGGCGCGGAACACGCTGCTAATTCAAGTTTTGCCTTCGAGTGGACATTTTTCGGGTTTAATTTTAGTTGTAACTTATGCGATGTGTTTTGTTGGAAAACAAAACGCGTTCGCACCGTAACAGCTGTTGCGAAATTTATGAACACAATGATATAGAGATCGGCAAGATTGGAATTTTATTATTGCATTACACTGCGAAATGTTTGAAAGCTCTGCAACTTGGGGACAGGCGACAGACATACTGACAGCCATGTAGATGGATGACCGTGCGCGAGTAAAGTTTCTTTGTGTTTTTAAGGAAAACTGCATGCAGTTTGTCTCTAAATATCGCAAGGAATAATAAGATGTATACTTAGGAGCTGTCGTCTGCGGTTCCATTTGCGCCATTTTTCTAATGGCAGCCGTACACGATCAAGATGATCGTTTGACCTGATTTGGCCTGACACCCATACACCGTGTAAGGTATAGGTGTCATTTCTCATTACAAATATCTTTGCTTAAAGACTCGTCTGTCTGACGGAGTGCGTGTTTAAAAATACTAATTTCGGTCTTTACATAAGTTACATAAATTAGCTTAAATACCTTCAGCGGTTGCCAATTTCCCCATAGGTAACAATTTTGTGAAATATTATCATCTGGAAAACTGTTATCAATACATTTATAATAAGGTTATTCATAAATTTTCTTTTATAAACTCTAAATATTCATAAATGAATATTTAGCTTGGTGACACCCATAGCCACATTTACAGTATAGTTATAAGGTGTAAGGTAGTTGTAGGGTTATACATTATCTTCGTAGACTTGTAATTGTGACAAACTGTGCAATGAAACTGTATTTTTAAGAATCCGCCCAATAAAATTTGTACTTAAATATGAAAAGTGCTAGCGGCCTAATCATCTTTGATGTGGCATGCCTCTATGAGAGAGTTCACATTATGTACACTACATACACATTATGTACACTACATACATATATGTATGTATGTATATGTAGTGTACATAATGTGAACTCTCTCGTAGAGACGTGAGTGGTATGTTGAATGAAGGTGATATGTCGCATTATTCCAATTTCGAATAAATCGAGGTTAAAGAGAATTTTTGACATAAGTCGCCACGAAACTGTTTTTTGTACTAAATTATGATGAAAAGTTGTGTAAACAACCTAAAATATTAATAGTATGATAGCCAGTAAACAATGGTATTAATTTAATTTAACATAGAGAGCTCTCTCGTCCATTAACAAATGTAAACTTTTCTGCACTCTTTGCTTTTTAAAATTAACCTGTACGGTTAACACATTTTTCAACTTTTTATATTCCAAAAATGTCTTAAATCGACGATCTTAAGGTCTGTAAACATTCATATGGATATATTACCTTCATTAACGCAAAAAAAAACGAAAAAACAAAAATGCTACATAACGCCTTCATCCACTCACGTCTTGAGTTGTGAGTGTTATTCGCATAAATGAACTTGACACTTATGAGAAATGCCCACGTTACACGTGGGCGCTCTCTAGACGTCATCAGGGTGAAGGTGCCTTATTAACTTCTCCGGGTTGTCGGTAACATAGTTAAAGGCACTGTGAAGTATCATAATATGTATAAATATATATCTATCTATACTCATTAAAGCCAAGAATGGGTTGCTAGTTTTACGTAAAATAAGATAGTGTAGTATATTTATGCTTGTGATTATATTTAACTGCCTGTTGTTTGCGACTTCGCCCGCGTAACTCTGTAAATTATATATTAAAATATTCCTCGAGAACCACTCTATCTTTTGGTGAAAACAGAATGAAAATCGGTGCAGTAGTTTTTGAGTTTATCGCGAACAGACAAACAGACATACGCGGCGGAGGACTCTGTTTTATAATAATATGTAGTGATTATTAACACACGAGTGTATATTTAGGGCGCTCCACTTTTATTAATAGTTCATTTAAAATCAATTTTAAAAAAGGTATTAGGTATTTTCTATATAAATTTTTATTGGATTAAAAATTGTTTTTGAACTATTTATTCCAAATTACTTGATTTGTTAATGAAGATAACTTTTCTCCCATGTCTCTCCTACTATTTAGCCAAAAGAGCTTATCTATAAAAGTTATAAACATTTACGTGATAATTTTGTTGCAGGCAAAGTTAGAAACTAAGGCGTTAAAAGCAAAGAGGCCCGGATTTACAGACGATAGGTACTACGAGACATCGTATTACATTGAAAATGGTAAGTCCTTTTTGTAATACTGATAATAACTATACAATTACCTGTATTTTTTATATGATTTATTTATTTGTTACCATATATTTCATTTTTACTACAGGTGGGACAAAATGTAAAACCATAAGTTGTTAAAGATAAATTAATACAAATGACTCTTTAAAGTTGTAAGTTGCAAAGTTGTTAAAATTAATTAAATTAATTAATTGGTTTAATTATTAATTTTATATAATTTATTTAAGCATTTATTGTTTTATTTGGTTATTTTTTTATAAATCGTGTGAAAGTCATACTTATTTTTACTTTCTTTACGATACATTTTTCTCTCATCGCGTCGCTTTAACCTTTCTCTCTTATTTTGCTTAGAAAGGGATACAATTCTGTAACAGTTTAATGTTTCTATAATTTAAGAAGGAAATACGTAATACAATTGTTTTATGCACGCGAACATAAATGTTCAACAAAAAAAAATAAACATCTGCATTGGTGTTGAAACGTAGGCCGATGAAGCAATACTTGATAATGGAGTTAAACTGGGTTAAAGATGCGCCTTTCCAGTTCCGCAAGTCATACGTTCTCAACAATGAACTTTTTCAATATAATAAACGTTAGTGGTAGTATCGGGCCGCCCTTTATAGCTTAAAAGCCTTAGTCATCTAACCGCATTGCTGGTTTTTCTTCAATTTAATTTGTATTACAATCTCCCGTAAAACCATGCGGAGGTTTTCTGCATAACGAGTTATTGATCACTTTTGCACACAAGGGGATTAAGGTGCTTCAAAATGTATTACTTTTTTATTATACCTACGACCAGTAATGGGGAAAGTGTTTTGTAATGCCAACTTTGTTTTTGTTAGCACAAAGTACAATTACTTTGTGCTACAGAAAAAGCATTTTTAAAAACATATCATACTACTACAATTTTATTAATATTACGTATAAATTAATTCGATAAGAAAGTCTTCTTAATAATATACTTACATATTATAAAACAATGTCCTCCTCCGCGTATGTCTGTCTGTCTGTTCGCGATAAACTCAAAAACTACCGCACCAATTTTAACGCTGATTTCACCGATGGATAGAGTATATAATTTACAAAGTTACGCGGGCAACAACTAGTAATAATATAATCTTCTCTTATATATTGAAAAAAAAAAAACAATCGCCATACGTTAGTCACACAAAAATTCAAGAATTACTAGACCGATTTTAATTTGGTTTTCATTTATGGAACGACAGGCTGACATTCCACTTGATGGTAGGTAGCTAACACAAGAAACGCCACAGGATTAAAGATAAGATGTGAGGGGATAGGGAAATGGCCTCTGGCATCCCTTACTCACTCACCTTAACATAACAGCACAGCACATAAGTGACAGGGCAGTGCGAGCCCTGTCACTTCTTTCCAAATCCAGATCACAGCCAAATTTGAATATTTCCAAAGTTGATCCTCGCTCTAACCAGTCATTCAACGGGCTCAATTTGAATGGAAACAAATAGCACGTTGCTTTCTTATTTATAGTCCTCTTTAGCGCGCCCATGTCCACCAGTGTGGACATCATGAATAATATCCTCAACAAACGTAGCTATTTATACCCGTAATGGGGCCATCAACAATACATGTTTATGTTTTATATGCATAAATAACATTAGACTAGGCTATGACATTATCTGATTAAGATGCAATATAATTTTACACTGATCACTTAATGAGCAATTTCGAAATGATCAAAAAATATTGCTTCAAATTCAAAATTGTTCACACTTTTACTTAAATAAAATTTTAAGTATTTCATGCCCGAGAGGCCTCTATGGCGCGCAGGATTTTATAAACCTTTCGAGAGGATCTCGTAATATCCTTTGAACTTTATTGTCGTAATTTTCGCACAGAAACAGTATATCCTTATGACTCTGCTACGTCAAGGGTGTTTTATTAAGCTCGCTTTAAAGGTCAGGTTAATTTCGGACATTAAAACCTACATTAAAGATATTACACGCCCGGAGTCAGCTTTTGATTTTCAAATGTGCCATATATGTAGCATTTAGGACACTTTACATTAACCTTCACTTGTAAGGGAGATAAACTAACCAATAGGTCAAAATGGAAATTAAGCATAGTTAAAATTTTTGAATTTACTTATAAAATAATATAATACTTTATAGAATCAGGAAATCAAAAATAAAACCCAAAAAATATTATCAAACGTTAATAAATTATAATTTGATTCTCACTAAGCGATACTTTTGATTTCAATCGGACATTTTCTCCTTGAAAAGTTTGACATACTCTCCTCGTATTATATATGCTCTTTTGAATCAATACATGTTTTTTTTTTATTTTCAGGTCTCAGGAAAGTGTATCCCTATTATTTCACATTCACCACATTCACGAAAGGCCGGTGGGTCGGTGAGAAAATTTTGGATGTCTTCGCGAGGGAATTCCGAGCGCACCCGGCGGCTGAATACGAAAGATGCATTAGAGCCGGTACTTTGACGGTCAACTATGACAGGGTCGACCCCGATTATAGACTCAAACACAACGACCTTCTGGCCAACGTCGTCCACAGGTAAAAACTTCCGTTCGCAACGACAACTCACGTGGCTAATATAGATAGCTCTCAAAATAAATATTCATATTAAATAGCTGTAGAATCTACATGTTCTAAAGATATGAAATCATTGCCAGGTTTAGTACAAACACTTTTACAAGTAGGTACCATCTACTTCTACACTATTCTGTTGTACATTGTTTTTATACAGGAAAAAAACCTTGTTTATTAATATGTTCAAATTAGACATTAGACACGAATTAACACTTATCTCCCTTCCTTGTAAAATATCCTTAAGTACTTACAAATAAAATTACTGCAAGACGGTGTGGTTTCCTATTGTATATTCGATCGGAATTTATTTCATTATTAACACTGTAAAAAATATTATAAAAAAATGTTTTAGTGATCAAACTCGCATTAGGAATCAAACAATTTTTTAAGTTTATATCAAAGCATTTTATATGAAATAAATTCTTCTTCTAGAAATAATTGCATATCAAAATTAAGCCAAGCTTGTTTGAAACATAGGGTGTAATCGTTTGTAGACAATACGATAATCGTCGATGAGAAATAACTCAGTCCCGAGCACATAATGAGCATGCGAGTGCACTGTATGACCGTTTTCGAATAAAGACAAACACGCGACGCTTTCTTCCACGTATTATCTGGTATTATGTCACTTCGTTCAGTAATTCTCTGACCTCTGTATCTTTTTTCGGGAATGGCTCACGTCACATCCCCATAAATCTTTGCTCACGCATGTTCATTTGTCGCCACGTTTTCGTTCGAATTGTAACATCATTCGCCTCGAGAACAGTAAAGGGACGTCCGATTCTGAGCAATAATCGCATAATCTCTACTCCTTCTGTTTGCATGGACTTAATTTTTTTTTAATATCTGGAACTATACTAAAAATCCGTTGTTATTGTCTGAAGTTTGCTCAGAGTCCGTTCTTTGAGTTCGTGGGCCTGAAGTATGTATCGTTGCAGGCACGAAGTACCGGTGACCAGCCAACCGATCACCCTCGTTCATATCGACGAGGACATTGTGGTCGTCAACAAACCGGCCTCTATCCCCGTAAGTGGCAAATGAGACAGCCATGTTATGTGTACGCTTTTATCCCTATGTACATTCCACAACTCATTACATTTAAGCTAACTTTCTGATTAATTTCTACAACTATCTGCTTTTATATTGTTTTCTGTTGCTTATTCCCATTTTGCATCATCATCCATCTAACTGTCATTTCTCTTTAAACACGTTTATCTTACTAATTCTACTTTAACTTATATGCCATAGATTGTTCAATGGTGTGCATGTCTAATTTGTAAGTGTCGTGGACATCGATTTCAATAATTTGACTCGCATAACTTACTCTACAATTTTCTCATTGCTCTCAAAATCTAACTTAGTACAGAATTAATTCGTTAATAGATAAGTAGACTACTGACAATTATCTAAAGTTTCGTGGCAAGGACATTTTTCTTATCTGTATGTATTCAATAGTGAAAATGTCTCCTATACAATCAATTGTACCTTGAAAATAATACCAAACCAAAAGGCAAATGAAATGTTTTATTATATGGATTATTTATAAAATCTTAACCAATTGCCACCAGGTTCATTTAAATAAACGGAATGGTTACTATAATAACTTATATATATAGTACTTAAGTCTGATAACCTAAGTAATGTCTGCATATAGCCGATTAATTAAAAAAGTTAATTTTTTAAAATAACAGTAGTACCTTGATCGTAATTGAACTACAAAGTATTCCCATGAAAGTATTTAAAAGTAGCCTTGAAATTTATTAGCTCATAATGTTGGCACTTAATCGAATGAAATATTTCTAAATGAATATTTGAAGTATTTTTTAAAGCTTTTACTGTCTCCTATTACACAATATAAAGCGTTGCGATCAAAGATTTAAATCTTTAGTTGTGATCTGCTCTTTTAATCTAAAAAGTCAAGACACAACACTCAAATGCCTTTGACATCTACATAAAGTGGATTCTTTTGCAGGAAATACATATAATGTACTTTCGTACTAACCCGATTTTCAGTTCGTCCTCTTCCTTTGATTCTAAAGTTTACTTTGTGATTCTAAAATTAATGTTAAATTTAGTTCAGAAATCCAAAATTATTTTCTATTCATTTACTTACAGTTTCATGGAATAGACATAATTTTAGGAACATTTAGCAAGAATTTTTAATGAACACAATTTTCGCCAAGTATTGTCCTTATTTGTTCTTGAAATTAATTAAATTATACGTTTTAGGCGAAATATTATACGTTTTAGGTGAATTTCTAATAGTCTAGGGTTAACTTTTATGTTCTCATTTTTTTAAACAAAATAACTGGTATTTTTTTAAATTAGTACGAAATAATTGTATATAATTATTATCCAATGATTAGTCGTACCCAGTCCAACGAAAGGTGTGTTACGATTTCATATTCAATTATATTTATTCCCGTATCTTGCCTTATTATTTGCGATTTTTTTCTCCACCGTACCCCCGAAAGGACCGCTTGACTGAAGGCATCCAATTACATTGATTGATGTAAATACTTGACTGGGGGTGTCGAAGTGGCCGAAAGGAGGCGCAGTGAAATGTAGCAGCCATTTATTTCATTTAAAAAATCGAATAAGAGATCCATATATTATATGTATATATAGTCGTTTATACAGAAATTATTAACTATCACTAGGTACCTTCTGAAATACAATACTAAATTTGGCTTACGAAATAACAGTTGATTCAGTGCAAGTACGAACAAAATTTAAATCTTGTTCAAGATTTTAAATTTAACTATATATGAATACTTATATATTTATATATATCGTCATCTTCTAAAACGTTCTTATCTCTTATTGTTTTTATTAACGCACAAAGATCAGTTGGAATATTTTTGATAAAATTGGCTAGGCGAGTGTTATAGTAGAGAAAATAATCATATTTACATTCAAGACATGAAATTTTAACAGGGACAAAACTCTAGTTCTGTTGCCCTCAAGGATAAAATGTTATAAAAAAGACTTGTATAAAAGCTCTTTTATGACGGCCTCTTTTGTTTTATTGTGTAAATGACGAAGACAAAACCTTAACCTTTATAAAATGTATCAACAGCGGCAGCGCTTTCGTGTACATCTATTGCCACTCAACAAAATGCCCTAACGTTGATTTCTGTGTAGAAAGCCTTGGAAATATTATTAATTAATTATTATTTACTGTTACATGATCATTAATCAATGTTTGTTTATATTATAAGATGGACGTCATAATAATTATGAAAAGACTAACTCACTGTTAACTGTTAAAGAAAACGTTCGACAGTAACAATAGCTGCGACATTTATAATATTAATGTCGATTATTAAATTGGCATTATTATTCAGATAAGAAGTACTTATTAGAAAGCCCTAGGAAAGGGTCTATAAATATTGAATCCTCACTAAACACTAACTCATTATGTAAACAACGATTTCTAAGAATTAATTAGAAACATAAAATAACCATACAATTAAGACAGTATTACCAATTACTTTTCCACTTACAGGGTTTCATTGTGTAAACAATTAAGTAATATGTTTCTTTAATGTTTTATTAGAATGTTTCTTGCATGGCTAAACGGAGGCCAGACACTGTACTATCTCGATTCTCACTTCTAAGTTTTCATTTATACTGAATGAGATGTTTCAAATTTCAATGTCATTCAGATCTACACCAATACTTCTATTTTCTTTGTAAAATCTGTTTTAATAATGACTTTTTAAGTCATTTACTTGTGGCACTTCTATATTTATAAAGTTTTCACTAAACATTTATAACTTCAACAAAATGCAGACGATAATTTTAAGGCCATGTATTTATTAACATCTAGTTTTTCCCTGCAAATTCATCCGCGTCTCTCGGAAATAGTATTTTTTTTACTGGTACGAATTTTGACAACACCTTTGCAAAATTTAATGATAAACAGTGGTGTAGTTGAGGTGTGATGGGTGAAAGAATTTTCGTGTTTGCAATATTAGTTAGGATTACTATTACTTCATCAACAATGATTGCGGTTCGAAGGACCAATTTAAGTCCTCGCTGATCTGTTTCGGGTTCAATGAATCGAATTGATTTAACCGAAGATTTTGATAAAGATAATTCCTGACATCCATATGATTACTTAAATTTATTTTTAATGGTTTAAATGACACAAGATTGGTAATAAATACATGGTCTTTAAAATCCACACAAATGCAACCTCACGACTAGTGACGTACCGTAATGAAAATGGTTATGTGTGGTGGGCCAGGCACGAGACTCCAGTGCTCGCTAGTCCCTTGCGCATCATACACGTGGACGAAGAGCTACTCGTGCTAGACAAGCCTTGCTCGCTGCCGGTGAGTCTGCAATGCGTTGGGGCGAACAGTGCCAGACTCCAAAGGACAAACCGTTTTGAACACGGAACTATAGCCCTTGCATGTCGTGACCGTCACTTTTAATGAGGCAAATTGGATTACAAACGTTGACCAGTTATGTAGTATATTTGAAGTTTCAAATTTAAATTGCGTTATCGAATTTTAGAATTTTTTTTAGTAAGTAATGCTATTATAGAGTAGTAATAAAATACAAAAATAAAAAAAAAAATATATGGAATATTGATCAGGTTATTAATTAAAAGCATATATAATTATAATTAAAAGTATGTAAGTAAAAGTTATCAGGAGAATATTGATAGTTATTAGCCTTGAAATTTTATCCGAATTCATATTTTAATAGTGTAAGAGAATGTAAGAGAATGTTCTTAAATACATGTATTTATTGAAATAACAAATTGTTGTAAAAATTAATTTTCTGGACGTTAATCATAATTATTAACGAAATTAAACTCTTTTTAAAAAAGAAAGGAACAAAAGTGTTAACTCCAGAAAATTCCGTCGCGAGGGATCATAAATCTACATTATTTCATTCGTAAAACCGGGACTTGGAAATTTTCAACGTATCCACGCCTCAAAGTTCACCATCGGAGTCTGGTACGAGATTGTGAAAAAGTTTCGAGACTGTAAAAACTCCGAAGCCTAGACATGTGCGGTATTTTCGGAGAAGCCCACTTAAAAGTGGAATTTCTTATTTCAAACCCCGTGTTTGTATTATGTCCTTTGTTTCTGTTATTCACTTATTTTATATTCTGTGAAACAGTAACTTCATCTACTTTACCGAATACAAATTTTGTCAAATTCCTTCCACAAAATTAATAGTATTTGTAAATTTACATTTGAGACCATTGTGTAATTACTTCGAATTTATTATCCTTAGAAAGCTACAGAACGCTTTGTTCTTTATTCTAAGCTCCAATACTAATTTAGTTCACAGTTCGGGTCAAAGCGAAGATATAATATAATTGATTATTTCAATTGAAATTCATTTAAGTACTTTGAAGTTACTTTTTAGAGAAGTATCTACGTTGATATTGCCAAGAAAAATGTTGGACTTCCAATTGTCACATTTATTTGTATTGTGAATATACTTTTTCAATATTACTTTACATATTTTATGAGGAGAGTATACCTATATCACAGATAAAATGTTTCGCTACAAGAAGTAATTTGTCTCTCACACAAATTGCTCTAACTGTAATGTGACACTTTGAATCTTCAAAATTTTTCATTGTACAACCTCTAGTCGCAGATATTCCCTCATAAATTACCGTTTTCAACATCTAGAGAATAGATTATTTGATTATTTGTGTGTTTAGTGAAAAAAATTGTATGTTTAGTAAATATTTAAAATACAAAAATGCATGGGATTCATAATTAGATTATATTGCCTAACATTCATAAGCTTATAATGCACGTTTAGATGTATGTCTTAATAATATTATCACATGGTTTTCATAGCACTATAATAATTCTATTGGCAAAGGTAAGAACTAAGAACTATTCAACACAGATTATGACAAGAATTTCTCCCTTTTGTTTAAAAGGAAGTTTATAACTACACTTGTGACATCATATTTCGTTAAAGCAAGTCTCAAAGAGAATTAGTGACTTATTATAGTTACATTTTTATTACTATTTTCGAAAGTATTAAGATTTTTAATTAAGTATATTAATTTCGTTAATGCATTTTATAGTTATTTGTCATCAAAAGTATTTATATTCAATTATTTTTACAATTTCATATTTTATTATTCGACTATTCTTTCATAATGAAAATTATTTTTTTGAATCTATAGGTAACATATTCATTTTTCATATTTTTTTAATAAATTGACTCCACAGGTTCACCCGTGCGGTCGATACAGGCACAACACGGTTGTGTTTATACTTGCAAAGGAATACAACTTGAAGAATTTAAGGACCATTCATAGATTGGATAGGCTAACATCCGGTTAGTAGCCCTTTTATGTTCACAAGAAATACTTATTTAAGTATAGGTGAATTATTATATTAAGGTTTGAAGGCGAGACTTGTGGGGGAATCGGCGCATGTGTACAATTGCGCACAAAATTGCTAAGGAAAATGACATTTTTTTTTCTTATTTCGTAATTTTTCACCTCACTAACTTAACATTACAGGCAGTGTTAATATTCCTTCCATAAAATCATCGTGCGATGTCGAAGGACAACGTTTTTGTTAGGCATTTGTTCACCATGACGTATTTACTAATACGATAAAACAATCTGTACGCCACAGTACCTAAGAGACTCGAGACGCGCGAACGAATTGCGGGAGGTGAAGAGCGACTGAGTCTACCAATAACGTGTCGGAACACCGACGCGTACTCGCCCCTCACTTTCCTCTGCCCCCTCAAACACCTAAAAATAGAGTTCTGCGCACATTTGCCGAGAAGTCTTTATTCGCTACACGAACTATAACAATATAATTAATATAACTTGTTTACAATTTATTTTTTGGTCGAAAACATTTTTGGTTTACAATATAAATACACAAACCTTTTTATTTTCTCAAACATGATCATCAATACCAATAATAAATCTGTAAGTGAAGGTATTTTATTTATATATGTAGGTACCTCCATAACTTTTAAAACGAATTAACCGATTTTCATGAAACTTGGTAGATAACATAAACATTTAGATGTACAGGACACACGATCGGCTACTTTTTTTTCTTTTTCAACGCGTACGAAGTCGCGGGCGCCAGCTAGTGTATCTATAAATGTTTTGCCTTCGGCGATACGAAGGCAACAGAATTATGAATTGTTTTTAATGTTTAATATTTCAATAAACAGTGATTTCGTACAATTTCTATTTTGTCCTCAAGTTACAAATTAGATTACTATCTCAAGCCTATGCTTTCTTTCTGCGCGTAAATTTTTAAATGTTTTTCCACTGCCCAGTTTCCGGCTCTTTTTGTAACGCATTTCATAAAATACCTTTATACAAAAATAGTTACAAAGATGTTATTGTTATTTTATTTTATAACATTTAAAAACAACTTTGTTTTCATGTTTAGGTTTATTGTTATTCGGCCGGAGTCCAAAGAAGGCGAGACAGATGGAACATCAGATCCGAAATAGGCAAGTTCAGAAGGAATACGTGTGCAGAGTCGACGGAGTGTTTCCAGAGTAAGTACACTAAGCTAATATATTCACACACAAAAAAACGCTGAGCTAGAGGCTTAATAGACCTAAATAAACATTGATGTTAATATTACAATAAATATTTGTATAACCATCCGCGAGCTCTCGTTGATATGTTTATTTGAGATAAATGAAATACTCATGATACTCGTAAGTGTTTTGATTGAACGTAGCTCGTTATAGTTAACTACTTGGCTTGTCATGGTCAGTAGAACTTATGAAATTACTCGTGTCATTGAAACATTTAATTGTATAATGAAATAATATACATTTAAAAATATATATTATTATTATCTATTTTCTGCGATGTATATACGCACACCTTCCTCGTTTAAATTGCTCTTTTCATTAATGAAAACCATATCAAAATCCGTACGGGGTTGCTTAGAAGATGTTAACAAAGAAAGAGGCAGAAACGGACAGCGAGCTTGTCCTACTAATTTTATAAATGTTCAAATGTTTGCTTGAAATATTATAATTAATTACGTGAATACTTTGTTAATTAATTCATGAATATTTTGTACACAGAGAGGAAATAGAGTGCCTAGAGCCAATAGAAGTAGTGAGTTACAAGATTGGTGTATGCAAAGTGTCGCCCAAGGGCAAGGATTGCTCGACGATATTTAAACGACTCGGATACAATGCGACCACAAACACTAGCGTGGTACTGTGCCGGCCGAAGACTGGAAGAATGCATCAGATTAGGGTGCATCTGCAGTACCTTGGTAAAGAGCTTAGTCGATATCTATACTAATATTATAAAGAGGAAAGATTTGATTGTTTGTTTGTTTGTATAGAATAGGCTCCAAAACTACTGGACCGATTTGAAAAATTCTTTTACCATTAGAAGCCGACATTATCCGTGATGAACATAGGCTACTTTTTACCACGGGAAAATGCTTCATTCCTACGGGAAAACGGGTAATAGTACAACGGGTAGTAAGAATTATCCTTCCGTACTTATCTTTTTCGCATATAACTTCTAAACGGCCGAACCGATTGGGTTGAAATTTTTTGGGTATTTCGATGATTTCCTGGATGATTTAAAAATACAATTGGACCCGGTAGGTGACGCTGCTATCGGTATGTCAACTACTAAACGGCTTGACCGATTGGGTTGAAATTTTGTATGTTTATTTCCATGGTTTCACAGACATGAATGTATTATATTTTATAAAGTTACGCGGACGAAGTCGCGTGCAAGCTAGTTTTATATTTATAAACAGAATCAATTAAGTACTATTTTTTGTATTCATATTTAAAGTAGCAGGCTACAATGTATCCGGGACACGGTGTGTAGCTTGGGCTGCCCGTTTGGGTGTTGAACTATTTAAGAATTATATAAACTATACAAACTACATATATAGAAGAGTTCTATCTAAATAGCAGCAATTATTTTGAGTTTTTGGTGCATTAGTAAGGTTCTCTCGTTCCCCCAACTTGAGTTTATTATACTCTACCTACCATTGTTGGACAGTCATCCTCATAATCCTATAAGCCTTGCTAACACAAGTCTCTCTTGAAGTATTAACGGGAAAACTAGAAAACTCAAGTGCAAAATTGTTTCGTCTACAGGTTATCCAGTCGTAAATGATCCTCTATATAACCATCCGGTGTTCGGACCTTTGCGTGGCAAAGGGGGCGATACTGGTGGCAAAACCGATGAACAACTAGTCAGAGATCTCATAGCGATACATAATGCCGAAAACTGGTTAGGTGTGGATGCCGCCGATGATGATATGCTATTTTCTAAACCTGCATCAGATGACAAAGGTAAATAAGTTACAAAGTAAATTGTAATGAATGGCTTATTTACAGCAATTTAAGTATGTAAGGATATAAAATAAAACACTTGAAAGTTTAAATTTAAAATATGTAATATGTTTAAAAGTATTATTAATCAAATAAAAAAATTTCAGATAAATTTAACATTTATTGATAGATGTAGTTTTTGCAATGGACTCATCGTTATTATCAAACTCGATAAATCAAAATATGTTTTACAGAAATGCATTGAATTTACCAAAATATCGATGTCACATCTAGATGTTCAAAAAAGTGTAGATAATTATTATCAATATGTTAAATAAACCCTTTTAAAATCACGTATTAGACATGACAAAGTGATGACATACGTTTTTGTTGCAACAGTCGGCGAAGACGATTGTGATACCGGTCCCGCGTCTAGAGAGTCTTCTCCAAGATTAGAATCGCCTGCACCCGGAGTCACTCCGTCTACAGTAATGACACGTGAGTATAAATTTTAAAAAATCAAATTTTAATATTCATCTTTAAAATCAGACAGGAAAAAACGTCAAAATACTATTGGAAGAATACTAGTCAAATCTGCCCGAAATAAGCTCCGATTCCATCGAAATCAAATAGACGCTTATTTACCTCAAGTTTAATATTTGATTATAATTTTCGAAGCGTACTATAAAAAAATCTAAACGACGAATGTTAATTTACACTTAAAAATTGTTACGTGAAATTGAATAGAGAATTTCATGACATTCAATAGTTTTTGTTTCAACAGCAACTCTACCGAGTCCTTCGAGCGGTGCCGAAGCTCCATTGGAAGTGTCTTCATCGTCTCCCGCGCCCTTGTGTACGCTAGCGCCATCGCCTGTCGCATCACCGTCTCTCAATGAGGACTCAAGTGATGCAAAGGTAGTTCTAAACTATATTCATTTATTTTATGTATTTTTAAAAACTGGGAAGTGGTATCCGAAGAGAAGTCGTCTTTCACCCATCTGTTCACCAGACAGACGTCGATGGCTTCGATAATTTATAGTTTCCTGGGAAAATCCGTTCATGAACCAGTGAAGCACTCGCACCCTTTCATTACATACTTTTTAAGAAATATCACAGCGTTAAAAATGTTGGAAAATACTTGCAATTAATTCTTGCTTGTGCGTGACAGTGTATTTCCATCAAGCGGTTTCAGCCAGATATAAAAAGAAATCCGCTATTATGAAAAAAGTTCCCCGAGTTCTTGAAAATTGGACGACGAAATTCCTCGACAAAAAACTGTTCTTCCGGTCACTGTTTTACTACAAAATTAGAAAATAAAATTGGGTCGTCCTGAAGGCTTCCTTTGACGCGTGAGATTCTATAACAAGAAATTGCGTTTCGAGATTTCGTAGTAATTGCTAATTTATATTTTATATTCAGCATATTGTAATGTAAATATGTGCCGGGCATACACTTAGTGTATTATTTGTATACATCATTATAATAAACCTGTGCAACGTAGCAGAAAGTAAGGACGTCGTTGAATATAGTGAAGTGGGAACGAGGCTTGAGGTGGAGGATAAATAATAGAATTAAAAAAATGATAAAAAGAGACAGAGAATTGTCTCTAGCAGCTCTTCTTTATGGTCTAAAACTTATCAGCAGACTTCCTGTTATTTCACATTAACTTATTTAAAGAGGTGCGTTTTTAGCATATTGTATGGTATAGAATCTATAACATAGCCTAATATCATAATCTCTGGTGTTGCTAACAACCTTTACTTCTGGTCTGAAGCACAAGAGCACATAATTATGCTTTTTATATAATACTAGCTGGTGCTCGCGACTTCGTCCGCGTTGAAAAGTATAAAACGCCATCTACCGTGGAATGGATCGCTAAAAATATCACCAAGCAGTTGTCATGTTAATAACTTCACCGATTCTGGATAGATGGCGCTGCCAAGTGTATCCCGGGCCAAGCTGCTAATATTTACTTTTATTTTAGATTTCCCGTAGGAATGAAGTATTTTCCCGCGGTAAAAAGTAGCCTATGTTCATTACAGATAATGTCGGCTTCTAATGGTAAAAGAATTTATCAAATCGGTCCAGTAGTTACGGAGCCTATTCTATTTAAACAAACAAACAAACAATCAAATCTTTCCTCTTTATGATATTAGTATAGATCACTGTGGTTCGTCTCTAACGGTGTGATTATCTAAGATCGATTAATCGATAAATCGAATTTTATTGGACCAAAAAAATCGATCGACATTTCACTCTATTTTGTCTATTTTGATGATAACTATTTAACATAGAATAATTATTCTGAGCTATTTAATATTCAATACTGACAACTGCCCAAATTTGTAACTACAAAACGAAAACATAGGGTAAATTCATCTGGATTTATAATGTGACCGCAATTTTTTACAGTCGGACAAAGTGACCGTGGCCACACAGACCGGCTGTACGCCTCCTGTGACTTCGGCTAGCAGCTCGTCAAGCAATTCGGGCGACGCTTTGGCCTCTGACCCACACTGTTACGAGTGCCGCGTCAGATACAGGGACCCTCGCCCACGAGATCTGGTCATGTATTTACATGCGTGGAAATACAAGGTATGTCTACATTTATTTATAACGTCACAACAGCTACTTACTTAACACATATCTCGTTATCGGAGCAACTTATCTTAAAACTTACCGTAAATTATTTCATTAAAGAACTTAATACTAGCCTATGCCAGCGACTTTGTCCGCGTTGTAAAAGAAAAAAGAATCTGTAAGTGTAGGTATTGTATGTGTGTATGAAATGAATCTTAAATGAATTAACTGATTTCCGTAACAATTAGACGTATAGGACACAGAATATTTCTTTTTCAACGCGAACGAAGTCGCGGGCGCCAGCTAGTAAATAAATAAAACTGTCATTGCAGGGACCCGGGTGGGAATACGAAACGGAACTGCCACAGTGGGCTAGCGTCGACTGGGAGGAGATAGAGACCTCATAGTTAAACGAATTGACACCATTGCGGACGCGCCTCGCTACAACATTGCACATTTCAAATAAACAGAGCAAGTAACTCAACACTTAGAGCGCTACCTCACCGGGACACCACTTGGCTACCCACGGTCGCCAAATTGAGTGGCCAGTGACGTCTTGGCTACCGTCTGTCAGTTTTCTTATAGAGAATGGACGCTTTTGTATTTCAACAATGAACCTCATTCTGAACTCATTTCAAACATGAACCTCATTATTGAAACTCATTCTTTTTTATTGAACATGGTATTGGACACGCGTGGCCACCGATTTGGACACTGAGTGAGCGAGACGCAGTTTACTCGCATACATTTTACTGGCGACGTCGCCAGAGTCTGTCTCCACGCAGAGCGCCGACGTTCATGGCCACGCTTCCAAGTGGTTGCCAAGTGCGTTATCCATGTCATACATGTCAATATAAATTGTTGGCCACGTCGCCGGCCACGTGGCTTGGCGTCCCGGTGAGGTAGGGCGCTTACCGTAAACATATTTGTATTACAATATTAACGAGATTTTTAACGATAAACTTAGTACTGATATTATTGAAAAAATAAAATATTACATCTAATTATACCGATTACGATAAAGACGAGAGATATTATTATGAAATATTTTTAACGAAAAACATGCTCATACATCAACATCTGTAGACATAAAATTAAATCATAATAAAGTATGTAAATCCAATGAAAATAACCAAGACACTAAAATTATAAATTTCATAATATACAGCACCCATTTCTCCGTTTTACTGTTCCTATATAATAATAATAATTAAACATTTTTTTATACAAACCATAAAGTGTAAAATGCTTTGTTAAATTTAGACATACAATAAAATATTTTGTAATGAACAGGTGTTGATGTATTGAGTTTTCTTATTTTTTTATTTTAAATGTGGGTATTTGAAGCGAGGCGACGACGATCTTTTACCAACCAAAATGACAAAAGTATCGCGCTGAAAATTATGACTTATGTCTAAAGTTATAAGGTAAATATTCCTTTAATGAAACCCCAAGAGTCTTCCACTTTGGGTAGACCACAAAAGGAACAGTAACTCGTAATTTTTGGCGAATCTGATACCACTTGGCTGTTAATCATACTCCAAGGTATTTCTTTTTGTAATATTAATAAGTGAGAAATAGTTTTAAGTGTAGAATATTTCAAGTTTTTCAGTCTTTCAATTATTGTTATGTTCCGTGTCTTAGCGAAGACCTGACAGTACTTCGTTTTTTTATTTGTCACTATTACTATACATACACTAGTTTCTTTAGATTTTTGTCTTAATTTCAGTTCCTATTGGCCTAGAATGTTTCGTCAAGCTTGTAGTCTAGTTATAAGGGAGTGTAACAATTTGTAATATCGATATTCTATAGAAATATCGCTTTAACGAGGCAGGGTCAGAACCACAATCATTAAAAGAATAAATACTTATTAAAAGAAAAGAAAAAACACATTTTTAAATGAATCTTTTAAAAAAAACAGGATAGCTCCTCATACATTGTAAAGCACTACTTAGTTGAATTTTATCCAATGAATTTGTTCGAAAGTATCTATCGAATTGCAAATTACCTATAGGAATATTTCTGATTTTGATTTCAAATAAACTCGGACCACTAATATATTTTCTTATTCTCTTGGAAATTAAAAAAAAAACAAATAGGACCACTGTTTTAAAAAAAATACTGTTTATAGGAAAGCTATCACTGTAACATTAGACACCGTATGTGTGTGTAAAATTACTGCTATAAGTATAAATTGATATTATAATTATAATAAATAAATAAATCGCGTATTTGTAGGCGATGTAGTAGCTACGTCGTCACGTTTTGGCTTCCATGATTTTTGAGTAGAAACACGTTTTAATGAAGTAATAATAAATTTTTGTACTTTATATATCATATAGTTCGATAGAGTAAGAATTAGATTTCCTTCTCTTTCGCTATTTTTTGTTTCTCTGATCTATTTTTTTTTTTTGTTTTTACGTCATTGTTCCAGGCCGATTTCTTAATTGCATTTACTCAAGTGTATCGTCAAAGACAAAGTCAAGTTTAGTGAGACATAATCTGATTTCTTTAAAACATGACCAAAGTTTTATAGGGGATTTATTCTCCTCAACAGAAATAGTTCGAAGCCAGTTCAAAGCAGCAGATTTTAAAGACATAAATTAATTTTTTATTTGTTATTGATTTTTTTTTAAGTTTTGCGTGTTTTAGCCTTAAGTTCATTTTTGGGTTCAATTTTAACGTGATTTGGATTTTATTTTTCTATATCCTATGTAGTATGTTTATTTTAAAGGGTACAATACAAGTGAACGATTTAACATCTAACGCTGGTTCGTTTTATTTAGTGTGTCTTTGTCGTATATATATATATTTATATATACATAATAGTATTAAAATATAAAAGACAATTTCTTTTAATCTAAAAAAAAACATGTCACGAGCTTTCATAAATTAGTTGAAGTTATCATAATAATGAAATGTATCTATCTATTTTTCTTACTTCTAACGGTAGCAGGTAGTGTTCAAATAAATGTGTTATTTCGTGTTGATACGTGTTTAGAGCAAGCAAAGTTCCTAAACACTGAGTAGTTAATTTTATTTGGAACGGGAAGAGATCTAGAAATATTACTTATGAATGAACTTTGTTTAGCTCGTAAAGAATCAATCAACTGTGTTAAACTTATTGGCTATAAATTTGTAAATATGACGCTATTTGTTAATGTGCTATAATAGCGTTTCTGTTTGTGTAACATATACGTTTCGATATGTTGGGAACAATTTGTAAAAATACTACATCGTATGATCAAATGTTTTTAATCAAATATTTGACTACGATTAAATGTAATGAATCGCGGTTAATTCGTCATGTTTTAAATTCTTTAATATAATTTATCCCCATAAATTTTTCTTTAACTTTTGTGTTCAGACATTTCAGTTTCAATAATATGTTTTTTGTTTTTCTATATAAAGACGTGAGTGGATGAAGGTGGTATGTCGCATTTTTGAGTTTTTTCCTCTTTTTGCGTTAATGATGGTAATATGTCCATATGAATGATTACAGACCTTAAGATCGTCGATTTAAGACATTTTTAGAAAATAAAAAGTTGAAAAAGCTGTTATGTACAGTTAATTTTAAAAAGCAAAAAGTGCAATAAAGTTTACTTTTGTTAATGGAAGATTTTTTTTTTTTTTTTAAATTAAATACAAGTGCTATCTACCATTTAGGTTGATAATATTTTAGGTTGTTAACACAGCTTTTCATCATAATTTAGTACAAAAATCAGTTCCGTGGCGACTTATCTCAAAAATTAAAAATAAAACTTTAACCTCGATTTACTCAAAATTGGAATTAAGCGACTTATCACCTTCATCCGCTCACGTCTTCATATGTATTGATAGATAATTGAATCATTCTGCCGGTTATTTATTTCAATTAGATTTGTATGATTTAACATTCTCATGTAAATTGTGGAAATAAGGTTAATATGTGGGCATATCACATAGGATCTACTGTTTCAGGTTAGTTCGTCAACATTCAATAAAATTCACACTAACAAGTCATCTAAATTTACTAAGTTTGTCTTTTTTTTATCATGAGTATAAAATAAAAGCATTCGAATTATTGATAACTCCCACTTATTGAGAAAAAAAAAGAAAAAAAAACTTACCTACTTAATATTGAAGTTGATGAAATCGACCTTGAGAATCTGATTTGACTAAAACATAGTCATCTTAGTTTCAGCAGACAATTGTTGTATTTTGTAGTATGTAAGATATGTTCATACACCTTTTTGTATTAAATATGTATGTGTTAGTTGCCGCTACTGAATGCGATGGCGACTGAACTGGCTCTGCGACTAGTCGTGCGATTTAAAATCGCAAACTTTTCCATAGTCTCCTTGTTTATGCGTCGAATAAAATTTTGTTAAAATCGCTGTTGATTTCTCGTTTCGCTTATTTAAACGACAAAAGATAATATTATGAATTTGCCGCTGTAATTTCGTTAATTTTATAGTAAGAAAAAAATTTCATGTGCCTTCTGAAAGTTATGAAGAAAATGTAATGTTAAAAAATTAAAGTATGTTTTAATTACATTCACATATATTGTTACACATTTTTAACGTAAGTAGGATTGTAAATGGCACTAACGAGCTTACACTTTGTTAAGTGTGAATAGAGGAAATAATTAAACATTGAAATTCCCATTAATTGGTTTAAGTAATGACTGCAATTCTACGTGAAAAACACAATTTTCATAATAATCGTTGCTATCAAAATTAGCGTTTTTATTAATCGGATCCTCTATTCACTCTAGATCAGCTCAAATTTTGGCACAAATTTCAAATGATCGCATAATTGTCATTGATTTTGTAAACATTGTTTTCTCCAATGAGCTGAGCTTCCTCATTGCGACCTTTAGTCGTGTGTTACGATTTTTAATCGCATTGATGTATGTGTTACATTTTGTTTTCTTTTAAAGCGACGACAACATGAAAGACATTTGTTAATTTAAGAAGTATTTCGTAATTCTAAGGTTATTATAGAGTTTCCTTCTTTAGATCCATGTTATAAGAATTCATGTTTCCACTTAAATTTAATTAGAATAATATTCTTCATTGGCTCTGTTTGTTTCATTTACCCTCCCATGCAGATTAAGGAATAATTAATAATTGAGTTTAATTAATTAACTTAATATGTGATTACACTTTGGCTGCCAAATTATTTTACAAATACAACATTTATTTTTACAAATGTGATCAAGAAGTCATGACGAATGGCTTCTGCAGAGTTATTCGTCTCACGTCAAAATTTCTCTTTGCGGTTGTTTTTCATAATTTTTCATAATGCATTATTACAAAGGTTTGCTGATCTGACAGTCCACTTGATGGTAAGTGGCAACAGATTACTTAAAACACCAACAACAACCTGTAGAATGGTTACTGCCACCGTCGATAAAATATACCAGTAAAATATATAAGTATCACAATTTAAACTTGGGAAATAATAGTGAGATCACCAAATGTTTGAAAAACGTGGGTGTTATTTTAGCTTGTGAACTCAGCAGTTTGATGCGGTCACTGATCGCCTGTAAAAACTTATGGACGATCGTAAAACTACCCACAACTGAGATTGTGTAGGAGACGACGACTGATGGTTACGGGCTTTTTATCGATCTTAACTAATGACATAATATTGTATTTCATATGTCAACAACATGAAACATATGAAATACAATCGAGTCGTGAAGACTCGATGAAACAGTGACATTCTCAAATGACGTCACACATGACTGGGCCAGTTACCAATCTAACGCTTTCACGCAAAAACTACTGAACCGATCACCATTAAATTTTGCATACACGTTGTTTGGGACACTAGAAAGGACATAGGGTACCGTTCATCTAAGAAAAAAGTACTGTTCCCGAGGGATTATCTAAAATAATATACCTAACACTGTAACTAACGCCTGGCCAATGTGTTATAGAAACAAGTTGTCAGGCGTTATAATTGCTTTTATATTTTTAATTTATCATCGCGTACGAAGTCGCGGGCCCCAGCTAGTCGTTATTATAAAGAAGTAAAATTTGTATATAGGAGGTAATAGTTGCGATATAATTTTAGGAGTAAAGATCCAATGCTTGGCAAAAGTATAATATCAGGCGTTAATGTATGTCAGGCATCATTATTTATTATTTTTCAGCGCAGACGAAGTCGCGTGCTCCAGATAGTTAAAATAAATATCCTCGTATGTGAAAATCTGCGTAAAGTACAAAGTTAGAAATCACATATTAATATCCAAAAATCCCTGTCGACATTCAGTGATTTGCTATAATAGTTTACTATTCTAACGAATAATTGCCTTAACGTAGACCTTAAAGAATAATTTATAACTTAATTAAAAATGACTATGACTTTCGAAGTGTAATAATGTTTTATCCTTACATATCATAAAACAAACAAAGCCCTCCACCGCGTCTATCTGTCTGCAAAACTACTGCACCGATTTTCATGTTGTTTTCACCGATGGATAGAGTGGTTCTCGAGGAAGGTTTTAGTATATAATAATATTATAAAGAGGAAAGATTTGATTGTTTGTTTGTTTGTATAGAATAGGCTCCGAAACTACTGGACCGATTTGAAAAATTCTTTTACCATTAGAAGCCGACATTATCCGTGATGAACATAGAATACTTTATACCGCGGGAATCTAAAATAAAAGCGGCTTGGCCCGGGAGATAGCGCCATCTATCCAAAATACGGTAGATGGCGTTTTATACTTTTCTACGCGTACGAAGTCGCGAGCACCAGCTAGTAGTATATAATTTACAAAGTGACGCGGGCGAAGTTGCGGGCAGCAGCGAGTTATTTAATATACAGTTAAATGTCTTTGTTTCTGTATTATAAATTAGATATATTTAGTTAGTGGGTGTATGAGTTATTGCAGAATACCCGTCAACCCAAACATTACTTCGCAACAAAGGCGATGAACCCAAAAACTATATTTGTAATTAGGAAGGGTCGCGAGTCACGACCCTAACTAACAAGAATTGGGTCGCTTTAACACGCACGCAGAAATAATAATGTACTGTCACTTTATTCATAATTTTATTGAATAACTGGCTGTTGCCCGCGACTTCGTCCCCGTTAAAAAAAATAAAAAGTAGCCTATCACGTGTCCCATACTTCTAAATATTTATCTACCAAGTTTCATGAAAATCAGTTAATTCGTTTAAGAGTTATGGAGGAACATACATACATACAGAAAAAAATTCAAAAAATCGTCAATTTAGTTTCAGTATCATGTATAGAGCCTATATATACACGATATTTCTGAAAACAAAGTAAATTACTCCATGACTGACCCCTACAGATTTATTATTAGTATTGATTGATTGATAAGTTCGTTAAAAAAAATTATGCCACACACAAAAAAAAAATACAAAAGCCATTTAATATTGAAGCCACACCTAAAATATTAAATTGGAGTGGGCATGTCACGTAACTTGCCTTAAGACGTGAAATGCAGGTCTTAACGGTTGACTTTTTTATGTTAAGGTTGAGAGACATGCTCACGGTCCACTTGATGGTAGGTGGCAACCGTCACTAATGACACAAGCAGTCACAAGCAATGGACTCTCTTACTCTCTCGACGAAACACTGTACCCAATACACTTCCTAACGGTGGTCTTCTGTCATCACTGCCGTCAAACGAGGTGCCCAAAATATGACTGCGATACCCTGCTGTAATATCTACCTATGCTAAGATATAAGTACAATACCTACCACGAAAATAGTTACTCTTGAGAAGGTGAATAAACTAAGCAATCCGAGTAAGTAAGCATAAAGTGTTGCCTTCCCAAAACAATAAACTTCCATCCCAAAAAATACAGCTTCTAAGTAAAATACTCCATTTCTTCGCAAATAAAAGGGTTGCGAAAGTATAAACACACCTATTGTAGAGGGGAATCGAACACGTACAGGGAAAAAATGCTTTCCGAAGAATCCATGAATATTTAATACTTACTGGAGAGACAGACAAACTTTACCAATGCGGTCGCTAAAATTTATCATATCATATACCAAAACTGCTTCGTGTTTATGTTATTGTGCATGTTTTTAGCTGGAATCTTATCTTGAAAGGATTGTGGGACATTAAAGAAAAATTTATATCTAAGTACATATTACTGTAGTATGTCATGAGCTAAGTTATTAATAGGACATTATTCAAAATGCCATGATGCCGATGGATTATGGTTTATGGTGTGAAATTACTAGTGGAAAAATCGCATGCAATACACTTTACTTGGCAAAAGAAAGGTATGTTATATAGCTATTCTTCAGCACGATTTAAAAAAAAATATATTAATTACGTTGCCCGATTTAATTACCTGGACATTCACATCCTAATCCTTAATCCTGCTGTAGTCTGCAGCGCACTTACAGCACCTATGCCTATAACACTTGCTTGTGTTATAGGCGACGGTAGCTATCATCAATTGGATCTTCAACCTATCTCCGGACTTTAACATAAAAAACAAGTATAAAAAGACCACGGTTCGACAGTGCTTCTGACCAGTCCTATTGGAAAATTATGCTAGACACCTATGTCGAGCAGAGCCCTCCTTCCACTTGGATTCACAACTTGTCTCCACATGTGGATCCGCGGATACCTTTGTGAGAATGTCCCTACGCTGAGATGATGATACATAACAAAAAAATGATTCGTAAAATAAGCCGTAGGATAGATAAGACGATAAATATATATTACTTATTTTCTTTCTATTATCAAAAGCTAAACTCAAAAGCAAAAGTTAAGAAAAACGCCTTGAGCCGAATCAATAAAATTGTCTTTGCCCTGGTGACTCGGAGACCCGGTCATTAATAAAACATTAAGAGTCCTCTATAATTTCCCGACATCGCAATATTTCGACACCCCTTATACAAACGTATCTTGGTCTCTATGCCAAATATATACGACTTTATTTTTTAAGCTATAAGAACCAAAATCGCATTGCTATTGGTCTTCGTATATGAAAATGTAAATGGTTGCATCTACAAATTTATCGTTGCTACGATGGAAACCTTTTTTAACCTTTATTCTTCAAGTGTTTAAGAACGCTGTGGACTGAAAAATATTATATCGTTTCAGTGACGTAATATAGCTACTTATATCTGGATTTGTCTTCGAAGGAACGCTTGCTTAATAAGTTCCTAAAATATCCGAGAACCACTTACCGAAGGGGCCACTTTGGCTTCATAGTATGTAAGAAGTACACATCAGGTTCTATTAAGGTATATTACTAGCGACCCTTTTGTACAAAATATGCTTTTGTAGCTAAAAAGTATTTTTTCATCTCGAATTAAAAAGAATATAAGTAATATTACAGCATCCACCAGGAAACTTTTACATCAAATATGCAATTTTGTGAATTGACAAAGGACAGCCATCCATTTGGCCGATATCATTTTCAATGTTTCGTTGGAGCTCTAACGAAACCTGCACACAATGAATGCACTTCTTTTTATATGGACCTTGAAGGTGTTGGGTTGCTCCTTCGGGATACAAGATTCTTCAGTATCAGAAATAGCCGTACGCACTAAATAGGTCTCTATGCTTGTATATTAGTACACGATTGAATATTCCGATGATGTTAATGAGAACGTAGTTACAATGTAAACGAAAACAACCTTCTGTTTAATTGGATTTAACTGGAAACGGCGTCTGTTTACCTCTAATGCTAGTAGCCAGAACGCCTGCCTCTCTCTCTTTATACCTCCCGTCATATTGTTTTGTACAGAATCAACGTTCATTGTAATCCATATACTAAATGAACACACCCGTCGGTAGAGTACGAGCACTGTCACCAGAATGTCCGTTCATGGTTTACTACCGATGAAAAGGCGCCCTCTGTTATTAGCGAGCCTCATACTTCCCCCTATCGGAACTAAGAATCTCAATGCTAGTTCCGCATCGACCACACCCAAGTTTCCTGCTTGACGTTTCCAAAAAAAAGTTTTTGGTCTCAATGCTGAAAATTAATGCTGAAAAACAGTGCAAAAATATGTAAATATGTACATATTTGCAATATACAACTTGTTCACAACTAGAGACATATCTTTATGTAACTAACTCCCTAGCTTCTGTTTGAAATTGGAAGCCCGTGTTTAGTTTCCGACACATGTTGCTGTGTGCCCACGTTTTGCTCCTACTAAGTGTCTACACACATATTATTTTATCTTCAAACATTTAGAATTATTATAATATAAACTAGCTAGCGCCCGCGACTTCGTCCGCGTTGAAAAAGAAAATAGGAGTCCTATCATGTGTCCTGTACGTTTAAATGTTTATCTACCAAGTTTCATGAAAATCATGTTAATTCGTTAAAGAGTTGAGTAGCATACATACATACAATACCTATACTTACAGATTTATTATTAGTATTTATTGATTGATTGATGATGATGATATTTGATAACCTTACTGTACGTACTTTTACAAAAATTAAAAAGAAAAGCCTAATTGTGGGCGGATGCTGCGCTCTTAAGACCATTCTAAAGTACATAGTTAAGTTATTGATACCTATATAATTATTTTCCTTTTAAAACGATGTCGATAATGTCTGAAGATCATAAAAGCCGCCGACAACGTCTAGACGAGTTTATAATGTTGCTCACACCAAGGACACATAAAAAGGCCAATATCAAATAGAATTTGTAGCTATACTTACTTATTTATTTATAATACATATACGAATACGTGGATCATCAAATATAAAAGTCTATTAAAATATTTTATTGCAATAAATTATATGTATACATACGGGTGTAAATTAAGTTGTAAGTTTTATTATAATATCATATATATTTGTATTTTATATAATGTTTTCTATAATAATAATAATAATAATAATAATAAATACTGATTCAAAACTATGTTCTATTACCCAATGTTACAAAATCGAATTTTAATGTACACATACCTATTACATATTACATTAAAACACGAGTTCTATTTGTACTATAGTAACTCCGAACGCGACTAGACTGAAATCTAGAAACAGAACCGCACAGAACTTGATAAGAACAAAGTTTATGATCACAAACTTCCAGTGACAGCAGCTACGTCGCGTCGTATCTTACAACTTGTGAGCGTTTTTGTAGCAGCTGTACGTAAATACGAAAAACCAACAGCATAGTAGATTGGAAAATTCCATGAAACAGATTTAAAAAGCGCTCATATCAATTAAGGTAATACAAGTCAACTTTCCTCCATACAAACGTAGAATGATTATTACTCCGCTGTTTCATGTTTAATTTACAATAGTAAGCATGATATCAATTTATCTTGTCGTTAACTAGGTTCGTATGCATACAAACTTTAAAAAATTATTAATTTAAAAGATAATATGATCCTAGAAAAATCAAAATTTTAACACAACTTATAAATAAGTATAATAAAGACTTATCGGTTGATTAGCTCGACTGTAGTTAGTCTATTGCAATATTTATTTATTTTTAAATGATTATCAATTTGCCTTTGCATCAATATTGACTTTAATTTATGCAGTTGTTTTTATTTAAAACATAAATAATTCAACGTATACATATGCGGTCGCTTTCATATATTATTAAAATCCATTAACCGTTAAAACACCGACACAAGTTCCAAAATGAACATGGCTTTTTAGAATTCAGATAAAGTGTTAAAAAATAATTGCTTCTTTTATCGTTTTCGTAGTGTACGTAAATCTAAATATATTTCAAATAATTTAATTGGCTCATCTTTTCCATGACCTCATCTAGAGGTATTATTATTTTCAGCTAGCGAAGTGCTTCCGTCTTCACCTGGGGTGCATTTTTTTTTACGAAGAACTTTCCCAGATTATCCCTCTATCCATGAGTGAAGACAGAATTAAAATCTTTTCTCGATTTTTGCTCTTAGCGACACATTTAGAGATTCATTTTATTTATGCATATGCTTTTAAGCCATGCACTAATAAAACATGTTAACAAGTAATTGCTGTAACATTATTTTTGTGACAACCTAGTGGTAATTGCGTTACACGTGTGCAGTTAATCAGGACATAATCTGTTGCCCGGTTGCACACTATAATTAGCAATCTAATACATCAGTACATTGGTGACGGGATTAACATCAAGCGGATATCCACCGGTGTTAGTATCAATGCACATGCTAGCACGCGTCATATTATGTTTTCGTCATTTCATATTCATATGTTTTCTTCTGGCGATGGAAATTTTTAAGAGGAGCTTTCTATGCATATATATTAAGTTAAATAAACTAATTCATCATTACCATATTTTTTTGTATTTTTTGTAAATACATGCATATTATAAATACAAAACATCAATGACTCAGGTGCAAAGGTAAAATGTTAACACATAAACATTTGCCCCCTTTTTTTTACGAGGAGTGATCCGCTTACAGATTCCCTACCGCTGGCTAGGCGGAAGGGGTATGTGGGGGTCGCCCAGCACCTGATCATAGCGGTACTGGGAATACCCACTAAAACTCCCCGGTGCCTCCTTGCCCTTTGAACGGGGTGAACCGGGCTCTGCCGAAGCAACAACTCCGATCCAAAACATTTGCCCTCGCGGGATTCGAACCCGCGACCCTTTGGTTAACACTAGACCAAACGTGTCGTCAGACAGATGTTAAAAAATTCTTATATCGTCACGGGCCACTTACTACTTTTAAAACTAATTTCACTAAGGGCCTCTATCACCATCTGTCAAGTAGGCTAACCGTTGGAAGCATTATTATTATTATTATTATTATTATTATTATTATTATTATTATTATTATTCATTGGAAGCATTGACATGTCATGTCATGAATGTCTAAAAATTTTATTTATTTGTAAATATTTGTATTAAATATTAAATATTACTTAATATTCCTTAGGGAAGTGTTATCTGAGCCTGAAAATGGTGTCAAATGCTATAAAATGCAATAAATGCAATACTTTAAAATGCAATAATTGCAATATGGTGATTAGTGAACTGTTGTCGTATATCCAATACAAACATGACGTTATGGATAATGAAAGCTTGCTCAAGATGTGTGAATCTGAATTTAATGAAAAGGAGATTGAGGATGCAAAATCACTTCTTTTTGATTCCGTTGCGGCAGTGGCGACGACAAGGAGAAAAATCTCGCGTAGAAAAGATGGAAAAAGTAAGAGAAATCTTGAAGACATTATATGTTTTTTCAAGGAAGTAGATCCAGAATCCATACCTAAGTTCGTTGCACTAGACTTGCAAAGGATACCACCTGTCTCAATAGATCATATAGATGCCGTTACACTTTTAAAAGATGTAATAAAAATTCGCAATGAATTAGCTAGTTTTCAGGAGAATTATGCTACAATATCGCAGCTACAAGAATTACAAAATGAAATACATAACATGAAGTTAATGTCACAATTAAGAGATGATGAAAATTTTCGTCATATCACTAACACGAGAAATCAAAGTAGCTTTTTATCAGACAGTGAGCCTATTATGTTATCGCATATAACTAACAGTGAAGTTGAAGGTTTAACTAAAATAACTGATTCGAACATTAATACCTGTGATAATTCGCTATATAGCTGCGCAAGTGACTCACAACTTCCTTTACGGTGCTCACCAGACTTACATATACAAGTCGCACCTATTAGAGGCAAAGAAGAACCAGTTCTAAGTATGGAGAACATAAGAGTTTCCAATGAATCTGTTTTAATGGCCACAACAGAAAAGAAGCAACCTAATACGAATGACTTACAACGCATAAGTATGGCGGATATTGTTAAGAAAAAAGTTGAATGCAGCAAAATTAAATCAAATGAAGAATGGACACTTGTCCAAAGAAAAAAGATACGTAACCGTTTTATTAGCCAAACAGGGAATGCTAAAGATAAGGACACTAAATTTAAAGCTGCTAATAAATATATACCGATGTTTATTTCTAATGTAAGTAAAGACGTAACAGAAAAGGATATTATTGAATACATAATTACTAAGACACAGGACAATGTAAAGTTGGAAAAAATATATATGAAAAAAAAACGCCCATACAATGCGTTCAAATTATTAGTACCACAATACAACTTGCAATTATACCTAAATAAAAATATATGGCCAGACGGCATAAAATTTACACAATTTATACATTTCAATAAGAGACACTTGACCGGTGAGATTGGCAGCAGTAATCAAACTTTTATAACACAAGAATGATGGAACAACGAAAAACTAAACTGATAAGCTACAATTGTAAAAATATTAAAAGAAGTAAAGAATGCATTGGTGCATTATGTAAATCTGCGGATATAGTTGCGCTACAAGAAACATGGTTGTTGCCACATGACTTACCGCTTCTTGGTGAAATAGACCATGACTTTAGTTACGCTGGAAAATCAGGAATGGACCCTTCAGAGGGCTTAATTCGTGGTAGACCATATGGCGGTGTAGCAATATTATGGCGGAAAAGTGCGTTTCAATATGTGTCAGTATTAAAGTGTAATAGTGAACGTATTATTGCTATCAAAGCCGCCATTAGTGGACAACGTGACATAGTCATTGTATGTGTATATATGCCTACTGATAATGCTGAAAACTTGCCCCTTTTTACCCAATGCTTAGCTGAATTGAATGCTATTATTGAGGATAGTAATACGGAAACTGTATTTATGTTAGGAGATTATAATGCTCACCCGTTGACACCATTCTACAATGAACTACAAAATTTTTGTGACGAAAGGCAATGGTTGTGTGCTGATATGGTCAAGCTAATAGGATCATCAGAACCTCATACTTTTGTGAGTGAGGCTCATGGTAGTAAACGATGGCTTGATCACTGTTTGGTGAGTAATTCTGCATGGGACACTATATCTAATGTTGATATACTGTATGATGTTTACTGGTCAGATCATTTTCCGTTACAAATTATATGTGACCTTGATATAATCAAGAAAAAGTTTAAACTGAATAATGAAACAAGTAATAATGTAGCTTGGGGTTTAAGAAATTCTGAGGAAATTAAAAATTATTATAAAATGTGTAACGAACAATTAAAACTCATAACTTTTCCCCCACAATGTATGCACTGTGCTGATAATATGTGTTATAATATAAATCATAGGAGTTCGTTAGATAATTTATATAATAATATTATTTGTATTCTTAAACAAGCTTCGGTTGATAGTCGACAACAAACTGTTAAATCAAATACTAGGAATAAATATGTTATGGGTTGGAACAAGTATGTGTCAGCAGCTCACAAGCAAGCTAGGCTGGATTTTCAAATGTATATATTATATGGTAAGCCAAAATGCGGACCTATTTTTGAGCAAATGGTACTGAGTCGTAAAATTTTTAAATCTAAGCTTAAATATTGTCAAAATAAGCAGGAACAATTCCAAATGGATAAGCTGGCAACACAACATAATGCTAAAGATTTTCACAAATTTTGGAAAAGCACTAAAAAACTAAATAGTAAAATATGTTTACCTGCAAGTGTTGACGGTGTCAGCGATCCATCTAGCATTGCTAATATTTTTAAAGAACAATTTAGAATAGAACCACAATTACTAACTTCTCAAGTGCTAGATGCTGAATCAATTCCAATTGATAAACCGCTCAATATTTCAAGTAAAGACGTTTCTGAGGCTATAAAAAAATATAAAAAGAGGCAAATCTCCGGGTTATGATGGACTCAGTATCGAGCACTTGCAACACGCTGGCCCGCATATAAATATATTGCTTTCTTTATTGTTTACTCTGTGTATAAGACATTCCTATTTGCCACCGGATCTGATAAAAACTGTAGTTGTACCTCTTGTAAAGAACACAACAGGTGACATTAGCGATAAAAACAACTACAGGCCGATCTCGTTAGCTACAGTAACCGCTAAAGTATTAGACAGGATTCTTGATGTACATCTCAGTAGTCGTATTTCATTGCGGGAGGCACAATTCGGATTTAGGGAAGGATTATCTACGGAAAGTGCTATTTTATCTCTAAAGTATACTGTGAACTATTATGTCACAAGAAAAACTCCTATTTATGCCTGTTTCCTAGACCTATCTAAGGCTTTTGACCTTGTATCCTATGATATGTTATGGTCTAAGCTTAAGGAGGCAGGCATATCTTCTGAAGTGATTGATATATTTTCATTTTGGTATAAGAATCAGCGGAATGTTGTAAAATGGGGTAATAATAATTCAGAAGAATATTTCCTTAAATGCGGTGTGAGACAGGGAGGACTAACTTCGCCCAGACTGTTTAATCTGTTTGTGAATAATCTAATCGATGAACTTAGCAGCATGCATACTGGTTGCCGCATTGACAACGTGACCGTTAATAATATAAGTTATGCTGATGATATGGTTCTGCTGAGTCCATCGATTGGAGGACTGAGAAAATTATTGGAAGTTTGTCAAACATACGCTGTGAGACATGGACTGAAGTACAACGAAAATAAAAGTGAGTTTCTGCTTTTTAAAGGTAACAATAAAGAACCATTGTCAGTACCACCAATACTTTTGAACGGCGTACCTCTGAAACGTGTTTCACAGTTTAAATATCTCGGTCACATTGTCACTGAATGTCTAAATGATGAGCGAGATATCGAAAGAGAACGCAGAGCATTGTCAGTTAGAGGTAATATGCTGGCACATAGATTTGCGCGATGCACCATAAATGTCAAACTCATGCTTTTCAGGGCATACTGTCAGGGATTTTACACATGTGCGCTATGGACAAATTTTATACAGAGTGCCTACAATAACTTAAGGGTCCAATACAATAACACCTTCAGGGTTTTAATGAAACTCCCACGTTTCTGTAGCGCATCTGCAATGTTTGCGAATGCTGGTGTGGATGATTTCTACGGCATTATGCGAAAAAGAAGTGCATCCATTGTGTGCAGGTTGCGAGGGAGTTCCAATGAAATCCTGAAGATGATAGCGGACAGAATGGATGGGGCGGTCTTTAACCGATATACTAATTTACATTTTGGACGCAAAATTAATGTTTATATATAATTTAAGCTTTATAGTATAGTAATTGTTATTTATCTAACGAATTAAAAATGTAAATAGATAGTTAAACTTAGTTTAATTTATGTTATTTTTTTATTTTTTTTTATGTTTTACTTTGTATGGACTAATTTGTCTGAAATAAATGATGATTATTATATATTATTATAAACATTTGCCCCCTTTTTTTTACGAGGAGTGATCCGCTTACAGATTCCCTACCGCTGGCTAGGCGGAAGGGGTATGTGGGGGTCGCCCAGCACCTGATCATAGCGGTACTGGGAATACCCACTAAAACTCCCCGGTGCCTCCTTGCCCTTTGAACGGGGTGAACCGGGCTCTGCCGAAGCAACAACTCCGATCCAAAACATTTGCCCTCGCGGGATTCGAACCCGCGACCCTTTGGTTAACACTAGACCAAACGTGTCGTCAGACAGATGTTAAAAAATTCTTATATCGTCACGGGCCACTTACTACTTTTAAAACTAATTTCACTAAGGGCCTCTATCACCATCTGTCAAGTAGGCTAACCGTCATTTAAAGTCACCGGTAACCTGGGATAATGGGACAATGGGATAATGACAATCTTTGTTTGTTAAAAGTCTCAAACATAAAAAACCGCCTAACGAAGTGGAGTTTTATGCCTAAACCGAGTGCATATTTAATTAAACATAAAATTATTTCTAAAAGTAACACTTTACTTGTAGTTGGTGAAAAAGGCCCTAAATAATATAAAAAGAATTTTGCTGTTAATTATACCATATAAAAAAATCTTTCTTTTTTAATTAGAAAATACAGACTAGCTTCTAAGTGAATCTTACTTATGAAGCACAGTATTTTTAATATTTCAGTTTAAGCTTAATATGTGAATAAGTTCAGAGTTAATACCTAGAGATGTTTATAATCAGTAACCGCAGTCGACTAAGAGCTTTGTAGTGGATTAAACCTCAAAGTTAGTTAATTACATTCTACCTACATGCCAGCATGTTTCACACGTAGTGTTGCGGTCGCCATATACAATGTGCCATTTTTATCTCTCATGCATTTGTGGCTTCTACTAACACAGAAATGGAATATTTCGTTTTAGGGAATTTAATTAAAAACATTTGAACTCGCACAAAGAAATCATAACGTTTGAACAATTCTTTTTCCATTTATCTTGAATTTTTATATCCTACTAGTATTATAAATGCGAAAACTACATACCGGATTTAGATGAAATTTTGCACACACATAGCTTATTACCTGAATTAATAAATATGATACTTTTTATCTTAGAAAAATGTTAGGTTCCTGAGGAATTGCCTAAAAAATATATAAAGTAGAGCGTCACATTCGCCGTCGTAGCGCCACAGTCGTCACACCGATAAAGACGTCAGGCGTTATTATATTTTTCGTTTTTCAATACAGACGAAGTCATGGGCAGCAGCAAGTCAGCAATGTTTCTTTCCATTGCTCTTTGGTATATTATTGAATCTTATTAGCACAAAAATAAATTAGGTTCAGTCTATGAATTCCTTAAATTTTGTCAAGTTTTACGATGCTTGTCTCTCTTTCATACCTTACGATATATCGCACCTTCGGTAAGACAAGGGCATATCTTACAAAAAATTGTAAAATGAGTTTTTTATTTATGTTAAGGTTGACAAACAGGCTGACGGTCCACTTGATGGTAGGTGGCTACCGTCGCCTATAACACAAGTAACGCCATAAGTGCTACAAGTGCGCTGCCAAATGGGGTAATGGGCTCTGGCATCCCTTACTCACTCACTGAAACACAACAGCACAAATTAAATAATTAAAAATTTTATGTTAATAAATTAATAATTAATTAATTTTAATTATTTAGTTAAATTTGCAGAAGTGTGGGGCTTATACTGAATGCAAAAAAAAATAAACTTTAAATGGCTCTCCTGTAAAATTAAAAAAGTGCAGTTATGCCCTTGTCTTGCCGAAGGTGCGAATATATTGGCTTATATTTATTGTTAACGGTGTGAGAGTCATCCACTTGAAATCTGTACTACTTACACGGATCGCCAACAGTTCTTACTAATTCAGCGTTTTGGCATCGTCGCCAACAAGTAGACTACACGGCGACCGTTGCTTTTAATATGTACGATTTATTGTCTACACGTGCTTACTGCAGTTTTGTTTATATGGGATTATGAGAAGGTTGCAAGCGCACTGCGTTCCCTACTGGCAAATGGCCCGGGCTGTTGCAGCGGAAATTTTATTTTACTGACCAACTCTTAATAACGATAATAACATTTTGTTGCCTAGTAAACTTTTTTCTTAAAAATTCGAAAAAGCGACGGATCGGACGAAACTTAAAATATTTTGATTAATTAAACAAATTTTCATAGAACAATATTTAAGAAATTGGAAACTAAATACCTAAGTTTTACCGAGTTTCGGTTTACTAACTGTTAAAGTTTTTATAATTACATTTTCCTTAATTGAAAGATTTGAATTAATTAAAGTAAAATTTTAATTTTTGCCTTATATAAGATCTTAAATAACAAAGATAGAATTCTATCTGATATATTTTTTAATATAACTCTTTTTAACAACAAAAAAACCGACTTCAAACCGTCTTTCCTTGGTCTTTTCTCATGGATGCCATTGTCAGAACTGGACCAAATTGAAATGGGACCACACGGGAAGCACCAGCTTTCAAATAAAAAAATAATCATCAAAATTGTTTCACCCAGTCGAAAGTTATGAGGTAACAAACATAAAAAAAACATACGCGTCGAATTGAGAACCTCTTCCTTTTTTGAAAGTCGGTTGAAAAGACGACTGGCGGTGTAAGCCTGTCTCCTACCAACTGCGGCTGAAATCCAACGAATTTCTAGCGAGGCCGTAGACGGGCTACGCGGCTACGCGGTCGCGTAGCAGTCGTAGCACAAGCAACACGCGAACTGAGAAAGGATAAACATTCCTTATGCTGGTTTCAGTGCTCTCCTGACGGTCAGTACTGATGATATGCACTCCTGACCGTGCGACCGACGCGCTTGTCATTCGTATGAAAGTCGTTACAGAGCTCGCCTGACCGTACGCACGCGTATTGACACCGCGTTCGGTGGTGCGTATCGTTAGGCCTGACCGTCAGGGGAGCACTGAAACCGGCATACTAATATTATAAACGTGAATGTTTGTTTGTTACGCTTTCACGCAAAAATAACTGAACCGATCACCATGAAATTTTGCATACACGTTGTCTTAGACACCAGAAAAGACATAGGGTATATTTCATCCAGGAAAAAAGTACTGTTCCCGAGGGATTATCTAAAATATAAAACTGTAACTAACGCTTGGCAATAGCAGCAAGGCGTCAAGCGTTACAATTGCTTTTATATTTTTAATAATGTAAGAAAAATATGGACACATTTTTTTAAAGAAATCCAGGAAAGCTAAACCTTTTTTGCTTAAAATTTAATCTTACAATACAAGTTTCAACCGTTGAAATGAAAATATTAAAAAACTGCGATGCCTTGATCTCTAAGAAAAACTAATTGAACTCCTTTGTGATGTCATAAAAAAATAAATGACGATTAATTAAGGGAGATTGTCATTATTCGAATAACGATAATGACAAATCAATATCTAATGATCGGTTGCACTGACAGGCCTTTTAGGAGTAATACCCGAATCGAGTTCCATTAAAACAAAAGAACTTCCAACAACTAATCAGATACGAAACCCATTAGGGTTGAAAGAAAGGCACGATTTTAATCGAATAGTCATCTATCAAAAGTGTCCTTGCCGACTGTCAAAGAAAAAGTTATATCCGGTGAGGAAATCAACTTAGTTATCAGGAGTCGATTGCCTAAATCTTATCCCATATCATAAGCGGAAGCGAATTAGGATTTGCCGCATCTCTGTTTGTCTGTCTGTTATCTTTTCACGCCTAAACAACTCTACCGATTGTGGTTGAGGGTTAGAAGGCGCTGATGATGAGGACAGAAGAACGACCGTGCATTGGCCTTGAGAACTTTGGCGTGACTGTCGCAAGCGTCGCCGATCGATTCCCGCGCGCGCCGCTTACGGTTGTGTGTGCGTATATGTTATGTAGGCACAGATGTGTGCGTGCGCATCGATTAATTATTGACGCGCGCTAGATCGTCTGTCCGGCAGTTACAATTTAAAATACATACCTTACGCCACACCGATTATCGTGAAATGTTGCATACACGTTGTATTATCTACAACAATGAATAAAACTGAAGAGTTTGTTTGGTTGTACGCGCTAATCTCAGGAACTACTGGTTCGAATTGAATTATACTTTTGTGTTGGATGATCCATTTATCGAGGAAGACTATAGGCTATAAAGAACGCGGACGAAGTCGCGGGCACCAGCTAGTATATTATTTATAACGTCCTGAAATTCTACTCTAACTATTGGTTTTTTAAATCGGTTGAGTTAGTTTTGAAGATTACCTGCTCTACACACAAACATACTCAAATATACAAATTTCACCTCTTTATAACATTACTATAGATATAACAAATGTTAGTAACTCTTTACAATATTAATATAGTATAGTTCTTTATAATATCAATTGAAAATTTAACATTTACGTAATTATAATAGTTCTTGTAACTTATGGCCCATAATGGTTTTAGGGGGTTACCAGAAATAGGAAATGAAAGTGAGGATGTTGAAGCGGATGTTGGCTCTAGCACAATCGCCCGCCAAAATGATTGGTGTGCGCCGGATATGGCGTTGGTGTCCGCCTTTTTATATCTATAACAAATACAGTTTGACACCAACTGGTGCTATTTTTTCAACCGACTTCCAAAAAAGCAGGACGTTTTTTATGACGAGCCCGTTGGACGAGTGGTAAGGGTGCTTGCCTAATGTCTCAGGGGCCCCGGGTTCGATTCCCGGCGGGGTAAAATTGATTCTGGTCTGGATTTGAAAAGTGGTAGGGCACACTGCGTTTCGCAGTCATTTGGGCAGCCCGTCTGGCGGCAGTAACCACCACCTTACAGAATACCACCGTGAAATAACAACATTATGTGTTTCGGTGAGTGAGTAAGGGATGCCAGAGCCCTTTACCCCATCCCTCCCTTATCCCTTATCCTTAAACCTTCTATGGTCGGCAGCGCACCATAGAAGGATTAAGGACAAGGAGCGAATCAAATATTGAATCAAAATATCGACCGTCAAAATCAAAAATTCGGAAAAATATACAATTTCTTTTTTCACTATTTCGGCAATAACTTTTTTGGTTTTTGACTTTTTCGAAAAATTCTTTTTGTATCTTACAGTCCCCATGAATACGCGTCTTTTGAACCCCTTTTGAATATCATATCTTTACAACTCTCTGGGATATAAGGGGATCGCACTTTTTCGTGAAATCGGGGCCTATCGGGACTGAAGCAAACGAAAAGACATTTCCAATGTCAAAACAAATCCAATCAGAAATATTAAAAAACAGCATAACATAAAAAAATGTTCAATTACTTGACCCCCAGAGTTTATTCCCGGTTGCTGAATTTCTAACGGCATCAATTTAACTTGCCAAATGATGCTGGAAACGGCCATCCTCAGGGGACAGGAGTCCACAAAAAATCTCAACCAAAAAATTTTGTTTGTTTTTTTTTTCGTTGTATTCAATTAATATAATACCTATATTTCAAAAAGTAACAGGAAATTTTAGAACTTTCTACATGTATGAAATTTGGGTATTATTTAATTAAGATTAACTGTTTGCTGCGTGCGGTAGTAAATCAATATATTATAATAATTATCATCAATACAATACTAATAATAAATCTGTAAATGTAAGTATTGTATGTATGTATGTATGTTGCTCCATAACTCTAAGAGTTACTGATTTTCATAAAACTTGGTAGATAAATGAACCGATCACCATGAAATATTGAATACACGTTGTCTGTGACACCAGAGAGGACATAGGGTACCTTTAATAGGACATAGGGACATCAGCTATAGTTAACTATAAATTCGAATTTTTGTTTAAAAAACTTCTATTAAGGAAATTTCTAAATTTCCTTTTCTATTTAGAAACTGCTCAAAGGGAAGGGCAAAAAGCCGCGTGTGGTACCGAGCTTTAGGAGAAGCTCAACATTAGAGAGACTAATGCTGATAATAATGACAAAATCTTGATGAAAAAAATTCTATTAAATACAACCAATAAATAAATGGGTGTTCATAATAATAAGTGTTTCAATTCGACATCACCCAACCCCCAAACCCCAAACAAAAACAATGTTTCTCGTGTTTCTAGGTGACGTTGCCACCTAACTTTAAGTGGAATGTCAGCTTGGCTGTCTCTTTGCATCATGAAAATTATTCATATTACAGTTTGACTGTTTTGGACTTGATTCGATTGACTAATTTTTGGAAAAATATCTGCTATATCTGATATCTAGGTATCTGCTTCTTTATATTTTAATTTTAATCTTTTGTGTTTTATATAATTACACGACTTCGTCCGCGTAATTTTATAAAATACTAGCTGCTGCTCGCGACTTCGTCCGCGTAGAAAAGTATAAAACGCCATCTACCGTATTTTGTATAGATGGCGCTATCTCCCGGGCCAAGCCGCTAGTATTTACTTTTATTTTAGATTTCCCGTAGGAATGAAGCATTTCGCTGCGGTAAAAAGTATCCTATGTTCATCACAAATGTTCAACAAAATGTCGGCTTCTAATGGTAAAAGAATTTTTCAAATCGGTCCAGTAGTTTCGGAGCCTATTCTATACAAACAAACAAACGAACAATCAAATCTTTCCTCTTTATAATATTAGTATAGATATCCTGTCTTTTAAATTGGACCAAATTACAAATTTTATATTACTACTATTTTTAAAACTGATACTAGTAAAATCATTACAGAAGATCAAAACATTTGTAAATGAGAAAAATATTCATATTATATTGCAACAACGTTATTTTACTAACTCTTTCATATTAAATCAACTCGTTATCAAATGTTTCAGACAATGAAGCCGTATTGCGAAATCTGGCAACGCACTGACTCGATATGCACATCCGGGTCGGATGCGCCATCTGCACGCAAACGTACTCGTGCCAATTGCATTATTGTCTGCACTTTGGCTTACATTTATTGTTGCGTTATGGGGCTGCATGTTTTTAGCTTAACTATTCCATAAATTTAACACGACTACATGACGATTTTAGACTTTCAAAGCTAGTACAGGGGTCCTAGACAAAGTGACATGACGAAGACGATAACGAAGTTCGAAAACAACAAAATGTATGGCATTGACATAATGCCTTCGTTAAGTCACGTGATACTTCCCATACATTTTGTTGTATTCGAACTTCGTTATCGTCTTCGTCATGTCACTTTGTCTAGGGCCCCTGGTCTGGATTTGGAAAGCAGTGGCAGGAAACACTGCATTTCGCAGACATTTGAGTGGCCCATCTGACGGACCACCCTGAAATATTAGCATGTGTGCTGTTTCCCTATCTCTTCCTATGGTCACACTACGGATTATTAAAAAGTACATCTGACAACACAGGCCCCGTGATTGTCAAAATTTTACATAGTGTTGGAAATTGTTTTTCGCATTCATCTTTTTTGCGCCCCTTGCCACTTGGTGCTACTTGGTATATAGCCTACGCTTACTTACACCGACTCTGCTGACCAATATCAAATTTTAACATAAGTACTTATTATTAAACGGTATTATGAATAATTTTGAAAAATGAAAATATCAAAAAATATTTTAAAAACTAAATAAGTATATTAGGAAGGGACTCTTCCTAATATACTTTTTTTTATGTTAAGGTCGACAGACAGGCTGACGGTCCACTTAATGGTAGGTGGCTACCGTCGCCTATAACACAAGCAACGCCATAAGTGCTACAAGTGCGCTGCCGACCGTACAAGGATTAAGGATAAGGGATAAGGGAGGGATGGGGTAATGGGCTCTGGCATCCCTTACTCACTCACCGAAACACAACAGCACATAATGCTGCTATTTCACGGTGGTATTCTGTAAGGTGGTGGTTATTGCCGCCAGACGGCATACTTATTTTGTTTTTAAAATATTTTTTGATTTGTCTCTTCTCACAATAACAGCAGTCTAACGCTCCACTTGACGGTAAGTGGCTATCATAAGCTAAAGTCATTAATTCCACCATCATAGTTCACCAGAACTTTAAAGCCATTACATCTGAATATAAGCTAAATATATTTACTAATTACTTACTTTAGTACTCCATAATTTATAACCAGCTGTAATGATGAAGAGGCATACAATTTTCAACATCCAGAAGCGACGCGTCACATTTGAATACGAATGGACCAGCATCTGCGACTGTTTCACACAAAAACCTACATTCATTTGCAGTTCAAAATCAAAAGTGTAGCCTGAAATCGACTCTAACTCCGTTGAATAAGACTTCAAGTTTATTTGAGGACAGAAAGCAGCTATGCACAGAGACCACTCTACAAGGTAAAATCTAGTGTGAAAATGCAAAGTTTTGGGGCAAAAGCTCGGTTTTCCACGCGAATAGGTAACACGGAGCGAGATATCAGCAACCTTTCGAAATTATCAGTGAAAGAACTTTTGTGCTGAGAATGTTGTTGAGCAAAGGGCTTTTTAAACAAAGCTCCGAACATTCTTTCAAATGTAATCACACACTTTTCTGTGAAGTTATTTATTGTTGTGTAATTTTATTCCAAATACAAATGTAACTTTTAACATTTAAAAAAAGAATTATAATATACTAGTTACATGCTTCCGGGTTTCCCCGGGTTCACAATAAAAACTATCCTATCTTTTAAGTTGGACTAAATTACACATAGTTACGAAGTTTTATCAAAATCGGTTTCGTAGTTTAGAAGTTAGACACGTAATTTTTATATATACAAGGATTTTAAATTTCTGCTCTAAATTTAGATTATATAATATAACTTTTTTAGGTTGTGCCCCTGAAACCTCCTGAATTTTAGGTGTATATATTCTGTTATCTAGTAGATCGTTAGCCTGTTTGATGCTTTTATAAAAAAGAACTAAGTATGTCTATAACAATTTCTAGTCTAAATAATGCAAAACAATTAAAACAAAATGGTGCAAACATTTCTAAAAAACCGCTTAATCAAACAAATATTTAAATTAAACAGAAAATTGATGGTATCCTTAAAAATATTTTAAAGCTGATAGCATCAAATATTGAAATGGATACGGCAAAAGCTGTAATTGCGAATTTCAATTTTCATTAAACTTTAAAATTCGTACAGTGATCGTCGGCAAATTGCGGCTGAGATTCTGACCAATTGCAATTAGCTAATGGACGCCGCCGGAATCAATGAAAGCCAGTGGTTTTCGGGCGACAAAGAACGATTTTTACAATTCCCTTTCTAGTAGTGCTCTAGTAGGTCCTTCTAGCAGGCCTCCTTTCTAGTAGTCAACTACTTACGTGATAGAAATTAGCTGCATATACGGACCTAAATATATACATATATAAAATATGTAAATGTATAAAAATAACAATTGTATACAGCATTCGCAGTTTCCCTGGAAAATATGTTGCAGTAATGGCAGGTTTGCTATCAGCTACTGTATAGTTTGGTTACAACACCACCTTACAACCCTTACAGAAGACCATCACTACCATCATAGTACGTGTGTTGCTGTGTTTTGGTGAGTAACAAATGTCACAGAGATCTGTTATCCTTTATTCAAACAAGATCGACATCGCAGCTTCCAACTTGTTAATTGGAGAAGCCATTTACCATTAATTGTACAGTAAGCTTACTTATTTATTTTATTTTGAATATAAACCCTGAAGCAAAACAAAATAACATACAGTAGATACAGTATTACGTATGACTTACATTGCCAATTACAGGGTTTCATTGTGTAGAACATAAAATACTTTGTGTGTGTGTGTGTGTGTTTATTTATTTATGTCTTATTCACGACGCTGCGCTTGAAAGATAGTTTTTGGAGGTGGAAGATGTCCAAGTGTGTGAACTCTGACCTCTTGGCCCTTACTTAAAAAAATGAAACATACTTTTATGAACAGGAATTAATTGAGATGTTTAATCTTAAAATTACATCTATTGTAACAGTTACTAGCTGTAGGTATAAAATAAATGTACAATGTAAAGTGTCTACGAGCTGAAGACACTGCAAACATACTGCAAATTAATCACTTGTTGGCACTTGTACAATGCCATCAATCGTGGGGAACTTTTCGCTTCATTTGAATAGCCAGCCGGAATGAATGTTGTCCAGCCAGCGTTGATCCGCATCCTTCGTAGCAAACATCTTATTGGATGTAAAAATCCACCACGGTTTGAGATCAAAATATGTTGGTGATGCCATTCAAACGCCATTTGCCATATGTTTCGTTTGTCCAAGTAACTGATGGCAGTCGTAAACGGTCATTAGACACGCGTTTAGATTTACTGGTTTTTCACATGCCTGGCTTGATGGATAAATACTCGAAATCAAGACAAGTGGCATAGATAGACTGACCATGAACGCAATTTGAGATCTAGGTCCAAAGCAAAACTATTAGTATTTGTAGTAGATTGATGGGTCTAATGCTTCCGCATTGGACCCATCAATCTACTACTTACTATTAGGTGTAAAACATGTGTTGGTGTCAAATATTTATCTATATATTTTCTTATTATTAATTACTAGATTGGTTCATTATTTTAGTCAGTTATTCATTTATCTATGTAAACTTTCACAAGTATCTACACTCTTGCTAGTTCGGAAAGCTATTTCTATTGACAAAAATCGGAAAACTCTATAACATAATAATTATATAATGATAAATACACGTCAAATGTCAAGTCTGATCAATCCATCAATACTAATAATAAATCTGTAAGTGTAGGTATTGTAAGTTCCTCCATAGCTCTTAAACGAATTTACTAATTTTCATGAAACTTGGTAGATAAACATTTAGACGTACGGGACACAGGAAGTCGGAGGCACCAACTAGTTATTACTAAAAACAAAGCCTTTCCAGGCTTCAAGAATCCTTTTCATATGATAAATAATTATAATTTAAGTAATATTTAGGAAATAAATGCGCTGACTATTGTTTGAACAAAATATGTCGGAACCAAAACAAAAACTTATACTCCTATCAGCGGTTATGTACTAAATTATACACACGTATCTATTTTTTAAATAAAGTTGCTATATTAAAGTTACATTTGAGTTCATTAAAGTTCATTTAATTGCTTCATTAGTACAATCAAATAGTTTTTGGTGTTTTGAATATGGTCCTTCGAGCTTGATAATGCATTCAATTGCTTTACGATTTACCTTAGACTGTTGGTTTATAAAATCAAAAATATATACGAGTTTTGCATCAAGGACTTTTTGTTTGAAAAATATTTGATAATTATATTTGTACATCAACTTCAATGCCAAGGGTTCGTACAAAGGTGCGATATATCTGACGAAGCGCACTTATCCCTCCCAACTGAGCTCAGCTATCACTCAAACACGAAAAGGAAAAAAGTTATTGTCCCTTTTTGTTAGTAACAAATACTCTTAAAATAAACTTTCGTCCAATCTGTTTGTGGAGTAGAGACGCAGGTGACCGGACGGCGGCGGCGGATCTGACGACAAATCGTCAAATAATCCGGTACCCGCGTCACGCGTGACGTGACCCGTCCACTGAAATTTGTCACTCCTCCGCGAAAGATTTACCCTTCAACCGCTCCATTTTATGTGACCTCTGTTTTGTGTTACATTTTCGTAACAATACATACTTTATGCTATTGAACAAAGGCATAAAGTATGTCACTATCAGCATTATATAACACGTATACGTCTGCTGACATATCAGTCAATCAGATGTAATTGATGATACGGCAAAGTAGAAGGCATGGTTGAAACTCCCCGTGAGTGGACACGTAGGGCGGAGAACCGAATGTAGTGGCACTCAATAATAAATAATACATAGGTAGGTATATCAAACAAGATCAAATCATCACATATTAAGTACCTCTATAGTGAAGATATAGATACCTCTATATCTTCCAAGATAATGTCGTGAAATGGTGACAAGCTGTGCCACCATTTCACGACATTATCTCGGTAATCCTTCAATGCAAGAAGCATTTCGGATTTTCTGGGTAGTATAACTTGCACAAGGTCAAATTGAAGGTCAATTCATATAACTTTTAGCAATATTTTGCTTGAGTTGGCCATGAATAGCTATTATCTAACATACTCGTAGATATCTACCCTTTCAGTGGCTTACTACGCTCTAATAAACTCTGTCTGTCGAAAACATTTCAAATGTAAGAATTATCCAATTGGATATTTTACTATAATATGTCTGCAATGACAAGACCCTAACCTAAAGTAAAATTCAATTCGCAATTCTACCACAGTAGCACTACCATGAGTTTATGACGACCGAAATCGCCAGCAAGAGATGAGCGAGAACGTAAAATATTTGTATGAAAAATTGTGCAGCGCCTCTAGAGGTCACTTAAAGAACTAAAACCTAGTTGCATGAGGGAAAAACCTATTGAAAGTAGTGACATTTCTATACAAAATCGGTACCATGAGTTACAAATTTGACTGATGCTCTCGAGAAATACCGTAACGTTAGTAGTTAAATCATTCACTACTACATTGAAGGGTGAAAGGTACGTTATCGACAGAAGTAAACTAACGTAAGATTTCGATAGCAACTCATGGTAGTGCTACAGAGCTCTATTGGGGAGTCATGAAATCATAACATACATATAAAATTACCTTCGGCAGACTGCTGAGTGGTTCACACAGTGTTAACAGTTGCATTATGAAAGTAGGGCCGTTAAAACACAGTAACGAGTGTAAACCTCAGAAAAAGCAATTTTCTTCACCTTGCGAAAGGCCGGCAATTTTGCAGCCAATGGAAATTTATATCGGTATGTTTCTACGTCGAACCACTTTTATTACAGTTTTATAGCTTTTAAGTTGATAGATGTTTTCATAGTGTCTGCGGAAGGTTCTATATTACGGCGAACAACTTTATTAACCTAACTTTCAATGGAGGTTAATAGGGGATGTTAAGTTTAATATTGAATGAATTGTTTTTAAGGGATATAAATGCTTTGTGTATACATACACATATCATTTTTATATGGATTTTCATAAAAAAAATTAACGCCTATACACAAAACGTATTTGTGTGTATACTTAAATACATAGACCTACATGGACACTTAAATTAGTATTTTCTAAGTATTCAGTAAGTAATAAAGTTCACCTTTTACGGTAGCCATTTTTACCTTTCTCCATAAAAACGGTTGCAAAAGTACTTCCTACCAATTAAAACTTTTCTTCTTATCTTAATAGGCCGGCTATTTACAAATGTTGATTCTTAGCTACCTGATTCCTGTTTACATTCAGTATCTGCATTAATCCACTTCTTTTAAGAAATTTAAAACTCGGGAAATTCTGCTATTGTAATTTAAACGCTTACAGTAGCCGAAATGAGTTCAAATTCGAGTAACACTTGAAAAGATTTTCTGATTTTGTATATACTGCTTTCTGTGGCTAGAGTCATTCAAATATCTTTATGCTGATTTCTTTTTTATTATGAGGCAGTAAAGTCGAGAATTTGTTGACAAATATTTTTCCAACGTACAAATATAAAATTGTAAGCAATCATCCCCAGTTAAATGTTTTGTTTAGTTTATCTAAACAGGCTCTTACAAAGTTGTTCTCGATTACTCTTTTACCGCTTTTTGTATTGCCTCAGCTGTAATATTACGGTAATAAGTACTCTGCGATAAAATAAATAACTTCCCTGTTAACTTCTCGTAGTATATTACATTTTCGACATCCAATAAAGAGTCCTATCTTTATTGTATAAATAAAATAGATAATTTGTCTTATGTAAGCTATATTTTTATACTAAATGGGGATTAAAGTGAAAGTTCACAGAATTGAATCATTCCATAAAATATACTAGCTATTGTCTGTGTCTTTGCAAGCGTAAAGAGTAAAAAAGCAGTAGTATATCAAAACAATGTTTTGAATTTTAAAATAAAATCTTGAAAAAACATGTATTGTGTAATATACACCGCTAATTGCTAATGCGCAGGAATCTTGTCGCTTTAGCATTAACGCCCAAGTAACACAGAATGGCTGAATATTCTTTGCCGTTATCAGCCGTTATCCAAGCAATTTGGGCACAAAATAAATTGCTTTAAGCTGTATAGTAGCAACATAATAGCTGAATAGTAGCTGAATAAGCAACAAGAAGCCCATAATAGCCCATAGTGTTATAATAGCCCAAAAATCATTCAATACAGCAATTGCCTATCTTGTCAGCTCTAATACCCTTATAACAAAGCTTTAAACTGAATAGTTTGTGAATTTCATACTGTTATCTGGCCTAAGTGTTGCCTGGGCGTGACGTCATCCGCACCTAAAAAGTCACGGGTTGGTCACTGCCAGTATTGCTAAGGGTACTAAGTGGATCATGAGATTACGTCAGCAAAATGGCGGCCATCTATTTGAAATAAGAATGGTCTTCTTTGAGTAGATTAATTGGTAACTTACTTCATAGGACTACGTTTTTGTTTAAACGTCCTAATCTCTATAATTACCAAACTTATTTAGGAAAATTCCTTTTGAATTCTTCTTAAAACCTTCTTAAAACACATTACGTCTACGTATAATATAGGAAAACATAGACAGGCTGTACATATAATATATATATATATATATATATATATATATATATAATATAGGCTGTACATATACATATAATATAGGCATATAATATACATATAATATAGGCTGTACATACATATAATATAGGAAAACATAGACAGACAGTACATTACCACCAAGTTTACAGTCCGCTTGCCTGTCGACCTTTACATAAAATAAAATATAAAACAGAATCTGAAACTAGATTAAAATTTTATTGTTACGAGTTAGGCTAATATTCAAACTGAATATCACCAGATTAGCTCTACGCTATGCTAGCCATAGTCGTATGAATAATTCCGTGATAATGTGTATGACGCAACACACTCCTGTCTGACACTAACGACATAGCTTTTTGTCACACAGTGCGTAACTAACTTAACAATTTCGGATTTCCAGCATTGTGTAGTAGGTACTAGGTACATATTTGTATATACCTATAAGGTAATATTTCTTCCCTGTGCCTGAAATTCATATCACCCCAACTTATTTTTCAGTATAATAAATTCGTCACTCTATGACGTCACAGCTAGGGGCGATTAAACCGCGTTTTCAAAAATATATTATTTGTTTCTAAAATATATTTTTGTTTTACCAAAAATTAACTATAGTTGCAACTAGCTTTGCTTCTGGCTTTGCACGGTGAATAAGTGGGATGATTACGTTATAAAATAAAACCTATGTTACAAAAATCAAAATTGTACTTAGTAGTTTGGACTCTCCTTAGTCAGTCAGGAGAAACGATTTTATAACTTTAAATTAAAACAATAATTTACAATAACAATTATTAGCATTATAATGATCATTATTAGCAGAATTAAATAGTTTTTTTTGTTTTTTAATATCCAACCTATTAAAAAAATTGAAACAAATAAAAAGAAAATGCTTGCATTTATAATTTTTTTCCTGTAGTTTTCTACATCTATAGACGGATAGGTACATTTTTTTATTCATAAAGCGTTAATTCGACAATATTGTGTCGACAATATAATGACCTCCCGCTTAAGCATAGTGGTAAAGTTGACATATTCCAAAATAGTTTAACTAAGTTCAAGAAGCATATAATGGCCATTGTGGCAGCGAGTGTCATTAATTCAAATAGATATGTGTATATGTATGTACACGTGTGTGTATATGCATATATGTGCACATGAATGTATGGTATAAATATACTCATACTCAATCTCAATAGGTACTATTTTGTTGCACTCATATTTAATTTTACAATATCTGTTTTGTTGTGACTTTGTGGAGACGTTCTCTTTTGCAAACGGCTAAGCTTGCTCTTGTATGAAAGTGCGTCTCTTTTCTTTTCTTTTCTTTTGTTTCCTTCTTTTGTCATAATCATTTATGTAATTCAATGTAGTTGTCAGTGTCCTGTTTTGATTTTTTGATTATTTTGATCATAAGTGGATGAATGTAGACATTTTTTTATTAATAATATAACCTTTATGTAAAGGTTAGTATGCCTACCTTTACAAGCAACGCCTTAGTATATGAATTATTATAGGAAATGGGCTCTGACATCTTTTACTCACTCACCGAAACAGAACTGCACATGTTCCATTATTTCACGGTGGTCTTCGGTAAGAGGAAGTTTACTGCTGCCAGCTTCAACTGCATAGCTTCTAGCTACATATCCAAATATTATGTTACTATAGTTTAAAAGCTTCAACTACACATCCAAATATGTTACGATCTTTTATAAACACCCAGTATAAAGTGTAATGGACCGCCTTGACTCCACAGAATTTCTAGATTCAAAGGTCTCGACTTCTCCTTCATTTGGGACGATTTTACACAGCATTTTCACAGCAAATTGCGCAAAATTGCGCTTTAGTGCAACCGTCGCGAATGTATTGTTCTGGTGTTTTAACATTTTGCGGTTTTAACAGTTTGAACGTATCGCTTGTTTCAGTTGGTTTCTGTGTAAAATAATTGTGGCTTGTAAATTTGTCGGTATTAATGAATTACGTATATATAAACTTAAACAGAAGGATGCAAAAGAAATAAGTCAGGATTTTGGTTTAGTTATCTTAGCCCTTTTCGTATCTGGTTATGAAAAATGACTGTGAATGTGGCTGAAGGGAAAATAACTTGTACCAGACTACTTTGACAGTCAAGTGTGGAGGCGGAAGAGTTAAAATTGTAAAAAATATGGTAGACAAAACAAAATGTTAGATAAAGGGCCACAAAACAAAATTACATTTTTTACAGGAGCTAATCGAAAAAAAAAAATTGTCTATTTTCTTTTCTTATTAGATATTTTGAATATATAAAAATTATCAAAATATACTAAATATGGAATAAAACAACCATAAATCTTTTTGCAACATACAATATGAAGGATTGTGATTGTATTTTTGCAATAAAAATAATTTTGGATTTTTTTGTTTTATGGCCCTTTAAGTTTTTAAGCAGCTAAGTATATGTAAAAAATTAAATAACAATTTTTGTACGCCCTTTATAAACCTCTAAGTAATATATATTATATACGATCTAGGAAAACTTTATTTATTTCTTGCTAATTAACATGTTTAATGTATACATACATACTTATTATACAAATTAATTTGTACTCGATAATTTAAGCGTTCATACGAATAACCTTTTGAACATTAACTCTTTCAAAAGGTTTGGTTATCGGCAAAAAATAATACAATATTTAATATTCATTGAAATGTAAACTAGCGAATTTATCGCTTAACTCAACGAATGCACATTTTCATAATGCCCGTTGAAATTATTTATTTACTGGCTGGTGCCCGCGACTTCGTCCGCGTTGAATAATAGATGTGTAAGTATTTGCATGTATGTTTCCTCCATAACTCTTAAACGAATTAACTGATTTTCATGAAAGTTAGTATTTAGACTTACGGGATCAGGGTAGGCTATTTTTTTTCTTTTTCAACGCAGACGAAGTCGCAGGTACCAGATAGTACTAAATATAAGTAATTTATATAAAAGCGTCTCTTGATACTCGTCGTATAAGAGCGATAAATATGTCAAGCGTTATATTAGATACTAGCTGGTGCTCGCGACTTCGTCCGCGTTGAAAAGTATAAAACGCCATCTAAGGTGGAATGTATCGCTAAAAATATCACCAAGCAGTTGTCATGTTAGTCGCTTCACCGATTCTGGATAGATGGCGCTGTCAAGTGTATCTTGGGCCAAGCCGCTAGTATTTACTTTTATTTTAGATTTCCCGTAGGAATGAAGCATTTTCCCGCTGTAAAAAGTAGCCTATGTTCATCAGGGATAATGTCGGCTTCTAATGGTAAAAGAATTTTTCAAATCGGTCCAGTAGTTTCGGAGCCTATTCTATACAAACAAACAAACAATCAAATCTTTTCTCTTTATAATATTAGTATAGATTCATATCTAAAATTAAATTGTTTTTTATTTATTTAAAATCTTATCATAATCGTTATTTAGAAGTGAAGTAGGTATAATACAACGTCGTGGGTTCTGTAGATAACAATACGTACTACCTACAACGCGAAGAGGATTCAGAATGATAAATCTACATGCTATGAGAACTCATTTGTAATTTTTCACGAGACATCGTTCTATATGGGCTCATAATTCATCGATAAAAGCATCTAGTTTTTCGAATGCCTCCCTAATTTTGTTCTATGTAATGTTCTATGTAATTGAATTACATAGAACAAAATTTAAAAAATATTGTAATTTAAGTTAGACTTGGTTGCTTTAATCTATTATTTCAAAATTTAACTATCACTTCAAAGAGTACGAAAAACTACGTAGCAAAGAAATAGGTCAGTTCGCGACTAAGGCACAAAAAACTTTAATATATCTGTTGGAAACTTTTTCTATTTTGGGACACAAAACTAACGTACCGGCACATTTCTGGTGGTCTGATCCGATTTTATGTGCAGAAATTACGAATCGAATTTTCGGCTCATTTGTTAGTAAAATATTTCAAACTCCTATATTGCATACACATTCGAAAGTTCGTGGGTCAGTCACGAAATAGACCCCTGCGAAACTTAAGCTCGCCTTTAACACCCCCGGAGTATCGTAACCAATGTCATGGACTATTAAATAATTCTTTGGACATTCATTTATAAGCTTGCGGGAATCTAAAAAATAGAAAATGAAAACATTTGCCTACTTATTTGTTAACATTCAAATACAAAAGAGGAGTTTAGTAGTGTCAAGAGCACAAAATTAGACAATTTGTTTGAAAATCGATGACTTGAAAACATTAAACGACTATAATTGTGGAATAATCGCAAGTGCTGTTGTGTTCCAACTAGAGTGTAAACGACGTTAGAGCCTATTTTCCTATCCCTTTAAACCTACTAAGGTTTTACTAATCTACTAAGATTTGCTGCAAAATACCCTTTTATCCCAAAAATTCTATAAAAAATGTCCTTTCGAAATACCCTTTTAGAAACAATATTGATAATAAATCTAATGAGAACCTCTTGAGGTGTTGGTGAAGCTCTTCACTATAAGACGTTCGCCGAGACGATTATCGAGACATTGATAGTCGAATCGACAACCTACATTATGTCACTTGGTAGACCAAATCTAGTAAAATAGTAAAACAGTTAAGAAGACCAATGAAAAATATTCAACATTATAGTATATATTAGGCACTGTTTGTTATCTTCACTGCCTAGGAATCCAGTTAGAATGAGAAGGTATAGGCTGGACCGAGGAAATTATCGCAAAGTCCAACTGGCAACTTTAGCTGCACCTATAAGTTGGATCGCCAGCGGTTTGCTTTGAAACGGATAGTTTCCTTTGTGGCACTGTTAGATTGAATACACTTTGTGAACTGTTCTCGGTTTACATAACATGTCCAATTAGGTACATACCGAGAAACATACTGCCAAACATGCTTGGACGTGTATTGCGCATTTATTTATTTATTTATTTATTATACAAGGCCCCCAACGAGGCAGGCATCTAAATAAAACACAGTTCAAAGTAATGAGCTCAAGGCGGATGCAGCCGCAATTATAGGAAGCTCAACATGCACCAATAAAAGCTACAAGCAACATCCCATGTACCTATACCTACTATACTATATTATACCCAAATCTAATCTAATATCTCCTAAATCTAAATTAATAATTGAAATATATATAGTATTTAATAATACTATTGTTACATTACATGTCACGTCCATCAAATAAAAAGTAATCAAATAAAGTCAAAAACAATCACACAAATAAAATTAAAATGTCAGATGTCGGACCACGGACGAGGATGACTCTCTTAATTTTCGAGGATGTATCGAGGGTCTATCTCGTGCTTTAGGGAGTTCGCATGACGCATGACATTTCAAATGGGAAACTAAAAACCGCTCGAACATAGTCTTTAGCTAACCTTACGAAATCAAAAGATAAGGGGTGGAGCTGATTGATGTCATGGCACGGTACGGCATAGCAATGGTTTTTTTTTTTTGTCCCTGGCTTCGAACGGGTTAAAAAAAGACTCTTAAGTTAAACCATATTATTAATAACACATAGTTACAAAGTTTTATCAAAATCGGTTAAGTAGTTTAGAAGTTCATTGGCGTCAAGCATGTGACACATTTTTTTATATATTGCAATGATTTTAGGACATTCAAACGTACAATAATTATTTATACATAAAATAAAAATAAAAATATTATATTAAAATATAAATATAAAAACTTATGAAGGAATTATAAAATATCTAAGAAGATTCATTAAAATATCATACATAAAAGATTATACTTAAACGTATAAAGTATGTAAGTTTAAAAGATTATACTATTAAAAGAAAGGTGAACGCGAAAATAATGCTAGAACGTACTAGACCTCAATTTTAATTTGCGAAGGAAAACTTTACAAGTTTTTACAACAGCTAAAGTAGGATCGGTTAAGTTGAGCTTCTCTCGAGAACTCTCAAACTTCCTTTCATTGGGGTACGGTTGTATAACACACATACTTGGCGGATCGAAAGGACACTAAACATTGTCTAATAAGAAATAAAAGAACTCCCCTAATACTGAGCGCCTTAGGCCGATCATACCTAAAAACTTGTATTCCCTCGTTTATTCATCTAAATCTAAATCGATTTTAAATATTTTTTCAGCAACTAATATTATAAAAAAATATATATTTTAAAGGCTTCTTCATTTACGTATATACAGAATTAATTAAAGTAAGTAAATGCTTTTGAACGATCATTTAAAAATTAAAAAAATCAACGCCTGGCTCTCAATATGTGAGAAAAATAAAGATTGAATAAATGTTTTAAGAGGGAAGAATAGCACGCACTCGTCCATACAAAAAGAGAAAACGTTTTTCCACTTCTAAATATTTTCCAATCTCCATGATTTTTTTTTTGCATGTTATTGACACAGTGAAAGACTAAGTTTATAGGTTTCCTGTTTTCAAAATTTTCAATAGATTCAAACTTATTTAACCTCAAATAACTTAATTTTTGTGATTGTCTTTGTCGAATTAAATCGTTTGTTTTATAAAAACAATCTAATTTTTTTAAAAAAAGCGAAACCTATAAACCTAGAATATATTATGCTGAAACGATCGACATGAAAATCAAAGTGATTTGTTAAGATTTAGTTAGTGGAAACTGTTTTCTCCCGAAATGAAATTTCATCAAAAAAAGGACTATTGTCAGTCGGAAGCTGCAACGCTCTCTATCGCACGACTGCCCCGGGGCTAGAGCGCACAAGCGATAGCATGTGTTTTCCTAAATACCTATCGCAAAGCTATATTTCCCTCTTACCAGCGACTAGCAAAAGCTAAGCTAAGGGCGTGGATAAAGTCGCGGGCAAAAGCTATTTTAAATATACTTTTAACTTAAACTAACTATAGATAATAATGAGAAAGCATTTGACATGTCGATATTGCGAGATTTCTCAAGACTGGGTTCATGTTTATTAATTCCTAGCTGGTGCTCGCGACTTCGTCCGCGTAGAAAAGTATAAATCCCCATCTACCGTATTTTGGATAGATGGCGCTATCTCCCGGGCCAAGCCGCTAGTATTTACTTTTATTTTAGATTTCCCGTAGGAATGAAGCATTTCGCTGCGGTAAAAAATATCCTATGTTCATCACAAATGTTCAACAAAATGTCGGCTTCTAATGGTAAAAGAATTTTTCAAATCGGTCCAGTAGTTTCGGAGCCTATTCTATACAAACAAACAAACAATCAAATCTTTCCTCTTTATAATATTAGTATAGAACTTAGTTTTAACGTATAACTCGCTGACCGCATAAAGCGAATGTATTTCGTCTTACTTTTAAATCTTTGAAATCCTACCCGCTAACACATTGGCCATACCCTGTTGGAGCTCGCTTTGACCCTAGTGCCACTTGTAACATCACTTACGTCAGTTTGTAGGGCTCTGCAATGACCTGAAGTGTGTATTTTCCTTGAAACAAAATTACCTACTTTAAGGGGGGATATGTATTACATTACAAGTAGGTAAAAAGATCTTGAATACATTTATACATACGATAAGGTATGTGTAATAATCGTATTGATAATATTGGAAACCAACAAAAATATTATATTTAAAACAATCACAGTAATTTATATTCACTTAAGCAATCTCCTAATATTAAATAAACAATAAGATAGTAAGTTGGCTTTTAAAATCAGACCCCGTTTTCAGTTATTGCCCAAAATTGCCGTTTCTACTGCTGTTAAAACTCCTATCCCCCATTTAGGACCATTTGTTTATTTGTCCCGAAAACGGTCGTAAATGGGCACAATTTGTATGTACAGTTGTAGGAAGACCAGACTTTGTAGAAATTAATCGGTATTTTTGTATAACATTAGCGAAATCATTTTCACAATCTGAGAGGTTCTAGGATACATCGTTAATGCATGTATTATTAAATAGATTATTCATTATTACATTACTCATGCACAAATTCAAGAGCTGTTTTTAATGTTTATTATACAATACTAGCTGGTGTCCTGCTTTGAAAAATGGAAAATGAAAAACGCCTACAAATCTAAAAATAAAAATCCAACGCTTGTCAATATTTGTCAGGCATCAATGTATAGACTTTACATAGCTTTATAATTTTTTTTTCAACGCGGACGAAGTCGCGGGCACCGGCTTGTCTATACTAATATTTTAAACTGAAGCTACTCACGAAGATTCAGCCTGTTAGTAATCAGAAAAAAATCCTATGAGAGATTTTTTATCAAATTAAGCGGGCGAAGTCGCGTGCAACAGCTAGTATGCCATATGAACAGACTTTCTTCCCATCTCAATAAAAATATATATAAGTGAAACTTGAAATAACATGTATGATATAAGTACCAACTTGAATAATAACAAGCAGGTATACTCGTATGTGCATACTGAAAGGTAATATCCAGGTCTCCGTTACTTACAGCCACGAAAGCCACGGTGCGGTGTAAGCGAAGGTTAATTACACCCCGACCTTTGGAGAACTTTATAGTCACCCTACCAGGGAGACATATAATTTGAAAAGTTTCGGATGTTCTCCGGTGTTTTGGTTAATTAAAATTTTTTGATGTGTACAGGATTTTACACGCACTTGAGCATAAATTAAGAGTGCTCAAATGAGAAACGTTGAAATGTGGCGAAATTTACTTCCTAACCAAATATTTATAAAACAGGAAGGAAGTTTTGGCGAATTCTGTAATGAGCTGTTTGAACACCGCTATTGCCGTAAGAAACTCGTCATAAAAGGAAGAAAATTCCTTTTCAGAGCATAAATGTACAAAAAGTAAAATTTTGCGTTTTGTACATTTTGAGTATGGTGCACATTTTTGCGTTTTGCATGTTCCGCGTTTTGTACATTTTGCTATTTATACATTCTGCTATTGCCAGGCTATTGCACATTTTAGGTTTTGTACATTTTTAGTGTGGTGCACATTTTGCTTCATGTACATTTTGCTACCGAGGGGAAAATTCGTTGGATACCTTCTTTAAAATAAATTAGGGGATAAACAACTAGCAACTATTGGATATGTGATTATACTCTAAATCAAAATTTATTGATAAGTAAATATAACAATAGTACTCAAAAAATGATTACCCATTATTTCATAATCATTAAATGTGAAAAAATATTTACTCATTGAAAGCTTGTATACTTGTTTGTATTCGTGACGCTTCGGATGTTTTCAAATTGATATACCTGAATAAACAAGAAACATTTTACTAAATTGATTTCTCTTATAGATTTGACGAGAAAATGTATAAAAGAAAAAGATATTAAAGACATCAGGAAATAGGACCCCTCGCTATAAAGCCTGTTACACACTGTTTTTATTTTTATTTATTTTATATATTTAGTAAAACTACATAATATGTTTTCTTAACAGATTTTAGGCAATTTTGCAAACATCATTTTCTAAGTATACGATGTTTACACGTATAACATGTATTAAATATATATAAATATTATATAAACGTACGTAAGATATTTTTAGTACTACATCATATTAAAAGAGACATTTTAAACAAAATAAAGTTGACATACTAGGTATATATAATAAATTAAAAGCATTTGTGTACTTTTCATGATAATTATTAATTACATATCTATAAAACTTTTAGGCTATTGTCACATTACTATGTTTACTGTAATCTCTCTGTATTACAATAAAAGTAGGTACATTTTTACTAGCCATGACTTTCATTTATAACAATGTAAGGTCACCTTTATTTACGACCTTTATGTGATATAAAAAGAGATTTCTTTTCGCTACATGCTATTATTAAAGTGTCCATCCATCTTGAAGATATAAGTAGAATTAATATTGTATTAAATCTATCATACGTTACATAATATTTATAAATCACTTTAGCAATAATGTCTATTGATTTGAGATCAAATACATCAAGTAGATAATGGGCTGGATGACAACTCGGACAAAATATATTCTGTCTCTTGTATCTGCTATGTTATTGAAAGTTTGACTAAGTAATTCGATTTTTATGGTTATTTTTTCCACAGAAAATACAAATCGCTGCTTAAAAACTAAAGGACCACAAATCGATATTACACTTTTTACAGGAGAGCTAATCAAAAAAAAAATTCTTTTTTGTCATTTTTTTTCTTATTAGACATAGGTATATCAAATATATGCATTTTCTACATTGTTAGAAGCGTATTTTTAAGTAGCATTATGTTTTAAGTAGGTACTTTTATAATAAACTGAATACTAGAAGAGATATAAGCATATATTACTTTTGTGTGTGTGTGTGTGTGTGTGTGTGTTACAGTTCAGTGGGCGGACCAGGTCATTTTGCAATCAAAAAAAAAAAAAAAATCAAAATATTTATTTATCAATTAGGTTTCTACAAGAAACTCTTTTGATCGTCATTATAAATTTAAATTTACCAGGGTTTCGGAAAAAAAACCAAGATGACGATCCTGAGAAGAAACCCCGAAAGAAACTCAGGATACTATTCTTTTTGTCATCATTAAAATGTAAAATAGTACAATACACATTACTTAATATTAACAAACTTAAAGTATATATATACAAATTATAGTTTTACAATACAAAACATAGTACGAACTCCGAATAGCTTAAATCCAGGCTTCTTTGTCGCTCAAATAATCAGTGATTTTATAATAGCCTTTCGAGAGGAGTTTAGTTTTAATGACACATTTAAATTTATTTATAGATAAGGCTCTGATTATTTGAGGCAGTTTATTATAAAACCGGACACTTTGACCCATAAAAGAATTACTTTATTCTGCAGACCATCAAACACTCGCCTGATAAATGACCGTCTACTCAGAAAGTAAACGTCGAGATCGTTAAATTTTTGGTTTTTTTTTTTTTGTAAAAGAAACTTTGAGTTTTAAATTACTGTAAACAACGTATAGATACTTAAGAAAAATTGATGGAATAAACACTTTTAAATGTCATAAATAGAGTCGTCTTCTTCATTGCTGAAGATCGTGCCCGCTCTGAATGCCAGCTGGTGGCACGACCACCAACTTCAACTCAACCATTCAACTCTGTCCTCAGCCTTTCTCATAGCCTTCATCAGTATGTGAAGGTACATAGTTTAAAAATGTTGAAAATATTACAGTGTTACAAACAGATAGATTTACTTTAGTATTTTTATTATTATTATTAGTATGTATTTGGCTTCACGTGAGCTCAATCCATATTAATTTACCATTACATCACCAGTAACTCAAGAACCCGCCCTCGTAAAAACAACGAGGTATAAAGGAAATATGTCTTCTTCATGTGGGCCGGCAATAAAGTTAAGTGGCTGCCTTAATCAATACTGGTTAACATCAAAAGTTCATATATTTGGGAGAGATCAAATCATACTGTATCAAGTTTCATACAGTTAGCACGTCAATCAATCAATTATATTATTGTATAAGGAGAAAAATACAAAGTCCCGATTGTGATATATTTTATTTATTAACTAGCTTCCCGCTTCCGGCTTCATACGGATACATTTTTTTTTACAAATTATATCTACGCAAACCTTTCTTCAATATGAAGTCAGTGATAAAATAATTTCAGTTCACTGAAATTTTTCGCGTTCATAAAAGTTTCGAATGTTTCAGTTTTTCAGTTGAGTTTTTCATAACTGAACAGACTCTTAAAGGTATAAAAAAAATATTTACAAACTTTTTTTTTAAATTACACTGTACAACTTTTTTTTATTTGCGCTACGATGGCGACACAGTTCCGTACCTACAGCGAGAGGTTTTTACATTTTGCAAAAACCCGACGAACTCCGTCCGGACCGGAGTGAAGCATTGAATAAACAAATATGTGTAAGAGTGTTCCCGTGTCGGGTTTCGAGACAAGACAATTTTCGGAGACGATCGCGTCGTATTGCGGAAGCATTTTTCATGTAAGCAATACTTAACAAAATACCCCAAGTACCTAGCTGATTTGAAATTATTGGTAAAAAAATTATGGCTGGCAGACTCAAGGGTCTTTTTTATATAAAATCGTTAGACTGTGACGTTCCACTAGATTGGAATTGATACAGGCAACGTAAGGCATGTTTTGTAATGAACTAGTTGGTGCCCGCGACTTCGTCCGCGTTGAAAATTTAAAGATACTGACAACTTTTAAAATGCATCAGAACGGTTTAGCAGGAGACTGTTTTTTTCAAAGCACACATATCAATACATAACCGGATTTACATTATTCCTAAGTTTATAAACGTCTTGAAGAAGTACTTAGACCTCAAAATTCTGTTTCAGATTTTATTATTCCAAAATATTTTGTCTTAATATTGAATAGAAGCTCGTTACCAGTCACAGTCGCCACTTCACCCATCTTATATGATTACTATGTCGATATTCAAAAGCAATAGAAACAGCTCGCTTTGAATATACCTCGTTACTGTGGTCGTCTTGTGACACAGAGTACTCCACCGAATGGACAACGATTTTACTGTAACTTTTTTTTAGTAAGAAGTGAATTCTAACGATCCACATGTTGGTAGGTGGATACGGTTACATATAACCACAAGCAATGCCACAGGACGGGCAAGGCGCAAAAGTGGCGCGAGAAAATATTGGAACCCGAGATTTCTACCCACGATATTTCCTGGCACCGTCTATGGTCGGGGGTTAGGGAACGTTAAAGGCCACCATTCACAGGCACTCATTAGGCAGTTTTCTACATCGGTGGCCGATATCCAAATTCTTGTCACACACAATTCACGTGGTCTTTTACATTCACGATGAGATAATGCACGAATTAGGAGTGATGGAGTGGAGCGCTGCCAAATGGAGTGCCGGTGATAGCTCTACTATAAACATTCTAAATCATTGGCTTAAAATTGCTATATTAAAATATTATTAATGTATCTTCTATTCAACTAGGTATGCACTTACTCATAAGAAAACATAAAGTCTTTGTAATTTAAAAAAAAAAAATCAGTCGTTTAAATTATAAATGAAATTCAAAGTTGAATGCTGCGTTCTCTGTTTTACTAAGTACTCTAGAGACACTGACGACTGCGACGTTTCAGAGGTTAGATAAAGGCGTCTTGGGAATGCCTAGCGTCGATTCTAGGTCATTTGTACACCAGCGTGTAATCTATTCCTAGCTTTATTTTCATACTTGAGAAATTTCAGTGTACCTACATACATATTTCTATTATATTTGTGAAAGTTTCAGGATATCCTTAAAATATTAGGGTCGCGGAAAAGTTCACCAATACATTCACCAATGTATTTACCAATACATTTTCAAGACATTTATCACTCAAAAAATGTTTTAAGAAAATATTTATAAGCTTTCTTTCAGCGCCATAAGCTCGCGAATATTGTCACAATTTCACAGCATCTATATAATTGTAAATTTTATTCCGACCAATATGCGAAGGAAGGTATTATCTGTATTCAAAACGGTCGGTCGTAACAAACAATTGGCTGATACTAAACTAATGCTTAGGCAATGATACCCAAAGTTTATATTAATTGTGTTGGTTTAACATTATGTACAGTAGATCAGCTTCTTGGAGAGAATTTTATTTGCTAGTTCCCTTAATTAGTAGTATGCATTTATCTGTAAAATCAAGGGAAAATGTTTTCATTGTATTTTAATAAACAAATAATAAAAAACAACTTTTTCGATTATAATTACAAGCAATTTATTTTCTTAACGTTCAAAGATAATCCACACCAGACGTCCTCATCTCTATCTCAGTCCAATGTCCATTTAATGTAATGTTTGGACAAATACTTTATAACCTCCTGCACGCTGGTGAGTGTCTACATTAATTGTAAATCCTACATTAAATCCTACATCCTACATCTCATTAAAATAGAGAAACCTTTTTTACTCCAACATCCTGTACTGACCCATGCTTTATGTGACGAGCCTATCTATAGATAAAAAAATATAATGCAAAAACAGTCTTACTGTAGGAAAACATTTTATTTTAAAGCTGGCTCACTGTAGTTTTTTACACTGTGGTTGTGGTGAATTGTCGGTATTCCGCGAGATTAGTCATACTCAAATGCCGGGTAATAGCGAGCCAAAGTTTGGGGTTCCCACCTTATCGGATATTAATGTAAACCCGGGCAAGCTTGATTAGATCCTTCGTCGTTCCACGGCCTTTGATATGTCGTTCCAAGAATAATCTCGCCCAAATGGCAACGTTCACCTACTTGTTGCTCCTGAAAGGTCCGAAGAAAATACTCCAATTTTTTTACATTATTTCATCCACACAACACAGCTGTTTTTAAATAGAACTTATCTATACTAATATTACTATGTTAATATTATAAAGAGGAAAGATTTGATTGATAGATTTGATTTGAAGATTGAAAGAGGAAAGCTTGACAATGTGCATTTTCTAACGTATCTATTAAAGTTTTCTGAAAAAGTTTCTATCAATGATAAACAATCATCAACAATCAAGTTTTGTAGCAATGAATTATATAGGAAATACAGTAAGAAAAACAAATTTAATGCTAAGAGCAGGTAATTAAGGCGATTAATTCCGCACGCAATCAATTCCTTAGGCGTTGGATTTTATAAAACAAATGGTCTGTCTAGCGATCCCTACCATAATTTATAGAAAGGTTATATCAGCAATTTCAGCGTTCAAATATTTAACATTTATAAATTGATTTGAACTTTTAATACTTAAAACGATTTTATCTTGGCCTATAAAAAGAGGTGAAAATTCTTTATCTATAGGTATATGACTAAGGGCCTCTTTCACCAACTACAAGTAAAGTGTTGATTAGTTACTTTTAGAAGTAATTTTATGTTTTATTAAATTATGCACTCGATTTACTTGCATCCTTCGATAGGCGATTTTTTTTTTATTTTTTTTAATGTTTGGGGCTTTTACCGTACAAAAAAATATATATCAGCTCCAGTATTAAATGACAGTTAGCCTACTTGACAGATGGTGAAAGAGGCCCTAAGTAGGTATGTAAAAACAGCGACCCGCTCCCAACTTTGATGAAAAATAGACAGACGTTTCTCGTTTATCGCTCTTAGTGAATTTTCTGAACGAATCTGAACAATTGTGTGTGTGATGCGTGCGTGCGTGCGTACGTGCATGCGTTTGTGTGTGTGCGTGCGCGTGCGCGCGTGTGTAGTTCTTACCATTGTTATCCATCCAAGACACGCTGTAAAGTTGTAACACGCCGTGCAAAAACACATCATTAGTAAGATCTAAATTTAGTGGAGGAACGCGAGAATTTCCCCGCAAATAAAAAGGCGCAGGATTACGACCTCTCATTAACTCGACTTAATGATCCCCTTTTTACAGAGGGCAAAGAAGCGGGCGCCTCGTAGGCACAAACGTTTCATTTCAACCTAAAATAAACATGCTGTAATATTTTACAGTCTACGCGGCTCTTTTCGAAAGCCATTGTACTTGGAGAACTTTTCGTTTTTAAATAATACTAATCCACTCATAATGTAAAAATTGTTTTTACTTCGTAGAGCTCGTTGTGACTTCGTTAACACTGTTCTATTTCTATAAGTAATTGAAAACATTTAAAAAACAAACCAGCCAGACAGATATAGGTGACGTTAAACACAAAATCAAGTGAACCATGTTGGAGGACCATAACATAAAAAAATCTTCCAAAAATGTGACAAACAATCGGCAATAAATCGGTAAATTGACTAGCCAAAAAATGTAAAATAAGATATTTTCATTTGATTTTGATGAGACTTTATCTTTTGATTTTTAAATGTGTAAACCTTGCAATATCACACCACTATCGAGTGGCTGATTTACTTCCTCTCCTTACAAGAGGAGGATATGCGGTTTCCCCCGAGCAAGATTTGGATGTTTCTAATAAGATAGAGTTGCGGCTGGCTTTAATATTCTGTAATGTATGTAATACTGCGGATATCAGCAGCATTTTGTCTAGTAAAATTTATCTGGTAAATTGAAAATACTAGGCAATCATTTTTCGCTAGAAAAATTTGAATTTACTTATCTATTCTAGTAGCTAAAAAAATTCTAGTAGCCTACAACCAATAACCATGTATGGTAAATGTTATGAATCTATACAACTAGCTTATAATATTAATGTGCGAAAATATTCTTTGTAGGTGTTAAGAGTTATAATTTAAAAATCTCAGTTGAAATTTAAACCAGTAATAATAGAAAACACTTAAGCTAGACTGCCGCTAGCGTCGCACTAACGTGGTACAGTAAAAAGTCCACGACTTACTTGGCGAGGGCTTCATTATTGAATACATGAAGTTAGGAAAAAAAGATAAATTGATGAGATGTGACATTCTCTGTAAATGTCCGACAATGTCTTTCTCGAGCCTAAGACAAAAAGAATTGTGGTGACCCATGTATTTATTTCATTTTAATGACTTTTGTTTTTGTTTGTTAGGACTGAGATACCGTCTGTTTTTGTCTGAATTTGTACTGAAAGACAGTACGATAGAAAGACTAATGTAAGCTATTTTTAAACGTTTAAAAATTGCTTCAAGGAAGTGAAAGGCGGTCGCTCACCTTTCACTTGTATTTTTGTGTTAATTGCACAAATAAGAGTTTCTTATTATGCCATCGTCACTGCTTTCTTTTTTTAACCGACTTTATTTGTTAACACTATATTATATTATATTATATTATATTATATTATATTATATTATATTATATTATATTATATTATATTATATTATATTATATTATATTATATTATATTATATTATATTATATTATATTATATTATATTATATTATATTATATTATATTATATTATATTATATTATATTATATTATATTATATTATATTATATTATATTATATTATATTATATTATATTATATTATATTATATTATATTATATTATATTATATTATATTATATTATATTATATTATATTATATTATATTATATTATATTATATTATATTATATTATATTATATTATATTATATTATATTATATTATGGCGTCTGTCATTTGAGGCTGTCACCCTTCAAGTTTGTTGTCTGGACTGTCAAGAACGCGGCTATAATTCAAAATTCACCATCATCAAATATAAATCAGGAATATCAGAGTACACAAGCTTTCTCACATCGTGTGCCTACGTGTACCTACGCTTTGTGTAAGCCATTACGTATATTTACCGTATCCACAAGAGCACAGTCGTTAGCGTCGTACATGAATGTGTAGACTGGCAGCTAGCGCTCTTTTAATCTGAACGAAACCACCGAGATGAATTTAATATTAATATTAACCCTGCACTTTGTCCAACACCAGAGGAATTTTCAGTCGCATTTACACCACAACTCATTACTCATATTTTACAATGATAAACTTTTAACACGATAACTCCTGTTTAATTTGTTGAATTTAATTTAATGTGGTAGCCTTTTTATCTTTCCTATAAAAATTATACAAAAATATATTTTTTAATTCGAAAGAAAGTGTTTCGTCGTTATACGAGTATTACCGTTCAGTTACTGAACCAGTTTTAGTATTTTCACGAATGCGTTTAAACATCAGGTGGAGTTGTAAGCTATTTTTCTTTTTGATGAAAAATACCCTTTTCTGTATCTGAAAATGTGTATAAAATAATTGATTGAATAGTTAAGGCCTAAAAAGGTATCAGACAGACAGACAGAGTTACTTTCACGTTTATAATATTTACTTATATGGATATAATAATATAAATAGAATGGATTAATTTCTACATTATCTAATTCAGGTATGTGATCCCATAAATATAAAACATTTTGGTGCTTTGAGAGCGTATGTAGTGAAAGTAATATTTTCTAAATCGCAATACATTACGAACGTAAAAATAGCAATACGAAATAATATGATGCGAGCAAATAAGTAAAAGTTGTAGATTTCCCTTGAGACGTACTCTTGACCCTGCGTAGAGGATATAACATTTGTTTATGGCCACCTAAAATTATTAGTTTTCGGTATTACAACTAGCTCACAGTACTAGCAAGTTACATTTTCAAATTAAATTGAACAAATCGAAATATTTCTAGGACGTACTTTGACGCGTCAACTACTATGGTTTCTGTGATTTTATTCTCAATACTTTATTATTTGAGTTACAAATCATTACGAATGTTAGAATTTAATATCGAAGTTAAAAGTATATTTTAATATAAAAAGGGTTATTTTTGTAAATTTTGATAGGATTTTTTTTTTGGGTATACGCAGTGTTTTAATCTTGCCTAAGCTAAATATAATATACCTATGTAAGTGACTCAGATATTTGTTGTCTTCTTTTTGCAATGGGACGATTGTTTGCAATTCTATTTCATCTATCTAAAATTAAATCTTAATCGTGTGTCAATTGAGTTACTTTGTCTTTATGGGTTTATATTGCATGATATTGTTTTATCTCACGTCCACATAGGATACCAAAGCTCCGTGCACCGAGCTGAAACACGGCGCTGTAGGGTGACCACATTTTATGAAAAGTTGCATTGAGTCCTAATCTATATAATATACAGGGTGGAATTTTGTAATGCCACCTGGAGGGAAAGTACTCTTAATAATATAGATAGAAAGTTTTACTCAAAGAAAACATTCCTTTATTTTTGAATAGAAAGAAAACTGCATTCAAAGATTTTCGAAAATTCGCTTGCACACCCGGGAATCGAACCTACTAAAATTACAAAATTCCACCCTGTATATAGGTAGGTAAAAGCGTTTTTCCTGAGTGGCTCATCAATACAGAGCTTAATTTGAGTAATTGCTATTACTAATATAATGTCGTAAATACATGTACGATACTTGAATCGTACAATTAAATAAATAATCAGGACCAATTTTTCAACGAAGTAGAATTTTCTTCTTTGAAGAATATATTCACCTACCTTAGAACTGTGGTTCTAACGTTGCAAGTTTTGAATGTAGCATACAGTTATTTAATCTTTAAAAAATTTGGGAGCTTAGTAAAGCTTACTAAAGCTTTGTAAAGAACTGGAAAAGCTTTATGTAGTCTCATATTTCATTCACCTACTCAAAAAGTTCTCATCAAAAAGCCTTAGAGCATCGTCTCAGTACATAATTAAATATTGTGGTCACCCTATAATCGGCTAAACGACCAACTAGAACAATATTGTCACCAATGTATTAGATTTTCTATTAAGTCTCGTTAAATAACGCTTTTATTGCTAAATTTATTACATTTTACAATGCAAGGAGGACATTTTAAAAGATATGATACTTTATTACTTTTCACATAAAATAGATATCTAAATTACGTACGTAATAGAATTTATGTTCTAACTGAAATCTGTTAAAGTTTCTTTTAAAAAATGCCCTACAGAGGTTTTAACTTCAGAGTCTATGGAAGCTTTATCAATCATACTAAATACTAATAATACTAATGAATGTATGTATGTATGTATGTATGTATGTATGTATGTCACTCTTAAAAGAATTAACTGATTTTCATAAAACTTAGACATTTAGACGTAAGGACACAGGATAGCTAATTTTTTCTCTTAACACTAATTAAGAAAATTATTGACATATAGCCCCAGCCAGCTGATCTGTTTACTATAGTTTAGTTAAGTATAGTTTAGTTAAGACATTGTTAAGTACAAATGAAATAAAAATCTGTTGTTAGACTACAGTATAAAGAGCTATTGGATAAGACAAGACAAGTGTACCAAGATTATAAAATCAGAGAATCCCTTTGAAACTCGTCAAATGGCAGAGCTTTAGTAGAACATAATTGCTTCCTCTCGTAACGAAAGTGTTTGTTAAATTACATTGAAGTTGTCGGTACTGAGTACTATTAAGGCTAGACAATAGGCTAGCTAGACTTTTATAACAATGAATTTGCTACAATGTTATAAGTACTTACTTTAAAGATAGAAATGTCATGCAGTAATGAGACTAAGTAGCCAATAATGTGCATGAATTTGGGCAAATGGAATGTGATATTCAAATGAGCTTGTTTTTGCGTGAAAGCGTAACAAACATACAAACTAACTCACATTCACATTTATAATATTATATTAGTACTTAAGGATTATCCAATGTGTGATAAAATATACGAGTAACGAGAGAAATTTTTGTATATTTGAATTTTTGTTTGTAATGAATAAATGATTTTAAAAATTAGGTTACCTATAGAAAGTTACATTACATCAGTCAACAAAAAAAATATTTTTTTTTTGGGTTATTGTTCTAATGCTTAAATTCTGATTGTAGACATCTAAAAATAGTTACATTTTCATTTTTAGCTTTTAAAGTTTGCATTTGCTTGATTTATGACGATAAGTAAGATACGAGACAGCCCATACAAACATAAGAGAAACACTAAAAAAATTCATTTTTGAATATTATTATTTGAATTGCGTTATTTTACATATATTTCCTGTTGTTTATCAAAAATCTTAAATGACAAAGGCTCTAGTGTTCAACAAAAACTTTTCTAATTCTAATTGAAAATAAAAGTATGGAAATAATGTATGAATCTATCATTTGTCATAAAAAAATAAAAAAAAATGCTCTAGTTTCTACAAAAGTTAACTTTGATCAAAAAAATTATTTATTCCCTTATTTTTAACATAGAAGAAATCAAAATTTCATATGCAGAAGCCAGACCCAAAAATCGTGTTGACCTGTGAATTATCAGCGAGTAAAATAGTCTATATGTTATAAAGTTACGCGGACGAAGTCTCGTGCAACGGCTAGTATTCAATAATCAGTGAACATAGATTTACCGTTCAGTTAGTCTGACCATTAATTAAACTATTAATAAATAATTAGTAAGTCTTCACTTAATTTATTAGTGATTATTTGAGTCATATGTTATTTATTCGAGATAACCGAATCTTGGCATCCGCTTCGTTACATTATCAATTGACTTAATGAACTTGATTATAACAGAAGTCCTCAAAAATACCCTTATTAGCTGTCCGTCTACATACGATAAGAAACATTATTATTACATATATCAATAGTTAGAAATTTAATAAAAAATATTTTTATTTATTTATTTATTTATTTTGAACATAAACTACAGCAAAACAAAATAACATACAATAGACACTCGGAAAATCCATCTTATAATTAAAATATTGCTCAATAAATAAATTAAACATTTTGATGAAAACCCAAATTATTTAAGGAAAATTAACTACAATTACTTTTTATTTCGAATTAAAATTAATTAGTTAAAACCATAATAAATAGTTAATGATAACCATAGATTATAGGTTATAGATCTATACTAATATTATAAATGCGAAAGTAACTCTGTCTGTCTGTCTCGCTTTCACGCAAAAACTACTGAACCGATCACCATGAAATTTTGCATACAGGTTGTCTGGGACACCAGAAAGGACATAGGGTACCTTTCATCCAGAAAAAAAGGACTATTCCCTAGGAATCATATAAAAATTTAAATAATTGGGGGTCAAGCTAGCATAAATTTCTTCTTCAACGCGGACGAAGTCGCGGGCAACCACTATTATAAAATATATTTAAAAAATTTAAAATTGTGGCGAATGCAAACGCGACGGTCTAAGGTAACCCTGAAGTCCAGAACACAGAGAGATGAGAGGAGATAAGGGGAGAGGGAATTGCCCTCTCACCCTACTAAATTATACTAAAAAAATAAACGCAAATATGGTCTCCGATTACGTCGGAGGCTGCTTAGAGTCCCTCCGCCAAAAAAATGTAGGTACTAATGAAGTAACATACTATAAAAAAAAATTCAAATTAACACTAGTTCTATAATTAGTTCTCTAGACACGATAAAAAAAAACTTATCTTCGTGTCAACAAAGTCCAAATAATTATTGAACCTGAAGAACTGAGAATAAATTTCCACCGAGTTCAGTTGACGTGAAACTGTCAGAGGTTTAAAACGTTTTTTTTTTAATATTTTAATAACTTAAATCTCCCATACCTAAACAAAATGTTAATGGAAATATTCCATTTGTCGGTTTTCCTATTGAACGTATACACAATTTGGTACGATCAGAAATATGTGGAGGTACCATTTCCCAATCCGGACTTGGCAAATACTATTTTCAAAGGACGCACTACATTTTTAACTTTTTGGTGTTTCGTAAGTATTTTTTTCTATACAAATTCTTTTACCTAATACTTTTATAATATTTTTTAATTAATAGTTAAATCAAAATCAAAATATTTATCTATCAATTAGGTTTCTACATCGAATTAATATAAACTCCTACAAGAAACTCTTATGATCGTCATTACAAATCTAAACCTACCAGTTAACAATCATAATTTAGTTTCAAATTAAGAATTTTTAGGAACTAACGTCACATTCGTAAAGTTTCCTTTTTATTCTAACAAGGCCAGGTTTTTTTAGCCAAACCATTCGAGATGATTTTAGTAAATTTGATTAAACAGATTTGACGACTCGTTTGGTCCAGTCTAGTGGCTAGTAACGATAGCTGTCAACCAAACGGTCGCGGGTTCGAATCCCGCTAGGGGCATGCATATGTTTATGTGTTATGGATGTTTTGTATTTATAATATGTATTTACAAAACAAAAGTAATGTATGGATACCAGGCAGTTGATGTACTATCAACTGTCTGGTATGCACAATACAAGCATTAAGTAGTTGCTTGCTGTGGAACTAAATGGTGTTGTGTGGAATGTGTAAAAAAATACAGATGGGTGAAGGTAGGTCGAATAATAGTTCTTAGACGCAGTCTAAGTCTAAGTCTAAAATCGTAAGTATGAATTATAAAGAATGAATATTAAAACGAAATCGTTAACGAGCCATGTCTTTGTCTGTACATTAAATATTTTTTTTTCAAAAAACTGAGAACAAAAACAGCCAGACATAGACAGATACATAGACAATTAGACACTTATATTTTATCATCCCTCTTTTGCGTCGGGTGTCTGAGATTTTAAAAATATACAAATGTGCGGTTTACGCCATCTGTCGTACTTGGAAGTAACAACTTACGTAGACTCGGTTCATACTGATAATACAGATAATAATACTTCATTTTCATTATAGATGGCGCTATTCTAATCTTTTGTATTTCCATACATTGAAAAATGTTTCGCCACAAATCTAAATTTTATTATAACATCAGAAAGTAGTGTCAGCAAACAACATTCTACTTATTTGCATCTGAAAATGAGGTAGTTTTTGGTATTTTTTGATGAATTGATATTACATAATAGGTAATTGTTAACTATGAAAGTAATTATGAAATTAGTCTGTAGCCTGTAGCAATATTAAATATCGATGAATATCCATATACTAATATTATAAAGAGGAAATATTTTTTTTGCACTGAATAGGCTCCATAACTACTGGACCGGATTGAAAATTCTTTCACTGTTGAAAGCTATATTATCAGCGAGTAACATAGCCTATATTCTATAAATTACGCGGGCGTAGCCGCGTGCAACAGCTGATTTATAATAAAATTGCCGCCCTTTTTTTTATTTTTTATGTTAAGGTCGACAGACAGGCTGACGGTCCACTTGATGGTAGGTGGCTACCGTCGCCTATAACACAAGCAACGCCATAAGTGCTACAAATGCGCTGATGACCATAGAAGGATTAAGGATAAGGGATAAGGGAGGGATGGGGTATTGGGCTCTGGCATCCCTTACTCACTCACCGAAACACAACAGCACATAATGCTGTTATTTCACGGTGGTATTCTGTAAGGTGGTGGTTACTGCCGCCAGACGGGCTGCCCAAATGACTGCGAAACGCAGTGTGCCCTACCACTACTATATCCGCCTATATCGAAGCCAATTTTATTTTTATTTTTTTACTTTCCAGATGTTGCAAACCATGTACTTTGGAGTGGCATTCCTGCATGACATCCTCGAGACAAACGGAATTTCACTAAAAAGAACATCACTCATCATGAGGAAGACCAGAGACGTTCTGTTCAGCGTGGCCTTTCCCTGGGCTATCTACGTATCTTGCACATTTTGGGCAATTTATATTGTCGACAAGGAATTAATATACCCAGAAATAATGGCGAAAGTTTTCCCAATGTGGATAAACCACATACTGCATACGTTTGTCATAATTTTTACCATTTTTGAGCTTTTAGTGTCCTCCAGAAAGTATCCATCAAGAAAAATCGGAATGTCAATCATGATTGTATTAAATATATCCTATATAGCCTGGTTAATAATAATTTATGTGAAATACGGTGTATGGATCTATCCCATATTGGATGTCTTTAATTGGGCATTGATAACAACTTTCTTGGCTATGAGTATTTTAGTATCAATACTCCTGTATAATTTAGGGGAGAGAGTAAATCATTTTGTTTGGTCTGAACATTTGAGGAGTGTAAATAAAAAAATTAAATAGTAATATTATTTTATCTTATTTGTTTTATATTTAAAAAAAACTGTAATAAGGTTGCAATTTTTTTATGTTACAAGTGCTTTTATTGGGCACTTATTTAAAAAAAATAACTCGTAGAGGGTTCAGTTTATTCACAATTCATACTAATCATGTTAACAAATTATCTGAACAACTCACTCACTCACCGAAACACAATAGCACACATGCAGTTAGGTATTAAACGGTGTGTCCTGTCACTACTTTCCAAATCCAGGCCCAACTTTGAAAAGTTCATTTCCAAAGTTGACTCCGCCAGGAGTTGAACCAGAGACCCTTAGAATAAAACGTTAAGGCAAGCACCGTGACCACTCATTCTCACGGGCTCGTTATATTGGTTTATTCCGACTAGTTCAATTGGTATTACTTTTTGGTCTCACTAGTTCAATTACATAATAATTGAACTACTAGGCCTAATTCTTGATGAAGAATATAGGCTATGCATTATCACGCTATGACCCTTGCCCTTTAGAAGCCGAGCAAAAAGTAAATAAAGTGAAAAAAGTCTAAGTCCGCATTTCTGTGTGACTAGATTCATAATAATTTCGCTTCGCCACGCCTTCGATTCGCCGTCTGTTTGACAAGCGATGTTGACTAAAGCGATGAAACCGCAGAAAATAGTTAGTTGGTTAAAATCCTAATTTCATATTCAGTTCAGAGACTCAGAATGCGTTTAATAATTTATTTATTTTTATTTAATAAATAAAGTACACAAACAGATTGCAATTACGTACATGAATTCAAAAAAATACATGTATAAGGTAATTTACTAAATTGCAGTCCTAAATAGTATACATAGCACGATTAACTTAATTTTAACTAAACACTAATGAGCTTAACTAACAATAATATGAAATCAATACTAATAATAAATGTGTAGGGGTCGGTCATGGAGTAATTTACACTTTGTTTTCAGAAATATCGTGTATATAGGCTCTATACATGATACTAAAACTAAATTGACGATTTTTAGAATTTTTTTCTATATGTATACTGTATGTATGTTCCTCCATAACTCTTAAACGAATTAACTGATTTTCATGAAACTTGGTAGATAAACATTTAGAAGTACGGGACACGTGATAGGCTACTTTTTATCTTTTTTAACGCGGACGAAGTCGCGGGCAACAGCTAGTATTAAATATGAAAGCAACAATTATCTGAAAGTATCTATGTAATTTAAGTATTTTTACAAGTTTTATCTAATTGACCGAATTCCGGGTCAAAGTTATTTACACCGACCAAGGTTATCTCGAATGTTGCCTGACAGACTGACAGACGAACCGAGGAGAGAAATGGCCGATGCGTTGGCGTGTTTAACCTCAAAACTGGAGGCAAATTAATTAGTTAATCATATAATATATTAATAATCCATTATTTTATCTATAACTAAAAGTATTTTACAAATAAATTACAAACAAATAATTAAGATTTGTAACTAATTAGTTAATTATGTAGTTACAATACAAATCGTGAATTGTATATCATCGCGTTATTTAATTATGTATAAATGACAATATGTTTTAGCAAATATATTTGTATATTTTTGTCTTCTGTATTGATTTTTCATTTTAATCCTAAAATTTTATTGTTTCTTTATTTACTTAATGCGTAAGACGTTCTCCGTTTATTTTACAGTTTAATTAAGGTCAGCACTTCATTGCAATACGTCATGTCTATTTTGCGGTAAATTTTCCTTATATTGCATCATCTTACAAAATCATATGCAATTGCATCAGGCTTTTTTTTCAAAAGTAGTGAAATCGAATTATTCCTTATAAGAACAAAGATAAAATTTATCAAAGAAATCAACAATCTACTAAAGAAATCTACTAAATTGATACCCAATCGTATTTCACACCAATTTGATAAGATGATAAAAGAAATTAAAGTATGTGGGTAGGAAGTAAATAAACCTGATTGAACATATATAGGTAGGTACTTGAACACATTTTTATTCAGTAATGAGAAAAAAAAACCGTATTTTAGTACGTTAACTTTACTAAGAAACTCCATTAAGATGTAATATTTAATTTTATTTATATGTATAATATTAAGGGCCTCTTTAACCATTTGTCAAGTATGCTAACCGTCATTTAAAGTCACCCGTAATAATTATTTATTAAAATACACCTTTATTTGTACGGTAAAAGTCCCAAACATTGAAAAGAATCGAGTGAATAATCTAATAAAACATAAAATTATTTCTAAAACTAACTAATCAACAATTTACTTCCCAAGCAACACAGAATGGCTGAATATTCTTTGCCGTTATCAGCCGTTATCCAAGCAATTTGGGCACAAAATAAATTGCTTTAAGCTGTATAGTAGCAACATAATAGCTGAATAGTAGCAACAAGAATAGTAGCAAGAATAAGCAACAAGAAGCCCATAATAGCTCATAGTGTTATAATAGCCCAAAAATCATTCAATACAGCATTTGCCTATTTTGTGAGCTCTATAAATACCCTTATAACAAATCTTTAAACTGAATAATTTGTGAATTTTATACTGTTATCTGGCCTATGTGTTGCCTGGGTTGTAGTTGTAATTGAAGTCGCGAGCACCCAGCTAGTATATAATATAATTATAGTTAGTTTATAGTTTAATGTAAGGGTACATAATAAAAATAATGTGTTGTTGAGCACAAATCTCTTACTATTATTATTTTATGCTTACATTTTATGCAATATTTTTAAAAGTCCGAGGAAGGTTTTGTGAAAAGGAAATCCGCATCCGGGTATATCCGGGTAGGTTCGCTAGTATACTTAATATAAGTGTGTAATTAATATGTAATACCAGTAATACTCAGTAGCATGATGACAAAGCGTTGATTGTATTATTTGAAGTTCAAATTACAAATATTATACAAGTATCGTGATAATGACGATATCGTCACAAACTCGTCAAACGAACCTTGATAGTAATTATTGAATGTAATCAACATGGAGACAACTGACGGACAGATTATTTTATTATTATAGTTAGTTGATTCATTCGGCCAGTAACTAGTAACAAAACAAGTCATATCAGTATCCGTCCGAGTATACTGTGAGGTTGACGTAAAACCTGTTGGTGGGATCAAGTTTTTTTATTTTTTTTTTAATATTTGAATAATTCAAAATGCTAGCACCAATATTTCATTTATCTGTGTTCCTGTTAAATGTATTCACTTTTTGTTACGACCAATTATATGTGAATTTTCCTATGCCTAGTGATATGGCAAAATGGACTCTCAAAGGGCGACTTACATTTTTAACTTACTGGTGTATTGTAAGTATTTTTGTATTTTTTTTTATTTAAGGTAATACAAGTCAACTTTCCTCCATACAAACGTAGAATGATTATATTACTCCTATGTTTATTTTCCAAAAGTAAGCATGATACCGATTTATCTTGTCGTTAACAAGGTTCGTATGCATACAAACTTAAAAGTTTTAATGCAACTTTGAGGGTGATTAATTTATAATAATAATTTTAAAGCTTGGTAGTAATATATGTTACTGTCAGTTTAAGATTAAATATGTTACTACAGTTTAAGATTAAATAAATAAAAAAAAGGTCTGCTAACGAAGTTGCGGGCTAATCGAGAACAGCTTATCACTACATAGTATAAAACAAAGTCGCTTCCCTATGTATGCTTAGATCTTTAAAACTACGCTACGGATTTTGATGCGTTTTTTTTTAATAGATAGAGTGATTCAAGAGGAAGGTTTTAGTATAATTTTCAATTTTCAACGCGGGCAAAGTCGCGGGCACCAGCTATCTACTAAAAATAAAGATACAACCCCTGAAAATTTTATAAAAGCTAAAATGTCAGGCGTTATATTTTCTTTACACATTTAGTCAGGCGCTACACATCGCTGGTACTTTTAACGCGGGCGAAGTCGCGGGCACCAGCTATATAGTTGAATTATATAAAATAGTAGATAATTATCTAATATTTAATAGTTATCATAAACGGAGAACCTAAGGCCGCTGTGGCCGGAAGGTTCTCGAGTGAAGGCCACCGACGGACTGTTATGGGCGAGTCCTAGGTCTTACCCAAAGATTTAAATCGAAAGATGCGGCGTAATCTCCTCGCGCCATACTAAAAACACACAGAGAATTGTTAACAATGGGTTTAGCGCAGGCGCTACACCCAACTGCACTTGCACGCCAGCTACGGTAAGTAGCGGTCGCTTATTGAGAGCGTCGCTATCGTCACAGTGTGTTGTCTGTGTTTAGACAAAAGTATATGTATTTTATACTTTTGTCTTTAGTAGAATGTATGTTGTATTTTGTAACACAGTTTCGCTAGTAATGCCGCATCTCTCGATTTAAATCTTTGGTCCTACCTATGTCCAACTGGCTGAGATGATGAAACGATTACAAGGATTGCAACAAATTGCAATAATAGACTAATTTGAGGATTGCTCGGCTACAGTGATGGAGGTTCAATCCCCAGTCACACCTACACTTCTGATGTTCTCGACATTAGCGACCTTCGCTTCGAATAAGTACTTCTACCACATAATTAACTCACTACCAGATAGCATACGAATAGACGCCAAAGGTCGCAAGACTAATTGCAGAGTTTGATCCGAAAGGAAACAATAATGTATCTAACAATTATTTAATATTTAGTATTACTCGTTCATTGTGTCATTTAAGTTCATAAATAATAGTATCAATAGAACTTGAACAACGGGAGGTTGACGATTTTTTATAATAAATTTCCCGAGATACTTAATCAGATTTCCAAACTCAGTTCAAAAGATTAAGCGATTCAAAAGATTTCAAAAGTTATTATTTAAGCGATTATAAGACCTCTATCACAGATTCCTCTATTTAAACGATTTTGATCTTAAATTATGTTTAGTATTAGGTGTATTAAATAATTCAATTACCCGTAATTAATAATTTTATTTACTACTAGCTGTTACACGCGACTTCGTCCGCGTAACTTTATAAAATACTAGCTGGTGCTCGAGACTTCGTCCGCGTAGAAAAGTATAAAACGCCATCTACCTTATTTTGGATAGATGGCGCTATCTCCCTGGCCAAGCCGCTAGTATTTACTTTTATTTTAGATTTCCCCTAGGAATGAAGCATGTCGGCTTTTAACAGTAAAAGAATTTTTCAAACCGGTCCAGTAGTTTCCGAGCCTATTCAATGCAAACAAACAAACAAGCAAACAAATTGTTCCTGTTTATAATTATGTAATATTAGTATAGATGAATCGTGTGTATCTAATATACTAATTGTAGATATAGCTGTTGTAATGAAATTAACTAATTCTTACATATTATTTTAATTTAATATAATCCTTAGTTCCTTTTGGGAAAATATAATTATTTTTACTAGTAAAATAGGAAAATTAGAAAAGTGTTTCTTTGAAACCTATTTATGAATAAATAACTCTGTCTCACTGTTTATCTATAACTATGATAGTTATATAGATATAATTATAGATACACACACCCATAATAGCACCAAATAATAGCACATGTGCTGTTGTGTTTACGGTGAGCGAATAAGCAGTAAGGAGTGCCAGAGCCCATTTATCTATTCCTTTCTAAGCACTTGTGGCGTTGCTTGTGTTGTGTTGTGGCGACGGTAGCCAACTAGCATCAAGTAGACCGTTACGGCCGAAAATCTTTTTACTTAAATATTTTCTCCGTTGTCTATTTTTTTATTAAAACTATTTTTAATGCCAACTTATGTTTCCCTTTCAGGTTGTCCAAACTATATATTTCGGAGTGGCATTCGTGAATGATATTGTCGGCACAAATGCAGCTTCCCCAAAGAGAACACCGTTAATAAGGAAGACGAAAGACATATTGTTCACCCTGGCTTTCCCCATAGGCGTATTTGTAACTGCCACATTTTGGGGAATTTACCATGTGGACAAAGAATTAATATTTCCAGACGAAATGGAGAAGTTATTCCCCATTTGGATGAACCACGTACTCCATACTCTGGTCTCTGTCTTCATAACTTTCGAGCTTGTAGCTTTCTTCAGAAGCTATCCATCAAGGAGGACTGGCATGTTAATGATGGGTGTATTCAATGGCATTTATATCTTATTGATAAATGCCCTCTATTTGCAACACGATGTATGGATGTACCCCATATTAGCGGTCCTCAACTGGCCGTTGAAAATAGCCTTCTTTGCTATGAGTCTCTTAGTGAGTTCAGTCCTGTATATTGTAGGTGAGAAAGTTAATAATACCGTTTGGTCTAAGCATGTGAGGAGTGCAAATAAAAAAGTAAAACAATAAATTTACTAATTGGTTTTATTTACTTATGAACATTATTATTATTATATTTTTTTTATGTTAAGGTCGACAGACAGGCTGACGGTCCACTTGATGATAGGTGGCTACCGTCGCGTATAACACAAGCAACCCCATAAGTTCTACAAGTGCGCTGCTGACCACAGAAGGATTAAGGATAAGGGATAAGAAAGGGAAGGGGTAATGGGCACTGGCATCCCTTACTCACTCACCGAAACACAACAGCACATAATGCTGTTATTTCACGGTGGTCTTCTGTAAGGTGGTGGTTACTGCCGCCAGATGGGCTGCCCAAATGACTGCGAAACGCAGTGTGCCCTGCCACTACTTTCAAATCCAGACCAGAGTCAATTTTGAAAATTATATAAAAATTTCCAAAGTTGACTCCGCCGGGAATCGAACCCAGGGCCCCTGAAACGTTAGGCAAGCAGCCTTGCCACTCGTCCAACGGGCTCGTCAATAAATATACAATAAATTAATTAAAAACATGTTTCATTCAGAATATATTTTATTGTAATCATTTTTTATGTTTAGGGTAGCAATAGCAAGTAAGCTGATAGCCTACTTGACTGTAGGTGGCTACCGTCACCCTTCAAGGAGCCCATACTCATAACAATGTGTTTACTGAGACATTTATCTAGCTAGTTTATCCTCAATGGAGAGATAATAAAGATAATTTATTTAAACATACATAGTTTTGTAAGAGTAAAACGCGTTTCGGGCATTTGTTTCTTGTTGTGCAAGTCTTTTTGGCTTGGTGTGTAGGAAGCTTTCTCGTAAGCAACTCTCTTATTCACCATAGTTATCATTTGGAGTACGTCCATTTTGTCGTGATACTTTTCAATTATTTCACACAGTGTTTGTATAGCCCACGAACCATTGATGTCCCTCCACGATACGAACCCTGAAATGTAGACACTCAACTTTATTTAGAATCTAGAATGTGTCTAATATTTTTTATATATTAGAGACATAAGACGAGCTATATATTGCAGTATTATAACTGGTGCCAGCGACTTCACCCGCGTTGATACAGCTGTGACGACCGTGACGCCGCCACGTCAATTTTTAACGATCTCTCGGGGTCCTAAAATTTTTTAACGATAAAGGGTATTCTATATGTTAATCCAGATAATAAACTATCTGTGTGCCAAGTTTCATCCAAATCCGTTTTATCGTAAAAGAGCACCGAGCTCTAAACCAACACAGTAAAAGAGCAACAAACGTGAAAGGATTAGTAAAATAATAAAAATTAACACATATTGTAGAAGTGTATCTAAAGATAAATACCTACTTAGCACTAATATGATGGATATGTGAAATATTAAAAGTTAAAAACCTTACAGGTCCATATCAATTAAATGGTCATTTCCCTATCCCCTAATAATGTATAATATGAGTCAATATGCGTTTAAGTCAATATGCGTTTAAGTCAATATGCGTATGAGTCAATATGAGTATAAGTCAATATGCGTTTAAGTCAATATGCGTTTAAGTCAATATGCGTATGAGTCAATATGAGTATAAGTCAATATACGTATAAGTCAATATGCGTATGAGTCAATATGAGTATAAGTCAATATACGTATAAGTCAATATGCGTTTAAGTCAATATGCGTATGAGTCAATATGAGTATAAGTCAATATGCGTTTAAGTCAATATGCGTATGAGTCAATATACGTATAAGTCAATATGCGTTTAAGTCAATATGCGTATGTCAATATGAGTATAAGTCAATATGCGTATAAGTCAATATGAGTATAAGTCAATATGCGTTTAAGTCAATATGCGTATGAGTCAATATACGTATAAGTCAATATGCGTTTAAGTCAATATGCGTATGAGTCAATATGAGTATAAGTCAATATGCGTATAAGTCAATATGTGTTTAAGTCAATATGCGTGAAAAAATAAATAAGTCATTATGCGAGTAACCCCTAATAATTCGTATCCCGTAGGTATCCTATTAAGGAAAGTATGATAGTTACTACAAGTTAATCCAAACTTACCTTCTACAGTTGAGCGCATAATAAGAAAATCTGCATGCGATGGAACCGTCAATTTTTTGGGACCAGCTCCATCGACCATTACTGTTCTACCAGCGTCAAAGTTACCACCTCTGCAAGCCTAGTAACCATAATTCTATTTTAATTGTGATTTATTGGAGTCTTTTAAGAATAGATTTAATATAATAAGCCCGGGGTATGAAAATTTATGGGAGTAAAATCAAATGTCATGGTAGAGGAGCCCAAGAGGGGATATTTGGATTTACTCGAGCGTGTCAGATATTACCAATGTATATTCCCCACGTGTCTCCGATAACGGATATGTATTAATCTGACGGTTTGGTTGGTGGGGTTGGCGGGGGTGGGGGTAAAATTTTAAATACAACTCGAGCGCGTCAGATTTTCAGAGGGGATGTTAAGTGAACCTAAACTAAGCTCCCATTTAAAATTCAGACGATTCGGATGTAACGCAAGCTCGTGGCAGCTTCTTGAAAATGCAAAAAAGATTTTTGACGATTCTCATTTTGTAATACTCGAGCGCGTCAGATTTTCATACAGACGGTTCAGCCTAAATTCCTGATCGTGCTGATTCTTAATCTGACGATGATATGGAGGAATATATGGAAAAAGTTGTGTTAAGCTTTTACGATCGTTTGTACCTACGTGAAGTTTATTTTGTTCTCTAGTCATGACAACGACTTATGGTGCGTTGTTGTGCACATATGAATATTTTGAATGTGTTCATCTGCCGCGGCCGACTGTACAAATGGTACAATGTTGGAAGAAATAAATAAAATGAAAATATAGTTTACCTGAATGAAAAACAATTTAGGTTTGTTAATGAGAGACACATGTCCATTCTCAAGGATGCTAGTAATATCTTTAAGCTTATAGGGCCGGTCGTAAGCAAAAAGTTCATCCTTCTCTTCTCCGTGGGTCATGAAAACAAAACACAGACATGACGTGTCTTCGTGATTTTGTTGACTTACTGAAAAGTTAATTCAAAACGTTATACAGTAGATATAAGACAGTGAACTATTCACTAAGATAAAAAAAACATTGGAATCTCAAAAAGCATGTTTTGGTTTGACAACGACATACAACTAAGTAATGAGAGAAAAATATTTGCCATGAATAATCACTTACTAAAGTCTCGTATAAACACATAAACAAAAATGGACACTTACTATTTTTCACGGTGCTTATTATTACGTCAAAAGGTTTGTCATTATAGGTTAAAATTTTAAATTGAAGCTTTCCGAAAACAGCTTTTAAACTCTCCACATCTTTGTCCGTGCCTTTCCTGTCAGTTGGCTTGCCTCTAAAAATTATTGAATTGAAAAAAAAACTATTAAAGTTGGGCACTCTTAGGATGGGAAAAAGTCAAAGATTTAAATTCTTTGGAAGAAGCCCTGAGACCGCACTGAACGCGCGTGACCGTTCAGTGACGCTCAGTGTGTAGGCAGCCCATTTGCAGCTACTGTGGCGTCGCTTGTGTTATAGGCGACAGTAGCCATCTACCGTCAAGTGACCCTCAACGACTTTAAGGCGAGGATTTAGCTGAAAAGCGTTATTTTTGAAAAGCGTTACTTTTTCCTTTTTCAACGCGGACGAAGTCGCGGGCGCCAGCTAGTATATAATACAATTTTAACTCACTTAAAATATTTTGTTTTCTCAAAAGTTCTGTGGTTAAATATAAGTAGATGTTTGTGTCCAGACATGTCATAGTACAGGTCTTCCGGGTTGAATGTCAAATTAATAGCCTTGGCGACGTCGCCTACATTTGCATCAACACCGCTGGCTTTCCTCTCTTTAGTGTTTGAAGGAGATAAACTGAAAAAAAATGCAATAAGTATATTGTAAAAAACACCTTTCCTTATGAATGTGAGACCATACTACCAAGGTAATTATTTTTAGCATAAAAAATATATCTGTTTAGCTTAATTTAAGCAAACAAAAACGATAATTTTTAAATCCATTTTACTAATGGTAGGAGAGCCCAAGAGGGGATTTTTGGATTTACTCGAGCGCGTCAGATATTGCCAATGTATATTCCCCGCGTGTCTCCCATAACGGATATGTATTAATCTGATGGTTTGGTTGGTGAGGTTGGGGTGAAATTTTAAAAACAACTCGAGCGCGTCAGATTTTCAGAGAGGATGTTAAGTTTTTGATGTCAGATTTCATATAACACTTTTTCCTACTTACAATCCAATTTTCAAAGTCCAATAGGTCCCAACGACGCTCGAGTGACTCCACATTTAGCATCGTGAGCTCCTCTACCATAAGACAGATCATAAAACTATACATAGAAAAAATAATGTTGTGTGGAATCACCAATTTCGTGTTTATTCGCGGTTGAAATCTCGCCATAGCAATCGATGATTCATAGCCTGTCTTTGTTTATGTTAAAAATCTCTTCGCATACCTACGTTCGCGCGTAATATAATAATGAGCTATTCCTGTTTATCCTGTTATTGCATCGAATTCCATCATCCATTTTTTGCAAATTATTTATTTTAGCAAAAACTCAAGATAAACTTGAAATGTAACGAAAAACCAAAATTACTATGGGAAGTGGTTATATTTACCTAGAATTAGCAGTATTTATATCCTCAGGTTTGCCGTCAGGGAAACTAGGATCCATTTTGGTTAAATTTCAAAAAATAATAAATAAATGTATAAACGAATCACACAAATTACAACAATGTAAACACTAGCGATTCTTCCTGTGAGTATCGAACGCAAGTGAATCATATCTAACTGATTATAGGAAGATAGGAGAAGCCACTGATAGCGATAACGATATTAGTGGTATTTTAAATAAGAGTCCATATTATCAAGAAGAATCATGAATTACGAATGATGAATCTTTAACAATTCAAAGGTAACATAGGAAAACTTGATCGCAATCTCGCATCATGTTTCAAGTTGTAGGTATGTACACACCTTTTTTTTTGCAAGGGGAAATCATCATGGATACCCACAGGCCCGGGGTGGCCTGTGGGTTATGTCGGACTTGAACCGTCTAAAACCCCTTGGCGTTCCTACTCTCTGCCAGGTGGTGGAGACTGGGGAAATTAACAACGTCTCGTCCGAGACTCCACCGGCAGTTGTCTACACAAATCGGACCCATCGCGGAGAGAGCTTTCGCTCCCTCCAAATTATTCGAAGGCGCGGAGTGTAACCTCCACACCGTGAGAAGATGTGCCGGAACGCGCGGCCCATCTCCTCCACTTCGCTGGCGGAGCTGTGAAGACGGCGGGCGACCCCACGCCCGCCGCCCCCTGCCATAGGGCGGCGCAGGCCACTCGGCGTTTAACGCCAAGCAGCCCACACCGACCGGCTCCCACTGAGACCTCTATACCTATACTCTACGGCACAACCTACCGCAGAGTCGGAGGCTTCTCCACCCAGTTCGAAAAATCTGCCCGCTGCGGCCTTGGCGTCCACTAACGCAGTAGCTAGTAAAACCTGTCCCCCTTCGGAGACCTTCCGAGTTGACAGACATGATACTATTGGGGATTCGCTAGCCGATGGTCTAGGACTCTCATCAATCTGACCGGACTCGTTCCGGACCGGACCGGAATTGTGGAGCTGAACTATAGCTATCCAGATGCAAAAGAGAATGACGACGCCCTTGACAAATCCTACAAGTGGTAGACTACTGAGACGCTGTGTGATTGCCGCCTAGACAATTAAAACAAATATAATTTTTAGATACAAAGTCCCTTCTTTCGGCACATCCTTTTTTAGCAAATTCTTTACAAAAACATAATTTGTGATTCTCTGAACAGCGGGCCTATTCTCTATCTGTGGTTTTTAAAAACGTGTCGACTTCAAAGTCTACATTAAATAAGAAATAGTACTTTGTCAAACTAAAAACCACAAAATAACGCGCCAATAACTTCATCGACATGTATAACTATGGAAAAAACGTCGTAGTCGTAGACATTTTGACATGTGCTTAGTCAATACCAAAGTAGCCAATTGTCGAGTCTATAACCGCATCGAGTCGATAACCACAGCAAATTAGAGAATACGGGCCCAGAATTCACATCTAATGGCAATATTATTATTATTGGTAGACAATAAAGTTTTTGGTCTTGTGCTATAACGACTGTCCTGCTGTACTAAAGATCTATTGGAATCAAGAAATTGTAATGCGCGGAATCGATTTTCAATAAAACTCTGAAGTTGATCTAACGTCGGTAAATAATTGATCTGTATCGGTTGAACTAGACAGGTGTAATTCCCATTGTTTGCGCGTCTCGAAATCTAACTTAAATGTACAATATGAATAACGATAATGTCCCATGTACTCACATCCACTTTTATATTTTTCAATGCACTCATACAATCCATAGTAGTATCTAAAATTTCCTTTAACGCACTTGCAGATTCATTATTTAATCGCCTTTGTCCTAATAAGCGCTTTAAAATGCAATTAAGGTAAAAGCACCTATTACCGTGCTAAATCAGGGAAATTTGACATTAGAGTGAAATATTTTGTAATCAGGACCGTCCTCGGCAAATAAGTACTTTTTTTAACGTTTTAGAGACTTTACTTCGTATTTCAAACACTTCTTTTTATTTATCTTGAAGCGTTGTATTTTTAATTATTTTTAATCATTGTTACTACAGAATGCCTTATCTTAATAGTATTAATATTGATATTGATTATTTGTAACAAAAATGTTTTCAATTCTTCGCTTTCTGTTTTCAATACTTACAGCGCTGCCTTGATTTCATAAAAAAAAATATTAATATGCCTAATGCCTATGTTTTGTACTTTGTGCGTTTGAGATGCCAAAGTGACATGCTGTCGAAACAAAAATCTGACGTAACGAAAATCCAAATGGTAATTATTTCCCCCCAGGTGGCATTACAATCAAAATTCCACTAAAGCTGAAGAGTTTTTATGTACGCGCTAATTTCCTACTGGTTAGAATCGAAAAATTCTTTGTGTTGTTTATCGAGGCTAAAGCCTTCCTAAAAGGCTAAAAAAATAAATATTATCCTTATTTAGATTAACACCATCTATCATAACATTCAGTGGCAGAATTATAAAGACAAACAGCTTTGACTTGACAAGTCGGCTATTCATGATTCACCGCGAGGGCGCGATAATCAAAGGCTTATTTAGACTATACATATATATATATATATATATATATATATATATATATATATATATATATATTGTAACGAAGCGTTACATGGTTGAAATTATTATTAATAAATTGATAAATAAATAAAATTAAAAAATAAGGTAATTGAAAAACTAAAGTAAGTAGGTACACGCCCGGCGTGCAACGAATGCAATTGCGCCGGCGCGGGTGGTACCTACAACACGGATTTTGATCTTGATTTTGAAATTAAAGCGGCAGTCGGCAAAGTAGCCGAGAGACGGACGGTCCGCGCCACTCAGCGCATTAGTTGAGTGGTGCGGTCTAATTAACTGTTTAGTAATTATGTAGTTTAATATTTCGTATAATTTGAATCTCCCGCGTTAGGGTAAGTTTTAAATGGCACACAATATTTTTAACTTTTAATAATACATTTTAAAATAGCTTATTTTTTTATTTAATTGCTTCATCATATATTTTAAATTCATAGTTTGTTTTGCTAATATTACTTATTTTGCTTTGCTTATATCCCTTTTGCTTTCTAGTATATTTTAAGTTTTTTTATGTAGTTACTTAGATTTTATGTAGGCAAGTAAGACTTACCTGCTTAATTATTTTTTTTACATTTTAAATTTCATTTTTATATATCCTTATAAAATTGCTTTATTGCTTTATTGTTTTTTTTTTCCTTTCTAAAATTGCTTTATTGCTTTATTATTTTATTTAATTAATTCTTGCTTGGTGCATCTATCTCTTTGTAAACTCCGTTCTGGTAATGCACCACTGCGGCAATGCTACTGCTGCTTAGCAGGCATTTCATCCTGTTGCCGTCGTGGCGTATCCAGATCGGAGGGTAGATGTACCAGAGCGTAATCCCGTGGTCCTGTCGATTCCAGGAACACGCTTCGGGCTGAACAAGCGTACTTCCGGCTAGCAATTTCCAGCAACCTCCGGATTGAGTGGACGGCCAGCTGCGGGTCGCGTTAGATCCAGTTGCTGCCTACAACCACCGCCGCCTTACCATCGTCGGCACGCGCATCGGCAGGACACATACCACCACGCCCACTACGCCGCATCTACCACCTTCGTCGGCTGGATCACACAGGGGAGTGCCTGCACACTGCGTGAGGAGACAGACAGGCCGACCACCCACGACCTACACTTTGTGTTGCCTACCATTGAGCGCGTAAAATATATATTTTTTTTATTTACCGATCACGCTGCTTGTTTCATTTTCCGGTAGGTTACACTGGCGCCCAACATATTTTTTTAAAGATAGTTTTTCCATCACACTTTAGTCAGTGTCGCCGTGGGAAATTCCCTAAGCGCGACACTGGCGCCCAGAACGTGGTTTATCTGTCTTCTCATCGTAGTAAGTAGTTAGTTTGGTGTTGCACGGTGGTTTTGTTTTTTTTTTATTTTTTTTGTTTTTTATTATTTTGTAAAACGTTTTTATTTATTTTTTTGGTTTGCAGTAACTGGAGTGAAACAATAATCTTTTTGTAATTGTAATTTTATTTCTTTTATTTTGAACAAAATTTAAACACGTTATAGTACAGTCAACAACAAAAAAAAATATTGTAGGTATATTTGATTTTTTTTTAACATCTCCAAAGTTATTTTTATTTTAAATTCTTTTGTTATAGAGCTTGTTTCACACTAGTTGCATTTATACTATTTTGCTTTTTATTATTTTTTTTTTCCTTTCATTTTTTTAGTTAAATTTCTATATCATTAAACCAAAGCGTTGTATAATTAGGACATTTGTAAAGAACGGAGTATTAGTTTCTTTAACGTTTTGTGTGCTATTTTTAACTTACCGACGTTTTTATAAATTTTTTTTTTCTTATCTTTTCGCAATTTTTTTAATTATTTCGTTGTAGTTTTCTTTCTTTAATTATAATTAAATCAAAATGGCCTATCCCGTTAATTTTTTTTTTTTTTTTCATTACAAAAATCAAAGTAGGTATGAGATTTGCCGTTTTAGGTGAGACTCATGCTCATATTGTAGCTGATTTTCGAATCGAAAACAGTTGTGCGTTTTGTTGTATTGCCCACTTTGTCATTAGCATTTAACTCACTTTTTACAAAAAGTCGTTTGTCGCATAATTAGACACACGATTTTAGGTTTTTGCTAGGACGCGTCTTGTAATTATAATATTACTTGATTTATTTTTTTGAATGTTTGTATGTTTGGGATGAATGTTAGAGTTTTAGTAGGAAGTATGAAAGGTTTAGTAAAAAGTTGATACTCAATGCAGTAATTGCGGATTTTATTTTTAAAATAAAATCCTTATGAGGGACGAGCGGGTAATGTAACGAAGCGTTACATGGTTGAAATTATTATTAATAAATTGATAAATAAATAAAATTAAAAAATAAGGTAATTGAAAAACTAAAGTAAGTAGGTACACGCCCGGCGTGCAACGAATGCAATTGCGCCGGCGCGGGTGGTACCTACAACACGGATTTTGATCTTGATTTTGAAATTAAAGCGGCAGTCGGCAAAGTAGCCGAGAGACGGACGGTCCGCGCCACTCAGCGCATTAGTTGAGTGGTGCGGTCTAATTAACTGTTTAGTAATTATGTAGTTTAATATTTCGTATAATTTGAATCTCCCGCGTTAGGGTAAGTTTTAAATGGCACACAATATTTTTAACTTTTAATAATACATTTTAAAATAGCTTATTTTTTTATTTAATTGCTTCATCATATATTTTAAATTCATAGTTTGTTTTGCTAATATTACTTATTTTGCTTTGCTTATATCCCTTTTGCTTTCTAGTATATTTTAAGTTTTTTTATGTAGTTACTTAGATTTTATGTAGGCAAGTAAGACTTACCTGCTTAATTATTTTTTTTACATTTTAAATTTCATTTTTATATATCCTTATAAAATTGCTTTATTGCTTTATTGTTTTTTTATCCTTTCTAAAATTGCTTTATTGCTTTATTATTTTATTTAATTAATTCTTGCTTGGTGCATCTATCTCTTTGTAAACTCCGTTCTGGTAATGCACCACTGCGGCAATGCTACTGCTGCTTAGCAGGCATTTCATCCTGTTGCCGTCGTGGCGTATCCAGATCGGAGGGTAGATGTACCAGAGCGTAATCCCGTGGTCCTGTCGATTCCAGGAACACGCTTCGGGCTGAACAAGCGTACTTCCGGCTAGCAATTTCCAGCAACCTCCGGATTGAGTGGACGGCCAGCTGCGGGTCGCGTTAGATCCAGTTGCTGCCTACAACCACCGCCGCCTTACCATCGTCGGCACGCGCATCGGCAGGACACATACCACCACGCCCACTACGCCGCATCTACCACCTTCGTCGGCTGGATCACACAGGGGAGTGCCTGCACACTGCGTGAGGAGACAGACAGGCCGACCACCCACGACCTACACTTTGTGTTGCCTACCATTGAGCGCGTAAAATATATATTTTTTTTATTTACCGATCACGCTGCTTGTTTCATTTTCCGGTAGGTTACACTGGCGCCCAACATATTTTTTTAAGATAGTATTTCCATCACTAATTTAGTCAGTGTCGCCGTGGGAAATTCCCTAAGCGCGACAATATATATATATATATATATATATATATATATTATATAACATTTTGAACTCGAAAGAAGTCACGGGCACCAGCTAGTTCAAAAATAAAATACAAAAAATAAGTAAAACCATTTAATAACAGCAGTCAGATATTTGCAAAGGAATTGTTACACAATATCATATGATAACCTCAGACTCAAAACCTTTCACAATAAAATTTATTTCTTCATCATTATTAACATTTTTCCTTCTTTTACTGCGTTTCCTTTTTTGAGGTCCTTCAGTTAAACACAAATTATCCTTAACTTTATTATAAATTATACACAAACTATTATAAAATTTTAAAACAGTCCTAGCACCTCTCAAGTACTGGTTGATAAATTTATTGGGATCACTTTGCCCATCTAATTTTAAGGCAACATTATAGACAAATGTTCCATTATAGCATTTCGAGTACTGTGTACTCTGAAAGGGCGAACCACATAATGTGTTTAAATTGTTTAAATGTAGCAAACAACTTTGAAATTGAGCTAAACAATGAATATTTTTGATATTGTAACTTTTTGGTTTTCTTCTTATGCTTGCATCGATATCAAAATGATTCAACAAAACGCTGGCAGCCAATAAACAATCATCGTACACAACTTTATTTTTATTAATAAATACTTCATCGTTATCTTCATGGTCTTGTGTTGACCTGTTTTTTATCTCTTGTAGTTTCTTTGAATATTTATTATTAAAATAATGAGTGCCACGAAACATTCCAGTCTTTTCGTCTATTACCTCCAACATTATGTAGCAAACAAACACACTATGCACTAGTGCTGATGTCACATTACTATATGCTAACCACCAAAGCACTGACAGGAAATAAAGCTGGAAGTTAGATGGTAACTGTTTCACCAATGACATGTCCAAATTTGGCAATTTCACATCTAATATATTCTGAAAATATATCGCCAATTGCTCCTTAGTTAAATCACAGAAAGGTATTTCAAGTGGTCTAGGTATAGCATATTCTTGGCCTATTAATATTCTTTTATAATTGCAGTCTTTTTCTCTACAAACATATGTAAAGTGTTCAATTGAAAAATCTGTGAGAATATCAAAAGCATATCTTATTATTGGCATTGCAAATAAAAATGGGTCTTCATCTGTATAATCCTCAGCTTGCGGGTAGCAAAAATACAATTGCAATGTAAACAAATCCAAATACCCACTGGGTATAGTTTTATTTCTTACACCTCTTACAAACCAGTCGGGTATTATCAATTTAAAAACATTTTCAACATTACCAACTTCAGACAATGAAGATTCATTATCATCATCGTTTGAGTCACCGCTCGAATCATCATCCCCTGTGTCAATCTCTTCATCATCATTGGTCAAAGATTCCGCCAATTGTACATTTGAGGGTGCTATACGTTGATTTGTAATATTAAAATATTTTAGTGAACTACAATAATTGTCATTGTAAGATTCAATATTAGATTTAATAATAGCATACACTTTGCCTTTATGCTGCTTTTTTAATCTGCCCACAATTTTACTGACAGCTGTATCTAGAGTTTCATTTTGAAGCCATTTAAATAGCGCATGGATAGATTTCTGTTGTATGTTCAATGTTTTTCTACATTTAGGCATTTTTAGTTGTGAAAAAAATTTCCTGAAAACTCTCTTTTCTACATAGTCGTTGCCCAACAATGTCGCTAGAAGAGGCAATAAGTCCTTCTGTACACCATTGAAGCCTTCACCTGAATAAATTTTGCATTGCATGGCATATACTTTTTTCTCATTAAATTCTATTTGCACTGGTTTAAATTCTAATGTTTTGAAAGGTATGTATAAAACATTGAAGATAAAAAAGTCAGAATCGTAACTTAAGACTGGACAATTGAGGGACCGTGCCATTGCTGCAATATCGTTATCTGCCTCGAATTCGCACACAGTAAAAGCGATATTCAGTTCCAAAAGTACCTCTTTAAAAACATCGCGTAACAGTAAGGGGAATATTTGCAGCCTGTTCTGGGTTACTGGATCCAGCCTCGAGGCCCCAGATATTCTAGACCGAAGTCGACTGTATGCAGTTTTTAATTTTTTAGGCTCGTAACTTCCATCAAATATTACATAGGATGTCACATTACACTTTTGCAGATTCTTGAAGAAGCTCTTCACGGTGGCTGCGTACCTGTCGTAATCACCGCCGAACGCAGAAAAATATTTGGGACCATACAATTGCGAACACAAACTATGCCCATCTATCACAAGGTTACAATCGTGAAGTACATGGTTTTTTAAGCATCCACCATGATTATTTTGAATGTATGTGGTTAATCCGCGAACGCCCATTATGAAGGTTATGCCGTATGCCGTAATCGTAATCGGTCGGTGTTTTTATTTAAATATTAAGTAATCCGATGTCGATGAAAATTTCAAGATATACACCAGGATGCACATGAAACTAAATTTATTTGTGATTTACATTTACCATCTATACAAGCCAAACAAGCATTTTTTTCCTCGAAGGTTACAAAAATATTAAAATAGTCCCGTGCCCGTACGATTTAGTTGTACACATTCATTGTTTGTACTGTACAGCTACGGTCTGTACTCTGTACTCTGTCTGTTCTGTACATGCAGTACAGCTGTACAGTGTACTCATAGAATAATAATTATTCTACTTGGAGTTTGTGTACCCCACGGCTGGTAATCTTCAAGGAAAAATCACTAGACATATGAATTTATTGGCCTGTGGTAATAGCAAAATAGAACATGACATTTGACCTTGACTCTCACCCTTCTAATAAGAGAGAGAAGCCATTTTGTTTTGAAACATGATTGTTGTTTATTGTTGCGTAGATTAATTTCCGCATTTTTATAATCATTTATAAACAAAAATCTTTGGATACATACATACTAAGTATGTATTACAAGTGCTGTGTACTAGGATAATATACAATGTGCAAAAAAAGGACTCGAAAAATGATTCTTTACGGAATAGGAAAAGTGAATTCGCCCATCTGCCACAACTCGTTTTGTGACTCCAAAGAAATCTTAATAGTATATTCATCGCTGTTTCAAGAATCGGAGAAGAGTGGCATCCCGTTGATCTCTTTGAAAAGTGGTAGTGTTTGTGTTCTTGTTCTACATGCCTATAAATGTTTATCATTAATACAATATATGTTTTATGGTGTATTTCAATTCTAGTTTGTATTTAAATCGTATATTAGGTTCATGTTATGTTTGTGTATATCCTAAAAATAAATATGTACTCATTATTTACTGTGTTTTAATTATGTGATGATATCCATTTAAAACTAAATTCAGGAATCCTTATTAAAGCCCGTAAAAAATCAAAGGGGTGAGAGGGACGGGGTAAGTCAAATGTCATGTTCTATCTTGCTATGACCAATCAGGTGAGCTTGCCCATGTCCAAAGCATTTGTACTGCAGATGTCCGTCTGATACGTTAGTATCTACTATATAGTTTGTGGTGTACCCTGTACTTGGAGTTTGGAGTGGACTGTGGAGGAGGGAGACGGAAACTGGATTCACTGGATTGGCTGGAGGGAGAGAGAGAGAAAATAGCGATTAAAGTAACACAGACTATATACAACAGAGCACTAGATATAAACGGAAGAAAAATAAAAAGAGAATTTAAAAATAAGGGAATGTTTACATTACCTACTTGTTGGAATTATACCTAAGGAATTAACCATAAGGTTTACATTGATACGTTAGTATCTACTATATAGTTTGTGGTTTACATTCGGTAATTTTTCCTAACTTCAGTATTTAGAGAACTTTCCCTCTATGGCGTGAAAGTTTTCTACATTGAATCGGATATCGGATTGTTGTTGATGAGATCGCACATTCATTGACGGCGCGGCAGCGGCTATAGCTATACGGCCTCCTCACTCTCGCGAAGTTGGGCGAGGCGAGGCGAATAAGATAGTGTGGACGGTCACCTCGCCCTACTTCGTCCAACTTTACCTCGCCTCGTGCTACTTCCATTTGTTGTCGGTTTTTGCGACCGAGTCAAAGGACTCAAAGCCGCGTGCATAGAGTAATTTATAATGGTTAGAGAGCCCATGATGCTAAATTTGGACCATAATATATATGCAACGCGATGTGCTCCTCGCGAAGTTAAACGAGTGTGTAGCGACGCTGAGCGACGCACTTCGTGCTCGGTCAACTTTCTCGAGGAACTTCGCGAGAGTAAAAAGGCCGCATTACTATACTCTCTGCTATAGCCACAGATTATAAGGACTATTATAGCCATAGGTTCCACCACGGCTGGTAATCTTCAAAGAAAAATCACTAGACATATGAATTTATTGGCCTGTGGTAATAGCAAAATAGAACATGACATTTGACCTTGACTCTCACCCTTCTAATAAGAGAGAGAAGCCATTTTGTTTTGAAACATGATTGTTGTTTATTGTTGCGTAGATTAATTTCCGCATTTTTATAATCATTTATAAACAAAAATCTTTGGATACATACATACTAAGTATGTATTACAAGTGCTGTGTACCAGGATAATATACAATGTGCAAAAAAGGACTCGAAAAATGATTCTTTACGGAATAGAAAAAGTGAATTCGCCCATCTCCCACAATTCGTTTTGTGACGGGTTTTGTCCCAAAACCCGTTCATCCCGTTGAACTCTTTGAAAAGTGGTAGTGTTTGTGTTATTGTTCTACATGCCTATAAATGTTTATCATTAATACAATAAGGTTTTATGGTGTATTTCAATTCTAGTTTGTATGTAAATAGTATATTAAGTTCATGTTATGTTTGTGTATATCCTAAAAATAAATATGTACCCATTATTTACTGTGTTTTAATTGTGTGATGATATCCATTTAAAAATAAATTCAAGAATCCTTATTAAAGCCTGTAAAAAAACAAACGGGTGAGAGGGGCGGGGTAAGTCAAATGTCATGTTCTATCTTGCTATGACCAATCAGGTGAGCTTGCTCATGTCCAGAGCATTTATACTGCAGATGTCCGTCTGATACGTTAGTATCTACTATTTAGTTTGTGGGTTCCACTGACTGAGTAATTCTTATTTGCTTGCACTGTGCAAAACCGAAAATCGAGCGAAGCGGATATATTCTCTTTGGTTTGGAAGCGGATTCGGACGGACGAAACGAAACACGTGTTTTCATTATTATTTAGAATTTTCTAAAGCGCATTACATTTCGAAAGAAACAGTTCTTTAATTTATTTATTGTTAATTTAGCTAAGAAATTAATTAAATTCAAACTAAAAAAAGGTTGCATACTTGGTTTCTCAAAGATGACTGAAGAAGATACCGTAACTTCCGAAAGCAATGGTCAGGAACCTAAAGATAAGGAGACACCAGAGGAGGGTCAAGAATCAGATGCAGCAAAAGATAAGGAAAGTACTGAGGAAGAGTATCCAGATCGAGATGGTGCAATTGTTCGCCAGATAGAATACTATTTCGGTAAGTCGTACCTACCTACTTGAAACAATTCTGTCCAATATGCAGTACAATAAACCAGATGTTGCTGAGGCATAGCATTTTACGCTTTGCATTTACAACACTCAGTAAAGATTTAGGCGACATGTCCCCAAGGGAAAAGCCTTAAATAAAGATTAAAAAAAAAGTAAAGGTTTATGTCATGTGTGCTGATTTTTATGTAATCCTTAATATGATTATATTTGGGTGTTTATACGTTAATAATTGTTACTTTTAAAAAACATCTAATACTGAACTTAATCCTTACACATTATAAAACAAATAGATAGATCACCAATGGATAGAGTGGTTCTTGAGGAAGGTTAGTATATAATTTGCAAAGTTATGCAGGCGAAGTCGCAGGCAGCAGCTAGTCTATCCTTGTGAAAATATTTTTCATACTTGAAAATTATGATTGGCTGATTTTCTATATTAAGGTCGACAGCCTGATGGTCGCATGTCAAGCAATCACTGTAATATAACAGTACACAAGAGGGTGAATGGATACACCCAACAGACAGGCTGCGGAGACAGTTCAGCCACTACTCTCCAAATTCATACCAAAGATTTTGAGAATATATTTTTTTATTGATTTATCAGGTGACCTAAATTTACCACGTGACAAGTTTCTGCGTGAACAAGTGAAACTGGATGATGGCTGGATACCATTAGAACTTTTAACGAAATTTCAACGCCTCGCAAAGATTACAAAAGACGTTTCAATCATCGCCAATGCAGTTAAAAATTCATCATCTGATTTACTGGAGGTTTGATTCGTTGCTTTTCTTTTGCCTTTTATAGCTTCTCAGGGGTGTGATTTTTTCTTCAAATTTGTTTTAATAGGTACTATGAAATAATAATACTATGTAATCCCTATCATTATAAAACAGGATATGTGGTTTATCTGGTTTAATGGACACACAACTGTCAACTGTGTGATCCTTTTTTCTTTATTCAGATTTAATAAGTTTGTTTGCTTGTCTGCCACATATTTGTTTACAAAAACCATTTACATAATATTTTCGAACCAGTGGCATACAGCTTCAAAACTATTCATATTTTATTTCTAACTTCAGAACTTTTTGCATATACATCCAACTAGCTAGTGCCCGCAACTTCGTACGTGATGATAAATTAAAAATATAAAGGCAATTACAACGCTTGACAACTTGTTGCTATAACACATTGGCCAGGCGTTAGTTATATTTTAGACAATCCCTTGGGAACATTACTTTTTTCTTGGATGAAATGTATCCTATGTCCTTTCTGATGTCCCAAACAATGTGTATGCAAAATTTCATTGTGATCGGTTTAGTAGTTTTGGCGTGAAAGCGAGACAGACAGACAGAGTTACTTTCGCATTTATAATATTAGTAAAGATGTTGTGTATTGTTAGTGAAAATCTAAACAGTTAAAGTTAGTACCTATGTAATTTACAACACCTATGCCTATGAGAAGGGTGTAGCAATTTAATTTGTTTTAAAATAGCTCAATATAAACTTCAATATTCAGGTTTCTGAAGATAATACGAAATTGAGGAGGAATCCGGAACATCCCCTTCCGGAGTTCAATGAAGAGAGGCGCAAGGAACTGTTGGCTCGCACCGCTTATGCCAAAGGTTTCCCTAAGGATTCAGTGTTTGATGACATCCTAAAGTTCTTCAAAGATTACAAGGGAGTCGCGAACCTCTTTATGAGGAAATATAAGGATACCAAAACCAAGAAAAGAATGTTCAAAGGATCTGTTTTCATCACGTTTGAAACCAAGGAACAGGTACTAACGGCTTATATTATTATTTCATACATACGACATACATTGTTCATTTATGTACTTATAATTTTCAAAAATCAAATTCTCCAGTGTTATATTTTAAATGTTTTTTTGATTGCTTTTACAATACTTAGAAAGTAAGCAAACCCGAATTTAATTATTAATAGTTGTCTCTTTTAATCATTGGGCTTTTTGTCATTCTGCTTCTTAGTCATCAGTGTGACATCATCATAGAGTGTTTATGGGTAAGAAACTCAAACTCAAAATGGCATTTTTTACCTTTACAATATAATTATTAAAGTAAAGAGGCTTGTTGACTTTTCTTTTTGTATTGCAGGCAGAGGAGTTTGTGAAAACTAAAGATTTGAAGCATGGCGACAAAGAATTGTTGATATTGAGGCAAGAAGACTACTATAAACAGAAAGACGAAGAGTATATTGCTAGAAGGGAAAAGAAAGACAAAAAAAAGAAACCACCGGTGAGTTTATTTTGTATTTTCTCATTTTATTGGTTCTCATAGATTTTACATATGTTTTACGCAAATGTTATATCTCTATGTATATAAAATTAATTGTGTCACGTTGATGAAACTTTTTTACTGTGTGTAATTTGGTCCAGCTTAAAAGATTGGATAATAGTTTTAATTTTGAACTCGATATATTTTTTTTATGTGTAAGTGTAGGCATGACTTCAGAATTTTTTTTTTTAGACTTTAATATTGACTTATATTTGACTGAATTGATTTTGAATATTATGTATGAAATGATTGATTAATTGAATATGTTTACCAAAGAATTAAATAAATATGCATGCTGTAAATGTAATTTGTGCAAGCCGAGCTGTGTCAAATGAGAATAGGACTGGAAATTCGCATTTTGCTCCGCATTTCTCACGAACTTCATTACTGATGTGTATGGAGTGCAAAAAAAAAACAAGCCAAGAATTAATTATTATTTTTGTAATGTGGTTTATTTATTCAGGCAGTTTATTATGAAAACTTATACCCATAAAAGAATTACTTATCTCATGAAGACGCGTTAGCAAACTTAAGGGCTTTGCTACATAGAACCAAAGGCGAAAAGATAGTATAAATATGATTTAAATCGTAATGTAATTTACACTTATAGTTTAATTACTTAATAGTTATTATATATACTAGCTGGTGCCCGCGACTTCGTCCGCGTTGAACGATGAAAGGTACCCTATGTACTTTCTGGTTTCCCAGAAAACGTGTATGTAAAATTTAATGGTGATTGGTTCAGTAGTTTTTGCATGAAAGCGTAACAAACCAACAAACAAACTCACATTCACACAATTTATTTTACTATTTATAATTTTATTAGATATAAAATAAATAAAAAATATTTATATTTTTGTTATTCGGATTTTTTTGACGATATTACTATGATGACTCGGATCATGTGAAGTTTGCAGCAAGTGCGATCCTATTCTCATTTGAAACGCATAGTACATTTACAATTATATTACGTTGGCTATCCATAATGTATAAATAAATAAATAAAAACACCCCAGCTCACTAGGAATTGTGATATTCACATTAATTTGTCTTTATAGGTAGAAGAAGAAAAACCCGAGATGGTATTACCGAGTGGCACAATACTGCACTTCACTGCCACCAAGGAAACCTTAAAGAGAGAGGACGTGAAAGAGGCCATCGAAAAGTTGGGTGTGTATTCTTTTCATCTGTACTAATATTATAAAGAGGACAGATTTGATTGTTTGTTTGTATAGAATAGGCTTCGAAACTACTGGACCGACCATTAGAAGCTGATATTATCCGTGATGAATATAGGATACTTTTTACCGCGGGAAAATGCTTCATTCCTACGGGAAAACGGGTAATAGGACAACGGGTAATAAGAATTATCCTTCCGTACTTATCTTTTTCACATAACTCTAAACGGTTAAACCGATTGGGTTGAAATTTTTTATGGGTATTTCGATGGTTTCCTGGATGATTTAAAAATACAATTGGACCCGGTAGGTGGCGCTGCTGTCGGTATGTCAACTACTAAACGGCATCACCGATTGGGTTGAAATTTTATATGTGTATTTTCATGGTTTCACAGACACAAGTGAGTGTATTATCAATCAATACTAATAATAAATCTGTAAGTGTAGGTATTGTATGTATGTATGTTCCTCCATAACTCTTAAACGAATTAAAGTGATTTTCATGAACCTTGGTAGATAAACATTTAGACGTACAGGACACAGGATAGGCTACTTTATTCTTTTTTAACGCGGACGAAGTCGCGTGCAACAGGTAGTGATTAATAAGTGCATATTTTTAGGTCTATTTTGTCTTTGATAATAAATAATTTGATTGTCACAGGGATACACTGCCATATTATTATATGGCAATTAATTAAATGATTGTTTTTGTATTTTTTTCAGGTGGAGATGTAGCCTTTATCAATTTCCAAATGGGTGATAAAGCGGGTTTTATACGTCTCACCGTTGAGAATCAGGCGAAAGAGGTGTTTGGAAAGATAAAGGAAGGCAAATTGAAAGTGTCGGACTCCGAAATTGATGTAAAACTTGTCGAAGGCGATGAAGAGAAGGATTTCTTACAAAAATCCGTGGAAGCCATAATGAATAGACGCCGAACCTCCAAACAGAAATCCAAAGGCCACTCTTTCAGAGGAAAACATGGCAGGAAACGGAAACACGAAAGGGAACATGGTGACGGACCACAGAATAAAATAAAAGCTAATAGCTAATTATCTTTACGCGCCTTGTACACATGATATCTAATTCGATATTGTGAAATATCCTACTTTATTGTATTGTACTGTTTATTAAAAATTGGCTGTGTTGCTCGTGCAATACAGCGATGTCATACATTGCGATTTTATTTAAATATACTCCTCTCCTTAATATGCCTTTATTGGCATGTTCCACTGACCTGTCATAAAACCACTGATGTATCACTGGAGTCTGTCTGTCAAATTATTTTTATACCTATTTCAAAAACGCTAATTTGGCGCTGTAAGCTGTATTTTTGTTCATGGAACTAAAATAAAAAGTTCTCTGAACTATGAACATTTTTATTGTATGGGCCTGTCCAGTGGTATATATTACAGGTCAGGGAATCTTATAATTGTATTGTTTACTTTGGTATCGGTATAGTTATAAAACATGTAGGTATAGGTATGATTAATTAATGAACATGTAGTTATGACACTTATTATTGAAATAGAAAAATTCCTTTCGTAAATAAATTGAATGTAATTTTGAAGTGTATAGTGTTCTGTGCAATGACAAAAAATATTGTTTTTTCTTTTTATTCTGTGTATAGAAAATTTGATTTGACTTGACATGACATTTAATTTTGTTTGTTCGTTTTCAATTCAATTTCAATATTTTCAATTCAACTTTGTAAAAATAACAAAGTTGACTTGTTTTGCTTTTATTGTAATAATAAATAGTAAAATAAAAGGAAATATTTTACTATAAATAATGAAGCCTGATAATCAATCCGATGAAGAAACGGATACAGCTGCTGCCCTAACTGGAGATGTTATAGGGAACACGGTGTACAGTGAACGTTTCGTCTTAAAAATATTATTAAAATTGGCCAATTTAGACACTCTGAAGGATGAAATTAAAGAGAAATCCTTCGAAGACGATATCTGCTCACTCTGGGATATGACAACCGAGAAGGATGTAGTGTTGTTCCTCTTGAAGCACGATGTATTAAATTTATTAAACTTCGCTTTACCAAGTATTGAATCGCCCCGTTTTATCGAGATAATAATCGGTATCATTGGTAATATGTGTTGCCAGAGAGAGACTCTTGCTTCGTTATTTAAAATGAACGATTTTATTGCGTTTATCATGGATTATATAAAGTCTGATGACAAAATGATACTTATCCAGATATTGCGTTTATTTAGTTCTTGTTTATTCCTAGTTAACGACGAGGAAATGTGCACATTTATGGCTTTGGTAAAGACGACTGAATATTCAAAATCATTGTACTTTATACTTCAAAATTCCGTAAATAAGGATCTTTTGATGACAGCTTTAGAAAATTTTAACACAATTTGCTCTTATTGCAACGTGGGAAAGCATAGAAATGATTTTTTCAAACATTTTATAACTTTGGAAGCGTTAGAATCTGTAACTACAGGTTTTTCTGAAATCATGAGTCAAAAGGATTCATGCGAACAAGATGATATTGAAAGAGCTATTGTAATTACTGTACAGATTATTTTGAATTTGATTGGTTTTGAGACGTCTACAGAAATGTACAAAGACAGTAAAGAGAACATAGTTAATACTATTGAAATAGTATTTAATTACTATGATGATAAATTGGTAAATGAGAAAGAAATTGATAGTAGTTTTTGTGATATATTAGATTCGAGTAATACAATAGTGAACACTCTTAGCATTAATGCGAATTGTAGTCCAGATAAATATTTCATACAAGCGCATAACATTTGGAAAGCAGTAAATGTGGCGAAAGATGATGCAGACACATCCAATTTAGAAGAGGATATACCGGGATTGATTGAATTTTCAAAACAAATAAATCCTCACATATCTACTCTTCTATGTGGATATATGAAAGAATGTAAAGAAAATGATTTGTATAAAGTTTTTGATATAATTAGAAATGAATATGAAGATATATTGAGAGCAGTTAGTGACAAAGAATTGCAAAGAGAAGTGTCTAATAGAACTTTAGATTACAGAACAAGATTGAAAGAAAGTGTTCAGTTTAAATAAAATGTTTTAGTTATTATTTTTAGTTAAAATTTTAAGTAATCTATGGCTTTTATTCTCCTATACACTCACAGTCGATCGACGACACTCACATACAAATGAATATATTTTTTCAATACTAGCTGGTGCCCGCGAAATCGGCCGCATTGAACGATGAAAGGTACTCTATGTCCTTTCTGGTGTCCCAGACAATGCGATGTGTATGCAAAATTTCAAGGTGAATGGTTCAGTAGTTTTTGCATGAAAGAGTAACAGACGACCATACAAACTTCCGCATTTATAATATTAGTATGGATTTTTAATTTTTAGGGACTGTTTTTATCTGAATAACATTCAAACCAAAATCTTTTTATCGCAAATAATTATTTTTCTTTATGTGTAGGTCAACTTAACCGATTCAAGATAAACCTTTGTTCTTTAGACCTATATTAATTTTTAATTCATAAAGTATTCTTGTATGGTGAAGTGAGATTTTTGTATAACATTTTATGAATTTTTCAACACCAACATCGAGGCACATATTATGCAATATACTTATACTGTAAGAAAACTTTGGTAGGCAGGATTTGTTCATTGGGATATTGGTTAGAAAAGAAACTACAGTATCGAATATGTAAGGGATTATATATTTTTATACATAAAGCAACATTTACATTAACCATAAATGAGTTAGACCGACGCGTTGGCGGCGACTAAATGTATTCGAATGTAACAGTACAATGTAACGTAACGTATATTATATATCTCGATCTACACATATGTATATAATTTAGGCGTAGCCTCCACACTTGTCATTTTTATTTATATATTATAACCTCACATAAAAACGTATTCCACAAATACTGACAGATTAAAAACTCTAACATTTCCATTTACATTAATTAATTTAACATACTTAACGCTAAACTAAACCTATGAAGCCCCCAACAAATGGGGACCGAATCGTGTAATTACTTTTAAATATCATTTTTTTTTAACATTTAGATTAAATAATGTTAAAAGTTAAAAAAATAAGGACTAGAGTTTACATTTTAAACTAAATAACGACAACTTTAACAACATATCATACTTATTATATATAAATATAAATATTCCATATTTATAAAGAAAATTATAATATTACGCCCCTCCACTGAAAATTATTTGAGTGTTTGAAAATTTACAATTAAAAGAAAAAATAATATTACATTTTAGATTCCATTTTTGTCAATTTCATCTAAAATGTATATGTTAAAAAAATAAATAGCAATTTTATTATAGAGATACCATTATTAGTAGTCAAGTAAAATGTATATAAAAGTAATAGAAAGTTTTCGACAGAGAGAAGAAAGCAAAAAAAATAGAAAAATAAATTAAAAAAAATTATAAAAATAGAATAATAAGTATACAATATTAAAAATAACTAAGAAATCAGCAATAATATACTTAATTCTTAATGGCCTTTTGAATAATTCAATAAAATATTTTTTCAATTTGAACAAGGACTAATATTACTAGAGGGGCGGCAAAATATTATGTCGTTCGTTATGTTTGTTTTCTTTTTTATTATTTTATACTCAAATAAATTAATAATTAAAACGATTCTTAGGTGTCTGAGAAGATGTAACGTAGTACCATATTTTGTAAAACATTTTTCGTCACTTCCTATTAAATAATAATAAAAAAAAAACGTAGAAGCTATCGCGCATCAAAAGCAAAATATATTTACAAGTTTTTTTTTTTAGCTAACGGTGCTGCAGATAACGTGAAAATCTAGACTCGATACCGTACTAAAAGGTCTTTAGGTTTTTTTTTTTTTTTTTTTCATTTCAACGGACACAAATATCGATATGGTGATCAGCTTAAACGTATTTTTCAGTTTACCCTCATTTTTTTTTTTTTTCAATGAAGATATACCTCGTTACTTTATAATATATACGACAAAAGTCGGATATGTATTAATTTTGTCATCCAAACTATACAATATACCTAATAGCGATAAAATATTCAAATGTTCAACTAGTAACATTACTAAGAACAAGAACAGTTTATTCATACATTCAAAAAAAAAACCTTTTTATGCCTACTTATTTGCAGGACAAAATAACTTTGCATATATAAAGTTTTTTTCATATGCAAATTAAACGACTTTAAACTTTTGCAATTAGTAAATTTACTGCATGATTAAAGAAAAAATCTATCTCTATAGTTGGATTTTTAATTAGATTGACTAAAATGACATTTGCTCGGTCGCCATTTTATTGTAATTTAAAAATAGTGTTGTACCCTGAGTAATCGAGTATTAGGTAAAAATCGCGATTCAATCTTTTTTATCTATACTTATATTATAAAGAGGAAAGATTTCATTGTTTGTTTGTTTGTATAGAATAGGCTCCGAAAGTACTGGACCGATTTGAAAAATTCTTTTACCATTAGAAGCCAACATTATCCGTGATGAACATAGGCTACTTTTACTGCGGGAAAATGCTTCATTCCTACGGGAAATCTAAAATAAAAGTAAATACTAGCCGCTTCGCCCGGGAGATAGCGCCATCTATCCAAAATACGGTAGATGGCGTTTTATACTTTTCTACGCGTACGAAGTCGCGAGCATTAGCTTATTTTATAATAAGTATGTTAGTTTGAATTTGGGTTGATTGAAATGGATACTTCAATAATAATTTATTAATTTGTTGATCATAGTGTACATAATAGGTATTTTAATAATCAAGATATTTTTATTTGCCTGTTTTTCAATAGAAAGTTTACTTCAATTCACAGTTGTAAGCAGTCTTCTCTAAAAAAAATGTCGATTTTAGTCCATCAATAAGGTGGTCGAGTTCAATCATTAATTTGTTCTCTTCTATAACGTGATCGATACAACTCGACCATAATTATCGAACTCGCTTACAACACTACGCTTCATGCTTGCAACATTTTATTTATTTTTTTTAAAAAAGAAATCGATTTCAGCTGTCATTTTAGTCCATGTAATTAAAAATCCGATTATACTAATACATATTATCTAAGAGAATATTTGTATGTTTGTAATAAACAAACTCAAAAAACTTCTGGACCTATTTGAAGTTCTTTCAAATACGTATTTGATAAAAGTTAGGCGGGCGAAGTCGCGTGCAACAGCCTAGTCTTATCCTTATCCTATCCTGAATTTTTCCATACAATAAATCCACGCGAGCTTCGTCTGATTTAAATTAAAAAATATATACATATAATTAATATAATACGACACATTTTGTGCTGCAAATAATTAATACTTTTATTTGTGAAAGTGAGAACTGAACGTCAATTTTATACATATATACCAATAACCGATCCAAATGGTCCGAATTTGGCACATCGACATCAAAATAATACTATACTTAATTTTTTTTTTTCAATGTACTACCCTCTTTTTTAAGCATAATATAAAAAAAAATTACCATATTGTGTGACATCGGAATACTGATTCTACTGATTTATTATTATTAAGTATATATCAAAATGTCTTAAGAGTTGATTGAACTGGGCCATTTTTTCCCTTAGAGAAGGAGGGTAGTAGCGAATATATATATATAAATATAAACACATACATTTTAAAAGTTAATTTCTTTGGTACACGTTTATGAGCAATGATGATGCAGTTTTGAGAATTGTATTATTTTATCGAGAGTGTTTCTTACGTTTTTTCTGTATAACACTCACTGTACAAGAAATCGTCCAGTTTGAAAGCGATTTTATTTAGGCGAGTGTACATGCGCGGGCGCATCAGACGACTTTGAGCTGTATGCACGAGGACTATGGTCCCTTTTTCACTGGAATGTTCGCATCAGCTCAATTTTATGCAGCTACTAGGCCAATAGAATATTGCTTTTTTTTTTGTTTTTTTTTTTTATAAACACAGTACACACCGAATAGGCGACGCGACGAATGAACCAATGAGCGATCTTCGTTCTCTTTTATTTTCGTTTTTAAAAGAGTATTTTTACAATTCACAAAACACTCGACTAATAGTGAAGATCGTCGAACGTCCGTCCGTCCGTTCACTGCGCAACTAGAGACGACACATTATTACACTTTGTACTTGCGGTCAAAAACATCTAAACACGAGTAAATATTAAAAAAACATCCAACAACCTAAGATTTCCCCGAAATTTCGTTGTTTCGAACGGACCGTTTTTATTTTTTTACTATATATTATAATATAATATATAATTTGATACGACAAACTACGGGGGGGCACACAGAGATATTCATAATTATAATAATAAATATTTAGGAATACATTTACAACACAGTCTGTTTAACGGCAAGCGGTTGCCGGTACATCGTACAAAATAAATAACAAATTTTTCATTAACCATAACCGTATTGGGTTTTTGAGTTTTTTTTTGTCTATAGTGTGTCCAAAAAGAGACGGTAGGCTAAGGAAAAAAATAAGTTATTTATTCACATGAACGCAATTTTTTTCGAAAGTGAAACAAGTGTGGCTATTCAATAGAATGATTTTACATATTATTATAGTATATCTAAACATACTTGTCTAAAGTAGTAAACACACAAAACATCTCACAATATAAAAGATACATTTCGAATCTGCACCTCATTGAAAACTGTTGATATTTTATCACTTTTTTACAATATTATTAACACAAAATCTAAAATTTATTGACATCCATTGGCATGGAAAAAAAAATAATGAGACTTCGTAAATCTAGATCGTTTTTGGAACTTGAGAGGTGAGGCAGGGAAACTAATTTGAATTTATTGTCAACTTTTCTTATTTAACTTTTTCTTTATTTTTAATCTATGTTATTGAATTAAATTTTTAATCATCATCAAATATTTTCATGGTTTTACTTTATGTTGATTTCGATGGTTTTTAGTACGCCATGTTTGTTTACCAATTGTGACAAGTGTGTTTGGACAGACTATAATAGTAAAGTTGTTTATGCGTTCATAATAATGCAATGTAGCGGCTCTTTCGACCGGCACAATCACACTAACAGGTCACGAACACTGTTCAAATACCACATTCACTAATTATATCACACGATTGTGACTACGGAGGCAATTGTAACACTTTTAAGACTTTTTTTATTTTAGAGATTTTTCACTCCCTCTCCCTTCGTTTAGGGCAGTGTTACTTATTTATATATATAGGTAATAGGTCAATAGGTATGCCTAATAACCAACCACATCAATACATCATTGAAAATTCTCTATATTAAATCAATTTCAAGTGACATTTTGACTCGTATGAGAAAAGCGCTCGACTTACATAGAAAATCTATTTTTGGAATACACAATCAAATAAATTGCAACCGAAATAATTAATTAATATCGTTTAAAATCCACCGGACAAAGTCGCTTTATCATAATATATTTAATAAAAAAAAACTCTTTTAGACAATTATTGAAACAAATTTTTATCCGGCGACTCTTTTGAACATAAAACAAAATCATTTCCAATATGATTTTATTTTATTTAATGTTTTTATTGCCGATTTTTATGTTATTTACATTTATAACAGAAAAATCTTTAATCATTTAAAAAAAAAAAATATTCATACAAGAGATTTTTTGCATTTGATATTTTTAATCTCACTGTCAGTCAACACTTAAACAGTCGTTGGATGGATGTGGAACTGTGCTTGATCGTTCCACTTGTTCATTGAATACACACAATACATTGAATGAACTCAACATACGTAAAGTAAATATACGAGCTCATTAATAAAATAATTGGGAGGACTTAGGAGCTACGCGCCGGAGAAGCCATATACCTCCAAAACTCGAATTTCAAAATCTCCACTCTGGCACAGAGGCGGATTGTTGAACGTAGAACAATGGTCCGTCTTACCGAACCTAATGTTCTCGTCCATCCATATAGCCTGTCCTTCGCTGTAAATTAAAAGAAAAAAAAAAAATACATTTTACTTCCCATTGAAAAAGTCCACGTCATACAAACGATAAACTTTGTGGTAGTCCCTGCCAAATTTATAATGAAAAATGAAATGTATGTGTTTTTTGTATGGCACACCACACTTATTTATAATTAAATTCCAAAAAATATATAAAACACATCGGGAATCTGGCACCTACAAAGTTTTTTGGTGGAAAGGGCATATTATTCACTTGAAGGACATATTATTCAATACTCTGTAAGATGAACACTTCGAACAAATTAACGAGTACTGGGTATTTACATACTCATAGATAGCCGATATCTGCGCTGTTCTAGATGAAATAAGCAATATATAAAAAAAAAAACGCTCGACGTCTTTATTATAGTTCGTGCAGCGAATAAAGACTTCTCAGCAAATATGCGCAGAGTTCTATTTTTATGTGTTTGAGGGGGCAGAGGAGCGTGAGCGGCTGAGTCTACCAAAAACGTGTGCCGACACCTTATTGGTAGACTCAGTCGCTACACACCTCCCGCACTTCGCGACACGTTATTGGTAGACTCAGTCGCTACACACCTCCCGCACTTCGTTCGCGCGTCTCGAGTCTCTTGGGTACTGTTGCGTACAGATTGTTTTATCGTATTAGTAATACGTCATGCTGAATAAATGCCTAAAAAAAGTTCTTCTTCGACATCACACGATGATTTTATGGAAGGAATATCAACACTGCCTGTAATGTTAAGTTAGTGAGGTGAAAAACTACGAAATGAGAAAAAAAAATTCATTTTCCTCAGCAATTTTGTGCGCAATTGTACACATGCGCCGATTGCCCCCACAAGTGTCGCCTTCAAACCTTAATATAATAATTCAGGTATACTATGATGAATGACACTTTTTGCCAGGCGTTATTTTTCTTAATTTCAGATGATATTGGCTTTAAAAAAAATGTAAAGACTCCATATATTTTGTAATAAATGTTTGAAAGAAACTAGGCTGGTACATTTTCGAAGTACGAAAACCTGCGTCAGATTTCAAATTTGAATTAAAAAAAACTAAGCAGAAAACTTTTGACAACCGTTTGAAATGGAAAGCAAATGTCGACTTTAGAGTGACGTAATCATTTCTTATCACGACTGTACAGTCGGCTGCAAAAGTCGATAACACATTCAAAAGTGTAAAACAACTGAACACTCAACTTACTTACTGGAGCTTTTTACGATCGTTTGTACGTGAAGTTTGCTTTGTTCTGTATAATCGTGACAACGATTTATGGCGAATCGACTTTTGAGGCCGACTGTACGTACAGAAAAAGGCGACACAGTATACAACAGTACAATAGGGCGGAGGCGATCGTGACGTCCCCTACTTGAAACACACAAATGTGATTTGCGAGTCCTCTTACCCTCCACCGACGGTGACCATCGTGTTGTCACCGGCCATGAAGAGCGATCGGCCGTGAGTGGACCTGCCCTCGTCGCCGTCCGTCGACGGCTCCTCCTGGAGACACCCCACCCAGGGATACTTGGCTCTGGTCGGATGCAAGCTGCAATAGTAGGTCAAGGGGGGAATAGAGGAGATGTGTGTACTGACCCGCCTCCGATGGTGATCATCTTTGAGTCGGCGGCCATAAAGAGTTCAGAGCCGTGGGCCACTCGCTGGTCCTCGCCCTTACCGTCGTTAGAGCACCCGACCCACGGGTATTTGGCGCGTTCCGGGTAAAGGCTGCAATTGTGATGCGATGGTATCGTGAGGGGACTACTCTTCGTCGGGGGCGCAATGGAGGCGCTACCGCGAAACCTCTCAATACTAATTCGAATATAGGGTAAAATGACCTAATGTTGGCACCCTAAATTTTTCACTAAAAAAATAAGAAAACCATTCCATAAACTGTGTTCCCACAAAAAATACATAAATAAATCTTAGTTTATGAGAATTGCTAACGTTAAAAGAGTCAAATGACTTAAAACATTGTCAAACTTTCAAATTTTATTTGAGTTGAACAATACATAGGTCGCGAAAGGTGCCAATAATTTTGCCCATCTTTAGTTTTGTAAATCACGTATAAACCCCCTGCAATTATTAAAATTAATATTTAAAATGTGATCTTTTATCATGAAAGATTTTTATTTAGTATTTTTATTGGCTGGGGTTTTTAATTTACAGTGTTTATAATTTCTCAATTACCGATTTAATTTATTTATAAATTAAAACTTTTAAGTAATATCTCGATATTCTATTCTCCTATAGAGCTGGCATTTAATGTTTGTCTGCGTTAATATTGGTGCAGGGTTTTTAGTAATGTACTAGTTAATTTATATTATGTATTTTATTAACAAAAATTGGAAAAGATTAAATTGTCGTGGAATGTATTTCTCGCGGTAACGCCTCAAGGTGGCAACATCTTATGTGGGTAGTTAGTTATTTTTGAATATTTGTTAAGAATTGAGTAGTCGGGGGGGTACACGTCAAGTCAGATAAAATTGGGAATCTGATAACATATTTAAAATAGAATGGAAATATCAAGAGATGAGAGGCAAATACTAAGTATATAGCACAACTAAAACTCGCTACTAAATATTACCATCATGCACACTAATCACAATTATCTAAAAAGTCTAAATAATTGTTGTTAGAAGGCGTAATGCAAGTTAGAAAATGAAAAATTGTTAAAAGCCTTACCCGAAACCGCTAAATACATAAATCAAAAGTAATAAAATCAAACAAATAATAATTCATTCGCGTTCAGAATTTTATATCTATCAAAATATCAAAATGAAAATGTTCTAACGCGAATGAAATATAATATTAACAAAAAAAAATATTAGTATGGCAAAATTTTATATTCCTTAATAAAACATACAACATTTTAAATATTATTGTTAAAAAAAAAATTACACTGGCAAACGTCAAGTTAATCGAATTCGATTAAAAGATAAAGATAAAGAACCAACACCTTGAAAAGAATTTAAAAAAAGACGCAACACAAAAACACCTTAATGTTTTAGAATGTGAATTTAAATATTTTATTTATGAAAGAAATTTACTTAGTTGAGGCAAATGGAAAACGAATAAAATAATATTAGTTTGAAATAAAAAACAAAAAAGCTAAAAAGTTAACTGAGTAACTAAGTGAACTAACACAAATAATTTCTACATACTAAACTTTTCTTGAAGTAAATATTATTACTATACATATATCTAATCATTTTTACGAGAGAAATTACAAGTTTTGGGACGTTATTATTTCTATTGGGTATTTTTTTAATTTTTTTTTTACTGAAAGTTATCTAAACTGAATTAGGGCTAAGTATAGCCTTCGGCAAGAACTAGGTGAAGCTAGCTAGCAAGCGAGGCTATAGTTAATGAATGTTACCTGAACAGGAAAGTCTCCCCAGTTCCGAAGTAGGCTTGTCTGTTTCCGCGCTCGTCTTTTTGATTGCGTTCGAACCATCGCGTCGAGCAATATGCACCGAACACCTGAAGAGTGTATGTTCGTTACTCTATATTTATGTTTGGACGAGTGGCAAGGGTGCTTGCCTAACGTTTCAGGGGTCCCGGGTTCGATTCCCGGCGGGGTCAACTTTGGAAATTTGAATATAATTTTCAAAAATTGACTCTGGTCTGGATTTGAAAAGTAAGTAGTGGTAGGGCACACTGTGCGTTTCGCAGTCATTTGGGTAAACCCGTCTGGCGACAGTAACCACCACCTTACATAATACCACAGTGAAATAACAGCATTATGTGCTGTTATGTTTCGGTGAGTGAGTAAGGGATGCCAGAGTCCATTACCCCATCCCTTCCTTATCCCTTATCCTTAATCCTTCTATGGTATGTAGACCACTTTCTTTATCTCAGTTGTGTCCAATTTAATTATACTAATATTATAAATGTGAATGTGAGTTATGAACCGATCACCATGAAATTTTGCATACACGTTTGTCTGGGACATGAGAAAGGACATAGGACAAGGAAACTACCTTTCATCCAAGAAAAAATCACTGTTCCCGGGGGATTATCTAAAATATAAAACTGTAACTAAGGCAGGGCATCAAGCGTGTTACAATTGCTTTTATATTTTTAATTTATCATCGCGTACGAAGACGCGGGCACCACCGGCTAGTAAATAAATAGAGGTAACAACAACAACAAATGATGGATGGAAAATATAGTACCTCGTTGTTGCACGTCTTGATCATGAGCAGTGTGGGTTCGTGGTGTTCGACGCGAACGTAGAAGGTGGTCAAGGAGCAGCCGTGCTCTTCGGTCGTGTACAACAGCACCGGCTGGTACATCGTGATGCGCACGGGCAGCCACGACCACAGAGTGAACAGCTGGAAACGCCAGGCCTTCTCATTACTTTTATTATTTTTGAAAAAAGAAAAAAGAAACTAATCTCTGCAGATGATGTAGCAACGTTAAAAGTACAACCTATTGCGTAAGAAGAACATTTGATAGCCAATTTTGAAAGAGTACAATGTATTGTTTTACCTTTGTTAATTTTTACCTTTAAATTTTTTACACCATCTCATTGTTTTTTATACAGTCAATTTCTTAAATAGCTGACAATCTACTTAACTTAACCGACAATATTTTTTCTATGCATTTTTTTCATTACTGCCTTTAATAATTACTTAAATCACAACAAAACAAAAACCTTTTCCAATTAAGCTACAAGTAAATATAAACCCATTTAATTGAAAGAGAATTGTCAGCATTATTTAAGAAATAGTCTGCAAGAATTCCATCTATAGATCTAAAGCGCTAAAATACATAAAAACGACATAACAATAAAATGGTTTAATTAATCGTGAAATTAGTATATACGTTTACATGGTGCTTAGTGCATTTAGGTGCACACGGACACACATTGAGAAGAACAAAAAAAAAACCAACTATTTAAATTAAAGATGATCGGAGGAAAACACATGGCCGGCATGCAAAATTTATATCATTAAAACAATTATTAATGGGTGTTGTTTTTTCTATAGAGCCTAAGACAAAGTCTAACGTCTAACTAACTACCTCTAAAGTTAAACCTACTTGTATTTATTACGGACAACTACCGAAACGAAACACACAACTACTGAAACTGTACACTTCCCCCAATTTGATGACATTTTTCAATAAATTAATAATATATTGAAGTCCTCACCAATACTGCTCTATACAGAAAAACACTTAATTGTCATTAAAACAATATCAAGTTTTGTAAATTAAAGTGTATGAGAATTTCGGTAAATACGTTTTAAAATTTATTAAGAAAAACTCATTTCCACGATCGAGGGTCACTGTTTAAAAAATAAACTTTAGTGAAATAAACTTGTTAAATTTTTAATACAAGTATATTCAGTCAAGTTAAGTATATTCAGTGAAAAGTTGAAACTGCAACGGAATTTCAAATTGCAATAGTACAGTTATAATTTATAACCCACTGTTGTACTTAGTATAAATTTTACGAAGGTGGGGAAAAGAACAAAAACTGTTTACAAACTTTTAAGTTCATCGATTGGTATTAGACAAAAGAAAGTGCACACACTGACTGAACTGTCTTTGTATTTAAAATGGAAATTAACAAAATCATCGCAATTTTTATAATTAAAAAATGTCACCTATAACTTTTTTCCCATATTTAAGTTCCCAATCAAACCTTCTTTCTCAAGTCTGACGAGTGTTGACGTTGGTCCTTGAACACAGCGTTAGGGAATGGGAACCACAAGGCGCGATGCGAAGAGCGCGGGCTCTGCGAACACCGGCTTCGATCATCGTACCAATACTTTTCATTATTACGATATACCAATTCGGTCTTACACTTATCATGGCATTACACTTTTGGGAGTTACATGTGCTCGTTACGCTTTGTGAGTCTAGTTCTAGATAAAACTGTTTAAGATAAAAAAAAATTGACAACACAACACTGTAATAAATGCAAAACATAAAATAATCGACGAACGAACGAGACATCAAATATAATTTATAGCTGTCATGCACACAATCTATATATATATATATATAGCTTCTCAATAATACTCACCTTGGGGGAGATGGGGCGTAGAGATAAAATAAAATAAAACAAGCAACGTCTATTGGGCATATTCCCTCGTGGGAAATAAAAAAAAAAAAAAAAACACCTAAGTGGTAAGCGGTGCATCTAAAACATGAAAATATTATTATGTCGCAAGCTCGCTAAATGAGGCGACATCGAGACATTCGGGTCTTACTTCGCTCTGGTCTAGAATCTGCGACTTGATCGCTTGGATGGGGTAAACGCCCATCGAGAGGGCGCGCGGGCCCGGCGAATGTGAGCCCTAACGGAAAATCGACACACTGTTAGCACTCACACAAAACATGCCCTCCGACTCCGCTCACTCTCCTCTATTGTTAGCTATACAAAAAAAACTCTTCAAGCTTTCAACATTTGTGGAACTTGTTATTACAAAAAATTTATATATATTGACTATTTTTTATCAAAAAAAAAAAAATTCTAAACATGCCACTTTTAAAACGTCCATATATATTTAAATTAAATGTTTCGAATATAATAGTATAATATATAAAAACGTATCATATTAAAATGTAAATAAATTGACACACGTCGAACATTACAAAAAAACATCGAAAAGAGTAATAAAAATCAGACATTGAAAGCCGATGATTGTAAAATGTGGATGTTGGTTACGGATCTTTGATTTCTCTCTCTCGTGAATATTATATCTCGGGAGTGTAATAATGATCACACTGATAAAACACAACACGATAATAAATGGTCATTCATTAAAACGCTACACAGACTGAACATAATAAAATCGTGGAGTCAACAAACGAAAGGAGAAAAAAAAGGATGTATATTATACAAGAAGACTTTTCGTATGAGAACGTCTACGACCGAGTCGGTCCGACTGAAGTTAGTTGTGTTAGAATCAATCGTATGATCGTATGAAATATAGAAAAGCCAAAGCCACGCCTATTGTCGTCTTGTACGATACCATTTGTTTGCACGTTTCCTCAGACATTCTCTGCAAACCAAGTAAAAGATTTCCCATTTTACATTATCATCTTAATTTCACATACATTTCGTGTGGTTGGTTGGTGGTGGTGCGTTGTACATAATATTCGAGTTAGATAAATATAAATAGTATTCTAGGAGAATAATTTTATGTTATCGATAACCTCGAGCCTCTTGAACATACATAATAAATATATAATAATATAGTACCTAACCTATATGTACTGTCAGCACGGAGTTGATTAAATCGAATATTATGTCTTACCTCCCGAATGGTGAGTGTGTGTGACATCATCTGTATGTTGACTTGTGACTGGCTGGTGGGAAGATTGTCGGAAGACCTGGACCTCACTAGGCGGGAGCCGGTGATCACTTGCTTCGATTTCAGTGTCATCTCTGTCTTTATGAACACCCGGGATATGTACTGTGAACTGTACACAAAACATTCGACTGTACAAGCCAGTTGTATACCCCATTGTACTTAATACCTTAGGCCAAACATAAGAAAATAAAATTTTACTAGCAAAATATTTAAGGAGTACATTTTGAATTATATGTTATGAAATGTGAGTTTGTTGTAAGCACCGGTTTTTCTTTTCGATTGAGTTTCATAATCAATTTATGGACGCAACTCAACTCATTGTGGACAGTGGTGGAAAAAAGCTCATTTGGCGAAAGTGTTATGAAGAACACTTTGAAACAACAGCTAGTTGTGTTCCGATAAGTAAGTAAGAAAACAGTAAGTAATCAATTAGTGGTTGACGATATGTAAATATCGTGTGGTTGACGTGTTATACTTATGTAAATTGATACATGATAGGGGGAGGATTGTCTTTCTTTTCTTTGTTACAAGAATTGAATCTTAAGAAGACCATGTCTTTGAAACACTCGAATATGAGAACGAACCCGATTGGTGTCCCTCAATAGTTCGAATGTGCAACCAATCATTCAACAGCCTTTTTAAGTAGTATTTAAGACATTATTGGCAATATTAATTATTATTATTTTGCTTATGTGACAAAATTTCAATTTTTTTTCCTAATTTGTGAGCACTTTTATATAAATTTGTAGTACATACTTAATTTTAGCCACCACATCCTAGCTAGACATATTTTTTATGTAATTTTATGTGTACAAAACAAATACTTATTAATCTTAAATGTTTTGAAGATCTCTATAGTTGTCCCTTATATATATAATATACCTAATCAATGACAAAGTATCTATGTAATTTAGGTATGTATTGTATGTACAATATACAATATGCGACGTTATTGCTAATAATGCTAAGTATATGTTCTCACCTTAAAGCTCTTATACTGAAAGCGGTGCGTAGCAGTTTCGTTGGCGAAGCCGGCATGTTTCTGCAGAACTTGTCGACAGCGTGATCGACGCCATTCTTCGTCGCCTCGGCGTACCAATCAGAGTTCTGGTTGGTCGAGTGCTTGTGGAATAGAATGAGAATCGCTAGCGCCAGTCTGTAGAATACCTGAAAAGTACCGTTGACCATAATGGTCGTCAATCCAAATTTAACGACATTGTTTGTTACAAACATTAGTTGAATAAATCATCTATTGAATTTTGAATAAAATAAACTTAAAGAAGTGACGAAGTTATTCTTTAATAACATAAATTTATAATAAAATTGTTAATAAAATGAACTTTAATTACCAACATAATAATCACCAACGCGGCGAAAATGATTACATTATCAATGTCTTCCACTAAGAAAACAACATAAGTACGGATAAAACATACTATACTGTATTTATACTGCGTTAAATTATACGATTTGACAGACGTCGATTGCGCAGTAGGAAAAGCTTGCACAATGATCTAAATTTTAAGTAATGTTGTAATTCTATTTTTGAATAAACGTAAAATTAGGCTCCAACTAGTCGTAAGATTCGACTATCTCACGACATGTTTCCGAAATGTACAGCTCAGCCCTTTAGATACTTTTAAAATGTACGGACCTTAATGCCTTCATGGAAGAAGCAGTCAAGTACGCGAACCAGATGTGGAAATGGTAAGGCAGCAAGTATCCACCACTGCCAGTCAGCGTAGATCCGTTCTGGGCCAATGGCGCCGGACAAACGCGACAGGTGCTGTGCCGCCGACTTCTGCAACAAGCGAGAACGCTGTACGGAACCTTATCGACACTCTTTCCAATTACTTACTTTAAACTCGGTGAAATTTCACTAGTTCTATTTTAATGTGAACCTGCTTATTTATCAGCGACCGATCAACCACTAAGTGGACAGACATTATAAAAAATGTACTCGCAGTGCCAGTAATAGAGAGAGATGGAGAAGACAAGAGTGCAAGAGTGTGGCAGGAATGCGGCGGTGAGGGAAGAGTGGCGTCTTGTGGGGCGACGCAACACACAGAGAAAAATATTATGTAACAAAAAAAAGTGACAAGGCAGGCTTTAGGATTTTCGCTTAAATAGTGGTTGTTTAGGTTTTAGGATTAAGTATTGATGGTTCGCATATAGGGATACAAGCAAAATCAGGGTGGATTTATTGCAATTTTATTGTGTAAGATTTTTCTAGCGGTTTAATTTTAATGGGATGGTAGCACAAAGAGGTTTGCAATCAGGAACTCAAAGTAAACATAACAATAAATCGATCATAATTATTAATTTCTTATCAACTACCCTCGCATGAGTACAAAACAGTCAAGCGAGTGCCTACTTTATCGATTTTTAAGGTTCGTGTCGTTCACCCCACAGCTATGTTTACAGACTCGATAATGAGCTCCGTAACCCTTGGTCCTTCTAGAAAGATAATAATTTATCGGAAAATTTATTGTTAAAGATCACGTTGAGCCCTATTCATTGCGATTGTAGACGTTTTTGCCCATATCACACGTTTGTTTACTTCGTTTTAATTTTTAAATGAAGGTACTTGTCGGCGTGCAACGTGCATTCACGATTTTACAATTCATCGGGCCTTTTGTCTTTGACAAAAGGAATATATTTTTCTGAAATCCCTGGTTTACACAATAAAAAATAAAAAACAGAAAATATGACGGCGTGACATAGCTTTAGGACTAAGTTATTTAATAAAGTCGCATGTTACATTTATAAAGTCTATTACTTGACAACACGCGACGCTATTAAGCATGCTCACAAACTTTCGACTATACGTGTCCTATCTCTGATAGGAATCGATGGGTTGATCACGTTGTTACCTACTATTCGTAAATTCATTTTTGCTTCGTTTTTCGTAGTTAGGTTATGCCTACTCTTATGCCTGTCTATTTTATCTTAGTGAAAATTTGTGTTTTAGAATTACTGAGAGAGTGTTAAGTTGAAATTGCATTGTTGTAGAATTTCTAAAATTAACCAATTGAATTGGTGAACCGAAAATAATGTGATAAAATTGGAAAATGGTGGGTGGCCGCACAAATTTGCGGATCTTATCTTAGAGGTCGATATAATAAGAAGGGAAGAGAGTAACGTACTCTTGCATCTCTTATTCATTCACGAAAACATACAATGCTGGCATATCCCAGAGTTAGAGTCAGAGACGACACAGAAAATAGATTGAATGTCTTCCCAGAAGACTGCAGTGGGCAGTGAGCCCTGCCACTGTAACAATTTTGTTCGATTTTAACCTAGTGACTTGAAAAATGAAACAAAGAGAGAGATTCTTGAGTAATGAAAAAATGAAGATAAACGTGCGTGTGTTGTCACCTTTATTCTGATACTAATGATTTAACAAAAGAGTGTTGGTGAGGTGAAGGCGAAACTTGGAGTTCACACTGCCTTGCCCGATAAGAAAGTTGACGTTAGTTGTTTAGCTTTAGTTAATAGTCATTTATCAGATAAAACTAACTAAGATAGACTATCGGTACCAATTTTTTAGTTAAAAATAGTACCCCAAATTGCCCAAAGTTCGCTCTTTATCCGACCCATTCGCTACTGACATTTCTCCCTTTTATTGTTTTCTGCTTAGATGATTAGTAACTAGTATACCGCCTTTTATCTTACACTAGCTGGTGCCCACGACTTCTTCCGCGTTCTTATAGCTTTCCTGGACAAATGGACTATCCAACACAAAAAGAATTTTTCAATTCGAACCTTAGCGCGTACAACCAAAAAACCTTTTCAGCTTTATATATTAGTATATATATTAGTATATAGATATAGATATTATAACATAAAACACAAAACGTGTCCGCTAACAGGTTTTCAAAATATCGAACTTACGGCATGTTTCTTCGCTATCTGCATGACTGTCTTCCATGTTACCTCGTTGAGTAACTTGGTTTGGGTAATGAACATCTTCTCCTTGGAGGCAACGAGGCTCGCCATACAGTGGTAGCATTCTTCCTCTGAAAACAACAAAGAGCAAAATTTCAACTAGTGTAACTAGTGAAAGCGTAATGTTGGAAGCATCGATGTTTGGAAGACTCCGAAATATCAGGGTCAGGGAGTCAACAGGTGCAATCTCTAAAATGATTTGATCAATCAAATATATGTAATACATAAATTCCAACACCATTCATTTACAAATTAGGATAAAATCAACATTGGTAGCGATAAACACGGTAACCCTAATTGTATTACAATTAGACAATCAATAGCTTTTAATAATAAACTAGGCGTCAATAACCTTACAAAAGACCATCGTTAGTAACAGCGCGTGTGATTTTATGTTTTCCCTACCTTCCATTACCATTCCGCCAGGGTCAGTAGCACATTTGCATACCCTTGATGTTGCTTTGTTTATAGGCGACGGTTGCCAATTACCATCAAATACATATCAGCCTGGCTATTGCACCGCACTTTAAATTAATCTTTCTAATCAATCAACTACCTAAAGCATTAAAAAGTGACATAACACCCAAAAATATTCAAGAATTATGTAACAAATATATGAAATTGGAAAATTTTGAATATTTATAGAATACATTAAGATTTTATAGTCCTAACTTAATATAAAATCGATTAACATGTCTTTACGCAACTACTAACCATTGCTCAGGCTTTAATCCTAGGAATCATGTATCTGACAAGCCTGCATTCTGCGGTCGTAATATAGAAGTCGTATTCAGCACGTATGTATACGTACATAGTTCAGTTCAGCTTACCGAGTCGACACTTGATGGGTATTAAATTCGCAATCGAAGATCTCTCCTAGAGCTGTACAATACCACGCAATTACTAACATATCGGGGAGCGTGTTAATTTCAGACACGATGGGAACAATTAACGCTTCAGCGATCCGTGATCAATCGAACAACTCGAGTGTTTGAATTCAATTACAACCGCAGGGGCTCTCGCCACTCGCCAGCCCGCACGTTGGAACCACATTGGAACTAAATATATTATTAGGTATAACACTCGTTGTATGATACAACACTATGTGGAAGCGTCTATTGTAATGGTTATCGTGACATATTAAAACAAAAAATGCTTATTGGATAATAAATACAACATTATTACAATAATGATCTATCTTGCATTTAAAAAAACCAAGTAGGATTACATTTAATGAGGAAGAATTTGAGAAAAAGACTTTTTTTCAATTATACGGAAGTAAATAGAGATACCTAATATTTCAGCCATGAGTCCTAAGCAGTCAAAATAAATTAGCACATAATTTATGTTTTACTACGTTTTCAAATTCGTATAATGGGACGATGATATTCAATTTGTAAACCTAATGGATGTATGTAGGTATAATTCCATTACACAAATTGAATATATATCGTCTTGAATATCACTTGGAACCTTAATAAAGTTAACACTGCCAATTCATTAACATTATAGAATTATGATTAAAATTATCTTTCCATTTAACTCGTCTCCCCCTCGAAAAGCCAAAATGAGGGGGAGACAGTGTTACCCCCGACAGAAGCACTGTCGGCCGGGGTTCAGGGCGACAACGACAGAAACCGACGCACGATCCTGGCTGTATCGAGCAGCACCGCTCTCTGCATTTGGGCCGGGAGAGATCCGCCACGGAATCCCAGCCGCTTCAGGTTATCACTGAGAGCAGTGGGGATCAAACCATTGACGGATATAACGACTGAGATGATTTCAGCGGACGCAACAGTCCACATGTCAACGATCTCGTGGGCCAAGTCGAGGTATTTCCTCTTCTTTTTGGTTTCGGCCTTCACGAGACCGTCATCATGCGGGATAGTTACGTCCACTAAAAACACTAATTTTAACTGATTAAAATTATTATTATTATCTTAACTAAACACTGTGCTTGTTGCTATAGTAAAAAACAATTAAAAAGTTCAAGATTATGTTATTATTTAATATGAATAATAAAAACATAAAAACATGAAGCAGCAATAGTGAACAATGATATCCATTTGTAATGCATTTAGTCCACATCAGAGAACACATTAAACAAGCATATCGTGTCGTAGGTGTTTTTGTTATGAGTGCCATGGTTTAATTATGGAAATTATTTAGGTCAGTGCATATAATTTACACGCAGACGAATAAACAGACTTGCGCAATGCGATTAATATTATTACGAATTCTATAGGAGAAACGTTTGCATAGTTGAGAGCTTAAATAAATTCAAGTATGTTTTTCACTGTTGTACATATAAATTTAAATATTTCAATAGCGCTAGTCTTAGTATAAGTTATAAACCAGTTTTCAACATTTCCACGATAATCCACGAGGTCTGCCAAAACTGAAAAGCCTGGCAAGTGTGGTCTACGTGATAAAACGTTATGATCTAATATTTATTAACCAATTAAAAAATATTTTTAAACCCAGTAAATAGAATTTAAAAAAAACACATTTCTTAGAGACGTCTGCGAAAGATAGGTAGGTATAGTATAGATAGAGTGTAGCTAGAATCCATCCTCCAATAAGTGATTGTTCCCCAAGAGAAGCTAGAGTAGTAAGAAAATTATATTAACTCGAGCGAGAGTAATGGGAAAAAATTGAAGTGGCACTAAACCAATTAAGCCTCTCGTGATGGAAAGGGTAATTGAATAACGGAGTTGGAATTGCTGTGAAATGTCATTTGAAAAAATGTGAAAATGGAATTTCCTTTGTAAGTATAGTAATTGAGGATAATCGCGTTCGAGCTGATCGAGAGAATTTGTGATTATTGTTAGTTCAGAAAAATCTCTTACAGAATGTTTCAGAAATAAACATTTTTGTAATGTAATGAAAAATCGATTACAACATTTTTTTATTTTTTGTATAATAAAGTCTCTGACCGCTGTTGTCTATTTCTCATTAATAGAAAGACCGATCAAAGAGGAACGTTTTTGTATAAAATTGGCATAGAAAAATTATCCGTGCAAAGCTGGCAGTGGGTCGCTCGTAAGTTACAAAAATCACTGGTTATCAGTCAAAATTATATTGTTACAGTTTTAAGTGTCAAGAAATATTGTTTAGATACAACCATTATGTAATATTAGTTATTGAATAGGAAACCAATTTGCATTTTAACCTTAACTGACATTAATTGTTGAAATATGTAACTTCTTATATTATGTATATTTCAGTTGAATGCAGTTTTTTAAACAAATACCACACAATGACACATCAAATGTTTATTATTTTTTCGATAATCAAAGAAAATATTAAAATATATTGGAAAAAATATTATTATTACCTACTTGAACATAAGTATCAAATTCTAAAGTCAAATAAATACCAGTTCACCTTGCACTGAGGTCGTTTACCTTACTGAAACTTTTATGAACGATAAACTTTACAATAGACAGTGTTGAGGTAAAAATCTGATAAAACGATGTTATTACACATAAAAATGGAAGCCACTTTTTTTTTTTTTCAATTTTGTCTAACTGACTCTATGCTAACATTACACTATACCACAAAGAGATGAGACAAGGTTTCACGGCCGTACTTCAGTGATTTTTTTTTCTATTATTTTGCCACAAGTTCTTGTAGATAACACTTTATTGGCCATTACCTACGCTCGGAGCATTGCTTCGATAAACAAAACAGACATTTATAGCTGGGTTTTAATATTTACAGTCCCACCGTCTATTTACAAACACGATACCTCGTCGCCATGCCACCAGATGTTCCAATGACGTTTCATTGGAAACATCAGGCCGTACCTACATTGTGCAATTTCGTATTCTAATTGATTTAAATACAATTTTATATCGCCATAAAAACTTCTGTTGAACTAGGTATGTAACAATTTTGTTTTCTGAACTTATTATTCGCACATATATTTGCACTTTGCTAGATGGCTTTATAATATTTTTCTCCCGGGAGAAAAGGTGTTAATATTAATTGAAATTTTTCTAATAAATCCTATTAGGATATAAAAGGGCAGAGGGTGGTTTGTCTATCTTTCTAAATTTAATTAGTTAGCTACTTATTATGAATAAGGGAGCATCACTGGTGGCAATTTAGATAGAAGTCTTAATTTTATCACGTAATTGTAACATCATAATAATATAAATAATGCCTAGCTAGACTATTAGAACACACTATAATATGTTTATTATCGTGAAGTCAGACGTCGCACTCGTAGCAGTGTTTATTACATATAAACGCTATATCGACAGTCACAATAATATTGAAATAAATGAGACGAAACACACATAAAACGTGTATGTACTGTAAACATGGGTATAGCATATGTCATAATCTTTATAACTGACCTCGCCCACCATTATTCTAGAACGGTGTTAATAAAGATACATATGAATGGAAATTAGAATTACTTTGTGCATGTTTCTATACCTTGACCTACAGCTTACTATGACGCATGTTTTATTTATAATATTGTAAAAATGAGAACTTTGGTGGATATATGAAGAAAATTATGCTGAAAACGACATACATAAATGTGACCGTAATCACTAATTTAAGAAAAATAGACAAATGGACAGTTTCTAATTCAAATTTGATCGGAGGTTACATCCCAGCTTAAGGTCTATGCACACGACGTCTTTTAAACGAGCTGATACGCACGTTGAACTCTATCCCGATGCTTAGCAAAAACGCAAGGCAAAAGACAAGTTATGACATTTACACTGATTCTCGCGTTTGTTAGTTTACAATACAAACGCACAGAGACGAACCAATCCTCAACACCCCTTTCCCCACTATCGGCTGCTTGAAACGCGTTCCGTTTGCTTTTGCTTGAAGCGCGTTTCATTTGTGTTTGTAACGACGCATACAATCTGCTAATAATACGCGGTGACGAAGTGCTAATCAAAAACGCGCGTCTTCAGCTCGTTTATAAAACGTCTTGTGCATAAAGACCTAATCGTTTGTTCATAACTCCGTTATGAACGGTTGTTCATAACTAACGTTTGTTCCGTCTCCAAACGAGAAAAATAAATAAATAGATTTAAAAAATTAAAAAAATAAACGTTAAATTAATTATACTGGCAGGTATTGCTACAAATGTAATTAATCTTCCATATTGTAATATTTTAAAAGCTATGAAGTCACAATAGGCGCGTTGTGTTGTTTTTTAGTGAAACAATTACTTGGCGTAGGTTCACACTCGTTACAATAAAATAATTCATTAGAATTTAAAGATATTTAGCGTATCACGTACTTTGCAATTTTATATTGGTATAAGGTTTAGTTAGATAAATCAACAAGGTGAAAAACACCGATGCTGTGTTTTTACTTTCCGACTTTAGCTATCTTAATGAGCAGGATTAAAAAGACTATTTTTATCCCATACAGATTACGTTATCTCGGTACGTGATAAACTCTCCGACAATACAAAGATAGAGTAATAAAGTGTCATTTGCATTTGCGAGTATTAAGGAAAAATATAAATATTATTCAAGCCTACTGCATGATTTTAAGATTATATGTATTCCTCATTTGGTGTGGTGAGTTTAAGGCGTCGACCAAGGATTGGATTCATAGTTTCATAGTAGTTCATAATTTCTTATTAGTTACGAGACAAGACATCGTTCAAGGGCAGAAGTCACCGAGCAGCCACTTTAATGCAAACCTATCGACCGCTGCGCTGGTTAGGTACGCCCAACGGCCCACGCAATGCCTCAGTTTGATGATACTCGTAAAACGCGCCGTAAATGTAAACGTCTATGACTCGGTCACAGACTCGGTATTGCTTTCATCGTATTACGGCTCTCGTTTCGCAGCGGGCATTAATTTGCAATGACATTATATTTCTAGTGTCCAGTTGTTGTTTTTGTTGCATTCAGTAAATAATTTTGTAGAATTCGTGTCAAGTCTTATCAAATGTCTAGGTATCTTGTGACCAAGCTACGATGGAAAGCCAAGAAGTGGATATCCGTTGTAGAATATTGTAGATAGTTTGAGAACATTCACATTTTCAGTTTACAACAAGTTATTACTTTACAATCAAGTTATAAAGTCAAAATGATCGAAATTTTGGAAACTATTCATCCGATTTAAAAAAGAAACCATAGAAAAGATAAATTGGGTTTGGTAAGCAACTTCGGACACCTATGCTGAGCCTATGCTCTATAAACCTATCGAACATAAAATAGCCATATTTACTGCACGTAAATTGCATTGCAAGTGTTTGCAAGCCTCGACATTATGGCTTATTGTAAACACACCATGGCCACTATAACACCGCAAAATTACAGCTCTTAAGTATTATGTCTTAGTCTACTGCAGTACACAGGCCACCTAACAAAATATTTAAAAAATAATAAACAAAATTAAAAAAAAATTACACCATAAAATGAAAATACAGGCACAACACGCCGTTATCTTAGTTATCTTCTAAACAAAATATTAGCTTTACAAACGACGAATCAACGCTGTGTAGATAGAGATAATATAATATATCTTACCGCATGACTAATTAGCGAGCAAGTTTGAAGAATAAAATTTGTAAAGAGTCGTGACTATTTTTGTATGACTTGCAGGTTCTCTTTAAACCGATAATACCGACTACGTGACTTTTAACAAGTATTCTAAACTCGGTAGCCAAAAGTCGCAAGTGGCAGCTCTTATTGAGGTGTTACGAGACACGATATTGATGACACGTTGTTGCGAGTGATTTGTATCATTTGCTAAGTCTAACTGACGCAATTGATTCTACGTTACGTCAGGCTATGTATTAACCACCTCGGTATGTACTATCGCTCCAATTTGTTATCATCATATCATATCATATCATCTTTGCAAGTGTCTCGCCGTGACTCAATACGGGCAATACCAAAAGCACGTGGCTCTGTACAAAGAATCTTACGTGAATGTAACGATGCGATATGAAACGGATGTAATACATAATATTATAATCCATCCGTCTAGTGAACACAGAATGTGTGTAGGTAATTACCAGAACGCGTTATCTATAACAATATTTTCCTCATGCTTAATCTTGATGCGCAAGCAATAATATAATAAAAGTATTGAAGGAATGTCGTGATTGGAGGATGATTATTCATTATGTTCAGACATAATATCAATTTTATGTCGACAGTCAAATAAAGAAACTTCGAAAGGTGGCGACAATCTTCTGCAAAACATTCAATGGATAAATCTCAAGAAATATTTGTTAATTGCACTAACTTTTTAAAACTAAATATTTTTTTTTATAAATTGGCATGCTTTAAATATTCAAATTTTTAAAATCTTGCATAGAAATTTTCAATACTGCATAGAAATAAGGCGTTTTATTTTTTATTTTATTTATTTATTTTTATTCCTGATAACAATAAGCAATGGATCAAAACTGCTCTAACTAGGTTTGTAGTGGCAATCAGATACCAATGTTTACTAAACCGTATGTTATGGCGTCAATTTTCCTTCAGTGTAACTTTTAAAACAAACTTTCCAAAACAACGTTTCATTTAAGAAAACCGTCATCTTAAAGCTGCTATCGTAGTGCTACAAAGAGATAATTATCTTACGATTTAAAAACGTGTCTGCGTCAATAAAATTGTTTCATTGTCATGTAAAAATGTTAATTATCTGTTAATTCTGTAAAAGATTTCACAATGGTATCTTCACGGCCACTGAGTCATTTTCATTTTAAGCCATTTTAGAAAGAAAAATATTTATCCTATTTCACGATCTGAAACAAGTAACGTAGAACGCGAACGTAACGTGTGGATAATATACGAGTATAAGATAAAGTTGTAAGTGTTAAAAAAAACACATGTTTGTGTAAGTGACTTGCGTAATTTGTTGCTAACTATGTTTCACTAATATTTCTACAACTTCCTTATAATAACATATGATTTAGAATATGATATAGACCCATTAAGTGGTGGCGGGGAATACCGCATTCCACAGTCCAAAAGTACGGCACCCCGAAAGAACGCTTTCATCCATGTTAAACCATGCAATAATCTCTCTCCTGCCGACGGAGCGCACTTGTTGTTAGGGAGGCGATGGCAGCCACCACCCATCAATAGATCGTAAGCCTATCCTGTCGACATTATCATAAAAAAGGATGGAACAAATTGTTAATACTGTAAATTGGACATATAAAATTAAATGTTTAATTCTATGTACGCGATATAAAAAAGATATATACGAAATGAAGTTAAAGCCCATAGTATAAACTAGCTGACGCCCGCGACTTCGTCAACGTTGAAAAAGAATAAAGTAGCCTATCCTGTGTCCCGTACGTCTAAATGTTTATCCACCAAATTTCATGAAAATCAGTTAATTCGTTTAAGAGTGATGGAGGAAAATACATACATACATACAGAAAAAAATTCTAAAAATGGTCAATTTAGTTTCAGTATCATGTATAGAGCCTATATACACGATATTTCTGAAAACAAAGTAAATTACTCCATGACCGACCCCTACAGATTTATTATTAGTATTGATAATTGATACTCGTAATTAAAATATATTTTAAATTAGGGTGCTACGTACACAGGCCCTTCGCGAAATGGAAGTGCTCACAAAACCGCACCTAATGTAGTTCCCGTCAGAACTGGCTTTGAAACAAAGCTTATGAAAAGCTCACGTCACCGGTTCTTATTATTACAAGCTCGCAAATTAACCCCGGTTTCAAAGTGACTCGTGAAATTTAATAAAGGAGGCAACGTGACAAGTGACATTAATTCGATGGCAGTTGGTGGAGGGAAAATAATAGCATAAACATCCCCTAATTCATTTTTAAATAAAAACGGTGACAAAACTTCTTTTAGTAGTGCATTACTACATAATCATTACATATTACTACTAGTGACCCGCTTCCGGCTTCGCACGGGTTCAAAATAAACACTATCCTATCTTTTATTTGGACTAAATTACAGTTACGAAGTTTTATCAAAATCGTTCAGTAGTTTAGGAGTTCATTGGCCTCAAACACGTGAAACGTAATTTTTATATATATATACTAGAGTTATTACTGGATATTTGTATACAATATTAAATATACCTACATAAATTTTGAAATATTTATGATTTACTTGATTGCTACGAGTCCTTTATTTTTAGTATTGTAGCAATCAATCACATGTTAAATGATTTTATTATTTTAGTCAATCGCCCTCATATTTCAACCTGTCATTAGTTGAACGTTTTTAAAATATAATTTAAATATATTTCGGCTATTTAAGGGCTGTAATTTCCATACATATAAGTATAAAATAAATCTACATTATTCCAACAACATAAATACTAGTCACATTCTTAAAGCAGTAACACAGTCTCAAATTAAACAAATATTTCATTGAATAGAACGCAAAAGAAATGAAGAAAGAGAAAATGTTGACTAACGATTACACTTGAAAAAAAACTGTGAGGTCGCAAAGCGACCTTGACCCGTTAATCAGAGTTGCAAACCGACTTTTTAATTAAACCGGTCTTAGCATTTCATTATGAGACTTATTTTAGATTTAACTCTAAATCTAAGATTTATTTACGGTAAATTCTAAAATTTTAATACGTAGTAGGTACATAAAGATGTAACACAGGTGTTACATATATTTGCATTTTATAATTATTTGCAATACATTTTTAGATGGACTGTGGCAGTTAGCCAAAAAGTTCATAACACAATAATGAACTAAGTATATAGTGTAAAAAAACACTTGTACGATTATATAAACTCTATATAAACACCGTGTATGAAATTAATATTTCAATGTCAAATTAAAAATTTGGATATAGATTCGAATAAAATATACGAAACCGTATCCATGTCCACGCGAATACGGAATATGGACATCTTTTTAGAGATTCTTTTTGATTTACCATTCGATAATAATTAAACTAAACTAATGTTATAAAAAAGTGAATTTGAATTCAGAGTTTTTTTTATATTGTAGTGGATATTCTATTATTTATTTAGATAAGATAACATTCCGAAAAGCTTCCGAGTAAAAAACACGGACCGGAAAGTGTCCTCCTCTCACAAGATCCACAAACGACCAAGGGTCGCCGGGTCCACGTTGGATCTAGACTGTTTCTAACCTGTCTCACTTGAAAATTAATATTTATGTCCAGCAGTAGACGTCCTAACTCCTACGGGTGACGACGGTTTCAATTCGATATGTCAATAATCTGTAAGACTAGTTGGATTACACTTGATGAACGCCATCCAAGGCAAATAACATATAGTGGATCTGGATATGGTCAGATAGCTAGTAGAACCGACATTCGTCAGGAAAGTACGTTATGCTGGACTAATTAATGGTCTATTACTTTCAGTCCAGCCAATACTATATCTAAGACTCTAATAGTATATCTATATACTATATATATATACTAAGGGTCTACCACCAACCACTAAATGGTCCAACAATTTAGTAAAAGTCGCGGGACAATATTGGATGCAGGCTGCGGACGGTCGTGCGCTTTGACACATTAGCATTCCTAATTAAGGCTGTATCTAATTGCTTGCTTTTAAACCATTTTATAAATTCAAGGTTTTAAGACCTACTTTTAAATTTATGATTAGATATCGCTCCACAAGTGGTGCACGGTGCAACCATAAAGGCACTTCTGCGGCGAGATTGCATACACACCAACTTAGGTATCTTGCACGCTCGCGAGTGATATGTCCCAATGATTTATTATGAGTCACCGTGTATTTCAGAGCTCGAGAGTGGCGTGGTCATTCACAAAGATGACGTAACGATTTAACGAAGTCAATTCTGTCGGAGATTTCTTTATTATGACAAAGTATGAGGATGTCGCGAGGGGACGGATCAGATTCACCGAACCACTTGTTTGTTCCTTTATTTAGCTAGTACATTGATTTGATTAAAGAAAAAAAAAATAAGGATGTAAAACAGCAAATTGTAGGGTATACGACTGATTAGAGGAGCAGAAATGACAGTGAGTGCGAACGGGCTTTCTGTAACACAAAAGGCAAGATAAGAAAATTAATGGACTGTGAAGAACATTCAGATCTGTTTATAACTTTTATGAGTGTAGAATTAAAAAATCTAGCGAAAGTCCTTTTGAAATATTACAATTGTTTCTTTGAGATAATCCTTCAATTTTAAAAGTCTTCGGAGGTAATCTTCTGAGCCACAGAACCAATTTTGATTAAATTTGATATGAAGGGCAGGCTGCGGTAATTTGATATAGCAGATAATACTTAAGGACATCAGTCATACAATTGGCAGCCCGTGTGGTAGCACCCCCTTACAGAAGACAACCACCGTAAATTAACAGAATTTCCGCAGTTGTATTTCGATGAATGAAGGTTGTCAATGTCCATTTCCCTAAGTCTTATTTTTTTCTTTATTCGGCGGCTTACATAACAGTACACAGTTTTAAATAAACAAAAATATTGTGCCTTTCACGATGTAAACAAAAACAATTAATAATAAGAAAAACTAATAAGATATGATTAACAAATACAAACATCTAACAAAGTTCTAATCCTTTTATTAACAATTAATATGTTTACGGCCGACGGTAACCATCTACCATCGAGTGGGCCGTCAGACGGTCCGGTAATATGAAAAAAGAATAAGCACTTGTAATTAATCGTTAGTAAGGTTATTATTTTACATTTTCAAATAGTGATAAGGCATATATTAATTACATGTTAAACTCGATAAGAACATAACAAGCAATAAATTTCCATTTCTGGTGGATGTTTTATTACAGAAATGCTTAAATATGAAAACGGTTTAAGAAAATATGTCTTTAATGTAATTTATTTAACAGGTTCGAATACTGTTATTCTATTATAATACACGTCATTTTAAAGATTATATCGTAAAATTACATTTAAATAAAATAAAAAAAATATAAACAATAAATTTAAAATGAAATATTACAAATGAAAATGAAATCTTATGCAATTTTATGTTTAATAATAAGCAGTTAATATTGTGGACTACGAATTTGTCTTGGGAAGACTAAATGCAGGCTACGACTAGCTCTAGAGGTTGTAGCTGTAAAAATGTGAAGTCAATGTACAGCACTAGTTGGCTGTTGGAATGATTATAATGATAATGAAATTATGACAACTATGGTATTCAATATTCATACTTCAACTAAATTGTTAAAGAGTTATTCTCCTTTTAATATTACAAGCTATTTAGCAACGCCCCGGTTAAATGAGAACCGCGAAGTACTGAAATTCTGAATACTCAAGGCCAGACACAACACTAATCTTATTTATGTATTTGCATATCAATACAAATAAACAGTGGCGGTGATGTGACGTGGCGCGTGGCGCGAGTTCGGAAATGTTTATTAAATTCGACGGACAAATAATTTTTTATGAAATGTAAAAGTAGTAAAACGAGAATAGAATAAATACTAATTTGAATATTGCAAATTTAAAACAGACGACTCTGTTTTCTGTTTTACTTTAGATCTTGGATTACATATAGATTTGTATATAGATTTGAATATAGATTTGTATATTTTAATTGAAGTCTGTAAAGAGAAAACAGCAAACAGAGGCTGGGCGGGCGGGCTCACTGCATTTCTCAGTAGTAAAATAGTAATACCGGCAGCGCACTTGGAGTCATTTGTCGTTTCTTGTGTTATCGACGACGGTAACCACCAACCATAATGTGGACAGTGGACCGTGTTATTTCTTTTTCAACGCGGACGAAGTCGCGGGTGCCAGCTAGTATGTACATAATAATGGAAAATGACCGCTCTAACACCAAAGTAAACGCGTAATATCTTATCTTTCATAGAAAAGGTTTTTTTATACTGTCAACGTGTCACGTTGTGTCTTCGCGATGAACTCCTAAACTGCTGAACCGATTTTGATAAAATTTGGTAACTATGTGTAATTTGGTCTAACTTACAATATAGGATAGTTTTTATTATGAAACCGTGCGAAGCCGGGAGCTGGCCACTAGTGTATTATATAAAAAAGAATTTTTACAAAAAACTATTTTAAAAATAAGTAGTCTCACACGCGGCCAATATACGAGCGTGAATAGCATTTCTTTTTTTACTTCTTTTATTAAAATAGAAAAAAAAAATAGCTTTGAGTCCGCTACCAAAATTAAGTCGTGACCCAAAAAGCCAGCATAGACCCGGGTCAACGCACCCCATCTGAAATTGAATCCTGAAAATATCCCCGGAGAATTTTCCCGGCAAATATATGAAAATTTTAACTCAACAGAGCGAAACCTTCAGGAGGAGAGAAGTTTGTTTGAAATTTTATAAAGAAACCTTTGAAGAAAGTCTTTTTATAGTTAAAAGCGTAGTTTTTTTTTTTTAATTATACAAACGGTGGAGCGTCTATAAAACAGGTTAAAATTGAAATCGCCGGAGGTCGTTGTACAATACTTGACGATAACTTGACCCACTTTAGTCAGAAATCAAGTGTTTGAGTACAAGTAACGAATGCCATCTAGAATACTGTTTGACATGGTAGGTAAAAATCAAACATAATATAACTCGGTGAACTAATTATGTTAGTTCAGAATTCATTAATATTTCTTCAAATATTCAATCAGTATTTGAGGTTTTAAAACAAAAATACAAGCATATATTACGAGATTAGCTCAAACATTTTTTTATACATATTTTTAATTAAAACGGCAAGCTAATAAAAATATTCTTTGTACAAAAAATCAGATACATTTATTTAAGGATTCAAAGAAATTGGTCCCAGGTGTCGATTACATGTTAGAATTCAAAGCACGCGTCGCGAGAATTGGAACGTATTGATTTCTCTAACTTTTTTGTTAACTCAATGTTTACTCGGATTGGGTCCTTAGACAAAATTAAGTCAATTAAAAAATCCTTATAATGTGTGAATAATACAATAACCAGATAAAATCAATATATGAATAATAAAAAGCCATAGAGAAAAAACATTGACATACATATATAAAAACAAGATTTGCAATACATGGTTTACGAAACCAATGACGAACCAAAGGCAGATCGGTGAAACCATAAAAAGGTGGTTGATATTGATTAAACATTGAAACGTGAATTTTAAAAATTAAGGATATTATACAATTTTAACACAACGAGTAAAAGATATAATTAAATCAACAACTAAATCCCATTAAACGAACGCTAAAAACGCAGGGATTCAATGTAGATCATGAAATAGTTCTCGAAATAGAAAGGCATCTGTGAAATTTAAACGTCATTACATAGACTATTGAAGTCCTGAACAAAATGGAGCAATAGATGTGATATCTATCGCGAGATGTTTTTTCAAGTAATAGAATAATAAGGAAATATTGTAGATTCTTAAATGTTATATTAAGAAAATTTTACCTTATATCGATTTATTAAGACATATGTGTAAACTGAATCAAGAGGTTGCTAATCATATTTACTTGTTGCAAATATTACGTTCTTTTTACTTTTCTGAAATTCGACAAACACGATTCGAATTGTGACACCGTGTTAGACAGTCAGTTAGGACAAACGATTTTATGAGTACTTACATAATATAATTTATACATACGTTTTGATACCAGTAGTTTATTACCAGTAATAAGGTGCCTTCAAAAAGTTATAAAATATAAGAAATCATTTATAAGCGGATCATATATGATCGGAGTTATGGGCAAGGGGGCGTTGCATTCCAATGAGGTGCCGTCTTAAGGGTGCTCAAGTTGTATTGTAACTGTCAGTTTTCACTGAACAGTTTTAAACTGTCTTCTATTGTGCCCACATACGTTTATATTTACTCGTAACTGAAGAAAAACATATCGTTACTCTCAAGCTGTCATCGGAATGTGCGACGCTTTAGCCGTATAATATCAAAACTAATAATAGACTGTGATCTATTATTACTTTTGAAAAATGAATAATGAATAAAACTTTCGAAATGTTTCCATGTACATTTTTATTAACTCTGCTAAAAGTTAATATCATAAGTACAATTCTATATTAGGAATACTTATCATTTCAATATTTTTCACGGTATGAACATATAATTAAATAAATGAAATGTACACAGGCGGCTTCTATGTTGTGTCTTCAAAAAGAAATAAAATTATTTTCATTTGTAATTAATTGTCGTATCCCATTTAGCTATTTTCTTTCGAGAAATAATGTTATATTGATAAAGAAGTAAGTTTCTTTTCAAATACATTAGGTAAAATGTTTGTAAAATGTCTTCAAAATTGAGTGCGCAGAGGCTTTTAAAAGCTAGGAGGGTAATGGCTGTTGATAATGCGGGAATCGTGCCTACATTTTCCCCGCCATTGTCACTTCTATTACTACGAGCAGGAAAACTTTATTATGCCTTATCTACGTGTCGAGTGAAATAGAGCATTTGTGTGGAGAGCGGAACAGGAAACTCGGCTGCTTCGCACGACTACGCACACAAAAAAGACAAACAACATGTAATGAGGATGTTTATTCAAGCTTTTTGCACAGCCCTAGGAGACCTTTGTTGTTTTGTGAATGTAAGTTCGATTGGACGGCTCATTTAAATCACAAGCAAATCACTGCCATAAAATAGCAACGGAATTGAATTTAGATAAACGATAAGAGTTTATTTCAAACGATCTTTAAAAAGTCTTATCTAAAGTAGGTAATCGACGATAAGAAACATTATTAAAACAAACCGGCCAACGTCGGCACAATAACAAGAGATTCCGTAACGGTCACATTGTTCCCAGCGTTAGCTAACTAGCTAGCCACCGCACGTTGCCAGTTTCCACATCAACACACGTACAGCCTGGCGGCAAGCCAACCACTAAAACAAGGCAGGCCCCAGTTTTAAACTCGATGCTTTAAAGCGAGTATATACAAAACATATACAACGCTATTTGTACACGAGAAAACATCGGGCGTCGAGAAAGTGACGCAGCGCTGAACTCTCGAGCTCGACAGCGCTACAAATGTCGCCGCTGATAACACTTTTACAGTGTCAGGGACGTGGTCGCTGGTGCGTTCGAAAATAATAATCTGAACGACATTGACTCTCAACAGAGTCGAACAATAATAAAAACAAACATCGAACTCGATGATCAAATACATGGAATTGATTCCAATGCAATCAGCGACAAACGTGAGACGGTGCATTAATACCACAAATTATCGTGAGTATGAGTTGCGACGTCATGTACAGGAAATATCACATTTATACGTACGATAAGCTATCATTAAGACAATTCCTTTGGTATAAAAATATGCAATTTCACAGAGATATTACACGTGAAGGACGGAATAAGTTCCATTGGGAATAAGGATTGTCCCTCTGAAAGAGCATTGTTTAAAACGGGTACAATGCCTATAACTTATTGTCTGTAATATAAATTGTCAAGTACTAATAAATGTATTGTTTCCGAGTGTTATTATTTAATTACTGAACACAATAATATAATAGAACACCATAGAAAACTTGTATATGCAACAAAAGCCAGATGAACAATAAATTGTGCATTGTTTTTAGCTTTAAAAACGAGTTATTATAGTAGGATGAATTATGTATAATGGTCACAATGATAGAGGACGACGAGGAAATTGTTAGTTTTCGAGTCATCCGGTAGCTAAATTGACGTGGACGCCCTCCTACACTCCTCTTCATGTGTCAAATGGTATGACTCTTGATAAATGGCTAAATACATTTAACATTTAGCCAGTCCGCACATTGTTCGACGTAGGAAAGCCAAATAAGTGCCAAGAAATTTTCTTATAAGCCATAAAGTACCGTACTTGATGATGTGATCGTAAGGCTATTTACGTATGCGTACATTCCGATCAATTACGAAAATGTGAGGCAACGGAAGTTAGATATATATGAAGTTGACAGTGTGATGGACGCAATGCAAATCTGTGGAGTTCGTCGGGAGTCGGATTCAATTTGCCGCTCGAGCACGTCAACACGATTGCATAACGTGCATACCAGACTCTGTACCGAGGAAACAGGGTTCAATTTAGATTCTGATAAGATCTGTCTGGAACATCATTTATTCGAATAACGCACTAACGCTTATTGCAACAAGTCAAGATTTAAAGTCGTTTGTGCTGTAGGCAATGACAACGTGGACGTAGGCAGAAGAGACTTCTCCGGCAATTTGCCTATTGCGGAGTCCAATTATCGCTCCCCGCACTCATTACTGAATTAGCACGAGAGAGACGTAAATTTTATGACGCCTCTGTTCCAGATATGAAAGATGTTCCAGAATTGAACTGAATTTATAAACTAGTTACATATCTCTAAATAGTAATAAAACAAAGCCACAGTCTGCCTCTGTCTGTTTCTTTGCTTTCTTCTTCTAAACTACCCAACAGACTTTGATACGGTTTTCACTAATGGAAGGAGCGTTGCAAGAACGTTTGTGTATATATATAGCATATGTGTGAGGCCGGGGCTGGTCCCCAATTACTAAATTAATAGAAGAACCGTTCAAAGTCGAAGCTTCAAATACAATAGAAATAATTTGTTTATGTAACGAAATCCATTAATATGGTCCATAAGCATATAATGAAATCATAAATAGCACAAACCGCAGCAGTAAATTTAATAGCTTCTTAATAGTTTCTGTTTTAACGACTTTCGATGTAATGATCGATTGATCTTGACATTGCTTTTGTCTCGTTATTAAAAGTAATGACAGAATGAATTTTAAATTAAAATCTATCCAGTTAAACGTAATTCAGTATTTTACGATCCCGTTTGTTTAACACAATACGCTTACAAGTTACATAATATTATTTAAAAAGTTTTCAATCACTTTTATCAGGTACCTAATTTAAATACACCTCGATGAGGTCTGAGCTGGAGTTTTTGATTAACGTGCTAATCTCTGGTACTATCAGTCTGATAGTTATTACAAAAATCTTTTAACATTTGATAGCCCGATTCTTAGGTTTGATTATAGACTACCATGCTACGACCCTTATAATATAATTTATAAGAACCCATCAAAATTAAGAACGCCTAGCCAAAACGAAGTTTAGCTGCCCGACGAAATCCGAGCATCACCGACAATAGCCTAAATGTGCATGCCTATATCGATTTAAAATGAAATTAACTTATAATAATTTGTTTAAATAAAGTAAAAGAAAAAATGTTAACTCACCAGGCATGAAATGTAGTAACGCAGCAGTGATTGGGTATAAACTGGGGCTGTATGTGATGTCAGGGCACGCATATCCAAGAACGGATACTACTCTGTCTGCAACTGCCCTCCCTTTACGTGTCAAATGGTATCCGAGACAATGTGTAGCTTCCACGAAGGGTGGAAGCATGATGGGCTTGTCGGGAAGTTCAACTGTGCCGAACACCTGAAAGTAAAAATGCGAGATTGTTTAAAATCATACTATGTCACGTAAGATGTGGAAAAATCTAAAAACTTATTTCTCTAAAACGTCGTACAAAATGGCCGCAAATTTATTAAGTACACACTATTAAATATTTTATCCAATCCAGTACCGCCATATTGGTGCGACGCGTGATTATCCACTTTGCTCGCAAGGACGTCCTCGATTCAATATACAAATCATGTATTACTTACTACCAGTTAAAGATGCGTTATATGCTAGTAAAAAAAGTATCTGGACAAACAAAAATTATGTACAGTAAAATTACGCAGACCGTTGTAATTAATTTCGCATAAAAAGATCTAATTATTTAATAGTTTATTTTTATATTAAATAATTAAGGGTGACGTTATTAAAATAATGTAGCGCAACAGACACTGTTTAGATTTAAAATTAATGTTGAGGACAGGCAGTCCCTGTGGCGGTGCGGTGGTATAATTATAGAAAATCTAAGTGTCAAAAATTTGTAAATAGGGGACGCATGAACTCCCTTAAAGTGAGTTCAGGGTTTTGTCTTTTTAAGGGTGTTAAGTACTAATAGGGACTTTGAGACCCTAGGTGACAGTAGCCACCTACCATTAAGTGAGCGTCAGGTGAACCATCAATTGAAAATATTTTGAAAAAGACGCGTACGAAAAATAACAAATCAGTGCTGAAAAACATGACAGATTCAAATTTGTGCATAAACACTGCTAAACAAATAATATTAATTCTTGTTATCTTCTACGCTAACCACACGACATGACATAACGAAGATAAGGGGATAAAAATATGTTGGAACTAAAAATACTTGTATGTATTGCTAATGTTTATCGTACTTAACTGCGCCAATAGTTTACCTACCAGGTTTAGCTTGAACTTCTTACATGAATAATGTAACAACGATGGCTACTTATTGCTCGAGAGAGAGAGTAGTTAACCTTTGCCACAGAAGACCACATTCACAAATCGATAGATGTGACAGGTCAACAAGATTTAGAAAGATAAATAACAATTTCCATATAATACAAAATGCGAAAGCGACGAGTGATTGATTAGAAAAGTGGAAAATTCGAAAGGTTATTTGTTGTGATAGTGAATTGTACGAATAAGAGGCAGATTAGATTGTACAACAAAATACGAAACGAAATGAGCATATAATTATGGATAATATTCTGAATTGGTTTATTTTCTCCATGTAGAATATGCATAAAAAATAAATGTATTCATTTAAAGTTAAATTTAAATTAATTCATTTAAACGAATCAGACACAATTTGTTTTCACTGTCTGTATCTAATTAGTAAATATTCCAAGTATGTACCCAAATTTTATCTGAATATTTTTTTAACAAAGTCTTAAATCAATGTTATGAAAGGAGATAACGAAGAGCATGTTATTCATTCGAAACACGGCGTGGAACATTTTCCAATTTAAGACAAAATAAAATCAAAATAAACAGTTCTAACAAAGATAATTTAATTAGTTATTTCTATTGTTGACTTATACGAATGAGGCTTGGTTTCAAATTGTATTCATAGTACGAGCGAAGATTGTCAAAAAAAATCAAATTTTTTCATTACAAACAAATTTTTCGTTTACAATAAGAAAAAAATCATTACAAAAGTTATAAAAAGTTAAAGACGATAGCAACCGAATGAAAAATGGATCCTAACGTTGCGCGATCGCAGTTATATGATAAATTTGACAGCGATAGCGCACGAAGTGACAATCTTTAAATTCACGTGGATTACGTAAACCAAGATCATTGACCGTCTGATGTTTGTGTGTCGAACGATAAATAATAAGTCCAATAACGTTTGTCACGAAGATATGTTTGAGCGGTTGCTTCTCGTGTCTGATCGCTAAATATAGAGATCAACAAAGCTCGTGTACCTATTCTCGAATAATTGTTAAATCTAGTATTTTGAACGTCAGTATTAGTCAGTATCACAACGTCGTCACGACTTATTCAAACACACCGTTTGTTATTGTAGATATTTTTCGTTTCAACTGGTTACTGTCATTTACTGAGAGATATGTTGAGTGAACAAACACACATATTATGAGATACCGTCACTTATCATATCATCACTATCATGATAAGTCGGCAAATTCTCTATGCTCAATATATAAGATTTCCCCATAAACCACCAATGCGCACAACTTATTACAATTCTCATATTCTTGCGATTTTCCCTTAATCTGACCTCACATTGGAAGATGACCAGGTTTAGCGTAATGTTACCCGATCGTATATTATGGAAAAGTTATTTCCGTGCCGATTTCCATGTTGCTGATTTTATGAGTTATATGGGACACTTTTCTTTTGTGTCACATAGACAAATTTACATCTTCATTACTGATCAATCTGGGCTGTGACCAGTTTCCTTAAATTTAGTTAAATGGTACGTATTACTTAACCACATTTAAGGAAACTGGCATTCCCAAATTTAGAATTATAGCTAGCCAGTAATGCCACGACATACTTAGGAATTTTAAGTTAAGTCTGTTTTATGTTAACACTAAACACTAACACTCTTCAATAAATGAAACAGGAACAGGTGAGTCTTAAAATATCTCGCATGACTTACTAGATTAGGTGTGGTATACCCGAATAATACAGTGTGAACGAAATAAAAGCAATAATGGAAAAATCTTTTCATTTGAGAAGTAAATAGCCAATGCCATAAAAAATTGGTAAACAAACACGTTATTTGAATACTCAAATATTTGTTTTCTCTACTTCACCGCGGCTACTGTACTGTACTGTACATCAAACCACTCAGAACGTTGTTATTTGTAAAATATGATTGTACATATTTGGGCGTGCATACGTTAATACCTACTTGTTACTTTAAAAAAATCCTAATAACTACTAAACTTAATACATACTTTATAAATTCTAAGTTCCCTAGAACGCAATCTGTTAACCCCTCGCAAAATTTTCTAATCGTTTCTAAAATGAGTCTTAATTAGTGGGAAATTTAAAACAAAAAAAATGATTTGAAAGGATAGCCAAGTAGATTGATCTGGCGATTGCGTATGTTATTTTAACCGCGTACCCGCCCGCTAGTCCCCGATCAAATGGGAACGCGCATAAATGAACCAGTTTTTCTGCGTTCGTAAAATACAATACTTAATTTCATTGTGGGCGTCGTCGTTCGCCAAGATTAATAAACTCTTACAGAATATTAATAAACTAGTAGCTCTTGCAGGCAGACTGTTTTTTTTAGATACCAATACAAATTAATCTCTTTTTATGCGAACAATGGAAGCCAAGTTGCATAAAAAACAAAAAATATACACCTCTTGTTAAATATATTTTACATTGCTCTATGCATTAGGTAGGGCAGGGCAGTACATACTTTATTTCGTACTTTAGTGTATTTAGGCATTATTTAAATAATTCAAAGTACAATAAGGGAATTCATAGTAAACGATTTTAGAGAATAGCCTTTTATCCGCAGTTTTCAATTTGTGCTTGTAGGCCACCGGCTATAATAATCGAGTTGACTGTCATACTGTCTACTAACTTAAAATTAAACCATCAATTAAAACAAGTAAATAACTGCGAACTTATTTCAACTTATTGGACGATAGGTACTTTATTGAATGAAATCTTTCCACACTCCTTGAATTATTATTTAACAAAATGGTATCGCGTGCACTGTAGTTGTTTGGCGTGTAACATGTTCATATCGATAAGAATAAGAACCAAGATAAAAAAGTATATCCTGTCATCCGTGAATTCTCGCGTGAGAGGTGCCGCACGTCTCGCACGCACCGGCCGTCCTTCGCTCAGTCAAGGCCGCCCACACGTGTTTAGGAACTCAACCGATTCAAAAACAATGTGGTCATTCTAAAATAACTAAATATATACAAGGTGACTTAAAAAAATATGTTATATAGCTGTTGCACACGACTTCGTCCGCGTAACTTTATAAAATATAATACATTCGTTTCTGTGAAACCATGGAAATACACATACAAAGTTTTAACCCAATCGGTCAAGCCGTTTAGTAGTTGACATAGCGACAGCAGTGTCACCTACCGGGTCCAACTGTATTAAATTAAATCTGAAAAAGATAAGTACCTAATTCTTACTACCTGTTGTCCTATTACCCGTTTTCCCGTAGGAATGAAGCATTTTCCCGCGGTAAAATGTAACCTATGTTCATCACGGACAATGTCGGCTTCTAATGGTAAAAGAATTTTTCAAATCGGTCCAGTAGTTTCGGAGCCTTTTAGGCTTTAGGTAAATAGAACAAGCTATAAAATTAGCTGTAAGTTGCTAAGGATTTGGGTATACCACAGACTAATTCTTGAAATTGACGAATGCAAGATCTAGTTTCTGGTCACATAATTTATATCAAATTTTCCTAAATCAAACATTTTCTTTATTAAATCACTTGCAGAGTTGATCTTACTCATGATTTATATCTTCACTAACGATGTAATAGCGTGTTTGGACATGATGAAATGATAAAAAAAGCGAGCGAGTTTATGAATAATATAAGTAATTATTAGCTATTTAATTTCTATACACACATGTTTATCTTTTTTTTAAATAGGTACCACTTACGATGCAGAATGGACCAGTGTTATGTTTACAAACGAACCCTCGCAAACCGGTCTCTTAAGAACACTGGCCTTGAATTCAAAAACAATGATAACTTGCAAATTTTGGTTCAAAATTTTAAAAGACACACATGGCTTTCTAACAAAAAAATGGCGGGCTTTGTATGAAACTTTCTGCGCAATGCCATCTGCTAAAAGAACTTATTCATAATGTGAATTTATTTGTTCGCTATTGAATAGATCTCTAAAAAACACTTTAATAAATAGCCAGCATTACAAGGACGACAAGGAACAAAAGATTTCATTTATGGAGCAAGCACACCTGGCTTTACACTTATTATATGTCATACGAGTACATATTTAATTTGTGGAGTGCTCAATAAATTAAATTACACTGTGCCACGTGTAATAGAGCTTTTAAAAATACATATTTCATGAATATAACAAATTATATGTGCATCGTGGCATTTTTCAATTATACTTACCTAATACATCAAATCAGGGTTATAGTGTAGCGGATAGGATGCAGATTTTTCTATTTCCGCGGATACGGATTTTTTTATAATAATAAATAATAATAATAAATTTCTTTAATCGGGTTACTTGTACCCAAAGTGTTACATCTTACAAAACCTATAGTTAGTAAATACATAAAAATAGAAATAATGAATTACACATATAACATACATAACCTGCACATAAAAATCTCACACACATTTATACACTAACACAGATTTAACTTTAATTTGATTAACTAATTTTATTTTATTATTAAGACTTGCATCTCTCCACATGCATCATCAAGCAATGGTTCAAGTAAAGAGAGTCAAGCCTACCCGATATCATAGCCAAGACGCGATTGGGGCAGAGCAGAGACGCGTACCGCTTGCGTATGATGGTGAAAAAACAGTCTACTCTTGCCTCTGCGAACATTCCCGATGCACTGCAGAATCGAGGCAGCCCCAACAACGCCCGGAACGCGTTATTGTATTGAATCCGCAGAGCGCTGTATGATTTTTGCGTGTATCTTGCCCATAGAGAGCAATAGATTTATTTCAATTCCAAGTTTTTTTTGGAAGTAAATGATTGAAATCGATCATTTTAATAAATTTTTATTGAGTAATGATACCTTTAGTAGAACAACAATTACATAATTCACAGTCTATTCTTGCCTCTGCGAACATTCCCGATGCACTGCAGAATCGAGGCAGCCCCAACAACGCCCGGAACGCGTTATTGTATTGAATCCGCAGAGCGCTGTATGATTTTTGCGTATATCTTGCCCATAGAGAGCAATAGATTTATTTCAATTCCAAGTTTTTTTTTGGAAGTAAATGATTGAAATCGATCATTTTAATAAATTTTTATTGAGTAATGATACCTTTAGTAGAACAACAATTACATAATTCATCATAGGTAAATATGTCAGATTTAGAACTAGCTCCATAATATCCGCATCCGCAATATCCGCAACAATTACACGGTGCGATGTCATTGATCTCCAAAATACAGGTCATCTTAGCATGGAGGTCAGGAGACAATCGGCAATTTAAAAGGTTCAGTAAATTAAAATTTTAAATTAAAATTTTAAAAATTTAAATTCAGTACCTGTTCAGTTTTTTTATGTTAAGCTCGACAGATAGTAAACTTGATGGTAAGCTCGACAGACGTTGCCGAACATAGTGGGACTGATGATAGGGTATTGGAAAGGGATAGGGAAATTGTGGGGATGTTGTATAATTTAAAGTTCTCATACAAAATATGTGGCTAGTTTCGATTTTTAATCGATCCACCCTAAAGAGTACTTTATTTATTAATTCCATTGAATTATAATGTACCACAAAATGGTCCAGTTTAAGCTGACAACTGTTTCGGCTATTTCTCCGTATAAAAATTTATCTTTTTACCTCCTTTTCCGTGATTACTTATACTTTCCTATATTTTGCTTTTTCCTTAAATTCAATTTGCAGTTACAGACGTGCCACTGATTTTCTAATAGATCATAGATAATGGCTAATTAGCAAGTAGATCTTCTAATGATACTCATTTATTACTGTGTCGCATAGGAAAAAAGTGTTTAAAAAACGCGTCAGCATCAAGTACTAACAAGACACGTGGGCGAAGCGTTAAGGCCCTAATTAGTGCAAGCTCAACCCCGACACGACCTTTGCTCGCTAGCAATGATCGTTTAATTGGATAAAATGTTCCGACAAAAGCCAAATCGCGAGACTTTAATGTTTTTAAAATTAGAAACGATGACGTTTTAATAACAAATCCGATTTCATTCGATAAAGAAGTTAAGCCAAATAATTAGATCTCTAGAGTCTGTGAACAATGAACATGGTTTCTGTGATTATTCATAAAAAAAATATTTGAGCTTCTTTCCAAACTTTCCGTCATAAATATTAATGTGTTCGTTTCTATATAAAAAGAAAATAAACTAGGTAGTAGTGAACGGCGACCTAGTTTTCTCAGTAAATAAGTTAACGAGGAAAGCTGAAAAGTCTTTTTTAAAGGAAAACCATTTCAGAGAACGAGAGAAGTACAAGCAGTAGATGAAGTGACTAATTTAACTAATAAAACACGACTAAGTAATTTAACACAATTCGAAAATTCCTAAAAAATGTATAATAATGAGGACACGCGCCCGGCTTCGCACGGATATAATTTTTCTGCAAATGACATAACACAAATTCTCCTCGTTTATAGCTCCTTCAATTAGTGAAAACTGTATCAAAATCAGTTCGGTGGTTTAGAAGTTAGTGGAGAATTAGACAGAGGCTGCCAGCAACTTTATTTTACAACATGACTGTATCATCTATACATACATCTATAGTTATAGAATATATACATAGGTAACAACTCTATTGTATAATAATCGCTTGAAAAGACAAAAAAATAAAGCACTTTAAAACAGCAAATTTAAAATCTTCTTTGAAAAAGGAATTGAAATCAGGGGTGTTGTATGAGGAAGTAAATACTTGCACTTATAAATTTCTCTTTCTCTCTATAAATTTATCTACAACCATAATATTTTATAATACTATCTGCTGCCCGCGACTTCGCGCGCGTTTAAAAAATAGATAAAGTGTACAATATAAAATTTCATCAAAATTGGTTAAGCCATTTCGGAGGAGTATGGCAATAACTGACACTGTTACACGAGAATTTTATATATGAGATAAATCTATGGAAGATCCTGGCTGCTTCTGACCGGTCCTATTGGCAAATTATAAGGGAGGCGTAGTGGTAGTGGCTTTGATGATGAATATATCTACAAAACTCATGGATGTATCATCGAATTAATATAAACTCTGCGAGGTATCGATCAAAAGAAACGTCAAACGTTACTACATCACGGAAAAAATCATTTGTACTGACTGAATAACAAAGCCTATACGGAGCGTTATGAAGATGAATTTATGTAAATGAACTCCCGAATATATGGCAAAAGTTTTCGGACTGGATAAATAAATAAATGCTCAGGCTTGTGAATAACATGGATGATACTATTTTCGGAGGGAGCGAGGCGATTTCGTCGGAAATAACTTTGCGCTTCACCAACGGCCTGTATTCGACCGTAAATCTTTTGCGGCGAACAGTCGATTGTGGAAAACACTCGGCGGTTAGTTTAATGCCTGTGCCTCAGCTAATTCTCAACTGAACTCATTTAAACGGGGCAATTGAATAAAAAAAAAATGGAACAAACGATTTCAATTTCAAAATCAAAGGAATATTCCTTCCGAATAGCGAAACAAATTGGAACGTGCTTCTTTTACGGCAAGATAAAGAACTAGGTTGGAAGCAAAATTTGTTTTCAAAACAAACGACAAATACGTACCTTATTTCTTATATTCATCTTATAAACAACATAACAGACTCCAGAGATAGTGAATGACAGTAATCATCTACCATTTCGTGTGTATACAGAACATCGACTATATTAAGTAAAACTAGCTTGTGCCTGCGACTTCGTCCGCGTTGAAAAAGAAAAACGTGTCCTATCCTGTGTCCCGTACGTCTAAATGTTTATCTACCAAATTTCATGAAAATCGGTTAATTCGTTTAAGAGTTATGGAGGAACATACATACCTAGACTTATTCACAAAATTGTCTTATATAATTTACTACTAACATCAAAGCAAAAGTAGAGTAAGTTGATGAAAATATTTTGATTAATATTTATCACGCATGTGTACATACATACATACTAAAAATCTCTCACAAAGAGTTCCTTAAAATGAATCATAAATGAATTCCAAATATAATTCAGACTATTTTTTTATGATTAAACAACATATAAGAATTGCAAAAGATAACGTGAATATGAAAAACGATGTTTTATACATATTACACAATAAGATTCGCATTTAGAAAGAAAGGCGAACAAAAGACTATTGAATGAGTGAGAGGAAACAGCTTCGACATTGATCTATAATACACTACACTCTAATTAAGGAAATGTATTGACAGAACCATAATTTAATTCTCTACCATATTTGTAGATGGATCTAGTCATATTTATATAAATAAGCTTCCAATTTCAAACTTCGACTTAGTTATACGTAGTAAGTAAGTAAACAGTATTAAGAGGACTAATAAGGTCTTCAATGATGACAATTTAGAAAGAGGGACGTTACACGTTACAGGAGTGGATGTATTAGGGAATAGAAGTTTGGAATCTGACAAATTAGGTAGTGACCTCCGGAGGGATAATTGTATGAGCTAAAAATGCGTCATTCATATATAACTAGTTGCTGCCCGCGACTTTGCCCGCGTATAAAAAAATAGACTAAAATCTATTCTCAGACCTACCAAGACGTGTATCTACGTATATAAAATTTCATCAAAATCGGTTAAGCCGTTCCGGAGGAGTATAGCAACTAACACTGTGACACGAGAATTTTATATATTAGAATAGAATAGAATAGAATAGAATAGAATAGAATAGAATAACAGTTTATTTGCAACAAAGGACATAAATACATAATAAAAAAAGAAAAACACACACACATACAAACGTCCCCTGTCACAAACCGGCTCCAACTCAGCATAATGCAGGTTGTAGAAACCTACGCTGGTCTTCCGTTGGAGCCGATGGTGAGGTTACGCACTTACATTAACAAAACATACAAAACATAAAAGCTCCAAAATACAAAGAAAATTTTGAAACATAAATTAGTTAAATTCAATTACAACCTATGAATGTATAAAACAAAAAACATATTTATACAGACAAGGGAGAAAAGAAATAAATAAAAATACTTAAAATTAAAATTAAAATTTCAGAACGCACTGGTGTCATTCCGCAGTTGCTCCTCGCTTTTTTGGTGTTCGAAAATAAACTTCTTTAATTTATTTCTAAAATTATTAGATTTATTTCATGAAATCCTCGAGGGATTGTATTGAGAAGAACTTGTATTGAGTTGAGTATTAACAATAAAAAACCGTAATCTGTCTTCAAAAGAATTATGCTAGATAAACGATGTAGGTAATGAAGAATCTTGATCAAAGAAATGTTTCTTGGATAGAATAGGAACATAACAACATTGAAAAACAGCAACATCAAAATGTTTGAATGTCACTATGGTCTACTTAACAATGATTTTCAATATACATGAAAACAATGCGCAAGTGGATGTTACAACAATTTGCATATTAGCGCATTAAGTTGGACTTATGTAATGAAGTTACTTGTACAAACTACTTATGTAATATTCCTACATTTCTAAAAGTAGTGATTCGTTTTTAATTTTTATAATCTTTCCTCTTTATAATATTAGTATAGACTAGCTGTTGCACGCGACTTCGTCTGCGTGACTTTATTAAATATAGCCTATGTATGTTACTCGCTGATAATGTAGCTATCTATAGGTGCAAGAATTTTTAAAATCGACCCATTATATTTTATAAAGTTAAGCGGAAGAAGTCGCATGCCACAGCTAGTTTTTCTAACTAGTTAGTATATATATGAAACAACAGTCCTTTAAAATTAATCTATGTGTGATGACAGTATGTGGATGACAGTGGTAATTTATTTACATTTTAAAAGTGTAGTCAAAAAAGATTTGAAAGCTCCAAGAGAAAATAGATCCACGTTTCTTCGTAGGCAATTTCCGCTGGCCCATTTTGACAGGTCACAAATCAGCTTAGATATAGCCAATAATTATGTAGGCATACGATACGATGATGTTTAATATTTGTAAATAGGAGCATAAATCAAATAGGGTTGTCCAGTGCTTGAAAAAGATTTCATGCAGATATAATGTTAAGCTAATTAAACAATATTTCTTGTTTGAACGTTGAACTTTAGATGCTGATAACAAAAATTAGGAGTGTTCCAGAATTGTAAAGAATTAATTGAAGAAAAACTAGCTATACATTCGTGTTTGCGCTGTGACCAATGCTAAATCAGTTTCGGATATTCCTATACACAGTGAAACTAAGTATACTTAAATGTAATACATTAATCTTCTCAATTGAAATAGAAAGGATAACTTTCATGGGACTGGCTCTTCTGCACAATAGAAAATTTCTATCTTCGACATTTACGAATATTAAGGATTGTATTTGTATTATAACGACAAAACGTTATCCGCCGTCTGTCTGATTTCTTCTAAACCACCCAACGGATTGTTTTACGGTATTACTAATGGAAGGAGCGAAAAACGAGGAAGGTGTGCGTATATAATTTGCAAAAAAAAATACGTGCAAAGCGTTCATTAGTGATGAATATATTGATGTTGACAGCGTCGATGTTTATTTTGAATACCGTGACTTCTCAGTTATTATGTTCCAGTAATGTTATGTTACTATGTAGGAATTTGGCAACCCTAAAGTCCCGTCAATTTCCGTGACACTCGCCGGCCCCGTAATTATCATCTGCGCGAGATAACCCCGCCTGTTTACTGTACCTACCTAGATTGATATTGTGATATTACTACTGTGACACAAGGGTTATCTCTTATTTACAATTAAATGCACATCGTTTTTGTATTGCAGTTTTGCTTGGTATTGATATATCTAGCAAAACATACCCACCAACATAGTTGTTTTCTTTGTAAATGAAAAATATAAATATAAATTAAACACGATAGCAGTACTCGCAGTTCTTATATGTCTTCGCGCCTTAAATAACTTGTTACTATCGGTTTAAATCCTAATAATAAACACATTTCCTGAAGTGCAACATGCTTACAAGAAACAATGATAGCTTAGCTGACCTAACGTAACATAGAGTCAGACACAATAGATGTATATAATAACTTCATTACGTTTGAACATAACGTAACACTTATCAACTCAAATGCCACAAATGGTGGCATTCCTTGATTAGTTACAGTCGTTATTTGTAAACAATATTTTTAATTATATTAACGCCACAGAGAATACATAAAAAAATATATTTACAAAATATTTTAGATTATTGCATTTTCGTCTCAATACACCAAAATGTATTGATGAAATTGTTATTCCTTGGTAGGTATGCCAAAGAAAATATTTATGCTGCGTGATTGCACATAAAAATGCGTGGGTATATCCAGCTGCGACTTTGTAAGCTTTGATGTCCTATGCCATAGGACACCTATGAGGTCCGTTAATGATCATTGAACAATGAATCGACATACGAAAAAGTAATCAATATAATATGTAATTCGTTTACACGTTAAATAATAGAGTCACCAACGTGAACAATGAACATGCTTTTGATGCTGCGTAAAACAACACTGCGCCAAACTGTAGGTTGCTTAAATCTGTTGCAATGATATTAGAAATATTGGCATTGCTTGCAGCGATAACGCACCGAAATAGATCGACCTAATAAAAAGGAAGTGAAGATCATTACGTAACACTCGCTATAGTGTTGATGTGCCACACGCATATTGGTTAGGGAGCCCACGATGCTAAAATGTGTAGTCACTCGAGCGTCGTGGGGACCTATTGGACTTTGAAGATTGGATGGTAAGAAGATAAAAAGGTTATATGAAGTTTTTCATTTCAGTGGTGGGGTGAGCGTCTACAGGCGCTTAAAATTCTGTAGGCGCTGTACTTTAAAAAATCCTCCATATAATCGTCAGATTAAGAATTAGCACGATCAGGAATTTAGACTGAACCGTCAGATTAATATACATATCCGTTATCGGAGACACGTGGGGAATATACATTGGGAATATCTAACGCGCTCGAGTAAATCCAAAAATCCCCTCGTGGGCTCCCTTTTTTTTCCCTCTTGGGCTCCCCTACCATATGCGGACGTAGAAATCTACAAGTTAACTAGATAACATATATATTGTTCTTCACCTTTGTTTCTTGTTTAATTATATAGGGCGGAGCATTCCTCGGGCTGAAATAAGTTTGATGTGTGAAAGCACATTTTTCTATTGCTTTTTCTACCATATGCGGACGTAGAAATCTACAAGTTAACTAGATAACATATATATTGTTCTTCACCTTTGTTTCTTGTTTAATTATATAGGGCGGACCATTCCTCGGGCTGAAATAAGTTTGATGTGTGAAAGCACATTTTTCTATTGCTTTTTATACCAATCAGTGTGGACAACGCATTTTCATCCTGCGGATCTATTTAAACCATGGTCTTCTAGTTTCTAGGCGACTGACTCTATACCCAAAAAAAAATTAATTCAATTGTTAGTTTAGTTATTGTATATGTATAACGCTTAGAGATTACTTATATAGCTTATAGATTTTTATCCTTTGTTTAAATAATATTTAATCGAAACGTTTTATCGTTTACTGCGAGTTAAGTTGCTTTTTATTTAAAGAAACGTGTTATTAAAATAAATGACAACAGGTCTGAACATTATCTAAAACTAATAGGCGGAAATAGTAATTTATGAATACAATAGTCATTCGTTATAGTTTATTGCTTACACAGTTTTATCCATTACAGCTAAGTTAGGTAGCAATAACATACAACAATGTGGTATCGGTTTTGAATTTCACTTCCACACAAATACCCATTATTACGTATTTACTATGAGCGTGATAAAAACATGTCTTACCTACCTCAACATATTACATGTTGACAGTATAATGCAAGGAACTGCAACTGTAGATTATTGATGTTACCAAGCACGTAATATTTTTAAAGACGTCTAATTAATGTTCGACAAACTTGGTTATGCAGAAAGTAACTATCTATAATGGAGTTTGCGGTAACCGTAAACGCTTCATTTATTAGATAGTAATGTTTTGTGTGGCTATATCGATATCGATGGAGACTCTTAATGGGATTTAGGTGCATCAAGGGTGTAAGGACTAAAACTTTTGATAAAGGATACTTTAGATTCAGAATCTCGAACAAAATCTACACACTTTCTCTCGTTAATTTCTGATAAAAAGATAAATAATGTAAATGTTGCATGACTGATTTGAATCTTAACATTTAGTAATAATGGTTCAAGCCGTAACACGTGTTCACCTAAAGGACCACTTTGTAAAACTAATTTGAAATATCACTCCAAGCTTTGAGTGCGGTGATATTCTGGCAAAATATAGTATATAAAAATGATAGTTATATTATTATGTAGCTTTGTTAACATCTACTTTTTTTCTGAATTGTTATCATCGTGGCTTCATAGCTATTATATTTCATGCGTCGAATCTAGCTTCATTGTGCATTAACTGTGCAGCGGTAGCGTCCCGTTCGTAATTACTTACAATTACTCGAATTGCGCTAACTAGATTAGCGAGGGACATACGATCACTCGCTCGGCTGAATTGATTGTCAAATGATGCACATCACTAAAATACATAGGCTTCACTTGTATTAAATATTTTTTTATTACCAATAATAAAACAGCAACAAGGATAGAGTTTTAATCGGTGGTATGATATAATGTAGGTCGTAATTTGCACTCCGCTATAGATAATATTTCAAATGTTCAATCTTCAATGTTTTAAGCTTTCTACTTGGGTAAGTTTTTCTGTGATAGTTGCCAAGTTAAAGCACAATTGGAAGCCGGGACAATTTAAATTTTACAAAGCAAATTTCATCACCTCATGACTTTTTTAATAGGTACGATAACGTAATTCAGTACGATAACGACAAACTTTTATTAATACAAGCTGAAGAATGGACAAATTATTGACCCTTACGGTACAAGCTATGCTTAGTGTAGGGGTCAAAAACAAATCTATTCTGTAAAGTGTTGAGAAAATAAATGATGATTATTATTATTATTATTATTAAACGTGACTTTGTTTCATTCTTTACAGATACCACAAAGCAGTTAGGTATTTTTAAGAATACTACCCTATTTTTTTACGTGTAGTTTGAGAGGCAGGCTGACGGACTTGATAGTAGGTGGTTACCACAGTCGTTCTTAGTAGGATAAAAGATGTTTTTTTTAGTTAATACCGAATAAAATTATACGATTAATATTATTATTTTCTTTCACGAATTATAGTCGTTTTAAGTCAGGAAATTGTCAGGAAGTTAAAACGTTCTTATACTTCGATTAGTCATAACCTGTTATAAGTTGGATCAAGGTTCAAATCCGTGTGATCGAATCAGCTGACTTACAAGGACGTGCTCTTTGGAGCGACAAATGAATTTTCTAATGTGTCTTTTCATCCACTTTTTGCGTTTGGGATGTTAACACGGAAGCGGATTTTTTTACCAATCGACACGAAAAGACTTCATTCAATTTAGTAGTGTTAAAAGTAAAATCACAAACAGATATAAGATGAGAATAATATCTATTGATCTCACATCTTTAGAATGGAGAACATTGCAAAATTGCAAAAGCAATGTTGGATGCTAGAAAATTTTACATAGATCCATAATAATAAAAAATGAGTCTTTTATTCATCATAACCCAGTTTACACCGCAACAGTATTTACATTTTAGCATGGTTTAAAGATGGGGCCCGAAACCCCCCAATTGTCAATAACAAATTGCTAACATTGACTTGAAAAGTGGTATTAATTACTCTTTTCGTGAGAGCTAGGCAAAGTTTGTTAACTATACTTCCAATAAAGTTAGTTTCCAATAAAATAAATTCATTCTTGACCACAACATCAGGAAGGTAAGACGCGGTCGACGAAGCCAGTCTATTTTAGTGCTTGGCTCTTCGCCACCACTTGCTCCACCTATGCTGGTCAATCAAAGAGGTTTGTAATTTTTATGGGCTGTGTTACACTGTAACACAGTCATGTCACTTAAGATTCCCTCAAATTATCCCTCATAGCATTGTAGATGACAATAGAAATATAAAATGTTTCAACTAAATATTTGTTACAAGTTAAACAAATCAACAACGTTTGCTCTTAGAATTTTGTTAATTTCCTGTGGGACAATAATGAACAAAAAATCAGGAGTTGATACGACAATCGCGTGAGAACTTGCCACACTACCGTAAGGTTTCTTTTCCCTGAAAACATTAAAAATAATGCGAGTAAAGTTTTTAGAGGGAGAAAATTAGTTAATAACATTTTTAAAAAAATAAGCAAATCTTTCCAGCCGTACTCAAATGGTACACTTAGCCACGTACAATAATCATTTTACTTGTCTTGTGTGTGTAACCTATATGAGACAAAAAAGAAATGTACTATCAAATACTGACTTCCGTTTACCTAAAAAAAAAAAAAGCATCATATGCTATGTTCTTAGGCAGTTATGCATTAAAAATACCTTTAAACAGCGAGGAAGCATAATATTTTTATTATGTATAATAATTCCAGTCGATGCACTCCAGGAATTTCACTTATCATTGTTTTCATTATGAAACTGTGGGCTTGTCGCGCAGACCGTCACAGTAAGCGGATTACTGTTAATGAGATTATGGGATCGTTTCACAGTCCAATTTAATGTGCAGTAAGTATGTTTGTCTGTTGAATTATTTTGGATGAAACTTTGTACATTAATGGACTATGTCCGGGATTACCACGTTTAATGCGACATTATGTATAGTTAATGCGTTTCAGGCATTATTGAATTTTTTTTAAACTTTTGAAGTTTAGTAAATAGATGGCACAAAATATTGGAGCAACAAAAAAACATAGAGAATGTAGGTAATTCTAAACCTATTAGTGTCTTTAATATTACAGAAATGTTTAATCAACGAACAGCGCTATTAAAAACATAATTATATTTTTGAAATCAATAAACCTAATTCAACACTGTTTGCTTAGCTGTAATAGGAACAGGGTAAAATTCTTAGCGAGACTTATTATTCACAGCGGACAGCGAAGTTCATTTTCATTTCACTGATTAATAAGATTAATGTCACCATTTTTAATAAACCATTTTTACTAAGGTACTTACATTATTAATTACTAAACCTGAATTTGCTGGTCCTGGTTGAAATTATAGGTCTTTGTATTTTTAACCGAGAGTCGCCAGAAAGGAGCAAAAATAATTCGGTAATTTCTCAAAAATTTGATAGCAAATTCATTTTTTATTTCGAAAAACTAAAGCGTTATTATGAGAATTACAATACACTGATAATATACCTAATACCTAGAGATATAGACAAGTTGCGCAGAGGATTTAAAGTCACTCTCGTGTGGAAATATTAGTCAACCCAAAATGAAGGAATTTCGGCCCAACATCAGAACAAAGGGATTTGGGTTTTCCTTACCTCAAAACGGTCGTCAAGCCAGACGCACTAATTAATCCCAAGGCTTTGAGGACAAGGCCTCAATTGAATGACAAATTTCGTATTCATCTTAGAAACTTCAATAGAGATAGTTATATGTAAAATAGAATTATTTTATTTTAATTAAAATAAAGTGCAAATTGCTTTGCTGTTATTTTTTAATATATATTAGTTACTATAACTATTATAATATCGCCATTTTTAAGACATTCGAGAAGATTCGATAGACAAAAATTCGAGAGAGAATCGCTTATGCACGACTACTCTAAATAGATTAAGGTTAATGGAATGAATCGAAAATGGACCTCCGGGTTTAGGGCATAATGCTATATTTTTTCTCAAAGAGCGACTAATGCAAAAGGGAATCATAAAATAAACGGAAAGCAAAATCGAGGTCCTGTAGAGTTGTTTACTAGCGAATATAGAATTGAAACAAACACACTTGTCAGTCATATTATGCTGTGTCTAATACGTCAACAAGCATAACGTGCATTGTAATAAATGCTACTGAAACTGAATGTCGCTGCTGATGTGTAAGAGAGAAAAATGAAATCTAATCCAAAGGCGAATGAAAGAGATGAAACGTCCACACCGAGAGCGACACACAACAGTGACATGTTTATTTCTGGTTGGGCCTAGTTAACATGGAATAATTTTTTCTCGAGTTTCAATGGGCGTTGATCTAATTAATTGTAAAATTTTACAAGATTCCTTTTTGACCTACTTAACATAGTTAATATAGATTGGACAGTTTTTTTTTTATTTTAAGGTAGGTAGACAGGGCGACAGTCCACTTGATGGTAGGTGCCTATAACACAACGGCCAATGGCCTATAACACAAGCAACGGATTAGGTAAAAGTGACACAAACAAAATGTTTCAAGTTATAAAGAAAGGATATTGTAAGGTTCTATGTAATGCCAGGCATACCTACATGATTAAGCCGGACATCCTATCATCATACTATTCGATTGGCTTGATTAGTGTATGTGTGTGTCATTTTACATGAAGAGTAATGGCTGTCATGCCAAAAGACACCCATCCAATTGGTACAATTCTATCATGCCGATAGAACGATAGGCTTCGTCGTGTATGGCTGGCATTAAAGTTTTCTAATTTCTAAAACTGCAAGGTATTCGGTTCAAAAACATCCATTAAATGGGATTCTGAGAACTAATCGCTGTTAAGATCACATGATCAGGTGTGCAAGCGAGTCAAGCGCACCCATTCCATATTGTGACTTGGTACACATATGGAAGGGCGAGTCGGTCACGTGCGATCTGGTGCGGTGCCAACGACTCGCGCGCCTTGACCTCGCTCACAAGCTCGATGAGTGATTCAGTTACCACGAGGGAAAGAGGGGAGTGTATGAGGAAAATCAAAACTGAATCAATTATGACCGTTTATACAGATTTACAATTACTACTAAATGACTCATGAGAAGCGCTAAACACATCCTTACTAATATTATAAATGTGAATGTGAGTTTGTTCGTTACGCTTTCACGCAAAAACTACTGAACCGATCACCATGAAATTTTGCATACACGTTGTCCGCAACAGCAGAAAGGACATAGAGTACCTTTCATCGTTTAACGCGGACGAAGTCGTGGGCATCAGCTAAGAAAAAAAAAGAAAAAGAGTTGCAAAAGAAGAAGAACAAAAGATGAAGTTAATCTGTACTTTTTTTATAAGATGTAGATGTCTTCAAAATACTGGCATTATTAATTTTACTATACGCATATTTTTCTACAAATTACACTTCAGCTTTTATTGAACGATGCATATAATTACATACAGCCTAAATACTGTTAATGCTCTCGTCCCTTCCGTGCAGGAAATAATAAAAGTCTAAATTATACGCCATAATGCCATAAAAGGGAAGAATATTTCATTATTTATATGGGCCGTATTAGGCATGAATCAAAGTTTATCAATGAATTGTCTCTTTAATTAACAGAGAATGATTCATCAATGTAAATGATGAAATTATTACATATATGTATATGAAATTATTAAAAACAAATGTGAAGAGTACAATACTTTCTTGGCGTGAATCATAAGATGCTGTTCAATATCTATACAGCATCCATTTAGATCAAGGGCGACAGTAGCGTAAACCAATCGATTCCTATCTAGGCGTAAATTGCATCCAAAGTGCCTGTGATTCTGGTAACCGCAAGATTTAGAGGTGTTAATGGCTTTTCCATCCACAAATATATTTTGTATGTGAATTATGACCACAGTCAACTACACAATGTAGCCAAAGATTTACATCTTTGAATGTAACCCTACAAAATAGTGACTACAGAATCTTTATAATTAGTTAGCACTGTGGTCCTTGAGCGAGAACCATTTCCCATTCCCCTCCTATAATAGAGATTTGTAAGTATGCCTTCCGACTATTACATTAAAAAAACCAGTGGCGTGTAAAGGAAAAATTGTAAACTAAATCCGTTCAAAAACTTCAAAGAAACAATTCCATTTTATTTTTATTACTACACACCCATGAATTGGGATTTTCTTGATTTGATGGTTGACAGCAGGTCAGCTGCTGTCTTATACCTTTCTCTAGGATTCAGTGAGAAACCAGCGTTGTGGCTATGTGACGAAGCATCGTGCTGAGCTGATAAATTTTTCGGCTTAATCTGATGTAATATTAGGAAATCTTGTTTATATTTTGTACTTGTGTTTAAAGCTGTATAGTTAAATGTTTCTATTCTATTATATTCTATTTAATGTAAATCTCTTAAATATGTGTAATAAACTACTCAAGATTATGGCTATTCGTAGTTACGCATTCCTGCGGCATCCCCGGTTATTAGGAAACCGGAATGTTTTGGCTTGTGTTCCTGTCACCTTGGGCGACACGTGGCACCGATTCCGGTTATTATTGACTCATCGTGAACACTTATTTGGAAGACCGGAGGTGATGTAATTAATTTTAGGAAACGATAACAAAGGTATTAATTAAGTATCCTAGCGAGAGGCATTATAAATTCGAAATTTTGTATGTTTGAATATTTGCATATTTTTTCCTTTGTAACGCAAAAACCGCTTATATAAAGGAATATTTATCTAGATTGTCATTATGACCCCCTGAAAATATAAAAAAAGACTAGCGCCACCGTCGTCACAGCGATAAAGATGTCAGGCGTTATATTACCGTGTGTAATATTTTTCATTTTCAACTCGGATGAAGTCGTGGTCATTAGCTAGTATTGTTATAAATAAAATACATCTCCTGTCAAATCGCACATTGTAAGTCCAAATAATAAACAATCTTATTTAAGAATTCACGCAAGACCAAAACATAAACAACAATAAATATGTTCACATATATTTTATATATGGGATTTGCGCGTGCCCAATGGCAAAGATAGGTAACGAGAACTGTTGACAGAGTGCCAATAGTGCACGGTGAAATAATATAAGAAAACATGCACTCATACTCGACGCCTAAAATTCTTGCAAACATGATTTAAGCTAGTTGAAAGCTTTGGCGTAATATTCACACGTCTTTTCATTGTTCAAACATGATTTTCCAGAACATCCACAGTTTCCGGTATGACTATGGAAAATAAACAAAAAAAATCTCCGTTTATTATGAAACAGATCAAAGGCCACAAAAACGCTTTGTCTATGACATCTGTGCTATAATTTAATTTGCTATTGTTAACCGGTTGGTGGCTAATTAAGATGCGCACGCGGTTGTCATTGTATTGGGTTGGATGCGCGAGCGCACGTTGATGTCGTACACAAAGGCTGAATGACTGCGTGCCGCTACCCTCCCCACCGAACACGCCTGAAAATTGCTTCACAGAGCTTTTTAAATTTGCGACTCACTAACAAACAACAACCTGTAAATTGATATTATGTAAAAACCGTCGCTCCGATCGCTCGAACGAGGCGGTTGAAACGAGTCACGTGGTTTTTGTCGATTTCGAAATCGTATTTAATCTGAACTAGGCATGTCGCTATGCAGTCGAGCCGAGAGTAGCTGTCCTTGACGAGGACGTCACTTTCATATCTCGGGACGCGATATCTTACAAACAACTGGGCGTTGCGCAAAGTAAATAGACATGACCTTGGGAACATTACCCGGCGATTTCACGAGATAACATGTAATAACGTCACAGTTTCATGTTGTACAATCTTGATGAATGGATCGGGGAGGACCTCGCAGGAATATAATTATTAGATGGTATTTAGATTGCGTAATATGAGAGATCACTGACCTGTGTAACCATGTCCCAGTAGAAGCCGTCGAGCATTGATTTTCCATGTTGATGTTGCCGGCACAGTGCCGGCCAGAGGGACGCACGTACGGGGCTGTTGATCGGCCAGGAGTTTTCTCTGATCAGTAGCTTGAGTTCACGCTTGCGGCCTTGCTGTAGCAGCGGCTGGATCTCTTCGAAGGTCTTCAGGGGCGCTTTCTTGCCTGCGAATAACGGTGTCGGTAAGCACTGCGTCCATATAGCCGTTTGCGGGTCTGTTTGTACAAGGGACTCTGCGCTGGATGCGCGAAACGCAGCCGGTTCTATGTACATCGCACTGGTAGCGCGGAACACATGCTTTCCGTGCGCACGCGACGGCGGCACTGCCAGCGCAAGCGCGCCACTGAGCCTCCGGAAAATACGATAGCGCGCCCCAACACTGTCACACTTCGATTGTTGATTTGCCCCGTGCAATGCCGTACTGGGTCGTTTAGACCGCATAACTTTTTATGTACATGCTACACTTACTTTACCGAAGCCGTAATATTGATCTCGAAATAGTGCAAATGAAACAAATTCGTTTTCTAGGAGTAGCGCAGATCGCTTACATTTTCATAACTATTAAAACCGATTTTACTAGGTTTTTACTACCTATTCACTAACGACTTCAAGTTGTGATTGCGGCTAGTTGGGCTATACCTAGTAAAACTATTGACTTGATTTTTTTAGTGTTATTAGTTATTGTTGAATTTATAAAACGCTTGATCACGCACCTCTTTCTCCAAAATTCCCATTTTTTCACTAATCGAATGGTGAATTATCAAAAACTGTTGTTATGTATACACAATAGAACACCTATTACAATAGAACATAATAATGTTCCTGTTTCTACACAAGAATTTTCGCGGAGATGGGCAACAAAACAAAACCGATTTTATGGAAGTATGCCAAAGAAAACTAAATCCACGCATACGGGTGCAATAAATTTATGGCTTACAGCACCGCGTGTTGAAGTGGGCTTCAATAGAACTGTACAACTTAGTATATTATAATATTTTAAACACAAAATTATTATGATGTAACAGCAATGAAATTTGTTTGTATTTGCATCAATGCCTTCACTAAAACATCCAGGATTTTTCAGTGTCATGATTCATTTGCTAAAATAAATAGCATAGGTAACAAAATTCAATAGTTTTTTCCAATAGATGTTGTGAATTCACATAATAAAATGGATTTTTAGAATATACATTTCAGGTGGTAAAATAATGTTTCAAATCGTGATTAAGGAGACTCATCATTCTCATCAACAAACACGATATATATACAATAAATAAAGTATATGAAAGTAAAAGGAACTAAGACTAAAAATTAGTTCCGTATAAATTGATTTTGTGAAGTGATGAGGCAATTTTTCTTAAGATTAACAAGGAAAAACTCTTAGGCAAATTTTTTTTATCACTTAACTATAATGTCACATTAACCCCGACGGAGCGTAGCGGCCTCAAGATTAAATATGTATGACCTATATCGATTACCGGTTAGAACGTTCACCCCTATTAGCTAGGCAAGGACAAGGGTGTGTTCCATTATGTTGGCGTTGAGGACAAGGAGTTTTAATCCAACGCGATAATATTCAATTAGGTGTCATAAACTGCATGGTTATTTATTAGTATTTTTTTTATTTGGAATAGTAATTTCAGGTGTTTTAAAAAATTATGTATTTCCTTAATATTGATTGACTGCATTAGTTTTTTACTTACTTTTGAGGATGCATTAGACTGCATCCTCAAAAGCATTTAGTTAAACAAAATAAGTAATTATTCGTCACCAATGCTGCTTGCTACCAAATCAGCGCAAGAATTTTCCAAAGAAGAAATTACATTTTCCTTCAATATTGTCTAGTCTAGTATTTATTCTAGAAACTAAGAAATTCATACTACTGCTGACCCCTAATTCATAATACCCAATTAATTTATGTATTAGGTATACCTACTCATTATTTATTAATTTTATCGATTAAATCAAAAAATTAAAATTTAAAATTAAATTAAAATCTCATCATGGTTTTATAGCGTGGACGTTCTATGGCTGAGATGATAATGATGATGAAATAATATTATTAATTTGTACGACTTCAAATTTATTCATTAAGAACGTCTTATTTCGGCTGCGATCAGATTAGGATTAGCCTTCATCAGGATGTGTTCCCAAGTTTCGCAGTTGTAGGAAGCATTCCCGCGAATGACACCCTAATAATATTACGATATAACTTGCTTTTTAGATGTTTCACATTTTGACTTGTGTTCATGAGCCATTTAGCCAATTCAATACTGTTCTGTGTTCTTAGATTCTCTGTTTCTATTTTTTACTGTTTTTGGTAACTTCTTCTTTAACAGTTGGCATCTACAAGTATTCGTTAATCTCTATCTATATTTCTAACAAAAAATGAAGAAAATTATAATACAGGGCCTAAATGATCCGCGTTGAGCATTTTAAGTGTTATTAATAGACAAACAAACTTGGAGCCTGATAACGAGGTTATCACGTTTAGTCTCTGTCAAATCCTCGAGATTTACGGACGTATCGTTCGTTATCATTACTTGAAAACGTAGACATTAAATTATTATACCGATCAAAATATTATTACAGGTTATTTCTGTAAAAAAGGAAAATGTGTTACAGGTGAATTGTATCGTTTTAGAAACTAATAAAGTATATATTTTATTTAAAAATGTTAATTACGACAGGTAATGAGCTTACCTATAGTTTCAAGTAGAAATATAAGTAATCTTTATCAGTTCATTAAACTAATATGTAGTAACAATTTAGTTATAAATTAATTTCATTAATTATGTATTACATTTAACTGTTTAAAAAGTTTAAAATTTTAATACGTTGGATTTTTTTGCATTATTTCTTGAACTCGATTTGATTAAAATAAAAATCTTGAGTTACGCATTGTATTTTTAATTGTTTTATCTTGGCATCATCATAACAAAATAAATTTTGATCACTAACGTTAGTTATTTTAATCACATTTATTAAAATATTTTATTAGAAATAATAATACATCTATTAAATATATCCCAACATTTAAGAATCGTCTCATTGACAGTTCGAGTTTTTACACCCATAAATCTTATTAAAATCTTTCATTATATAAATATATGTAGATAGATACAGTTAATTTGTTACTCAACATTTTAACACATTGCGCGTGTGTTCATTGTGTTCTGTTCCATCATCTAGAAGCTGTATTTCGGTATTTTTTGCTTGATCATCCAAGGAATGAATCAGTTTTGAGAAAAAAATGTTACCCACAACGTCGTGAATAACTCAAGAGTTTCGACTTCCTCGAAGAAACTCTAAGGTGATCTTTCAACTGCATCCTCTACTTTGTGAGAAAATAGTATTCGGAAAGACTATCGGAGTGAGTGACACAATAAATTAAAACTTAAAAAAAGAAAGTTTCACAAGACCAGTTAAACACTTTGGTGTTTAAATTTAATAAATAAAAATACAATATTATATTTAAAAATTTAAAATATTGAAATTGTAGCGATCTGTGCGGATGTTACGAAGGACTTGATGACGACATTTGAAAATTTATAATGATGTCAGACAGGATATTGACAACCATATTATCCCATAACTATGGTTATTTTGTTATTTTATACTTATCGTTATAAAACGTTTAAAATATTCTTTCAGCAATAGTTAAATAGAAATTTCATGGTGGACATACAGGCGTCAATGTAGGTATGGCATATTCGATTGAAGGTACATATTTTGTCAGGCGTTATATATCTTTTTTTTATTTCTCTATGCGAACGAAGTCGCGGGTACTCGCTAGTTGGTAATTAAATTGCTCTTCGATTTCAATCCGGTAAGCGCAGTGAGTAACTAATAACAAAAGAAAATGTCACCCACGCAATGTTTACTGGGAACGTATTGGTTGGCTTGCCACATTGGCAATGCAATAGGTAGATGTCACTACTGTTTATTGCTTTGTTTTCGCGTGCGCACGCGCATTTGCTGTTCATTTATTAATTGCTTTCGTAGTTTAAGGCACGGATTTCAAATTATGTCATAGCTGATAACAATATAGGTAATCAACCCTATTTTAATATAACGGCTACGACCTGTTTATTGTTTTGTTGTTATAATATTATTATATATCGACGGCGAAATAATTTTAGATTAGATATAAAAATATGCATATTAGATCGGTGGTTTCACTAAAATAAGCAAAAATCGGTCTTGAAATAAAAATTTTGAAGATATAAAAATAGGCAAGTAATATTATTCAGTATAGATAACTACGCGGGCTAAGTCGCGGGCAGCAGCTAGTATTGTATAAAACTAGCTGGTGCCCGCGACTTCGTCCGCGTTGAAAAAGAAAAAGTAGGCTATCTATCCTGTGTTCTGTACGTCTAAATGTTTATCTAATTACCAAGTTTCATGAAAATCAGTTAATTCGTTTAAAAGTTATGGAGGAATATACATACAATACTTACACTTACAGATTTATTATAGTTAGTACCTATTGATGATAAATTTAATCCTACACAGGTGGCAATAAAATTTAAACACCTACCTACTTCTTAGTTATTTATTTACTAATCACACCAACTTATCTTTTACTTAAATTAAATTATGTTAATTACTTATCATCAACTAGTTACAATAGTTAAGTGAGGTACTTTAACTGTATCAATGTAGGTCGTTCATTAATGTTTCATTAGCCTTGATATTATTAGCGTAATTCGTAAATATGGTTTAAACCAGGTTTAAACAAAGACAAACTAAAGGTTGGCAAAGATCGATTAAAAAATCCTGTCAAGATTCAGAAGGTCCTTATCATAGGAAAACCCTTTCATTTTGACTGGAGTAAGTTCTGAACTGGACTGGGTTTCTCAAGCAGTTTTAGTCAGTTTGCAACGACGACGCTGCAACGACTACAACGCAACGACTGCAACGGGTATAAGGGTACAGATATGAACACGTCTCAACATGCTCCAACACGCAGATTCCTGCGCCACGATTAAATCATAATAATCATATTGAAAAAAAAAAAACCTAAACAACCCTAACTATTCAAAAGAAATAAATTGATGGTTTAAAAATTCGTCCTTTTAAAAAAAGCTACCCGTTGTGTTGGGGAGCCCGGGTGTTAGCCATAGCACCTGAGGTGAAAAATATACCTATAGAATTTTTTTTTGGGATACTATGCGTTTTGTTCTATGGAATTCCCCAGACGCAGTAAAATACCATATTTATAAGTTTATGAATTCGAGGTAGGTAGGTAGGTACAATAAAATTAAGATGCACGTTACATTAGTCACGTAGGTAGTTAGCCGCAATTGCAGTGGACGAATGTACCTACCTACTTTAGATACTTTTTAGAAAATTATTTCGAACAAAGTCGCCGTAGTTAGCTAGTAAAACTAAAAGTATAGAATAGACGGGAAGGGTAAGGGATGAAGGATTAAAATTATAAACCAAATTTAAATAAAATCAAAAAATAAATAAAACCATTTCAAAACGCCAGGCATTAAGTGATTTCTGCACTGTAGCACTACCATGAGTTGCTATCGAAATCTTACGTTAGTTTACTTCTGTCGATAACGAACCTTTCAATGTGCACGTGAATGATTTAACTACTAACGTTACGGTATTTCTCGAGAGCATCAGTCAAATTTGTAACTCATGGTACCGGTTTTAGTTCTTTGAGTGACCGCTAGAGGCGCTATACAATTTTTCATACAAATATTTTACGTTCTCGCTCATCTCTCGCTAGCGATTTCGGTCGTCATAAACTCATGGTAGTGCTACAGATAACAGCTCGCGTAAACCGCGAGATGAGTGTTTGTCTTCTTATATTGATAACGAACCACAATGACCCAGTTAAGCGCAAATTATTAGTATGTTAAATATTTATCGGTTGGCAAAGGAAAATAAACCCTACTAACTAATCTTCGCTCGACTCTCGGAATCATTACTTAGATAGAGCGTTTAGATTAGATTCACGAATAGATTATATAAAATAAGTAAGGCCGGCAGATCATGTGACACCTTAGATTAACTTTGTATCGAATTAAATAAATTAAAAATAAAACTATTGCTACACGCGATGGATCCTTCTAAATTATTTTTTAAGATAAGGAAATAAATTGTATTGGGATTGGCCAAAGTAAGCGATATCAAAACATCATCGAAAACCTATATAAATAATGCCTGATATTTTTTTCTTTTTTATCATAATCATAATCATAATAATCATTTTGAAGGTGGCAAATGTTTTCGTCTACTTAAAAAACGATCGAAACTTAATCCCATACTACAATAATTATAATTATAAACATAAAAAATTATAAAATATTATTGTAGTATGGGATTAAGTTACTTAGTTTACTTAGCTTAGAGGATAACTTTTTCATAAATCCTCATGGATTTTTTCCTCGTGAACATTGTATGAACAGTTTGAACTGTGCACATCAATAGTGAAACAAAACATCAATATTTTAATCAAGTGACCTAACAGAGCTTTTTTTATTCTTCCCTTCCCACTTGATTTCTATACTTATCACAACAAAATAATGTTTAGTACTATCTAGGCACTAGGAAAATATATTAGACTCTCTATGTATATTTTTTTTGGAATAGGTTTTGTTTTCTATAGTAACTATATAGGCCACTTCAATATTGATGTGGCTATTGTTCTAACTTTGAATTACACAATCACATGTCCTATTTTCGGCAACAACTGGGTACACTCAACTACAAAAATCGATAAACTAAAACCTGCACTAACCAGGTAATACCATTCCTAAATATATTATGGTATTCTAGCCCGCAAATAACAATGTACTTTATGAGCTTGTATTTTAAGTTAAATACCCTATAGCTAGAACAATATAAAGAATCAAGAAATTTTGTCGATAAAATAATGAAGTTGCAAAGTTTGCTGTAGGAAATCTAGCATGCTCTCAATCAACAACATTTTGGAATTCAACATTTTGCAAATTCCACATTTTAGGAATTCAATACTGGTCTGGAAGGAATTTTTTGTATGACAATTACGCGAATTGTCATCTACATAATAATATATCGGCTAGTTTGATACAATAGTCAACACATTTATCTTAATTAATATCTCTAACAAGTATGTGTAAATTTATTGTTTTGAGACAATAGTTCGAAAATGTTGCCAGTGTTCTCAAGCTATAAACTCGTACATGTTTCATACATTAACACTGTAATGTTAAAAAGTCAGTTTCTGTTTAAACTTAATTAAAATTGCCTGTAACTTGTGTGTGTTGTTGACATTGACTGGTGGTTGTTGATCTATGGATCATACATTTTTACATTGTAGCAGGGTACTATTTCAGAAACTTTTTTAACTTTATATTTATTTATTTATATATTTATATAATAACTAGTTAAATAACTAGATTTAATTAGTCGTAATTTCTTGGCAGTACTTTTTAACTTTTCATTTTGCTCAGTATCTGAGACATTGCGTGATAGTAAATACTTAGCCTATTTAACCTTCCTCGAGAAAAGATGCAAAAAGATTTAAGGTTTAGGGTTAGGAATTTAGGGTGCTCAGCTCAAACTGTTCATCTATATTACTATAGATTTAACATAATATCTACCTATGTAAGTACATATATTAAATAGGTAATGACAAAACAGTTCCAGCGCCTTTTACCTGTTTATTATTTCTTGTAGAAGCTATTGAGGAGGTGTAAAAAAAATTGTAAACGATGGTTTTTTCCTCACCTTTGTTATGATAATAACACTTGTATGTTTTGTAGCAAAAACTAGGTGCTTTCAATTTGTTCGATTGTTTCTGGAACTTTCAATTTAAGAGGGTACAGCAAAAACTACTTCCTATTATGTATTATTCCTATTATGAGTATTAGTATTATTTACTTGACAATTAAAATAAAAAAATGAAAATTACTCAAATATAATTGTTTGTTAATAAAGGTAAAAAACATAGGTAGCGTTTTATAACATATTGAAAAATACCTTACCGGCAACAATTTATATTGTGTTCCTTTATTAATGCAAAAAACCAAGACATTTTTTTTATTTTTTATTAATTTACGTTATATATTCTCAAAGTAAAAAGTAAGGGAAAATAATAATAGTTCTAATTCTATTTTTCTTTTTGTAAATATAAATATTATTATGTTCATTTAATACAGTAGGTATTGTTAGAAGTTTTTAAAGAAATTGCTACCATACCTAGTACTTCTACAGACTAGTGACTAGTACACCATGTTGTAAGGACTAGCAAGATGAAAATATTACTGAAAAAGTGCAGATTTGATTTAAATAAATTTTAAGTAATATTGTGTTTTAATTCAATGGAAAATTACACTAAAATATAACTTATCTGTTGAATTTTGTTACTTTAACAGATAAGACCATTCAATTTGTAAAGAAAATTGCTGTGATTATGGACATGATGTTAAGATAAAAATACAATATCTGATAAATAGATTACGGAATTCAAGATTGCGTTGTGTAACTGTTACTCAATAATGTTACACCTACTGACCACTATATTACTATTATTTTAATATCAAATTTGGAAATCTATACTAATAATATAAAGAGAGAAGATTTGTATGTTTCTAATGAATAAACTCAAAAACTACCGAGCCGATTTTGAAAATTCTATCGGCGCTACATTATCAGCGAGTAACATAGTCTATATTTTATAAAGTTACGCGGGCGAAGTCGCGTGCAACAGCTACAGTATTTAATATTTTAAGTCAATATCATGTTTTTACATCAAATAGTTTGAGGGATATTGGCATTGAAGGCAAAAAGAGACTATTGCTTTTTTTTTCCAAGACTTCTTTCTTATCCAGTGCAGGATAAATTTCAGTTAGAGAAACATAATGTGACATAATATTTAAAACATAATTATTTGCTATTACCATGCTTTTGGATTGCCATTTCTATAAGGAATAATTATGGCAAGAAACCTCATGTAATGTCCTTCAATTTTATACCGGTTTCACCCGGGTTCAAAATAAAACCTATCCTATCTATTAAGTTGGACCAAATTATACATAGCTATGAAGTTTTATTAAAGTCGGTTCAGTTGTTTAAGAGTTCATTGGCCTCAAACAATGCGACAGATAAATTTTATATATTAGAGATTTTAATTTTAAAAATCCTAATTATACTGTAATTAGGATTTGCTCACCTGGTGGGCTCTCAGTAAGTATAGTGATGCCAGTGGGATCAACGTGAGGTGGAAACGCCTCGTACAGGTCAGGCTCCTCTTCAAGCACCGCGGACAACATCGCGGAGGGCATACCGACACCACCCACTCACACACACTCACTCACCGCTGACTAGACACTACACAACACTATACACACTGCAACAGTCTTCTAGCTACAGTTCACACCGAGCTGCCCTGACCCATCTTAACCCTTGCAAGCGACCGACCAATGATCTAAGTCAAATCCTGCTGCACCATTTTTAAATCTGAAATAATACAATTCAAGTCACTGAATTTGAAAATATTTGGCAATTATAAAAATAGAAATGAGTCCATTAGCGGCTACCACAAGTTTTATAATAAATTTATCAAATGAAAATTATAATTATGGTCTGTTTGGATCAGCTGATCAACGTGCGCTGCCAGAACTTGACATTTTACATCTATTTTAAGACTTCGGCAGCTGATCGGACAAGCTTCAATGTCAGTGTATTATGTGAGGAAACCAATGCGAAATACTTTTACTTGATGTGTGAAAGGCGAAGTTACTATAATGAATGTACACTCACCGTAATTCTGACGATATATGATGCGATTGAATATATTCGGATCCGTATTTACTGCTTTGAAGTCCCCGCTACGACTAACCCAAGTGGCTAGTTCCCGGACCAACGTAATCACGAATAGGATAATAGACTCGAATGGGAGCCAACGCTTTTGCTTTGTCACTTAAACGAACCACAGAGTACATTACAGGTACTTATATCAATAAAGCGAGGCAATCCAAAACGGATACATTGTAATGAATGATCAGTTCAACTGATATGTGGGATAATTTGCAACCCTTGCTTCGTATAATCCAATTATCTATGCATCCGGTGAAAGTGATACGACTCGAGACTGTTTCTATATAGTATTTCCTAATCTTTTCCGGTTTTAATAAAGATTTGTACAAATACTGTACTTTTTGTTGAATAGAATTCCTCCGACAAACGGATTGAACAGAATCACGCCCGCGATTTGCAAGAACACGACACTTGGGATGCGATATGTATTATGTATATTTATTTATGTATGTATGTACAAGTAGGCAACGTCAACGCGCCTGCCCGGCCGCCTGTCTTCGTTCGTAGTTCGTCCCAAGAACAACATAGATTAGTTAGATACAGAGTAGACAAGCGAACTCATTAAAGCTATACTAATACAATACAGAGGGCGCATTTTGTATGATTGTTTATAACTTTATAATAAAGTCTTCAAACTATTTTCTTTTAGTATTATTTTCCAGATGGTCACAGTTTTTTTTTAATTGGAGAAAAGTATCTATAAGGTTAAAAAAAATACCTTATAGGTACTTTTGTCTTGGCGACTGGGTAGGACTTTTTTTAATTAAAGAAACATTATACAAAAAATACACATCAACCTTTTAATTGTAATTAGTTCTTTATTCATCCTTTTCTCAGCCGTAGACTGACGTAACTATTCTATTTACCTTGTTTTTATTTTTCTAATAATGTCTTTATACAGCTTAAATTTGTCATTTAATTAATCATAACTCTAGTGTAATGATTATATAATTAATTAATAGTATTTATTGTATCTAAAATAACAGCCTCATTTTCGTAGGCGTAAATAAAATAATATCGCTTATTACCTATGTTCCTGTCTACTGCAAGCTAATCTCTTTAAAAAAGTTAAATGTCATTTAATAAACCATAGACAAATTACTGGATTACAATTTTAAAGTAATTTGGTACATTCAGAAGAATTATTTGATAATTTATTTGAATTCCCTGCCTTTTCTTTAACTAACTTACGTTCTTGTACTAGTTGTACTTCTTCACCGTACAGAAAAGAAAAAAAGCAATTTTTTATCAGGCACAAAAAGAACGAAGTTCTTATAGTTTAAAACGACGTTTTAAATTTAATATTATAATGATTACGAAACAACACTAATTTAAATTTTAAATCAATATATTTAAAATGTCAATGTTAATTAATGTATAGGCACTTTGTCTCATAAACATTTGGAATACCTTAAAAATGTATTATATTGTAGTTGTAATTAATAGAGCTTTTCAACAACAGTTTTGTCAGTGGGATTTATAAATAAAATCGTCTTATTTGTGTATCCAGAAATGCAAAATCAGTAATATTTTATGTTTGTATACTGGCATCCCTGTCCTAAGAATTGTGACACTGACATTCCCATCCTATTCCATTTCCGACAAAACAAGAATGACAATTTTTTTCCCAGGTATTTGTTTATGGTTGTTTACTTCTAGTTTCTACTATCTATAAACGAATAATCCGTAATTTTCCTTTGTCACTTCACTTGTTTGTAACTTAATTATAATTGTTGAGGTGTAATTGTTGCCAAATTGGGTGAATATTTCGTGAGTTTGTCTAATGAAACTGAATCCTGAAATATTCTCTTACATATGTTTCCTATAAAATGTCGTCCCCTAATGCCGACTGTTTAAAAGGTATTGTGTATTGTTTTTATATTTTCAACATAGTTTTCAACATCAAATATAATGTATATCTTCAAATTAATCAATGTTACAGATACAGTGATAGTACTTATAAATTCTGCAAATGATAAAGATTTCTCTGTCAACAATGCAGTCGTCCAATCACTGACTAAAATAGCGAATGGATACCCGAATGAGGTTTTACAAATATTTTGTGATTTTTATCGAACCGCTGCTAAAGTGGACACCGAACAGTTGGGAAATATTGTAAAGTAAGTATAATCAATATAACCAATTCAGCATAACAATATTTTTCATTTTACTATACTACCATATGTTTGCATACTACATTCTCTCGTAAAAGTCATTTATATTTGATGGGCTCGCTTTTGGATGAGAGTTTTGATGCTTGCTGGTCTCAGCGGTCCCGGCTCAATTCTGGTTTGGTCGACAAATTATTGCAGGATTGCCCGATACTGGACTTTTTTTCTCATACCAGAGATGTCAAATATCTCGTACTTTCAGTACATAATCTTGTACAAATATAAAATAAAAATCACATAATATCATTTAATTTAAACTAGGTATTTACTATTACGAATTGCGCTTGGGAATGTCGAATGACTTCATATTGTAATAATTTTAAGTACATAAGACATACATTTTTTTTTACATAAAAAAAAAAAACCAAATTATACACTTAACGAATGAAATGTATTTAATGTTCTACTAGAAGTTAAATGTAATGTCAATTATGTTGGTAAAATATTTTTTTTCTTATCATTATCTACCCTCTTTCAGAGTATTGGAACAAACATGTGTGAACCAAATAAAGAAATTGGATAGCAAATTGGCTGAGGAACTTGTTGGGTGCATGCTCAAAGCAATGACTGAATCTGTGGATTATAATCCAGTTATTCAAATGGGTGCATCGTCTGTCCTTGTTGCAATAGGACACGAATATTTGGATCTGGTATGTCTTTAATTTTAATAAGGTCATCTGTCCAAGCTAAATGTTATGATTTGACGAAAAAACCCCTTTAAAAGTTTGTATTTTAAAAAGGTTTTCATTTCATTGCGAGTCAAAGTAGGTTCTGTAAAGTTTGTGAAGGAAATGAATAAGATTGTGTTTTAAGAGAAACAAAATCTTTCTTTCTCAAAATGCCAATTTAATTTATTTCAATAGAACCCAAATTGGTTTAGCTATTGCGGAAATTTTCATTAGCCAAATATGCAAAGACAAATGTACTAATAATATATAATAATTTTATTATTATAATTTCACATAATATTATAGATAGCTGCTTCATTATAAATCTTTCATCTGCCAGTCAACTTGTGATAATGTTATTATTAATGTATAAAATTTGATAAATACAATGAATCATTATTGAAAATAATATTTCCTATCTGTTGTTTATTGAAGATACGGAATTGTTAATTATGCCACATGTCATTTTGTCAAAGAATATAATTTACAATTGATTGCACAAATAAAATTTGGTAATCAATTTTCAGGTACTTCGTTCTCTTATAAATCAACTGTCTCCAGCGACAGTTCCACATTATACGATTCCCCACACCTTGGGGACACTTGCCGCTGTAAACACTCATGGCGTTGTTCCACAAATCAAAGAGATTCTTAGCAAGATGTTACCTCAATTGCCTCTGGTAAAACAGGATGGTGTCAAACAGGCTTTCGCTTATTGTGAGTGTATTGCGATTTTAATTAGGTCTTGAAAGTTATAAACACTATTACTAGACAATTCAAGGAGGACACTTAAATTTTGTTTTAATTGTTGCAGCGTTTGGTCACTTTGCTGTGGCTGTTTCAGAGCAAATTGGTGATAATGTGGAAAATGATAACATAACATCCATAAAGGACAATTTCGTAACTGAATTCTCAGTTATATTTGATGTATTATACAACCAATGGCTTCTATCACACGAACCTAAAGTATCTGAATCAGTTTTAGAAGCCTTAGGACCGATAACTAGACTGATTTCAGAGAGGCAATTCAATGAGACAGTCAATAAGTTTGTTATTTCATTATTGTCATTATATCGTAAACCTGTCATCAATTCATACTACATCAGTCAATGTATATCGTACTTGCTGTCACCGTCGCCATTGAATCCAAAATTGACCTTAAATGAAAACGTAATAAACTCCATAAATCATGTCCTTTTCAATTTGGTCCTACTGGAACCCGATTATGATAAACCTCAAACGGTCAAAAATCATTTTGAAGTTCTACGGTGTTTTGATCACATGGCCGGACAGTTCCCTGATCATACTCTGGAAAGTCTTCTACATCAATGTAAAAATAATCAGGAGAAGGAAAGAATGAAAGCTATAATAATTTTGACACACTTAACAACTTCCTCTCAAGCTTTCATAGACACTTACGCCACTAAATTTATTGTTATATTAAAAGTGATGATTGCAATGGAACAGGGATTAAAAATGAAGAAATTGTTGGTAAAAGCAATAGTAGGTTTGGTATATAGGAACTGTATGATAAACGCTGAAGACTTTGCCATGGTAGAGTTCATAATAAAACACTGTGGTTGCGAAGGACCACCCACTGCTGATAAACATGACGTGATCGATTTGCAAGATACATGTCGAAGTTCTCTCATATTGATGTGTAATTCAGTCACAAGTGTTCGAAATGAACTTCGAAATCTTCTTTTACAAGCACTCACTGTGGACGAATTTACCGCGTCAATGTCCACAGTTGCACATTGCTTAACATCATTGTTGCAAAATAATTCAAACTTAAGTAATGAAGAGTTATTGACTAACAAAACGGACTTAAACTCTTGTTCTCCGGATCTAATTTTTGTTAGATGTATCATTTACATAATTGATCCCAAACCAATTGATAGAGTCAAGAATCTGTTAGTATTTCTTGAAGAATTTTCCGATGAAGTTCATAAAAATTTGAAAAACTCCTGGGCGGTAGAAATTCAGAGGTTGTTGAAATTTGTCGAAAAGAATGAGACAGAAGAACAATGGCACAATATGTTACTAGACCTTTTAATGTCTGCTTTGGAACAAGTAAATAGCAATAAATGGGTAGAGAGTGTAGCCACTTTGCTGTCACATCAGATTCTAACGAAGAAACAGTCTCCAATGATCAAAGGTGTTGCTATGCAGTATTTGGCGACATTGACTTGTCACATGTCTAATGCAGCAGTAGTTGAGAATTTGCTTAAAATTATTCTTATGTCCTTGAAATCGATACCCATGGAAAGCTGTGGCTACGTAAGCAAAGCTATAGGTATAGCGTCGAGACAACACGGAGAATTTGTCATGAATGAACTCGATGCAACATATAAAGAAAATGAAGCCAGGCGTGGCAGCAAAATTTTGAATTTCTTATCGACAAGACATTCTAAAAATGAAGTGCAATTGGGAGTTGTCAAATATGCACTCATTACTTGCTACGGGAAGGTAGCAACTGATTGCTTAGATGTCCACGTTTTAGCCAGGCTTAGCGAAAATGTTACGTCAGTTTTGTACGAAATATTAAAAAGTAACCCCAATTTTGATCTCTGTAGGGCGAGTGTGACAACTCTTTACGAGATTGCTAAAGCATTGTATCCAGCGTCACATCATAACGTTGCATTGAGAAATCGTTGGCAATTATTAAATGCTATATTGGAACAAATTTACAATCCAAATTTAGACAAACGGAACGTGGAATTATATCCAATAATAGTCAGAGCTTCTAAAGCTTTAACTAAGTTGCAAATAGGCATTTTACCAGAAGAGCGAAACACAATAATAAGAGTTTTTTTCAACAGTATCTTTGGTGAGTTATCTTCCTTCAAACAGAAGTATGAAGTTGAGGGTAACGGTGAGAAAAACGATTTACTGGCGAAGACTTTGAATGATAGTCTTATTTTACTTCACCAATTGATCAGAGAACTAATCATCCAATCTACATGTCTAAGTACAATCGACGATTTAATCGGCTTGCTTTACGAGTGGCTACATCATGAAAATGACGAAATCAGAACTGCTTCCATATTAGTTACACAAGTTATATTTGATACCTACATAAAGAATGTGAAAATTAATTATGAGACACCGAGTAAATTCGGTCAGATGGGCTTCTTGCTAGGTTTAGTCCTACCGGGAATAGCAGACACCAATTTCCCAATTCGTCTCACGACTATTGATTGTATAAAGCTAATTATTCAAATCCAAGATTTGTATGAGGGCCATACAGTAGAGCCAGACGATAAATGTATGATGGGTTTGAATCAACTGCAGAACAATGTATTGACGAATGATTTAAACATGATTTGGGAGTATTGTGTGGTGTTGTCCAACACTATTTTACCGAAAATACCTCATCTCCACACAATGCAATTTATTGAGAGTTTGCTAGAAGGCTTCGACAATAATGAGTATAAGGCGGTGGGCATTAGTGCAGTGTTAGATGCTTTATTTATAAAGAAGGGTCAGGATTTGTACCAAAGCATTGAGAGAATTGTGGAAGTAATATTAAAAACCATGGAAGAAGTAAACGGAGAATGTTCTTTGAAATTGTTGAAGCCGTTCGCATCACTTGCCCGTCATCACTCCAATGCAGTTACAGCAGTATTATTGGCTCAGAAGATCCCACTGAAACCGTAAGATGTTTCTGAAAAGGTTTTATCTATTGAAATCCTAATCATGTTTGAAACTCATCATCATTACTTTTACAGATGTGTGGTGTCTTGTTGGCGTTACTTGGCTAAAGACGAGGAGTTGTCATCAGCGATAGTCGAGAACTTCCTAAGACTGATGACTTCCATTGAACTTTATGAGGACCCATACCATATCACTGAAAACCATATAGCAGCATTGCAACCTTTAACGGTAAACATTAGGCTAAAGGAGAATGCCTAAAAATTTATTAAGATCTTTCATTTTCCCCGCTAAAAAGATTCAAATCCCAGTAATGGTTGTTTTTGTGTTCTGACCATAATATTCGAATTACGAGTCTCAAATTGCGCCTGTTGAAATTAAAAGGAGCTATTAAATAATGTCAAAAGTGATACCTTTAAAGAAAAAACACAGTGCTTGCTTGTGTTCTTAGGCGTCCGCGATCTTTGTTATAAGTTTGTGAGTGTTTGTAGCAGTGAGCATAATATGCTTCCTGCTACAAACACTTATAACTACTAGAGAAGTAACATCTTACAAACGATTCTCAGAAATGCGTAACCACTTGACAGTTCAAAAGACGTAGCTTTGAAACCAATACATTATGCCAAAGTAATCTCGTTTCATCCACTAATTAACGCTACTTAATTAATTAACTTTAACGGGCGCGTAACGCTTCCTAAATGTCAAGCAGGCAACTGACGTCAGAGATGCCTGCAGGCATCTTCGAAGTGGCAACGCTTCGCTATATATAGTAACATATAATATCATTGGTTTGTATTATGTGAAATAGTGGCACAGAGTAATGATGTTTGCCTTCATTACTATTTCAGTTAATAAGTGCATTGGGTGAGATGCTCCAAGTGGATTCGATGAAGGGGATCTGTAAGGCGAGATTCGCGGACGTGTTCGCGGTGTTGTACACGACCCTGTCGTGCTACTTGGGCGCGGACCCGCCTGCGTATGCGCCTCCCAACGGAGCCGCCGCTCGATATGGGTTCGTGCCCAACAGGGACGCTGTCAAGCTGTCACCTGCCCGGATCACTCTCAACACCTTCAACGCCTTCCTGGACCGAGCGGATTGTCATCAGGTAAGTCTCAATACTATTTTAGCTCTACCAGCATAATTAATTTTAATTTTTTGTTTTTACTGATTTCCTTGTAATTTCATTGATGATTTTTAAATTATTATTACTAAAGTCAAACCACTGGTGGTTTTTTTAAAAAAAAAAAAAAAAACATTAAAGCTTGTCAAATGAGAGTAAGTAGAAAAAAGTGTTCTTAAGTGTTTTTTTTTAATATAGATTTTCTTTGAGACCTCTACTTTTTTCCTTTCAGCGACTCACAATTTCGACCTCTGAGAAAGTCACGTTTGATAGGTATAGACAACCACTTGACCTTACATTTAAATATCGTCAAATTATCTTTCAAGTGTCGTCTTCTAGTGTTGTAAAAAAGGTTTAGTTAGAGCCTTGCGGCCTATGAAGTATGAATGAATTGGTTCGAGGTGAAGGAGGCTTGCTCGGTGTGGCTGTCGGTGGAGCACGGGGACTCGGCGAGCACTCTGTCAGAGTTGGCGGCGCTGGTGGGCGGCGCGGTGTCGCAGCACGCGCCGCACCACATTCCGCTGCTCGTGGCGCGCATAGCGGCGTACGCGCGCGCAGAACTGCCACCGCAGCGTAGCGCAGCGCACGCCTTACTCGCCGACTTGCTCAATTATAGGTACTATCACTCTTCGATTGTGTAACTATTCACTTTATCAACCACAAAATGTGTTGCGTTAACAGTTAAAGGTGGTGTTGACGGTTAAAGCTCTAGCAAAAATGGATACAGTAAGCTGACGTAATTAATAAAAAATAAAATAAAATAACCAGGTGCGGAGAGCGAGATATCTATTCTATTCTATTCCAGTTCGTGTAGTGGTAGACGAAGTTAGTGTTTGATAATATCGCAGAGTGCTCAAAGGCTGATAATAGTTAATAATAATCATACAATAGTTTTAGGTTATGAATTAGTGTAGTAGCAGACGCTTCATCGCATTTATAAAGTTCCTAACTTTCGAATCGTGGTTGCACTGTAATAAGAATAAGAATCAACAGTTGTGTTTAAATTTTCAGATGCAACTGGAATCCCGTGGTGATTGAGACCGTGCTGGCAACACTGAACATAGGATGGAAGGACTCTGTGGCGAGCGTGCGCGCGTGCAGTCTGCGCGGCGCGGCGCATGTGCCGCACGTCCCTCCGGCGCAGCGCTCTAGCGCTTTGCGCGCAGCGCTGATGGCGCTCAGCGAGGGAGTCGACGCTAGTGCCACGGACGCTTACTGCGCTGACAAGTCAGTGTCTCTCATCAATAGTACAAAGTTATTTAGTAGTACTGCACAAGGTGGCACACAGGCTAACTGTCCGTCCACTTGAGGTAAGGATCTCTGAAGTGGCTTGACTTCAGAGAGCCTTGCAGGAATTTGTTTACAGCTTGCTTTTGAATAATCCCATACTGTAAGCGTTCGGAATTAATTACTCACTAGTCACTCACTGAAACACAATTTCGCGATGATGACGATGATCATCTACTTCTCAATTTTATCATAAAAACACGAGACTATTGTTTGATTTGCTTATTTTATATTGTCAATAAACTGGCGTGTGGTCGATACTCAACGTTTTTAATAAATCCGAATTTATTATGATTAGATATTTAAAAAAAAAATTAACGCTTATATATAATATTTGTGACGCAGGTCGCAATCGGACAACGTTCCTCTGGCGGCGATACAGGGGCTGAGCAAACTGCTGACCGAACTGGACACCATAGACAAGGAGTTCGAGAGAGAGCTCGTGTCGATATCGCAGAAGATTCGCCCCTTCATGAACACGGAGTGTCCAATGCTGAGGGAGCACTCCATTAGACTGTTCGGTGTGATAGCGGGACGGGTCAAGTCCGATGCGTTGATGGAGCAGGCCGTCAGCTCGCTGCCCTGCTTCCTGCTGCATCTCTGCGACAGTAACCCTACTGTTGTTAGGGTGAGGATTTGCACATTTAAATACTTTAGTTAAAATCCTAGCTTCCTCGGGGAAACTGCCTTCCCAGAGGGCAGATATGCCCTTAAAAGTGGCATATCTGCTCTCAGGTTGATATGTCTAAAACTCCTCAGCGATTAACCTCTTCAGCGTGCTCAACATCCCACTGTGTGTACAATTCTATTCCTGTCACTATATTGGGGGATGAAATATAGATAAATATGGTATATTTAAGTAGTGTGTCCGAGTATATAATACTCAAAACTTACCGGGCTGATTAAACGCCAATGACGTGTGAACGTAGCCTTACACAACTGATACATTTATTTGATTTGTGATTGGCAGGCGAGCAAGGGGACAGTGCGGCAGGTGGTGGCGGCGCTGGGGGGCGAGGAGGCGTCGCGCTTCGCCAGCCAGCACCTCGTGGACGAGGGCCGGCTGCTGGTGCGCGAGTTCGCTGCGGCCCTTCTGCGGCGGCTGGGCAGCGAGCGGCCCGGCGCGGTGTCTGCGTGCGCGCGGGCCGCCACACACTACCTGAGCGTGGCGCGCGACGACCTGAAGCCGCACGCGCCTGCGCTCATTGACGTGCTGTACTCGGAGCTGACGCACTTGGGCGCGCAGCGGGACGTGGAGCCGGAGGTGACGCGAAGCGCCCGCGTGCGACTCGAGCAGCTGCTGCGCGACGCGAACCCGCTCGTTCGCGCCAACGCGGCGGCCGCCCTCGCCAGCGTCGCGCTCGTCGACTGCGCCGCCAACACTTAATCGTATTTCAACGTAATAATATGTAATTTGTTTACAGTAGTACACACTTGGTAAAACTTCCTTCGCGCAGAAAAGAAAGTAAGTACCTATCGCTCGGACGATTAAAAAAGAAGCTCAAAACTTACAATCAACCTTAGGTACAATCATATAAGGTTCATAATACAATGAAGCTGTTAGTTTTGTAACATGCCGCAAACATTGGTCGATAGCATTTCCGCCGCTTTAAAAATTCGTCTTCTGCGCAGGTACATCCGTAAGCCATATCAGTTGGATACTACTGTAATGTAATTGATTCATAAATAATAATAATAAGAAACAAATTATTTTAAAATAAGTATAAAAGGTATGTATTGATTTTTTGTTTTGAATATGAAAAGTATAAAGTAAAAATGATTTCTTATCTTATTAATTACGATTATATTGTTAATGGATGATGCTTATTTACTGGATATTGGATTTACTTATTTTTTATCTGAGTACATAATATTTAGTAGTAGTGTTTTGAGCATAATTACTTAGTTATAAATACAATAAAGGATTTTTTAAATGTAACAATGAACTTTATTCTAATCAATCTTTTTTCTTTTTGTAGTCAATGTCAATTTTGATTCTGTCTTTAAAAGCTAAAAAAATGGAACGGAGTAACTTGAATATATTTTTTTACAGCGATAGTTATTAGTACTTATAATAATCAATTAGAAATTTCGGTAAAATAATTTTTAGGGCTTTCTTCAATGCGAAAACAAATATTACTAGACATAATATATTTTTGATTTAATCTCTCAAAAAATTTCACTATTTCTGTTCTCACTTACTTTTGTTTTCTTATCTTTTAAGCATAGATATAAGAAAATTGACTTATATATATATATATATATATAAATAAGAGACTGAACAATGTGTATAAATAAACTGATGTGCTTTTAAATTGTTACATTTGTTGACGTATTTATTGCTTATTTACTTATTTATATAATAATAAAAATATTTTTGGTGAACACGAAAAAAAATGTATTATTATCTCTTGTTAAAAACTTAGTGCAATAAAAGTTTGTTATAACTATTTAATTGTATTGTTTTATTACAGATTTATCGCAAAAAAGATAAAATTTATTTTTTAATCTCGTGGGAAGAGTCGTGTGTTTGAACTTTTCGTTGGAGACTTCCTGTAATAAAAACAAAAATAATATTTAAAGATTCAATGTCGTCTAACCTCAAAGTAGTTATTTTCATTAGATATGCCATTCAACGATGCTATCAAATAACGATTTATCGGTTACAAGAAGTAAGTTGAGACCAGTCAAAACTTTGAACGTTTGACTTCTAGCAAAAATTTCAATGCCTACCTCATAAGCTCTGAATCAGACCATTTTCTCGCTAAATGAAAATGATATAAATACTATTTTGTATTTATATAAGTATCCGTTAACCATATTAATTTGTTTAAATAATAACACACGTCCAATAGATAGAGTAAAGTAGGCTACTGTGGCGATATGTGCTTGCCTAATATGTATAGCGCGAACTGACTTAGGCTATCTATTCTATCTTCACACATTACACACAGCACCATCTAGTTCCACAGCACAGCACCAAAGGTAAAATGTTAACACAAACATTTGCCCCTAGTGGGATTCGAACCCGCGACCGTTTGGTTAATAGCTAGTGTTACTAACAACTGACTAGACCAAACGCGTCGTAAATTTTTTGTGGGCGTTACAACAACCAATCACCGGCCTTTATTTCTTTCGTTTAGTAAGAACGCAACGAACTGTTTGCATTGGTTTCGTTGGTCGCAGCCAAAGCTGACGACGACTGTTTCCACTCTGTCCAATGTCCGCCATTTTTAGGTATACAGCCGTGACATTAACATACCATTTAGGAATATTTTAATGCGAAAATAGTCATTATGGTTAGTAGACGCAGGATTAGGTCATTAGGTGGTCTACGGGCCACAACTTTGAAAACTAATAATAATGAAAAGTTGCTTGTATTCTGAAAAAATACTTGTTTAGTGTCCAGCAGACGGTATTCTTCTCAGCCAGAATTCTTTGGTGGGATCGCAATGAGCTCTTATTTGTCTGCCATCAAAAGTGACGGACTCCATTCGCCACTCCGGGGAAACATATGGAGGCTGATATTTCGGTAACGTTATCTAAAAAAGGACGTAAAACTTAGTAACAAAATAAAAATATTTTCTCCAATCTATTTCAAACTTACTACCTATGCAAAAATCTATAGTCAAGACGACCATAAAAAAACTGCCCTAAACTTTTTATGATAAAAAAAACGTTAAAATCTCATAAATTATCATAACGTAATATACCTATGTACGTTACTTAGATAGAAATTCAAAAGTCGACATTGTACTGTACCTGAAGGTTTCATCTTTGTATCATAGTAAAACAAACATATTTTCTACACTTTAGTTAGAAAGTAATAACCGATTCTTGCTATACCTAGTATAAAAATACTACAAATTTACTGCCCAATTTCATTTATCATGTTAAAATTACGATGCAATTACCGGATTAGCAGGTGCCGGATGCTCGCCCAGAGGTGAAACGATGTTTTTACACAGAACTTTCCCTGAAAGTCCTTCGCGCATCGCTTTTGTTATAGAAGTGGTGTACATGTCTTCCATGAGCAACTGACGTTGGCTAAAATATAAAGCTTCAGCGTCAAGGGAGCAATTCTAAATTGTTAGATTGATGGAACCACTCCCTTACAGAAGACTTGTGGTTAGGATAACCATCCCAACAATTTAATATTTTATTTGGAAAATTTAGATACCGTTTGCTTGAAACCAAAATTCGTCTTTTATGATAAAAAAATGAGAGGAAAAGCTTTTTTAGGCCTCATTTTTTATCGATGAAATTGTGTTTTCTCACCATTTATTCTGAGCACTTTTTGGGATTCAAAAGTGGCATAAATTTTTCAATTTAAAATCCGAAATAAAAGAAATATTTCTTTAGTTTATACAATATTGAAAGATAGGTACACACTTGGTATCTTCTATGTCATCCAGGGATGCTGCTGGGGTCATCACAAGTCTAGGTCTTGTTTTCTGAATACACTCTCTTTGGACGTCTACGGGTTTACTCTAGAATTTATTTAATTTATAAGAAAACTTCTTTTATTTTAGATTTAGAAATTTCAAACTTACAAAAATTATATTCTTTTTCATTACAAATAACAAACAATTTTATAAGTACTTATAGATTAAGCTAGTACATATCTATACCTAGTTTCAAATATTATAAAGAGAAAAGATTTGTATGAATAAACTCAAAAAATACTGGACCGATTTTAAAAATTATTTCACATATAAGTAGATAGAGAGCTACATTATCAGCGAGTAACATTGGCTATATTTTACGAAGTTACGTTGACGAAGTCGCGTGCAACAGCTAGTCTATACTAATATTATAAAGAGGAAAGATTTGATTGTTTGTTTATTTGTATAGAATACTGGACCGATTTGAAAAATTCTTTTACCATCACAAGCCGACATTATCTGTGATGAACATAGGCTACTTTTTACCGCAGGAAAATGCTTCATTCTTACGGGAAATCTAAAATAAAAGATAAGCTTGGCGCGGGAGATAGCGCCATCTATCCAAAATACGGTAGATGGCGTTTTATACTTTTCTACGCGGACGAAGTCGCGACTAGTGTGTAATAAATAGACATTTTTTTATACGACGTCGCGAGTAGGTATACTCACAAAAGGTGCCTGCGGGATCTTAGGATTGGTACGAACAATTTCCTTTGGTTTCGTGAACAAACCTACAGGAACATAGTCAATCCACTTCGATAAAGTATGAACATATTTTGTGGGAGGTCCACATACTCTCTTGGTTGTTAGTTTCTCTTTGAACTCTGTTTTTATTGGCGGTTTTATCTCTCCATCTCTAAAATCTGTTCGATTTGTTGTACTATAGTCAAAGAGCATAGGTTCTAGCCGCTTTTTATGATTCATTTTAATGGAAATAAATAGAGTTCTTAAGTTTGTTGACTTGAAATGAATATTGATAATATTGTTGACTTATGATGAGACAAATATTTGACGTAGGTGTGTCAAATATTAAATTTGAGATTTCATAAAAAGGTTTATCTGTTTGTTAAGTGTTCATACGAGTACAAGACCTATTAATGACCTTTTTAATGAAGCAAGTGTTTATATATGAGTAGGTATTTTCATTCATTCAAGTGTTCCTTAGTATGTCTATTTAAGTACTACAGTTTCTCGACGTGGTAGGTATAGGTATAAATATTGTGATCGCCACGTAAACTAAAGCTCTCTTTAGTTTGCTTTAGTTTACGTGGCGATCACAATATTTCAGAAATGGATGAAGTGATACTGGTTCTCTAGCAGACAGAAATAGCCACTAAGCATATAATAATAATAATGTCTATTTATTTTACTGTTCTTGGTAACTTATTGAATTTTAAACACAAATAAAAATGTGAAACATCTAAAAAGATGGCATATTTAACTTGGATCATAGAGCACAAGTTCAAACTTGAGCTTATATTGTTGTAAAATTATAAAGTTTGTTTTAAAAAACATAAATATAACAAGGAAAATATGAAGAATTTATTCAATTTAGTGTGTATTAAAAATAAAACCAATACTTTTCGTCAATAAGTATAATTTGATTCGCCATTAACTTACACCAAGAAATATAACACTTATGTAGATAAAAATTGTAATAAAATAAATTAAAATTACTAAATTCATCACATAATAGAACAAGTTTGGAATCTCTCGAAGTAATCGCAGACTTATGTTATTGTGAGGTAACTTCATTATGTGATGTGCCATTAAATATTTTTCAAAAAACATATTATTATTATTGCTAATATAATAAAAAAAATCAAACAACTCTTCTCGAGTAAGTAAAATAAGTCTCTTTTAGACCAACCAACATATTGATTCTTTCGAGAGAAATAATAAATTATACACCTCCTCCAAATATACAAACAATTTAAAATATTATTTGGTGTGTTACCATTATAAATAAATTAATAAACATTATGCCACTGAACAGGGTCCCTTTTTAGTCAAAATCTATTCCCTTGCCGAGACCGCAGAACCATATATTTTATAATATTGTAAAACCAAGACTATAGTTGAAGACGCGAGTGGATGAAGGTGGTATGTCACATAATTCCAATTTTGAATAAATCGAGGTTAAAGTTTTACTTTTAATTTTTCAAATAAGTCGACACGGAACTGATTTTTTGTACTAAATTATGATGCAAAGTTGTGTAAACAACCTAAAATATTATTAGTATGATAGCAATTAAACACTTCTATCATTTAATTAAAAAAAAAAGTGAACATAGCTTCCTTTTCCATTGACAAAAGTAAACTTTTCTGCACTCTTTGCCTTTTAAAATTAACTGCACATGCACAACAGCTGCTTTTTTCAACTTTTTATTTTCCAAAAATGCCTCAAATCGACGATCTTAAGGTTTGTAATCATTCATAAGGACATTTTACCTTCATCAACGCTAAAAAACGAAAAAACCTAAAAATGCGACATAACACCTTCATCCACTCAGGTCTTCAGTTGTTTCAAACGTTTATAGTTAACTTTTGACTGAAAAAATGTTGCTGAAAAAATGGGACCTTGACAGTAAATTATAGATGTTGCTTAACTAAAAAATGGCTGCAAAAAAATTACTTGACTTGAAAAAATATTAGTATAGAATAAAATGAATCATAAAATTATTTATTCCATACCTATACTTAAATTAGCCATTTTTTAGTTAACCTAACAGGCCATACATAACAAACTCAGTTATCACCGGTTTAACGTTTTTACGAATACGAGATCAAAACCGTAAATTTAAAATACAAAAATATTTAAGTAGATCTTTGTATTCAATTCATTTGCTAGGAAACAAAATCACAAGTGCAAAGTAAAACTAAACTAGCGTTATGGCTGATTGCGAACAGACCCTAATACGCTATTTTTGACCAATTTAAGAAAACAAAATCGTTTTAAATAATTATTCTTTAATACATAATAAGCACACTAAATTGGTATTTTCTGGAAAACCACTGTATTATTAATAAAAATCAATGTTAAAGTTTAAATTTCCAAAACGACACCAAAAACGCCGGTGTTTGATACGTGTGACGTCACACGCTAGTAAACAACTCGATGACCTGCAATAATGCGGATGCAATGTTTACTAGCGCATGACGTCATCAGAGTGTCAACCAATCACAGGGCGTCGCGTTTCGGTCGCAGATAAAATTTCAAAAATTACGATTTTTTTTTTCATAAAATTTGCAACAAAAGTGACATACTATGTTTTTTTTTTACGCTATTTTCTGATAGGATAACCACATTTTGTTGTATATTTAAAAATCATGTCAATTAGCCAATTCTAGTAAGTATTTGTTAAAATTAAATTAAATATTAAATAAAAATATAATATCAAAGTGCAAAGAAATGACAAATGAACAATAAAATTTGTATTATATTTTGGTTTCTAATAATTTCGACACATTATATACTACAATCAAATAAATACATACCTATTATGTATGTAAATCAAATAATTATTTGAACCATATTTTTTTACAAGTTTAAGTTTAAAATTGTGTAGATTCCAATTTTATTAATTTAATATTAGCAATATTTTGCCATAAATATCTAGTTCGAGTTATGGCGTTATTGGTTTATTGGCTCGTGATAAAATTAATGGCATTTAAAAACAAAACCAAGAACATGTACTTATTTGGTTTAAAATTATTACAATTTTATATTTAATTATATTTATTTATATTTAAAGATCTGTTTGCAACCAACCATAATATTTGTGTAATATAAAATACAAAATACATAATAATAATAATTTATAATAAAGATTAATAATACAGTTACATAATTAGTTATATTATTAAATATTTACATTTTTAAATAACAGGAAAACCGTTCAGGTACTCTCTCTTCTGATATTACTACTAAGTTTTTATTTATTATGGGAAGATTTAAAAATTTGAAAAATGGAAGAAAAAGAAAAATTACTCCAAAAATATTTAAAGAAAACTATTTTTTTTTTATTTTCTAAAAAAACAACACCACTCACTATTTCCGTTTATATATTTAAATTGACATAAAATAAATTCAAAAAAAGTACCAAAGTACTCGTTTATAATTATTATATTATGTTTATGTTTTAACGCTAGAGAAAGGACGCAAATATTATGATAATCATTATTTTTAATAAACATTTCATTTATTTATAGGAAAATATTTGTGATTTTTAATTTTATTAATATTTATTAACCATAACTACTCTCCTTTGAAAAAAAAAGTAGACACGTTATTTATTTAATTAATTAATTATTTATTTAGTTAGAATATAGCTATGCTTTTTAAATATGTACATACATAAAATTTTCGCGACAAGAAATACTCTTTCAATTAAATTAAGTTTGACTTCTTTTAAAAAATACTTTAATCGTAATACATATTTTTTAATATACAATTTACTTTTTTTTTTTTTACAAATACAAAGTCGATAAAAAAACTAAAAATATTATATGCTCAACACAAAAATAATAATCCAGTGAAATTATCACAATAAAATAAAATATGTAAATACACAAGTTTAAAAAACAAATCTCGTTCACAGCGAAAATGGCGCCACTTAATAAATTGGGGAGCGTTCAAGTTACTTTGGGGTGGGGGGCGATTTTTGCCCCCCCCCCCCCCCCCCCCCCCACCCCAAAGATTTAAAACTGAAAACTGTCCACGTAATATAGCTGCTTAAAAACTAAAGGGTCATAAAACAAAAAAAAAATCCAAAAATGTTTCTATTGCAGAAATACAAATAACAACCCTTCATACTGTATGTTGCAAAAAATACTTATGGTTGTTTTATTCCATATTTAGAATTGGTCCGTAAGCCAGGCACTATAATTTCGTCAATGATTTCCTCTCAGTCGATAATTTGTAAAATGTCTGAGAGAGTTGTATCATGATGCGTTGTAAACGTCAGCTGCGGCTCCGATGGTGGGTTGAGCACTGGTAGCCAGTTACACTTTCAGAGCATCAGCTGACAAGCATTCCACCAAGATATAGCCAGCTGACTTTTTTATTTATTAACAGCAATACATAAACTATCATGTGATAAATTTTCTATTGGGAGGTAATTACTGAACACGTATATATTCGTGTGACCTGCAGACGCATAATCCACCATCTTATAAATAGCTGACAATTTTGTTTCTTCAAAATATTAGGCTAACTATAATATGATGAATTTTTTGTCAGGAATAAATGATTAAAAAATTTTTTTATTATGTGCGTGGGCGGCTACCACTCTACTGCTCAACCCACCATCGGAGCCGCAGCTGACGTTCACAACGCTTCATGATACAACTCTCTCAGACATTTTACGAGTTATCGACTGGGAGGAAATTGGTCATGAAAATCTGTCGCTGGCTCACGGACCGTATGTTTTGATCATTTTTTTAAATTCAAAAGTAACTTATATGCTTTTATATATCTCTTTAATGCTACTTAAAAATACGCTTCTAACGATGTGTAATAAGCATATATTTGATAATATATATATAGAAAAAAATAGACAAAAAATAATTTAAATTTTTTCGATTAGCTCTCCTGTAAAAAGTGTAATTTTGATTTGTGGCCCTTTAGTTTTTAAGCAACGATATGTTTATGGCATGGCTAGCCAAACCCCCCCCCCCCCCCATTTAAACAAACGAAAATAAAAATTACGCACAAGACACTGGAGGGGATTCCCCTCCCACCCGGGTATACTGTAAGTAAAGCATCGTAACGATGCGTTACGATCTTTCGTAAAATTGCATTACGTCCCCTCTTGACAGCTGATGAAACAAGATGGCGCCGCCTAATCAAAGTAAAACGTGGAAAATGTACGCGATAAACACTACAAGGCAATATATTATGAAGAGAACCGCCGCCGGCGAAGTGAGCCGGTGACCAGATTTCGCACTAACATTTCCATAGAGGTCGCGAATGCTCTCGTGTCAATCTGGAATGTTGATCTCGGCCCAGACGGGGCAGTGGGACGAAGCGGGTCCGCCCCACGACCAGCCGCGCGGTATCGCCAAGTGGCTCAGGCCGCACTTGATGACGCCCGCGTGTCCGTTGAACCGGCTCCTGTCTATGGTGCCGGGGCACAGAACAGTGCTCATGCTCGTGTCTGTGGTGCTGCCGTCGACCCTAGTCGTTGTCCCTTCGTCCAAAAGAGACTCGCACGTGTTCAACGCTGAAACAATACAATTTGAGCTATACGCCTCCGGCTTCGCCCGCTTTTACATATAAAAACTATCCCATCTTTTAAGTTGAACCAAATTATACAAAATCAAAATCGATTCAGTATTTTACGAGTCCATTGGCCTAAAACAAAGTGACACGTAATTTATATATAACCGATTTGGGTGAAATTTTGCACACACATAGTTTATTATCTGGATTAACATATAGGACACTTTTTATCCTAAAAAAATGTTAGATTTCCGAGGTATCGTCCAAAAAGGTAAGCGAGGCCACCGTTGTCGTCAAAGCGATAAAGATGTCAGATCTTCTTTTAGGTTTTTAAATATTACGTTTTTATCATTTTTTTACGCGGACGTAGTCGCGGGCACCACCTAGTTTTCTATAAAAGTGCCATCTGTTAACGTAAAATTCACAATAGCGAGCGCTTTCAATTCGTTTGATGGCTATAAATTATTGAAATTGATAACACGAATGTCTCAGCGGTACAAAGTTTGTCAAACTATTGAACGTTTATATTACATATATTGTATGACTAATACTTTATCTTGTTTTTAATTTTGTATGATTGTACAAACAAAGTGCGTATAATACACAATCACTTTCTTTGTTGTTGCCATTCTAATGCTTTGTTACCGACAGAATAATATTATCATGACGTATTGTGATGATACCGTTATTATATTAAATGCTATTATGTAAATTTTCTTTGCCACATTACAGATACATTACAGATTGACAGGTCTACATTTACATTGCATAATGTAATTAAATTGTCAATCAATTAAATGCATGCGATTTCGTTTTGAATCCTATTAATTTTATTATATACTTAACAATATCCTAATCCTTATCTAATTATTTAATGAAAACTTAACAGAATTATAGATTTTATAGGTAAGATTATAAAATACAAATTAGATTTTTGTAATATCTATACTAATATTATAAAGTGGAAAGATTTGTTTGTTTGTTTGTTTGTATAGAATAGGCTCCGAAACTACTGGACCGATTTGACAAATTCTTTTACCATTAGAAGCCGACATTATCCCTGATGAACAAAGGCTACTTTTTACCGCGGGAAAATGCTTCATTCCTACGGGAAATCTAAAATAAAAGTAAATACAAGCGGCTTGGCCCGGGAGATAGCGCCATTAATCCAAAATCAGGTGAAGCAACTAACATGACAACTGCTTGCTGATATTTTTAGCGATCCGATCCACGGTAGATGGCGTTTTATACTTTTCTACGCGGACGAAGTCGCGAGCACCAGCTAATTTAATATATATAAATATTGCACAGATTCTATCCTCTATGCTGTCAAACTTAAGCATTTATAGTGTTGGCTTTTGTCAGGACTTTGTTCGCATTTCTTTATAAATTCGTATTATTATAATGTATAAACTATACTCGTACATATAACTGTATTCTTCGAAATCGGTTCAGTGGATTTTGCGTCAAAGAGAAACAAAAATAGACATCTTCACAAACTTAAAAATTTACAATGTAAGTAGGATACGGAGACCATTAGAAAAGCCATGAGCTATTATTGAGCTCCATTGGTCATTGCATGAAATATCGAATGTCGCCGGAGACGTCAAAATGTCAAACATATTGAAACGTTTATTTAGTGGGGCCATAAAATTCGCGATCATTAGCGCTCTATGGTTCATTTTTTTCTTAACGAGTAGCAAAAAATTTCAGTGCAGTGCTATTGTGGTCCACGTAATCAACTAAAACAAATTATTATATCATAATATGACATTTAGTTGTAATTTGAACATACAAAACCGAAAATATACTCGTATTTACAATTTGAAACTCAAAGATTTTGGGATTTTGAGTATGAAATATTATCGAATATGTATTTTGATATTTATAGTAAACTAAAAGGAACTTTGGGACATAATGAATATAAGACTATCCCGTAGTTCTTAAAACATAATTTACAAATTTGAAATAATAACAACGGGTTTTTAGTGGCCACACTGATATTCAGGTCATCTATATGTGTCGTGAACCGCTGAATTGTTGACGCTTATTGATTAAAGACAAAATAAACCTTCTGAATTTTTTAATGAATTTATATTTGGAGTATGAATACATTAGGAATTCGTTCGGAATATATTATTGGAATTTATATTTATTTTAGTATCAATTAATAGTAATAAGGAAGGTACACTTACATTGCACATTGTCCCAGCAATGAAATTCGCCTAGATAAGCGAACTGCACTCTAGAGTCGACTGCTAGTTGCGCCACATCAGACAGTCTCTTAATGTCTTCGAAACTAAGCCTACTCTTGCAATACACGTTGATTAGAATTAATGGTCTTCCGCAGAGAAGGAAACCTGAAAAATTATATAGCATACAAATATACTCCTCTGCCTTACAGATTCGAGTTTACTCCACTCCACCATCGCCTATAAATTCAAGCAGAACCAGTGAGGCAACTACGCTCCAATGTCCAAACCAAACTCTGATGAAGAGTAGGAGAAAAGGCTAGGAAAATGGAAAGGATGTGGCACATGTGTGTGTGTGTGTTCGAACACACACACATCACATCACACGTGGAGCATACTGGGCCAGTTTACGACTTTACATAAAGCACAATATAGGTTGAACTATTATGATTTTATTATTTGCTAAACTTATTTCGACCAGCCTCCGACTTCTCCTTCCTTTCTACACATTATATACACAAACCTTATTCCTAGTTGATAGCTCTGTTCATTAGCGTAAAATGCCTAGCCATTGGGTGATTTAGAAAGAGTTAGCTCCCAAAAAGTGTTCACAGTTCACACTTACTCTACTCTACCTGCATAAATTAAATATCTGCATATGCAAACATAAAACTGACGTATAGAACCTTAAATAAGAAAAATATCTAAAAGACAGAAAAAGTCATATATTTTATGATACAATTGGCTACATTAAAGTATAGATTACTCGGCATTTAATATCTCTATTACGAGAGAAAATGAGAATATTACGAGGTTCCGGTGGTGAAAATCTCATCGGGTCTAACGTAGGCAACAATAGCGACTCGAACCTTGGCATTTGAGTTCACCTTGTCATCAAAAATATAGCTTTTGAACTGAACTAACTCAACCCCTTTTAGCGATAGACAAAGGAGGTCAATCTGTCTGTTATAGGTCTATTTTTATCAAAATTAATGAACTGTGTTTTTTTTCTCTTTACAAGAAATAATTTATTTGACCGCAATACATATAGTTATAATTATAACCAATATAGTTATTGTTTAAATTGACTCTTGATGGAAGGTGATGGCTACCCTCTCCTATAATACGCGTAATAGCAAAGGGGATGATGCCAGTATGTGATTTTACGAGCTTTTTCCTCTTTATAAATTTTTATTTTTACGTTCAATGGAAATTCATAAATAATAATATTGTATAATTGTAAATATAGTTGTAAGGTCACAAATCGTGGGCGTCCACCACAGGTGCGTGCACTACTGTGGGCGTACACCACGGACCCAAAATAACTCATTTTATTAAATGTACTTTTATCAAAGTAAATAAATACGGAACTTGTAACTTTGTTCCAGCTAATCTCCGGAACGGCTGGATATATGTTGACGAGACTTTCACTGGCAGATAGTAGATGTTAGTAACTTGGTCAATTAAAAAAAAAAAACTTTTAGAAAAAAACAGTGTCCAGTATAGGCGTGCGCCCCACGCGTACGCCACAGCGAAGCGTGGCCGAGTTGGGTTAGTTACGTTAGTTACGTTAGTTATCAATAATATGTTAAAATGTTAATGTTTTTAAAATTTTCAATAGGGAAATATGAATATTAAATATTTACGATGGAAAGTTTTCAACGTCCAAGAGCTAACTTACTTCCATAATGTTGAACGCAAAAACAAACATGGTCCCGCATCAATCATCAATGCTTTGATAGAAAAACCGATATTTATCTAAATGAATAGCCATTTCAGCACTTAGCAAACACGTGTGCATTCCACGTTGTACAATTTTAGCAAAGCCGGGGTTGACCTTCACTGGAAATATTGTAGCAACATCGCATGTATATTGTATGTATGTATAGTGATTTTTTTTAAATTATTTTATAACTTCATATATAAAATTTTCAGTGTCATTTCTGCGTCTGTCTTTATTGCCGCTAACTCCTCCTAATGCAAAGCATTTGGATAATTTTTCATACATTTTTTATATATTATATACTAGATGTGCCCGCGACTTCGTCCGCGTGAAATAGTGACTATGGGTAGCATTTTTAATTGTTTAGGCTTTTTATTTTACAATTTATTTATTTTTTTTATTTTTTTTTTATGTTAAGGTCGACAGACAGGCCGACGGTCCACTTGATGGTAGGTGGCTACCGTCGCCTATAACACAAGCAACGCCATAAGTGCTACAAGTGCGCTGCCGACCATAGAATTAACTCTAAAAAGAACATTCTAAAGCCGACAATAGTCGTATGTCATCCGTGACACTAATCATCTTTCAAAACCCCGAGCGCAAAGAGTTTTCATACAAATGACGATACTTCCATACAAACTTTTATCTCCTTTTTCAAGCCCTTACAACCCTTTTTCCGCATTAAAAAGTAGCCTATGTCCTTTCTGAGGTTCTAGACTACCTGTGTACCAAATTTCGTTTAAATCGGTTCAGTAGTTTTGGCGTGAAAGCGTGACAGACAGACAGACAGAGTTACTTTAGCATTTATAATATTAGTAAGGATATATAATAAAACTTAATTTAGTATTTGCCTGGCCTAAGTCGGGAGCGGGTCTCTAGTTCTTACATAAAATTAGACTTTAGACTTGCATATTAACGAGTATATGACAGAAACTGTTATTATATAGTAAACAATTAAGAAGATCTCAACATCAAGACCTTGCGGATCAAACTACAAACGAAGACCTTGAACAAATTTATTGTGGAAATAGGAAACTTCGACCAGTTATCAACCGAGTTTCCGCCGACACGTTAAAAATAACACAGCGAGTGTTATCTTTTGCGCAACGTTAATACACGTAGCTGTATAAGTTTTATGAATTTTACGATGTTATAAGAGAATTTTTTTTAAATTGTTTGTGCAAAACCACAGACTAAAAAAACAGTTCAGTTTTCCCACCTTCAAAATGATTATGGCATGATTGGGTTCGTATAGAAGCCCTATTTATGCCTGGCTTATATCTCGATAAGACTAGATAGCAGGTATGACTAATTCTTATGACTTTATGACTATGAATCTCGATATGGCTAAGTCGCATTTTACGACCGGTGGGTGTCGTAAAATGCTAGGTCATCTATATAAATAACTAGCTGGTGCTCGCGACTTCGTCCGCATAGAAAAATATAAAACGACATCTACTGTATTTTGCATAGATGCCGCTATCTCCCAGGCCAAACCGCTAGTATTTACTTTTATTTTAGATTTCCCGTAGGAATGAAGCATTTTCCCGGGGTAAAAAGTAACCTATGTTCATCACGGATAATGTCCGCTTCTAATGGTAAAAGAATTTTTCAAATCGGTCCAGTAGTTTCGGAGCCTACTCTATACAAACAAACAAACAAACAATAAAATATTTCCTCTTTATAATATTAGTATAGACAATGGATCGCTAAATGTGTTGCAAAAAGCGCAAAACTCGAGAACTCTTGAAAGGTTTTTGTAATGAGAAAAATTGACTTGTAAGTTGTACTAAATAGACATTTGGAGCGTTTAAAATCACAAAAATTCAAAGAAATTAAATTATTCATAAGTTTTGCATTATTAATGAAAACTATTTTTTAATTATTAATTTCTATACGTGTTTTTGTTCTTTCTATATCTGTCTGTACTAATATTGTTTGTATGTATATATATAGAAGATAATCTTCGAAACTACTCATGCGATTAAAAAAAAATCTTTCACTAATAGATAAAACTTTCAAACACTTTCAGGTACAATAGATAAAATAAAATTAGTTTACCAAATTGAGGAAAATGTTGTTGATTGCACTGTTACCTCTATTTATGTATGTTTCTTTTTTCTCATTTATTATACACGGTGTAATTGTTTGTAAGTAAGTGTCCCAAATAAAATAAAATAAAATAAATAAATAGAATTTCATGATGAACATAGGCTATCTATTATCCCGTAAAATGAAAAGGCTTTTTCGTGGTAATTGAATTTGCAAAGTAAGTCAAACGAAAACGTTTGTTCGCCGTTCCAAAGCTATTTTAATAGCGAGAGATAAAAATTTATAAATTTTATAATAGAAAAGTTGTAGAGCTTCATAATGCCTACAAAATTGAGCGACAGCATATTACCTATGTCTAACTTTTATATTTAAGCCATTAAAACTACTTAGTAGTTTGTATTAATTAAAAATAAATAAATCATTTGATGATGTTTATTGAACATAATTATTATCAACAAAATTATGAATCCTTATCAAAATCAGCAAGTTTATCGTCACAAGTATGTAATATAAGTGATTTTATGTTTTGGACGTATGGTTCAAGAGATAATACGATAATCACTACATAATATTATAAATATAGTCCTCCGCCGCGTCTGTCTGTCTGTCTGTTCGCGATAAACTCAAAAACTACTTCACCGTATTTCATGCTGTTTTCACTAATGTATAGAGTGGTACTCGAGAAAGGTTTTAGTAATAATTTACAAAGTTATGCGGGCAAAGTCGCGGGCAGCAGCTTGTATAATATAAACTGTAAAGCGCCGCGCAATAAAACCACAGAGGAACCATTTAAATTCCACGCGGGCGAAACCGCGGGCGCAGCTAGTGTTATACAGTGTTTTAAACAACTTCAACCATCAAGACACTGTACCGTATTAATAACATCCTTGATTGATAAATAAAGGGCCGATTTAATTGTGATAATATTAACATAATAACATCACAGTGTGATAAGATATAAACACTCATTTAGACTCGATATTGTAAATTATTTTATACATCGAGTAAAGAACTAACTAGTTGAATTTTATTCCTATACCACTATAATTTGTAAACTAACTGGAATAACTGGAACAACTGGAATTTGTAAACTGCCTGATTCCCATTTCGCCTGAAATGCAAATTGCCTTTCCCCTGAAATGCATTCATTAACAATGTCTGTTTAACTATTGCAGTTATTTTCCTGTCATATCAATACAAATGTGACCATTTTTGAAACTTGTTCGAAAACAAACTTATATACATTAACTCCCTAGCTAGAGAGTTTTGGCTATCAAATACAAGCAGCATTTCTTTGATAGTGCTTTCTACAAATTAATAAACATTTTTGAGACTACATATTTATTAACATGTTCCGCATCCCGCATTCTTTCCCTCAATTCTGTTTTCTGTTATTATTACTTAGATATTTAGTTTTAGTTAACTGTTTTGTTGTTTTTAATTAATATACATTAGACAAAATAATTATTTTTAATAAAAAAATTATATTTTTTTTTAAACCATTTTTAAATACATTTGTTGACGACTAGCGTGTAGTGTAGCATTCTTTCGAATTCTAAAGATATTTCCGACGAGTAGTATGTAACATGTACATATATGATAGCGTACTCTACTTATGCTTACTTAGTATGCGAACAGTCGTATTGAAGTCATTCGTGTTAATGCATAAGACCGATTCAACATAGCGCAGCGGTGGACGCACAAATCGATTCGTTCGTTTCACTCGTTTAACCGATATTGACCTTTAAATTGATGTGAAAAAGGGTTGAGGGTATGTGCAAGGTTAATTTTGTATAGTTGGGTGACATTAGCATAAAATCTGAGCTCGTTTGTCGGATGTGTCGCTCAAAGCGCTTAATTGCCGCGTTATGTATATAGCTGTGCATAATACATATAATGCAACCACACACTGGACATTCCGAATTAGGAAGTCACTCCTTTGTGCAGCATGAAATAAAAATGCCTTCTATATAGAAGATATATGTACATATATAAAAGGCAATGTTTATAATTGTAATGTATGGAGTCCATAACTCAAAAACCGCTAATCCGATTTTGATGAAATTTTCAGACAATCTTCAGATTAGTCCAGCGGATGATACTGTGAAGTTTGGTAGCGATCGGACGCGGACGAAGTCGCGGGCAAAACTTAGTTACTAGAATAAAGAGAGAAGATTTGTATTTTTGTATTTTTTAATGAATGAACTCAAAAACTACTGGACCTATTTTGAAAGTTCTTTCGCCTATAGAAAGCTTCATTATTAGCGAGTGACATATAGGCTATATTTTATAAAGTTACGCAGGCTATGTCGCGTGCAACAGTCAGTATATTATTTACAAGTTGTACCCCGCGGTTTCTGCTCGCCGTATAATTCAAATAGACATTTGAATTTCAGTTTCACCTGAAATTCAATTCAGTGCTAGTATACTGAATATTTTATATTGGAGATTGACAAATTCTACTAATATTATAGATGCGAAAGTTTGTGAGGATGGATGTTTTTTACAGTTTCACGCAAATTTTATGGAATTTGGCACACAGATAGTTTATTAGTTTATTTATATATAGCATAATTTTTATCCTGGCAAAATGTTACGTTCTCGAGATATCGTCTGAAAATATTAAAAATACAGGTGACGATGATGAAAATGTCAGACGTTATAATTATTATCATATAGGTAATTAGGTACCTGTATATATTTTCTTTGTCAAGTCACCAGCTAATAATAATTTTATTTTGTCAGTCTCATTTTTAAAATACACATTTGGTTCAAGACATATGAACAGTTTCTTGACCAATTAAACCAAAGTAAGTATTAAAAAAGGAGATGATAAGATAATATGAGCGATATTGAGCCACTTATTTATACGATAACATACTTTGTTGAAGCTAATTCTAAATATTCTGCGCTATTTCGATCTGTTCAATGATTTCACACGTCAAATACATAATCTACATATTTATCGCCAATTGCTACTTATCAAAGATAAATCCATTGACTGCTTTTATGTAATCAAAGTGTTCAGCGAAATTTGTTGCCAATGTATCAGCAAAACGGATTTTATAACTTGTCATAATACGAATCCGTGATTCTGTCATTTGGCGAGGTAATTTTGCAAAAATATATAAAATAAATAATGGTATGAACTGATCACACTATAATGACTAAGTAGTCATTATATAAACATTTTTGTAATAGTTTTTTTTTATATTAATTTCATACGTATTTAGGCTATTTGCATGTTACGATGCAATTTTTTTTCTGCAAATTATACACACAAACTTTCCCCTTTTATCGCTCTTTCTAGTAATGAAAATCGTATCAAAATCCGTTGAATGGTTTAGGAGTTAGCGAAGAAACAGACACAAGCGGACAGTGATTTTATTTTAATACTATAGCTGGCGCCCGCGACTTCGTCCGCGTTGAAAATGGAAATATTCTGTGTCCTGTACGTCTAAATTTTTATCTACCAATTTTCATGAAAATTAGTTACTTCTTTTATGAGTTATGGAGGAACATACATATTACATATATACAGAAAAAAAATTCTAAAAATCGTCAATTTAGTTTCAGTATAATGTATAGAGCCTATAAACACGATATCTCTGAAAACTAAGTGACTTACTCCATGACCAAGCCTTACCGTTTTATTATTAGTATTAAAGTAGATATAGGTAGATGAAACAGATACTTATTATACATACATACATATATAAATATTATTACACAACATATTGTTTTATTTGTTACATTCGAAAATAATTATGAACGAATAGGATACAACTGTCTTTATGTGTCATTGTAGCAGTGTGAATCTCTGGCAACCATTCAAAGTATCATTCTTAGAAATTAATCACCATTACAACTTTACAAAAGAAACTATTATAAAATCTATTTTTCATACTAGTTTTTCAAACATCCACGAGCATAAAAGTAATTACAAAAACTACACTCGACTACTTAGTCATATTTTTTTAATCTCAAACATCAAATTTTGAGTTCTGTGTGTAATACAGTAACTGTCTAATTTTACTTGTAGTATTATTTTATCAACAATCTTTTCATAGCTGTATAAACTAACTCAAGCTATTGATAATATATTTTATCAACCTGTGAACAAGTGTTCGCGGAAATAGAGATTATTTTATTTTTTTATTTATAAGAATGACACGTATAGTGAGCATTCTACAATTCAAGTGATATAGAAACATAATACCTATAAGTAAATAGAATTGGAGAAATAAAATATTATTTTGGTAACAACCATAGGGGACGAGCCTATGGGATGCAAGAGCACTAACCCCTATTCCCGTTTTGTCCCTATGCTTTATAGTTTCATGGTAGGTCTGAATAATACCCATCCATCACCATCGGGTGAGTAGTCAACGCATGTCTGTAGAATGTAGATGTTTATCATAAAAGGACATAATATGTTAAAATTGATTACAAAACAAGCTTATAGTACACTAGTACCTGTTGCACGCGACTTAGTCTGCGTAACTTTTAGAAAATACTAGCTGGCGCCCGCGACTTCGTCCGCTTTGAAAAAGAAAATTGTACGTTTAAATGTTTATTTACCAAGTTTCATGAAAATCAGTTAATTCGTTTAAGAGTTATGGAGGAACATACATACATACAAAGTGAAAGAATTTTTCAAATCGGTCCATTAGTTTCGGAGTATATTCAATTCAAACAAAACAACAGATCTTTCCTCTTTATAATCTATACCAATATATAAATCTGAAGAGTTTGTTTGTTTTTATACGCGCTGATCTCAGGAACTACTGGGTCTACTGGTTCGAATTGAAAAATTATTTTTGTGTTTGATAGTCCATTCATCGAGGAAGGCTTAAGGCTATATATAGAGAACGCTGATGAAGTCGCGGGCGGGCACTAGCTAGTATTAGTATAGATTTACGAAAACATTGGTCTCACCATGAAAGAAAGAAGCCAATGGTAAAATTCGTGTGAGGAAATAATAAACATTAAAATACGCACGATCTAATTATCTAATAATCACGCGATGTTATGTGTGATTCTTTTGCAAGTATCGATTATATTATTGTGAACAATCCATTTTCCCTTCCGCTCGATCGATCGATAGTGTAAGGTAACGAGTGATTTTCAAACAACCTTTAGGAAACACTCTCTTCAATTCTTTCTTAAAACAAAACTCTTTCGTTTATCTACTAATATTACTTAATATAATACTAATACTAATATTACTTATAATATTTGATATAATTTTTTTTATTACCGATTTATAATAAAAAATAAATCTTTCATCTATGATGGAATGGAAAGTTCAGAGTTCAAAGTTCACTATCAGAGAGAAACATTTCATTTAAAAAATATATAGAAATTTCGAAGAAAATTACAATAATTATTGTACCACAAGTTATCAAAAATTTGCCAATAAGTCATTATAACTTATTTGGCGTACATTGATGATACATAAAATAACGTAGGCGAGTCCTGTAAAATGTGATTTCCCCTAAAAAAAAAACTTCCTACTAAATACATGTTTATCGTTCATAATTTATAAACATTTGAAAGTTTCCAGATGCGTAGTTACCTACCTGAACTTTGGATCTGTTTTGGAGATTAAAAAAAACCTATCTAATATTACCTACCTACCTATTGTTTGAAACAAAAATATTTTAAAATTATATATTTTCTTTTCTTGAAATAATAACATGTCTGCATAGAATGAATAATTGTATGTAACTATTGTTTCTTTTTTTTTTTTAAGGTCGGTAGTAAGGTTGACGACACCTCATTATAATATTATAATAAATCTGTAGGATCGGTCATGGCGTAATTTACTTTGTTTTCAGAAGTATCGTGTATATATATATATCTAATAATAAAAAAAATAGACAAAAAATAATTTTAATTTTTTTTTCGATTAGCTCTCCTTTAAAAAGTGTGAAAAATTAAAAATCCTTTAATTCTGTGCTTTAGTTTTTAAGCAGTGTACTGCATACGTGCAGCTACATATTTCATGATGATTTTCTGTAAAGGGGTGGTAGTCTGCCCAAATGACCGCGAAAAGCGTTAACTACTTAAACTACAAATCTGGCCAAAAAAAGGTCAATTTATATGAAGTTTCTTACCTCTTGCAGCAGTCGTGTATCGCTCGCTACCCAAAGTGGACACTTGTTCAATTATTCTCTTGACGCCAATCGCATCGGTGACAAGGCACATCTGGTCCAAGTCTAAACTCTCTATCGATATACCCCTGGTCACCGAGTCGTAGAGGAAACCCAATTTTTCACTGTAAACAAATAAATTGGCCTCTATAACTTGTATGTATAGACGTTGAATTTACTTTATTTCAATTGGATAAATATGGATTACTAGCTGTTGCACGCGACTTCGTCCGTATTTGTCCCGTACGTCTAAATGTCTATCTACCAAGTTTCATAAAAAATCAGTTAATTCGTTTAAGAGTTACCTTTACCTATGGAGGAACATACATACATACATACATACATACAATACCTACATTTACACATTTATTATTAGTAATGATATTGAATTGATAGCCTATGTTATTCCCTGATAATATAGCTTCCAAACAGTGAAAGAATTTATTAAATCGGTCCAATAGTTTTAGTGCTTATTCAATAACTGGTAACTGTATATTTTATTTACTGAAATTTAGTAATTCTATAAGGGAAAAACTCAAGTATGCAAGTCTTATTATCCAGATTATTCCTTCTAGATCTAGAACATAATAAATAGATGACGCAACGAAGCATCCAAACTTCCTATTATCACATCTAAACCATTTACCTGTAGATAATGATAATGGCAAACGGAGCCCAGTAATTCTGATTAAATTATACCTATTGTGTTCAACATGAACTGTTTATTCTCAGAATAGTGTTAATATGATTTACAGAACCTATAAACACGTGTAAAACAAACAGGGTGTAAAAACCGAAAAAATGCGATGTAATGTAAATAATTCCAGTCATTAATGAAGAAAGAAGAGACATACACAAAAATATTATATATGTACCTACTAGTCAATAAAGTTTGAATAAAATATTTCTCATAATTTTTTTTCTGGTATTGATTTTTTCATATTTTTTTTTTTAACTTTTACGAATAAATATAAGGCAATCAATTAGTTTAAGCTTATTTACACTAAAAATAAGTTAGTTTTTTGTGTGAACACGCTAATCTCTGTGGAGTTGCCAGGCGGATTTGAAAAATTATTTTTACTTTTAATGAAACAATTCATGACAAAGTTTTTTTACCTTGGTTGGTTCATTTAACCTTAACCTACGACCATTAGAAGCCGAGCAAAAAATATAGGACCTAAAACGAATAATTAAATAAGAGTTTGACCGACCGAAATTGATTTTTACCAAGAGAGGCAGAATACAATTTTTTTAAAATTAAATGTCACGTAAAACGGCGGGGTACAACTAGTCAAAAATAATACTAAAAAATAACATAACAATTAACACGGTGTAATTTCTGTTGGTCAGATATTTGTACGTTCATAAAATCTGCTTCAAGTTGATCATAAAACCAAATAATACTCTAAAGTCAATTGTTATTTGCCGCTGACGGGTTGTTAAATAGATTTGACATTGTTATGGAGCATTCATTGTTTTGCCTTTGCAGTGAGTTGGAATGCGAGCGTCATTAGTAATGGGCTATTGGTGTGGAATTACTGTCATTTTTCTTATTAATGCAGATTGATATTATGTAGGGGAAACTTTTCCCTGCGTAAGATGTGAGTGGGGCCAAAAAAATGTCCTAAAACTCCTCAGTTTCATTGCAGAAACGTGAGTCTACGCTTTGAAAATTCGTGATATGCAACAAAGTATGCATTTAGGCGACGGAACTTGTGTAACTAAACAGTTTCTGAAGAAATGATACACTAATTGACCGAACTCAATAATACCGAACTAATATAATCTATACTAATATTATAAAGAGGAATGATTTGATTGTTTGTTTATATTGAATAGGCTCCGAAAGTACTGGACTGAATTGAAATATTCTTTTACCATTAGAAGCCGACATTATCCCCGATGAACATAGGTTACTTTTTACCGCGGGAAAATGCTTTATTCCTACGGGAAATCTAAAATAAAAGTAAATACTAGCGGCTTGGCCCGGGATACACTTGATAGCGCCATCTATCCAAGATCAGGTGAAGCTACTAACATGACAACTGCTTGGTGATATTTTTAGCTAGTAAATATATACATACATATATTTCATTAGAGATGGGTTTGCTCTTGGCCAACAACCAGCTGTGTAGGAAGGATGAACTTTGAAAATTTATGAGGCTTATATGAGCTCGGATATACTGATATCGCGTTGTTTGGGATCCAAAAAAGGAGGATCTAGTCTATATTATTATTTATCTAATTACTTAGTTAGGATATAGGAGAAGAACATAATAAATGTGTGATATTCGTTACCCATTCACAGATAAACTACTAAATATATTTTGACGTAATATAGTTAAACAGCAGAATAACGCGTAGGTCATAAAAATAAGCAGTTTAACTTTGTGGGGGGAAAAATTAGCATAGAATAAAACATAAAATTTAACGAGCTATGTACTTATATTTTTTTCAAATACCATTTTTTTACGTTGTTACGTCAATTAAGTTGCAGAGGATTCGTTAATAAATCGTAATAGGTACAGTTAATGATGTCGTTAACCCGACGACCTTCGTGCTGTTAGCAGTCTAGACGTTTGTTTGTTTATCATATGATAACAGGCAAAAAATCATATTAAATAATCACACAGGAGACTTTTATTAAAGAGATTTCCCTAAGTGGGATTTCTTTTTCGTGGTTAAGAAGAGAATTCAGCGGAGAACAAGACAGAGGGGGACATCGAATTTATGACTATTTTATAATAGTCACGGATTCATTGTGATTCCGTGAGTGTATAAATAATCACTCACAACGATTTATTAAAAGATAAAATTTTATCAATTGTAAATGAATAACTAAGTTATATAAATTAAATTACATATACACGTAACCCTTCCAATATTCTGTGACACGGAGAAATATTACTACTATTGTGTGATTTAAATAAAAATCTAATTGACAATAAATGTATGACGGAGCATTATATAGTTGAGAACGGCACGTCGACAGATTTTGTTCATTTTTTTTTATTGCCTTCGAAAATGAAAGAATATTTTTGAAAATTGGGTTTCACGAAGGGTGGTATTTTTACAGGGCAACGATTGTCGTGTCAGATAAGTCTTATCTATGCAAATAAAAATCAACTGGAAATATGATCTCTTTTTTATCGGGACAAAAACAAATTTTTTGAAAATCCATGGTAAAAGTCAAGATTTTTTCATTGATTCCCAGAGAGGCCAGAGATCCATAATATGGCCTGCTCAGCTAATCATCATCAATCATCGATACTAATAATAAATGTGTAGGGGGTCGGTCATGGAGTAATTTACACTTAGTTTTCTGAAATATCGTGTATATAGGCTCTATACATGATACTGAAACTGCATGGACGATTTTTAGAATTTTTTTCTGTATGTATGTATGTACCTGTGTATGTTCCTCCATAACTCTTAAACGAATTAACCGATTTTCATGAATCTTGGTAGATGAACACTTGAGAAGTACGGGACACGTGATAGGCTACTTTTTATCTTTTTTAACGCGGACGAAGTCGCGGGCAACAGCCAATATGATAAATGAGTATACATTTTTCAAAGTATAGTGCAATGCATACCCTTCGTGGTGCTCTGATATGCAGTATTCCCAATTGTGACTGTTACACTTCCACTCCCTGACTCTCCTCAATGTTGGCGAGTTCAACTCTTCACATAGAATCTTCAAGGCACCCTGTTCTGTTATGTCTTGGAGGGCCACCAGTGATAATCTGTTGAAAGACTACACATTAAAGCTATTGCTTATTGCTATTGACAACATTATTTTATTTTTATGAATTTTAGACAATTGATCAATTATAATAACACTAACTTGTTTTCCAAAATTGTTCTGCAGACAACCTCCCTTACACCTGGATTCGTTATCTTGTCCACGCTTAGCTGTTGAAGATTCCACGAAGCTATACGGCAACATCTAACACCGTCTCGTTCATACATAAAATTCTCCGCTACTATCGGCCGATGAGAATAAGCCGAGAGCAAATCTAATATATCATTCACTGGTGCTGTGGCAAAACCGTTCGGCAGAGTCATAGGAAATCTTATAGGAACTGAAAAACTCTTTCTATGTGGTGTTCTCGGTGTGCTCGTGACACCATTAGAAATTGAATCCTCTTGACTTATCCATCCGTTGGCATATCCGTTTGTAAGCTGTTGTACACTCTCACATTTACGTAACTCTAAGCACAAGTGATGTTTTACAGTACTCAATCTGACTATATCCATGCCGCGCACCTTTATTAAATCATCTAACGATTTAAATGGTCCTTTTTTATTACGATAATCGACAATATTGGCAGCTATTTCCTGGTTCAAGCCGGGAACACACTGCAGTTGGAAAACACTCGATGAGTTGATTGAGCACAATTTGCTCTCAATCGATAACCGCATACTGTCCAAAGACTGTGTACAAGAACTCGCTCGTGACACAGATTTTCTTTGATTTGTGCATATTTCCGGCCTCAGTGACTCCAACTTCTCTGCTCCTATACCTAAAAGAAATATATATTAACATATTATATTTTTCAATGGCAACCTCATAATAGACTGGGTATATATCCTTACTAATATTATAAATGTGAGTTTGTGTTGATGGATGTATGGATGGATGTTTGTTACTCTTTTACACAAAACTACTGAATGGATTTTTTTTTTATTTTATTGTAGGGACATTTACAGGTACAATTACATAATAATAGTGTTAATAAATAACTTAAACCTAATAAAAAATTTCCACTTATAGATAACAAAAAACAATACAATGATAAAAAAGTGTTAAAAAAGGTCATAATACTTTTTGTTTTCACTATGGAACTGTGGAACAGGTCAATATCTGTATCCTCTGATAAAATTAGCTTACAATAATATAGCTTATAGATCAGAACAACACATAGGCTAGATAAGTCATAAAAATAAAAAGTGGACGAAGTCGCGGGCACCAACTAGTTACATCATAAAACAGGTTTAAAAGTACATTTTTTAGATATTATTATTAAGAGACAGTTACAAAGTGACCAAATCATTATGACTATTATGCACAAGTCACCAATAGTAGTCCATGATCTCGAGTCAGTTTTCAAACAAAACTTTATTCTTATCTATTTAAGTACCAGAAATATTACCATCTACCATCTAGATAGGGCAATCCTATCTGTAGCAGTATTTAGAAGACTACAATGTTTAATATTTTATAGCTTATTATTGTTTCAATAATAAGAGGTGTCAAAGTCAACGTAACAATCGAAAACAATAACGAGTTCAAAAACAATAAAATGTATGGGATTGGCATATGCATCTGTGGCGTTGCTTGTGTTATAGGTGACAGTAGCCACATACCATTACGTAGGCAGTCAGCCTGTTTACCAACATTAACAAGAAAAAAGTGCCAGCCAGCAACCTTTATATATAAAAAAAATTGATTATTACATTGTGTTAACTACATAAAGAAAAATAAACTAATCACCTGAGACTAGAGCAAGGTCGTCAACACGTTTAAATCGACCAATGATTTGACGGTGAACCACTATAGCTCTCGCCAGTTGTCTGTTAACTCCAGGCAGTGTCATAAGCTGCTCCTCAGTTGCCGTATTTATATTCATGAGCTCAGGATACTCCTCCGAAGGAGGCAAACTAAATGTGTGACTCAAATTTGATTTATTCATCTTATTCCGCCGATGGAATCCACGAAACGACCGTTGCCGTCCGCTTTTGCTCCTCACAGAGCTAGGACTTTGCCCCATATCGTCACCCGCCACCTCTAATTTAAATATTAACCATATATGTACTTAATTCACAATGTATACTTTAGACAAAATAAATTAATTTTTACGATATCACTAGCACAGCGCAAGTACACAGCACGAAGGTCGGACTTAATTATTTATTTTGATACACTATTTAACAAGGAAAAGAGACTATTGAAGAAAGAATAAAAAAACCTTTAAGTACACCACACAAGTCAGCTCCATAAGTAATTAAATAAACAGTAAAATAATTTCTTGTTAAAACGCAATAATTCATTTAAAATTAAAGTAAATCCTAATCACAGAGACACGACTGTACTATGTATTATACTACGACTTCGTCTCACTTTTCATATTCAATACACCAATGCTCAAGCACAATCGAATCGAAGATGAAGTGAATTGACAACATTCGACATTTAATTTTTTCCTAAATCTGTCAATTCATTGTCTGTCAGTGTCAGCGTCATTTTAGGAGGACCACAGACCACACATTCAATGCAATGAAATGACAATGACAGAGGTCAATCCAGCAGTCAGAAAGGAGACCTCGATAGTAGTCTATATTCGTAAAATGTAGCTTGATCCATGCTTGATCATTTGTGTTTCATGACAATACAAATACTAGCATGCAAAATAATGTCTTACTTTATTTATTGTTGGGAAGTGGTCGGGTACACCCACCTAGTGATGTCCATCGACGTGATCGATCACGTGAATAAAACAAATTTAAAGTAATATAAAATTTCTTTTATTTATTGTTTTGACGGTTTTAAGTCGTTACTTGAACTGTAATAACAATTTAAATCCGTTCTATATGTATACCTACGATTATCAACTTTATTTGATCTGTAATAAATGGTATTTTACGGCCACCATATAAGTGTCACGATTGGGGTTGCAAACTATATGTTGGAAAAATTAATAACAAAAAATAGTTAGCTTAGATTTACGATACTGTTTAATGTTCAAAATGAATTATGAAGCGTACGAACAAAGTAGACAAACATACGTGTAATGCGACGTCTTAATCCTCCTATTTTATTTTATTAAAAATATGAACAGTTATTTATAAATGCACTACAGACTACTATTTATTATCCATGACGAAACTACGGACAATTTGCTAATGATTTTATACAATGAAATATTTTAGGCGCCTTTTCCGAAGTTTTGTACTAAAGAGTCCATGAGGGCTACGCGCTCTGTAATATCCGGAGTATTTTGACTTAAAATTGTTACGCGCTTGTAAATCACATATGAAAAACAACTTTTTTTCTGTATTTATCCAGTAGAGCCCTATTCCATTGCCTATATCTTTCTCATTTCCTTAGTTTTTTGTCTCGAGCCGACTTTTTCCGAGCGAGTATTTCATTTTAAATTGTGGCGTTAAATCGCTCGAAAGTTGCTCGAAAGTGTTCAAGACGCATTTGACCTATGAACAAGTAAACAAAATCTCTCTTTTACCCTCTCTTTTTCACTAGTAGCTATCATTTTTTTAACCTTTCCGTATAATAAGAATTTTTTAATTTTTCAAGCCACCAATTTCTTTAATTTCGCTACATTTTTAAATCCTACAAAAGTTTTAAGAGGCAAACGTGACGGTACATAATAAAACAACACATTGATCAGAACAGATTCATTGCTAATTTATTTAACATATCTGTACAATGTTGCCAATAAGCTAATAATAATTAATGACATGACCTTTTCATTGCATTCAAAGCAAATACATAAACACTACTTTCCGCTGTAAAAAAAGGTATTATTTACAGAGATGAGTGTATAGTGCACAATTAAATAATTTACATTTAAAAAGATAATTACATCCATGGAAAACATTGTGACAATGTTGCCAGTGCAAACGGATAATACTGTCTGATTTTTTCTTCTTTACGTTTTTTTTTTTCACTTTTATTCAAGTATTATTATTATATTTCGTCACAATCATTACAGGGTAGATCGATCGATTTTAGTCTCGGGGACTATTTCTTAAAAATTAGTAATATTCATTATTAAATTATAAAAAAAAGTAATAACTAATTGATTACTATAAATATAGTTGGTCTATTAACTATATCAAAGCGTAACAAAAACTGTTGTTTGAGAATCTATTAAATAATCACTAAGCCTTTTTGTAGCTTGATTTCGTTTTATACTTTACGTGAATTGGCTACCTCAGCAAATTCCATCCAAATATAGTTCGAGGTTCAAAATACACATCAAATCACAGTAAAAAAGTATTGTTTATTTCTCAAATATTGTATAAAATGCCAATAAACTTCAATATTGACATAACAAAATTTTAACAGAACACTTGAACTAAAATAAAACAAAATAAAGTAGCTGTCTTTAAAAAAAAAACAGTTGAGCATAAAATAAAATAATAATAATTTATTTTTACGTTCACGTTTATTTAGAGGATGTTATGTGGCTAACAAACATACACACCCCTTACCAAAATATACATATAAAAAAAGACAGGACAATGAAAAGCATTCAAATCTGAAGCGAAATTCTATCTGGTGTCCTAAAACTATTCGACATAAAGGGAAAGTACCTTAAATATCGTATATAGGATATTTTGCTGAAAGAAGACTTTATGTTATTTTTAAAAGTTAGTAATACTGTATTCAAAGATTTTTCCAAAAATTACTTGCTTCGTCTGGGAATGTGAAAAAAAAAAATCACCCGTATTTTTATGATACCAATCGAAAGAATAGACAAAAAATAATAATTCTTCTTAAGTAACATAGTATCTTAAAAGAAAGGAATAAAGTGAAATGTTTGATTGAAATTTCAAGAATATTTATGCAATATTTGAATGCAGTATTACTAACTTTCAAAAATAACAAAGTCTTGTTTCAGCAAAATATCCCATCTACGATATTTAAGGTACTTTCCCTTTGTCTATAGTCTATGGTAAGAGGCTGGAATAATACAGAAGAAGATTGTTCTATCATTTAAAAGTCATATCACAGAAAGATTTGTTGTAGGTAATGTATATTATATAAGTATACGATTATACGAAATTATGAAAACTACAAACTTGATGGTTTGACTAGTACATAAATTAAAATAAAAAAATTAAATTTATCTGAACGTAGTTAATTAACAACTATATAATATAAAAATTAACGAATACCACTGTTATAGTCCAGGAGCCCGCGCTCATGTTACGTTAGAGACTTTTTGGAAGTTCATAAAAGTCATTGAAAATATCAAACATGGCTGTCGATGCATTTACTTTTAACCGATTCCTATTAGACATCATATTATTGTGTAAAAAAAAATCCAACATTAAATATACTTACTTACATATATTTATTCGCTCAGTGCAAATTTTATGCATTTTAGCCACTTAACATTTTCCCCTTTTATAAAAAATAGATTATTTTTTTTCCAGCCTTTTCCAACCACATTCTTACACGTACAATTTTATTAATTTCATATTATAAAACTCTCTTCAACCACATTCTATAAAATTAACGATTACTATACATAGAATTATTTTATTACAAATATTATTCTATGACAAACCAACTTCTCCACGTTCACTAAACACAGTGAAAAAATTATAACTTTCTGAAATTTTAGATGAAAATTGATATTTTTTTCTCATAAACGTTAAAGAATATGAAAATGTAAGAGTATATTTGTGCGCAATATTAATTAATTTCACGTATTTTTTATGTGTAAGTAATGGAAAAAGTAAATAGCTGCCATGAAAACACAGGATGGATAAATAAGTTTGTCACAGTATAACTAATATTAACTTTCATAAGGTTAGATTTGAATTAACGCCTAAGTAATGTAAGTTTATAAGTTACATACAATTAATTACTTTTAAATACTAATGTGTAGGAATTGAATTCGGAAAAGCTATATATTAATTATAATGATGAGTTATTTTATTAAGTACCCCTACGAGATGAATTTATACGTAATATGTATGACACGTTTAAGATGCAAATGGTAGTGTTTTTTTAAAAAAAAAAATAGTCTTTTTTATCGTCATTAGTTTTAGAGAAAAAGTTAAGTTACACTTTAAAAAAAAAATTCAGTTTCAAGGGAACTTTTTATGGCTTAATAATTGTGACCTTTAAAGCTCAAATCTATAATGAATGGGTGATAAAAGGCGAATTGAATAAAACTACACAATTAATATTTAATAATTATAATTTCGCTATTAATTAAAAGCACCAAACCACGTTTGGAATGTTCTGTATTGCACTAAATCGAACAAAATCCAATTAATTGAAAACAAATTCACATTTAAAAAAAAACAATGACATTTTGAGACCAGATCCGAATATTAAAAAAAAAACATTTTTCTATAAATTGAGAACAATTAAAGGTCACCATTATATTTCAATGGCGGCTCATTGAATTTTCGGTAAAGTGCGCTATAATTTTTTTTATAAATTTTTATGATTTTTATTTTTTTTTATAAATTTGTATAATTATGTTATGATATTAACTAGAGTGTAGCAATTTTTTTGTAATAAGGGCTCGAACGTAGGTTTAAAATATTGTACAGTAATTTTTTAGTTAAAATTAAAGATGAAACTTCAAAATCAATATTTTTTTATAGCGCACTCTAGCGAAAGAAATCTATATGTATATAAAACCTTTACCGCGTGAAATATCTGTTTTGCATACACACTCCTTATATGCGTAAACTTTTTGTACAAAGAGTGACTTCATTGTGCATATATAATTTAATATTCGCTCGTATCTATTAGGTTACATTATTATTAATTAAGTATTATTTTATTATAACTATTGAAGACGCATTTAAACGCCCATAACGACTACACAAAACTTACTCGCTTTTATACCGTTATAATATTAAAATATTAATAAGTATGTAATGATAATTTATAATAACAATGACAATTAATTTTTTTTTTAATGTATGTTTGGCTCTTGTACTACGTTTTTTGTTTTGTATAAATCATTAAATTTAAAAATTGTATTTCATTGGTCGACGTGAACCGATCAAGAAAATAATGTGATTTTTAAGACTATTAAAAACCAAAAAATAGTTTTATTGCAGTTTTACCCAATTCTGTTCAATTCAGCTTTTGTTTATAGAAAAAAAAAGCAGTTCAGTTGAACGTGCGCGTGCGCATCTCTCCAGACAAAACTGGTTTTCTCTATAGACAAGAGCTGAATTGAGCTAAGTTATTTTCAGAGATATCGTGTTTATTGGCTCTATACATAAACTAAATTATTATATCTGAAACTAAATTGACGATTTTTAGAATTTTTTTCTAAACATTTTTTAGATTTTTTTTTATGTACTGTATGTACTGTAATTCATGAAACTTGGTAGATAAACATTTCTACGTACAGGAGACAGGATAGGTAGGCTACTTTTTTTTTTTAAGCGGACAAAGTCGCGGGCACCAACTAGTTGTTTAATATAATACTTAATTGCTCAAACCTAATAGATACTAGAAGACATTAACCACCATTGCACTGCCAGTCTTCACAGAAGATCACATGAAACTTTTTTAATCTCAGACAAAATAAATTTTAACAACTACCTATGAAAATAGAATCGCGAATCGACGTTGCAAGGCGGCAACTCTTTTAATTTTGCATAGAGACAATAATAAATCTATATACTTAGGGGAAAATACCCAATTATTGGCAATTTAAGAAATACGACCATTCATTGGCACTTTTCGACCTATTTTTTGTTCAACTCAAATAAAAATTAAAAGTTTGACAATGTTTAAATCATTTGACTGTTTAGTGTTAGCAATAATAATTCTCATAAACCTAAGATTTATTTATTTACTTTTTGTGGGAACACAGTTTATGGGATAGTTTTCTTATTTTTTAGTGAAAAGTTTAGGGTGCCAATAAATTGGATGGGTGCCAACATTAGGTCATTTTACCCTAAATAAAAATTAATCCCTATATGAAAATGTCACTATTAGGCGCAAAACTCGAGAACGGCTGGACCGATTTTGATTCTGTCTTCACTCATCGACAGAGCGACAATCTGGGAAGGTTCTTGCGTGAAAAAAAAAATGCACCTCGGGCGAAGCCGGGAGCGGGTCGCTAGTGAGTAATAAAGTTTGGCAATTTTGAAACCAAATTACAGTTCTAATTCTAAAGATTAATTAGATATTTTTAGTTACTAAAAATATATTTGTATAAGCTTAACGTACCGGCTATAAACGTCGATTTGCGATTTAATATTCGATTCCCATCACTATTTATTATCGACGCTAACAAAATAAATACTTAAAATATCGATAAAAAAAATTACAAACATTTTACTTAACAGCTGTTGCAATGCGTTCTAGTTTTAATTTTTTTTTTTTAATAGAAATGATTATTACATATTTTGTATACCTATTTATATTTCTTTTGCAAGTAAATCATTATGATCGATCACATTTATATCGCTTAAGCCACACTTTCATTTCACAGAGCCATATAATGTCAACTATTTTAAAATATGACGCACATTTTTACTCCCTTTTGGACTTTTGAAGTCCATTTCAAGATACAAAAGACAAGACAATATAAATATTATTACATATTTTATTATGACATAGACAAACGTATGGCTCTCGTTCCCGTTTTATTTATTTTATACTCCGCGTCTTTTTATTAACTCGATGTACTTTGGATTCACATAAAATTAGGAAAGTCTGTTTACAAATTGTATTATGTTTTGATTATTGGTTATGTACCTTCTATTAACTTGGAAATTTTTAGTTCTCAAAGAAAAAACATAATATTAGATTGAAGCGAATGAAGTTATATATTGCTATAATTATTAAACAAAAAAAACAAAATATATCTCAAAAGGACTTGTTTTTGAAGTTTTTTTTAAAAGTCAAAAAGTAGTTTTCAATTATTTATTTAAGTATTATTCAAAAGAAAAACTGATAATCACAAAAGTACGCAAAGAAAGTGTGACGTCATTCATTTTCAACCGTTTTCTATAACACCGCGCCGAATGTTTTCATTATTGTTATTTTTCATTTTTCACATTATCAAAATAGCCTATTTATTGTGTGTGTGATAACCAAGTAACATCAAGTTAACAATCCATTTCAAGAAAGCGATAACAATCGTCAGAATCTCAAAGGCATGTCAATTAAGTGAGACGTGTAAGCAAGCGATTCAATTTAAACGATACAATAACGGATTAATGGGTTTACACGCTCACCGTTGCCGCTTCGGCTCGACCGTTCGCCCGCAACTATAAAGTACAAGCCAGCAATGCGCTCGTGTTACGCTTACAGCTGCGTGAGATGTCGCATCGCCGGTCTACACGCCGATCCAACATTTATGTACCTTGGAATAAGAGTCATAATTTATTGTATGTATGTTTGCAATGGATAAACTTTTAACTATTAATTATATCATTATCCAACTAAATAGTATAAAAATGAAGGTTGATTCCTCTTAGATTTGGCTTAGACTTAGAATTATCACAGTCCCAGGTCTCAACAATGATTCAATGAGCTCGTTGTGGTAGACAAATAGGCTTTAGGCTATGTACGCACTGTCTGGAAAGGCAAAATTGTATGTAAGTCGTATTATCTATACGCACTGCAATGCGGCTGCCGCCAATACGCTCCAGTCGCTCGGAGCGCTGCGGCCCGACTGGCGTTTAGCCGGACAGTCGCTGTGCGCATTACCTACGCGAATTCACTGCGGTTTCCAATTTACGGCTGCTCGGCATTGAAACCGACTAACCGGACAGTGCGTAATAGCGACCGTCATGGTTTGCGGTCGAGTCGGGCCATTTCCAAGATTGTACTTCAATTATAAACCGTACTGTATCGAAATCCATGTTTGATATAATTGTAGCATGTACTCGTGCGCTTTCAATGCCGAGCAGCCGTAAACTGGCAACCACAGCGACCGCCCGGCTAACCGCCAGTCGGGCCGCAGCGCTCCGAGCGACTGGAGCGGTTGGGCGGCAGCCGAATTGCAGTGGTCTCATACAATTTTGGGCTTCCGGCTAACCGGACGGCGGGCCGCAGTGCGGTTAACCGGACAGTGCGTACATAGCCTTAGACTGTGACGTGTTGTCACTCACCTATGTGGTTGGGTCGTTGGGCTAGCACTCGGACGAGTTGAGGTCGAGCGGCGGCGGCTGGTGCGGCGCGGAGGGGGGCGCGGGCGAGGCGGGCGCCGGCGAAGAGGGCGGGCGCGCCTTGCCGCGGGTCAGCCGGTCCAACTCGGCCGCGGCGTCCGAGCGCGCGGCGGCCGCGGCCGGCGATGGCTCGGCGCCCCGTGCGCCCGGCGAGCCCGTCTTCTTGTACAGCAGCGAGTTGAAGAAGTTGGCCAGCACGCCCTCATTGCCGGGCGTGCCGGGGCCCATCATCTTGGCGCCGTCGAGCTGCGCGGCGGTGCGCTGCGTTGCGCGCAACGGCGAGTCGGCGCGCGGCGCGGGCGTCCCGGCCTGCAGCGCCAGGTGCTGCCTCTGAAGGAACGCCTGCTCGTCCTCCGCCTGCACCTCGGCCTCGCGATTGCCGCCGCTCTATTAAAATTACATCATTTATTGCAATCGATCATTTGGAGCGAAATAGAACCTGCGGAATGTTGCATGACCAGACCCTCGCTAAACATTGAATATTGTGGCACTTACTTTCCGTGTGGCCGGTTGTACAATCACATCTCTATAATAGTCGTCGGGTTTGCACGACTGCATATTTTCATATAATATACTAATTTTCTTCATGCTATCCCAGCCGGCAGGTCTGAAAAGTCAAATACAGGCCAAAGTTACTAACTATATATGAAAATGTGAATCGTATTGCTCGAATGTAAACGTGTTTACATAGCGCGTCACGCGATTTTCATGGTAGGCTATATTGTAACATATTTATTTTCCCTACTACCCTACAAATACTGACATGAGAACGGCGTCCTTCTCGACGATGAGCGCCGGCGTCCGGAAGGGGAGGCCGTATATCCGGTGCGTGAGGTACTTGTAGAGCAGGTCGCAGTTCTTGTCCTCCTTGGCGCTCGTGTAGAAGAGCGCGGCGCCGTACTGCAGGCAGAACCGCCGGATCCACTGCTGCATGAAGTCCAGGTGCTCGTCGCGGTAGTCCAGCTCCTTCTCCAGCGCGCTCATGTAGTCAGTCTGTCATCCATTACAATACATTCAGCAAACTTACAATAAACTTATTTTGGCCAATTCTCACCTCGCCTACCCCCTTAATCAAGAGCACATACATACCAACATTTTCCCTCTTCTTACGTAAGATTTTATTTGGTTTTTGAAAAGGATCAATTTTATCAATAAAAATTAAAAAAATAAAGAGATAAAAATTAAAAAAAGATCTATTTGTTTTCCCCAATGCTTAGTTCCATCACCACCATGTTAGAAATCACAAATTTCAACTTATGTTACACAAACCCCGAGATAAGGGCATAATTATGAGAACCCTATCCCCATTGGGATCCTTAACCTCCGATCGGGTTTATTTACGAGGGTGAATAGGTCACTCTAATGCACAAAAACTCTAAAACACTTTGCCTACAAACATTGATTAGTTATTTAAGAGTTCAAATAACTTTACACGTAATAGATATATGCAGTAGTTTTGTCAAAAAGAGTATATGCCCAAGGGTCTGTTTATGATTTATTTTTTGGTGTGAATCATTGTGCATCTCACTCGACGCATTGTACTGTGTGAGACAGAATGAATTTTAGCTACACGCACCGAATGAGTTCGAATCGCCGCGCCGACTTCTGTCATCGCGGAGACTCGGTTCGGTTCGGCGGTTCATCCGATTCGGTTCGTAATCCTTAAAGAGTTTAAGAATTACGAACCAAGTATGGAGGATGCAAGGCACGATATTGTTTTCTTTACCTTAGTGACGACCACCACTATGTCGAGACCGAGATTTGTAGTAAGTACACACTCTGGCAGGGGACTGTCATCGTCGTCTTCCAAGTCGTCGGAGAGGTTTCGCGAAGACCGCTTCATGGGCGACGTCGCGTTCGCTTCTAGTTCGTCGCCCGGTTCGGTGTACCACTGCCATTTTTGTACCGCCTGTTTTTTGCTTTGTAACCTTTGTTCTGAAAATAGGACAGACATTATTATGATCATCATCAATACTAATAATAAATCTGTAGGGGTCGACTGACACCAAAAACATTAACTTCAATTTTTATTTTTTAATTATTTTAGAAAAATTTATTACGAAAAGTTTATTCAAACAGAGGCGAAATATAATATAAACATTTCATTTTATGACATCTAACCATAAATAGCATTAATTACGTCACTGGTTAGTTAAATTTATGACTATTTTCGTGTGTTCCACATTTACTTAAGATTTATAAGTTAAAAAATTATAATCAGTTAACTTGTTAATGGGAATGTTTACATTTCAGACAATATTGTTATATTTGTTATTATCAACTTTGGAGCCGTTAATGGACGACATTATATTCACAGCGCCCTGTGATTATAATGTGAAGGACCTCTACTCTAGTTACATTACACTAGTACTTAAATATGACGAGTGTTATGAAGTACCTTATGGTTTCATGAAAACGAAACTAATGAATCAATTTGTTCATTGTCTATTTTAATAAAATTGATAATAAGCATGGCGCAAGTAAAAGAATCTTGAATGAATTTAATTATCGATTAAAATAACTCGATAAACCACTTTTATTCTCATCACGACATTGAATATTTACGCGACGCAATGTCTGACGTAATTTGCGTGAGTCACTGTAATATTTAGATTCCAGTAATCTAGGTTCCATAGGTTTTTTTATGTGACATTACCGGATTTTATTTTTCTTTCTTATTTTTGAAATTTTATTGATATATTGTTGTATAGTAAGCAATTACAATTCATGACAAATAAAGAAATTTTATGTTGAATTTTTTTTCTACCTCATGTTTTCAAATTCCCAATAAAATGAAGGAGCTCGAGAATGCCTTTGTTTTAATTGGAATTCATGTTCATGTTCATATTATTTCATGTTCATTTTGATGCGTAGAATATACCAAAATATTAAAAATATTAAAAAATAAAAGCAGAGACTTGATTAATAAAAACAGTATTATTGTAACTTGAAATCATAATTAAAGCATTTTTTCATTGTTATTTGATATTATTTGTTAATTTTAAATTTAATTAGAACTGTTCTGTAATCGTTGATCATATGCGTCTAACTGTAGGATATCTAATAAGGATGCACTGAGACACCACATGAGTCATAGCAGTGCATAGTGAACTTATTAGCTTGCCCTAATATCACATATTGTATACTTTGTGCCAGTCAGTTATTTTTTTTTTTATTACACATGCTGAATTAATCTCGGAAATAAATGAACAAATGAAATTGTTTGCCTTTTAAGAACAGGAAATAAACATTTCTCGACTATGTCGACAGAATTTCTGATTGTATTCATCAAGGAAACTCAGAGCATCATTACGACTTCATTATCCACAACTTGTAATAGATTAACATAATAAATACAATAATCAACATGATGAGAAAATATACTTACCAGGTGTGAGATCCAATTTGTCTATGTGGTCGCCGAGCACAGACGCCCAGCTTTGCAGTTGATCTAATATACCCCACGGCGTTGTCATGGCAACAGTGAGGATTACCAACGTATGAGGAAATGTTTCCTCATTGAGGGCAAATTTTAGTAAATTTGTGTGCCCTGGGTCACCATCTAATACCCATACACTGAGGCGTGTGTGATCTGAGAATTCATGTATTATTTATTAGGTTTGGTGATCAGATCAGCAATTATGTGACACAACAAAACAAAAATAGATTTTCAACATGATGTGTGCAGTTTTATTTTGGTGAGTGAGTAAGGGATACTAGAGCTCATTTCCCTCCTATTATCTTTAATCTTACTATGGTCAGCAGTGCACTTGCAGCACCTATGGCTACGCTTGCGTTATAGATGGCAGTAGCCACCTACCATTAAGTGGACTATGACCCTGTCTTTCAACCTTAACATAAAAAATACACAACAATTAAATTAATTATCTTAAGATGACACAAGTTGGTGGCTCGAACTCATTGGTGCGTGTAGCTAAAATTCATTCTGTCTCACACAGAACAATGCCGAGACAAGTCGAGTGAGATGCACAATGATTCATACCAAATAATAAATCATAAACAGACCCTTGAGCATATACTCTTTTTGACAAAACTACTGCATATATCTATTACGTGTAAAGTTATTTGAACTCTTGAATAACTAATCAAAGTTTGTAGGCAAAGTATTTTGGAATTTTTGTACACTAGAGTGACCTATTCACCTGCAAAGTTGCATTAAAATATGGATTTTTCAAGGATCTTAATATATTATAAATTAATACTTTTTTTAAAAGTTTGTATGCCAAGGAACATAGTTAACGACAAGATAAATTGGTATCATGCTTACTTTTATAAATTAAACATAAAACAGTGGAGTAATAATCATTCTATGTTTGTATGGAGGAAAGCTGACTTGTATCACCTTAAGAATTACCCGAGCAATATTTGTATTAGAATAGTGCTCATGCCTCTTAAATAAAATAAAGAAAAGTATGCTTGTGATTCCAATAAGAGTCTGGTAAATGTTATTATTAAGAATGATTTCAACACTTTGATATTTTAATAAAATGCTTTGAAATTTATATGATCACGGACTCTTATTTATACAGGTTCAAATTTCAAAAATACTCAATATAATTCTTATTCTATGAAGTCAATGTTAAAAAATAATCATTTGAGAAAAACAGTTTTTTTTTGTACAAATATTCCTCTAAATAATTTATTATCAGTTCAATATTATAAAAAAATAAATGAAGATTATCAATTAATCTTTTTCTCATGATAAATTTTAAATAAATAAATTATACACATTTCCTTCTCTTATTACATAATGCAATGAATATATATTTTGTAAATTGGATTTTAATTCAAGATTAAAAAACTTGAAGATATGTTTAGCTATACAATTATTTTCATGTCCATAACTTATGCCAGTTTTAAAACAATTAAGAGACAAATATTTTGTATATCCAATTTAATAATGTTTTGTTTACAATTTTCACTAAAATACCATTAAAAGAAGTCTTACTCACCATCACGGTACTCATCCCTTACATCTATGTATGCATATTCGAGAGCCGAACCCTTTTTTGGATCTTCAACTCCCTGCAATTTAGCTATTAATGTTGTCTTTCCAGTTTCATTATCACCCAATACTAATACATTTTTATTTGAAGGTAGTTTTGTGTTCCCTTGATTCTGAACTTCCTCTAAAATAGCGGACCTGTAAATATATGCGGGGTCGTCATCATGGACCTGGCTCAAAAGCAGGCCTCTCGTGTACAAGCAAAAAGTGTGACAGTATTGTCGTTGGCTAAAGAGAAAAGGGTGCATACTGATACAATGTGAAAATATTCCACGTTTGTGTTTAAAACAAAGGTAAAACGTCGCAGCTAGGTCACATATTTCTCAGGTATGATGCTTGACATCACGTAGGTGTGACACATTGAATCCCCCCTATATGGGGTATAGCACTCGTGAAGAAAATTAACAGTGAACCATTACCATAAGTTATCCTTTACGTCGCCATTCTCTTTCTTTTTGGATTTAAGCCCGTTAGCCTGGCCGTTTGTCTCCATTCTTCAGAAATGATAGAAGATAACAACGGCACAGAGAGGCTTTTCGTTTTCGGCCGTTCATACGTCACTCTCCCGATGATGATAAGTGTCAGTGTTACCCTAGCGTGAGAATTATTTGTACTTGTCTATCGCACTCCACTCCTCCCAGTGACGTGTATTTGTTTGTGTTTTAACTATAATTATTGTAAATGTAAGTACAAATTATTTTATAATAATGTTGGCTTTTTAAACATTTAAGTCAATAAAGAAATTGAAGTTTTATATTTAAAAATAGTTTCTATAGAAACCATTGCAAATTAAATATAATTGGAATTAAAAAAACCTCTTCACTACGTTCGCAACGCAAATAATTTTTAATTTAGGGCTATTGAAAGCACTTTACAGTTTACATCATAATTATTCATTTATTACACAGGCAACATTACGTAGTGACAGTGTTTATAAAATTTCTTTGCGGTTTTCCTAAGGAGCGTAGAGATAAGGAGAACAATCTTATATGGGTGTTAAACTAAAAAAGTGGCAACTAAAATCGTCGAATTGAGATGGCGCTGGTGTGTCTAGGGCAGTGATCTAGAGAGTTTGAGAGTATGAAATGAAACGGAGTGAAGTGCGCGCTGAGTTGAATTGTTTACTATCACTAGCTGCAACCAGCGCCATCAGTTCGTCGTCTTTCAACGGACACTTTTAATACACGGAGCTTGCGCTCGTTTACCTCTATTCTCCTTGGGTTTTCCCTTTCCTATATATTATAAGTTACTCTATGATTGCAGTGCATGCTTTGCTGTTTGCTGTCATCGTGCTCATCGTGCTGTCATGATTTCGTTATAATCTGTGAACTTCTTGTGAGTAGTGTTCTGTGGTCAACAACTACCATAATATTATTTTTGCTTATTTTGTGCGGAGTGCGGAGTTTGTCTGATGTGTGTGTGTGATAAACATCGATTTGATTGAACGAAATCTTGATATTTATAATAGTTAATTATTAGTGTTGTCTCAAGAAAGAGAAAATATTGATTATAAACTTTTGAAATAGACGATTATTATATTGATTTAAAAATGTTTAGGAAGCCAAACACTGGAAAAAAAGCAAGTTTGTCGCAGGTGAGTCACTGGTTAAAGTTTGTCGTCCTTCAAGTCCTATCCGGCTTTATTGCTATACTAATCAGATTTAGTTTAATAATAGAAACCGCAGATCCTATCAAGGAAGTTCAATTTGTACAGTTACATTAAAACAATTCGAACAAAGGATTTTTCACAATCAGCTGATTGTTATTTTTGTAAACAATGGCTTCCTTAACAAAATTCACTTATGAATAAAATGTACTTACTTGTTTTTTGAAATGCGAGTTTTAAGTTTTGTCTTATGACTTCTTTTATTTTTCTATTTACCAGTAGAATTAGTTAAAACATCTATTTAGTAGTAAACAATCACCATCAGTATATGTCTCTCCATTGCTGGATGTAGGCCTCTCTCAAAGCTCGCCACCAAGCACGGTCGTCTGTTTATCTTATCCAGCCCCTTCCTGCGAAGACCTTTTGGTCTATCCATTTGTATGGAAATTTTTAACAAACCATACATCGCAAAGTCACAGTCTAAAGACTGCCTAGATTACATTTTTAAATAGTTATTTTTTTTTTCAAACCAATGAGTCCAACAGTATTTTATCTTGAAATATGTATTTTTTTCCTATTGCACCTATATGCTTTAAAGTTTAAACTAAAGTATTTCTTTTTTCATTGTTTCAGTATGGATTATTAGATTTGCCAGACCCAGACGAAGAAGGAATGGACTTATCAGATGATGACATAGACTTGGAAGCTGAGTTAGCTGCTATTAGGTAATTGTAAATAGCATTGAAATGCATTAAAATTTTATATTTCAGATTATAACACAAATAGACCATGTATTATTTGTGTTCATTATTACACAACTAACAGTTACTTGTAGGGATGTCGTGTATTTGACTTTTTAAATTGATTTAAAAGAAACACAATTTGAGATAAATGTAAGTATATATTTTTTCCATAGTGTAGATTCCAATGAAGACATTTTAAGAATTGGTTCATTAGTTTCAAAGATATTTTATTTTAATTTATTTTATTTATATTATACTAGCTCAGCCATGCTTTGCTGTGGCTTATTCAGCAACGTTCCATGGTTGCCATACTAACGGTCAACATATATGAAAATTGGTATCCATATATTAGTTACATATTCATACACAACAAAATATTTTTTAGTGGTGAAACTGGCGGAAGACCAAAGAGGAAACCGGTAGCAGCTCCAACAGAGAATCTTGACTTATTAATAGCGGCCAGCTTAAAAGACATACCATCAGACGATGAAGTTTCAGATACAGGTACATTATTTTAATTAATTCTATTTAAGACTTCATCTAAAGTGTAAAGCATATGTATTATCTTTATACAGGTTATAAACTGTCTGTATGCCAAATTTCATCCAAATCCGTTGAGCCGTTTTTAAGATTAACATGCACAGACAAAATTCTAAAAACTATTTTACAAAATCTTTTATGATTAGGTGACGACGAAGACCCGGAGTTGTTAAATGAATTGAAGGAGTTGGCCATAGACGATGAGGCGACTCCGCCCCCAGTCCCCACGCGCAGTACACGCCCAGCGCCTCCGCCCCCTGGCACGCCCACACCCGTCAACAGCACCATAACCTTACTGCAAGAGAGAATTGCCAACTACACACAAGCAGAGAAGACTGCCAAAGAGAATGGAGAGAGCAGTCGTGCTCGAAGGCAAGTTTTTCCTTTAAGATGAAATGTCAGAGGTAAACTGAATGACCATCGAATTTTTGATAGTGACAGTCGTTTTTCACTCGGTAGTATTAGGTTACACAATCTCGTAAAAAGTTAAGCCCCCCTCAAAAGAAAAATAATTTATTTGATACTCTTAAATTGAACAAATTTAATTTATGTGTGATTTTTTATGATTTAATTAATTATAATAATAATAATATATCCTATAATTTTTTATTCAGATTCAACCGTGGTCTTAAAACACTAAAAGACCTTTTGAAGCAAGCGAAAGCAGGAAAGCAAATAAACGAAGACGATATCCCCTTGCCGGCCACTATATCGAAGCCAAAAGACCCACAACCGCCTCCCCCGGACCCGGTAGAACCTGCTCCGGTAGACCATGAATCGACTCCCGCAGAAGAATCTCATTCGGAAGAACCTCCCAGTTTACCGGAACCCGATTATCCTCCACCGTCAGCTCCAACTGAAGATCAAAGTTTGGATCCAAAGAGAAGGGATGGATTGCTTTTTATACTAAGTAAGATTTTATTGCATTTTTTTAATGTAAATTTTTGCATGCAGGTTGACGGTAAACTTGATGGTGAGTGCCACACTACTTGCCTCATTCAAACCAAAACTAACTCTATAAATTTAATTTCGAAAGGACAATGGGTCATTATGGACCAACTTCTCGACAGTGAGGGAACCTATCCCATATTATATGATTGCTTTATAGGCTTTTTTATATATATAATAGATACTAAAACAAAAGTAACAGTTCTTTTATTGATGTATAAATGTAATACTTTTATCATTTGTTTATCTGGATAACGTTACTGTTTGTATATCATTAAAAATATTATTGTAGTTATGAGTATTGAAATAAAAATAAATATTTAAAAGTCTATGTACATACATCAAAATCAATCATGATAAATCAATGTATCAACATAAACATGTTACTAACTCCCAAAGTATTTTTATATTATTGAGAGCTCCAAAACATTAGATTAGATTTTAACTTGGCTGCCGTAGTATAAATTAAATAAAACCCTAAAAGCTTTCCCCAAAAGCCTGTTGGACGAGTGGCAAGGATGCTTGCCTAACGTCTCAGGGACCCCGGGTTCGATTCCCGGCGTGGTTGGTTCGCAGTCATTTGGGCAGCCCGTCTGACGGCAGTAACCACCACCTTACAGAATACCACCTTACAGCACACTTGTAGCACTTATGGCGTTGCTTGTGTTATAGGTGACGGTAGCCACCTACCATCAAGTGGGCCGTCAGCCTGTATGTCGACCTTAACATTAACAAAAAAATGGCATGAGTTTTATCGCTGTCGAGCATAGGTCCAGATCCCATACTAATTTGCCTCTAGCGTGCGCTCTAGTCACCTCGCTAACAAGGTGAATGTTTGAATTTTTTGCAGAACGCAAAGAGGAATTTAAAAAGGCGGCCCTCGAAGCGAAACACGCCGGCGACAAGCCACTGGCTTTGGCGCACTTAAAAGTGCTTAAGCAGTTTGACATTGTGGTGGACGCTTACAAGAGCGGACAAGAGATGGACCTGCAGGAGCTTCCCACACCCGAAAGCGTCGCCAGTGAGCTCAGCTCACAGCAGAAGACCGAAGACCAGCATCAAACCACGCCAGGTTGGTAAGAGCGATATCGCTGCTTAAAAATTCTTAGAGCCATAAAACAAAAAAAATCATGTAAAAAGTGTAATTTTAATTTATAGACCTTTAGTTTTTAAGCAGAGATATTAAAATAATTAAATGTCCAATGCCTGTCAAAACTATAAAAGCAATAAAAGTTTTGTCAGGCGTTAATTTTTTTTTTTTTTCAGTTTTCAATGCAAATAATTTTATTATAATCTTTACAGACCGTAATATTATGTTTTTTTTTTAGAACCATCAGCTCCATTCGCTGAGCCTACTGGACTTATTACTGCTTCAACAGTCGAAGAAGCTCTCAAACAAAGACTAGAGGGTTTTCAGGTACTGACGACTCTGTCTTTGATTTTTTTTTACATTTACGTATCATTCAAATGATTAATTCCCAATTTTTATAATTGAAATTAAAATTAATTCAGAGTCTACATCTAAAATCAATCGACGTTGCCCAAAATTGATGATTGTGTGATAATACAAAGTTATTTATTATGATGTATTATTCCAGTAACCTTAAGGCGATTTTTTTTATATAGGTTGTTTGCACCTACAAGAATATAGTCCTGAGTTTTCGTACATTTCCGTGGTATATTTTAGCAATTAAAAATTATTGAAAATTAAAAAAATATATATTTTTGAGATAATTTTTTTTGAACGTGTCCTAGCTGAAAAAAGTTTCAAATAAAATTTGTTCATCATAACGTCCTCTGTAAAAAAGGTAACGTAAAAAAAAGTGCTAACATTGTTAATTAAGCAGTTAATGGCAAATGAAAATTAAAATTCTACATTTCGTTTTTGCCGCCGCAATCAGGTGTTTATCAACATATCGGTTTGAAACTCGTAATTATATGATGTAAAGCAGCCAAACCTTAAGAGAATCGTGTAAGGTTTATCGATCTGTGAGATATACACTCGACGGCAAATAAACCGGGCCACCCGCCACCTTGGAACCCCGATTCGATCCTCTCAAAAACTATAAGACCCACAACTATAAAAGTTATACCTACAGAAAGTTATTAATCGCCTTCAATAGTATTTCCCGACGAAAACCCACAGGGTGGAAAAAAATTGAAGAGCTTCGTATTGCACAAGCGATTTGTTTTGTTATTGTTTTTTTTTTTAAAAGAAAGTCGAGGCGAAGGCTAAGGCCGACGGTGACATGCCAAAGGCACGTCGCACCGGCCGCATACTGAAGCAGTACCAGGAGGCAATCAAACTGCATTCTATGGGGAAACCCGTGGACCTGGACGAGTTGCCGCCCTTAGCCGGATACGCACCTTTCCCCACTGACGGGGTGAGTCTGGCTTTAATATCCTATTGCATGCAGAAATAACAAGTACTCACTTCAATACAATCGATTATTGAGAGATTAATTAAGCAAAGTGCAGAAAGATGCACATTTTAAATACGAATACAATTTAAAATGTGGAAAAATAAGAAAAACATGGGGTACAGTCTCCCACAAAAAAATTGTTTAACACTGTAAGTATATCTTATCTATCTTATAATACTAAACGAGGAATTCTTGTATGCCATGACGATCTCGCAAACGGCTCAAACGATTTTGACGAAAATTCTAGGTTTAGGGGTTTTTTAGGTCTAGAAATCAGGGGGAAATTAGAGTCTTCGAGAAAATTCGTTTTAGGTAGTTTTTTTGGAACGGCAACAAAAGTAATTTTTTTTAATGGAACGGTAACAATAGTAATACCGTTTGCTACACGTAACGCCATCTAGCGCCGAGTCGAACTTAATACATTTTTTGCTACTTAATAACATTACTCGATAACAGATGACGCTATTGATGCCGTCAGAGAAATCTTTTCCTTATTGTTTGTTTCCCACCTGTTTATTTAAGAGCAAGCCGTCACCGGCGCACGCGTCGCCGGCGTCACCGAGCACGCCCGCCGTCGCTCCTTCCCGTTACCATAAACAAATCGCTCTACTGCAGCAAAGACAGAAGCAATTCAAAGAGGCCGCCTTGAAATCCAAGAGAGCCGGTAAGTGACTCTTGTGGTTAAAATAGAAACTACATTTTCTCCCACTTACTCGGATGTGGCTTTATTGAAGTGAAAACTTCTATAGCCGCGTTATACGACTTTGGGTTATACAAGCATATTTTTTGGTACATTGTAATTTCCTCAGGCGATTTGGACAAGGCCCGTGAATATCTAAGACTGGCGAGGGGATTTGACTCCATCATCGAGGCCGCGAAGGGGGGGCTTATTGTTGACCTCAATTCTCTCCCACTACCCCCTTCCCAGAAGGACCAATTGGAACACGCGTGAGTCACTCTTTTTAATTTATTTATTAGGAAGCCAACACAGTATACGAAAATCCAATACAATTTCACATTTAAACAATCTTTTATAATATTATATACTCCACTTATAGGCTACCTCAGCATCATGGGCGTAGCCACGGTGGGGCAGGATGGAGCGCTTGCCCCACCCTGGCTCTGACCTGTAAGGTACCTAATAAAACCTATAAAACTTAATTATCGAGGTACTTAATACAATACCTACTACAATCCGTAAGAAAGTTCACACTCGACAGTCAAGATTTCATCATTTTATATATCAACGAAATGTACGTCAGTTTCGACGTGGTGTCGGCCGAGGACTGCCAGCCGGTCCCCGACGAGGTGACGTCGCCTGCGTCGTCGTCGGACGAAAGTGACGTGCTGTCGCGCCTGCAGCAACAGCTTGGCAGTCAGCTGAAGCTGTGCGTGGCCAATCGGGACCACTACCGCGCCCTCGGCAGCGTCGCCGAGACCAATCGCTTCGAGCATCTCGCCCTCACCGTCAAACAGGACCTCGACGTCGTCCAGATGGCTAAGAGGTGAATCTCACGATAAAGTTATTTTTTAATTGTTTTATTGAAGTGAAAACTCTATGACCGCGTTATACGTCTTTGGGTAGGGAAAAAATGTATCAGTTCGCGTCAGCAACATGCTAATGCTCACAGTTAAGCGCGATCACGCCAACACATTGCATATACCCGATTGTATGTGTGCGTTGGACGCTCAGTTTTAAATTTTCACTTCTGTCGGCAGTCCTCATGACTGCCTCCGTTTGTTTTTATTTAATTATTTTTTTTGTAATTGTTTTGTTTTATTTGTTTAAATTTCTGTAGGAAGGGTTAGGCAGTTTTGAGACATCGAAAGTGTAACGGACGATGAAATTTATATATTATTATTATTAATTTATTATATTTTATTGTTAATCAATAAAACATTGTGTTTCAGTTTGGGTCAACCGCCGCCGAAGTTCCACTATGAAAACAAAAAATTCGCCATTGTACAGTGCAATACGGACCTTAACGAGAACGACTTAGAGTTGACAATCGTCAGGGGAATCTCATACAACGTGCCCAACCCGAGAGAAGTGGACACGTATGTCAAATTCGAATTTCCTTATCCGCAGGTGAGAACTTTTTCTTTTCACTTTTTTTTTATATATGCATAGGATAAGTGAAATAGATTGTTGCGAAGTGTGTCCATTAATTTTGTTGGTTCCAGGAAAGTCCAGTGAGCGACCGCACGGCTGTCGTCAAGGACACGAACAGTCCGCAGTACGACGCTGTGTTTCCTCTAGTGATCGCTCGCAAGGCCAGACTCTGTCTGCGGGTCTTCAAGAGGCACGCCATCAAACTGGAGGTCTACTCGAGAGGGTAAGCTTCAAGTGTTACGTGCAATTCTATTCATTCTTTTGCGAAATAAGAGTCATAACTTAACGATAACCTTAACCACTCGATATTGGCCGGTCAATGTTATTGTTTCGGTTAAGTGTTTTGAGACAGGTGACATTGAATGTTGCCATATTAAAAAAACATTACTGTGACAACCTAGGAAGATTACATTATTTTATAATTGCAACCCCATTATAACTTTGACAGTGGCGAACGATATCATGGTGCAACATGCGATTGTTAATAACGGACCTGTTTTGGAAAACTAAGAAAAATTATAGACTTGACTTGACTTGACTGACTAGTCTGCTCTGGGATCTGCTATTTTTGATTTTAATTTCAATATTGCATTTTTTTATTATTATTACATATTGCTATTTTTACTAATAACACTGGCAAAATCATCGGAGAAGATCTAATGGAGCCAAGACATTAAAAGAGAAGAAGAAGAAAGTTACCGCTAAAGTTAACTTTGACCGTAACAATAACCAAGCCTACGTTGCATGCAACCCACCGTTAACAGACTAACTGGCTCAATTCGCTCGATGCTTTAGCTAAGCATGCAGCTGCTTTTCGAAATTTGAATGCCCACCCATCCAAGTAGTGTGTAGAGTAGTGTAGTGCAGTGTGGCGTTGTGGTGTGTACAGCTGTGACGGTTGTGGCGCCATCTTGTGTTGCAGCGGGTGGTTCAGCCGAGACACACTGCTCGGCACAACGAGCGTCAAGTTGGCGCATCTCGAGACACACTGCACCCTGCACGACGCGTTTCCCGTATGTATCATAGAATAATTATTTATTGTTACTAAGATCACCTTTGTTCTAACGGCAATACAGTACGAAGTTGCGGGCACAGCTAGCGGTGAATGAAGCTATAATATAATATTGTATTGTCGCCGCCGAATTTGAATGGAAATTTGGATGTACAATAGTTAATGGACGGGCGTCGTCCGGCGGGCGGTTCGTTGGAGGTGAAGCTGCGCGTGCGCACTCCACTATTGCAGCAACAGGTGGAGAACACAACGCATCGGTGGCTCGTCATAGACAACTGACAGCCGACACAGCTCCACTTATAATAGTCTTGTTAATGATTATAGACACTGACCCGCAGACTTATTGTCTATAATGCGTCTGCTGAGCGACAGGCGAAAGATGCGAAACAATTGTGCAATATCACACTAAATAGTATCACGTAACTCATAATGTGGTTTGCGTAAAAATTAACGATTTTTCGCATCTTTCGCCTGGATATATAAATATGATAATAATAAATAATAATACGAAAGTATGGAAAACTAATTTTGACATTTTTGTATTTTTATTTTATTACATACAAGACATACATACATAATACAATACATTGATTAAAGTGAAAAATTGTACATAGATATAGATACGTCCATTACAAATAAAGTATATTAATTTAATTTATGTATTGTAGTACATAAAATATGCCACTCACAAATCGTTTAAAATGTTTTTGAAAAAAAAAAAACCAAGTCTCAAAATAGTCTAGGTTCAGAAAAATTAAATCAGTTGTACGATAAATTTTTCAAACACTTATCCTTTCTTTCTTTTTCTAGTCTATTTTTTCTGTATGTGAACTTTCGTATATTTTATACTCTATGAGAACTATATAAAAAAAAGTTATTTTTTTCTCAATATTTTTCTTATTTAAAAAAGTGTACCCTTAAATGTAAATTAATATTTAATTAAAACGTTTAAGATTAAATAATTCTATTTTATCTCCAATTTTTTTTTGTGTATCGGTTTATGCAATTATAATAATACTAGCCGCTGCCGGCGACTTCGTCCGCATGACTTTTTAAATTATATACTGAAACCTAGCTTCCTCGAGAACCTCGAAAACAGCATGAAAATCGGTGCAATAGTTTTTGAGTTTATCGCGAACATACAGACAGACAGACAGATTGACGCGGCGGAGGACTTCGTTTTTTAATAAATATGTAGTGATGATATTTCGCCCACAGATGGCGCCACCTGTGCTTTCACTGTTTCATTTAAAAATATTAAATTTTCATTTTCAACATGCATAAAGCTGAACGTGATATTTTTTTATAATATTTATATTAATAAAATAAATCTTTAAAAATAATGTACCAGTGTATTTATATTTATACTGAGTAGTTTCATATTATGCCCACAGATGGCACTTGTTAGCCAGTACTTTGCTATGTTTATTCATAAAGCTCTTTTTGTAGCATATTATTCGCAATTTTACCAATGTATAAATATCATAAATAATGTATTTTTAATTGTAATCGGGGGCAAATGTTTAAGGTGGAAATTTTCAGTGATTATAAGAAACTTCCATGGAAGTGTAGAGTTATGAATGTTGAAGTGCCTGGATTATTATGGTAATATAATAATAATTGTATATTTTATTATTGTTTAAAATGTAATATAAGTTATTGTTAAAAGTGTTACAATGATTTGTGAATTGAATTGAAATGGGAATAGATAAATGAAAATGTGAAGAAAATCTTAATTTGTGTTTCTTTTAAACGTTCCCTTTTTATATTTCGTACTTACGACTAAAAAAAGGGTGGGAAGGAATGTGCTGTAAAAAAAATATATAATACATATTCGGTTAATTAACCCTTTAACTGCTTGGTTATGTAGTAGTCGTGCCCTGACTCGTAATTTTTTAATTTTTTTTATTAACAGAAAGCAACTCAATGATTTAAAAATAAACATTATACAAGTAGAGGAATTTGTCGTATATATCATAGAGTAAATAGTTACTTAACCAGTAATAGAGGGACAGACACGTAGAGACACAAAAAATGTCGAAAAAGTCGATAAAATGTAGATGGCCCCTATATAGATTACGATTATGAGTTGCCATTAAAAATCCGTCAAAGGCGCCCAAGTCGATTATGAGTTTCTATTAAAAATCCGTCTAACTCAAAGGTCGCTGTAGTCAGTCAATTCGTATCATGCACATGTTATATGGCGACATCTAGTGAGCAAAAAAAGAAACCTATTCTATAAATATTTTATTGTTATATGACGACATCTAGTGAGCCATAAAGAAAGTAAAAATGGTGTCAATATGAGTAACATCATTTAACATCAAATTCGACATTACTAGCGACATCAAGTGAGCCATAAAGAAAATAGAGCCGGAAGTTTCATGTTTAAAACGGAGCTCGCCCCTCTATTACTGGTTAAGTAACTATTTACTCTATGTATATATCGATAACATAACGTAACATATCGTAATACTAGATAAATGTATAGTTATGTACTGTATATATATTCTTTAGGTATAGTATATAGGTACATAGTTCATCCTTGTAATAATTAACAACAATTGAAGAAGCCTGCTTCCATCGATGCCTGCTTCTTTTTGACAAAATATAAACAAACTTCAAAGTCAAGGCAAAATTATAAGCAGGGACACACCTGCAAATATCCAGTTAGAACCGGTTACGAGACGTGTTTTTATTTACTAGAAAAGAAGGCCGTATTTGTATCTATCCATCACATGTAGAACTCCACTCCTTCACTTTTTCAACGCGTTCGTAGCTCAAGTAAAAATGGTCTTTTACGGCACACTGCTAACCATCGAAATTGTTGATTTGTCTATTTGCATCTTTGTTAATATTCAAATAAAAAATTATGAACTCTATTCGGTTGTGTTAAGTTCTCAAATAGAACGTTCTCCTTTTCATAATGTATCGGTAATAATGTCAATATATTTTTAAATTTAATGTTAACAGTAAACTTAAAACCGGTTGTGTATTCTTTGGAATGAACTTGTCACGTTGGTGAACATACCGCCCATGATTCGTAAATATTGATGGACATATACGAATTGTAACCAGATATATCCGATTTGTGATCGTGAATCGTGAATATATTATTTATTAGAATTTATTCACTTTATTAACGAGATTTTGTCGTCACTGGTAGAATCGGATTTGAATTTGTTTGGTAAATTCACACTCAATATTACCTACAATATACCTATTATAAAATTTTTGTGAATCGTTAACTTTTCCAGTCCCTCTTCAAGGTCCATTTATCATTATTTATCTAACACTAGCTGGCGCCCGCGACTTCGTCCGCGTTAAAAAGAAAAAAGTAGTCTATCCTGTGTCCTGTACGTCTAAATGTTTATCTACCAAGTTTCATGAAAATCAGTTAATACGTTTAAGAGTTAAGGAAGAATATACATACATACAATACAGAATATCAGTAAAAAAATTTTATCAAATTACTTGGAAAAATGTCAAATTATTTCATTACTTGAACTTTTCCATTAACGACGTATATGTACGTTATTTTCGTAGACACTGTCAATCGGCCCATTAGCTCAGTTGGTTAGAGCGTCGTGCTAATAACGCGAAGGTCGCGGGTTCGATCCCCTCATGGGCCAGGTTCACTTTTTACTTTTTTTCCACCCGATTTTTTTAGACAATACAAAATAAAATTCGTAAGTCAAAAATGTTATTTCTTAATAATAACTAATATTAAATATACAGAACAGATTTTTTTCAACCAGTAAAATCTAGTCGGTAAGTAGAAAATTTTTTTTCACTGAAAAGCCTATTTATGATGATTTTTGTGAAAAATTAATAATGACCACTTGATCCTTGATGCTACTAAACTAAACAACATGTACTGGAACTTAGCAGGGACTTTTTGTTTATTCGAAAAACTAGACGTTGTGCTGACTTGTGCTAGGTTTGTGCTGCGTTGTGCCGTAAACCGCGAGTCCGGATCTTAAAAAACGGAGCGGTGATGACGAAAAATTGATTTTTGCTTTAGCAGGGACTTTTTGTTTTTTCGAAAATCTAACGATTGTGCTGCATTGTGCTAGGTTTGTGCTGGAGTGTGCTGTAAACCGTTTTCGATTATCTCAAAAAACAGAGCCGCTATAGGCAAAAAACTAAAAAAATATTTTGTATGGCAGCAGGGACTTTTTGTTTTTTCGAAAATCTAATGAATATGCTGCATTGTGCTAGGCTTGTGCTGGAGTGTGCTGCAAACCGTTTTCGAATATCTCAAAAAACCGAGCTGCTATAGGCAAAAATGTTTTGTAACGAACACGGAACTTAGCAGGGACTTTTTGTTTTTTCCAAAATCTAATGAATGTGCTGCATTGTGCTAGGCTTGTGCTGGAGTGTGCTGCAAACCGTTTTCGATTATCTCAAAAAACCAAGCTGCTATAGGCAAAAATGTTTTGTACGGAGCATGGAACTTAGCAGGGACTTTTTGTTTTTTCGAAAATCTAATAAATGTGCTGCATTGTGCTAGGCTTGTGCTGGAGTGTGCTGCAAACCGTTTTCAATTATCTCAAAAAACAGAGCCGCTATATGCAAAAATGTTTTGTACGGTGCATGGAACTTAGCAGGGACTTTTTGTTTTTTCGAAAATCTAATCAATGTGCTGCATTGTGCTAGGCTTGTGCTAGAGTGTGCTGCAAACCGTTTTCGTTTATCTCAAAAAACAAAGCCGCTATAGGCAAAAATGTTTTGTACGGAGCATGGAAATTGGCATGAACTCTTGCCTATGCCTAGTTCCAGGGATAAAAATCCTGGGATAAGGAATAAAATAGGTTACATTAAGGAATAATATTGTACAGATACATCTCTACTAATATTATAAATGCGAAAGTTTGTATGGATCAGCGTTGCCAGATTTTTTTTTGCCAAGTAGTGATTTTGAAACTTTTTGAGTGAAAAAAGCGGGATTCTTTCGTTGAAAGCGGGACGTAGTAAAAAACGTATATATTCAGAAGTATTATTTCAGATAGCAAAAATAGCCATAGAAAATGTATTTTAATAAAAATATATATGATGATTTAAATTTATAAAGTTACGCCGGCGAAGTCGCGTGCAGCAACTAGTTACTACTAGCAACTATTTTGTTATGTAGTGTTCCAAAAAATATTTACACACCCTAAAGGGTAGAATGTAGCGAGCCTAATTCATTGTAAAACCTTTTTTTAACCTATATTCAGCAAATAAATTATTATTATTATTTATATAAAGAGAAATTTTTATTTCGACGTATCGCCTTGTTTTCGTAGACGTACAAAAGCCAGAGCCGCTAGCCGTTAGCCGTCCATGCCAATTTCCATGCTCTGTACAAAACATTTTTGCCTATAGCGGGTCTGTTTTTTAAGATAATCGAAAACGGTTTGCAGCACACTCCAGCACAAGCCTAGCACAATGCAGCACATTCATTAGATTTTCGTAAAAACAAAAAGTCCCTGCTAAGTTCCATGCTCCGTACAAAACATTTTTGCCTATAGCAGCTTGGTTTTTTGAGATATTCGAAAACGGTTTGCAGCACACTCCAGCACAAGCCTAGCACAATGCAGCACATTCATTAGATTTTCGAAAAAACAAAAAGTCCCTGCTGCCATACAAAATATTTTTTTAGTTTTTTGCCTATAGCGGCTCTGTTTTTTGAGATAATCGAAAACGGTTTGCAGCACACTCCAGCACAAACCTAGCACAATGCAGCACATTCGTTAGATTTTCGAAAAAACAAAAAGTCCCTGCTGAAGCAAAAATCGATTTTTCGTCATCACCGCTCCGTTTTTTGAGATCCGGACTCGCGGTTTACGGCACAACGCAGCACAAACCTAGCACAAGTCAGCACATTGTCTAGTTTTTCGAAAAAACAAAAAGTCCCTGCTAAGTTCCAGTACATCTAAACAACGCTGTAGACGCGTAACAAGTGTACCGCAGATTCGCAGACGATAGATGGCGTTGATCAAGAAACAAAAACAACACGCCATCTAGTAATAATAGTACCGTATACAAACGTGTATTCTTTTGTTTAATTTAATTAACAAATATGTATTTGTGATTTTTGATTACCTAAAAAATTACCTTATGCGAATTTTAAAGGTTTAAATCATGTTCTATTAAAAAAATTCACAGATTTCGTGCCTCACACGACTATCGAGCACATTGGAAATGAATCTACGGAATTCGAAATTATGTTGTTCTGACTTGTTGACTTCTTTCAAATCCTTTAACCCGATCGTCTTTATTTTAGGCTCAAATTGTAGCTGACTAAATTGTCCAGAAGGCCGTTATAGGTTATTTGTTAAAACCGCTGAACCTATTTTAATGAAACTTTCAGTCAATCTCTAGATTAGTCCAGCGGGTAATCTGTGAAGTTTGGTATCGATCGGACGCGGGTGAAGCTGGGAGCGGGTCGCTAGTGTGATATGAAAACAATGAATTTACATATACTTATATAAATACAAAAAAGGTCAAAGACATTTAACTGATAATAATCAGGTACTAATAGGTATACCTACATATGTATTATGTATTATCCATGTATTATCCAACGTTACGTAGAACAAGTCAATCCCAACAGTTAAAACTGTCATGATTGACTGGTTCTGGACGTCATGATTGACGTCACTCAACAGCGGTACCGCCATATTGCAAAATACAGCACTTTGACAACTTATTTAAAAGTGGATTCTTCTAACTACAAGAAAGAGATAAAAAAAATTGAAAATCACCACTTTAGTCTAAAAATAATTTTTGACTCAAGCCCGCAACTTCGTCCGCGTTCTGGATGAAATAGGTAGGTAGCCTATGTCCTGTCTGTCGTGTCTCAGAAAACGTGTATGCAAAATTTCATGGTGATCGGTTCAGTAGTTTTTGCGTGAAAGCTGGTGAAAGCGTAGGTACCATCTGTCAAGCAGGCTAACCGTCATTTAAAATCACCTGTCACCGGGAATAATATAGCTTATATACCTTTGTTTGTACGGTACAAGTCCCAACGTTAAATAGGAAATAATAATTAAAAAAATCGCATATCGAAGAATGCACTTAACCGAGTCCATAATTTAATAAAACATAAAATTATTTCTTAAAGTAACTAATCAACACTTGTAGTTGGTGAAAGAGACCATAAAACTCACATTCACATTTATAATATTAGTATTAGTAAGGATATTAAGTATTTTACTACAACATTAAGGTTTAATTAACACATAATTTGTGTCTTTTATCATTAACTAGTTGGCGCTCGCGACTTCGTCCGGGTTGAAAAGTATAAAACGCCATCTACCGTGGAATATCACCAAGCAGTTGCCATGTTAGTCGCTTCACCTGATTTTGGATAATGGCGCTATCTCCCGGGCCAAGCCAATTAATTTAATTTAATTTTAGATTTCCCGTAGGAATGAAGCATTTTCCCGCGGTAAAAAGTAGCCTATGTTCATCACGGATAATATCGGCTTCTAATGGTAAAAGAATTTTTCAAATCGGTCCAGTAGTTTCTGTGTCTATTCAATACAAACAAATCTTATTAGTATACTTAGATTATGATAGGAGATGACGATGAACACGTAGTTTTATGCCTGTTCAAAGTATTGCGTTTATACATACATACACATTCGTAAGTAGTTGCTATTGAATATAATAATAATAATGTACACAGAGAGGGAGATACGCCAGTGACGTCACAGGCTCGAACTCGCCATTGTTAAGGTCGCGCCCCGGAAGCTTAAGGTCGCCGGTAGAGGTCACCGGTAGAATTTAGTCAAGGGTATTTACACGTATTATTTTACTAGCTGTTTACCTGCGACTTCGCCCGCGTTCAAAATGTTATATAGACTAAAGCCTTTCTCGATAAATGGACTAAGTATGATACAAAAATATTTTTTTCAATTCGAACCAGTAGTTTACGCTGAGATTAACGCGTTCAACCAAATAAACAAACTCTACAGTTTTATATATTGGTATAGATAGATAAATACTGTAGGTACTGTAGTGCCAAATAAATCCAATGCCGTAAACGAGTGTTATTTAAAAATTCTTTCTTCAATTTCTTCAATCATCAAAATCGTTTCACCCAGTCGAAAGTTATGAGGTAACAAACATTTTAAAAAAATACAGTCGAATTGAGAACCTCCTATTTTTTAGAAGTCGGTTGAAAAGTACATTTATGAATTTATTTTTTACTTAAGTAGCTTTAGCTTTGACGAGAATGACGAGTTTTTGATATCAATAAGAAAATTTTAAAACGTATTAATTTTTCTCCCACCATTGCCAATAGATTAGTATTAGTATTAAGGCAAAAATTAGTACTTAGATAAATAGAAATATTTCATTTGTTAACCTACAAAGATTGTGTTTTGTGTTTAGTTCTAACAAATGCTGAACTTCTGAGTTTGAGGAAAATCTAGGATAAAATTTGTTCCAAGCAGTTTCAAGGTGACGTCTGAAGTTAATATGTCCCTGAATGAAAAACAAAGTTCCCTCGTTTACTGTTAACCATTGTTTGACTGTCAGTTGGAGTTTTCTCGTGGGTGTATTTAACTTATATTATAGCAGCTTATAGAACTTTTCTAAACGTAGGCGCTGACCACCCGGTCACTTGTTGAGTTCTATATTATTGTGAGAACTCAAGTACAGATCGCGCGGCGAGAGTTTGGCTTTGACCTTCGGGTGGAGGGGATTACTGCGCATGGGTACTGTCACGCACACAATACTTTTCCTTTTTTATGTACCAGGTTGGATATTTGAGTGGGTCAAAATTCATGTACAGTGGTAATAATGCTAGAAAATAATACGAAATAGATAAACTTCTTCATTTATTAAAACTATTGATAGTTATTTTACTTATATAAAATGTTTATTTCCTTTTAAAGTTTACAGAGACAGCGATGAAAATTCTAAATAATTGTTTTTTAATAAAATTATTTATTCCAAGATACATGTAAAATTGGTACATACAAACAAAAGAAAACTTAAAATAATTATTAAATACAGTGTGTCCCTGGATAATCTGCAACCCCAAAAGGGTGTGAAACTACACCAAAATGTAATTTAAAAAAAGTTAACATTAAAAAAAGGTCTTAGCAGCAGTGCTATTCAGATTCTGAATCAGTTAAAGGTTTAACGCCTTCTGACTGACAAACTTAACTGACTTAACTGACAAACTTAAACAAACAAACTCAACAAATAATAACAATCGACAACAATAAACAATTAACGAAAATAGCAATTCACTTGTGAACGTGATTGTACAACAGGAGTGCGCGGTACGTCGTATCGATGCGAGAGGCAGGGAACGACTGGAGCGCCAATCAGAGCACCGCGTGCGCCTACACACCCGCCCCGCACCCCGCTAATTGCCCGTTGATACCCAATTTCTGATTTCTGCGCAATAACGGTCAAAGCCAAACTCTCGCCGCGCGATCTGTAATAGTATGTCTACAATCGACAAAGAGCTTTAACGAGAATATATTTTTAAGAAAGCCTTGTACGTCTGTAGGTTCTTAAATTTTCAACCGACTTCCAAAAAGGGGTTCTCAATTCGGCTGTATTTTTTAAAAATGTTTGTAACCTCATAACTTTCGACTGGGTGAAACGATTTAGATGTTTCTTTTCTTATTTGAAAGCTTGTGCTTCCCGTGTGGTCCCACTTCAATTTGGTCCATTTCTGACAATGGTATCCACGAGAAAAGACAATGAGACGGTTTGAAGTCGATTATTTTTTTGTTAAAAAGAGTTATTAGCTTTAAAAACACACTGTGCCAAAAAAACAAAAAATGGACATATTTAAAGCTGTTCTACTTCATGAATCCCCATTTCTGAATGATCTGAGAAGGTCTTCATTCACAAATTGGAAGCGTAAACAGACCTCGGCATTGGTAAAGGCAATCGATACAGCCTTGCGAATGTCAAGTTGAAGAGAGGCCGGGTGTGGGGCTTGCGCGGTCTGAAGGGTAAGCTGAGGGTGCGGGGGAGGGACGTCTTGACGTCATTCGCCCACGCGACACCCCCTGTGGATGCGAAGATTGGTCACGTGATACAATATGAACGACCCACGGTATTTAGGGAAATTGACCTAATCAGGGAAGCAAACTCCAATTACCTATTGTACTTATTAGTAAAAAAAAAAATTCGGCACATTAGTTGGGATGACGCCCACGCGAGTGTTCATCACGAGATAATTCAAGAAAGGGATGAAATATAAAAAAAATCAAGACAGGAGAATGTCTCTGATACTTATGTCTTCCTCAAGGACTACGATTGAACGCCATTTCATTAGTTTAGCTTAAATTATTTACGGAAACATTTCTCAGGTGATATCCTATTTTGCTGCTTATCAGTTCCTTAGTAAGAGTGTTTATATATAAGCTGAAAATGGTGGAAAATGTAAGACATTCCCGACGCACGCCATAGGCCACAGTCTAACCTAAAATCGCTAGACAACGCGTCGCCCCAATCACAGAATAGATAAATAGACGCCTCAATTAATGTTATTTGCTTGATTTCATTTCGTCTGAGTATTTCCGTACCAAAACTGCAATATGTAGATTTATGTTATCATTAGGAACTTTTCCAAAGTTTGTTCCAAAGAATATTATTTAAGTCCAAAGAATATTTTTTAAATAGTTATTTAGGTAAGTATCCATAAAATTAATAAACCTACTTAACTAGTTTGTTATCAATTATAGTCATTATGTTAATTTGATATTATAAAAAGTAGGTACCTACTTTGTAATAGTTTATTTGCGAATTGAAATAATATATGAAATACTTACTACTCAAAATAATGCTACCCTTAGGCGCTACGAGTTTGCTATTAGTTTATAAATAAAATTCATGTATCTATATTTATTTCGCTACATTGGCTTACGGTCCACTTGATGGTATGTGGTTACCGTTACCTATATGTAATCACAAGAAAATTTGTGTAAAAGCATTACAACACACTGTCTACTTTGACAGGATATTTAAAAGATTAGGAGAAAAGGCCCTTATTAGGAGAAATACTTACTGATTCAAATAAATACAAGACTGCGAAACCCAATAGGTATGTCCTGTCATTACTAAATCTCGTAATTAATGTGATCAAAATAAATAATAACGATGTAAGTATTCTTGAAATGAAATTTTTTGTTACAAACAAAAGGATTCATTTTTGCACAATGATCCCCCTTCTACCGCCTCCTCATTTATAAAGAGTATTTGTTTTTTAGAAGTGTGGGTTACATTGAGGATTCTTCGTGGGTTGTGATATTATATTTGAATATAAATTACTTTCTTCCCCCGTTCTTCGTCGTAGTATCACAAACCCCGCATTAAATAATACATACTTATATCTTTTCTTAATGTAACTTAGTACCTACTTACTCGTTGAATTTTTTGTATTATTTCCTTTAAAATAAAAAAAAATTGACGGCGCTCGAGAATGTCCAGGTATCGAGTTTTTTTGTAACTTTGTGACCTTCCCATTTCCGTTCGTCACGCTCAAATCGTCACATTATTAAAATGCACACTTTTCAGCATGTAATACCTTAATCTGACCAGTTCGAGAATGTCGAGGTGACGATTTTTTTTGCAACTTTGTGACCTTCCTATTTCCGTTCGTCATGCTCAAATCGTCAGATTATTAAATGGCACACTTTTTAGCATGTAATTAGTCTACCATAGCTTTATCTGACGAGCTCGAGTGACTCCACAAATCCCCTCTTGGGCTCCGCAACCATAAGTGCCACTCTAGGATTAAGAAAATGGACTCTGGCACTTCTTACTCACTCAACGAAACACAACAGCAAATATTCTGTTACTAATAGTGACGGCTTGTTGTTATAAGACATTAGTTACAGTACTTTTTTCCTGGATGAAAGGTACCCTATGTCCTTTCTAGTGTCGCAGATAACCTGTATTCATGGTGATCGGCAGGCTTATTATTTAAATTCCTCTGCTGAGCGACAGGCGAAAAATGCGAAAAAATTGTGCAATATCACACTAAATTGCTAATTTTTACGCAAACCACACTGTGTTATGAGATACGTGATACGATTTAGTGTGATATTACACAAATTTTTCGCCTATCGATCGGCAGAGGCATTTAAGTAGATGATAAGCCTGCGGTTCAGTAGTTTTTGCGTGAAAGCGTAACAAACAAACAAACAAACTCACATTCACAAAGGATTTCACGGTTGTCTGAATATTCTGAGCAAATATACTGTAAGAGGACACCCCCATACGATGCCCCCAAATGTTCTGACTTCGCAGTGGGACACTAAGGGCTTATGTCGGACTCTCACCGGCTAAACCCAACGACTTTCGTGGGTGGGCGGGGTCTTGGGGACATTGCTGTTGTACGATATCCGTTACATCCATCGAAAAAATATATTATATCTTTGCAAGCTTGTATTCAATTTGTATTATTCAATGTTTTAATTGTACAATTCAATCAAAAAATATATTCAAGTTTGCTGGTTACATCGCATTGGGTTCTGCCACTACTTACTTTAGCACTAATTAAGTTTGTTTAGCTACTAACCAAAAATAGATTAACGAACTTAATCTGTCTGACTGTTCGCGATAAACTCAAAAACTACTGCACCGATTTTCATGTAGTTTTCACCAATGGATAGAGTGTTTCTCGAGGAAGCTTTTAGTACAAAAATACGAAGGCAAAGTCGCGGACAGCAGCTAGTAATTGATATAATTTAGAAGTGTAATTATAAAAATTTGAAATTATATTTTTATGAAACCAGCCAGAGATATTTTAAAACACAATCGAGGTGTTTTATAAAAATGTTTGGAACACATCAAACAACACCCCGTCTCGCGAATCACACCACTATGTCGGGGTGTGGGAGTATCGACCGGGGGGTAAGGGGTAGTCATGAATGGTCCACTGACGTCATCAGGCGCGGCGTCGAGCGCTTGGGCGGGCGGGGGAGAGTCCTTGAACTTGCCGCATTGATTTTGCTCGTCTTTGCACTTGACTGCAGTATCACTCACTATTTCAATGCTATTTGTGTGAACTATACGACAAAAAAACTCTACTTGTTTTAGTTAGACAATGTTTTGTAATAAAAGTTTATATATTTATATTATTATTGTTTATTACATCAAGGTGTTCAGTTCATTTGTGATCTTCCTATTAGATACTGCTGGTGTTTAAAGAAAACTATATAACCAGCAAATATTTGGGCAAGGACACAATTTCACTGGATCTTATTATTAACTATCTATTACTATGTTTTATGAATTTTAATAAATTTAAAAAAATACTGGACTGATTTTAAAAATTCTCTCACCTATGGAGAGCTACATTATTAACGAGTAACATATATTAAGGTTATTTTTTATAAAGTTACGTGTATGAAGTCACGTGCAAGAGATAGTTAATCTAATATATAAAATTCTCGTGTTAACTTAGTGTTAGTTGCCATACACCTCCGAAACGGCTTAACCGATTTTGATGAAATTTTATATGTACACTTGGTAGGTCTGAGAATCGGTTTTTATCTATTTTTTATACGCGGGCGAAGTAGCGGGCAGCAGCTGGTAATAAATAAAAAAGTTGATGTGAGTAAAACATAATTAATTGCACAGGTATACGGTTTTGTTTTTCATCAATCGTGTCTGTCATTTCTCACTTGAGTCGTCATCCGATGACGCTTTAGGTACGTGGGCAAATTGCCGATGACGTGCTTAGCAGCGCCCGCGCAACAAATCATTTGTTAATTTGGAAATATACTGAACTTTATTAGTCCTCTTTGTTTCTTATTAACTAGCTGTTGCCCGCAACTTCGTCCGCGTTAAAATAAATTAAAAGTAGCCTATCACGTGTCCCGTACTTCTAAATGTTTATCTACAAAGTTTCATGAAAATCAATTAATTCGTTTAAGAGTGATGGAGGAATATACATTTTAGTTTCAGTATGATGTATAGAGCCTATATACACGATATTTTTGAAAATAAAGTAATTTACTCCATGACCGACCCCTACAGATTTATTATTAGTTTTGATAAAGGATTATTCATTGAACTTTTTGTTAAAATGTTCAATGAATAAAACTAGCAGAGCCCGACCACGCCTCGCTGCGACTTACGAATTTGAATTGAAATTATGAAGACAGATAAAATTATAATTGAATTTATTATTGCTCCTCCAAGGTAACACCGACTGTAATGAGGTAATATTTTTACTACGCATTAATTTATCGTAGAAGGTGTTTACGACGCCGCCGCGTCTCCGCGTTCACTCTAAACTAAAAACGTTCTAACGGTACGCATATATAATTTTCAGAATAAAATTGCATATCTATGTCGCTATTTGTATTTGTATTTTATTTATTTATTTATTTATTTATACAAAAAACAATAAATGGTACAAACTCGGTTAAGTTTCTAGAGTTGTCCATAAGAATAGAAAATACATCATACATAATTACAAACATAACACAGAAATACTACAAAAGCAATAAGTACATATAATTTGTTGGCAGCTACATCTTTATGGTCCGTGAGCCAGCGATAGATTTTCATGACCAATTTCCTCCGAGTCGGTAACTCGTAAAAGGACTGAGAGAGTTGTATCATGAAGCGTTGTGAAGCTGCTGTGAAGCGGCTCCGATGGTGGGTTGAGCAGTAGAGTGGTAGCCGCCCACGCACATAATAAAAATTTTTTTTAATCATTTATTCCCGATTAAAAATTCATCAAATTATAGTTAGATTATATTTTGAAGAAACAAAATTGTCAGCTATTTATAAAATGGTGGATTATAAGTCAGCAGGTCACACGAATATATACGTGTTCAGTGATTACCTCCTGAATAGAAAAATTATCAGATAATAGTTTATGTATTACTGTTAATAAATAAAAAAGTCAGCTATATCTTGGTGGAATGCTTGTCAGCTGATGCTCAGAAAGTGTAACGGGCTACCATTGCACAACCCATCATCAGAGCCTCAGCTGACGTTCACAACGCATCATGATACAACTCTCTCAGGCATTTTACAAATTATCCACTGGGAGGAAATCATTGACGAAATTAGTGCCTGGCTTAGGGACTGTGGGTGATAAAAATGTGGGTGATAAAAATGAACAACTCCACATTATGTACACGCTATTTATATACAAGAAATTATTCTAAAATATACAATAGGTACATTGTAATGTTTATGTACGTGCGACTCGTACGAGCTTTTTGCAGCAGATGATAGATGTAGTCTACTCTGTATCTACGTTTTCTTTTTAAAGAATTATAATATCAAGTGGTCGAATACCTTCCTGAAAGGAGGTCGCCACAGGACCATTAATACATCCAACACACCCGATTGTCCCACTCCAACATGCAGCCGGCTCTCATAAGTGCATCCTTGTTGACTAAGTAATTAAATCTAAGTAATTAAGTATTTTTTATTAAAACTATTTTTCATATAAATGTAATTTTTAATCTAGACAATACTTATATGAACATTTACAGACAAAAAATAACTCCACCCCACAGGTGGAAGGTTAAGTTTGAAGGTGATTGAAGTATAGGCAGAGAGGTGTGTGCGCCCCAATATGGATTCGAACGACGACGCCCTCATCACGTAGGCTCATCGCGTCATCACGGCTTTGCTGCGTGTTCAGGGTGACACTATCTTTTCTTTTAATATATAAACACATTTTACTATTTATCTACATCGCTTTTTGATTTCGGCGTAGATATATAGCAAGACCATTTCTTGTCTTCAATGTATCACCTTATTATGTAGCATAATATTGACGTCTCTTCCAAGATTTCTAGTCATAATAAACAAAGATTTGCATGTGATGTTTTCGTTAACTATATTATACATGTCTGTCAACACTTGAAATAGATTATAACGGATTTCAGAGAATGTATAAATGTACAAATGTAAAATTAATACTAATTAAAATTATTATTTGATTGATAATTTTATTTTATTTTTTATTTTATTTATATTAGGGAAACATAAAATATCTCGATACACATTGACAGAACCAAACAGAAATGTAAATCGGCAAAATCTCCACTAAATTATACTAATACATATTTTAAGTTACAATTACAAGACTACAGAATATTGGAGCTGAGAGAAAACATACAAAAATTGTTAAAAAACAAATCTCTTTTTAACAATCTGATTCATCCCGAGAAAATATATTGTGTTATTCAATTTATCAACAAAAACTCGGTTTCTAAATTTTTTCCACGTCTCTAGATTACAAGACCTTACCACAGGTATTTTATCTAATCAGGATTTCTATAATATCGTATACTTAGGTATTGATATAAAATTGTGGCTTGTTGTTAAGTAAAAGCACTCTCCCACGAAATTTACATAACGCGATACCGACTTATCAGTATGATGAACTAAATACCAGTTTTAGTTAGTTAAATTTATATCTTCAACTTATTGATAATAATATTATACTGTTAAAATGTTCATAATTGTTACAAAATAAATGGCCCACGAGGGTGGTTTAACCCCCCGGGGAATAATAATAATAATAAAAAAAAAACTTATTGATATATTTTTTTTATTTTTTTATGTTAAGGTCGACAGACAGGCTGACGGTCCACTTGATGGTAGGTGGCTACCGTCGCCTATAACACAAGCAACGCCATAAGTGCTACAAGTGCGCTGCCGACCATTAGAAGGATTAAGGATAAGGGATAAAGGGAGGGATGGGGTGATGGGCTCTGGCATCCCTTACTCACTCACCGAAACACAACAGCACATAATGCTGTTATTTCACGGTGGTATTCTGTAAGGTGGTGGTTACTGCCGCCAGACGGGCTGCCCAAAAGACTGCGAAACGCAGTGTGCCCTACCACTACTAAATTATTACCTAATATTTTATTTACCTAAACTAACTAATATCAATAAGCTTGAACTATTAAAACACCTAATAATTCTATTAATTCTCAGGTTTTTTAATATTAGGTAGAATACACACGACTGTTATTTCTAAGGCAAAAAAATATTATTGAAAAATGGAACAATTTTTATATCTATCTTTTTATACCTGTTTTCATTAATGGAAATACCTACACTTACAGATTTATTATTAGTATTGATTGATTGATGAATATTGAATCATTTATTGATTGATGATGATGTTTTAAGAACTCAAATATTCCAGATATTCAAATAATTATTAGTGTTGATGATTTTTTAAAAGTTTCTTTACAGAGTCTAAGTAATACAGTTTTTATATCATTTATTTATTTATCTCAAAATTCACACAGCTCTGAACATAAAATTTACGGACAAAAACAAAAACATACCTTACAGCCAAATACCGATTTTACATTTGTACAAATATATTTGTAGAATGACGTATTGTAGAATGATGTAGATGACATGCGGATTGAGATTGGAAAATCTAGCAAGATTATAAAATTAGATAGGCATAGCAAAATTTCCATTGCAAAATTAATAGTGGTAGGGCACACTGCGTTTCGCAGTCTTTTGGGCAGCCCGTCTGGCGGCAGTAACCACCACCTTACAGAATACCACCGTGAAATAACAGCATTATGCGCTGTTGTGTTTCGGTGAGTGAGTAAGGGATGCCAGAGCCCATTACCCCATCCCTCCCTTATCCCTTATCCTTAATCCTTCTATGGTCAGCAGCGCACTTGTAGCACTTATGGCGTTGCTTGTGTTATAGGTGACGGTAGCCACCTATCATCAAGTGGACCGTCAACTTGTCTGTCGACCTTAACATGAAAAATTGCAATAAAATTGCAAGTAGCAAGAGGGAGAGTATTTTCCATCATGCGCCCATCGCGTGATCACTCATCAGCTACGAATATTTGTAAGCGCAAATATCATATTTTGACAATTGAACGTAGAATGATAAGGAACGATAAAAACAAAGTAAAGCAGCGCTCGTTCAATTATAAAACAATTGTCATCCGGATCCTAGATTGTAAACTCGACAAATAAAGCGCTTTATCACCCTTTAGATTGAACATTCTTTGTATGTTGTAGAATGATAAGGTCTGTTGTCCTTTGAAAATTCAAAGTGACAATTATGTGAATCAGTAATCAATACCCTATTATCAAATCTAATATTTCGTGTTTTCGTTCTATACAAATTGTCTGTTGACATCATTACATCGTGATTACCCTGATAGTTTCAATCTTATAAGCAAAAAAAAAACAAAAAACAACGATTTTTTGCATACAATTGTTAATAACAATGTTATAAATAATAAAGTCGAGTGAAACAATAGCGCAGTTGGTTTTCTTCTAAGACTTTTTACAGAAATTGCTCTGAGCAAATCTCTGCAGATATCGGAGTAGTGGCAGCCACATTTTTGATATATTGAGGTATAATGATAGAAAAGAAGAAAGTATTTCTAATTCTGGCCTCATATTTAAGGCAAATATTAATTACCGTTAAATTTGGCAGGAGCTTTTTTTGTGCTAAAATAGCTTTGACAAATTTGGCTATTCGGCTCGATAAAGCGTTATAACATATTCATTCACAGGCGTTAGCAAAAGTGGGACACGCCGAAAATAACCAAAGCAAAGCTAATACGTGTCAACGATTACCCCGTTTTGCCTAAGTTCAAAAATAATGCATATATTTTTATAAACGTTTAGAATTTTAGCAACAATATACTTAATGGAAATAATAATTAAATTAATGGGTAAACAAAAAAAATGTTACTTCGGGTGCCCGCGACTTCGTCTGCGTTGAAAAATAAAAATAAATAATTGACAAAATATGTATATTGTATATTATATGAACAATATAAGGCTTATTTATCGCTGTGCTCTTTTGCCATTCGTTGGATTTCTATTTTTAGATGATCGCTTGTATAGATAACCCTTATATTCTTGCCGGCATTCATAAAAGTAGGTATAATTTTTACGTCAAAATTATGAATAGGTCAAAAGGTCCTTTCTGGTGTCCCATGCAACGTGTATGCAAAATTGCATGGTGATCGGTTCAGTAGTTTTTGCGTGAAAGCGTAACAAACATCCATACATCCAATACAAACTTTCGCATTTATAATATAGGTAGATATATTATTTTGTTGCTCTGTTCGAAAAAAATTTTGAAACGCCAGTTACTTTACACGACAAGAAAATTTGTAATTTTACTATTAAAATCTATTAAAATAGTAATAAATTATGTAAGTAAATGTGAAATCGCCCGATTACCCGCCGGGGGTGTTGGTCGGGTCGCGATCCCTGATAACGAATCCAGTTTGATCCGGAAAATGGTGCGTTCGTATGCAAATGCACATTATGGCATACGCAATGCATTTGTGTTATGGACTTTTGCATCCCTATACGTCATATTACAAAGGTCAGCAGCAAAATTACAAAGTCATAGAGGACATAGAGAAATAGGTAGCAAGTTGAACTCTTGCATGGGTACCTAGGTAGTATTTTATAAAAAAAATTATCTAATTTTGGATAATTAATTTTAAATCTCGAAATGAAAAATAAAATGGTCGAATTGAATACGAAGTCATGCAATGATAGCTAGATTTTGAACTAGCTAGTGCCCGCGACTTCGTCTGCGTTAATAAATAAATAAGCCTATGAGGCTGACCTCTTGTTTGGCCACTTTGGCCAGGCGTTACTTTTTTATTTTATTTTAGGTGACCACTTCCAAAATTTCGCGATGATAGGTTGACTGCTTAAGTCGTGAAAACGTAACGAACAGACAGAGTTACTTTCACATTTATAATAATAAATGGAATATGGAATTAGTATGAATTGTACAATTTATATGCTCTGGTGTTTAGTGACTGGAGTGGTGAACGCTGCTATATACTATGCTATTACTAAATATATAAAGACTCAGTGCAAATGAAAAAAGAAAGAAATGTACAAAAATTTTATCAAAGACTACATCACCAGAACTAATTGATTACTTCTTAATAACCTTGCAAAGGTCGATGATGTGCTTTCGACGTATCTATCAACTTAGTAATACATCTACAGCAACTTGGCGGTCACTAATTGCTTAATAAAATGTCTTAAGTAAATATGTAACTTAATAATACTTTATGAACTGATAACAATAATTAAATATTTTTAACAATTAATTAATTGGTTACTTACCTAAGTATATTCAGAAGACTCAGTGTTACGCAAAAGTGTGATAAATTTTATTGTAACAATTGATGAAATCATGTTTTTTTCTGTTATCTTTTATCCGGTTAATTTATTATTGCATTTTTGAGATGGTTTAGAAAAGTGGTAGAATTTAAGTAGACAGAAAAATGGATTTCAAGTGTGGTGCCGACCTTAACAAGATAAAGCAAAAGGGATAAGGGAGTATATTAGACGAATCCCTTTGGTCCTAGAATGGTCTCCACCCTTACAATACTAGTTACATGCTTCCGGCTTCGCCCGGGTTCAAAATAAAGTCTAAACTATCTTTTAAGTTGGACCATTACACATAGTTTATCAAAATCGTTTCAGTGGTTAAAAGGAGTTCATTGGCGTCAAATATGTGACACGTAATTTTTATATACAGCGTGTCCCAAAATTCAAAGATAAGCGGGCACCAGACGGTGCTCTGGTGGGCCTTCATAAGTACTCGAGAAAAAATAAAGACAAAAATCAATTTTTTTTAAATTACCGAAAAATTTGAGATCCTTCGAAAATTGAGACCTCTTAAGACATTTTTAACTACCATGATCAAAATTTTTAAATATTTCTGATTTTTTTGTATCGGAAGTTTAAGTAGCAATCTTATCCACCACAACCCTTAAAGGTACCAGAATGCCTGTATTTTTTACACAAAATGAATCAAAATAATATATATATTCCCTAAAATTTTGAAAGATTTTTACTTTCAGTCCACTTTCACTCGTCGTGGTGTTAAAAAAAGTAAGGTCACTACTAAACTAAGTAAGGCAAGTTTTTTAAAAATTGACGTCACTACCCAAGATCATAAAATGGTAAGTATAATACTCTAGGAAAATTAATCACCAAAAAAATGCCTCGTATTTCTAAAAAAGAACCAAACTTCATCATTGTTGTTCATAGTAATCACTAAAATTTTACATTTATTTTATTAATTTACTGGCTGGTGCCCGCGACTTCGCCTATGTAACTTTGTAAATTATATACTAAAACCTTCCTCGAGAACTACTCTATCCATTGGTGAAAACACCATGAAAATCGGTGCAGTAGTTTTTGAGTTTAGGTATCGCGAACAGACAGACAGTAAGGATTTTATTCGTCGTGCTACCATTGATTGCGAACGATTGAAATGCAACGGTCCCCGATATTATATTAATTTTAAAACCTTTTAATGTCGTTCTACACAAAATTTTATATTTTTAAGTTTGTAGCCTGCTTTTTACTTGTGAGATAACTTCGGCACCACCATGACCCCACCATATCTGTATTCAACAACTATGAATTTTGCAGTTAAATTTAACTTAAATTTACAGTGGTAAAAAATATTTCTTCTTATCTTAAATAGATTAAAAAACTGAAAAAAAAAAAAAAACTGTAAAGCGCAGAAAGATTTATTTATTCTTAGTGATTTCAAAACGGTATTCAATCTTAGTCCTTACTGCAACTAAGTACTTACTATGCGTGTCAAATGAGAATAGGATTGGAAATTCGCATTTTGCTCCGCATTTCTCACGAACTTCATTACTGATGTGTACGGAGTGCAAAAAAAAAACAAGCCAAGAATTAATTATTATTTTTATTAGTTTTGTAATGTGGTTTATTTATTCAGGTAGTTTATTATAAAATCGTATACATTGACCCATAAAAGAATTACTTATCTCGTGGAGACGCGTTAGCAAACTTAAGGGCTTTGCTACATAAAACCAAAGCCGAAAAGATCGTATAAATACGATTTAAATCGTAATGTAATTTACACTTATAGTTTAATTACTTAATAGTTATTATATATGCTAGCTGGTGCCCGCGACTTCGTCCGGGTTGAACGATGAAAGGTATCCTTTCTGGTGTTCCAGACAACGTGTATGTAAAATTTAATGGTGATCGATTCAGTAGTTTTTGCATGAAAGCGTAATAAACAAACAAACAAACCAACTCACATTCACATTTATAATATTAGTAAGAATATATATATATTTATATATATATATAATTTTATTAGATAAAAAATAAATAAAAAATATTGTTATTCGGATTTTTTTGACGGCATTACTATGATGACTCCGATCATGTGAAGTTTGCAGCAAGTGCGATCCTATTCTCATTTGAAACGCATAGTAGAAGTATCTGTTTTTTCTATCATATGTATTATTTTAGTTCTTAATTTGAAAAAAGTCTGTCAAAAATGTCGGACCTATAGTACCTAGTGACTTGTCGTGACCTTTAGTAAACATATAAACCTATATAGTACAGTTAGCATGTCTATAGATACTTTTCTGTACGATAGTAGGTACAGAAAATTTTCCCAGAGTAACCTCGACCCTAGAGTTAGATTGCAGCGAGCAAGTACGCAAAAATATCGTAATGTATTATTAATAAAATTACAAAAAGCAGCGTGGCAGGTTATCCGAACGAGCAGAGGTCGTGTCATATTTACTTATTTTTCGCTCAATGTTTACTTATATGTTTACTCGTTATCCAAAACACGTCAGTTCAAATGGAGATAACTGGTGTGTTTTGTAATTGTGAATAGATGTTTCATTTCTGTATGGTGGCGATCAATAATTTATGATGCAATTGCCTCCACAACCACCTCATGGTGGACTTATTATATAGTATAGCTGGTGCCCACGACTTTTTCCGCGTTAAAAAATACAACAAGGTGTTGTATTTTATCTATCAATAGGTACTAAAAAGAGATCTAATCAATACTAATAATGAATCTGTTGGGTTGGTCACATGGAGTAAGCTCCATTTTGTTTTCAGAGATATAGTATTTATAGGCTCTATGTATGTATGTATGTATTTATGTTCCTCCATAAATTTTAAACGAATTAATTGATTTTCATGAAACTTGGTAGATAAACATTTAGACGTAGGTACAGAACACATAATAGATAGGCTACTTCTTCCTTTTTCAACGCGGACGATGTCGCTTGCACCAGATAGTGAGTAATATAACGACTGACATCTTTACTGGTATAACGACGGTGGCGCTACCACTTTTTTTAAATATCTTTAGTTGATCCCTTGAAAACAATAGCTGTACTTTTTCTGGATGAAAAGTACCCTATGTCCTTTCTTGTATACTTACCTGACAATGTGTGTGGAAAATTTCATGATGATCGGTTGAGTAGTTAAGGCGTGAAAAGGTAACAGACGGACAGACAGAGTTAAATTCACATTTATATTACACATTAATTAAGTATGGATATAAGTACTCAAGTTAACATCAAAATTTTGTCGGGAGTATTGTTTAGTGTAACTAACCTAGAGAGTAACAATATTTTAAGTCATAATTATTATTGAGAAAAATTGGAAGTCTGAAACGCAACGAATTTAATAAATTATTTTTCACTAGCTGGTGCCCGCGACTTCGTCCGCGTTGAAAGGAAAAATATGTGAGTGGCAACGCCGGACATCGTTATCGCTGTGACGACGAAATATCATTTTTTAATCTTTTTTATGTCTTTAAATATATAGTGCAAGTCTTATTCTGATGTATAAGCTATATTATTGTAAAGTTTCATTGAAATCCATTCAGTAGTTTTTGCTTGAAAGAGTCACAAATATCCGTACATCCATCCATACCATTTATTATATTAGTAAAGATAAGATATTAGTAAGGATTTCTTTTGATGAATTTCTATTTAGGAGATTAGAATTTTCTATTGAATGTTTTCTATTTTACAAATACTCTTAGAATCAGCAAACTTGTATTTCTGTAATTTTATTTCAGAAATCGCCAAGGTTTTTATATTTTTTTATTTTTTATTTAAATATCGTTCACAATTAGAGTCTTATAGGTAGGTACATTATATTATTCATGTGAGCCAGTTTTTAGTTTAAGCTTTCTTAACTAGAACGTAGTGTTAATTTACACAAGATTTAATTTATCTAAAACAAATACTATATTGTGACTAAATTATATTTGTTCTATCATTTAAAAGTGTAAAAATAAATGTGGTTCGAGAAGCCTTGCCATTTTTAAAAACATGTCATTGGACTTTGAATTCGTCTGTCGGAGGCTTGGACAACTTGGTCTGTTTTGTTTTTACCAAAGTGTATATTGATTTAGAATACCAAATGTACAATCAAAGGGTCCGATGCTTCAAAATTTCATCGTTTCTAATGGTTTTCAGGTTATAATTAAGGCTATTATTAAGCTATATCAAGCTATGTATAGATCTAAAATCTTAGGTCATAGAAAATTATTATTTATAGATGTTATTAGAATCACAGATTTTATTACTTAAACCCGTAGTACATACATTGTTTTACTCATTTCTTATTTAACCTTAACCACTCAAGATGAATACATGATTTATAAATTCATTTAGGTACTTTACTGTCAGATAAACTAATTTTTTTTTAAATCTTAACAGTCTTTTATTTCTAGTATCAACTTGTTGCAAATACATAGTACAAAATAATATGCCGACCCCGACCGGCGAGACATGTTATCATTTTTATCTTGTGTTGACATTCGCAAATGTATGGCAGGAGGCATTTGCGTAAGCGCCGTATCTTCCAAAACACAACACCAATGTAACTAGATCTACAGCGCTCCACTGTAATGCCCCTGCGGCTTCCGAAATACGGTATCGGAGGGGATAAGGGTAGGTCAACTTTAAATGGACATCGTTATCAGCGGAATAGTCAACGTGGGGGCTTCATCGTTCGCAAGCGTTCAGTCGGCGGCCGATCGTCGCCGGCTCAACACCACCGGGAGGGTGTTTTTTGTTTGGAATAAATATTTAAATATGAAAATTAAGCAAATTTAAAGGTTAGGCGATGCCAGAGCCCATTTCCCTATTTCAATCTCTTTTTCACACACTATTGTCAGCAGCGCACTTGTAGGCTTTTGATATAGAAGTAAACCGTCACGTCAGCCTTTGTCATATTATTCTATTATGCTGATTTATTTATTTATATAGAAAAACATATAGGTATAGAATACAAAAAAATAGTAGGTAACGTATAATTCTTAAGCGCATGAATAATATAATGATAAAATACAAAATTCACATAGAAATCGTAATGAATTGATAAAGAGCTAAAGATAATCTTAATCCCCTTTCAGAGGAGACCTAATGATAAAACCGAATAACAATATGAGTGGAGTTGATAGTACCCATAGTTACAAGAGTCGAGATAAGGCGAACAATAAAAGTTACACGACGTAAATATGTGACATTACGGACGTTTTTGTTCCGAGTACCTATCTCGGTATCGCAGCAAAACAAAGCCACGCGGTGGACGCGTGGCCGCATTGCCACGCTCGGTACAAAAATAGAATGCACTAAACGTTGTCCAGCGTGCAAAGACCTCCGCGCTTCACACGCGCCTTGAGAACTTTCTTTGGCGACTGGTGTCGAGTTGAAGTGGTTGTTTGGTTCGCATCGTCGAACTGTGGTAGAGAGGGCCACGCCCTGCTGATGTGGTGAAAATGCGTCACGGCGTCACAAATACAGAAAATTCTTGGCAGTGTTTGCGCTAAATCGAACTTTGAGCGGGAATTTTGGCGCGGATTTTTATTGGATAGTGTCTAATTGTTGTTAGGCGGTTCCAAGCGATCTAGTTCTAATCAAATGTAGTCAGATTGTGTTCTAGACAGTCCAAGACCAACCCGTTCTTCTTACTAAGATAAAAGTGAACGAAAAACTGGGTCTAGAGTCTAGATGATGATAGTCCGAATTGACACTTGTCTTGGGATAGGAGGAAATCTCTTACTCGCTAAAACACATTTAATTTACGGTGGTCTTCTGTAAACAACTTCGAAAATTTCATTCCCAAAGTTGACATGACTATTTTAGGTCACGAAAAAACATTTTTGGGTCAAAACTACCTACGCAACGGAATTTGATGCGCATATAAAGTTGTTGTTAAAACAAAAACCTATCTCCCAAAGATTGCATGATAAATTTTAATTAATTTTAAAATTATTTGTGACTATGTTGATAAACTGGGCAGCCTCTGACGGTATACAATCCTATACAGAGAAGGTCATCGTAACTTAATAGTAGGTATTCTTGAGTTTAGGTAGGTAGGTAGGTATTCTTTTATGTTTCTTGAGTGAGTTGCAAAGATCTCATTTAGGTACTAATTCATCCATTCTATTCCCTAGTCCCTTTTATAAAACTAAAAAGTCTATAGTTTGATAAGAGATTTTTGGATAACTTTCATATTTTGAAAACTTTTGGAAAGATTGAAGTTATATTACCTTTTTATGGGAAATCAATTCAAATAAGTATTAATTTCTTGAATCGACTGTTTGATTTCCTATTTCTTTTATAATTTCTTATATTTATATATGTATATAAAACTCTCGTGTCACAGTGTTTGTAACCAAAGTCCTCCGAAACAGCATGACCGATTTTTATGAATTTCTTTGTGTAGGTATATTCAGTGGGTATGACAATAGGTCCCTTAAGTTATATTATATATTTTTTATTTTTCAAAACAACGCTTGCCAGGTCAGCTAATTATTATTATATAAAATAAGGTCGCTGTAATACATTTACACTTACAGAAAGACCAGATTGCATCTGCAGAAAAAGATTGCATCTGCAGAAGAAGATTGCATTTGCAGAAAAAGAAAATCACTAAGTAGGTATACTTACCTATTCTTAATATGACGCTTAATTAATTAATTATGTACACTTAGTTAATTCGATTGTAAAACTGAATAATTGAATACTGAAAACTATTCAATTCAAATATGTTTGTTAGCAAATGACTCAGGTGCGATGCGACCTTGATTTTACAGTATTGTCAACAGAATAAATAAATATTTAACTATGTACTTATAATAAATTTTGTATTTGCCATCTGTTGTGCTAGCCATTCATAAAATGCAAGTCTTCATATACACAACACAAACCTTCCTCGTTATCCCTCTTTCCATCGGTGAAAACTGTATCAAATTTTGCTAAGTGGTTTAGATGTAGTTCGTGGGATAAGGGGGATTACCCCATCCCCCCTTATCCCTTATCCTTAATCCTTCCATGGTCGGCAGTGCACTTGTAGCACTTATGGCGTTGCTTGTGTTATAGGCGACGGTAGCCACCTACCATCAAGTGGACCGTCAGCCTGTCTGTCGACCTTAACATAAAAAAAAGGCAGACGTGGACAGCTTCGTCGACTTGGATATTTTGTAAATTGTTTTAGGATATTTTTTCCTTTTTCGTTAGCGTTGAAAAAGGAAAAAGTATCCTATCATGTGTTCTGTACGACTAAATGTTTATCTACCAAGTTTCTTCAAAATCAGTTAATTCGTTTAAGAGTTATGGAGGAACATACATACAGTAAGTATACATACAGAGAAAAATTCTAAAACTGGTCAATTTAGTTTCAGTATCATGTATAGAGTCTATAAACACGATATCTCTGAAAACAAAGTGACTTACTCCATGACCAACACTTACAGATTTATTATTAAATATGATTACAATGAAGCAATACAGTTAGCGAATATACAGAAAGACAGACGCGGACATCGACTTGAATTTATTTTATGTAGGGATGTTTTGACAACAATAAACAGACAATAACAAACAAATTTCTTGTTTGTACCAACTGAAATGAATTTATTCGGAGAACTAAATATTGAAACAGTGACGTTCAACTATTTTTATCAGATAACGCGTGGAAAATTCACACGACTTTTTATTGATCGATTTCTAATGAATCATTGTTGATTGATAACAGTGCAATTAAATATTTTTAAATAATAAGTGTCTCGTCAAGTAAGTATACAAAAAATAAAAATAATTTTGTATGTTCGTACATACAATAAAATTATTATTATTGGTCTTCAAGATAAATATCTGATGCAAATTTTTGGATTCGATTTTCAAATAAAATTATTTTTATAAAAAAACAAAAACCGACTTCAAGACTATACTATACTACCTGATATCTAGATGTACATGTTATAACCTGAAACTATAAAGTCGAAAATAATATTTTTTCAAATAAAAAAACACCAATAAGAGTACAATCATAAAAGGATAATAATTTTCAAATAAAAGGACAATCGACGAAATCGTTTTTGATACTTATACCTATTTTCTTTGAAATCTTTATATCCTCATCTTCGTTATACAGCTGGTTGTTGGCCAATAGCAAATCCATCTCTAATAATAAAAAAAATATTTACAATATACACGTAATCAGTTAATTTTGGAGTATGTCTTATTAAGTGTATTTTTATTAATGTTTATTCATAATTGGCGGAATAATGGCATAAAAAATATACAAAATTATGGTTTTTGATTTTTTTTATAAAAACAACTGAAAAAATTTCAATAAAAACTATATGAGACGATATTTATATAAGAAAAAACAACAAAGATGTGATTAAATATATTATTACACGGGATTTGCAATATCGCGATCACGAAACACCAGCGTGTCTTGACATGACGTCATCGCGCGTCATCACAGCGTCAAAACAATTCCCGCTAGTGCACGGAAATACCGCCCTTAATTATTATTAATAAGTGTTAATATTGCGTGAGGCGAGTGTAGGTGTGGTGCACTGTATTTTTCCACTTAAATTCTTGAAAGGTGTGATGTAATTGCAGGAGACTTTGTGTCGATTCTTTGGCCTTCCCGTCGACTACGTTCGCTTTTGTTATTGCGATAATAATCAAATATCTTATACTGTCTAGATTGGAATCCGATAGCTGTGGGAATTCTAAGAAAATTGTAAACATGTAATACTTGCTGGTGCCCGCGACTTTATTCGCGTTGGAATAAAAAAAAGGCTTCATTGCTAGGATTTAGAATATTTAGATGATCCCTCGGGAATGGTACTTTTTCTAGCAAAGTCTTTTCCTGTATTACTGACAGTGTGTACTTAAGGCGTGAAAAGGTAACAGACAGACAGAGTTATCTACTTTCAAGTTTCAAGTCTTTCGTATGGATTTTGTCTCAATTTTGTATTGGAAAATTCAGTGTTTCTTGCCGAAATGTCTATTTAAATTTTCATGAAGTATTTTGGAGAATAAAAATAGCTTTTTGAATAAATAGAATAAAAATTTAAATTTAAATAATTTTAAAAATTTAAATTAAAGTAATTTAAATATAAAATATTTTTTTAGTTTTACATTTTAGTTTAGTTTAGTTTTATTAGTTATTTTAATGTAAAAATTGTATTGTGTTTTCTTTATAAATAAAATTTACAGTAGATAAAAAAATAATAATAATAATAATAATTTAATTTAAATTTCAATTATTTATATGTAAAAATTTCTGTAACATTTCGGTATAGTTCAAAACATGCGTGGCATTTTATTTTTATCAACTTAATAAAGTAGAATTTAATATTATATTATTTAAGTATATGTACCTAATCAAGTACCTAGGTAATTGTTATTTATTTTATTTTACTTAACACTCAAGTAAAGGTAAAAATTCTTATTCCTATTAAAAAGTGAAGCTTGAATATATACAATACAACTACCTATATACTTCAGTTTTTTTCTTCTAATTTCACTGTGAACTAAAAACAAGTATTTCAAATGTACGAAAGAGACTCGTTTACCTAACATGTGCCACGGCGTTATCGCAACCGATGCTATGTCTATATTATCTATGCGTAAACATACATTTACTGCTATGACACAGTCTTGTTATCTTTTGTATCGAGTCTTTAAAAACAACGCGAGTTCGGGCTCACTGCCCAGTGCGGATCGCACGGGCACACAGTAAGGAACTAACTACTAAGCTATTCAACAAATACTAGACAAGACCAAGACTAAAATGAAACTTATACAAAATGTCACTATACAAGTATTGAAGTCAATGTCCTAAATGCAGTTTCACCTATTAATATATATGCAAATGCAGTCAGCGTTAACGGCAATGACCCAAACGAAAGTATCAATGAACAAAACGCTAAAAAAGTCACAAATGTATATATTATTATAGTAAAAGACGTAGATGAATAATAGTAAAATATATTTATTAATGTATGTATTGAAAATGTCTCGTGCATCACACCTGAATGATTCACAAGACGGTAATTAAGATTAAACAAAATGTAAATAAATAAACATTGAAATATAGTAGGTAATTAAATTGTCAAGACCTTTGACTTTAGTTATGTTCTGGAAGTAAATGAATCATAAGGAAAAGGAAAAGTCCCACAGGTAAATTTTAACAACATTAAATGAATACTAAGAAATGACTCACAGTTTAACGGAACAAAGTTCTGTATGATTCAAGACAATATTTAATCTTAGTCTAAGATTCTTAGATAGACTTATTATTGCTCTTTCTAAATATATTCCAATTAGTTAGTTTATAAGTGACAGAGATTAATAAAAATCTTTATTTTATATATAAAAAGTCCTGTTCGATTATCCCTAATTCATTTCCTAATATTTATCCTCTTATATAAGTATAATTTATCTCACTTTTTATTAAGATTAAAAGCGCAATTGTACTATTGATTATTGATTATGAGGCGAGTTGCCATTGCCATATTTGAAATATTATTCACATAATATTATAATACATTAGCGGCCTGTTCCTGCTTCGCATGGATGCAAATGATATACCCAAAACCTTCCTCGAGAACCACTCTATCCATTGGTGAAAACAGCATGAAAATCGGTGCAGTAGTTTTTGAGTTTATCGCGAACAGACAGAATGGACGTAAGCAATAAAAAATACGTTTATATCTCCAAATTTCTTAGTTTATATCCCGAGCATTTAGACTTGGTACAGGTGTTTTTTATCGAAAAAAAGTGACTTTTTACATCAAATATCCTCATATTATTGCACAATATAAAATTAATGTAAACTAAATTGATGTACTTATAAAATTCGGTTTTATCAACTCGATGGTATCACTCTTTCAATGGCGTATATGTTGCGTAAGGCACGAGCAAACATCTGTGTCTAGGCAAAAATGTTTTACTTATCATTGGTATTTTTATTAGATTTCGTTGTGTTTTGTTGTAGATTGCGTATATCTAACATTGTAGATATCTAACAATTAAAAATAAAAAGTGGTCTTATGTAAAGGGACAATCCATTTTTTTAAATAATGTTATGGCTTATAGAGTTAAGGAAAACCTTATGAGTAAAGGAATAGAAAAGGAAAAGTACATGTGAGAAATGATCTATCGGCCACCATTACAAAGGAGGTGCTACAGTAGCATTACAACAAAGCTGGGACTGTTATGGGAAGCTAGTTGATGAGCGCATAACACAGTGTTCCCTGCCATATATTCATTTGGCAACTAACTAAACTAGAGTAGCGGTGGTTGAATTGAATCTCTCGTCACGCTTGCCTGTGCGCCTGCGCAGGCCGGTCACCGTTGGTGGGTGTGAGCGGTCGGCGCGTGCATGCGTCGAGAGCGTGGTTCGCGCGTGACGTCACGTTCACCGCCGCGCCCGCGATGGAGCAACATTGACACACATTACACCTGCGTGGCTAATGTTCCAACGCGCTACGTAATGTTCTTATTTTAAAAAGAAATTTTTACTAACCAGCACCTTTATAATGAGTTAGCGTATCACTTGGTCATTTTCCTTACGTGTCAATTTCACTAATTCACCAATGATAGTTTCTGAATTCGCCAAATTCCTTATTTGAAAGTTTTTATCTACTTTGTACCTACTTCTTCTTTATAGATTTTATTCGTGGATTTTGCCATTATCATTTGTATTAAAAATAGCACTATTATTAATATGTATTATAATAAGTAATATGTAATAACTTTAAAAAAAAAAAAAACCGAATTCATTCGTGCCATTGTCAGAACTGGACCTAATTGAAATGGGACCACACGGGAAGCACCAAAATAAAAAAAAGGAATCATCAAAATCGTTTCACCCATGCAGTCGAAAGTTCTGAGGTAACAAACATTAAAAAAATACAGTCGAATTGAAAACCTCCCCCTTTTTTTGGAAGTCGGTTGAAACAGATTTATATGACCAAGTCTCGGGCCATAAACTTGTAAAATGCTTCAACTCAAAGGGCCGAGCAGTGGAAAACAGTTTTCCTTCCATACACATAGGAAAAAGTTGTTATAGTCATTTAGTCCGGATTGAAATTTATCAATTTTTTTTTTATAGTTAACCTAATATAACTAATGAAGTCTTGTCTGTAAATAGGTAAGTTGTTTGACTGTAAATAATGATACGAGTAATACTAGCTAACATAACAATGTGGTGACGGAAAACTCGCAGCCAGCGATTTTATAATAAGTATGACAGCAGTTGTCACACTTATAAAATCGCTATAATTTAGCTCGATAAGTAAACATAATTATTATAGTAAACAATTGCTGTTCCTAACAGTGTATATATAAATACTTATCAAAAATGTAAATACATTGTTTGTTAAATTTAAACATAGGTAATTAATGCTAATTAGACGTCGATCGACGTAATTAGACATGACACTCTTTTATGGCAATTAGGCGAACGAATGTGCCTTTAATAATAACATATTATTGTATAACTTTCTTATATTGCACTTATCATAACTACTTACATATTATTGTAAAACTTTAATGTGCCTAACATTCCAATGGGCTCATCAAACTTGACAAGCCCATAACGCCCTCTCAGGGAGCCCGGGTTCGATTCTTGGCAGGGTCAACTTTGGAAATGACCTTTTCAAGTTGGCTTTGGTCTAGATCTGAAAAGCATTGGCAGGACGCAGTGTACGTTTCGCAGTCACAGTCATTTGAGTAGCCATGGGTAGCATTTGTGTCATATGAGTAAGGGATGTAAGGAAGGGGTTTCTGTGAGTGAGTAAGGGATGTAAGGAAGGGGTTTCTGTGAATGAATAAGGGATGTAAGAAGGGGTTTCAGTGTGTGAGTAGGTATGGGATGCCAAAGTCAATCGATTTCATCCCCTATCCTTTATCCTTAATCCTACCATGAAAGAAAAAGTTAAATATAGTCGCCCCTTTATTGCACATTTAAAATTAAGGTAATGACTATAGTACAAAGGTAAGGCAATTGTATAAACACCTATCTACATAATATATATACATAAAAACGCAAGTTTAATAAACAAACTGAATAACTATTTGCCCTTCCTGATAAATACTCAATTACAATATATTTAATTTTTTCATAAGTTATGTACGCAGTTTTACGCAGATAACATTTTATCGCATCCTGTCGTATTCATTTGTTTCTATTGCAAATATATTTTAATAAACAAAGTGTATTATCTATAAGAGGTACGCAGAGATGTATAAAGTAATAGAGTACAGTAATGCAGCCAGCGTGCTAACCTCTTCACCTAAGCTTAATTTTTCTTAACCCTTTACTTATAAGTGTTAATTTTCTATCGAAATCATACTTCTTTTCGAGCGTAAGCTAAAAAGATCAGACTGTATTTCAGTATATTATGGAAGTTTCTCGAGTCGCTGTAAACATCAAGTCGTTTTCCAATAAGAATTCATTAGTCATAGCGACCTGGCTTCGCACAGATGCAATTTTTTCAGCAAATTTACCTATATAGTTACACAAACCTTCCTCGTTTATCGCTTTTTAAATTAGTGAAAATCGTATCACAATCCGTAAGATTATTGTTTAGAAGAAGTTAGCGGAGAAACAGACATATAGGCGGACAGCGACTTTAATTTATAACACGTTACTATATAATATAGCGACCCACATCCGGCTTGGCCCGGGATTTAAATTTTTTATTAACATAATATGTTGGGTGGTTTGGAATCACCAACCAATATCAAGTGGTTTGGAACAATATCGAGGTTATCACTAAGTATGTAAATAAGGCAGCCACAGAATCTAAATTTTGACTCATACGAGCACATGACTTTGAACATGCGAGCAGCAAATGCGCTGAAACGTCATCTCCAATAATCATTAGACGAAATTTTGGCACATAGGTGCCTCAACGGCTACTTCTCCCGGATTTTAGGAATATAAATAAAATGTCAGCATCTGTTAGTAATTGTGGAAATGTTTGGTGTTCAAATAGAACTGCATTCTTTTAAAATCCATTAGTTTTGTCTTCACAGTCGTGCAAGATATGAAAAACATCAAACAAAACTGAAAACAAGGGTGTTCTAAGTTCTAGAATTTACTTACGAAAACATTTGTCATTTAAATTATAGTCGTTGTGGATGCGACTCATCTGTGGAAAAGTTGTCAATCCTCTGTACTGAGTGATTCAACTATTTTGTTTACGCTCTTGTTAATAGGTTTTAAAACCTCGTATTTATAGTTGTTTTTGTAATAACAGCCACATCCATTAGGTGTTTTATTCTCAATAACAAGGGATCTGCAAATCGAAATAATTATCAAAGTATTCATAACCGGGCCATTGTTTTTTAACTTATAGTTTAAACAATTTCGAAATAAAAGTCTACCTTACTTTCAGTAATTTCCTGTGAATATTTCAGATTTTTTAAACCTACATTCAAACTTAAATATCTATGAAACCCCATTACCAAATTACACGATATTTTCCTAGTAAAATACATAATTTCTTCCTATCTAATGGTACAAGTTTCAATTCAACCGTTAAAAAGAAAATAATAAAAACCCGATGAGCTCACCCAGAAGATGCCTATTCAGTCGAACTTTGAATAGATTTGGGTTATATGAGCTTGGAAATACAGACGTGGGCGGGGAGTTCTAAACCTTGGCAGTGCGCATTATAAAGGACGTTTCAAAGTGCTTGGTCCGAAATGGATGGAATCGACAATATGAGGATGGTAACCATTTGTACGTCTGTATGTCCGATGACAAAAAGGGGAAGGCGGTATAAGCTCCTGCAACTCCTGAGCAAACTCTCCGAAGTAAATCTTATAAAAGACACATAGACTGGCAATTTTGCGTCTATGTGTCCTGCTCTGCATCTTAGATTTTAAAAGAGTACATACTGTCGCCTATGATAGCTCTGCGTTCGTGCGGCAATAGGTGGTAGGTATTTGGCTGAGTCATACCAAAGGTGGGAGCAATACTCCATGCAAGATCGGATTGGCGCCTTATACAAAGATAGGAGCTGTCCAGGCGTAAAGTATCGCTTCACCCTATTTAGGATGCCCAGCTTTTTGGCTTCTGTTTGGGCTTTGGACTCAATAGATGAACCGAAGTTGAGATTAGAGCCTCATGCCAAGTTGTTCGAGATCATTGGCGACAGGTACCAGATGTAACTCGGAAGGTTGGAGCCAAGTCGAAGGGCTCCTTTTTGCTGAGAACAAACACGCTAGCTATTGCAACTTTCTTTATAAACTATAGCCTATGTTACTAGCTGTGAATGAAAGAATTTTTAAAATGTGTCCAGTGGTTTATTTGATTTTTATTTTTGATTGTACTCTGACCACTTGAAAATCTGGCCTTTTGAAAATCTGACCTTTTGAAAGTATAGAGTTTTTGAGTGTCTTCTCTCTTTTAATATACTTAATTATTACGAAGACAAAGATAAGACAAAGAGAATGCAAAATTTGCATCTCATATTTTAACTAGCGACCAGCTCCGAATTAAAATCGGTCAACCCATTCTGCGGTTTTTGAAGCGACAAGTTTTTGAAGACACAAACAAACTTAACTTTCTTATGTTTAATATATATAAAGAGATAGGTAAGTACCCTACAGAGTTTGATTGGCGATTTCTCCTTCAGTTCAGTTCGCAATTCAGTTTATTCCGCGCACGATGTTTATCCAAACCGGAACAGCTCACGCCTCTGGTGAGTCGGCGTGTGTTTACAATTGAGAATTATAGCAGTTACATGTTGCGTCACCCCAACAAACACGTTCGGGCCACAGGGCGTGTCCGTCGGAACCCCGAATTCCTTACTGTATGTATATGTTATTACTAGCTGTTGCACGCGACTTCGTCCGCGTAACTTTATAAACTATAATACATTCGTGTCTGTGAAACCATGGAAATACACATACAAAATTTCAACCCAATCGGTTCAGCCGTTTAGAAGTTATGTGAAAAAGATAAGAAGGATAATTCTTCCACCCGTTGTCCTATTACCCGTTTTCCCGTAGGAATGAAGCATTTTCCCGCGGTAAAAAGTAGCCTATGTTCATCACGGATAATGTCGGCTTCTAATGGTAAAAGGATTTTTCAAATCGTTCCAGTAGTTTCGGAGCCTATTCTATACAAACAAACAATCAAATCTTTCCTCTTTATAATATTAGTATAGATAGAAGATAGATATTCACCGTCAAAGGAGACGTGGTCCCGTCCGAACTGATAACAATAACAATAGTTACCTAATAAAATGAAGCTGCCAATAAGTCTTTATCGACTGCATGATCACAGCAGCAGACAGCGCACATCAACATTGCTTCGCATGACGCAAACCTCGTGAAAGCCGAGGACAAGCTAAGTAAGTACCTTAGTACCTTAGCTTGGCTCTCGACTCTCTCAAGGTCACCGCCATGCAGGATGTCTATCCCTTCAGTCAAGTCATTATACACCAAATGTTAGCAAATATTTATAAAGAATCATAACTGACTCTTTGATATTATTAAACGACTATAGCGATCTGACTTCGAATTTAATTTTTTTCTTCAAATTATAAACACAAACCTCCCTCGTTTCGCTTAGCAACAAACATAGGCGGAAAACGACTTTATTCTATTTAATTGTATGTACGACTTAATCTTATTATTATTAACATACGTATATTATATTATCCTTAAATCCTTACATATTATAAAACAAAGTTCGCCGCCGTGTCTGTGTGTTCTGTTTGTCTGTTCGCGATAAACTCAAAAACTACTGCATCGATTTTCATTCTGTTTTCACCAATGGATAGAGTGGTTCTCGAGGAAGGTTTGTATAATACAAAGTCGCGGACAGTCGCTAGTTTTTAATATAATATAATCTTAATATATAAGAGGCGATGTGTGTATGTATTGACTCCTATAGACTCCAAAACCGCTGAACCAAATTTTGATGAAACTTTCAGACTCTCTTCAGGTTAGTCCAGCGGGTGTTTCTGTGAAGTTTGGTAGCGATCGGATGCGGACGAAGTCGCGGGCAAATACTAGTATAATCGTTAGTAAATATTAGTATAATACTATTATTTATAATAATAATATATAGTACAAATAATAGTATAATTAGTACATCGTTGTAAACACTATTGTATCATAATATCATAATATTGTCTCGTTGTTATTAAAATAGTCTGTAATTTATAAGTGGAAATTTTTTATTAGGTGTAAGTTATTTATTTAGAATGTTATTGTATAATATTAACCTGTAAATGTCCCTAAAATAAATAAATAAATAACACTCTAATACTGAGCTCTATTGACAGTTCAAATTTGATCTTTCCACTTTTGTTTTCGGCTTAGTGTTCGAATTTATCGCCTATAATATTCGTGTTTGCTCGAGTAAATCCACAAGGACATGTACTAAATTTGTGTCCTAGATCTACTTGAGTTGCTGAAGATGTGGAGGTCGTAGAGGGATGGAGGATGGAGGTGGCGAGACGGTCGTCGGCGGAGAGATTTATGCGTCAATTGTTCCAATTTTGTGATCCAGGCTTCGTGTGGATTTCTACTTAACCCACAGGATTACTCCTTGGATTGGTGTCATTGCTGTTTATATGTCGACTTGGTTCATTATGAAAGGATTTATGGCCAACGAACCCATTTACTGTAGTTGGTACCTTTATCTATAGTTATTTAAATAAATTAAAAAAAAAAACTAGCTTTTGCTTCTGCCAGATTTACAAATACTTGTTTTGTAAATTATAGCTTACTTGATAGTATAATTTATTGGTATGTTTTTGTAAAGTTGAGGAACAAACAACCAAACATCTTAACAAACTTACTCGTAATTCTGCTTCTCTGTGGTCACATAAAAGAGATTAATAAAAAAAAAAACGAATCCACAAAATTATTTATGAAACGGTGGATGTTTTTAATTTATATGTATTTGTTGTAACATATAATTTTTTTTAGATAAGTAGATAGATAAAAAAAAATTTTTTTTTGGCTATATATCTATCTAAATTATATGTCACCGTTTTATAAATATTTTTGTGGATTCGTTTCTTTTTTTCTTAATTTGTTTCGGATCTTAATTTTTTTTTGTATATCAGCATAGCAGGCAAGCTACAGATCAAATGGTCCAATTGATGTTTTGTGATTTATGGTAGACATAGTTAGAATAAATAAAAGGAATAAAATCTAAATTTAGGTATTTCAAAGTGAAGTTATGAGCAAATGTTTATTTATTATTTATTATAATAACAAAAGTATTTAATATTTAGATGCTAACTCACAAGCAGAACATTATCGAGTTTTTTATTTCATAAAACTGGGTATTTTTCCGATGTAAACAACGATCGCCCTTCAATTCTGTTTTACACCGATATTTTTTCTACTGAAGTAGTCGTGACGGCGCGCGCGCACACCGAAATAGAAACAACGAATTACTGTTGCATTGATGTTTGATTGATGTACTTACTTACTTACTTACTTAAATTTAAAAAAATGAATTACATCTCACATTTTTTTACCACACCCTCATCTGGTGCGTGCCTTACTTTATATCCTTTTATTCTTTCACTTTGTTCTTGTTTCGTTTTTGTGTTTATAAACATAAAACTTAGATATAATTAATGAATTTCAAAGTTAAAATAAAATCTTGATACAATTTTATTAATATAACTAGCTGGTGCTCGCGACTTCGTCCGCGTAGAAAAGTATAAAACGCCATCTACCGTATTTTGGATAGATAGCGCTATCTCCCTGGCCAAGCCGCTAGTATTTACTTTTATTTTAGATTTCCCGTAGGAAAGAAGCATTTTCCCGCTGTAAAAAGTAGCCTATGTTCATCAGGGATAATTTCGGCTTGTAATGGTAAAAGAAATTTTCAAATCGGTCCAGTAGTTTCGGAGCCTATTCAATACAAACAAACAAACAATCAAATCTTTCCTCTTTATAATATTAGTATAGATAAGGCGCATGCTTGGCATAATATCACGGGTGCAGAAGGTAACAAATGTTGAAGTTTTGCGTCGAATGAGAAAGAGAAGAGCGATAAAGGAGAGGAAGCTGTAGAATTTCAAGCACTTGAGTAATGAAAAGGCGAAAGATACCGAATTCTTGTAGTAGTGACGCAAGAAACAATTATAGTAGGCAAAAGTAGCAAGAAGGACATCCTGGTTGAAGAATTTATGAGAATGGGTTTTCAATGTTTTTTTTTTATTTTTTTTTTTAATGAGAACTCGCTCCCTTTATAGAAAAATGGCACTATAAAAAGAAGAAAACTACAATTTTCATTTTTCATTATTATATAATACTTATATTGATGATCTAGGAATATTTACTTGAGCGTTTTGTACAGTGCATGTATGTATGTAACTTTTTTAACTTTATCACCATCAAATTATATTCTACTTAATAGAGTTAAAAGCTCTATATTAGCACCTTCTAGATCGTCTCCTGTGGTAGCAATAAAGTGACGTTTGTGAAGGAATGTACCAGATATATTAATAATTTAATCTGTTTGTTGGTAGGGCTGTAAAGGTCGCCGCTCCAAGCCGTACTATAAATATAACGATGTTTCCATACGATCATTTTGTACTTCGCACCTTTGTTTTTAAATAAAAATAAAAGATTCGTTCGCACTGTGTAGTTTAAATTAATTTATAAAAAATATCAAGGTTAGTTTTGTTTTGTTCATACCAGAATTTTCTGAGGTTTCTTGCAATCCACACAAAACAACTATCGTCCTCTGAAGATGATTCCAGCGATTGGGTGATACCTGTTTTTAGCTATTGCGACGCCACTTGGGTCAACTTTGGAGGTCGATAGTAATTTTTTGGTGAGGACTTTATCTGGTAATTGAATTTAAATTATGCCATATCTCTTATATTTTTAATATCTTAATTACTGAACTGATTTTAATGACATTCGTTTTATGTAGAGGCACATAATAAAAGATAATAGGTAGGTACTTACAAGGTACCTAGAGGTTCGAATCCCAATACTTGAAAATCCATGCTCATGGCAAAATAGGTTGATGCAATAGAAATAGAAAAAAATAATTAACAATTGAAAAGTATTTAACTCATAAAATGATAGTTATTTTATATAAAAATTTTAAATAAAAAAAATACTAAGAAAATATTATAAAATATTACAGTTTTGGCATAAAAAAACTGCAAATCTGAATCGGCAAGAAACCTCCAGTTTCTTGCTTCCTTTAAATTGCTTGCTTTTAATATTTTTTACTATGTATGCATCAACAAAATAATATAATATATACTTATACTTAATACACAAACAATTACACCAAAGTAGAACTTAAATAAAGTATAAATATATTTAGACTTAATTTAGACTAATTCACTTCTTGATTAAGACCAGATTGGACAAGTTAATTTTCGTATTATTAGACATTTTTAAAATTCATATAAACCAGAAACCCCTTGACCCTTGAGTCAAAGGGTTTCTGGTGAAACTTTTTCAATGATTTTAACCAATGGTTGCTAAAAAAAGCTATCTATTTATTCACGTAATAGAGGTGTCAACTAAAAAAATAAGTACCTAATTATACAAATGCGAAATATGTTTATTTTTAAATGTTCTTACGCCACAAGAGTATCAGGAAAAGTGATTTTCACGGGATGACGTCACGATCACGGTACACCGACGTGCCTTCGACATGATGGTTGCATGACGCTCACCGAGCGCACTGTGGGCCACGTTACAATTCAACAGCTCTACTAAGTATGACGTGGAAAATGACGAATTTTATTCGGCATACGTGTTTAACAACATCACAATATTATTATGCATAATGCAATAAGCACTTCGTGTTTTTTTTTAAGTTTTAAGTCGTTTTTTTAAGTGTTTTTTTTTTAGCACCGAATAGCAATAAGATCACAGCAGCAGTTATCGATATTAAAAATGTACCTATACCTACGTGACTAAAGTTTATTTTTGAGTAAACTTCCAAAGAAAGTTAAAAATAATCTGCACCTAATCCTGAAAAATAAACATATGGCTAAAAAATTTTTAGACTTCTGCCACAAAGTGGCAACGGTGTCGATGGACGAATAAAAATTAAACAGAAGATAAGGAGAAATAGAAAAAAAATTGATGAAGGGGTAACTGAATTTTTAATAAAAAAAAGAAATATTTAATCGATACTTTATCAGCTATTATTACCTATATTCTAGTGACCCGCCACCGACTACATATACATATTATGGAAATTTTTTTCTTTAAGAGCTTTGCTCTTAAAGAAACATTTTAACAAATTTTGAAAATAATAAAAAATAAAAACAGCTAGCCTTTCTAGAGTTTTGCGTTTAATAACACATTTAGCGATTATTTTTTTTAAATATAATATTATATCTTTATATTTATATTATAAATTGAACTCCGCTAATTTCTTTTAAATTGCTTCTAAACAACTTTTAGATTTCGGTTTGGTTTTCATTAATTGAAAGAGCAATCAACGAGGACGGTTTGTGTATAATAAAACTAATACTACATACGTATACCTAATAATTTTCAGAAAAATATTTGCTTTCCATGCGAAACCGGGGGCGGGCCGCTTGTAGAATGTCCGTTTCTATTTCTCCGTTAACTTGTATAAAACCAAAGATCGATATAAAACTATCCAACGGAATTTGCAGAATAATTTGTGAAAAAAAAAAATTGCATCCATGCGAACCCGGGGGCGGGTCGCTAGTTTAAATAAAATAATTACATTTAAAGCAGTCGTAAAATATGTAAGTAGTTCGAAATTTTTGGCTCGTAGTCACCCATTTAAATTTCAAAGGGCAACGAAAAACCTCCGAATGAAATAACCTTTTGTTGAACGACACAAAATGATATGCACCTTGATCTTTAATTACTTCCTTCCTTTGCAAAGTATGATGCAACTACCGTAAAAGGTTGCATTTTAGATATTCTTTTAGAAACAATGTCTACTTTTTTTTGGACATCCAGATAAACTTGCCAAAAACCGATCTCATTGATATCCATTTGATAAATTATTATTAGACAGTACGCACAATAAAAGTAAATTTTCCATTAGCAAAAAATATATTTAATAAATCTAAAAATTACAAATTCAACATATATAACAATGCGATATTGTAAGCATAAATTATGAAACAATTCCAAGTATTTTTGTCGGCAAGATAATGCAAGTCAAAGATTTTCTATTGTGCAACGTTTGGTAAATTACTGTAATACACTGATAAAACCAATAATATCGAAAGAATTGCTTATTTTGTGACCACATCTTTTGCTAGAATATTAATAATAAGATTTATTTTTGTCAAGTACTTATAAAAAAAATTCAAATCTTGATTTTGAAACAAAATCTTCAAAATCTTAAAGCAATACAAAATTTTTTTTGGGTATAATTTTCATATAAGTATTCGTCATATCCGCCGTAGGACACTCACTTCTGGACATAGGGTTCCCCCATAATTTTCTAATTGACCTGCCTTCGATATAATTGCATTACAGCTGTTATAATTTTAATTTATTTAATTGTTTTTTGTTTGGTTCTTTATACTATGTTACTAACAATAAGTACCCACAATCATTATAGATAAGCGTTTGTGGCGAATTTGTTATCAGTTAAGGAGGCTCGCCTGTTAAGTCGACGCGTGCGACAGTCGCCTGTTGGCCAGCCGACAGCTGAGCTCTTCAAGTCTTTATTAGTGGAATTTGTGAAATCTTGCGTTTATATTTAGTGCAAAGTGACAAGTGTACGTGCAAATCAAACGAAAAAGTGATATAAAATATATTTTTATTAACTCTCCCGACATTAACCATTATAATAACACGATAAATCTAAAACATATTATAGGACAGTCTTAAAAGATGAGTTTAATTATAAAATAAGTAATGATCTTGAGATCTGAATCACAGTCGTGTTGCGTTCACTGTTGTGTTGCAACTGAGGTGGGGACAGCGGACAGGGATAGGGACGGTGAAGGCAGGAGTCTGAGGATCGGAGTTGGGGGCGTACGGTCTTTGGCGTGACGCTTGACATGCTTCGCCAGGTGGTCGGAGCGCATGAACCGTCGGTTGCACAGGCTACATCCGAACTTCTTCTCGCCGGTGTGAGTGCGTTTGTGACGAGACAACTCGTCGGACCGGGAGAATCTTCGCTCGCAGCCGGGCCACGCGCACTTGAACGGACGCTCTCCAGTGTGCGTGCGGGCGTGCGCTTTCAAATGTGATGACTTGAAGTAGTTCTTGCCGCAACCGGGATGTGAGCATTCGTAGAGACGCCGACGTGCCGCAGGGGCCGGTGCTACCAACCATAGAGCTGTCGTTGGGAGTAAATTGGGGATGATGACAGCTTGAGTCGGTCGCGGGGCCAGTGGGACCCAACCGGGGGCGGTCGCTTGTGACGGTAACTGTGGGACGCGTTGGTCGTCACGCAACTGCTTCGGCGGACGTTCACAATGCGGGGAGGGAACTCTGGCTTCCTCGACCGGCGTCGGGGGAGTGACCGGCGTCGGGGGAGGACTTGGTGTTTGACTGGCTTTATATTTTGTGTACGAATAACTGTGGCCACGGTTCAATTTGAATTTTAATGTCTTCAAGATGTTGACGTCTTTCGGTGGCGAGGGACATAGGCGGCTGCAGGTGCCGTCTTTGTGTGCGCGCATGATAACCGAAGGCCTCTCGCAGAGGCCAGGTGAAAGAGGCTCAGAAGCTGGAACTGGTAGAGGCTCGGGCGGTGGTGTGGTGAGGAGACGAGCTAGCTCTTCGCAGCGGGATCGTTTGCTGCAGTCATCCTCGCCCTCGGAGTCGGAGGGCTGAGGAGTGACCAGTCCGGAAGGCGGAGGCGACTCTCGGATTCGTTTGACAGCCGCCTTCTTCAGTGGTAGTTCAATCTGTAGGACAAAGACAAAATGCACATAAGTGAACGTTCTCTGTACACGCGCGCGCTGCGTGATCGCGCATAACCGCCGCCCCCCCGCAACCCGCTATCGCGCTCTCCATACTTTCGATTGCATAAATGGCACAATACAAAACATTAACAATTGTTAGTGTTTCTAATAAAATAGCAAAAAAAAAATAATAACAAAAATATTTTCAAAAAATTAACAACACTCACTTTATTATCCATCAACGGAGGCGTTGACGGTGGCGAGAGAGGTCCGCAAACTTCGAGTATGGTGGACATTCTGAGTGAAATAAGATCATACAACTCAATAAAAGTTTCTTTTTTAATTTAAAAAAACTTATGTTTATATTTCGCGCTTCTTCTCTTGGGAGGCGTGTGGCTCTGCCGAGGAGCGATAGGCGAATAAACCGCTTCGCGATCTGTCGAGGTAGCAGGCGCGGGCGGTTGCGGGGCGAGGGGAGCGGGCGGCCAATCGCAATAGTCGGCGCGGCTGAGTTGGCCAATGGGAGCGGAGTGATCACGCATCGAACGCGTGCCAGCGCGTGTTGTTCACGTGCACACCGAGTGACGGCAGGCGAGGTCGCGGCGACGTGACGTCACCGCGGCGCGCCCCCGCATGACGTCGAGCCGGCGAGGGGCGCGGGCGTAGCGCGCCGCGGCAAGGTCATGTCGCGAATCGCGCCTCACTCGCCGCTGCAACAAACACACACCCGTCAACCGTCAATGACACAACGAAAGCCGATGCAGTTTTACTATTTTGACAGTTAGGTTGATGACCTCCATCACTTACACAATCGATCACAGATTTAGAAACTCTTACTATGATACTGAACCTACATCAATGCAATCGATATTATAATTATACAAAAATGTAGATTACTATAATTTTTAAAATTTCAAATTACATAAAGTTAGATTCACTAAAAATGGTTTCACAGCACAAAGAAATGAGTTAAGAAATAATTTCTACATACAAGACTTGATAATGAATAAAAAAAATAACTTGGTTTTGCAATCGGAATCACGTGTTCAAGTTCTCTTACTACATGTTTTATGTAAGTAAGTACTTACCTAGGTAGATAAGATAATCTGAGCAGTATAGTACTTTAATTACTTGTATCTATTACTTTTGCTTTATTTATAAAATGACACATGTTAAGAGGATCGATATTTGTAAATAGACTTCATTACTGAGCACGCTACTTGGAATAACTTTAAAATAAATAATAAATAATAGGTCAGTATGTACACTGAACTCGAAAGACGGCCTTCGATACAAAAATAGAATTTCTTCAACGAAAACTAACTAAGTACTTAGGTACTTACTTTTTTGTTAATATTAAATTAAGGGCCTCTTTCACCATTTGTCAAGTGGACTAAAAGTCACCGGTCACCGGGGATGATGGTGCTGTGCACCTTTGTTTGTATGGTAAGTAAAAGTCCTAAACATTACTATCAACATTTTACTTGTAGTTGGTGAAAGAGACCCTATAAGTGTAAAAGAATCCTATTTAACTTTTATTTCAGAATAAGTACTAGTAGCTAGTAGGTACACCTAGGATTATTCTTTTATTCATTTTTTTTGTTCTTTTATTTTATTTGAATTCACCTAATTTAATTTTCAGAGCACACTGAGTTTCGCACTTCTAATATTAGTTAGGATTTAATTTAAGATTATCATTACATTGTCCTTTATATTTGGTGACGTTACGTTACCACTAAAAGGCACGTTATTCTGCCTTCACAAAAAAGAAAATCTAAGTAAGTAGTAATTTCAAAAATGACATGTTTGGTCCCGCTAGGGTCCAATGTTTATGTGTTTTGTATTTATAGTATTACTAGCTGGTGCCCGCGACTTCGTACGCGATGATAAATTAAAAATATAAAGGCACTTACAACGCTGCACAACTTGTTGCTATAACACATTGGCCAGGCGTTAGTTACAGTTTTATATTTTAGATAATCCCTCGGGAACATTACTTTTTTCTTGGATGAAAGGTATCCTATGTCCTTTCTGGTGTCCCAGACAACGTGTATGCAAAATTTCACGATGATCGGTTCAGTAGTTTTGGCGTGAAAGCGAGACAGACAGACAGAGTTACTTTCGCATTTATAATATTAGTAAGGATGTATGTATTTACAAAAGAGTTAATCTATGTAGTATTAAATATCAATTGTCTGGTATCCATATACAAGCATTAGTTGCATAGTGTGGAACTAGATGGTGCTGTGTGAAATGTGTGTTATATTTATTTATTTATTTTACCTATAGATGTGAAGAGAAAAGCATTTGATTGCGTATTTTGTAGGAGATTTTATCGCGGAGGCGGCGATGCATGGTTGCTGCGTGAAAGTGAGGGCCGAGTCGAGTGAATCACGATCACGAGCGCGTCCAAGCCGAGCGAGTGACCGCCATTATTGTTTTATTTAACTATGTATCTACAATTCTATATCTATATGAAAACATATTAGGTAGGTATAGATAGAAGTCGCTCAGTTTGTTTCTACGCTATATATTAACCACCTCATCCCTCCCTTATTAGATCAAGCTTGTTAGATCAAGCTTCAGAGATTTGGTATTATGCAATGAATGTTAAAAGTCTTAGAAGAAAACCAACTGCGCTATTGTGTGGAGAATAGTTTAAATTGCTATACTGACATGTTTTTCACTCGATAGTTTCAATTTTATAAGCAAAAAATTAAAAATACAGCAATTTTTTCCATAAAATTGCTAATAACAATGTTATAAATAATAAACTCGAGTGAAAAACATGTTAGTATATCACATGAAACTATTCTCTACACAATAGCGCAGTTGGTTTTCTTCTAGGACTTCTTACATGTCAAAACCTAGGTTGATTGGCCTATGTGTTATAGGCGACGGTAGCCACCTACCATCAAGTGGACCGTCAGCCTGTCTGTCGACCTTAACATAAATAAAAAACGCAACGGATTTACGCTTTTTAAAACAAGCTAAAAACGATAAAGATTTGTGTATATACTTAGCTATAATGTATAATTATTTGGAGAAAAAAATTGCATCCAAACGAAGCCGAAAGCATTTAATCGATAAACATTTACCTACAAGGGATGTCTTACGAAACTCTAAAGTTTCTTTGAGTCAACAAAATTCAAGTAGAATACAAGCCCCATTAGCTACCACCATTATTTTATTTAATGATATTTTATTTGACGAAGAATGTATCACTCCTGACGGCCGACGCAAAAACGGGGTGTTATAAGTTGGACGCGTGTTAGTGTATGTCTGTATCTGCGTTTCTGTCTGTGGAATCGTAGCTCCACATCCATCAGATGGACCGATTTTGATCCTTTTTTTGGTTTGAACTGACATGATTGGGATCGTTCATGCATATTTGCTAAAATCTACTTACATTAGGTACATAAGGTACATTACTTACATTACATTTGATTTTAGCACATTAATGGATAAGTACTAGATAGATAAGTAGGACAGCGTACAGCGTAGGATGCTTTGCTTGTGTAAGAACTTACCTAGGTAGTTATTTAGGTACTATAATAATGTTTTCGCAGAGAAGTGCCGGTGATTCACTGTGTTAGGTACTTACTTACCTAGTTAGATTTTGTTGAAAGCTAAGGGAGATGCGAAGACGTACCTACGTAGCGGAAAACCGCAAAATATTATGGATAGATACTACGGAATGTAATAAGGTTATTGACCTTTATTAAAATTTTAGTTACTTGGTTACTTGATATTTTAGTTTCATATATAGAGATAGATACTTACTTATGTATATTTGTACTTATGTACCTTACAATCTATACCAAAATATAAAGCTGAAGAAGTTGTTATATAAGTTACCAACTACTGGTTCGAATTGAAAAATTCTTTAGTGTTGGATAGTCCATTTATCGATAATAGGCTATAGAGAACGCGGAATAAGTCGCGGGCACCAGCTAGTAATAGATAAAATAGTACCTACTTATTAAGTACATATTATAATATTTTCATTTCATCTTGGTACAGTACGTATGTATAAGATTTTGACGGAGACGTTGACAAACCATTTACATATGTAAGTTAGCGCCATCTAGCAAGTATAGTAAACAATACTTCATACTCCAATAGCTAACATTAAAAAGCGCCATCTTTATATGCACATTGAGAACACGTATATACAAATTGTCAGTGTAGAATTTAAAGACGTTATAATTGTTAGCAATAATTTTGAGAGATGGCGCCACAGACTAGTTTGTTTATTTTAAATGAACCATATATGTTCGTACTTCGTACACATAAAATATTTCTTATATATTCACAATACAATAATATTATAAATGTGAAAGTTTCTATGTATGTGTGCCTTTTCACCTTTTCACGTCTCAAATACTTACTGAACCGATCAATGTAAGTTTTGCTTAATTACACGCAGTCAGGACACCAGAAAAGACCAGATCTTTCATTTAGAAAAATGTAAGTAAGTACGTACTGTTCCTGAGGGATCATCTTTCAGGATCATCCTTAATTACTAAATTACATAAAATACGCATACATCACACGCCCGCACACTGGCATAAAGGATATAAATTGCATAGAACGATTCAGACACTGGTTTAGTTAGGTTCCTTATTTCGAATTGTAATTCATAGTACAAGGCATGCCTAGTGTGGGGACCGGGGTTTAGTTTAAAATTGTAAAATCCCTAATAATAAATTATTTGAATTTGAATTTGAATATTATAAAAAAAAGTCCTCCGCCGCGTTTGTCTGTCTGTTCGCGAAAAACTGAAAAACTAATGCACCGATTTTCATACTGTTTTCACCAATGGATAGAGTGGTTCTCGCCCTAAGGTTTGGTATATAATTTACAAAGTTACGCGGACAAAGTCGCGGGCAGCTTTGTTTAAAATAAAATAAAAAAACCAACGCTTAGGTATTTTGGACTCGGATGAAGTCGCGGATACCAGCTAAGTAGGTTTTATAAATCTATAGTTTGATTATAAAAATACGCGCGTAAAAAAATATGAGTTAAAGGGCTACCACACCATACAATTTGAACGTATCCAATTTAGGAAATCGAAAGGTGTGATCGCAGTTAGCACAGATTGGATTCAATTGAGAGTTTATCCATTTTCAACTTTATATCTTCGACTTAGAAATCAATTTAGCGTAGTGTGATCACGAGCTCACTACTTAGATTCCTAAATAGGAAACGTTCAAATTGTATGGTGTGGAAGCCTTTTAGCCACAGGTACGCGTGTCAAAAGTGAAAATACTAAATAGCCCATCAAAATTAATAAAATCAGGGGAAATAATTCGGGTCCGTGGTGTTCGCCCACAGTGGTGTTAGCACCCGTGGTGTTTGCCCACGATTTGAATAAATTAAATTTCATACATTTTTTTGTGCTTTTCGACTTAGTACAGTAAACCACAATTTAAATTATTAGTTTAAATTACACAAAACTTTAGTGAATTTTGTTAATAAAATAATAAATGAATTGAAATAGTAAATAATTCGTGTAGTTTTAAAAATTGGTACCTGTTAGGTATCCGTATATCCTGCGGTGCGGTATCCAGATGAACATACATACATACTTACTATATAATAAGTCATGAAGGTTGTATTTGAAAGTATGTATTTTTCAGGTTTTTTCTCATATCGCGAATATGACGATTAGCATTATGATACCCTACTTCTGATAAAAATTTCTACAAATTTGGATATCCTAAGCGCCTGTTTCACATACGTCAAGTATAGCCTACTTGACGTAACTGTCATTTAAAGTCACCGGTAACCGGGGATAATGGAGCTGGTATACCTTTGTTTGTACGGTAAACGTCCCAAACATTGAGTAGAAAATAATAACAAAAAATCAGCTATCGACGGATGCACTAAACCGAGTGCATAATTCAATAAAACAGAAAATGATTTCTAAAAGTAATTAATCAACACTTTAATTGACGTTGGTGAAAGAGGCGCTAAGACATTCATATTTACTCTACAATACCTTAGGAGCAACATCGCAGGCTGTGTAGGTAAGTTAACAGAGAGTTAAGTTGTGTTATGCTGTTTTTGGGAACATGTGGATTTAGTAGTTCTTCTAATGGCTCTATCACCACCAGCAAATATTCCTTGTCAAGCCAGGAAAAGGGAAAATGTTAACCACAAAAAAATTTCGTTAAAATAACTCCAGTTACTCTCATATTGTTGTTCTATTCTTTTCCTACATCGTTTGAGCGCCTGTGGTCTTATTTACTTACATAAGTAGTTATAGACGGTGGAGGATCAGTGGTGTAATTGGATCAAGGGTTCTATCTGCTTCTCGTTTCCAACCCCACTTTTCAGGAATCAGTTTTGGTTACCCAGCCCAACTCTTTTATAGTAAGAAAATACTTGAAGCACCCTGTGACGTATGCTTATGGTATGAGCGATGTTAGGCCACTACCTACCATCAAGTGGATCGTCATTCCTCAGTCTTTACATTAAAAAAAAATTGACTGCATTTCCTGGTTATGTATCTATACTAATATTATAAAGAGGAAAGATTTGTTTGTTTGTTTGTTTGTATAGAATAGGCTCCGAAACTACTAGACCGATTTGAAAAATTCTTTTACCATTAGAAGTCGACATTATCCCTGATGAACATAGGCTACTTTTTACAGCGGAAAAATGCTTCATTCCTGCGGGAAATCTAAAATAAAAGTAAATACTAGCGGCTTGGCCCGGGAGATAGCGCCATCTATCCAAAATACGGTAGATGGCGTTTTATACTTTTCTACGGGGACGAAGTCGCGAGCACCAGCTAGTTGTGTCATAAACTGAGTAGATATTTAATATCTACATGTTTATTGACTTTTTTAAATTAATTGAACTTATACGTAACCATGTCAAGTATGAGAAAATACTATTCTGTGTCTATACCACGTATTACACTTCTAAAAAATAAGTAGAAAGGTTATACATATTAGATATATTGTTTTAAGTTTGACTAAATAACTTTTGCATTAGCTTATAAGTTAATAAATTCTAAGGATTAATGGAGTGTGCTAAGAAGAAGTATCTTATCAGCAGAAACAAAATAGAGAGACATTATCTACTCGTGGGGATGTCTTGATTTATTTAAAAAAATCTTTGCACTACGTACATATCACACAACGTAAAAACAGATCACGTGAAATACGTTTGTATGCAAAAAACCGCCACATGATTTCCTCTTAATACTCTTAATCTATAATCTAGGTATATATACTAATATATACTAATATATGAAGCTGAGTTTGTTTGTTTGGTTGTACGCGCTAATCTCAGGAATAAAGTTCGAATTGAAAAATTGTGGATAGGTACTTAGACCATTTGTCGAGGAAGGCTATAGGCTATATTTATATAAATCTAGCTAGTGACTGCGGCTTCATCCGCGTATGGATAACGAATAATACAATATTACTTACACCTGAAAAAATTACTGACACCTTTATCGCTTTGGCGCTCATTTTTATTTATTTATTCAGACGTTCCCATGGGAACCTAATATTTTTCTAGTAGAAAAACCTTGGTAATAAGCCATTAATTGTGTGCCAAATTTAATCTATAAATTTGTTAAGCTGTTTTTGCATGAAAGATTAACAAACATCTATACTTAATCACAAATTTTCGCATTTTTTGCTACCCCGGGTCTGCACCGATTTTTCTGCAAATAATTAACACCTTCCTCCTTAAACGCTCTTTCCATTTGTGAAAACCCCATTAACCGTTGCATGGAATACCATAATAGTAGATACAAGTAGTATAAAAGATCTAAGCGTACAGAGGGATAGACAGTGGGAAGCTCTTTGTTTTATACTACGTAAAGATAGTAGCAAGTCTTTCTTAAGGTGGCGCTGGACGAGCGTGGGAACTCAGTAATAGGTATTTGGGAGATATTGTTGTCTCAACTTACTGTAATGCTAATAACCTAAGGCCTTCTAAAACGGCAATCACACCATACAATTTGAACGTTTCCTATTTAGGAATCTAAGTAGAGAGCTCGTGATCACACTACGCTAATTTGATTTTTAAATCGAAGATATAGAGTTGAAAATGCATAAACTCTCAATTGAATCCAATCTGTTCTAACTGCGATTACACTTTTCGATTTCCTAAATTGGATACGTTCAAGTTGTATGGTGTGGTAGCCCTTTTATTAGACAGAATTCGAAGCAACAACTAGCGAAACATACGTCAGCAATTCCAATATTTTAGAAAAATCCTTTATAGATGGTAACTATTGACATCTCAATTTTTAATGTAGGTATACTATAGCTAGGATGTTTTCATTGGAAAGCATTATTGGCTTTCAATCAAAAATTACGAGATCTCAACCAGCGAAAATGTGACAATTTCTGCACATTTTAAAAATTAATTTTAGGTTCTAGATATAAAATAAATTTCAGTTTTTTGTTTCGATGCAAACCTTCATTATGTCTCAGAAAAGTCATGTTTTTCATGTGTTTACTACCACCAATAACTAATGAGTATGTAATCATGGAACTGGTAAGCCGCTCGAGTTGGAAATTGGCGTCTTAAGCTGTAAAAGCACGAAAGGCTAACAGCAACGACGTCTACGTCTACGCAGTTGCCGTTGGTGCTACGCCTCCACTGCTACGAAGAGTAGGAAGCGGGTGGAGGGGGCCTTAAATGTGGGCGGCGCTAAGCCAGCCCTCTCCGTTCGCTACTCGCGAATTGTGTACACAAGCATACGCCTCCAGTCTCGCTTTGTGCTTCGTCGCGGGTGCATGTGTTTTATGTAAAGTAATAAGGCTCCGAGTTTACGTATTGTGCAACTGCGTGAGTGTTTAGTGCGTGTGTCATGTTGGGGAGATCCGGTGCACCGTGCTAGGTCATGTCGCGAAGGAAGCAGAGCAACCCTAAACCTCTAAAACGTGAGTTGGTACACTTTTAGGATTTAGAGATTTTTTTGAGCATGTCTTGAAAGTTTCTTGTGAAACTTCCCGTGAAGTTTTATTTTGTAGATTTTTTTATGTCATTTTTTTTTATCGAAACACGTCAGTAACTAAAAGAAAATCACAAACAAATGAGAAACAGACAGAACTGTTTTATTTTATTATAGATAGATTGTTTCAGATATGATAGTTTTGTATTCTTATTTCACCATCCCATTTTCCATTATATTTGTTTAAGGAGTTTGTATACCATGTTTAAATTAACAGAAGGGATGTTAATCAAGATTGACGTTTTAAAACAATATTAGAGATTGTTCTGTAAACAAAAGTTGTGTTTAAAAATTTGACTTGAAAATTAAAAAAAAAAAAAAACAGAATTAAAGTAAGTAATAACTTAAAAACAAAAATCCTAAAGTTTAATGGGTCAATTTCTAAGGAAATATTATAAAAAAAAAAACGTTTTTTAAAAACGATACCTAACCTTTTTTTATAATTACCTACCTAAGTAAGTACCTACATAATATCCAACAGAAAACGGTATGATAAAATTATTATACCAAATTAGGTATTATTTTATAATAAGGGTACCTACCACTATAGGCATAGCATCTCTAACTTACTGAAATACAAGCACACATGCTGTATTTCAGTAAGTTAGAGATTTCGCGGTGGTCTTTTATAAGGGGTTCTGAAAGTTCTTTTCCAAAGGCCCTTGCGTTATTATGATCTGCCTCTTGCATGACAAATTGACTTTAAATTTAATTATCAGTTTAATGCAACTTTTACTTTGTTGTGTAAAATTATATCTTTGTGTAACATGTGCATGTAAGTATGTGTAAAATAATAATTTTAAATCTATTATGTAATGTGAAGCAAGTATGCCTTTTAATGTGTTGAAATTTTATATTACCAATAATATAAGTACGTACCTAATGTGTAATCTCACTAGTTATAATAACTAAGGTAAGTAGGTATACTAACCTTAGTTATTAAAATATTTCACTAGCATAAACACATTCTAAAATTATCGAACTGAGTACTTATTTAAAAAAATTGAATTTCTACGGCTCGGTTTGGAATAAAAATAATGTTTTGATATAGCCCATAGAGATTCGTCTGTGATCGTCTTCAGAGATTAGGCACATAGATTACCTAGTAGATATATTAAATATATTAATATATAGATTTTATTATATAAAATAATAATAACAAATTAATTACTTGTCTGTAGATACATTAAATAATATTTTTTTGTAAAAATAATTTCTACATGTTGTCCGCTGTCCACATTAATTGGTCCGTTAGGATTTAATTTCCTTAGTTTGTCGGTTAGTAAACAAATTTTTTATTACTAACCGACAATCAACCTATACGAGTCACACACTCTTCCATTTCCTCTGTAGTGTAAAAAAAAAATGGCTATATGAAATTGTGATTTATGCCTAGTTCGTCCTACTGAGTTTTGTCCCACAAAAAAAATCCCAATAAGTCCTAGTTTGTATGCTACGTTTGTCCCAAAATATATTTTCTGATATTTATTCCTGCGGTTTGTCCCTTTTATATAGGTAAAAATAACATTTTTAATTAAACATAATATCGGGACGGACGAGGCATAAGGCATAAATTGAAATTGTAAATTTTACTTAGTTCTGGTTACGATACCAATATGGAAAAGGACAAAATTATGTGTTATAATTTTCTTGTGAAATTCGTTACTTCTGTTACCTACAGAATTGTATCTACCTAAGTTTTTTGTTTGTCCTGTTTGTGTACGTACATTTTGGAATAAATATATAAAATAAATAATATCTCTTATTATTTTGTAATAATATCTCTTGATAATATGTATTATTTTCGGGAAACATTGCATAAATTAGGAATAGTGACTTGACACTAAAAATTAACTATGTACCAAGCAGGTTGTCGGTTAACAAAAATTAATTGCAACCGACAAAGCAGGTTGTCGGTTAGGAAAAATAATTCCTAACGCACCAACCAAGTGGGCAGCGTGGTTTGTCGGTTGGTAAAAGACTGAGGTCATGAAGTAGTTTTTAAAATTTCTGTTATAAATGTTACGTTCCTGTGGTATTTAAAAAAAAACACTACAGTATAGCTAGTATAATGTTATATACCTACTTCTGGTAGTATTTCGTTTAACAAGTAACCATATAAGATTTTAATATAGGGATACTGATACACATATATAGATTGTGGCTCATTTATATTATTTATTTATTATTTAATTATTTATTTACAATTTTAAGGGCTAATATATAAAATAACATGTAATTGATAATACTAAAAACCACTGAGGTTTAGTCTCGTGTTATCATTAGATTAATAGATACTATTAATTACAATTTAAAAAATACTGCTTTAATTTACATTTAATATTTTTAATTGATATATTGTTACATAGATCTGAAAGTATATATTGTAAAGATTCCTTATACTAACCAGTAAGCACCTATTATATATTTATATATTTTTTTGTTTGCACTAACAAATCAAAGTACGCACGAGTTCGTTAAACGTTTATCATTCTATTAATAATATTCTTTGATTGTTTGTTTATCATGACCAGAACGATAATAATGTTACTATAAGTTATACATAAGCGTGTGTAGGTAGAGCAGTCGTAGTTAATTGTTATTGTCATAAGAAAATGTAATTAACTGTTGGGCACTTGATGATCTTTGATCTAGACTTTGTTTGAATTTTTAAGCGATAAAATAGTTTTATAAACTATTGTATTTTTAGTAGATTATTTTAATTGTCTAGTCAATGTTTTAGTAGATTTAAAATAAAACCAGGGCTTTTAAATACTTATTATTGTAGACATAAATATTTAAAATAATATAATTTCAGAAGTTAATATTAACTATAAGTGCAAATAAAAACATAGTCTATTGTGGATTTCTAAATAGGCACTTTAAATGAGATCAATCAGTTTTGAATGGAGATCTGCAGGTCATCAGTATTTTATCCCATTAGGTAAGAAGAAATTATAAATTATACTGAGAAAATATCGTGTTATTTTGTAATGGAGTTTCATAGATATATTAGTTTGAAAGTATAAAAAAAATCTTTTTAATTTTCCAATGCCTATCCTCATTTACAAAATCACAAAAGGAAAAGGAAATTTGTGAAAAAAAATACAGACTCCTTTATCCGGACCGATTATAGGTGACAATGAGATTTTTGCATTTCCGTCACACATTAACCTCAGCAAATCCATTGAAATCCAGGTAACAACATCAGTCTTTTTCTCAAACAGTTGCAAAACATAGAAGAAATATACTTTCTTATTAACTGATTACGAAAAATGGTTGCGAAAATGGATCAAAGGTTCCATTTTCGCAACCATTTTTGGATCAAATCGTGTATTAATATTGTCAACAAAAGGTTATATACAAAGGTTATAAAGGCTTAAAAAAAGGACTGTACAATGGTACAATAGTCTAGTTAGTATCAAGCTGTTCTCACCTATTTCTTTAAAGCTATACGCTTTAAAGAAATAGGTGAGGAGTTAGGTTATTATCTATAGCTCGGTATGGTAACCGTCACCGACCACGACCAACGACTCCGCGACCCTGAACGAGGTCGCAATACGAAAGAGTAATGAACATTTTATCAAATTTGGTGACTATTATCACGGATGTCTCGGTCGCTCACTGACTATGAATTATTATGTTTGTGTGATAAAATTTCTTCAACAAATCATTTCACTTATTACGGAACAGATAATGACAGTACCTACGATTGCCAATTGTTAGCTGGAAGCTGATTGTATACGCAGTTATAAAACTCTATACTAACACATTAATTAAGATTATTTTATTTATTTTGTAAATAATATATATGATATTTTTTTACATCTACTGCCATATTATGCCTTCCCTATAAGTAATTTTCCATTTACGTCAACCATGGAAGGTTTTGTCAATAAATACTCGTCTTTATTGACATACTAGCTGTTGCACGCGACTTCGTCCTCGTTGAAAAAGTACGTCTAAATTCTAAATCTATCAAGTTTCATGAAAATAACTTAATTCATTCAGTTATGGAGGAACATACATATACACTTACAGATTTATTATTAGTATTGATATTGATTGATAATAATTATGTACCATTCGGGGCATTTTGAGAATCAAATAAATATTGTTCCCAAAATGTCCCACTTTAAATCTTAAGAGGAAAGTATAGCTTTGCGATAGGTATTTAGGAAAACACATGCTATGTGTGCTCTAGCCCCGGGGCAGTCGTGCGATAGAGCGTTGCAGCTTCCGACCGACAATAGTCCTTTTTTTGATGAAATTTCATTTCGGGAGAAAACAGTTTCCACTAACTAAATCTTAACAAATCACTTTGATTTTCATGTCGATCGTTTCAGAATGATATATTCTAGGTTTACAGGTTTCCCTTTTTTGTTAAAATTAGATTGTTTTTATAAAACAAACGATTTAATTCGACAAAGTTTTAATCACAAAAAATAAGTTATTTGAGGTTAAATAAGTTTGAATCTATTGAAAATTTTGAAAACAGGAAAACCTTATAAACTTAGTCTTTCACTGTGCAACATGCAAAAAATCATGGAGATTGGAAAATATTTAGAAGTGGAAAAACGTTTTCTCTTTTTGTATGGACGAGTGCGTGCTATTCTTCCCTCTTAAATTCGGTTTGGTGAGCGCTGTTTTAGTTTTTCTCGTTGCCTCTCAGTCTCTAGTCTCTTATTCTATTCTAAGCCTAGTAGGTGCACATTTCTATGCATTTCTATTTAAATAAATTATAGTTATATATTGGAAATTTAATTACCTAATAATGGCTTCGTGGCTTCGAACGTGATAGATAACAAAATGTGATGAGAAAATGTGTTTGCGTGGTAACACTTGTCGCTATTACCGAATTTGATAACAAAATTTAGTAATATTATATGCCTACTTACAATAATATATTATATTAACCTTTAACCTTTACGGATTACCTGATTTTATTTTATATTAATTTTTTTCAATCAAGCGTTATTTAAAAGCTTGATCTTTCTTAAATATCTTTACCAAAAGGGATTTTGATGCCTCATATTCTAGAGATACCTATTGTTGGTAACATGATTTTATTTTATTTTATTGTTTAGTTATAATGACTGTTTACTGTATATTTAAAAAGGTAATTTATGTAGAGTAGGTACTATTGGGCACATATCTTGGGTTCTCCCAATTTTTGCTATTTTTATACCTAGCAGTATTGACGCAAGACATTATTAGCAAGAGATTTTAGATTTACTAGTACTATTAAGTATATAAAAAAATGAATTAATGAATGAATATGCCTGTCTATGTGTCTTTTATAAGATGTACTTCGGAGAGTGTGCACAGGAGCTGCATGAGCTCATACCGCCTTCTCCTTTCTTCCATCGGACATACAGACGTACGGCTGGTTACCATCCGCATCTTGTCCAAATCCCTCCTTTTCGGACTAAGCGCTTTGAAACATCCTTTATAATGCGCACTGCCAAGGTTTGGAACTCCCTGCCGGCGTCTGTGTTTCCGAGCTCATATAAACCCTAATCTTTTCAAAGTTCGAGTGAATAGGCATATTCTGGGTGAGCTCGCTCCATCATAGGCCTCATCCTTGCTACTCAGCTGGTTGTTGGCCAAGAGCAAACCCATCTCTAATAAAAATATATATATATTTTAACACCACGAATAAAAAACTTGTAGGTACTCATCTAGACCATGTAATTTACAAGTGAAGTGATATGTTCGTTATGCATGTATGCACATATTCAAGACGAACATAATTGTTTGATGTAAAGATTTTATTTCAAAGTCAGATAACAGTGAGTGAACCACTCGAGGCTTGTTGATAACATTAACTGGTTTAGGGTTCCTTACAATCACCTATAATACTGTTTTTCTTTTAAAGGTAATTCTTTATAAGTAAAAGACCACCGTGCAATAACAACTGCATGACTGTGTGCTGTTGTGTTTTGGTGAATTAGTAAGAAATGCCAGAGTTCATTTCCCTTATCCTCAATCCTCAATCAATTTAAGTAGTGCTAGGGCACACTGCGTTTCGCAGTCATTTGGGCAGCCCGTCTGGCGGCAGTAACCACCACCTTACAAAATACCACCGTCAAATAGCAGCATTACGTGCTGTTGTGTTTCGGTGAGTGAGTAAGGGATGCCAGAGCCCATTACCCTTATCCCTTATCCTTAATCCTTCTATGGTCGGCAGCGCACTTGTAGCACTTATGGCGTTGCTTGCGTTATAGGTGACGGTAGTCACCTACCATCAAGTGGACCGTCAGCCTGTCTGTCGACCTTAACATAAAAAAAATATCCTTTATTTTATTTTATTATTTTGTAGCTCCTGTGACGTTTCGTGTGTTATAGCCATTTATCAAGTTGACCGTTAGCCTGTCTATGACACAAGTGCAACAATAGCAACTTAACCATCAAGTGAACTGTTAGCACTGTTGGTTGTCCTTAAAGTACTAAAAAATATATTTTTTACAATTTTTATTTAATATTTTTACAATAAAAGTAAGCGAATTTAGATGTATGTATGTATTACTAAAATTATATTAAATACTAGCTGGCGCCCGCGACTTCGTTGACGTTGAAAAAGAAAAAAGTAGTCTGTAGGTACGTCTAAATGTTTATCTACCAAGTTTCATGAAATTCAGTTAATTCGTTTTTAAGAGTTATGGAGGAAAATACATACATACAATACACATACAATACCTACACTTGCAGATTTTTTATTAGTATTAGTATTGACTGACCCATACGTCTAATTACTAGAACGATCAAGACATCTATCTAGTAGAATGGTTTTTACCGGTTATCCCGTTAATCCACCCCAAAAATTCCACCCTAATGTAAAAATTTTATACCATATTAAATTTAATTTATTATTAAATCATAATTTCTCGATATTTTCAGTTTTTTCTGCAGCCGTAGACATTTCAATGCACATACAGAACCCTAACCCAAAGTTTTAATATAATATTTGTAATGCACGTAGACTTTATTGCTTGTATATTTTTATGGAGATAAGTAATAACCGATCGTAATACTAAGATAGACTTTGAACATGAAAACTTTACTTGAGAATGAATATTATTTAAAGTTAGTTTATGTTTTTAATAAAACGTCAGTAAGAGATAGTAAAATTACTTAAATAGACCTTGTTCTCTGAGAAACGATTTGCTACTCTATTTTGTTTATGCGAAGTGTTCTATTATCAGAACAAGTTCTTAAAGTTCATTTAATACATATAATAATACTAGCTGGTGCCCGCGACTTCGACCGTATTTATAAGTAAACTCCGACAACAGTGGCGTCCAATTTTTTATATGAATATATTTAAACGATCCCTTGGGAACCTAACATTTATCTATTTATAAAATTATAAAAATAAAGGATGGAGGCTCTGTTCCAGGGTTCTCGTACCTATAGATATTAATATTAACTAAAATTTACTTCTGTTTTTGATTTTTCTGAAAATATTACCAAGATAAGTCACAAAGAAAGAACTATAGTTTATTATAATATTTATAATAATATATCAAGTTATTATAGTAAGGTGCAAAAAATATGGAAAAATATATAATTTAAACGTTATAAGAGCTGTTTTATGTAATTTAAACTAATAATTTAAATTGTGGTTTACTGTACTAAGTGGAATAGCACAAAAAATATGATATTTAATTTATTCGAATCGGGGGCGAACACCACAGGTGCGTACATCACAGGTGCGTACACCACAGGTGCGTACACCACAGGTGCGTACACCACAGGTGCGTACACCACAGGTGCGTACACCACATGTGCGTACACCACGGACCCACAGTTTGGCCCGGATTTGGAAAATAGTCTGGAAGGTAAAAAAAAATCATTAAAAAATTTGACTATAAAATTTTACCAGTCATATTTATGAATTATGACTTCACTCAAAGTAAATTGAAAATCATTATTACGTCCATATGCTAGCGGATGGGGTAGTTTACCCTCTATAAAAGGACGTATCCATTCAACATTATTTTCGGTTCCCCTTGTTTCTCACGGGAGTAAAGCGTGTCAGAATTTAACTTTAATGTAGGGGTTGGTGTCAGTGATCAAGTGATTTGGTGGTTTATATTTAACCATTGGTACTTACTCATTTCAAGAACTTTTTATTCCTATTGATTAATATTTAGTTAAATTTAACAACGGGTTCCTTTAAAATACTTTGTTTATTTATATTTGGGATAATGTACAATGTAGGTAAGAATCATCAATCATCAATCAATTAATACTAACAATAAATCTGAAGTGCAGACTGTAGGTATTGTATGTCTACATTTTTTTTACCGGACGGACGAAGTCGCGGACGCCAGCTAGTTATAAATAAATTTAATAACACATTCTTCAAAAGCGTATGAAAATTTCGCAAATTAGTGATGTGACACACTCAGTATTCCATCGGTTTTGTTGGCTGTATTTTTTAGTTGCGGATGACGTCACGTGGTTGTTAATGTGACAATTTTCCTGCGCATTAGTAATTTGAAATAAAAAACAACTTAATTAAATTAAACTAAACCTCAGTAGGAAGTTTTATTTATTTATATATTTTTTATTTATTTATTATAGGTTTCATTATGTAGGTATGTAATTAACTTGATTTTGTATGTGAGCAGTCCATTCAAGCTTTTCACTAAAGCTTATAAATGACTAAGTTACTTATAAATGACTATAAATGACTTTTCCAACAGGATCTATACCTAACTATTTTATGCATTATACCTATTAAATTTTCCAAATATTGAGTTTGTCAACGAAAGCCGTTTACAACCGTTTCGTCCAACAGAAAGAACGAAATTTTACTCAATAAATTAATGACTCAATAATAAAAATATTGTAAATTCATTACAAACAAAAGTCGTTGAACTTCAATTAACCATAAGGCAAAAAGTTTATCTTACAGCTTGGAAATCCCACTAAACTAAAAATTTTCCTTTGTGATAGTTATCCTAACATTTGCCTGTTTTTCAGGACATACAAGGAAATTGTAGTACAAAACTATATCATGGTGACTAAGTAATATCTGAAATTCACGTCATTAAAATACAAACGATATAAGTGTTAGGTACATTTTATTTTTGTCGAAAAATCACCTCACATTGTATACAATTACTTACTTGAATCTATTTAGTGTTATCCTGAAAATTGTTAATGGTACCATTACAAATGGTCATATAAAAAAATCAGATATTTCCTCTTTAAATAAATATCATCACATTTTTATTCCTCATTTATATTTCTACCAAAACGAGTTTCTTTTTTTCTATTTTATTCTTTGTCAAGATTTTTATAGGAGTTTTTACCTTTTAGTGCACGAGTTCAGCAGAGTAGTTTGTATTAGTACTATACTGTCCTTGAAAAAAGTAGATTAGGTAGGGTTTCATCAAAAATTCAGCGATAAGGTCAAATGTACAGAAAAACAGCGAACGTGTACGTGATACACACTTATCTGAGGATTAAAATCGAATGGTTTTTAGGCGATAAAGATCTCTACTTATAGATACTATTTGCAAAATTGATAATAATCATACAATTTAATGGAATATCTAGTGGACAGACCGGTATAACATTTCAATATATTGGGTCTGACGTCATTCTAGCACGTGCAGGTCAAACGAGTCAAACACAGTAACAAATAAAGAGATGGCTTATTGATATTATACTGTGTCGATATTTCAATTAATTTTTCTGTACATATTAATGAGAGACAAACCCGTTACATTAGACCACCGTGAAATGACAGTATGATTATTAGTTCTATTGTTCTATCTAAAATCACTGATTATTTAAGCCAGGATTGAAGCGATTCGAAGCTCATGCTTAGTATTGTATATTTACTTTGATTTGTATATAATTAAGTGTATTTGTTTTAATCTTATATTTTAAGGATGACGAAATAAGGAAGGATCGTCACCTTGGCTTTTTTCCCCCGAAACCTTGTTAAATTTCAACTTATAATGACGATCATAAGAGTTACTTGGAGAAACCTAATTGATAAAATAAATATTTTGATTTGATTGTATTTTTCTGAGCGAGTAATGGTGCCAGAGTCCATTTCCTTATCCCTATTTACCGAAACAATGTAATTTTTAATGTAATTTTCAAAATTGACTTTGGTCTAGATTTTAAAAGTAGTGGTAGGGCACACTGCGTTTCGCAGTCATTTGGGCAACCCGTCTGGCGGCAGTAACCATCATACATCTTACAGAATACCACCGTAAAATAACAGCATATGTGCTGTTGTGTTTTGGTGAGTGAGTAAGGGATGCCAGAGCTCATTACCCCATCCCTCCCTTATCCCTTATCCTTAATCGTTCTATGGTCTACATAAAAAAATCGACTTTATGTTCCTCCCTTACAAATTACCAATTTCATACGTAAGGACCTAATAATATAAAAATTTACCCCTTAATACTGTTTTTAACGACCTATAAAGTAAACAAAAAAAAAGAAATATGGCCAACATACTATTTATAAAATATTTAACAAACAAAACGCAGCCACGACTAAGGTTATACATAAATGTACATTTTTACACTGTTTGTAATTTGATCTCTATCTATAATGATTGTAGCGAGTCCGGTGTTCGATAACCAGCTTGATCGATGATTTTAAGATATCAATAACAGATAACGATGCTTATCTACGGGAGAGATTTATAAATGTTATGTTTGTGTGATATTAAGTACGTTCGTTTTGGAATTCCACTCTCTTATAAATTAAATAATAGGATTATTCTATTTGGAGAGAATCCTTTTTAAAAATTATAAATTATCTAGGTCATAAACTAATATTTAAACCTTACCATTATCTATCCAGTGTATCTTGCCTACATCTACCTATAGGTTTATCTTTTATAAGTATCTGTATAAATATTACATTGTGTAAACCATAATAGGTAATAAGTATACTATAATCGAATTTTTAATTATTAGATGGACTAAAATGACAGCTGAAATCGGCCTTTTATTTTTTTAATGTTGCAAGCATGGAGCGTAGTGTTGTAGTATGACTCATTTATAACCGAGTTCGATCATTATGGTCAAGTTGTAAGTATCGATCACGTTATAGAAGAGAACAAAATACTGGAACTCAGCCGCCTTATTAATGGACTAAAATGACAGCTAGCAACAACTAAAAAACTTATTTAAATAATAAGTTCAACTAACAAACTTATTATACTCGATTACTCAAGATACAACACTATTTTTACATTACAATAAAATGGTAACCCACCAAATGTCATTTTAGTTCATCTAATTAATCTAATTAAATCCGACTATACCTATATCAAACTCAAAACCTTGTGTGGTACTCAACCTTTCAGTGATGAGGGGTCATTTGATTTTTTCTCTAGCTATTGACAACACGTATTTAGTATAAATACACAATGAGCAAATCAATTATTGAAGATTTCTGACTAAGAGTGTGTAGAAAACTAAGACTTTACTAAGTAAGAGGATTTTGCGTAGTCTCTAATAATTCATTGATTGATTTATTTGATTTCGTCTGCTATTTTTTTTTCAGTGTTTTAAGTAAAAATTAACTTCAAATTACACAGTCGGCTTGATCAACTAAATTGAGCTTATAGTTTCCCTTATATATATTTATATATTTTTTGTAAATAAATGCTTTCATATTCCACATTACACTTTGCTTCGTTTAAATTAAAATATATGTATATTTATTAATCAATTGTAAAAGTTATATACATTTTTATTGTTTCATCACGTGTCCAAATAATTTCAGCTTTCTTTCAATTCAGTTCTTGTAAATAGCACTTCCATTATTGCCTTTCTCATTCGGCGTAAAACTTCAACATTTTCCTTTGCACCTATGATTATGTTAAATTTATTTATTCACACTATAGATGATAATGTTAACCAATCGTAGTCTTGTATTTCTCTTTTTTTATATATTTTTGTTAAATATTGCGTGATGCAACAATCATGAGCAAGTTACGGAATCAATGGATTTCCGTTCGAACAGAACGTTTATTGTAAATAATCATGCGATCCCAATTAAAATATTGCGTCCGGTGTCGATCGCGAAAATAGATAACCGTTAAATTTATTTACCGTCCGATTGATAAAGAGTTTGATTATATCGCTTGTGGGCGGATTTATGGGTACATGTGTCGCGCACCAAACGTGGGATGAAGATGTTTGGTGACGTTTTGCTTTTTTCGTGAATAGAAGGCAGGCGAGTTGACTTTGGCAACTGTCGTCTAGGAACATTAATTGCATGCATTGCCATAGCATTGAATAAATGCCTCTCATCAACTACAAGTAAAGTGTTTATTAATTACTTTTCAACCGACGAAAACGAAAAAACAAAAACGGAGGAGGTTCTCAATTCGACGCGTACCTATATTCTTTTTTTTATGTATGATCACGCATAACTTTTGACAGGGTGGTTCGATTTTGATAATTCTTTTTTTATTTGAAAGGGTGCACCATTTTAATTTAGAAAAAAAAAAATCCAAAATAAAACTTTTTCACAAAAAATAAAACCGCCAAAAAAACTGAAAAGCGCGGCAGTTTTTCCGGCGGTTTTATTTTTTGTTAAGTAACGCTAATTGACGAGCAAATGTTACGAGTATCTTGTGCCAATTTCATTGAAATTTCCCTTGAGTAGATAATGCTGCTTGAAGATGGTGAAACTCGGATATTGGTGACTTTAAATAACGGTTAGTCTATTTGACACTTTATTCGGAGATGAAAGAGGCCCTAAGAGACGGAGATTAGTATCCCATACTCACACATTGAAAAAGCACGTAATTATTTCTCACATGTCTTTCGTAGAACTAATTTAAAAAATATATCAGCATTTAGCATTGTTAAGGTTCATGAGAATTAGAACTTAGGTATACCAGTTGTCTTAGACTTTACATAGGGAATTATTTTGCTATAACACAATTCCTATCTTACGCGCCAGTAAAGAAACCCGATATGAAGTACATATTCCTGTCTGATTCCTGTCCGCAAAGGACAAAACTATTGCAGATAATACTCGTATAATAAAGTGTTCGCGTTTTTTTCTTAAAGGTTTTATTATAGGTCTGCTCTCTGCACAACTTCAACGAACATAGATAAAAGTGCTAGACTCAGGTGACCTTTGCTTCCGAATCGAATATTTTGAAAAATATTTTTTCAAAAAAAAATCAAAGTCAAAATATTTATTTATCAATTAGTTTCCTACAAGAACAGGGTTTTTATTTTTTAAATCAGTTTTAGTTACAACCATCACATTGTCTTAATTTCTAATTTATTTTAAACTGTGTTGCTGATCCGTCGAACTTCGTGCCGCCATTTAAAATATTCACTAGAAAGCTCGAAAGTTTAATAATTGCATCAAAACTAACCTGGTGAAGTGCTAAGGAAAGGAAGGTGGTTTTGAAGAATCGATTGTACACGAACGATAAAAGGATCGATAGGTATCGAATTAACAACGCGGAATAAGGCTGGTGGGCTACGAGACGTGAGAAGCAGTTTATCTCGCGCGCACATCCCGTCCGCCATAACTCATTGATAAAGCACGAATATTAGTTGAAAACGAAATCTGATGCCGATCCAATGATACCGCGCCCGTAGCGACATCTAGCCAAGTCTATTACTTTGCGAACGTTCTTTTTTTAAATTACTACTATGCCATTGTTAACTATGATTCAAATGGAAAGTGATATGTTTTATTTTATTAACCGACTTTCAAAAAAAAGGAGGTTTCGACCGTATATATGTTTTTTTTTATGTGTGTTCGCGGATAACTTCGTCGTTTATGTACCAAAGTAGTATATTATAAATTGAAGTTTCTGCCCGGCATGTATGAATCTATCTGTTTTTCCCCAAATATAATTTGCAGAAGAAAAATTGCATCCGTGCAAAAACTGAAGTGGATTGCTGGTTTTATTAAAAAAAATTCCTTTTTTTTATTTTTGTGGCGATATATCTCATTAAAAGTGAAGTGTTTAAATTTTAATTCCCATGTCAATATCATGAAAACATTCCGCGTTCTAATTTAGATAATATTTGTTCTCGATTAAATGAAACAAACATTACATCGATAATCGGTGTGAGATATGAGGCAGCATGCGCTCATCACGCGGTATCTGTCTCTCTCTTTCTCTCACCGGGCCCATATCTCTTATCTCTCTCGTTACGAATTTAAAAAAAATAAAATAATAACCGATAATGATATCGCTCCGTCCGTATCACACAGCATCCGCCAGTGTATCGCGACAGATAACTAGGCATCTGCTATGTGTCGATTTGAATTACAATCGTTCTACTTATATCCATATTATATACCTAAAAATATTATAATTTAAATATAATTAAAATCACTGATTATTTAAACGACAATGAAGCCTGGATTTAAGCGATTCGGAGCTCATACTATGTTTAGTATGAGTAGTAGTATTGTATATAATTTTTTTGATTTTGTTTAGAATTGATTGAATATAAATATATTGAATATATTATTATTTTAAAGATGACAAAAAGAATGGTATGTGTAACATGAGTTTCTTACTTGTCATCATCTTGCCTTTTTTTCCGAAACCCATTTAAATTTATAATGACGATTTAAATTTATAAGAGTTTCTTGGAGTTGATAAATAAATATTTTGATTTTGAAAATAATTTTTTGAATTCTTCTTTATTTTGGTTTATAATTAGTTTCTTCTTTGAGGTTGGGTATTACTTCTTTGAGAAGAATATAATAGTTATATTCTTCTATGTCTTCATGACTGTGCATGCCTTTCGCAAATTAAATTTAGAGGTAGATGAACTACCGTTAAATTTAATTTAATCAAAAATATAAGATTATTCAGATTACTTATTTAAACACCTTATGTATAAGTAACCTCATTACGTGACTTAGCTTGAATTCTGAATGTTGCAAGTTCCGAGTGAGAAATAATGATTTTACAGATAAATTACGAAAAATATGGAACACCTGCAGTTAATAAACATAACATTTATCAGAATCGAATTCTTCGAAATTGGTACTGTTCGACGATCTTTTGTTTTAAACATTCTTTAAGTAAACAAGCATTTTTTTATCTTTTCTTTATTGTACCTCAATGTTACTGTGGATGTCCGAAATTGGTGAATATTAAGATTAACCGGTTTATTTCGACAATAATCATCAGTTTTGAAGATGAAAGTCCCCAATAATTTATTTAATATTCACTTATGAATGTTAACATACGTCTAAAAATATATATAAAATTCACTTCAAGGTATAAAAATGTACGATCACCATGAAATTTGGAACGTACATAATATATGTATTTTTTCACGGAAAAGATAATTTTAAAGCAAGCAACACCGCGGCCCAGAACTAGTTAAATATGAATAAAATGTACATTTATTCATATTAAAAGAGTCTATTATAAAACATATAAATTATTATAACATATAACATATATATTATTCATATTAAACATTATACAGAAATGTACATTAATTTAAAAGCAATACGTGAACTCTTATTTACTAATATGTGGTTTTTTGTTGTGACTGATAACATTTGAACTAAGATAACATTTGGTGCTGATAATCTGATTAATTATAAGTTTTACGTAGTTTAGTTAGATATACTAGTGTACACTAAGAATTCTACTCATATTGTAAATGCGAAAGTTTCTGAGGATATTTGTTCATCTTTCAAGCGAAACTAGGTAAGAATTTTGATGAAATTGTAGGTCAGGCTATGATCGATGTAAGCTATTGCTTTTGCTCTCGACTTCATCTGTATGTATGGCTTTAATTTATAGAAATTAAAGGCTCTGTTTTATTCTGATGTATAAGCTATATTACTGTAAACTTTGGCACTTTTGGCACAAAACTTAGTCAGCATCTTCAACGGTTGGGTATTATGCACTTGATTGGTAATTTAACCATAACATATATAAACATTTAAAAGTATATCAACCTAAATTACTTTTGGCTAAACTAAATGTAGTTTTAATATTCGTTTGTTTAAAATCGTAAATATGCTATTAGTACTTTTTAGATCACTATAAAATTTTGCATACACATTGTCACAGACGTATATACTTAGGGTACACTGTAGAATACTTTCACCCTTACGAAATTTCCAAGTTATCATCAGACGTATACAGGACACATGATAGCCTACTTTTTTCTTTTTCAACACGAACGAAGTCGCAGGCACCAGCTAGTCTAAAAATAAAATGTTCACCACCTTATTTTAATACGAAAATTTCATATCACGTGTTTGTGCGCGATGTACTCCTAAACTACTGAACCTATTTTGATAAAATTTCGTAAAAGATAGGATATATTAAATTGCATCCCAGACGAAGCCGGGAGCGGTTCACTAGTTTAAATAATATAAACAACAAATGTTTTATAAACATAACAAATCTCGCAACGCCCAGAGAAAAAGGAAGCTAGTAGAGATTGTATATACCTATAGGTAATGAAAAGTGTCGATATAAGTATTTCTTTTTTGTTGCGATACTTACATTTATTTGTAAAGCGATCGATAAAAATGTAATAGGTATTAATGTTGAATTGTAATCGTGTACGTAACGATAAGTTTACATACAAACACAGAATAAGTTCGCGGTACCGTGCCTTATCGTGTGGTACACTATCAGAGGAGACAAAGCAACGGTGATGTAAGTCAGTGTTGCATTGACTTGCGTTATCGTCCGCCGTTATGTTATCTCTAAAAATGTATTAGTTATTAGCTACTTTTCTGTTGGAACCCGGTTTTCACTTATCACTTAAACTTATGCTAGCAAAGTCAAAGTAGCAAATATAAGTAAATAAATCGACAAAAATAAACACACCAATTTATGGCCCCCAAAGCGAAACATTTGCTAATTATTAAAAGTGTAGGTGTTGTATGTATGTATGTTCCTCCATAACTCTTAAACGAATTAACTGATTTTCACGAAACTTGGTAGATAAACATTTGGACGTACAAGACACAGGATAAGCTACTTTTTCGTCTTCAACGCGGACGAAGTCGCGGGCGCCAGCTAGTTTATAAAACATAGATAAAACGCTTGAACTTGGTTCTCTGCTGAATTGTCAAACGCTTATTGACTTCAATAGTAGGATTTGATTACTCGCCAATGCATAATTTAATTAGTCCTGTTTAACTTAACAGTTAAGTAACATAAGTGATCAACATAAGTCTATCATAAGTGATAAGTTTTATCTACAGTCTACCAATCTGAATGTTGACCCGTTTTTATAATGTATGTTATACTAAGTAACTATATATACTTGAATCGTCAGATATCTATGACATTATTATTTAATATTTATTTAGATTTGAATTTATTATATACCTAAACTAACTGGTGCCTGCGACTTCGTCCGCGTTGAAAAAGAGAAAAATAGCATATCCTGTGTCCTGTACGTCTAAATGTTTATCTACCAAGTTTCATGAAAATCTGTGAGTTATGGAGGAAGAGGAACATACAATACACATACACATACACATACACATACACATACACATACACATACACATACACATACACATACACATACACATACACATACACATACACATACACATACAATACTTACACTTACAGTCTTACTTTGATTTATACTTTTTTTAAGTACATGAAATGATATTTTAAATTTGGAATTTAAATGATTTGAATGTGATTTTATATACAAAAGCTAGTTTTAATTAAAAAAATAACGTAATAAGTATTGAGATGAGGATTTATTTGTACGCGACTTCGTCCACGTTAAATAATGAAAAATATTATAGTTAATAGTTTTACCAAGTGTTGGATTTTTATTTTTTAGTAATCCCTCGATTTTCTGAATCAATGTATATGTGAAATTTTATAATGATCGTTGAGTAGTTAAGGCGTGAAAAAGTAACAGACGTCACAGATAGACGTTGTTACTTTCACATACCTATTTATAATATTAATAAGTATGGTTTGTATACACTGAAACTTTGGCAGTTAAACTGCATTTTAACTTGTACAAGTTAATTTTCACATACATCTATTTTATACATAGATAAGTAAACTACTTTTGTACAATTCCCTGGCACTAAACAAAGCACATTAACATCTTTTATCAGCACTGAATGAATTTTAAATGGAGATTCATTTCTTTATCTTATCTGGCAGCCGGAGTCCATTAAGGGAGCTATCGGCAATGTTATCAACGTGTTTATCGGGCGCAGATGAGAGCATAATATGACGACCAAATCGGTCGACACGTTAAAGTATATGATCTTGTGACGCGATCGTTCTAATTGGTATACTTAATTTGTATTTAATTATACTTAGATCGATACAATATGTATTTTGATAGCCAATGGAAAATACCCACTCACGTTTGGTTGTCTGTCGCCATAGTTTAAATTCGTTTCGGCTCTGATTATTATTTTTTTGATCGAATTCGCCAGTATTTACAATATACTTATTGATAAACTCGTCATATTTTTTCCTCGTGAACCCCCCAATGCTTAGATAGTATATATGACAAATAAGTATTCAAAGTATAGAAATACGGTACCAAAACGCATATACATGTACATTGAGCTTCTTTCGGGGTTTCTACTCAGGATCGTCATCTTTTTTTTTTAAATTTACCAGGCTTTTTTCCGAAACCCTGGTAAATTTAAATTTATAATGACGATCATAGAGGCCTATTTTCTTGGACCAGTCAGTCAGTAAAGTTTACGTTCAGTGATTTCTTTCCAATGTTACGTAGATGTTGTTTAGAGGGCGATGTTAAAATGCACAACTTGACAGCTCACAAAGACATTCCAAGTTTATCGTTGATGTTTTCCACTGGACTCCAATTATTAACAGTCATAAATCCACGTGAAATTCCCGGATACGGCCGGATGTGCACATTAATGCGCGTTCCCATTGTCACACGATTCGTCACAGTCACACAACCGAGTTACAAAAATTTTCAACATTGAAATAGGACAGATATGAGTGACAATTAAAAATCTTTTTACAAGTAAATTGTAGGTTATACATAAAATAATTATATAGTTCTATTAAACAAACATGACAAGCTATATATTGTATAGCTGGTGCTCGCGACTTCGTCCGCGTTGAAAAGTACACGTGGAGCGGACCGCTAAAAATATCTCCAAGCAGTTGTCATGTTTGTCGCTTCACCTGATTCTGGATAGATGGCGCTGTCAAGTGTATCCGGGACCAAGCCGCTAGTATTTATTTTATTTTAGATTTTCCGTAAGAATGAAGCATTTTCCCGCGGTAAAAACGGATAATGTCTGATTCTAATGTTAAAAGAATTTTTCAAATCAGTCCAGTATTTTCGGAGCCTATTCAATACGAACAAACAATCAAATTTTTCCTCTTTATAATATTAGTATAGAAGTATAGATTAATAAATAAAAATAGTTCATGTAATGACTTCATGTTTGTGTTAGGACGTGTAACTTTCTTAGTGAACATTTATTTGAATATTATAACACTAATTAGAACGTCTATAGTAGTTTTCTTTTTTCTCGATATTTTAATTTCCAATATTACTTAAGTAGAGTCATATTGTTTTTAATAATTAATAAAATAATAATAAGAGTTAGCCTTTCATCTATTATTTTTAGCATAGAATTTTGAGCATACCTGAAAATTGTTTACAGTCATCATCAATCAATACTAATAATAAATCTGTAAGTGTTGGTCATGGAGTAAGTCATTTTGTTTTCAGAGATATCGTGTTTATAGACTCTATACATGATACTGAAACTAAATTGACCAGTTTTAGAATTTTTCTCTGTATGTATACTTACTGTATGTATGTTGCTCCATAGCTCTTAAACGAATTAACTGATTTTGAAGAAACTTTTTAGATAAACATTTAGACGTACAGAACACAGGATAGGCTACTTTTTTTTTCAACGCGGACGAAGTAGCGGGCTCCAGGTTAGTTTAAAATAAAATTAATTCATTGTAATTTATCATAAGCAAGGTTTTAATCGTTCTATTACTGTAACTTATCAATACTAATAAATAAATCTGTAGGGGTCGGTCATGGAGTAATTTACTTTGTTTTCAGAAATATCGTGTATATAGGCTTTATACATGATACTGAAACTAAATTGACAATTTTTAGAATTTTTGCTGTATGTATGTAGGTAAGTATGATGGTAGATAAACATTTAGAAGTACGGGACACGTGATAGGTTACTTTTTATCTTTTTTAATGCGGACGAAGTCGCGGGTAACAGCTAGTTTTTAAATAAAACTCTTTTGTGTATCTCTATGTAAAATAACTCCGGTATATTTTATTTCAAGTAGGTATGTATGTCGGAAGAGACCGTGAGAGAATGGAAACAGTCAGCTCACCTCAACTTTCTGATTTTATCGTGACTCCTATTAACCGACGCGATTAAACAATGGCTCCGTAATCGAAAAAAATAATTTGGTTAATTTGTCCGAGCGTACGCCCCAAGTGATGGCTCACCAATTCGTCTACCAGATTAGAGATGCTTCTAGGGTTGCCATGAAATTCTATTTACACAAAAATTTTGTTTTAAAAATTTACAATACAATTTAAAAAGTTCCCTATACAAGAAAATTTCTTCTTCTTTCTTCTTTGTTGTCTACACTCTTGACAGAGTGGTCGTGGTCATCAATTCAGGTGTTGGTGGCAAGCTTAACAACACGCCGCCACTCCTCCCTGATGGCCGCCTTTCTTGTACATTCTTGCAGATTTAAATTTTCTTGTACACTGCAAGAATGTACAAGAAAATTTACGCCCTCGAATAAAAGTGTCGCTTGTTTCACCAGAAAGTATATTTCCATAGTTTAAATTATATATACATTACTGATAAGTATCATAAGTAAGTCATATGTAAGTATATAAATGACAAAAATGCAGTAATACTACGTGAAAGTGAGGAAGAATTAGTAAGATTCTACGTTTTCGTAATTTCACCATCCATTCCTAAATTCCTTTTAATTAATCCTACTCAGGATTGTGTTAAAAGGTGACGGTAGCCATCTACCATCAAGTGGACCGTTAGCCTTCTGAAGAAAAAAAGTCTCCACGATATACCAAGCATTGTGTTGTATGAAGGAAGAATGGCTCTTCCCAGTTATGGCCAATTTTTTGACAACCCTACGTGAGACGATTATTAACTGCACCGTCTTCGTAATTAGTACTATTTGTTTTTGGCGCGTTATCATTGCGTTACATCGAAGTTTTCGGCTGAACAATAGGGAGACTCCGAAAACTGGTAGTTTGGAAGGGTTGCGTGATTTGTGGGCGCGATTCTTTTTAATTGCGCACTTTGTCGGAGCCGATTAAGAAGCGATTTTGAGACGTGGATTTATATATTTAATTATTCCTTAACTGGTGACGCAATCTTTGAAGAGCTTTCAAGATTCAAGAAGAGCTTTTGAGAAAATTCATTCTGCATCGTTCATATAGTAGATGACGCATGTCGATTGTCGCATGTCGTTCCGAACTGTTTTACCCCTAAACAAATTATCAATACAAACAAGTTTCTAAGTTACCTACTAAGTTATTAAAGAAGTTTTCAGTTCAAAAAACCTTTATCTTCAGTTTATCCATCTCCAGATTGAGAAACTCAATTTATGTATATGCCCCTGTACTCAAAATAAATTTACGGTTTAAAATGTTTATTGTAATGACTTTAAAATGTGATGTTTAAGTTTATTGTGCTGAGAATTATTATTGTAATTCAATACGAAATCATTTATTGTTGTTGTACGTGGTAGGTTGGGTTATTCAGTGGCGTCGTTCTGAGTATGAGTTCGTGGGTGGCCTTTGCACTGCTCTGTGTATTCAGCGTACGTAAAATAACGCGATCGGATCTCGCTTTTGATTTTTAGTTTGATAATCAAACTGATGTGTAAGATGATCTGTGTTTTAGTGCATACATTTATTTTTAGTACTTCTATCTATAATACACAGTCAATTGGATTGCATTCGGTACACTATGTAAAACCATATACAGGGTGGTTGATAACTGAACTCGTACCACGGTTAACAAACGATGAAGACGGGACAGGAGCAGATCGCTGGTATTACATTAAAAAAAATTACTTATTAAAATTAATGAGTGAAGAATTTTAGTGAATACTTCTATCAAAAGTTCTTAAGTGAAATCGGGTTTTACAAATCTAAATACATTGAATCTCGACCTGTGTTGCACTTAAATGAAGTTGGATTATACGAATTTATTGGTATAACATCTCTTTTGATATACCTACATGAATAGCTGTTGTCCGAGGAACGATGTTCGCTGTAACCTAATCACCTGTCCCATCTTGTTGCACACCATTGTTCTTTCTCATCCTTAGACCAGCCGATATTCCAAAACAAACTCTAACAGGCAACCGTTAAAGTTGATTTTTGTACAAAAAAACCCAATCCGTCCCCGACCTACGGCCTCGCGATCCATTTCATCTCGTCCAAGCATAAACTACAAAACAGGCGTCAATTGTTAACAACCTCTCGATTCTCGTGAATCGATACCAATCGATTCTGTCGTTTATTTTCTCGCACTAGAGTCTCGATTGTTTTATTCGTTGCTTTAAGCGTTTAGTTAGATCATACGTTTGTCAAATAACATTGGACACTCGTTCGAATTTATTCTCTAAATGTCATTACATTGAGATGAATTTTGAGGTTACAATTTTGACAGCGGTAGTCAGTATCGATTCTATCTATTAGGAATGACGGATGCCTAATGTCAGATTGTGTTCTGTGCCGCATTGCCTTCCGAATAGGATTCGTTTTTGTATGGTGGATAACTTTTTTCTGTTGCTGTTTAAGGACTGTGTCCGTTTGTTTTGACAGCCAGTGTACAGGCGTTACGGGTGACTACGATTACGCGATTGTGTCGAACGTTTTAGATTTAAAGATAAATTTTGTGATATAGGGTTTTGAAGAATGACAAATAACCAGAAATATAATTTATAGTACCTACCTACTGATGTTTACATATTAAAGATTTTAGACACTAGTTTTTTTATTATTATTAAAGATGGGTTTGGTTTTGGCCAGCATCTAGCTTTGCCGCTCTACAAGATGAATCCGATGATGGAGCGAACTCACCCAGAAAATGCCTATTCACTTGAAATTACTAGTTATTGGGGGAAAGTCAAAAAGTCTAGCTTTAGTTCCGCCTTCACTAAAGCCATTTCTACAGTGAGCATATAAATACTAGAGAAATAAAGTCTTACAAACGATTCTCAGAAATGCGTAACCACTTGACAGTTCAAAAGACGTAGCTTTGAAACCGATACATTATGCCAAAGTAAACTATATTTGTCTCGTTTCATGCACTCATTAATGCTACTTAATTAGTTAACTTTAATTAATTAATTAACTTTAACGGACGCGTCACGCTTCCTAAATGTAAAGCAGGCAACTGACGTCAGATATGCCTGCAGGCATCTTCGAAGTGTCAACGCGTCGCTGCCGTAAACTGCTAATCTAGTAACATATAATATCATTGCATTTCTATATCAAGGTGGATATTGGATGTTTTGACCTTTAATTTAGATTTTTATTTTAGTCTAATTTAGTAATTTAAAAATACTAAATTGAATATTAAAATCTAAATTAGACTAACATTTGGTAGCCTTTGTCTCAGGAGAAAACTGTTGCTCGTAACACCTCAAAGCTGTATGTCCCAACAGTTTAACATTTTACATTGTTTTGTTGTTGTGTTGTAGTGTGTGTATGTATGTATGTTTGTTTTTTGTAGACCTCCGTTAATGGTCCGATGTGTAGATTAGATAAAAACACTGCACAATGTTTTAGTTTAATTGTATGTTTTTGTATTGTATCGTTTTAATATTAACTTTCCTGTAGATTAGATACATGTTAAATATCCATTTAAAAATAGCTTCTCCAATATTATTTTTATTATTTTTTTCGTCGTCAATCGTTCGTTTTGTCAATTTTCCTTTATTAATAAAAATGAAAATCCAATGAAAATGAAAAACAGATCCAATTTAAAATAATTCGTTAATGTTCAAGAAAGATGAAACATATGAAGAAGAGAGAGATCTTACGAGTACCTTTTCTTATGAAGAGAACATTTCTAAAAATTGGACATCCGTTCGAAACATTTTTATTTTAAATGGTTATTTTGCAGTAAATGAACAATTTGATATTCACCATTAATGTATGGACGGAGAATGGAGAGGGTTTTTGAAAGTAAATCCAAATGCACAAAACCGGCACAGTCCTCCTTATAAAGACGCCAAAGTACCGGTGAACGAAACAAACCTCGCGATTGTATCGGGCATATGAAATGAGCGAACCAAGTACAAAACAATAGTGATACGTGGGCGGGGAGATACGGAACGTTCTCCTATCTAGTTTGGAGTTGGCCGGTAACATGTCTGATGGTTACGGTCATGATGGCTGTAGCCGATTACGAATTCTTAAAACGTGTCTCAAAATCTATATCGCATTCGAATTTGTTCATTCGTATCATTGCCACTAATAGTGAACCGCACCCGGCTTCGTACATTTTATATAGGTACTAGCTGGTGCCTAAAAAATAGCCTAATATCCTGTGTCTCGTACGTCTAAATGTTTATCTACCAAGTTTCACGAAAATCAGAATTCGTTTAAGAGTTATGGAGGAACATAAATACATACACTTACAGATTTATTATTATTGGTATTGATGTACACAAATCGGTTTTATAAAATAATTAAGAATATTTTCTTGACATGGAAAATTATTTTCTTTTTGAACATTATTAGACACTGTGAGAAACTTTTCTAATTGGCGAGTTTCATCATGGATATAATTAATACATTGGACATTGTTTTATGATAAATATGTGATATGTTATAGGTGAAGATGATATGATGTTTATGATAACTAAGATATCAATTTTACAATCATAGAGGTAAAAGCCAGCTCTAACGTCTACAGTGATGTCGTTTATTTTAATTTATTTTAACGGACTACTAATTGATGGTAGGTGGCTACCGTCACCTATAACACAAGCAACATAAGTGCTACAAGTGCGCTGCCTACCATAGAAGGATTAAGGATAAGGAATAAGGAATAAGGGGGTAATGGGCTCTGGCATCCCTTACTCACTCACCGAAACACAACAGTACATATGCTGTTATTTCACGGTGGTATTCTTTAAGGTAGTGGTTACTGCCGCCAGATGGGCTGCCCAAATGACTGCGAAACGCAGTGTGCCCTATCATTACTATTGCTCTTTCAATAAGTGAAAACCATATTAAAATCCGTTGGGTGGTTTAGAAGAAATCAGCGGATTTATATACGGAAGCATTTTTTTTAATATTTATAGATATAGAACATACAAATTTTTATATCTTTTATGCGTACCTACCGCAGCTATAAAATTGCCATAATATGTACGTAAATATCATTTATTTTAAAAATAAAATAAGCAGATTTTCCGGTTAAATTTCCAATAGATATCCATATTAATTAATTGAATATAATTTCAATATAATAATATACTGGTTAAGTCCCTACCAGTTCGCAATAATAATATTTAAATAGTTACTAAAATATTCCAATTAAAATGCAGTATTATTTTGTCTTGTCAAATTTATAAACTCTCGTTTTCAGCACCTAGTGCTGTAAATTTAAAATCTAAAATTAAAAAAAAAAATTCTTCATTTCTTAGTTACACATATTTTCGTGCTCAATACAATTAAAATAATATTAATTTTTACACTTTCCGTTTCATAAAATTTTTATCTACATGTTTCTTTAGTTAATTGTTCTACTTTTTCTTTTTTGTTTCCCTATCTGTCATGAGTTGTGTACATTTTAATTATTTTTTTAAAATTCGGAGCTTTCAATAGCACAACGCTGAGGCAGTTTTTTGTGTCTTTTTGTGCGTGAATAAAATTTTTCCTTTCTTTCTATTTGGATTTTTATTATCACTGGATTCAATATAATGAATTACAATTCGGCTGACACGTGTACGTATGTGTATACTATAAACATATCTATAGGTATATTCTTTTTTTTATTTATTTATGTGTCTCGGCATTCTTAGAGGCTGTGTGGACATAAAATCCTTTTGCCTAAAAAAGCATCCATAAAACTATGTTCACTATTTGAATAACATTATCTGCGTATCGACCACTCTATCAGACAGCTATTTAATAGCGTGATTTTATCTATAAAAATGTGACATTATGACAGGTAACAATTACCGCGTACGGACATTAGTCAAGCGGCGAAAATGAAAGTGGACCTTATTGTTGACGCAATAAAGTCCATTTACGTAAACTTTGAACGCATGGTTAGGATTGCCACAACGTAAAATTTACTATGACATCCGGCGCGAGAGCAACCGTAAATGTCGATTATTTGATAATTTTCAAAGATTTGAATCAGTTTTCGACGTCACCGGTTTAAAGAGCATATGATTGTTATTGTGTATGGCATTGTGGTGCAAATGATAAATGCCATAATATACCAACTGTTTAGGTTCAGATAATTTAATGCTAAAACGGAATTTATTCATTGTAGTGTGAGTTTAGAATCCACATTTTCATAAAATTTGACACTTTAAAATTTTTATTTTATATTTTTTGTGTAATTTTATTTTCTTAAATGTTAAATGGCTACCGTCGGCTATTAATAAAAGCATGTGCTGCTGCTAAGTAAAATAAAATATCAGGGATTAGTAGAATATTTGTATTTGTAATAAATAAATTCAAAAAACTATTTCACCAACATTATCAGCGAGTAATATATTTTATAAAGTAACGCGGACAAAGTCGCGTGCAAAAGCTAGTGTAATGATTATTATTTTTATCGACACCTTATACTATAAATATATATTATTTTATGTGTATGTAATTACAAAAATATATATTTTTTGATATTATTTTTAATAAAGTGGGATCGTTTTTCCACTAACTGTTGAAGGCTTTGGTCGTTCCCATATATCCTTACATAGAAACATATAGTAGAAAATGTAATAATTAATTTTGGTGCGTACACAATCGACGAGCTAAAATTTAGCTTTAATTTTATTTGCAATCATCAAAGGCCAACAGAAACTGGTCTGTGCGAGGTCTGACTTATGTGATTGCTTGTTTAACACCTAGCTCCTTCGATCGATCAATTTGCTATTAGCCAGTGATTTATAGCGCGGTGAAAGGTCGTGCCGGCGATACTAACTTTCAGCATTGGTTGGGTTATAATTAATTTCTGCTTCCATTTAATGTCGTGATGTTTTGTTTATAATAATACTTTGTATATGTTTTATCTGTTATTAAATTCTCTTTTATGTCTGATGATAGTTGGGATGGCAGCTCGTCTATTAACACAAGTAACATGTACATTTGTACAAGCACTATAAGCCACAGGCTCTGAAAGTGTGCTGCCGAACTTAACAGGATTAAGGATAAAGTAGGTTACAAAGGAATAGAGAACTGCAACAACAAACAGCAAAACAGTGTAACAAAACAAGTTACTGCCTTCCTCTTTCTCCCATCGGACATCCTCATCACTCATCTTGTCAAAATCCCTCTTTTTCGAACCAAACGCTTTCATAATTCGCACAGCCAAGGTTTGAAACTTCCTTGTGACGTCCTTTCCGAGCTCATATCACCCAAATCTTTTTAAAGTTTGAGTGAATAGGCATCTTCTGGGTGAGCTCGCTCCATCTGGCCAAGTGCAAATCCATCTATAATAAAAAAAAATTTGAATGGAACTTTTAAGTAAAAAGTTATATGCAAAGAGCAAGCGGATCGCCAGTTGTCTTGAGAATCAATGTGGATTTCATAAAAGTGGTCTCGCACGCATTTGCAAGTGTTGGAATTTCCGAACGCGCACAAAATAAGCAATAAGACAATTACCTGTTGGCAAATGTTCGAGATATGCTCGCGTACAATCGGCCCTCGGCCCACAATCTCGGCATCGGTAATTTGGTAATAAAATGAAAACACGCTCGCCTCTTATCTATAATCCGCTCTATATAAATATCCGCACAATATAAACATTTAAACATCGCGTCTTGAAGCCAGAACGACGTATGTGCTACGATGCGAAACATCGATGCGTTGCATTCGAACAATCGGAACCTAATTGAAGCTCGCCCAAGGATTAATATTCCGCGTGGCTCCAAAGCTGGGTGCTTCCACGGTCTCTGTTCGTACAGATTTCGCGTAGCTGGCAAATTTAATTTTCTTTAATAAGCCTCCAATTGGATTTGCAATCGAAAATGAGTTCAGTGCTGTGCGTGTTTCGGTCGACATTGGAACGGTCGTGGCCGGCGTGTTGGAAGGCATGTATCTAGATAGTGAGCATGTTTCATCGGGCGAGATGCGTGCTACGATAGCGGCCACGCCCATGCTTTTTTCGTGGCCTCCTCTAAGTAACAATGGGATGATCTGCTGACTAAATAACGAGTGAGATACATCAGTTGGGAACATCGTCGACGCGGGAACAAGTGCCCTGTTTTATGTTTGTACCCTTGACAAGCGAGCTAACTTATCTCGCGCTTAGGGCCTCGCGGGCCTCAACAATTTAAAGGAAGTCTTGTCTTGGGGAATGTTCGTAGTCAAGTCAAATAGTTCATATGTATCGAGCCTTTTTGACTTCATACCCATCTTTGATTTTTTTAGATTAAGTATTTTAGATATTTAGCCCGCAAATTAGTTCGTGTATGTGTAATTCTGTAGACAAACATTACCTATAACAGGAATTGACCAAAATCAATTCAGTTGTTTTTGCGTGCATACATCGGATACATCCTCACAATCTTTCGCATTTATATGTGCCCCCATGTTGAGGTACCAATTAACTATGTCATTTATAACCCTTATGACGTCTTAATTGGCGACGGCAGCCACATACCATCAGCCTGTTACTACTTACTTGTTTCATTTTGCTTAGATAATGCTGTACAATTTTTTCCTTTGTAAACTTACCATACTTTTAATTGTAACTTGTATGTAACTGATTGGATTCGAAATATTATTTGAATGATGATATTTAGTTTTTTTAGATTATTTAGATATTTAGATTATTGTACAATTCTCTAGATTATTGCTTGGATTAATGAAATAATAGCAATGATGGATTACTATGATACAATTTAAATATTTTTTACATTTAAATTATACTTACATAGATTAGGTATTGGATGACAATCAAATTTTGAATATACTTTGCGAGATCATTAAATTTGATCCCACAGTCAAACTGTAATTGTACATTACTTTTTAAAAATTTTTGTTTGTTTAATATATAAATAAAAATATAATTCTATAATTATATTTTATTTAATTTAATTATTTTCGAAGCAATGCTTATGAAACTAACTTGGTTACTATTAACCAAGTTAGTTTCATAAGCATTGCTTCGCAGCTTTTGAGCCTGTAGCTCGGTTTAATAAGCGTTAGCTGTCATTTAGTTAAAAAAAAAGATTTACGATTCCATAAAACGTTTGACGAATCATTTTCCGCCACATTACAATGTTCGTTTATTCCTTTATTGACCTTTTTAATTGTAGCAGCCATGTAAATTAGCATATTTTCCTGTTTGTTATCGCATCACAAACTTGTTTGTGGACGAAGCAAATAATTAGGTGTTTCAACTGATATTACTTTATGTGTGGCTCTAACTATTACATTATTTTATATTAACGACTGCGTATATATAAAATAAAATCTCGACCCTCGCGTTTCATGTTATAGCTTGGCTTATGTTACATTTAGGAATAGCATTGACAACGTTCTTTCTGACGAGTTAAATTCATTCTGCTTGTAAATTTGATTGAACTCTTTCTGGTATGAACAAACAGTGTTAGGAGATGTTGGCTAACATTTTTGGCACTAGCTAGTACTATGACAGACGATAATAGATCAATCTTAAACAAGTTATGCGTACAAATTTTCTAATAAAAAGTATTAAAAGAGGGATTTAACTCTGTATCACTCGTGTATGTTCCCCTGTATATTGTGTATGTTCCCCTGTATATTGTGTATGTTCCCCTGTATTCTGTGGGCATTCTATACTGTTTTTGATTGGCAAATGAATGTTTAATCTACTATAAAATATTATTTAGTCCTTTAGTGTCTTAAGACCCTATAATTCTCAACAAGACACTATGAGGCGAGGCATTGAAGTCTAGTACCGTATGTTAGTTATGGGGCGGGGCGAAACCACTCCTTCCTTGTACAGAGCCATGCTTGTTTGACGCTCAAAACTGGTTACGCCAGTTACAAGATGAAATTATTAGCTCACAAGCACTACAGGTTTATGATTTTTGGTGTGTTTTTTTTCTTTTACCAGTCATTTCTACATTATGCCTTTGCAATGAATGCTTTAAGTAAGTAAGTAGTTACTTACGATGCCTTGACGTTCCTCACTATAGGTGGTGGTAGGTAGGTTACTATAGGTAGGTGCTATTTTTTGTGTATGTATTTTTCATAGCAAATAAAATTTTTTCTAACCTAATTTATTTAATAGTAGGTAAGTACCTATAATCGTCATTTAACAATATAATTAGTAGAAATAATTTAGTAATTTTGAATTATTACAAATCTAAGTTGTTATATTACAATAAAAATCCCAATTTCCCTATCTCTTCCTGTATAATCCCTGTCTTTTGATCCTACTATGGTCTCTATGGTCGACAGCACACCTTTTTTTTTTTTTTTTTTTTATCGAGGAGAAATCCTTTTATTGATTCCCTACCGCTGGCTAGGCGGCAGGGATATGTGGGGGTCGACCAGCAGAACTGGCCCCTACCCACTAAAACTCCCCGGTGTCTCCTTGCCCTTAGAGTGGGGGGTGGACGGGCTCTGCCGAGGCAACTGCTCCGACCCACCCTCCTCGGGCGGCCTAGCCATTGCTGGCTAGGCTGACGCCAACGGGGGGATTACCCGAAGACACCCGAGCAATCCCCAGACGGAGGAGACCCGTGCAGGCACACACAGCCAGCCAGCCGTGTGCGCAGGTCCCCGAGGGCATTTGAAGACGGGCTGATACCCGCCTTCTCCTGCCCAGCCATCTGCCAGGATGTTAAAAGGGAGGACTCAATGGACACCAACAGTGTCCATTGGCTCCCCCCCGCCGCTCCTCTGAGCAGGGGACCAGGGGCCACCCCCCCAGGCCTCCCTGTTCCCCTGAACTCCATCAAAACACCCCGTCGAAAGCTGACGAGAACATGCATGGAGGGCTACACGTCCCGCCCCAGCCGCCGGGGTGTGCTCCGCCGAGGTGTGCTCCGCTGCGAGCTCCGCTGAGCGGAGCCCGCTCGGAGCACACGGGTGTGGGCCTTGTTGGTCCCCAATAATCCGATGGGACAAGCAAAGGTCGGTGGTTCTGTCCACCACCGGCCCCTGCGACCCTTCGGATCAAGGGTAAGCCCCCCCACCACGACAAGGTCATGGCCCACCTAGGGGGGGGGGGGGGGGGGGAAGGTCGACAGCACACCTACCGTACATAAGCCACATATAAGCCTGCTGTCGCTCTTAACATAAAAATAAACAAAACAAGATTAGTTAGAGAGCACACTAATAAAAATAAAACACAATTGTTACAAAGTTTGACTTAATCTGTGCTTTAAAGGTCGCCTTTAAGTTCATCAGCAACTATAACTTTATTTGTAACTTTATTGTATTAAATGACAGAATTGGCAAGACGGCACTTCAAATTTGATTTTTTTTATTATCTATCAACCCAATCTGTTCCGTCAGTCAAATAATGACTGGACGGCTTTTTATAATTATAACCTTTTTTACACAATTTCTGTTTTATAGTCTTAAGGCCAGGATATTCGACCTGATGACGCCTGGAAGGCGCTGAAGTGAGGCGCGCATGCTGCCTTGTATATATTAAGCTATAAGAAAAAGAAAAAACATTTATAAAAAAAAGTAACCGTTGAATATTCTTCTTAATTTTGTACCGATTTTTGTATGTAAATTTTCAAACATAAAATGTAATATTCTTAAAGTAAAACCAAAAAAATAATCAAAAACTTCCTTTCTTCGTGATTTTTTTTGATCGAGTAAAGTTACAAATATTGTATTTTGAACCGTTAAATATTCAAGAACGTTTATGAAACCATAACATATATTTTTAACAGATTAAAATAAAGAATATTTCAGTGTTTAAAACTGAATCAAAAAACAAGTAATTTGGGATATGCTGGCCTTAAATTTGTATAGCTTGCATATTAGCGGTTTTGAATTAAAAATAATAATTTTGAATATCTTATGGCGAACGGCGACGAAAGAAGCTTTTATAATATAATCCCCAGTTTAATATTTGACCGTGTTTCAATTTGGGTTCACCAATGAAGTGTTCGATTAGTAGTACAAACAAATTATAAAGTGACGCGCCGTCGGCAGCGAGACGCGGCGAGCTAAAGAGACGCGTTATTAAGAAATAAATTGGGCGGGGAACGCTAGGGTTGTCACTCATCGCATTAGTTTAGTTTTGCATTGCTGTGTCAGGGCACACAAAATATTGTGTGAAAGACAACAGCACTTATGATGTTAAGCATTGTGTTAATGTTATTACTTATGTTGTCATTTCCTTGACATCATGCCTTGTTGTCATGTAGCCAAGAGTCCTTAAGCTATAATTATATCATGTGATAGATGTGTTTTAATAGTTTATGACGTTTCACTTTACTAAATATTAATATATTTTTATAATTTCTTTAATGCAGACAACTGTTACTCTTTGACTTCTTGAAAAAAGAGGCTTTAAAAATTTATATTTTAAAAAATAAATTATTAATTTTAATTCATTTTATAACATTTATAACACGAAAATGTCTATAAACAGTGATAATAGGTATTTTAAAAAATTGACAACCCTGCGAATAAAGTGAGCATGCGGTGGCGCCCTCCCGGCCCGCGGCAACGCATATAAATTACAGATTTACACATAATCTTTCATTTTTCACAATCGGTTAACGTTGTTGGCGATTGACGGCGAATAATCAGCTTATGACTTTTTAATGGCGTTCCTTATTAGCTTAAGAAATAAGGGCTACATTCCATTAACGAGGCGACAATAAAGAAACTCGTTCCTAAGAGTGTGCCTAATAACATGTTTTGCGAAACCATTAAATAATAATTACAAGTGTTGAATGATTTATTATTAATATAATATCTGCACGTAACCAAAACGAAATAGGTACACACATGGCAAATTTTCTCAATTATTTCAAAAGCTTAAAGAGGCAATTCAGAAAACTATATGATAACAAAATCGGGGGATATAATTTGTTTTACCTACATATCTATCATCTATATTCAAAATTTAATTAACACGATAGTGATAGCGATAGTGTATAATTGAAAGATCGAAGATTTTTTTGCATATTCGAATGCGTTGGATACCTATTATTTGGGCTATGGGACCACTTTGATTCTCAGATTATATTTCGCATCATACTTTTCCTACTTTAGAGGAATACCAAAGCATTATTAATGTTTATCTAGCAGTTAAAAAACTAATATATGAGAAAAGCTATATAAATTATACTTAAAGAATTAATATAAGTCAGTTTAGATTATGGCGACAAAAATGCCAAGCAATAATCTTAATCACAAATTTTGTCATAATTGTACATATAATTGTACATTTTTTTCTAGTCATCTTATTTGACTGTTTAAAATTCCCGATGACGATTCTCGTGCGATTTGTAAACATGGCGTTGGTTCCGGCGAGGCCGCGGCGGAAATTTGAGTCCCCCATCTTTTAGAGGGGAGAATTGGGCAATACACACCCTCAAAACAAAACAACAACTTCAGATATAGAGACGACGTTGATCCTAATATTAACATTTCAGACATGTTTACGAATATAGTTCATAGTTACCAATATAATATATATCTCCCAAGCAACACAGAATGGCTGAATATTCTTTGCCGTTATCAGCCGTTATCCAAGCAATTTGGGCACAAAATAAATTGCTTTAAGCTGTATAGTAGCAACATAATAGCTGAATAGTAGCTGAATTAGCAACAAGAAGCCCATAATAGCCCATAGTGTTATAATAGCCCAAAAATCATTCAATACAGCATTTGCCTATCAGCTCTAATGCCCTTATAACAAAGCTTTAAACTGAATAATTTGTGAATTTCATACTATTATCTGGCTTATGTGTTGCCTGGGCTATCTCTCTCTCTCCCTCTCTATGTGCCTCTTCAGTCCTGAAGGTTAGCTTTCAATTTCCTGAACTAGACCCTGTCGAGAGCCAACTGGGATAGCTGTTCGACCGATGCAATCCGGATATTTCTGAGCCACGACTTTCTCCTTCGCCCAGCATGTCCTCATACCCATCATAATTAATTGGAGCAGACATCTTTAGTGCCTGAGCACGTGGCCAAAATATCTTGCCTTGTTTGATGGTTTTCATCATCTTTCGGGGCATTTTGACGCGTTGTCTATAGTTACAGTATAGTCTTGCCATCCTCGCTTCCTTCATTATCGTCCCATTAGGAGATTTGTAACATCCCTGATGTTACTGGGGCTCTTAGACAATGATTAGCTACTCACCATCAAGCAGACTGACATAAATAATTTAAAAAAAAAACTTTGGATTTGCGATTGCAAACACGAATGTGTAAGTGTAAAGCAGTTTCTTAAATTACCCAAAAAAAAGTCATATTTATTCTTTTGCTTCCCCGTGAAAATGGCTGCGGCTTAGAAATGTACAATTAAGTTAATTGAAAAAAATCCTACGCCAAAAACGTAATATTTCATAGCTAAATACCACCGCAGTTCTTGTTAATGTATTTTTCTACATTGGATTAAGGAAAACGACTGGCAATTAAAAATAGATTTTAGGTTAAGTGCTCTTGACTTTTTTTAAACAACTTTTCCCGACTTAGTTTCAGTCTTTTTCAACTGTGGAATGAATTTTTTTTTAAAGTTTTCGACCTTTGTCGACCTATACGTAAAAAATAATTAAAATAATTCTGTTTGCAATATTAAGTAAGATTAATAAAAGGTAAGTGAATATAAATATTCAACTAATAATAATATAATTCTTGAATTTTTTTACAGGTAAGTGGCTAAAATTCTGACAAGTGTTCTTTTCGGAGGAAAGAGGTAAAATAAATATTATATTAATAAAAATCTTAATACAAGACGTTTAAAGAATGAATCAGAGCTATAAAAAATAAACTTACCTATATATTTCCTTTACCTTGCTTATGAATAAAGATATTGTGTGTATTTGTTAGAAAACATCCAAATTTTTTGTTGTCAAAAAATGCTAAATAGTGTCTAAAATAAACTATTTAGTTTTTTGTAAACACCAAAATGTAAACTAGAACATGTTACAAGAACTTTGACAAATTTCTTAACCTAATTAATTAATTAATTAACCTAATTAATTAATTTAAGTTGTTAAACTATTGCTATTAGACTTCAAAGAATCTTATAGTAAAACACATTAATTAATTTATTTATTAAAATAAAACATATTTAGTCATTAAAAAAATTGGCAAATAAAAAATGAGAATTAATGAAAATAACATCATGAACTTTATTTATTTTTGCGAAACTTTTCACCTGTAAATATTTTTTGTAATCACCTCTTTTTTTAATATAAAATAATTTGTGCGTGTCACACGATTGGAGTTTACTCCTTACGAACGATTATAAAATTTTAAATTATCACAATACACAATACAATAACTTCAAAAGGACGCATTCGTGTAACAATTTTGATTTTACTTACATAAATTTTCATACCACTGGCTTATATATATGCAAATTGATTCACTCCAAAAACTTTTATGAAATTAAAATCTCAATTACATTATTAAATATAATCTAAATAATAAGTTTTGTTTGTTTGTTCTCGAGAACGAATCAATAAATCCCCGAGCGCTTTGCGCCACTCGGAAGAGCTAACTTTTTAATCTGTCCACACAATTCAAATGCCACACATTAACAGGGGAGAGACGGGAGTTTAAACAATGCTTAAGCTCAGTTTAGTCCGGGTTTAAATACGCAAAGTGGGCTATCTCGTCCCATTCTCCCCTTTGTGTGAATCACATACGACACGCGGCGGTGAGAACTTTCAAGCGCAAACCTCTTTTTTGCAACAGAAATACGTAGTTTCCCATTGATTTACTTCATTGATATTACAATCATAAGTAGTGTTATGGTGAATCCTTGTACTAGTAATGTAATCAAATATAATTTTGATGGGAACTAATTCATACATAGATTCTGAATAAAAAATATCAAATAAGTTTCTTTGATCGATCATCATGAAATTTTACACAGACGTTGTCAGGGATACAAGAAATGACGAAGGGTACATTTCATACAAAAAAGTACTGTTTCCAAGGGATCAACTAAAAATACATAAAAGTGGTGGCGCTACTGTCGTCACACCAATACACATATTAGTCGTTATATTACTCGTATGATCTTTATTAAGTTTTTGCATTTTTTATTTATTAACGCGGACAAAGTCGCGGGCATCAGCTAGTAATCTATAATTACAATAGGTGAATATCTATAATACCTACACCACTAAAGAAAAAACTGTCATATATATAAAAATTAATAATAAGAACACGTATATTTATAATTCAATAGTTATAGTGTTACAACCATTTATATGTTTATAGATTAGTGTGAATAAATAAATATTATTAATATTATAGTTTTCCAATTTATCCAAATAATAATTTTAAAGTAAGTTAAAACAAAATCAAAAACCCAAAGCCAATAATAAAAATCGCTTTGATTTAACTGCTTAAAGATTTAAGATTTTAGGTGGAGATTATCTGTATAAGTCAATATTTGGGTGGTTATTTTAGGATCTAGAAATATTGTTAAGCACTTTATTTATTTATTTTAACTATTATTTTATTAATTAGTTATTTTTAACTACGAATAAATTGAGTTGGCGTGATTGGTCCTTTATTTGTAATCATAAAATTGAACATGAGTTGCCGATAATGATGTATCTTGACATTAAGTTGTATGAAACAAAATCTACCTGTCATGCCTTACCATCTATTTGAAGGGCGGCCGAGCGTTGTCGCCGCCCGCCCAAGCTTCGCGTCACGGAAATTAAGAGACGCACGCGACACGAATACTTATAGCATTGTAAATATACTTCATACAATACTAGCAGTGCTATGCTGTTTCGCTCGCCAAAACTGGACAGAACAAAAACTTTTTTTATACATTACCACTTATAGAATTATTGCTTCAAAGGTTTCGGATATTTTAGTATCAATTTCCATTATTACATATTTATAGATTATATGACATTTGTGTCTATGCCTTCGTTAGTGTTTTGTGATGAATGGGGATCAAGAGATTTTTTAAAAAGGAATTTAAACATTTTTTATATTAAAGAAATACTTAAAACCTAAAGTAAGTCTGATTTTAATCTTAACCCCATTGAATATTAGGTAATATTTTCATACTTCTACATTCTATAGCTTCTTCACAATTCTTCACAATGTTATTTTCATCATCTATCTCAATCGCTACTTTAATAAATATAATGTATATTATATATTTAAACCAGATCAGGCACGATACGTAATACATGTATCATTTGCTTATATTATAATAGTATCCCCTTAAAATTAGCCGAGTTCTAGCTCAGTACATAGTGAAATACCTAACATCTCAGGCAATTTTGTAATTTTCTACGATAGGGCCATTAATAAAGATAGCATTAAGCGCTGCAATGTTAGTACAGATCGCGCGGCGAGAGTTTGGCTTTGACCGTTATTGCGCAGAAATCAGAAATTGGGTATCAACGGGCAATTAGCGGGGTGCGGGGCGGGTGTGTAGGCGCACGCGGTGCTCTGATTGGCGCTCCAGTCGTTCCCTGCCTCTCGCATCGATACGACGTACCGCGTTGTACAATCACGTTCACAAGTGAATTGCTATTTTCGTTAATTGTTTATTGTTGTCGATTGTTATTATTTGTTGAGTTTGTTTGTTTAAGTTTGTCAGTTAAGTTTTTTTTGTTAAATATTAAAAATATACCACTGTACATGAATTTTGACCCACTCAAATATCCAACCTGGTACATAAAAAAGGAAAAGTATTGTGTGCGTGACAGTACCCATGCGCAGTAATCCCCTCCACCCGAAGGTCAAAGCCAAACTCTCGCCGCGCGATCTGTAGCGAGTACTTATTTGTCAAGTATCGGCGAGAAAAAAAATCTGCATGACTGCATGGTGACCTTTAGTTGAAGAATATGTTTTAATGTTGTGTGTCTGATATTTTAATTAATTAATTTTTATATTAACTCGCATTACCTACTCTAGAACAAGCCCCACGTAGTAACTGTGGAACATTAAAAGGAACCTACTTATAATCTTGATAGCGTTAAGAGGACGGACGGTCGATGGGAATCAGTTTGAAATTGTTAAAAGAAATGGTCGCAGCAAGCGTCGATTGTGTCTGTTGTGTGTCTGATATTTTAAATAATTAATATTTATATTAACTCGTATTACTTACTCTAGAACAAGCCCCACGTAGTAACTGTGGAACATTAAAAGGAACCTACTTATAATCTTGATAGCGTTAAGAGGACGGTCGGTCGATGGGAATCAGTTTGAAGTTGTTACAAGAAATGGTTGCAGCAAGCGTCGATTGTGTCTGTTGTGTGTCTGATATTTTAAATAATTAATTTTTATATTAACTCGTATTACCTACTCTAGAACAAGCCCCACGTAGTAACTGTGGAACATTAAAAGGAACCTACTTATAATCTTGATAGCGTTAAGAGGACGGTCGGTCGATGGGAATCAGTTTGAAATTGTTAAAAGAAATGGTCGCAGCAAGCGTCGATTGTGTCTGTTGTGTGTCTGATATTTTAAATAATTAATTTTTATATTAACTCGTATTACTTACTCTAGAACAAGCCCCACGTAGTAACTGTGGAACATTAAAAGGAACCTACTTATAATCTTGATAGCGTTAAGAGGACGGTCGGTCGATGGGAATCAGTTTGAAGTTGTTACAAGAAATGGTTGCAGCAAGCGTCGATTGTGTCTGTTGTGTGTCTGATATTTTAAATAATTAATTTTTATATTAACTCGTATTACCTACTCTAGAACAAGCCCCACGTAGTAACTGTGGAACATTAAAAGGAACCTACTTATAATCTTGATAGCGTTAAGAGGACGGTCGGTCGATGGGAATCAGTTTGAAGTTGTTACAAGAAATGGTTGCAGCAAGCGTCGATTGTGTCTGTTGTGTGTCTGATATTTTAAATAATTAATTTTTATATTAACTCGTATTACTTACTCTAGAACAAGCCCCACGTAGTAACTGTGGAACATTAAAAGGAACCTACTTATAATCTTGATAGCGTTAAGAGGACGGTCGGTCGATGGGAATCAGTTTGAAGTTGTTACAAGAAATGGTTGCAGCAAGCGTCGATTGTGTCTGTTGTGTGTCTGATATTTTAAATAATTAATTTTTATATTAACTCGTATTACCTACTCTAGAACAAGCCCCACGTAGTAACTGTGGAACATTAAAAGGAACCTACTTATAATCTTGATAGCGTTAAGAGGACGGTCGGTCGATGGGAATCAGTTTGAAGTTGTTACAAGAAATGGTTGCAGCAAGCGTCGATTGTGTCTGTTGTGTGTCTGATATTTTAAATAATTAATTTTTATATTAACTCGTATTACCTACTCTAGAACAAGCCCCACGTAGTAACTGTGGAACATTAAAAGGAACCTACTTATAATCTTGATAGCGTTAAGAGGACGGTCGGTCGATGGGAATCAGTTTGAAGTTGTTACAAGAAATGGTTGCAGCAAGCGTCGATTGTGGCGAAGCGGTGTCGTCGCTGCGATAACGTTGCGATCACGCTGGTCTATCGCTCGTGTCACATTGTACCATATCGAGACGTGCACTTTCGCTCGATACGCAGGGTTGCCAATAAAAAAATGCATTTCACGTATTTTTTTTTCCTCTAAATATTTTACAAGGAAAGGACTTCTCTAGGAAAAAATTGTAAAAAAAGTGCCTCATATAGGTAAAAATATATATAAATATATCCTCAAATTCTTTAGATTAATATGACCGAGTTTTTAACAGGGTGCCAATCAAAAAGTGCCCGCAAATATATTTAATTATAATAATGCTAATTAATTTTCAAAAAAAAATTCGTTAACTTATTTGGTAAATAAAATAACATTTCTGACCTTGACTTATTAATCAGTGCAGGAATCATTAAGCCGTTTTCGAAATATTTTTCAATATAAGTCAAATTCTTCTTTTGTTCTAACTTTTATTGTGGGGTTTCTATTATTTCAATTTGTTCTTCACATGTTTAAGTATAACATATATTTTTTCAAACCTTGCGTTGACACTTTCTTGTAATTTTTTTAAACAATGCAAAATTTTTAGGACTGGCTTTTGTTTACACCTTAATATATTTTATTATTAGATATTTTTGATAACTCTGAACAGTAATGAATTATTGTCGAGTTTCGCTCAACCCTATGAGCGCTCAGTCGCCGATGCAACTTACACCCGATAGTGCATTGTCCCCGATAAACTTGTTATTTGTTGATAAAGAGAAAGTCCTTATCGTTTCTGTTCTTATTTGTAAATATTGACCGTTAATTGGTTTGACACGAGAAGACGAGGTGACACCTCATCTGGTCTACTAATCAGTACTGTTATGCTATCAGGATCTCCAAAGCATATGCGTCCTACTTGTATGCTTGTGCTCGTAACCACCATATTATAATAATATATAGTCAGCCTTGCTCTATTATAAAAAAGCTAATTGATCCATTGAAATGTTACATTTTTTAGGGGCACCTTGCGTTTGTCAGAGGACGCAATTTTATTTTTTAGATATGAAAGGGGGGTTGGTGTAAAGTTAAATCCAAATTTGTGGGGTTGCAACCCTTGCACGGCCGCCATCTTGGAAAAAAGAGTTAAATGGTTTTTACGGTTTATCTGCCAAACTATAGGTCTCACAAAAAAAAAAATTAACATTTTTTATTGCAAATAAAATTATCTACAACTTTTGTCCAGTAACTTTTAGTCGTAGAACCATAAATAAAAAAGTTATAAGCGAAAATCCATAAAAATAAAAAATTCTATTTGTCGATATAACTTTTTTTCTAATCATTTTACAAAAAAATGACATGAGACCATTTTTATATATGGTGTTTTAAGGAACAATTTTCATTATTAAAATTTTTAAATTTATTCATTAGTTACGGTTTATAAATCAAAAAGCTTGATTTAATAAAATAAATAAAAAATAAAAATAACAATTGAATTCAAATGATATTAAAACCTTCAATCTAAGAGTAAGTAATCTTAGTTACCTATATAATTTAGTTTCTTCTACTTTGCTACACAAAAAAAATTGCTAAAGAAAGTCTAGCTACGCCCGACCGGGCGAGATAAATTCGCGCGATTTGTCTATTAACTCATCTAAACTTTCTATACAGTTAAAGGCGTCAGAGAAATAAGATGATTAAATTTATTAAAATTAAAAAATAAAAGTGTAGATAAAAACATATACTTACAGCTGCCATGTTGATTGCTAAAGACAAAGTCTAACAGATAACATACATGTTTTAATATAGTTACCTATTTTCCATTTTTATCAACTACGCCGGTATAGTGTAGCAATGATTGTGAACTTCTATAAAGCAAGAGATATATCTATAAATGTATATTAATAGATGAATTATGTTTAATTATTGTGTTTACCCTACGATAAGTAGTCTATCGGAAAAAATTTATTTATGCCCCAATCAGTTATCACGCCATTCGAGAGTGATAACGGGAACATAATATTAAAGAAAGTATTACTTTAAGAATTTATATTGACACGTTATGAAATAAAAAGAAGACCCTTAGAAGACTCACACGATGAGATAAACTCACACCTTCTCCATTAAATGTATACTTTATCGATTCTGTCCTTATACCTTAACCATTATAACAACTGTGGTCATAAGGTATGTACTTACAAACCTTATGGCGTCGGAGCTTTTTTTTTTTAGAGATGTTGCACGCGACTTCGTCCGCGTAACTTTAAAAAATATAATACATACGTGTCTGTGAAACCATGGAAATACACATATAAAATTTCAACCCAACCGGTCAAGCGTTATATGTGAAAAAAGATAAGTACGGAAGGATAATTCTTCCACCCGTTGTCCTATTACCCGTTTTTCCGTAGGAATGAAGCATTTTCCCGCGGTAAAAAGTAGCCTATGTTCATCGGGGATAATGTCGGCTTCTAATGGTAAAAGAATTTTTCAAATCGGTCCAGTAGTTTCGGAGCCTATTCTATACAAACAAACAATGAAATCTTGCCTCTTTATAATATTAGTATACATTATTTTCAATATGTTTGTGTAGCGTCAAAGTTGTGTACAAAAGCATAGACTTTAATCAAAAATTAAAATCGCATCTTAAAGTGTTGAACATTGTAATCGTGAGGACGTTTGGAGGTCGTTATGAGTTTTAAATTTTTAATATCACAATCCTCGATCAGTTAAGGTGGAGGGGTGTAATAGCGTATAAATCAGTTGGTATCAATGTTACTGTACCTTTGTCAATAGCTTTGAGGTAGGCCCTCCGGTAGCATAGAGTGGACACGCTTATTGTTGAAATTTTGAAATGTGTTCAACTTATTTCTTTTGACATTGGTTCCTTTCAATTTTCAATGGGCACTAAAAAAGTCAGAAAGAACACTAAGCGAAAACAAAGTAATATCGCAGATGAGCAATGCGATGCGATATAAGAATAGCCGAAGGCCATCCTGTATTAATTTACAATAATAAAAAAATACTAAAATAATGTACCAAATCTTGTCTGCATCTATACTATAAAACTGAAGAGTTTGTTTGTTTGGTTGTACGCGCTAATCTCAGGAACTACTGGTTCGAATTGAAAAATTCTTTTTGTTTTGGATAGTCCATTTATAGAGAACGCGGACGAAGTCACGGGCACCAGCTAGTACAATATAAAATTATGCAGTTAGGATTTTTTATCTTATTTCTAAAATTATTCAATAAATATCTATCGTAAGTGAATGGTTTTTGGCATATATATTTTACTAATTCGAATAAAACAGTTTAAAAAATTATGGTAATGTCCATACAATTGTTTCCGCCGTTTAAAGTCCATTATCGTAAGTTGGAAGATGGTGCGGATAGGGGCCCATAATTTGCAATAAATATAGGGGGCGAGGTGTCGGCACACTGCTCTTTTGTTCTACAGCTCGTTGACGTGTCAAACCATTACATTCGATATTAATTAATCTATACAATACATATAGACAAGTTTTTTTTCATTTGAACAACGATCGATAATATACTCTTAAGGGTTTTCTGGTTTTAAGGGAAGGTATTCTTACATAATAACTTTATCAACAACCGTCTTGACTTGAATTCTCAGACATAAAAGTAAGTGAATCAATTATTTAAAAGTACTTATTCAAAACATAAGTAATTTAAGATTACTAAAAACTTTTTACGCGTTTATTTAACATTTTTAGCCTTCGGGCTACTTATCATCTCATATAAATAATATAAAAATATCAAACCTCTGATTTCAAGTGTGAATACTTTGGATCGTGACCAGCATGCAATGTTTATGTCAAGGTAAACTGTACCATCAAGTATAAATATCCAATTACGTAGGAGTTAACATTTACGATCGTACATCGAAATATTCGATAATCGCCTACATTTTCGTCCCAGTTCGTATATCGACGAAGTTCATTTCATAGTATGTACATAATATTGAGACAAGTAAAATTCAATAAAGTAGTTTCCAATATTGGTCGTAGTAACAAAAATACTGCTTCGGTACGCTTGAGGCTGCTTCGGCATGCTTAAGGACGCTTCGGCATCCCTAAGGGCGTTGCAGCATGCCAAGGCATATAGTTACCGACAGTGGCGAAGGATCCTTTTCCTTGCCGATGCTGATAATTGACTCTAAGTTGACCTCACATCTATTATCTCTGTTATTTATTTATACTAAAAAGATAAACAAACTATGTACCTGTCTCTGATAGATAGTTTGTTAATAAAAAAATGTATACAACATTAAAATTGATGTATATTGTATGCTCTTTGTACCGCCCCGGTTTGTAGTGTTTAAACACACGCAAAACGGGCCCCTCATGTGTTTTGGTATTAAGTTCGTGCTCTATCTGACGGTCAGCGGGCACGTTAAGATTACTAAGTTGCGCTAAGTGCACACCTATAACTTACCTTTACACGGTACAGTCGACCAAATAAAATATTCTGATTATATAATATAGTTTGGTAGAAGTCCCAGAACTTTTTTACGTAAGTTTTCTGCAAATCACTGCGACTTTGTCTGTGTAATTGTGTTCTCTATAATCTATAAATATTATAAAAAAAAGTTACTGGCCGCCTCTGTCTATTTTTTCGCTAACTTCTTTTAAACCACAAAACGGATTTTGATATGATTTTCTCGTATGAATATAACGAAAAATGTTGTTAGGTATTATAATGTGCAGAAATAAATTTTATAATTATATATTGTCGTTTTTACCTTGTAGAATATCGTTATACTTACCCAAATGATTTGAAGTTCTGATACTTTTTCTGCATAAATTTCGTGATAATCGGTTAAAAAAAGTAGTTAGGGCGTTATAGCGTAACAAACGAATAAACTCGCTGAAAATATTAGTTATTTTTTTAAATATAGGTATTATTGTAAAGGCTGAAACAGACTATTAACAGGACGCTGCTATTAGCTAGACGCTTACTGAAATATACTACATATATACGTGCGTAGTGAAGCCTCACCTTTAAAATCGTCTAAAAAGTCCAGCGATTCTGTAGAATGATCTTGCTCACCTGTACATCAATTGTATCACGAGTTAGTGCGTGCTCGATGTCGAGTGGAGACTGTATCGCTCGGGTTAATGGTGCGAGAAACACTGATAAGCCACTGTCTCCCCCCACCCCCCTCCTCTCACCGACCGCCACACCCCGCGCCCCTCTCGTAGCAGAGCTCTTCGCACCCTGTACACGGTAGAGGTAAACAAGCAGTAGTGCATCTCACTGGAAACAGTTGGACAATGTGAGATCATTTAGATTAGTACAGTAAGTTATCAACAAATCGAAAATTAGGCTATAAATAATTCTTAAATCTCCGAAAGAACTTACTTTATTGATTACCATAAAATTTTGCTTACATTTTGTTACAAGGTATGTAATCAAGGTTTCGAACTGTTTTCGAAGGATCATCTAAAAAATGAAAACCCGATAATAATACATAATTTATATGAACACTAAGTTTGAACAATGTTTCAGCGCCTAAGAAAAAATAACCCGTCTTAAAAGAAAACAGGCGAACGCTAAACATAAATTTGGGAGACAACATGTATGTAATATTAAAATCGTTGTTTGTCTGTGTGTTTGTGTACAATAATCTCAGAAACGGTATACCAGATTAAAATGCTATTTTCATTGATGAATTGTAGCATTAGTGTTTGTTTCGTTCCAATCGTTTTGTAAACATAAAAATTTACTTGCTATTTCGTGTACCACGCGTATGAAGTCGCGGAAACAGCTAGTATGAAATAAAAATATTTTTTATTGCATTCGACCAAATTTGAGTCCGTAATGAAGAAAGAGTAGTAATCCTTTTTATCAAATTTACATAATAATTTACTATAATATATTTTATACAGGTTGTAACAATAAAACAAAAAGGACTGTTTTAAAATACCAGAATCTCTATACATTCTTTACTGTTATTTAACTTTACTGTGATTCGAAATCGGCGGAGGGGACGTATATCAGAAAGTTAGAGATCTCCGATCGGGGTAATTGTGTGGTAATAGATAACAGAGCTGTATAAACTTACTATTTGAACGAATTTTAGTATTTGATTCCTGTTGTCATATTAAAAGACTTACATAATTTGTATTTTTAATTTAAAATGACCCGAATTAAGTTATAGTTTATTGGTAAGATTTAATTTAAGGGCCGATCCCCTTACTGTAGTGAGATAAGAATTTTTTATTTTTTATATTTTATTATTTTTGAAACTATTTAACTAGGTATTTGATTTTATTTCATGTCTAACACAACTATAAAAATATTTTTTTAAATTACTTAAAAATTTAATTTTAAATACTTGATTAAAATATTCAATTAATAAAAAACGAGAATTACTTAACATTATATGCGTAAGGGCACAAAACATGAAGGCTTATACTTATTATATTGTGTGTCGCTTACGACTTTTAATATTGTGTAAGGTATTAGTGCACGTTCATCCCATCAGTCAACGATATCTGGTATATCTGCAATACATTCTATCACATTTTCATAAGAGATTCATTTAGCGCCGCAGCGTCCCGCATCCCGTTCTTTTGCCACCCCCTCCCGCGTGTACTGTGTATGTTTCCATTAATATAAATTAAACATTCCCAAGTATACACTGTGTCATGTTAAGGCGAAAAAATAAATCATATTACATAAAACTAGTAATAACAGTTAAACCTCAGTGGTTTTTAGTGTTATCATTTTACATGTATTATAATTATTAGCCTTAAAATTGTTAAAATTATTAATAAAGAATAAAATAATAATGTTCTGTTAAAGTTAAGCAAAGACATTTAAAATAATAATTTACCATTTGCTACACTACTACGTGTTATATACTAAAGTTATATAACATGCTACTCAATTTAATGTATAATGTATAATTAATTTAAAGTAATTTAATAGTTGTAGTTTAATACTTATAAGTAATTAGATGCTGTGTAACTGTTAATATTGTTGTTTGTATCTAATTTATAGTAAAAATATCCAATCAAGAAATCGTTCAATTTAATTCATACATACCAAAATATATACCAAAAATCTTTAATTTCTATACTGATAACATGTAATCGATATACATTATAACCAACTTAGATTTTAGAATAGATGTTTTCCTTATATTGAGGCGGTATTAAAAACAAGTAATATTTTTATCATGGCATGACGTGACGCATTGACGCATCGTATGTTTATGGATCCACGCACGTCTGAAAGGGCGGGCGGTGCGTCGTTGGGCGGCCAAAGATAGCACCTCACGCGCTTTTGTTCAGATCGCGTATCACGCGGTTACGGATCATCATAAATAATTTATCCTCTCTTTCCGAGGTGAGGAGATTTCGAAATGCTTTAGAAAAGAGAATTTTATTTTGTACTAGCTGGCGCCCGCGGCTTCGTTCGCATTGACAAAGAAAATAGCCTAACCTGTGTCCTGTACGTCTAAATGTTTATCTACCAAGTTTCAGGAAAAACAGTTAATTCGTTTAAGAGTTTAAGGAGGAACATACATACTATACATACAATATCTAGACTTACAGATTTATTATTTGTATTTATTAATATTTTTTTTAAAGTTCATTATAATACTTATAATACTTTTTTTTTATATCAAACACTTATCGATTCTCTTCTTAATATACAATAAAAACATATTCATTATTATTTTGTAATATACTTAATGGGATGGGGTTTGTTATTATTAAAAAAAAATGTTATTTTTTTTATATAAACATTAACAAGTTTTATAGATTCTCATACACAATATAAGAAAATATAAGAAAGAAATCAACCGCAAGTTTAAAAATCTATATATTAAAAAAATATATAAATAAATATTTTTAATGATTAACGTTCATTTCTTAATGAGATTAATAATACGAAAGTTTGTTACATGAATGCATGGACATTTGTTATTTTTTTCACGTAAAAATTAAGCCACTAATCTTGATCAAACTTTACAATAATACAGTTTATACGCTTATAAATCAGACTTATATAATATAAGTCAATATGCGTGTAAGTCAATATGCGTATGAGTCAATATGAGTATAAATCAATTTGCGTATAAGTCAATATGCGTGAAAGAAATAAGTCATTATGCGAGTAACCCGTTTAAACATCAGAATAAAGTCTGACAATAGTCAGACTCAGACCAATGAGTAATTTATCTCTGATGGTAATTTAAAAATAGAAAAAAAAATTACAATAACATTTTGTGTGCTATATGCATAACATATGGGTATCGGTTAGATCGGAGGAGAGTGAGGCCAGTAATATATATTGCGTGAGATTACCTGTGAAAAGGGCCTACAGATTGATCATGTGTGAAACGGACGTTATCTCTTCTTTTCAGATACCTGACATGGCCGCATTTTTCTAACCCCCGACTATCTTTACTCCTCTTACTGATAGATTGGTAATGTGCATATTTTTAAACATTATTTTGTAGGATTCCGTACCTCAAAAAATCAAAAGTAATAATGGTGAAACCCTTTAAAATAACTTCACTCATTTGTTTTTGCATAATTGAACATGGTATTTGTGCAAAATTAGACATTGTTTGATTATAGTTTTCAATATAAAATTAATATCTCTGTTTTGTTACATATATATGTATCATGTCTCTCTGTTTTTATTTTTTATTAGCGATCTCTTTATTTTTTCCTGGTTTTTTTTTTTTCAATTTTTCTCATAAGAACCTTCCTTGGACTTTTTTTCAATGAGTGTTGAAAAAAAAAATCGCTGAATAAAAATGATGTAGCCCTTCTCGATTTTTGCATTAGCGAGATTTTGATAACCGTGACAATGCAAGTGTAATCAGATGTTTAATGTGGATTAAAATATTCCCATCAGAGTATAAGTCTGGGCGAAGCCGTGGGTCTTGTCGCTTACTAATAGATGTTTCGTGTTTACAAAGTATTAAACATCCTCCTCAATTTTTACCTGTTTAAATTTAGTACCCCGGCTCAGTCAGCTACACGGCAGCTATTTGAGCGCCTTATCCCGCCTCACGCTCAATTGACTGCGAGCATCTTAATGAAAGACCACCAAACACGGCTTGCTCTTAAGATGCAGCCTCGTAACGGACGACTAAATTTATTTATTTACTACCAAGTTTCATGAAAATTAATTGATTCATTCAAGAGTTATGGAGGAACATACATACATACAATACCTTTTATTATTAGTATTGATAATGATTGACGATGATAGCATAAAAACTCAAAATTCAATATAGTCCTATAAAATAACGGATGGATTAGTTACTTATAGATTTTTTTTTAATTTGTCACACAATTAAATTGAAGGAGTAAAAAATACTACCAAATACCAACCCCTGCTTTAACCAAAGATGTACAATGTTATGTGATATATATGTTTAAATGCGATAGCAGTGTCTAGCTTCATAGTGTTCTGCGAAAATGACTGCGAGCTGCATTGTGTCCTGGCACTATTTTTTTACCAACTTCGAAAATTATATTTCCAAAGTTGAGAATTCAAAAATAAATTAAATATGAATGATATCATATTACATAAATAGTTTTATGGGTCGACATTGCATTGAATGCTATACATAGTTTTTGTTGCATTAATAAAATAAATATTGTCTTTACCAATGCTTATAAATATATTATAATTTTTATAAATATATTTCAAAAAATCAAATATTTATTTGTAAAAATAAGTTCAAATTTATTTAACTCTGCCGTTTTAACAAGTTTGTTTGTCACATGCAAATGTTTGGATTTTCTTAACATCAGCTACGATAATGATGCAATGACGTCATCGGATACTAAGTGGGTGCTACGAAATGCTACGACCGTAGACGTTGAAGTTCTACGAAATTTATGCATCAATTCTGTACTAAGCTTACCTTTATTAAGAAATAAAGGTAATTTTTTTATGTAACGAAGATCATTAAGCGCCTGTTTCACCAACGTCAAGTAAAGTGTTGATTGGTTACTTTTAGAAATTATTTTCTGTTTTATCGATTTATGCACTCGGTTTAGTGCATCCATCGATAGCCGATTTTTTATTATTATTTTCTATTCAATGTTTGGGACGTTCACCGTACAAACAAAGGTATACCAGCTCCATTATCCCCGGTTACCGGTGACTTTAAATGACAGTTACGTCAAGTAGGCCATACGTGACGTTTGTGAAACAGGCGCTTAGGATAACAATCTAACATACAAAAATAATTTCAAAAGGAAATTAAAATTTCAATACAGATGAAAACTTTGTATTTTATTGCATAAAGTTTATTCTTATAGTCACAGATAAAAGTTAAGGGTCGACGTTGTTACTTAAAAATATATGAAGTTTATTAAGATGCAAATAAAATGAAAATTATTATTTTATTCCTATTTTTTTTTTTTCATAAACAACTAGCGACCAACCCTCGGCCTCGCATGGATGCAATTTCGTTAATTTTATACAGAAAACCTCCTCGTTTATTGCTCTTTCCACTAGTGAAAACCGTATCAAAATCAGTCGAGAAAAATTAGCGGGAAAACAGACAGAAACCACATTATACAGATATATATATAATATCTGTAGAAATAGATAAATAAATAAATAAATAAAAAAAAAAACTTAATATTTATGTATCATATAAAATAGTTTTTTTAAAAGTAGATAACTTTCAAACTATGTGTAAGTATGTAAACATATCAAAGCTATGTTTGCATTTAACAAAACACATCGAAATTCATATCTCGTTATCAGACAAGGACAATCTTATAGGTGGGTAGGTAGGTAGGGTAGAGGGGGTGTTTACTTGAATAAGGCGAGGGAGTTTAGAGGACGCCTTGCAAGCGGAAGATAATACTTAAAAGTGAGACTGATATATCATACGTATTGCTGTTCATAAATTCATTGCTGCATCGACTTTTGTAACCATTGAAATCTATTGTTATATAAAACTCTGTTGGTTGAGTCTCTTTTCTATCCAACTGTTGAAAAAAATCGGAACTTTTTTTTTGAGGGTCTATCCTGAAAAAGTATATCCTCAATTCGACGCGTATATTTTTTTTTTATGTATGATCACGCATAACTTTTGAATTATAAAAAAGAATTATCAAAATCGGACTACCCAGTCCGATTTTGATAATTCTTTTTTTATTTGAAAGGGTGCACCCTCAAAGGGGTCCCATTTTAATTTGAAAAAAAAAATTCCAACCCTAAGGGTACGAAAACAGGGGATGATTGATTGTTCACTCACCGATTGTAGCGTATAACCACGCATAACTTTTTACAGAGTAGTCCGATTTTGATAATTCTTTTTTTAATGGACTGGGTATACCTCGAAGTTGGTCTTGTATAAATTTGAAAAAAAAAATATCCTACCCTAAGGGTGGGAAAATGGGGGTGGGAAAATTAAAAATTAAGCATGTAGTAAATATTAGATTATAACCACAAAAAAATGTAAAAAAAACTTTTTAACAAAAAATAAAACCGCCCAAAAACCTTAAAATCATAAGATAATCTTATTATCATTTTACCTAAGTAATTTTGAGTCGGCGCCAAACAAGCAAAAATTACGTAAAGAGTGATGCGCGGCGGCAACTCAAAATTACTTAGGTAAAATGATAATAAGATTATTTTATGCTTTTCAGTTTTTTCGGCGGTTTTATTTTTTGTTAATAGGATAACAATTAGTCGCAACCTAGATTGATAAATTGATGAGTATAGTCTGCATTAGACTTTTCTTTTTCCGTTTCCGCGAGAATTTTTTTAGAAATATTTTGAATTTAAACTTGCTAAGTAATATTGCTGTAAACAGGAAAATAAAGAGGCGATTTTTTATTTATTTAAAAAAAATGGAAACGATTTATACACGTTGTTATGTATAGTACCTACAACGTGTTCAAATTGTTTCCTTTTTTATGTTAAATAAAAACAAATTAAATAAATTTATTTTTCATTTATAATCTCAGAAACGACTTATTACATTATCTATTTGGATGAAATTTAGCACCTCGATTAACATAATATATAGGATAATTTTTATCCCATATGGAAAATAGTTAGGTTCCTATGGAATATTCAAAAAACGAACTACAGCGCGTATGTAATCGCGTACACAGTTAGTTTTTAATAATGAACATGTAAGTTGCCATTGATTGTTTAATATTTATGACCTTAACCTAAACGAAATCTGTAGTTGTTATCTGAAAGTGTAAAAGAAGAGTTTAATTACAAAGATCTGGAGCTAATTTGGCGAATTACAAGGTAATTCCCACTGAGGGAACGGGGCGGTGATAGACCGTGGCAATATCCGGCGAGCAACAGGCGGTGTGCAATAGTTACGAAGCAAATTCAACCGTAAACGTGAGTCTATAAAATGAAAAATCAAAAAGCAACAATGAACGACACGAAATGTGGAGTAATTTGTGGATAAATATCTGTTTATTTGCGCACATTGTGCTGTTCGATCGAACTGTAGTAAAGTGGTTTTAAATTTTACATTATTTTACTTTAAGCACATTTTTTGGTTGGTTTTTTTTTTTTTTTTTTTAATTCATGTCTTTTAGAAACATCTGGCCTAAAAAAATATTACAAAATAAAATCCAATTTTATTATTCATTTAAATTTTTACAGTAATTAATAGGTATACTAAGGTCTATTACAATGTAGGTATGAGTTCAAAGAAAACAAAACAAAAATACTATTCTAAAAATTCTAAAATCCTGACAATAATTATTAAGAACACAAAAAAATGATGCTTCGTTATACGTTTTTTTATAGTCGAAATAATACTTATATCTTTGTAATGAATTTACATATCTGCTTATAGATTTTACAAGTACAAAATTCTTCTATTTATTTTATTTTTTATTAAAAATATTAGATTAAATATAAAAATTTGAGAATAGTGATAAAACAAAAAGAAAAACAAGTGCATTTTATCATTACTGTAAATCTCATCTATCAAAACAGTACACCTACGAAATAATTTATGTGTGTGTATATTAATTACCGTCCAGTGACGTTGGGTGTGTCAAACTGATATGGGTTTTATGGAAGGCACATATTTTTAGCGTACCTACCTACTGTTTGTTGAAATTAATTAAAAAGATAATCATCGCCAAGGTGCGCCTGTGAGTTGTTGATAACGAATATCTAACAATAATTTACAAGTAATTTTGGGGTAAATTTAATATGGCTGCTATAAAACACAACTTCTCAAAGGGTCCAAATTTAATTTCAGCAATTCAATTTGATTTCAATCTGATTAATTAAAAAAAATCTTACAATATATAAATATATTATTTAATAATATTTCAATATATATATTCAACTAGAGCTTTACAACAAAAAACTTTTACGTTTGAATTTTAATAATTTTTATCACACCAGGTTTATACCAAAAGTTTAGATAAACAGTTTACTATAATAAGTAATTACAGGCTTTAAAGCCCTATTGACCCGCAAGATTGGCCCGATTTTTTTTTTCAATCTGGCCCGAAAAAGTAGGTCGGGCCAAAAATGTCCCATTCGCCTGAATAATTGTTAACTAATTTTCCCTACTCGCCCGAATTAGTAAGTTCAACTCGCCCGCGAATATATTTCATAGCGATAGCAGAAACAACGTCTACACTAAGTTTACATAATTTGAATATTCAAGGTATTTGAGACTTTACATTTATTATATCTGTTAATAAAAAATGCTAGCAAAAGTATGTTTATTGTTTCTTTTTGATACTCACTTTACAATATATTTATTTACAACATACTTAAAAAAGTAATTTTGCCAGTTAAAAAGCTATTGTAAGAGCTGCCATTCTCGGGCACACTAACTTTTCAAAAGTCTTATATTAATTTTTACATTTTATTTATTTACAAATCGTAGCATTGTTTTGTTGAGTTTTGGTGAGTGAGTAAAGGATGTCGGAGCAAATTTTTCTCTTCCTTTCTTATTAGGTGCACTTAGAGTTGGCAGACTATCGTCGCGTATATCACAACGCAAGCAACGCCACAGGTGTTGCAAGTGCAAGGGGATAGGGAAATTGGCTCTGACAGATTGCATGTTAAAAAATATCCTTATCCTTGCTTCGTCTTAATTAGAGTTAGAAAACAAAAATTCAATTAACACCCAGTACAAGGAAACAATTAAATATGTGTAACAGTCTTTGAAGGTCGCGTAACACTTCCTCTAACGATAGCAAATTGATAGGCAGTACAGGATTGACCTTCACACAGGGTTACGCCTTCGAGCTTATCAATTAACGATATGCATTTGCATAGCCTTTGTCACCCAATAAAGCGCTTTGGACATGATACTCTAATGTCTATTCTAGTTGTCTAGACATCTTACAAATTTGGAATGAAAATTTGTAAGTATATTAATGTTTAATATTAGGATAAACTTTATAGAAGACCACAGTGAAATAACAGCACATCTGCTGTTACTATTACTCATATTACTCATACCGCCATCGTGATTTTATCTATTGTATTCCTTAGACCCAGGACACATTCGTCACTTTCACAAAAACGCAATTATATATTTTTAGTTCGCTTTTGGCACCAGGGCCCGTATTCTCTAAGTGTGATTTTGCTGTGGTTATCGACTCGATGCGGTTATAGACTCGACAATTGTCTACTTTGGTATTCACTAAGCACATGTCAAAATGTCTACGACGTTTTTTCCATAGTTATACATGTCGATGAAGTTATTGGCGCGTTATTGTGTGGTTTTTAGTTTGACAAAGTACTATTTCTTATTTAATGTCGACTTTGAAGTCGACACGTTTTTAAAAACCACAGATAGAGAATAGGCCCGCAGTGACGAATGTGTACTCAAATTTATTTTTTGTGGCTTTTGGTCACTACTGACAAAAACGAACTAAATATGAATCCACATAGGCCAATGACGATTTGACCTTTAAGGGTGGGTTGCACCGTAGGCTTGGTTATTGTTACGGTCAAAGTTAACTTTAGCGGTAACTTTAACGGTGACAGTCGAAATTATTGGATATGGTTCCCGTAAAGTTAGATGGTGCAACTCACCCTAAAATATCTATATATTTCAAATTAATTACGCACGAAAAACACAAACGTACTCCACACCTCAACGGAGTCACTTTTTGTATTTACCATTTAAACAATACAAAAAAAATACATTTTTTTAACTGACATTGACTTATTATATAAATAATCGGTGCAGGAATCATTTGCGCGCAATACATAAGCCGTTTTCAAAACATTTTTCAATATAAGTTAAATTCTTCTTATGTGCTAATTTTATTGTGGGTTTCTATTACTTCGATGGAAATTCTAAACAATACACTTTGTCTACCGTCTACCGTCTTTTAGGCTGTCCGCAATACGTTATTATAAAAGTGATCATATATCACTAACAGGACTTATCAAAATACACATAATATAAAACAATCTATACCAAAGAACATTTTCTTAACGCCAGAGCAGTTGAATATTTTTCCTATCAGCACTTCCAGATTCCATTATTCAACTTGTATCAACCCGCTCTGTGGCTGAACAAACGTGCTATCAAAGGCTATTTCTTTCTATTAAAAAAAAAGCATTGGACATGTGTGTGAGTGAGTGTAAAAGTGTGTAGATGTGTGCGGACGCCGGGCGTCGCAGCTGATAAGGATGTATTAGCACATTCCGACGAACGGGCGGGCGAGTGTATTTATTCTTATCCGGAGTAAGTCAGGTTACACCCCTAGTGATGGGGCAACGGTTATCGATAAATATTACTTTTATGCAGTGTCATCTTTTCCGTATACCCAGTTTTGGACGCATGTTTTCCTTCGCGTGAAAGAGATTTGAGTCCATCATGCTGACCAGTTTGGTTAGCACTTCAGCGTCTTCGAATATTAATAGTCTTCTTCGAAGCGCAGTATTAAAAACGCGATATTTTCATTCATAGTTAGAGCAAATTGTTATCTACTCAAAAAAAAAATGACCCAGAATTTCTCTTGATTGGGAAGAAGGATGTGAGAAACTCCAGAACAATTTCCCTTTTCAGTAGTTTTCTCGAATTTGTACTTGATCAAATAAAACTAATTCATTTATAATAAATGCCACAGTCAAGACTTATAATATTTCAAGAACTCACTATCAAATAAAAAAAAATTAAGAAAGACAACAAACTAGAAGTTAAATATATAATCGTTACAGTTTTATTTTATTCTTTATTTTTTATTATAAAAAGAAATAAAGAAGAAATAGTTCTTCGTTGGTGCTTTGAACTTGTTTTATAATAATACTAGCTGGCGCCCGCGACTTCGTCACATACATACAATACCTACACTTACAGATTTATTATTAGTATTGATAACTACTCTTAATTTAAATGACCTCTTAATATAATAATAATTCTTATTAATCTCCTTATTTTACTTATCGTGTCTTATCAACGATATTAGTTAGAAAAAATGCAATTTAGTTAATGTAAACACAAATAGAAGTCTGTGTCTTTACTTGGTTTACAACTACGATTTATGTTACGCGTTAGTTTATTACCGATATCGACAAAAACATGTGAACATTAACACATATTAGCAATTACGTTCCGATACAAGGAAACGTAAGATATTTCCGTATTCAACGCACACTAGATAAATATCTTAATAAAAGAACATTCCAAAAAAGTTTCACGCTTCCAATTTACACGTTAAAGTGACAAGTACGTTTTGTACGCTGCTCTCGTTAACCTAATAGGGTTGTCACCTCTCCATAAACGTGACGGTAGAGATTGACATTTACATAATAAAACGTTTAGTTTCAATCGGGATTATCGACTATCCGCGTTGCCAGTTAGTTCGCCGTAAACGCAGCAGGGGATAAAAAGTTGTAACGATCGGGAACTACATACGAGAGGCTATCTGGGAAAGTGATTTTATTGATGACATTTTGTGTTTCAGACCGAAGAGCGTTTTGTAATTTTTATTTTATTACTAGCTGGTGCCAGTAATAACGGTACTTTTTTTCTGGATGAAAGGTAGCCTATGTCCTTTTTTGTATTCCTGACAACGCGTATGCAATAGTTTTCAAATTTTCCTGTGTTGCATATTAAATAATAACATTTTATCGATACATAAAAAACGTCTTCCCTCATCACTATTCGCGGAGAAGGGGGTGAAGCGTCGCTTGGAGCTGCGAGATAGCGAGCGATAACATCGTTGGGTGGCAGCCCTGATAGTATGAATAATAATAATTTTATTATCGCGATTCAGGGTTGCCAACGTTGTTACACTTGCAGAGTTAATGCTATTCGTTAATCGAAATCATTGGCTTTGTTATATTTTGTTAAACCTAAAATGAAAGAATTATAATTAACTATGTTCTCAGATAAATGTAGGTCTTTTTACTTGTTAACAGTAAAATTAACTAACTTTTAATAAAGTATCAAAACTTTATAGAGTTACGACCACCAAGTGAACGTCAGCCTGTCCGACGAGTTTACATTAAAAAAGGTACCTAGTTAATTTAATAACTTTTTATATAGTTCTTAAAACCATTTTAACCGAAAATTTTTTAATAGAATACTTATATGAGACGTTAAATTTTATTTTGGAAACTGGCTGGCTGAAATCGCCTGTTGTCAATTACTGTTATGTAAGGTTTCACACTGTATGTAGTCCATGAACTAACGTAGTCTCCTTAAAACGGTTTCTCAAATGAACTTTTTGATTCAGATCCTTTTATAACTTAAGTATGTTATAAATATTCAGACTTACTGAAGATTACCGTTAAATATAAGCACCTGTGCTGCTGTGTTTCCTCCAGTGAGTCTTGTCTTCGGCTTTGAAAAGTGATAGTGTGACTGTTAGAAATTGAATGCTTGGGTCACACTGAAGAAAAAAATCTTCTGTTCCACACTGGTGTGACAGAATGATGTGACAGTAAATCTGCACCTCACCAAACACTTAGGTACTTGCTTACACAATATTTGTAATAATCGTTTAAAAATTATGAATTTTCATAAGGAAGAATCTTTGAAATCAACATGAAAACACAAGTGACCATCAAAAATCTCGCATCCGGCTTAGGGCGGGCGGAGGTCCCCCGATTCCCCCCAGGGAGCAGAGAGTGGCGGGGCCTTATCTACAAGTCGCAGATTGAATATATTTCATGTGTGAACTCGGTACGCGATCCGCCGCGCCGGGGCATTCGCAGGGATTTTTATATATTTTTTTCAAGGTTTTCTTTCCATGTGTGTTGTTTTTAACAACGTCCACATCTCTATTGACATTGTATGCATATATAACACTAACGAAGACTCATTAATATAAAATAAATAGTCGTTGTTAGTTCTAAGAAACTTAGAAAATAGGCTTCAGAATTTAACATTCATATGTTAAATTCTGAACCCTATTTTCTAAGTTTCTTAATATGAATATTAATATAATTATTTATTAATTTATTAATATAAATTAAATTAAAAAAAAAACGAAACATTTAAAAAAAGAAAGACTATTTTCTTATTTTCCAGTTCTTATTATTTTTCTATTATATGTTGACAATATTTTTCTATAAGTAGATATTTTCTTTGGATTAGTTTTTTTTTCCTGTAACTCTCTTATACAAATAACGTATATAATATATTTATATAATTTAGCTATACACTTATTTGTATATAAAAATGTTAAGTTGGTTTGTGTAAGTTTCAAAAACTCGAGAATGAGTAGACCGATGTTAATTCTGTTTTCACATATGGAATGAGGGATAAACCATGTATGTTTTTGTGTATTAAAATTGCAACCCGGGTAAAGCAGGAAGCGGGTCACTAGCTGAAAATAAAATCGCTGTCCGCATCTGAATGTTGTTCGGCTATAACTTCTTAGCTGTATTTGCCTTGAACCTCAAACTTAGAGCAAGGATTTGTTTTAATTTCAGAGCATGAAACATTATTATTTAAGTATTATGCGCTATTTCTAACCTGCACAAACTACAGTTGTAGTTAGTCGACTTGTAGATTTGGCTCGATCAATATCTCAGTAAGTAATTATTTTTTTACAAACCAAAAAAAACACATTTATCTGCACCTTCTCATTGGCACGCTCTTATCAGTTGTAGTCGACATTGTTAACCAGCTGAATAACTATCGGTTAATTAGTGCGATAGCTGGGAATCGAACCCGTAGCGGCTTCAGAGCGATAACGCGCCGATATATCTGCACCTGTGGTAATTAAAGCCTCCACATTCGTTTATTGTTATGTACAAGTGAAGATTATGCTTAAAAATAATATGTTAATATTTACTTGAATCAATTATTCAAGATTAATAATACATTTCGTATTAAAGTTATAAGAATAACAGGTGTTTTGTTTTAATAATTTCATAAATAACAAAAATAGTTTATACATTAAGAAGTGCTATATACATTGCGAGCTTTATAAACAAGTTTATATAGCAACAAAACAAACACTCTATACACAACTAGCTAATGCTGACAACTTCTCTAATGAAGTTACACGATAGTTATCTATTTAACCACCATTTAAAATATGACTTCATACTAACTGCTGGCAAGATGATACGACCATATTAATTATCATAATGAAGCTCCTAGAGTCATGTCAAAAAGATAATTAATGATCCGGTAACGATTAACATATACTTAGGTAAGTTTAACCTATCACGCCATTACATATCAAGACGAATATGCGAGCGGCACCGGATAACAGAAATAGTGCATATTTATTTGAATAGTACAGGCAACATGCCATTGCGCGTGTGCAAGTCTAGATTTTATAACGATAAAGCTTAATTTGCATAATGCTGCAAATTTTTTTATTCAAGAAAAAAAATTCTTACATACAAACTTTATTGTGCTCTGTAGTTGACTTTTTCGTGTGGTCCAAGTATAAGCTACGAGCGGTACGAGTAACTGAACCTTATTAATTATTAATTACTTAATTCGAAAATATTTCGGCTAACTCAATTTTAAAGACGCATCTCTTCGTTCCCTATCAAAAAGCTCTCAATTTTTTATTTATTTTTATTACTAATTATCAATATTTGTTATTATGGATATTTAAAGAAATTTTGTAATGTTAATAATATGTAAAGCATCTTAATAATAAAGGAACTAATGCTATTGAAACACTGCTAACCGATGTTAATTGAAAAACTAATTTCGCTGCCAGGATCAAAAATAACTTATATGGCTAAGCGCCTGTTTCACAAACGTCAAGTATGGCCTACTTGACGTAACTGTCATTTAAAGTCACCGGTAACCGGGAATAATGGAGCTGGTATACCTTTGTTTGTACGGTAAACGTCCCAAACATTGAATAGAAAATAATAAAAAAAATCGCCTATCGAATGATGCAGTAAAACGAGTGCATAATTCAATAAAACAGAAAATGATTTCTAAAAGTAACTAATCAATCATGACGTTGGTGAAAGAGGCGCTTAATATTTGTCATTTTAAGAAATCGCTTATATCCTATCACTTAAAACTTATACGTAGTTAGATTGCAGGTCGTGACCTGAGCAATAAGGTGATGTTATTATAATGTAATTTAATTTCGTTTATTTTTTACTTTCAGGTAAGTAGGTCAGCGGGCATTGAGGCGATTGTATATATGACTTCAGGTGTAAGTAATTACAGTTAAGAAAAGTTTTTGCTGACTGATATACAACCACTTTAGTAATTTCAAGTGTCGACTCCACTGGTTTATAGTTAAAGTTTATTTTGCTTAACTTTTATAACTCCGTTTGGGAATATTCAAGTATTTATAAAATAAGCCAAGAATATATTACCTATGACGAGTGCTGCTCAAATGTCATAGTAATATATAGAATTTTATATACAAAATAAATAAATAGGTAAATAAATTAAATATTCCTACGCCTATAGCTTTTGGGCATACAACTATCTGCCTGTTTTATTTTTATTTTTCATATAATTATTTTGTATAATATGAACACATTGAAAAATAATTGTTGTAACAAAACATTCCTGTGTATGTAGAATCTCGTATCTATAACATAATAATATAAGGAATCTGTAAGGGGATCGTGATAAGGAAGAGGGGTGACGGGAGAGGGGAGGGCAGGGAGGTTACAAACACAGCAAAAGTTCACGTTCGCTTATCGCATCTGTTTGACGGATTCCTCCCGACAACGTTGCGTATTCATATTTCGAACAGAGACGCGTGTAGTTACAGAGAGATTTTTTAATATAATCTTGTATTCTTCTATCTATCTGTAAACCTATCTATAAATAAAAATGAATCACTAAATGTGTTGCTAAGCGCAAAACTCGAGAACTGCTAGACCGATTTTAATTCTGTCTTCACTCACGGATAGAGGGATAATCAGGGAAGGTTCTCAATTAAAAAAAAATGCACCCCGAGCGAAGCCGGGAGCGGGTCGCTAGTATTACAATATTATTGCAACAACTGAAACCATTTTCATTTCTTGAAGTCATTGAGCAATTCGTTTGGTGGTAGCGACACTAGCGACGGGTGGTAGTGTCAGTAGACCCATTAAAGTAGACCACCGTAAATAACGATTCCAGATATTTTGTCATAAGAACAAGTTTGGAGTTTTCTGTTTCCTGTTGAAAAACAAATCCATGAAGTGTTTATTCAAACATCACACAGGTTATATACTTTTTGACTTATTCCTCTATTTATATTTATTATAACGTAACATACGAATAAAGCGTTCGTTTATTACTCTGTGCAAGCCAAGATCCTCCAACCTCGCCACTGATAACGCTTGCTATTTAATCACAGATAGCATCTGTAGGGCGGGCGGGACGTTATCAGCGCCGCGGGCGGCTTATCGTCCCGCCCCGCCCCACCTTATCAGCCCCGTATAAATTCTGAACTGATCCCAATCGCAATTTTCAGTGTTTCAAGGACTCTTTGTATTTTAATGTTGATATTTTCTTATCGCTTCAAAGTTTTTCATTAAGAAGTTTTTAAATTTCTTTCACAAACACTATAACATAATTAGAAACCCGCTCCCGGCTTCGCACGGAGTTTAAATTTTCAAAAATCCTTTGATAGCAGATGTTTCAATTTTCAGCTTTTTCAATTGAGTTTTGTCTGTGTGTTGTTTCAGTCAGGACAAACGCATATCTGCCAATATTATAAAAATAATATTTTCAAAAACTAAACGATTATAGCGATTTCAATGACATTTGCTGTGATAATAGCTTGAAGCCTGAGAGGATTACATAAACTAGGTTTTAAACTTTATTCCCGGATAAAGACGCAGGAAAATACTACTTTGACATAAACTTTTGTACTTTTCTGTCTCGATTCATGTATCATTGGTGTACCTGATTACATTTTTATTAGGGTCGCATAGAGTAAAAGCAGATATTATTTGCTCAAAGCGATTGTAAGCGGTATAAAGTATTTATTGTCCGATATCGGTACTCTACGCTAGATACTGGGTACCGATTGGTTTTATAGCTTTCGCAGAGCGGACAAACAGACAGATAGCGTTGCGAAGGTCAAACAACAAGGTAAGTTCACTGTTGAAAATAGAGATAAAGGAAATCGAACAGGTTGTCTGGAAATGTTTTAATGCCTTGCCCTTACACTTAGACAAACGAATAAATATTTGTGAAAATAATCTCATTATTGTTTCCTGACATAATTTAATTTTTATGTTCCATATATATACTCGGTCCACATAAGACACAGTTAACGTATTATTAGCATCAACTTTGATACCTATATGTAAATGAATATTATAATATAATATATTGAAGCTCTAGGCAAAAATCAAATGTAGTCAGATTGTGTTCTAGACAGTCCAAGACCAACCCATAATTATATATAAAGAAAATATATATTAATTGTTTAATAAAATCAAAACATTAATAACGAACCACTCACTGACACACGTGTCTTTGGTTCAACGAGCTTAATAATAAAAATTAATTATTTGCCACAACACTATCAGAGGTATTTCCTGTTAGTCCACTTCTGGCGTGAGATACGGTTGGCGATTACATCGAACAGCCCTAATTAGAGTTATCGTAGACCAATTATTTATAAGCACAGCTTATCGTGTACGCGCACCATTGTTTCACGAAGTTCGTTGTGGCCGGTGACACACGGTCATCTAATTCTGCGAGCGAATCGACAGTCTATGGATTACATTGAATAATAATGATTTATTTATGTATATAAGCATAAAAACATTCAAAAAGCTTCTAAGTTACTCAAGTTGACTGTATTAATTGTATATATTTTTAATTAATTTAAGCATTATAATTCATAATAATAACAATAATTATGATCTGTAAATAATTTCATAACAGTTTACAAAATTGTAGAATTTTAACGCAGTTTTACTTAAATACCAAAATTATTAATAATCCAAAACGAGTTATATTTTAGATTGATCTAGAAGTAGAATAAAATATACAAATATAAACTTTGGTATAACAAGCTTATTGAAGGCGCGCGTGTGTATCGCATTAAAATAAATACGTATGCGCTTACTACGTATTTGTTATTGCGATATCGGCCGGCGTTTTTCCTTGACATACTGCAGTTTCTTGTAAATTTAAAATGTTAAAACTTTATCACTTTATATGTGTTAGTCGGTACGCGCTATTTGATAAAGAAAGCTATGTTATGCTGTAAAGGCTTTGACATTATGTCATTTATTCTTATATCATTTTGACAAAGTAACTTATTTATATACATTTCAAATGTAGGTAAAGAATGTACATTTTATAGTAAACTAAAGAATAAATGAATATATTTTAAAGGAGCTTTCTTTTATTCAATTTTAACTATGTCTCACCAAATAATTATTTCGTAGCTCGGTCTTCAACGGTTTAAATTTTTAAAAATGACAATGTTGTTCAAAAAATTAAATGGTTCAGTTTTCGTAGCAACATTACTGAATGCAGATTGAATTCTGTATTAGGCACTGTGTGTGCGTGTCTATGGTAAATAAACTAATACCAAAAAAGGATTTAAAACAGTTTTGAAACTTGCATAAAATAATTAAAATCCATTTTACTTTTAGGCTATTTGTGTAATTAGATATATAAATTGCAGTGAATCTGTAAATAGGCTTAAACTTTTTTCTTCAACAAATAGCTCTGTGGCGTCGTTCGTTCGATCACCGCCCTCATTTACATGTCCCATTTCCTTAACGGCCATTTTCGAGAATACTGCATTCGGCTGGACATTTGGTAACGGTGGCCCAAGTGAATAGCGCCCGCGATTATAAAATATCGCAGTCACACGCCGTCTGCACTTGTACTGTTGTGTTACCCTTTAACTCAACCCTTTACCAGAGTATTTGCATACTTGCTTCTTGTATTCATAGCCACCTACCACTAGTCTGCCAACCACAAAAAAAGTGTCGGCAATATTTACTGTACATACATTTATTTGTATTAAGGCGTTATTTGTATTTGTACATTTAGGGCCTCTTTCACCATGTGTCAAGTAGGCTAAATGTCATTTAAAGTCACCGGTAACCGGGGATAATGGAGCTGACATTAAAAAAAAAATAATAAAAAAAATCGGCCATCGACGGATACAGTAAACCGAGTGCATATTTAAATATGCACTATAATTTAACTAATCAACGCTTTACTTGTAGTTGGTGAAAGAGGCTTTTAGATATTGTTAAAAATTTAAATTTTAACATTTAAAATATATTTAGCTAATTTTAATTAATTCGCAAAATATTCACGTTGAAAATCATCTACGGTCTTAGGGCCGGTACTGTTACTATTCTTAGAAATAAAATTTACTATTTCAACTTTCACTCAACACAAATTCGTTCCTCAATAAGTTTAGCTTTATAGTAAAGTGAAGCTTAGTTAAGTGTAACACTTAAGTAAAGACTGAAATACTAGGCCCTCACTCTTCAAATACAGACAACTAACCTAAACAGCTTTTTAAAATTGTTTTTATACTGCTGGTTATTATACAAAAGCTGACATTAGGTACTTATAGCTATTATATTTTCTAGCAATTTACTATACTCAAATTGTGTAAGACAAAAAATAAAAGCTCTGAACAAGTTAAGAAAATATGAAAATCTTTATTCCCCGCTGATCGCTTATGGCTTAACACGCGTCATCATAAACTGTGCATTTTTCGTTTTCAACATGGCAAATTACACACAGAAGAAATGTGCAGTTGCATTAGTGTATTAACATTTTTATGGGCTATATGTTACGTGAAAATGTTGCTACGAACAATTGATGGCCTTTCCCGATGCCTATTTATATGCATTTTTTTTTCTTTCGTGTCTTGTATGTGCTCGTATCGTAATTATTCGATTTTGCCGGTTTAAGCTCGCCTTTTAATCTATGGAGCACTTTGTGTTACAGTGTTACAGATTATTCTATATAATATATAACTATGTTGGGTTCGTCTATTAGTCACATAAAAGTGTATATTTTCGTTCAGTTTAATTAATTAATTAAAGTAATTAAAACAAATAGAAAGTTTAATTAAATTATTACTTAAAAATGACATATGCACGCACACACAAATTTATATGCAATACTTAAAAACTATAAGTATTTATAATTACACGGTAGCAGAAAATTTAAAACATTTTTAAAAATAAGCTGTCATTAATTTTTTTTTTAAATAAGTAAAGTGTTACAGAGTATTCTATATCTAACTATGTTGGGTTCGTCTATTAGTCACATAAAAGTGTATATTTTCGTCAGTTTAATTAATTAATTAAAGTAATTAAAACAAATAGAAAGTTTAATTAAATTCTTTATACATATTTATAATTACACGGTAGCAGAAAATTTAAAACTTTTTTAAAAATAAGCTGCCTCCCGATAGTTATATTTTTAAAAAATTGCGGTCTTTGTAGGTACTCGATATATTATCAGTTTAGTAGTCATCTCGCACAATTTTATTTCGTACTAGCTAGTGCCTGCGACTTCGTCCGCGTTGAAAAAAAATAGCCTATCTGTGTCCCGTACGTCTAAAAGTTTATGTACCAAGTTTCATGAAAATCAGAAAATTCGTTTAATAAGTTATGGAGGAATATACATGCATACGTACAATACCTACACTTACAGATTTATTATTAGTATTGATGATTGATTGATTGATGAAATGTGCGAGACAACTTTAAATTTTAATATTCGATCATTTACGATACTTAGCTCAATATTATATTACCGATATTATTATTCTTTTTTCTGTAATATTATTCCAAATCTCTATATAATATATATAAAAATTTCGTGTCACGTTGTTTGACGCCAATGAATTACTATACTACTGAGCCGATTTTGATAAAACTAGGTAACTATGTGTATTTGGTTCAACTTCAAAGATAGGAGAGATTTCATTTTGAATCCGGACGAAGCCGGGAGCGAATATTATGAATGATAATACAAAGTTCAGATTAAGCAGATTTAAAACAACCGATCGAATGAACTTACAATATTCTGCTGTATCAAAGGGAGCAGTTGCCAAAAAATACGCCGAGGGACGTTGCGGGTGTCCCTAGCAACTTTATCTGTGCCAAATATTCCGATGAAATGTTGCCAGATATAGACTATTTTTTATTTGCAACTGAATCGCAATTTTTGTAACATTATCCACGATTTAAAGAGGTTCGTGAAATGTTCAATATGTGACGTCGTAACACTTGGTAACGCTGAGTGTATAAGCGCCTGTTTCACAAACGTCAAGTATGGCCTACTTGACGTAACTGTCATTTAAAGTCACCGGTAACCGGGGATAATGGAGCTGGTATACCTTTGTTTGTACGGTGAACGTCCCAAACATTGAATAGAAAATAATAATAAAAAATCGGCTATCGATGGATGCACTAAACCGAGTGCATAATTCGATAAAACAGAAAATAATTTCTAAAAGTAACTAATCAACACTTTACTTGACGTTGGTGAAACAGGCGCTTAATGTAATGTATGTACATTACATTAATACACTTACCAACTTGCATCAGCTCGGTATTCCTTGTGGTTATACGACAATCATGCTTCAGCCCTGTACTTCTCATATTCAACAGTTTTAGTTAATACTTGAAAACATATTAGACCACCTGTAGTCATACATGTCCCAAAGAAATGTTATTTTTTATGTTTCCGTCGACACCTTTGGCGCCAAATCAATAAGCAAAGGTAGTAATATTATCAGGTATGCTCTTATCAGGTAAGAGGCTTGACCTTTTTAGTTCGAATTGTTTATCAGATCTTGCCTAACTTTGGATTACTTAAAGCTTTTAACAATTCATAGTTATCGCTTTTGACAACAACTTTAGTATATGTATTTAAAAAATAAACACATACAAGAATTTCTAGGTTACATTTGAGAATTAATAATGAATGTCATCAAAGCGATATTTTGTGAATTAGCCTAATGATTTTGGTCCGATGGTCTTCAAAGCTTTTAAAGGGACAATCTGAAAGCGTTCAGACTTAAATACTAACTTAGCCTAAAGTCCTAAGCATCTCACATCATGGTCTCTTATAATTTTTAACGTCGTCGCAAAAGCAGTCGCTTATTTTGTACATAGTTTTTGTCGAAAAAAATTTGTTCAATTTTGTACATAGAACTTTTGTCATATAAGTAAAACGTTTCAGTTTTATTGTTGAATATTATTCTATAAATCTGTAAATATTTATATTATATTTTACATGTTTTTATTAATTTAACAAGAAAGGTAGCATAATACATAGAGATGATAGTCATTTATATTCGAGAAACTAAAATAGCCACCCTTTTATATACTAAAAAAAATAACTAAGTAATATCTTTGTATGTTGGTACTTTTGTAGACAGTACTCGGTACCTCATATCCAAATGCCATCACTGTAATATATAGCGAGGGCATTAATCTGCTGACGGTACGGTATCAAAATGATCTCCTATCGCTTCGGCTATCTGACTTAACGACCGGTGGACTTATCAGGGACGTGCTTGCAAGCTTTTTTTTTGTAGAAAGAATTACTTGAGGTCGCAAACGACGGGGAGTCGTTGCCTGTTTAAAAATAATTTTTAAAAACATTTTTATCTAAAAAAAGGATGGTAGCTAAACAGTAAAGACTAGCCAATAATACAGTCGGTTTTGTACCTACCCCTTATGGAACACCACCAAGAAATAACAGCTTACTATTGTGTACTATTGTGTCTGTATGGAAATTATATTAAACTAGCTGTTTCACTCGACTTCGCACGCGCAACTTTATAAAATATAGCCTAAATATTTTACTTGCTGATAACGTAGCTTTCTATAGGTGAAAGAGAGGTGAGTTTATTTGTTACAAATAAATAAATCATCTCTCTTTATAATATTAATATAGATTACATTTTTCGATTTATTTACCTAAACATATTTTTCGTGTACACACCCATGTAGATCGAGCTTAAACAGCTGACTGTATTTCAGTTTCTTTACTGAACAACTCCTACACCAAGGATACGGATAACCCTAAACAAGAAGACATACTAACCGTATGTTACCAGAGGTATTAAATAACTTGACAGTTAAAACAAAAATTCGATTGGAATCTTAAAACCACCAGAACAATATTATCGATCGATACAAAAAGAGGAAGAACGTCATATTTACACTCAACGAGGGCAAGCGAGATAGAAAAAGAAAAAGAAAAGGCTGTATGACTACCGGCGCGAGCGCCGCCACCACCACGATATCCAATTATAATGTTCGCGCCGATATACACGTGTTACATTGACGCGTACACCTTTGAATCTATTGCGGTTCAGTAATGACGAAGCAGTAACGAATGCTGAACAATGTGGACACACATTCTTGATACTTCTTAAGGTTTTTAGTTTCGTATTTGTTATAACAAATAGCGTATTGTTTTCCGTTTGAAATAAACGGAATGTTGTATCGTTATCGAATCAGGTGGGCCGATTGTCGTCGGCATTTTATTGTACATTCCTTACTATTTTACGTCTTAGAATAGGATACTACGTACTGTACCTAATCAAATTCAAAGAGTTGATGCCAAATCATATTAAGGTATTATCTAACTTTAAATATTACAAAATTGTTAATGAAATTACAATATATTTTTCTTTTATATATTATAAAAAAATTAGGGTGGGCTACACTTATCACACAGGGGTATAAAAAATAATAGTTTACGACCTATTTTCAGACCTACCAAGTGTACATATAAAATTACTTTTCACGCCTTAACTACTCAAACGTTTACTGGCTCGTTACTGACTATTTATCTTAACGTATCGTTTATTTTCAGGTTAGAAAATATTAAACTCTGTAAGACTACAACGAAACCATCGACAATATTCATACACTTCGGAGTTTTTACGGACAGCTACCGAATGTTTAATTTCTTTTGTAGAACCATCGTCAGTAAACGTTATTGACGGACCGTTAACCTTTCGTTACAAGCAATGTAACGAACGGGAAAAACGTACGTCGCGCGTCGTTTATAAAACTGGCCCTAAAAGTAATAATTGCTCCAGTATTGTATAACAGTGTTTAGGCTTGTGTCTCTTAACAAGCTGTTAAACGTAAGCCGCGCGCTGGGTGGCCACCTCGTCCAACTCATTTGTCACTCCGTCCGCTACCACGATACGCCACCGAGTCACCGACTCACAGCTTTTGTATCAAAACCGATTGTGATCTGGACAACAATGGCCCTAGTGTTTATATACCTTTAAATTGTTTAACACATTTGTTATTTGTGACAAAGGTTGGTCACTTTATTTAGTAACGTGTATCGAGTTACTGCCCGTTTTTACATCGATTGTAATCACTACAGATTCTTATTATATTACTAGCTGGCGTCCGCGACTTCATCCGCGTTTAAAAAGAATAAAAGTATGTAGTTGTACGTCTAAATATTTATCTACCGAGTTTCATGGAAATCAGCAGTTAATTCGTTTAAGAGTTATGGAGGAACATTGCTCGCAGAGTTATATTATTTCGATGACATATGGTACATACAATACCTACACTTACAGATTTATTATTAGTATTGATTGATAGATGATTGTGTTTGAGAGTAATGTGTAAGTACATAGGTATATGTATCGAGAAAAAAACGAATGGATGACTCACAGATTAGAAGCCCTGAAAGTAGTCATCGAGGACGAATATAGGTCAACATTCTCTCACGCCTGTGTAAAACTCACTACAAAAGAATTTTGACATTTTTTCTGGTTCTTTAGTCTCTTTGATGGTTAGATTTTTTTTTTTTTTTTTTTATTAGAGATGGGTTTGCTCTTGGCCAACAACCAGCTGAGTAGCAAGGATGAGGCCTATGATGGAGCGAGCTCACCCAGAATATGCCTATTCACTCGAACTTTGAAAAGATTAGGGTTATATGAGCTCGGAAACACAGACGCCGGCAGGGAGTTCCAAACCTTGGCAGTGCGCATTATAAAGGATGTTTCAAAGCGCTTAGAAAATTAGAAGCGCTTAGATTTAGGAAATGACTATTTATTTTTGAATTTAAAAAGTAAAAAAATATATAATTAGGTATGTGTTAGTGACATTTTTAGAACATTGATTTTTAGACTATTGATAAATGATATGATCTACAAGTTAACCCTTTATAATAGGTATATATTGTAAGAAGGCTGTTCATGCCTTGGCAGTCGTAAGATTATTTTATTTTATTTAGTAAAGGTAGTTAGGTACTTACAGATTCAGAAATCGGTCGCTCCTCTGTTACTATTGTAGTCGATATCAGTCGTCACGAATCATGTTTTAAATAATAGTATCGCCGTACGATACTGTTTGCCCATTTTTCTTCTATACAACAAAGGATGTAATCGGCCGTATGTGTGACCCCTTCGGCTGTGGTACAAACAATAAGCTGGAGCGTTTGTTAAAACTATTTTGTTGATTTACTGGTAATATTTCAGTACTGAAATCTAGTTTTATATCTATTCACTAAGACATTTACGTAAAGTTTAGACATAAATAAATCGATGCACACATTGGCCCTGTACTGCATTTGTGCAGGTTACAAAAGAACTTTTTAAGTCTGATAGTCCAATTGATCATAGGTATGATTTAATATTCTTATTACATATAACAAATCTTAAATACTTATAATTGATAGTTTCATTATAAATAAGATAAAATATTTTATCAAAATACTTATTTATTTAAGCCTTTATTGCTGACTAAAACCATTTTAAATTTAAATATATTATTTTTATTCTTTTTTTTTTTTTTTCATGTATTTTCTTTGTTTCGTGAAATATGTTGTTCAATTTTAAGCATTAATGTATTCAAAAATAATATTACTGCTTTCTTCATTATACATATTAAAGTGTAAAGAAATAGTATATCGCTTGTCTCTTGTGCCTTGTTCCGCGCAATCGTGTAGCGCAGTGGGCGACGCGTCACCTCCATTCTCTATCGGGTGTTTAATGATTCACCGTATTACTTCACTTGGTCAATCACGATTTAGTACATCAATGTTTCTTCATTATACGTGTTTTGATTTGAGTTAAAAACTAATTCTGTATATGAAATTTTGATTTCTTCTATATTAAAAATAAGGGAATATATATTTTTTTTGATCAAAGTTTGCTTTTGTAGAAACTAGAGCATTTTTTTTTTTAAGACAAATGATAGATTCATACATTATTTCCATACTTTTATTTTCAATTACAATTAGAAAAGTTTTTGTTGAACACTAGAGCCTTTGTCATTTAAGATTTTTGATAAACAACAGGAAATATATGTAAAATAACGGAATTCAAATAATAATATTCAAAAATGAATATTTTTAGCGTTTCTCTCAGGTTTGTATGGACTGTCTCGTATCTTACTTATCGTCATAAATCAGGCAAAAGCAAACTTTGAAAGCTAAAAATGAAAATGTAACTATTTTTACATGTCTAGAATCAGAATTTAAGCATTAGAACAGAATCCCAAAAAAAAAAAAATTTTTTTTTGTTGACTGATGTAATCTATACTCTATACTAAAATTATAAAGAGGAAAGATTTCATTGTTTGTTTGTTTGTTTGTATAGAATAGGCTCTGCCAAGGTTTGGTACTCCTGAGTTCATCTTTTCAAAGATGAGTGAAAAAGTATCTTTTGGGTGAGCTCGCTCCATCTTAGGTTGCTACACAGCTGGTTGTTGGCCAAGAGCAAACCCATCTATACTAATATTATAAAGAGGAAAGATTTGTTTGTTTGTTTGTTTGTATAGAATAGGCTCTGCCAAGGTTTGGTACTCCTGAGTTCATCTTTTCAAAGATGAGTGAAGAAGTATCTTTTGGGTGAGCTCGCTCCATCTTAGGTTGCTACACAGCTGGTTGTTGGCCAAGAGCAAACCCATCTATACTAATATTATAAAGAGGAAAGATTTGTTTGTTTGTTTGTTTGTATAGAATAGGCTCTGCCAAGGTTTGGTACTCCTGAGTTCATCTTTTCAAAGATGAGTGAAGAAGTATCTTTTGGGTGAGCTCGCTCCATCTTAGGTTGCTACACAGCTGGTTGTTGGCCAAGAGCAAACCCATCTATACTAATATTATAAAGAGGAAAGATTTGTTTGTTTGTTTGTTTGTATAGAATAGGCTCTGCCAAGGTTTGGTACTCCTGAGTTCATCTTTTCAAAGATGAGTGAAGAAGTATCTTTTGGGTGAGCTCGCTCCATCTTAGGTTGCTACACAGCTGGTTGTTGGCCAAGAGCAAACCCATCTATACTAATATTATAAAGAGGAAAGATTTGTTTGTTTGTTTGTTTGTATAGAATAGGCTCTGCCAAGGTTTGGTACTCCTGAGTTCATTTTTTCAAAGCTGAGTGAAGAAGTATCTTTTGGGTGAGCTCGCTCCATCTTAGGTTGCTACACAGCTGGTTGTTGGCCAAGAGCAAACCCATCTATACTAATATTATAAAGAGGAAAGATTTGTTTGTTTGTTTGTTTGTATAGAATAGGCTCCGAAACTACTGGACCGATTTGAAAAATTCTTTTACCATTAGAAGCCGACATTATCCGTGATGAACATAGGATACTTTTTACTGCGGGAAAATGCTTCATGTTTACGGGAAAATTAAAATAAAAGTATATACTAGCGGCTTGGTCCGGGATGGCGCCATCTATCCAAAATACGGTAGATAGCGTTTTATAATTTTCTACGCGGACGAAGTCGCGAGCACCAGCTAGTATTGTATAACTCTGATGAATTGAAGTTACTATTGAGCATAAGATCCCGAGGGAGTCACGTCACAATTAATGACACTAAACCGAACTTCATCACAATAACAGATACTGACTAACTAAATAAGCAAAACTGAAACATGCTTATATGTCTTATTAAGCCTCCCTAGTTTATGCTCTTTCAATTAGTGAAAATCCTATCAATGGTATACCTAAGTAAAGTGCTCTCAGTAAAGTGTAAAGTCAAATTGAAAACACACGTCACACTGTACACATACAACACCAACATGCATAGGTATAATTAGATCACTGACAAAATGATCATTATGCACGTTTATTATCGCAATTACTTTTTATACTTTAAGAATAAAACGCCGTATCGTGACTTAAAACGACAAGATAATAATCGTTTTAAGGCAAAAAGGTGCATAAGTTAATTGGTAAAAGATCCAGTTTGTGATTGTCGAGGTATCACGTTGCAAGATCTGTAATATTATTGTGAAGGTCTATCTGTACGTTTGTGCATAACAAGTAGGATTAGCATGAGATTTTGGTTTTTTTTTTTTTTACTTAAAAATATTTCTAAAATATATTAAAAATATTATACTTATTATCTGTAAGTAGCAGCTAAAGCCGAAGATGGTACGAGTATATTTATACAAAATTTGCCATCTTTTTTATGTATAAAAATGTTAAGTTGGTTTGTGTACGCTTTTTTTTTGAGTTTCAAAAAAATGGGTAAATCGATTTTAATTAAGAGGGATAAAAATTGTACCCCGGGCGATGCTGGGGGCGAAGCACTGGCAATATTGAATCTGTCTATGTATCTGTCTCTAGACATTTCTCGTTTGAACCGAACTTCACTTTGTATGGGAATAAATTTAAACCTTTTGACAGACAAACTTTATTTTTTTTACAGTGTTACTGAACACCTAGGTAACGATGTTTTACACTAAAGATTATCACTATCATTTCCTAAGTTATACCTAGTTATGGTTTCTACCGCCTTTCTAATACCTAATACTATTCAAAAAAATTTTTACCTATTTCAAAAAAAGGTGATTTTAAACACGTATTAATAAGTATCTCTCACACGGACCATAGGACACATAATATCATGTAGGTATATTATAATAAAGCGATGGTAGAGTCACGTACGCGCTCGCGACAGCAAAGTCCCGATTGAGTGTTTCGATAGTTGCCAGCCACGTTTCAGGGAATCAAGTGGGAGAACAAAATCCGATCGGGACCGAACAATTTCGCAAAAACTACACAACACGATCCGTTGTACAGATCGTTGATAGGGTTATTGTACCGTTGGACAAAACATTTCGACCATTATATGAGACGCGTTAATGTAGGAACGATTGCGTTTTACACATATTCTCACTGTACTGGTAGAATTATATTATAGCCATATGAGGTTTAAAAAATATAGTTTCTACACACGCGACAACTTAACTACCTATATAAATATTTATGTAAAATCCACATATCGGTACATAATCACAGAATATATTCTTAAGTATATTTTATTTAATATACAATAATACGATGTAATACCTATATAATATTAATTTGTAGATAATATTATATTTTTACAAATTAATAAATTTTTTTCTAATATTTTATATAATATTAAAATACGTAATATGCGAGAGGCAAGGAAGAGAGAACTGGAATGAATGAGTAGCGAATATAAGCTTTAGCGCATGATGCTGGAGGGATTCATGTAAAAAAATAATAATAATACATATTATACAAACTATAAGCTATCACTAAATAGCCATTTATATATAATCATAGAGTAAATAGTAATTAACCAGTAAGTTAAGTACTGGTTGGGTACTATTACTCTATGGTATAATTTAGATAATAAAGTACATATAGCTAATATAGCTTTGCCGTATGTAAGTAAGTAAGTAGTAGCATTCACATAACTTTACACGTTCGTTTACGCCATTATAATCCCGCATAAAGACTGCTCTTTATATGTATATTTTTTGATAAAAAAGTTAAACAAAATTTAAAACATTCCTGGCTCTTTCTAAGGTCTTATTCACAATGGGAGTGGCAGTAGCCCGCAAATGTTCTTACCGCCTCGAACAAAATAGGTTGTCGAATAAAAATTATCACCCTAAATATGAATAACACACACACACACGCACACAAGACACACACAAGACACACACACACGCACACACAATAATGAATGTATTTATAGATGTGTATTGTATGTATATTGTTATCATTTTTTTTTTAATTAGTTACTAGCACTTTTTTTTGTACATAGAAAATTTAAGATGCCTAACCTTGTAATAGGCTATATAAAAATATATAATCTGTTTTATATATTTGTTAAATATTAAATGCTGTAAGGTTAGCTATTAAATAAATAAAAATAAAAAAAATAAAAAAAAACCAGGGCGAGTTACACAAATTAAAATTACACAAATCTCATCAAAACCACCGGGAAAACAAATACATTTAAATATATTCAGATGAAAGTAGTTAGAAATAATAATAAGTTCTTGTTTTTCTGACCGTCCACACACACGGGCCGCGAGCGCGTATCTCTCCATCTAATATTATTCTGGGAACGGCCTTAATAAGTCACTACAGAATGTTATCTATTTCATTTTATCGGCTCAGCTGATAACAATCTCAATCCAATTAGCCTCACAATGCAATATGGACCGTCTCAGACACAGTTATGATGGAATTCTGAATTAGTATATTCTTTGTACGACGTTTTTAACAAACGAAATGTATACTTTTTTACTACAATGTTGAACATCATACGTCATTAGTTAGATATGGTTAAAGCTTCTCTCAAACTTTATTTTTAGATTCTTACACCAACCATGCCATGCAATCCATACACCACAATTATCACCACTTACAACCGACCATACTATTTTGCAGAAACATTCCAACAGATGGCGCTGATACACGGTTACGGTTAAGTTACTGTGGTATTTTTGAAGTGATAAAATAATAGGCGAATCTTTATACAATTTAAATGTTCGAACAAAGTACTTATCTTGTAATTTCAGCTTGATTCCAGCCAGTTACTTTCTCTTGTTTTACCACATTATAAATTATTTAATTTTTTATCCGTTACTTTTATGTATTAAAATTCGGTGTAAATAAAAAAGTTATTACACAACACAAAAGCGTACTAAAATTAGTGTCCAATACAGTACCGTATTGTTATTTAAGACCATATATTATTTTTACCGTTATAAGATTTTAAATGTTATTTCAATACTTTCATCATTTACGTAAGTAATGCTAAAAGATATTTAATAAAAATATTCATTTGTAACATAAATTATTTTTTTATTAATATGCGAGACGGTTACTCTTTTCATAGCTTAAGTACTTTTCATACATACTTGACTAATTTGAAACTGAAAATAAATAAACTATTATAATGGTGGGGACTGAATGAGGTAGCATTCAATGAAAAAGGCCTATTTCCAACAGTGGACCCTTATGGGCTGATGATGATGAATCTAATGGAAATTAAGATATCTTGATATACTTTCAGGTATACAAAAAGTTCCACCAGTCACCATCGTCAGAGACTCGTCGATTTGCAATTTCGCATTGCGCTGTTGATCGTGCGATAAATAACCGATCGATAGTTTATCTGTCAATCTAATCCCCCTTCCCCTCCCTCGCCCGTTGACTATCAACGTACGGTCAGACAAAAAGATAGTTATAGTTCGGTAATATTTTTAAATCAAACTTTTTAAATTATAATGCCGTTAACTATACGGAGGAAGAATTAGAAGAATGAAAAATATCCGTAAAATATTTTAAGGAATAAAATGCTCTTTTAAGAAAGTAAAGATGCTTAGAGACAATTCACTCAAAACTACGTAATGTAAAAGTACTATATTTTGACATAGTACTATTGACATCTTAAGTACTATTTGACATAGTTGTAAAGGGATATTTAAAACCTCACAATTACCCAAAAAATCACTAGCAAATGTGTAAATGTATGACAAATGATTCGACATATTTGCAAGAAATTCTCGCCTCGTATATCAGCTTTAATTAACTGCATATATATTTTAAATTTGCTCACAAGACCTACTTGTGTCGCTACACAGTAAAGGGCATTACCAGTATGGAATGGAATATAACATTCATTTAAATCTATATTAGCTTGTATATAATATAGCATGTACAAGTTTTCTATCGGATTGCTTGTCATTTTTTTTTTTTCAAAAATATGCTATATGATACACAAGCAACTGTTAATTTAAATGTAAGACCAATATATTGACTAATTTTATTGATAATCTAAATTATTGACGAGCGGTTGAGGTGACTCAGGGGTCCTAGTTTCGATTTCCAGCAAGGGCTAATTTTGGAAATGATTTTTTCTGGTCTGTATGTATGTTCATTCCATAACATAAGCCTATAAGTGCTTACTTTGGACGCACACAAATTGGCGAGTTTATTTTTGGCGATTTATTTGCATCTACATACGAGTATACTTGTGCATATTAGGAAGAGGTTTGTGTTTAACAATAATATGTGTATAATTTGTGTAATATAATAGTTTTTGTCTTACGAAATATTTATACATTGTATTTTATCTTTGTATTACTTGTATTAGGTGCGTGTAAGCCCCGATTATTCACCTACTGGTTCCTTTAGTTACTGTGGCGGTAGTGAGATGGTAGCGGCGATAATCAAGCGATCAAATTACCGCTCGCGGTGGGTATCGGCATATCGGTTATCGAGAGCTCTTTACAAAACAGGTCACAGATACTTCGGTCCGGTGCCAGTGCCCCTATATTTTGGCCACTAATAATAAGGGTTCAGAGCAAGCCACTTTGCATTATAAACAAACACATATGTTACTATTTTATATGAAAACTAGCGACATGCTCCTGGCTTCGCACGAATACAATTTTGCACGAAAGCGGGTGGTGGAGGGCCGGTGTTATCAACCGTCTCACGTTTACATTTATTTAAATTGTATGTTTTAGGGTTATTATATATTGTGTATCTTATCAAATTAGATAATGATTAATACAGTATACGCCTAAATAGATTTCAAAATATACGCCATGTGATCATTTATTTAGAATGGGAATAGTAAGCTATACTATATTAGCTATACTAGTATAATCTTTTAAAAGAGACCTATAAAAGAGAAATAATTTCACCATACTTTGTTTTCTTATATCTCAAAGGGATTAGGCAAGTTTTTGATGAAAACTCCCACATACGGCTTGATTTTTTTCCGACATCTCCAACAATCACCGTAATATTTCAACTAATTAGGAAAAAGCAATATTAAACTATACATATATTCCTTCCTCTCGAATCACTCAAACTATTGAGGAAAACCGCATTAAAACCCCTTGCGAAGTTTAAAAGATCTAAGCGTACATGCGGAGGGACAAACGGTGTTTTATACTGTGTATAGATGAGTATGTTATATATGTAAATGTACCAGCATACAACCACGCCTTTTACCATAAAATACGGTTTTAGTTAAAGTGAGTTTAGTCATAGCGTAGCTGATATGTCTCCTGTCACAAATATTATTGTATACTTAAAACGAGCTCTGTTAACGAATACTTATTTTTAAATTGTAAAGATAATTTTTTTATATCTTCTATATATATAAAATTCTCGTGTCACAGTATTTGTAAAGCAAAACAACGTTTACCGGTCAGCTAGTTAACTCTATAAATATACACAATAATTTTCATATGACTGTGAAATGGAGATTGAACTATTTTTTACTTACTCATTTTTTAATATTTTCCTTAAATAAATTGTATTTTTCAGCCATTACTTTAGTATGTTGTCCTTTTTAACGACGTCTATAAGATTTTTTGTCTGTTGTCCGCATTAACAATCCATTAGTCGCAGAGGGCAGAGATACACTTGTGACCGAAATGTATTCGGATTAATAAGGTGTTATCGCGAACCGAGTTCATTATCAATACTCGAGTACATCTCTCGGTTGATTTATACTTTATATTATCTTGTTGGGATTGGATGTGGCGCCGTTCGGTGGTATCTCGGGATACACTTACCAACTTTCTTTAATTTTGAAGTATGTTTGTCGATACGAACCGAGGTTTTAACGGCGGCTTCTGTTTGAATGTTCAATTAAACAGAGCGATGATTAAATAGCAAAGGAATTTCGTGTACAAGTTGTCCAACATGACTCTGATGCGCCTCATGTTTAGTTCTGTTACTTTTTAAAACTTAAAAATATAAATGATTAGCTACGTCGTTGTTACGTTTTTGTTTGATAATTATTTTGTTTACACTTTCGACCAGACAGTATATATGTATGGCCTTGAAACATGTTATCTAACTATGAGCCTTATAAGAAATCTCGACGCTGGGCCTGGACTGCTTCTGACCAGTCCTACTAGAAAATTATGAGAGAGACCTTCCAGCAGTACAAAAACAATAAATAAAAATTACCCCTAAAATGGTTTTTCCAACATATTTTATATGTTTAGGTATAGATACATATTTAACTAGGTTACATAATAATTCAAGACGTGAGTGGATGAAGGCGTTATGTCGCATTTTTAGGATTTTTCGTTTTTTTGCGGTGATGAAGGAAAGATTGCAGAAAAGTTTACATTTGTTAATGGACTAGCGAGTTATGTTCACTTTTTTTAAATTAAAATTAATACTAGTGTTTACTGGCTATCATAGCATTAATATTTTAGGTTGTTTACACAACTTTTCATCATAATTTAGTACAAAAAACAGTTCCGTGGCGACTTATTTCAAAAATTCAGTATAAAGCTTTTACCTCGATTTATTCGAAATTGGAATAATGCGACATATCACCTTCATCCACTCACGTCTTCAATTATATGTATCACTTAACAGTCATTCGCTTATATGTAAGCTGGGTACCTATTAGCGTTTGAAAATTAAATTCCAGCTTCCTAAAACCTATTTTAATGTAAATGAGTTGCAATGCGTGGCAGCGATGTTGGAATGATAAAGTATCGTGAGTTGCAATCGGTTGAGCCACAGTCAGCTTCAACGGAGCACCTGCCTTGTATCTGCTAAATCATAACCTTAATATCGTTAAGCATCTTTGTCAAAGACTAAAATAAAATTCAGATACGACAGGACAATACTTATGATGCAGATCTTGGTTGGTTTCAGCAATGAATTTATTCATGACTAGTTGCTCTGTAGTTCGTTTTTGGAAATCTAAATTGTATATGTTAAATGTTAATCCAGGTAATGTTAAACCATATTGAAATTGGTTAAACAGTTTCTTAGATTAGCGTGCACAATCGCACAGATAAACAGTAAAAAATTAAAAAAAAAACCATTTTTTGATATCGGTAACATAATTACAAAGTCGTGTACCCACTATATTTTTTTTAAATATTTAATGGTGTCTGTACGACATGGTTTCTTTACGATTTTATTATATTGTTATGTGCCTATTCGTGATAATAATTTATTAACAGCAGGGTATATTGACTTCTGGTTCTGGTAGTTTTATATCTGGTAATCGAGTCTAATAGTTAATCTTAATATTAGTAATCTTCTAGAGTTCTTATATAAGTCTACCTTGAAATAATAGTACCACGTGCTGTAATGTAAACGAGTAAATGATGTCAAAACACATTCCCTTGTCCTTTTTTAACCCTTTTTATTTCCCTAACCTATATCCTATTAAAGCTGGAAGAACATTCGCAACGCATTGCAATATTGAGTTGGTTCTATAAATTATAGTCATGTCTATAATCAAAATGTAAATGTAGCATGTTTTTTTTTTTTACGAAACTTATTCAATAAAACATTATTTTAACAGTCATTTTTAAAATTAATCTGTATTTATTTCATATATAAACCTTGTTACAGGTAAGTTCCTGTTCTGCTTATAATTAAAAGATCCTGCCTCACATACCTACTGACTGCTTACTTTGCTTTCAAATGAAGAACTCTATTCAAAAGGTAAGTTCGTCTTAATTTTTGAATTATATTTTGATATTTTATCGCTATAGTTGTTTTATGGACGAAATACACGATCAATCATATGACGTGTTCAAACGACTTAAATCAAATGGAGCGACGCCAAACATTGTGCCCATTCACGGTCAGTCCAATTTTCTGTCATTTATGCGTTTGACCGGCAGGCTTATGCTTGACCGCATGAAAAATGCGAAAAATTTGTGCAATATCAGACTAAATCGTATCATGTAGCTCATAACACTAGTGTGGTTTTCGTAAAAATTATCGATTTAGTGTGATATTTCATATTGCACAAATTTTCCGCATTTTTCGCCTGTCGCTCAGCATAGCCATTTAGATAATAAGCCTGCGGGTCGAGTAACGTTGACATGAGCTCTGATTCGGAAGCGCGGCATGATGCCACGGAGTAGTGTTTCTACCAAGGAGGATAGAATACCTTTCTATCCTCCTTGGTTTCTACACTGACGCAACGGCGCAATTTGAAATCCAGTGTTTGTCATCAAGCCATCAGATTTTACCATTCACGATCAAACTTTGGCTTCACGTCAGTCCATTTGACGCGATGGACTGATCGTGTGTTTCATCCATTATATCTTATCAAAATAAAATATAATATAAATATTTAATTTGATAAATATACCACTCAGGATAAATAATATTATAATTGTCAATTAGTGTGATGGATAGTATATTTTTAATAATATGTAGGTGAACTCGGGCAAATGTAACTAAAAAATTTCAAAAGTCTAAGGCTGCACAAACTGCTGCATTATACGAAACCTCCCTGAACTCTTCCTTCTTCTTCCTGCATGGCTATATGCTGGCTAAGAGCAAACCTATTATTAATAAAAAATAAACTTAATTTTCAGATGACACAATTTATGAAATTTATGAAATGAAAATTATTTCAAATCAAAATCAAACCAAAAATATTTATTTATCAATTAGGTTTCTACAAGAAACTCTTATGATCGTCGTTATAAATTTAAATTTACCAGGGTTTCCATTACCATTACCCCATAGTTACATGTACCCGGCTTCACCTTATTCATATCTAAGTCATATGTTTGAACTTGAACTTCATTTGAAAGTTAAATAACAAATATATTTTAACAATATTATGCTCTATAATAGTCCTGCTTATATTATAAATATTATGACGAACCCCTAAAGATGAGTGGTTACATAATGAGGTTGCCAAATTGACTAACCAATGTCAAGGTGACCATGGTGGTCGAAATTGTTTTCGACATAGGTAGAGTTCGTAAGAACCATAGACATAGAGAGAATGGACTTAGCATTCCCTATCCACCTGTAAAGTAAAAACGGGCAGAAAATTTAGTGCGAGAGAGACAAAACGATCGTGCGGCCAGTAGTTGTCTTTTGCTAGATTTTTAATTATTCCTCGAAGTTATTACAGACCAACAGAAAAGTGAGGAAAAAGACAGATATTCGCCGCACGTAGCTTTCTCTCTTATGGCGTTCTGCGTATTTTCATGGCGGGTGTTGCTCAGTCCATTCTCTCTTTGTCTATGGATGGTATGGAACTACCTATATCTGTTTCTTAGTTAACAGCTTCATCATTTACTAATATATCTACGCGATACCTAATTATTTATTTAGAATTTTTATCTTTAGACGATCTCTCGGAAACAGTATTTTTTCATACATCATAAACATACGGGCATATATATCTGTTTTGAATATAAGTTGTCCCAGAAAGCTTCCTTCAAATTACAACTTATGTTAACTCTAGGTATTCTTAAACACCCAATTAGTTTACCATTTAAACTTTTTCTGCAAAACATAAAAGAAAATATGTTTAATTTTAATTTTCTGTGCTCGAATAAAAAGAAAATGAAACCGCAATTAACACAGTCATCCTATTTGGTAAACGGCCGTAACCGCTTTAAAAAAAATCTCCACCCATAGACACGGTGCGACGTTTATGGAGCGCAACTTTTTTATTTGACATTTTATACAAGTTTATTCAAACACAACGATATGATCGCAGACGTTATCTTTCAATGCAACGTTACCGCGCCGCGAGCTGGCATTGATACCATCTGAGGCCAGCCATTGCTAGTTAAACCAAGCTGATAAGGGATCGAGTGAGCATGTGTGCGGGCCCCGTACGTACAAGGCGCGTTTGAGTGTGGGGAGGGGCGCGCCCCTCACCGAGCGACGCCAAACCGACCAGTCACTCAGTTTGAGCGCGAAAAGAATGACGGCCCGACAGAATTTCGTTGTTATTTTTCAAAAAAACATCTAGTGCCCCTCTCCCCGGGATGTTTCTGTGATGTTATTGTGGTTGAGATACTTGAAACATTTGGAATTGGCGGGAAAAAGTGTTGCCGAGTTGCCGCCAGACGGCGCTGGCGACGTCAAAACAATGTGTGAGTCTATGATTGTTTACTTTTTTCTTAGTGACATATTTACGCGGATTAAATTTGAATTTCGAATCGCTTTCGAATTTATTTTAGGATTCAAGATTTGTCAGTGAAAATTGAGTTTTATTTTATTAATGCATTTGGTTGTATACATATTTGTGCTAAAATAACATTTGTAATCGTCAAGAGCGCGTCCGATGAGATTCTGATAAAAACATCGTTAGCATTGTTTGTGTTTTATCATGTCCGATAACCGTAATAGTGGTTTCACATTAGGACAAACTAATATAGTTCTTATTGCGAACACCATACGATCCTAACGGGTCTAAGTTATTTTTTTACTTACCTTACTTACTTAGACGAGTGCTTTAATGTTATGAAAATAAAAATATTGTCATTAGTTTTACGATTACGTGGTCGACAGCTATAATAAAAATATTTAATCAAATAGAAATATGGAGTTCATACTTAGTTGGTACTAATTTTCCTTTTATATATTTATTAGAAAGAGCTTTTAATAGGAATTTTATGTTACAAGTTCATGTTCAGATTTAGGGATTTATAATTTCCAAAAAAAAAGAACTTCCACTGTGTAATTAAATTTTTAAAATACTTATTCACATCAAAAATATTTGAAATACAGCATGTAGTATACTAGATATTATAAAGAATTGACTTACGAATAAATATTTTTTTAATTTTCAAACAAAAAAGCTCGTCAAACGTTATGGTAATAAGTAAATCTTAGTCAAAATGGATACCTAATACGAATAACTCGTGTGTGCGGTGCGGCTTACATGTTTTGACAGCAGCTGTCAAAGTCTCAAACATGTCTTATGTGCGCATGCCTCCTATTCAAATCTTGCGTATGTATCATACTGGCTGCATACCTCTGACGGTCTGACTGGTAGCGTCAACAACGTCAACTTTCAAAAAAATACTATTAATATGTCGAAAAAATAATCTAAAACAATACCTATTTATTATAATAATTGTTTTAGACACGGAAGAAGCTTAATATTTTTTATTGCTACCGATTTAAAAACAAAAAAAAAGTTCATGGCCAAGAAACTTACTAGCTATACAGCCTATACAGTACACAGACTAAATTTTCAGCTTTATAGGTACCATAGGTATAAGAATGTTTGAAATTTTAATTTGTAGTGTAACTATTAACAAGCTTACACGTAAATTAATAAATATATATTTAGACATACTTATAAATTTTGAATTATACGAAAAAGTGTTCACTAGCAGAAGGTCGTTAGAGCCAGTGAATGAGTAGCACTAGCAACGTGCAGCCAACCGACTCCAGATCAAACTGATAAGACGAGGGGGAAAAAATGTTATCTTCCATACAGATTTCACGTTCATTATCAAGTGTCTTGTTTGTTTGTGTGAGTGTGTGTGTACCACTTCTCTACTGCAATGTACATAATATTTTCTCCTTTATCTATATAAGCCTGCATATTATTGTATGCATTCTTGCTCTGAACAGTGGTGTCGCTCGTTTGTAGAGATCCTTAGACTTTACTCATAATATAACATATTTACATATTGATTTTTAATTACCTATTATGATTTTCACTGTTAGAGAAAATCTGTATTATTTCCAATCAACACAATTTTCCAATGTTTTTTTTTAATCTTTGTACATTTATCTCTCGAAGAGTTCTTTATTCCACAGGCAAAAACAGATAAGTGCAGTGCATATGGTGCCATTGTCACCTTAGGTGTCGTTTGCCTGTCCATGTGTCATTAATATAAAAGACGTCATTTTTCATATGAACGACTATTAAAAAAATAAAAATATTTTTAAGTAATCTTGTTTTGTTAAAAAAATGTTTCATATTCTCTTTTCTTTCTTCTTTCTTATTTTTATATTCTCGACCTCATGTTATGATATGATATAAAATATCTAAACACATCTACTTATACTACTCTATACATATTATAAAAACAAATCAATATCCGCTTCTCCTGTTTCTCCGCTAATTTCTTCTAAACCACTTAACATATTTTCAAGCAGTTTTCACTAATGGAAAGTGCAATAAACGAGGACGGTTTGCGTATATATATAGGTAACTTACAAAAATTTGCATCTGTCCGAAGCTGGTGCAGGTCGCTAGTGATATAAAATATAGAGTAAAATATTTTCTAAAACTTCGATAATGTTAAAAAAAAAATTACATCTGAATTATTATACCGACACACAAAACGCGAACAAAATCCATTGTCTACTAAACTTATATTTTCTTTCAAAACACAGTATTATCTAAAGAAAACATCGGCTAGGCCGGGAATCGAACCTCTTATCGCTAGTTTATATCAACACTGCTGGTGCCTTTCCTTATCGTCCACATCTTATTCGGAATTTTTTATAGGCAAGCTGTTTAAGGAGGAGTAAAAAATTATTTATATCTATCTATACATATCTGAATTCCAGTGACTTAGCATCGATAGCCGAGTTGATCGAATGTTCGGCTTGCAAAATTACAGACCCAGATTCGAATCCCAATACTGCATTTTTAAATTTTTTTTTGATAAGAACTAATTTTAAGATGTGTATCTATATGTGTGATGTTTATGTGATCCTATGCGAATCCTAGAGGAACTTGTGCGTATCCTAGAGGAAGGTGCACTATCACATTGAAGCTTACACACCACAGAATATCACAATAGTTGGTAACGACTATCAACTATTGTGGCTATCAACTATACTTAGCTAGAAATCTGATATTTGGAACATAGGTTTATTTTATAACGTAAGCAACTAAGAAAGGATTTTTTTGAAAATTGGAGGGAGGGGCTAGCATATTTATAGACAAATATACTTATGGCAAGAGCTTGTGTTAAGAAATGAGGACATGCATTTATAAAAAATCTGAGTATTGGTAGTAAATTCTCATTAAATTTTAATAAACAATTCAAAATCTCAATATCTTTAAGCGTATATGTAGTACAGAGGTAATTTCGGACGTCTTCTCGTTTAGTATCGATTTATGCGCAGTGGGCCGGGCGAATCACGCGCATGCTAATTGATTCGAGATCGACGCTGGGCGGGGCTCACTCAAAGGTCACGAGTTCGAAGACTCCGATGAAAGACATGTTGATCGATAGATTTATTCTTGTTATTTATAAAGGAAAGTGGGCAATGACGTCATCAATTAACACTTCTGCTACAATCATTGATAACGGTTATTTTTTAAAGTGGTCAGCCTTGGGTCAGCACATCTGGTGACAGTTAACATTCAACTATAGAACCCACTGTGAACTATAATACCACTTAGGTTGTTGTGTTCTGGCTATTAAATAAGGCATTCCATAACACACTATATCCTGTCCTCTTTATACCCCTCCTATCAAAGCTTTTTTGTCTTTAATTTAATATTTTTTGAATCGAAGAAATATTTTTTTAAAACTTTACTTTTTAATGAGAATGGATGAATGGATATTTGTTGTTACACGCAAAAACGACTCATCGGAATTGGATGTTTGACACGCAAACAGCTTATTATCTGAATTAACATATAGGATACTGTTATCCTGAACAATTTTGGGTTTCTAAAACAGTTACTAGACACTCGAAATATAAAAAATTGAGCGCCACTCTCGCCGTGGCGGCGCCACAGTCGTCACAGCGAGAAATATGTCAGATCAGGTAACTATTATATTTTTAGTTTTTTTTTTAAACGCGGTCGATTTCGCGGGCACCTGTTAGTGTAAATAAATTGCCTCCCTCTGTTTTTAAGTAATATGATTTTCACTAATTTATAGAGCGATGAACGCGCTTCGTCGTTCATCGCGCGTTTATGTATGTATATAAAATTGCAACCGTGCGTAGCTGGAGAAGTCACTGATGATGAGTTTGAAGAAGAATTTCGACAAGATATTTGGCCGTAAAATTAAATAGGTAACATGAAAAAAAAAAGTTTTCTCGATTAGCGGCGGTCGAAGTAAACAGTCCGCGTATCACACAGTCACGCCTGCACCCACCTTCCATTTATTATGGGATCTTAATCTGAGATGGCGAGCGGGAAGCCGATAAGGCGCCCGCGCCGCTACGCCAACATCGCGATAACACTCCCGCTATCCTAGTGCCGAATGGAGCACGCTTCGGTGTGACACGAGGAAACTGACTCATTCATTACCCTAACATGACAATTTTTTTTCCATGACATGTATTATATTATACTAGCTGGCGCCCGCGACTTCGTCCGTGTTGAAAAGGAAAAAAGTAGCCTGTTCTGTGTGTGTCCTGTACCTCTAAATGTTTATCTACCAAGTTTCATAAAATCAGTTAATTCGTTTAAGGCAAGGACTAACCTCAGACCGAACACACTTTTTACCAAAATTAATATCCTATGAATTAAGGTGCAATGTTGCGCAACAAATTTTTGTAGTTTTTCGGAGATAACCGAACAGATTTAAAGTAGTTGTCACGGAAATTTTTGAGTAGTGTCAGTGAATAGTAAGTTTTTTTTAGCAGTATTTTACTATTTTTTTTTTTTTTTTTTTTCAGAAAATAGATATTTTTATAAATCTGCCCGATTCAAACTTTTTTCCATATAGTCTATTATGCACTGTATTTTATCTAATTTGTGATTTTACCTAAGAAGTCAAACTAGGCGACGAAATAAGTCCTCACCTTAAGAGTTATGGAGGAACATACATACATACAATTACTTACACTTACAGATTTATTATTATTATAATATTGATGATTTCTATGACTTTACACTACGTTTCACAGTCATTTGGGCAGTAATCAATCCCTTTAGACCACCGTGAAATAACAGCATTTGTGCTGTTGAGTTTCGGTGAGTGGTAAGTAGGGATGCCAGAGCCCATTTCCCTATCCCTTCCTAATCTCCTATTGTAGTCGTCAAATGTGATATTTTATTTTGAACACAACAATTTACACACTATATCCAATCAGAGAGGAGACTGCGGTGAGGGGTGATACAGACTGAGGGTGAGAGGGGGAGGCTTTTATCGCCGAAAACTCCCGATCGCAAGTAGAGATCGTCCGCGCGATAATGCGATCTTCCAACGCGATACCGCGACGCGCTTCCAGAATATGCCCGTACTACTTATTCATTCGTTTTTTGTTTAGATAAAAGTGTTTTATCATTGTTCGCATCTTCTCTTTAATTATTCACTGTAGCTTTAGATAGAAATATGAAGGGAGGCGATAAAAGTTCCTACTAGACAAGTACAGGCAGCAAAAACATTTAGACTTTTTTAAATTATTTCTCTTTAACAAAACTGTCATGCGAACATCCACATGCATTTTATTTTTTGTAGATCTCTGATTTTGCCTGCTTCGTTATTTCTAATTCACAGATATATTACATAAAATATTAATAAAAAAAATTACAGTTAGGGTCGGCGCATACTAGCGCACAGTCGAAGCGCATCGAAGCGTCAATCTAAAAAAGTATGTAATAACCTTTCAAGTTAAAATAAAGTTAAAATATAAAAAATAATAAGTTCAAATTCACTTATTTCTATCCTGAAGAAATTTTGTTCATTTCATTGAGAAGGTTAGAACAATGCTTTCTTCTTTTTTTTGTCATTAAATTACTTCTTAAAATATATTACACGTATAGTAAAATTTATTATTAACGCTCATAACTAGGAAATAACGATAGCAAGATATGATATCCGCTTCCGTTACCTATTCGTTATCATTATACAATTAGGTATAATATGATTATTATAAAATATTACAGTTTTTTAATTCCAGTGAGTATAGATAGACGGTCACCATGACTTGCTATCGAAATCTTACGTTAGTTTACTTCTGTCGATAACGAACCTTTAACCCTTCAATGTGCTAGTGAATGATTTTAACTACTAACGTTACGGCATTTTTCGAGAGCATCAGTCAAATTTGTAACTCATGGTACCGATTTTGTATAGAAATGTCAAGTTAAACGTTAGTCGGTAATGGTCGCTAGCGACTACATTCGATAGGTTATTTACTTATGCATCTCATGTTACTGGTTTTAGTTCTTTGGTGACCGCTAGAGGCGCTGTACAATTTTTCATACAAATATTTTAAGTTCTCGTTCATCTCTCGCTACCTATTTCGGTAGTCATAAACTCATGGTAGTGCTACTGGTCAAGTAGCTAAAGAGTTATAGAAAAAAACTCATACGAAGAACAACCTTCAAACGCCAATGTAGGCATACGGGCAATATTATCGTAATATCGCGAAACAGATAACGCCCCTATATGGCTCAGTGTTTAGATAAGAATAATTATATTTGAAGTGGGTTAAATTAAATTATCAACTGTTAAAGCACGTGATTGCTTCTAAAACTTTATTCAAATGTTTTTATTCGCATGTAGGCTATATTGGAAATAGTTGTATTTGAAAATAAGTACTGGCCAGTTAATAATATATTAGTAATAGTATTGTTAGAAAAATGTTATAGAAAGAAAAGTTTGTCTTGAACATGGTTGATTGTAAATATACACTCTGCTATATAAATGTGTTTATATATCACGTTTACAAAAACATTAAGTTATGGGCCGAGACAGATAAATTATACCAATATTATATGAGTATGCTTGTTACGTTTTCACGCCTTAATTACTCAACCATCAATTGGTAAATTTTACATTCACGTAGTCAGGGATACAGAAAAGGATATCTTTCATTCATTAAAGTCAACGCCTGTAAAGGTTGGTCATGGAGTAAATAACTTTGTTTTCAGAGATATCGTGTTTATAGACTCTAATATATGATATGGAAATTAAATATTTGAAATTTTTCTGTATGCATATACACTTACACTTACTTACACACACACACTTACAGATTTATATATTGATTGATATATTTGAAACTAGCTGTTCACCCGCGTAACTCTGTAAATTATATACTAAAACCTTCCTCGAGAACCACTCTATCTATTGGTGAAAACAGCATGAAAATCAGTGCAGTAGTTTTTGAGTTTATCGCGAACAGATAGACAGACGCGGCGGAAGACTTCGTTTTATAATATGTAAGGAACAGATATTTCTAGAAGAGAAAATCTAATTTATAAGTAGTGATATAGAAGTGGGCGTATTCACGAGTCGACATTTGCGACTACGACAATAAAATCGCGCCGATCTGGTATAACACTTAACAAGCGAGAAGCGCGGACAAGCGTCGTCGCGAGTCGCGCGTCGATGCAATCGTTGCGCCAATTTGTACGCACGTCTGTGGAACGATTTATTGGGCACGCGAGGAGTTCTTAGATACACTATAGAGCATAGGTGGGCTTGTCCGACCAGTATTAGATCACCATACACCGACTACAATATAATTCCTCTCTAGGTATAGTATGACCAGAGAAACTAGGAACTACTAGCTGGTGCCCGTGACGTTGAAAATTTGGAAAATATATGAGTAACATAACGCCTTACATTTTCCGTGACCAGATTTTTTTTATATTTTAAGACAATCCCTAGGGAACCCAACATTTTTCAGGGTCCTGATTCTGTATGCCAAATACGATTCCACACTCTTGGTCTTACTTTTTCAAACCACGTCTAATGTCTTGCCTTGTCGTGTCATGGAATTCTTATGTCTCTATTCTGATGCCCCAAGATAAATTATCTATGGAACGTTATGATTTCACAGAAACCACAGTGTACTATTGTATTTATGACGTTTTTTGAAAAAGTAAGACAAGGGTGTGGAATCGTATTTGCCATACAGAATCAGGGCCCTGGATGAAAAGTATTCTATATCTTAATCCATGCAATAAATTAATTTGTATGATATTTGTGTGGCAAATTTCATACAAATCCGTTAAGCGGTTTTTCGTGAAAACATCCATCCATCCTCATTCTGTCATACTTTGGATAACAACTAACAAACATAAAAATATCATTCTGTATTAATTTTATTTCACTGTTTCTTTTTTCTTAATTTTTTCATTTTATCTCAGCTGTTTTATTTTAATCTACTCCTCTCTAAATGTACCGTAGTCAGGTTAACTAAAACTGGATGGAAATACATAACAGCTGCTGTATCTCTCAGAAAAAAACTTAAATGAATAAAATGGAAAAGATCCTTTTTAAATTGAAAATCCAAGACAACATTATTACCTGTAAGTCGAGAGGCACGTACGGGTATATATTATATATCTCTCTCAGTGGTGTTCCTTAAACAATTTCTCCAAAGCACGACCATTCTGGCCAATTAAATGTGCAACTTTACAAGCGCAACACTCACGCCTCCAACAAAAGAGTGAAATATAAACGTTAAGTTGCGCGGGCGCAGATCTAGCGGTGAACTATCGCCGCTTGCGATCGGCTGCGGGGCAATATCATTATTGCCCTTACCTTCCAGATAAACATTTCGAATGTAAATGAGACGTTCCAAAAAGTATTTAACCTTAAGTCGCCCAAGAGCGTGCAAAAATCTCTCAGTCGTGGGATAAATTGCAACGTGTGAATATTGTTGAGGTTTTAACAGATTCCCGTGGTTTTAACAGATTCATTGATATTTCATAATTCATTACATGATCTATTGATGAGTCTATAGAGCAGCAGAGAAATAAAATTTCATTCTTAATTAAATTTTTAAAATAGAATGCTTTGTATTACGGTTTATAAGTAATAAAAAATTCTAGTGCTCGATGGAAATCCAGTATCTCTACACGATTGGATACATAAAAATGTCCCTAAGTTAACCCCGTTTAAATTTTATGTATGTAATGAATTTTATCTCGAACTTTTGAAAATTTTTTTTCATAACCCACTTATTACAAAACTTGGAAAAATATTGAAAAAGACATTAGTCATACAAGAACATTGACGTTAGAATTTAAAAAATAATGAAATCATCGACATTCTCTGTGTCATTTTCTTAACCTAATAGAGCGAGCAAGCTTGAAAAGCTAGCTTTAGCTTTTTCTTAAGCCTTCTACATATGTATATTATTATCTAATATCCCATAATACCGCCCAATAAACACGTACACGCAGCTTAATTTGCGCATAAGAAACCCCTTCATTGATTGAGACCTTCATTTTTATTAAACTTTTACATTTTACAGGAAAAATTAATAGTGTGAGTTAAGTGCAGAAGTATGTGCGATTATCTCGCTATTAGGTTTAAATGAAGAGAGGTGGAATGAGGTATGCGGCACAATTATATTGTCACGAAGGTGGTGATCGAGTCGCACCTGCGCCCGCGCAATCGCTGTGCCGATCGTTGTGCGAGCACGCTAACGCCGACACCCATGCATGCTTTTTTTGGCCTCAAACGATATTGCTTTAATTGCAACCTATTAAAACTGTTATAAACTTTCATTTGCAATTTTTGGATCTTCCTCGAAAAAGTGTGTGCAGAAAATGTTTATGAAGTTATTAACTAAAACGAAATGAAAGATTTTGACTTCATAAAACCTATTCATCATTAAGGGAATCCATGTAAACGCCAGATAATCATTGTTTTTATTCATAAACTTTCCACTACTTTTAAAAGAAATAATATCGAACACATAAACGAAGCTTTCGGTAAAAAATTCCGAATAGTGTAGTGAAAATGTTGACCTACAATACTGTTCAATCGATGCTTCTGCTCCAAAGCTAAATTCTACAGTAGTTTTAATCTATTTTAAGAATATATTTGTCAAACTATCTGATTGAGTAATTGTTAATTTTATGTTCGTGACCAGGGTATTCTTGACCATTTTATAATAATTTTATCTTGTTAATTTATACCCTCTTAAATTTTAGTTTTCTTTTGACAAAAAAAAAACAATTATTGAAAACTAGATATAACAAATAGATTATATTTTTATAATTGACGAGCCCGTTGGACGAGTGGCAAGGGTGCTTGCCTAACGTTTCAGGGGCCCCGGGTTCGATTCCCGGCGGGGTCAACTTTGGAAAGTCATTTGGGCAGCCCGTCTGGCGGCAGTAACCACCACCTTACAGAATACCACCGTGAAATAACAGCATTATGTGCTGTTGTGTTTCGGTGAGTGAGTAAGGGATGCCAGAACCTATTACCCCATCCCCCCTTATCCCTTATCCTTAATCCTTCTATGGTCGGCAGCGCACTTGTAGCACTTATGGCATTGCTTGTGTTATAGGCGACGGTAGCCACCTACCATCAAGTGGACCGTCAGCCTGTCTGTCGACCTTAACATAAAAAAAAATTATAAAATAAAGTTTAGTAGCGGCCGGGCACAATCCACAATCTGGTGGTAGCTTTCTCTCCATAAGACTCTTCCATAAGAATACAGCAAGAATGCTGTTTTGTTTCGGTGAGTGAGTATGGGATACCTGTATCTCCTACTTATCTCTTATTATCTCGTTTATAAAGGAACACATTTGCCGTCCCTATGGTATTACTTGTATTAATAGGTGACTGTAGTCACATTTATCATTAAGCGAATCGTCAGCCGAGATGCCGACATTTATATTTTAGAAATAATACCTACATACATTACATTTAATGCATATATCGATAGAAATTCTATCGACTCGGCCACATCTCTAGTCTAGAATACCGAACACAAGCCCTCACTACGTCCGTATAATCGATGCGACCGGCAACGCGGACGGACAAACTCACATATTTTATTGTGTGCCAATTAAAATTATTCCTTCCTTATTGATTGTGGGAATGAATAGTTTCTATCGGCCAATGTTGAGTGTTTGATGTATTTATTGGATTTGTAAATTATAATACCACACCACTGTTTTGTTCGTGACTGCGTTTATTTAGATTACAATTAAACTTGCTAAGGAATATTTAGTTTCATTGTTTTTCTCCTGAGTCTCTACTATTAAGGGAATCACTGTCCAAGATTGAAATACTGTCTTGACAATAATAACACATTTCATTATCTAATCTCAATCTTGAATATTTATTCAAAATTATATTTTTATGGTACTATAAGCAGGTACTTATAAACAAAAATATTAATGAAAAGAACAGGGGAGTTGTTTTAAATTGTGGCTATTTTATTAGACTATGAAAACGAAACCTACAAAACTTACCTACAAAATTTATATAAGCCCAATATTTATCTCTCTTTACATGTTCTTCAATTAGTTGACTTAACTAACTTCTCTACAACATTGTGCAAAGCAGTTATTCAATAAGTCTTTGTACTTTTAAGCTATAAGAGTCTTCCAAGAACACTAAATACTGGGGACCATAATGGAGGTTTTTCAACAGATAATTTTCTGGTTATTATTTCTCAATGCAAGCGTATGTATGGTTATAGTGCCATTACGTAAATAAATCTAATGAGTGTATAATTTTGTTAACATTAATTGTGCACGTGAGTTTATTATACAAACATGACAACTCGCGACCGCTCGCTAATTGACTAACAACTATTTAATTCATTTTTAACGCATTTAAAAACTATTTTTCCTAATACTAGGCAACGTATAGACTTAATTTCACGCTCGCTGCTCTACAACTAATGACTGTGGTGCGATAACGAAACGATAAAGCAACGATAACGTTGTGACAACGCTACGATAACATTGCGATAACGAGCGATAACGGTTCGTTGGTAGCTATTTGAAATAGCTTTTGTTGATATGGGTTGCTGATACGGCTCTGTTGTTGCCCACGCATGTAACTAATTTGATGTTAACTTCAACTCCGTCAATTTGAAAATTCAATGTACAAGTAAATATAAATAGGTAGGCAGGACTTTGAATAGATGTGAATATGCCCTACCTGGACAATGGCATATATCCATCGAATTGTGTGTAAACTTTGAAATTCGTCAATTCATAAAACGCCTGGTTTCTAGGTGAAGAAGCCAAAAAGTAATAAAGTTGGTTTTCAATTTTAGTATGGCGCAATTAGACTTTGACCTCAACATCCAAAGTAGAAGTATTATTCCAGCTCCAAATTGTTTTATATAGTCCACTTATTGTTTGGTAAAAAGTTACACCTATTTTAGCGTCGGGTTTTGGAGGGACGGGGGACAGAAGGTGGATTTTATCTGTTTTTCTTAAATATTTCGAAAACTATACGGTTTAGTGCAAAAGCGCCTAGGAGAAAAATAATCTACATTGAAATTCGAACAAAAATGGTCTACGGCATAATCTTGCTAAAGTGAACGGTTTCAGAGTTAACATACAATACATACATACAGAAAAAATTCTAAAAATCGTCTATTTAGTTTCAGTATCATGTATAGAGACTATAAACACGATATCTCTGAAGACAAAGTGACTTACTCCATGACCAACCCCTACAGATTTATTATTAGTATTGATAAGGTTTCCGTGTGCGATGTATGGGAATAATGTGAATGACCTCAACGGTTACTCAAAGAAATGCATTCTTGCGCCTGTCTGGTAAAACGTCTAGCCGCATTGCAAGGGCTATCACGACGTACGCACTTTGATTTCCACACAAAAACTCACCAAAAACAATATGTTACATGAACCAATAAGACACAAACGAATTTAGTCCTTACCGGTGGCATATAAGCGTTTTAAATTCAATTGGAAAATCACGTGGCATTTGTAAATATATTTAAATTGTGAAACTTTGTAATTAGAACGCGAATTCAAAGCCTTTTCAAATTGTCGACATTCAATTTTGAGCTTTAAAAAGATCCTGTTAAAAGTGATTTTAAGATGATTCGAATGGCTGTTAGTGCGTTTTTATTATCGGTTTGGAGTAGTGAATACGTGAATCGACTTTTCGATTCGATGATCGTCGATAGATCGCTAACGGAACTGCATGCATTTCTGTGTGTTAAGGGCGAAGTCATTCAAACATTGTTCAAGAAATGTGTCGCGGAAATTTCAAATATTAAACACTGTAGCAGTTGCACGCGATTTCGTACGCGTAACTTTATAAAATTATATGTTACTCGCTGTTAATGTAGCTGTCTGTCTATTAGGTGAAAAAATTTTCAAAGTCGGTCAAGTAGTTTTGGAGTTTATTCATTACAAACATATTAATCTTATTATTATAATTATAATTATATTATATTATAATTATATTATATTATATTATATTATATTATATTATATTATATTATATTATATTATATTATATTATATTATATTATATTATATTATATTATATTATATTATATTATATTATATTATATTATATTATATTATATTATATTATATTATATTATATAATTATTGTTCTTTCTTTTTCAACGCGGACGAAGTCGCGGACGTTAGCTAGTAAATAATAATTTTATGCGTGCAAATAGTGTACATTTTTATTATTATTAAGCCTTTATTCAGATAAGAGTAGGTTTACATAGTATAAATATAAAGTTACATTTTGTTTACAATTTTTTTTTTTTTTTTTTATAAGCTACACATATACATAAAAATAACAAAAATACACATTTGAGACACTGTTGTTGCTCCTCATTTCTTTTCCCTTTCCTTATTTTTCTTATCTGTTTGCCGTTTGGCATAGGCCTCCTCCAAATATTTCCATTCTTTCCTGTTTCTAGTTTTCCTCGGCCACACGTTTCCTGCTGTTTTTTTCACATCATTTGCCCATCTCATATGCTGTCCTCCCCTGCTCCTATGGCCATCTCTAGGGTACCAGTGAGTTATCAGTTTACTCCATTTGTCTGGTCCTCTTAATAGGTGTCCTGTCCATCTCCATTTTAATTTTCTTATTTTTATCGTTACATCTTGCACCTTGGTTAGAGTTCTTATTTCCTCATTTTTTTTCTTATCCACTTTTCTTATACCCGTGTTCGGAGCAACGCAACCGAACAGCGTCGCGCTACCATTTTCATGCTTTGCATGCACTTTTCATTTGCTGCTAATTAAATGCACGCTTTAACACAAGTACGCGCCCAACTACCATAGCGACCACAAGTACGCGTTCCGCAACCATACCGATCGCACTACGTTTACCACTAACCACATTTTAGCGCGTACTCTTATACATACCAGTTTACCATTAACCAAAACTTCAATAAACCAGTGTTTAGAATAATATAAAGTTTGTAAGTTAGTGTTAAGTAGTGTAAATAAATAATATCTGTACACTTTATAAACTTTTCGATCTCGGTCCCTTCGAACCTACGGTAAACCAGCACCACCATAGCGTGCACACCGTTCCAACGGTAGACCAGCACCACCATAGAGTGCGCACCGTTACAACCCGTGAAGCTTCTTTCCATTGCTCTTTGGCAGGATTGAAGTTTATTGGCCTGTTTATTGCCTATTGGCAAGTTAAGATTAGTGCCCAGGTTTGACACCCATAAGTTAGCACTGGCAAGATGCAAGTATCAAAAGTCTTACTCTTTACTTTATAGTGTAGATGTTTATCTTTCATTATTTCCTTAAGTTGCCAGTACCTTTTCCATCCGTTTGTTATTCTTTGTTCGATTTCCCTATCGTGGAGGTTTTTGGATGTTATTATTTGACCCAAATAGATATATTCACTGACATATTCAATGTTGTTTTGTCCCATTGTGATGGCCACCGGTGTGTCATTTGTCATTATCTTGGTTTTGTCAATATTCATTTTAAGGCCTGCTTTCTCACTCTCTATAGCTAGGTCGTTAAGCATTATGTGTAGTTCTTGAGGAGAGTTAGAAAATAACACAATGTCGTCTGCGAACCTCAAATTTGTTAGGCATCTTCCATCTATATTAATTCCATAGCTGTCCCAGTTCAAACCTCTGAAAACCTCTTCTAGTACTGCAGTGAATAATTTGGGCGAAAGTGGGTCCCCTTGGCGTACACCTCTTTGGATTTTAAAGCTTTCTCCTTTTCTCTCTAACTTAATACAGGCTGAACTATTTGTATATATATTTCTGATAATTCTTATATATTTATGTTCAATGCCCTGGTTTAATAACGCTTCTTGCTTGCTGCTGCTGTGAATCAAGGAGTCAAAAGCTTTGGTGTAATCTACAAAGGCAATGAAGTAGTTTTTATTGTATTCTCTGTATTTTTCCATCACCTGCTTCACTACATGTATGTGGTCGATTACTGAGTAGCCAGCTCTAAAGCCTCCTTGTTCTATTGGTTGGTTTTCATCTAGTTTGCGCTCTATTCGTTTCAAAAGTATTTTTGCGAAGAGTTTGTATAGGTTGGACATTAGGCTGATAGGTCTATAGTTTCCGACATTTAACTTATCTCCTTTCTTGTGAATGAGTATAATACACGATTTTGTCCATTGGGATGGAATAAATTCCGTCTCCAGAATTTTATTAAAAATCAAGTCAAGTACTGGCACGATGTTCTCCTTTGACCCGATCAGTAATTCGTTCGTTATTCCATCCACTCCCGGCGCTTTATCTTTCTTTTGTGTGTCAATTGCTACTTCAATTTCTTCAGGCAGGATGGGAGGTGCTGTCCAGTCATCATCTATTATAATTTTTTCATCTGCGTTTGTGTAATTGAATAATTCTTTATAGAAATCAGTGGCTATTCTGAGTATATCTGACCTTTGGCTTTTTTCATCGCCCTCTTTGTTTTTCATTTTTAAAATCCAATCAGTTTTTTCTTGTAGTTGTTTGTTTGCTTTCTTAACCCCCCCTGTTTGTAAGATATGCCTTTCAATAGTTTCCATTCTGTGTTTTTTTCTATCATTTCTAATTGCCAAATTGATTTTTTTGCTCAGTTCAGATATTTCCTTTCTACATTTACTGTTTTCAGGTAAGTTAATTAATCTACGCCTTTCTTCTAATAACACCTTTGTCTCTTGAGAAAGACAGGTTCCTTTGAAGCGACTTGTTTCAGTTATATTTTTGGTAGAAGTTTGTAAAAGCAGTTCTAATTCGTTGTATTGTTTTTGTAGATACACGTTGTCTTTTTCTTTTGCGATCGCAGTAACACCCAATTCAATCCTTTTGTATACTTCTTTCATTTGTTCTTGGTTGATTTTCTGCATGTCCATATAAATCTTTGGCCTAGTGTTTCTCATCTGATTATACCTGAGATTTGCTCTAACCATCCTGTGGTTGGTGTTGAAGTTTAAATTTACTATCACATTTATATCTCTGAAGAATTTGGGGCGGTTGGTAAGGATAAAGTCAATCTCGTTCCGATACTTCCCGTCTGGTGATCTCCAAGTCCACTTTTTTCCTTCTTTTTTCTTAAATATGCTATTTAGCACCGTAAGTTTATTTTCCCAAGCAAAACTTATTAATCTTTTCCCATTTTTACTTCGTTTGCCATGGCTATGCAGACCTAGTATGGTTTCCTCATTAATTTGCCTTAGACCTGTTTGGCCATTAAAGTCACCCATGACTATTAAATTTTTGTGAGTGTAATTAAGTATGGAATCATTAAGATCGCTGTAAAATTTATCCTTTTCCTCGTCGCTGGCTTGTTCTGTAGGCGAGTATACTTGAACTATTGACCAAAAGTTTTTATAAGTTGTTAGTTTTATGTTGAGTATTGCAATTCGGTCTGAAATTCCTATAATTTCCTGTATATTGTGTGCGAGATATTTTTTAATTAAGAAGCCAACCCCATATAATCCTGCAGTTTCTCCTTTGTGATAGAAAATGTAGTCTTCATAACTTTCTATACGTTCTCCCAGTCTTCTTATTTCACTAAGACCAATAATATCCCAATTTAATTGTTTTAAGGCTATATGAAGTTCTTGTAGTTTTTCGTTTGTGCTAAGTGATAACACGTTCAAAGTTGAGATGAAAATATTTTGAGTATTTGGAGGGTGGTGGTCGTCATCCCCTCGGGGACCAGCCGTATTGGGGACTGTATAATCAATTGTGTTTTTATCATTAAGTTGTAGCTGTGTAGTGTCCGATGTTGTTGGTATATTAGTTCTTGTGAGTATCTTTTTCGGAGATTGAATGTGATCTCTCACGCATGCGTTGAAATGCATCTACTTTTCTGATTTTCTTTTCTATCCTATTGCTATTAAGTGCGATGTTCGAAGTATGATTAGGACTTGGTGTTGTTGACTCTGATCTTTTCCTTTTTTCGCTCTCAGCTATATTTATTTTATTTGTTCTCTCCTTACGTTTTCGTATTTCTTCTTTTGTAAGGTCTTGAGTTATGTAAGTGCTGGTAGCCATTTTCTTTTTGTTTCTCAAAATTTCTATTTTCTTTTGCAAGGTTGTGGTTGCTAGAAGAACAGGTCTAATTTTTCCTTCTATTTCTTTTCTTCCCAATCTTTGAACCCGGCAAATTTCCATTTTGTCTAATTGGACATCTAAATCGTTTATAATCTTTGAGACCGATGCTACCAATTTGTCGTAATTCTCTTCTTTCGATTCTGGGAGCCCATGAATTATAATATTGTTCTTCCTTTGGTTGTTGTTAAGAATTTCTATTTTTTTATTAAGTGATTCAACTTCTAATTTAAGTAATTTATTTTCTGTTAATATTGGCTCCAGCCTCTCTTCAATTGTTTTTAGTATAGAGGTTGTTATGTTTTCCGTTATCTTTATTGTTTGTTTTTCTAGTTCAAGTTTCATTTTCTCTAACAATAATGACATTTCACTAGACATCTGAGTAGCTATTTCAAATTTTTGCTCAGTGGGTATGCAACCGTTATATTAACAAAGTTGAGTGTTTTATTAGATATATGGCAACACTAATTATTTTTGCCGTAGTGAAAGATTGACTATGATCAGTTGTCTATGATCAGTTGTTTGTGGTGAGACAATTATTTATCTTCTGTGGCTATGTCTATATGTATTGTTATTGTTATAACTTTGTATAATATGATCAGATACTTTTATTTTCCGTTTTGAGGAAATTCCGCTTGATTTCGACACTGTTTCACTGTTATCTCAATGTTACTGTTCAAAATACTTATGTTGGTGTTAAATTTATATATTATGAACGTGTATTTTTCACAATGTTTCAATTTAAACTTCAGACAAATCAACAAAGCACCTCACTGAACAACACCGGACCACAGAACACCGGACCAATAGTGTACATACTTAGCTCCAAAAAAAAAATTAAAGAAATTGTATTATCTTTGTAAAATGAGTCAATAATAGGTTTTTCTTTTATACCTAGTAAAGTTATACGCCTGTTTTAAATCCTAAAGACACATAAAGGTATGTCGGGAATCAATACATTAATACATTGTCTGTTAAGTTATCGCGATCCAAAATGATTCATGCAACCGAGTTGACTCATGCATTCATTCTCACTTATTTTATAAACTTACTAAAACATAATAGGCATATTAATTACTGAGTATTGACCGTCTGATTCATTGACTTATCTCTAGTCATTTCTTCTCTTCTGTATTCACTAAAAATAGTATAAAACAAAGCCCTTTTCTGTCTGTCTATTTCCTAACTTATGTCTTTGACGACTTTCGACACGGTTGTAACTAAAACTAAAATCTATCTTCTGTTTTCAAATACGCAAATGATAAATCATCATTTCTTGAAAAATTGTTTGCGGTTTGATTGTGTGCATTGCAAAACTAACTCAGCACCGTTCGCTATTAGGTTTATATTTATTTGTTTATCTGAATACGACCGCAGAGTACGCAAATAAGAGATATAAATATTTTCCTGCGAATAGCCACCAGTGGACAGGTCACCGAGTGAATCAATTCGTTAACACTTTCCTTTCCACGAGTATGTGGTTTTTTTATATATGTTTTTTTCCTGTATTAAAATGTCTATTTGAGTTCCCATTGCTGTTAAATTCAAAAAGTGTGGTACATTTTGGAACGCACATAAGTATACAAATATTAACTTGGTCGTCACCATAGGCCTGTTTGACCACCACCATAGGCATGTTTGACATTCTTTACATAAAAAAAATAGTACCTAAACAAAATAGTAGCCTTCAAGACTTCAAGACAAATCGTAACTCAGTTATATACAATTTACAATTACTGAATAAATTTTTAAGAATTCTCCTTTGCTCTGATATATGGTACATCAGCTAAAGACGTCGATTGAATCTTAACTGAAAATCGCTAAAAAATCGAGATCTTAAAACTATAAATAAGTTTTTATGGATAAACGTAGTGTCTACATATCTTGGGCTATACTTTTGCATCCCACAACATCCGTCCATAAAATCCTTACCCACATAACTCACGGGTGCACACACAAGATTTTAATATTACGATAAGCCGTGGACAGCTTCAGAGGCGGGCCGTCTGCGGACGTATGTATGCGCCGTCACGACACCCGCCAATATCCGATCCGAGAATTGAAATATCTGACCCGCCACCCCGTGACGCGCGGACGATATACTATTATGTGTTGCCTCGTAAACACCATCAGATCTTCAACAATTTCTTTCCATATATTTCATGTGATTTCTTAAGCTTCCTATCCTAAGATTCCTAAAAAATTTACTATATAACCAAATGAAAATAAAAAATCAAATCAAAATATTTATTTATCAATTTCTCCACCAGATTTTCAACAATTTCTTTCCATATATTTCATGTGATTTCTTAAGCTTCCTATTCTAAGATTCCTAAAAAAATTACTATATAACCAAATGAAAATAAAAAATCAAATCAAAATATTTATTTATCAATTTCTCCATCAGATTTTCAACAATTTCTTTCCATATATTTCATGTGATTTCTTAAGCTTCCTATCCTAAGATTCCTAAAAAATTTACTATATAACCAAATGAAAATAAAAAATCAAATCAAAATATTTATTTATCAATCAGATTTTCAACAATTTCTTTCCATATATTTCATGTGATTTCTTCCTATCCTAAGATTCCTAAAATTTTTACTATATAACCAAATGAAAATAAAAAATCAAATCAAAATATTTATTTATCAATTTCTCCATCAGATTTTCAACAATTTCTTTCCATATATTTCATGTGATTTCTTAAGCTTCCTATCCTAAGATTCCTAAAAAATTTACTATATAACCAAATGAAAATAAAAAATCAAATCAAAATATTTATTTATCAATTTCTCCATCAGATTTTCAACAATTTCTTTCCATATATTTCATGTGATTTCTTAAGCTTCCTATCCTAAGATTCCTAAAAAATTTACTATATAACCAAATGAAAATAAAAAATAAAATCAAAATATTTATTTATCAATCAGATTTTCAACAATTTCTTTCCATATATTTCATGTGATTTCTTCCTATCCTAAGATTCCTAAAATTTTTACTATATAACCAAATGAAAATAAAAAATCAAATCAAAATATTTATTTATCAATTTCTCCATCAGATTTTCAACAATTTCTTTCCATATATTTCATGTGATTTCTTAAGCTTCCTTCCTATCCTAAGATTCCTAAAATTTTTACTATATAACCAAATGAAAATAAAAAATCAAATCAAAATATTTATTTATCAATTTCTCCATCAGATTTTCAACAATTTCTTTCCATATATTTCATGTGATTTCTTAAGCTTCCTATCCTAAGATTCCTAAAAAATTTACTATATAACCAAATGAAAATAAAAAATCAAATCAAAATATTTATTTATCAATCAGATTTTCAACAATTTCTTTCCATATATTTCATGTGATTTCTTCCTATCCTAAGATTCCTAAAATTTTTACTATATAACCAAATGAAAATAAAAAATCAAATCAAAATATTTATTTATCAATTTCTCCATCAGATTTTCAACAATTTCTTTCCATATATTTCATGTGATTTCTTAAGCTTCCTTCCTATCCTAAGATTCCTAAAATTTTTACTATATAACCAAATGAAAATAAAAAATCAAATCAAAATATTTATTTATCAATTTCTCCATCAGATTTTCAACAATTTCTTTCCATATATTTCATGTGATTTCTTAAGCTTCCTATCCTAAGATTCCTAAAAAATTTACTATATAACCAAATCAAAATCAAAATATTTATTTATCAATTAGGTTTCTACAAGAAACTCTTATGATCGTCATTACAAATCTAAACCTACCAGGGTTTCGGAAAAAGCTAAGATGACGATCCTGACCATTTATAGTTGGAACCAATCAAATAAATACAACAAAGGCGGAGACTGCGTTCCTCTGTAAAAACGAGAGAAACAACAAAGCCCTCAAGTATGTCTCTTTACAATTATTATAACTTATTTTGAACGTTTGTTGTTAAATAATTTAGCTCACACATTCGTTTGGTTTTTAATATACCCAAACATTATTCTTTTATTTCATATTTAAGTGGTCAGTCGTGAAAATACGTTAGCTAGGTAACGCGGTTTTAAATTTTAAAGAAAGGCGGCAAATTCAAATTAAATACAACAATATGAAGTAGTCGTGTTCTTTACAACCATATATTTGCCTTTATAATGTTGTTTCATAACTGTAAAGTTCAATATAACTTTACAGTTATACCTTTATTTTATAGGTACGTCAGAATAATACGCATTCTATATTTTGTAGAGAAACAACGCAGACTACTATAATAATAAATATGTAAATGTTGGTATTGTATGTATGTATGTATGTTCCTCTATAACTCTTGTTTCGAAGTAACTGATTTTGATGGAACTTGGTAGATAAACATTTAGACGTACAGGACACAGGTTAGGCTATTTTCTTTTTCAACGCGGACGAAGTCGCGGGCGCTAGCTAGTAAATCATTTTAATATATCTTTCTATTCATATTTCATACTTACTGCTCTGTCGTTACATTCTTGTTAATTCTATCTTACATGAAACTATAATTAATAAATTCTTCGAATTCACCGTTATCGCTTTAGATAATAAATAATAAATAAAATAGAAATTCCCATGATGTCATGTACATGTCATATTGTTACTGTCTTAATATTAGTTATGTACGTATGATATAATATACTAGCTGTGCCCTCGCCGTAGTTTAAATCCCACAGGTACTTATCATTTTTCCAGGATATAATTATATGTTAATCAGCTCAGTCGTTATTGAATAACAAACCAACATACAAATTTTCACATTTACAGTATTAGTAGCTTTACGATGATACATATTATGTACTTATGTAACACATCAGTTTAAAAAATACTAAGTTTTTATCTATACTAATACCATAAAGAGTAAAGATTTGATTGTTTGTTTGTATAGAATAGGCTCCGAAACTACTGGGCCGATTTGAAAAATTCTTTTACCATTAGAAGCCGACATTATCCGTTATGAACATAGTATACTTTTTACTGCGGGAACATATATGTTTCATTCCTACGGGAAATCTAAAATAAAAGTAAATACTAGCGGCTTGGCCCGGGAGATAGCGCCGTCTATCCAAAATACGGTAGATGGCGTTATATAATTTTCTACGCGGACAAAGTCGCGAGCACCAGCTAGTACCTAGTTCATATTTCGGTGAATACCTAGGTAGATGGATGTTAAGACCAATTCCCATATAACCTTATCTTTGCAATACATTTGCAGCCCCTATTGAAGTCGCTTGTTGAAAAAACCTCCTGTGCCATTAAACTTTCAGGTCATCATGTTCCTTATTTTTATTTTTTTACAAGGAATGTATCCAGCGTATAGTTACAGTTACCATTTACAGTTACGTTACAATTGCAGTAGAGTAATGAAGATTCATTAAAATCTCCCAAATGAAAGCCTATTACTGTGCCTTAATATTACTTAACGCATATAAACCACTCAAGTTGACCCACTTGTATTGTAAGCACTGTAACAGGCACCAGGCGAAGTAGCAAAAGGTTAAATTATTTATTTATTTATTAACTATCCTATTTTATCCTAAACAGGGTGAAGCGATACTTTACGCCTGGACAGCTCTTATCTTTGTATAAGGCGCAAGTCCGTTCTTGCATGCAGTATTGCTCCCACCTCTGGGATGGCTCGGCCAAATACCAACTTGCCGCACTCGACTCGGTAGAATGCAGAGCTAAGAGACTCATAGGTGACGGTACTTTTTTAAAATCTAAGATGCAGAGCCTGGCACATAGACGCAAAATTGCCAGTCTATGTGTCTTTTATAAGATGTACTTCGGTGAGTGTGCTCAGGGGCTCCATGAGCTCGTACCGCCTTCCCCTTTCTTCTATCGGACATACAGACGTACGGCTGGTTACCATCCTCATCTTGTCGAAATCCCCCCTTTTCGAACCAAGCGCTTTAAAACATCCTTTATAATGCGCACCGCCAAGGTTTGGAACTCCCTGCCTGCGTCTGTGTTTCCGAGTTCATATAACCCTAATCTTTTCAAAGTTCGAGTGAATAGGCATCTTCTGGGTGAGCTCGCTCCATCTTAGGCCTCTCCCTCGCTACCCAGCTGGTTGTTGGCCAAGAGCAAACCCATCTCTAATAAAAAAATTAAAAAAAAATCTTTTGCTAGTTCATTGATAAATGTTCAATAATACGTTGTAACAGTAACAGTCGACCAAGTCACAAAATGTCATCGGGGCCCGCAATTTCCTATTCTGTCTGTCACCCTGTCAAGCTGAAAATACGTGATACATATTCATAATAAAATATTTTATTTAAACACGTCCCGTTCGAGATCAATATCGCTGTTACGGGCATACCTTATTTTTCGATTTCACGCTCTATACTATAAGTACCTAACTGAAAAGCTTTTCCTCTTAATGTGAAATCTTAGGGGGGAGGGGGGCTAAAGCTAAACCTTTTTCTCTTAATGTTAAATCTTATAGGGGAGAACTAAAGCTAAACATGTTTCTCATAATGTGAAATCTTATCATGTAAAGAAGAAAAGACATTTATTTCTTCTTTTCTTTCATTTTTTTACGCTAAGTAGTTTCATAATTTATAAGCAATTCAGTTTGATGATAGTAATTGTGTCTATCCTTTCACTTGGACATGAATTTTTTTGAATAAGTAATAATAAAATGTATAATGTAGCATTTTATTATGTACATATTTATTATTATTATTATTATTATTATTATTATTATTATTATTATTATTATTATTATTATTATTATTATTATTATTATTATTATTATTATTATTATTATTATTATTATTATTATTATTATTATTATTATTATTATTATTATTATTATTATTATTATTATTATTATTATTATTATTATTATTATTGTTATTATTATTATTATTATTATTATTTATTTTATTTTATTATGTATATATTTTATTATTAAATGAATTAAATTATTTTTTATTTTATAAAAACGCATAAACCACCGTGAAATAACAGCATTATCTGCTGTTGTGTTTCGGTGAGTGAGTAAGGGATGCCAGAGCCCATTACCCCTTCCCTTCCTTATCCCTTATCCTTAATCCTTCTATGGTCGGCAGCGCACTTGTAGCACTTATGGCGTTGCTTGTGTTATAGGCGACGGTAGCCACCTACCATCAAGTGGACTGTCAGCCTGTCTGTCAACCTTTACGTAAAAAAAAATAAAAAATAAAATAAAAATAAAATGAAAAATCAACTATGTAGTTAGACTTTTGTGAAATTCCAATTTATCAAAAGGTCCATCAATCGTGCTTAATTTTCACGCCAAGTATTCTGAAAACAAAGGGAACATCATTCATTGAAACGAAGTGAACGAATGAACGAACGGATTGAGTAAACAATATCTTATTTCGCTATAATCCCGCGAGGAAGCGTTGCTAATTTCCTGTAAGGGATGGGAAAACAACGTCTACTGCGCTCTCTGATACCAGTTTGTGCATAGCGATCGTTTTTTTTTTTTAATTTTTTTTAAAAAGGAAATCATTCACTTTGTTACATAAAACACGTTCTTGGTTATTTTAGAATTTTTTTGTCTTGGATTTGGCCCTATATTCAGAAAGTAAGTCCATTAGATACCTATGTTTCTAATTGACTTACTAATTAAGGTGTTCTAAAAAGCTAAGGTTTCATAGAAAGACAACAAGTTATTATACAAGTAAGTGAAATAATAGGGAGATAAAATATAATAGAGGGTTTCTAAATGTCAAAAGTAAACAGCCCTATCCTAATGTATAATGGAATAAGTTTGAAGCATTACAAGTTATTGTTTTATTCAATAGAAAGATGGTTTCGTCACGCTTGATTAGCCTCCACTCTCGATTTATCTCTGAGCTGCTAATACCGGAAACTAAGTGAATACAATTTTGATAAATGCTCAGTTTATTTTGCTATGTTTGTTTAAATAATTTCTAATGGTGTTTCTGTACAGTTTTGTGTCTTATTTCGTTTCTCAGAGAGTTTAATTTTCTGCTAATTATTGTTCTTAGGGACCTTCAAAACGTAAGACTTTATTACATATAGTAAATAGCCGTTTATAACTTCATCAACAAGCAAGGGCTAAAAAAATAATATGATATTTAATTTTCAATTTATCCCAGGAATTATTTGTTCAAAAATTCTAATCTGAATTTTGAAATTGGTTTATTTATGAATTTACAGCTTTTCATTTTTTATGTAAAGTTCGTCTTGGTTCGTCACAGGTGCTATAAGTTCGTTGCAGACCATAGTAGGATTAATACGTTAGATCCAGACCAAATCTAAAGCCTTTTTTTTAAAGAGAACATTGAGATTTTCTTTTAGAATTATATTTATAATGAAAGTAGTTACTGTTTATTCCGTAGTATAAAAAATACTATACGTAAAACTTCAAAAGTACCTATCAATTGACATATTTATCGAAAAAAAAACGCTTACTAAAATATAAGTAGGCAGAATAATAACGTGTTATTATTCTAAGTAAGTAGGTAAATACTTATTGCGATTAACAGAATACATTAATTCCAATAAAGATGTAGCAGCCCATGGAAACGCCAATTTGTCACACTCGGCAAGTTAATAAAGCTACAAGAAGTGGCAAGTTCTTTGTCTAGTTGAGCGTGGTTGGATTTATCGGCACCTACTCCGGGGCCATTTCATTTCCTGCATCTCGCCTCTTGTCGAACTTAAATAATGGTGCAAGTCGTAAGAGATATGCGAGTTTATGATGATAATTTTATAAAATTGAAATTGGAAAGTTATATAGTGCTACTCGATAGAAAATCCAACTATTTAATAATCACTTTCTACCAAAACCTCTATAGATAATTTAAACAATTAAAACAGGTATAACGTTTAAAGTGGTTTTTATGTACACAATGTATATACACAATTGCTACATTTTTATAGAATTTTGATACTTAGTAAAAGAAGAAATTTTCTTTCTTAACAAAAGAAAGAATAAATAACTGAAAATTAATCACGAAATCTCAAAATCAATTCATAACAGTACAATCATTAATTAAAGGTTTCTCAATCTTTAAATTTACTTTGTATAATACATTGTATAATACAGTTTGTATTATTAGGGACAGAGCTACTGAGATTTTCTAATTTTCTTATCTAATTGGATTTCTCTAACAAATGATTGGTTGTAGGTCTTTTATATATTTTTTATCTGTATCTGCATTTTATTGGGATCATAAAAACAACAAATAATTTTTATGATATTAATATAGATAAAAATTAATAAAACAAATTTCAATATTTAGTGATGGCTGGCTCCCTTTGCTGAAATAAGAGCTGAAACATGTGTTCGATGTCTAGTGAATTCCCTGGCCAAGTCAAAAAATTTTTTTCAGCCAAGAGTGCAGTACATTTCTGTCTTTGTGACACGGTGTAGAGTGTACATAAAAGTGTAGTTCTCATTACCAGGGATGCATTCATTGATTACAAGTAATAATTTGGCCACCGATGGTATATTATGTGCTATGAATAGACTTTCTATCAACTGAAAAACTTGAATTAAACCACCTCGTGTTAATCTCTTCTAGAAACGTTTTAAGGACTGTAACATTTATATGTATATACGTAAATACGACAGATATTTAAGGCAAACAAAATCGCAGGTAACGGCTAGTGATAAACACAAAATTCGATTAATAGTTTCGAATATACTTGGGACATAGTTTTGTTTTTGTTAAGTTCTTTTATTTAATTTTCTTGTAAGTAAATCTCTCACTGTTTGTACCACACGTCAACTCTCGGGATGCGGCAGGATAATCACATTGTTTTGTTTTTGATTCATTGCTCTTTGTACCTACTCATAGTTCTCATAGAGGAGGATAGAGGTTCTCAATTCGACTGTATTTTTTTTTTATGTTTGTTACCTTAGAACTTTCGACTGCTGAAACGATTTTGATGATTCTATTTTCTATTTTTTTATTTGAAAGCTGGTCTAAGCTCGTGCTTCCCGTGTGGTCTCATTTCAATTCGGTCCAGTTCTGACAATGGCATCCATAAGAAAACGGATTGAAGTCTGTTTTTTTTTGTTAAAATTTTGATTATATATATTTATTCTTAAATAAAACCTCCTTCAGACAGCGAATTTAGCGATTTAGTTTTATTTATCTAAATTTTTACATTAAAATAAACATCATACCTACTTGTTTTACTAAAATATTGTAAAATCTTTATTGCATTTTTTGAAATCACATTGTTTCAAAAAGTTTTATACATAGTTCAACCCTCCGAACCCTAAAATAATTTCTAACTAAGTAAATAACTAGGTAATGTAAACAAGCAATAATGTAAATGTAAACAGCTTCTAATCACCTGTTATCATAAGCAACGCCATCAAGTGCGCTTTCGACCTTAGTGGGATAAGTTAAGGAGAGGATTGGGAAATGTACTCTGTACACGTACTCACTAATAAAAACACTACAGCACACATGCTGAAATTTCACCGTGGTCTTCTGTAAGGATGTAAGTTACTCCCGAGTTTTCTAAATTATGACTGCAAAACGCAATGTATCCTTATCCTGCCACTATAAAACCTTCTATCAGTAAGTCTTATTTCACTTTTATGTCTATGTTATTATGTTATTTGAAGTTTGAGTTGCTTCATTATACCTTACGTTTGTAATAGAGGCGTGTCGATATTAATGTAGTTAGTAGGTATCAAACCACACCGACCAGCGTGGGAATATCCTAGCATTTATTCTACTTTAACTACCTTACCTATCTACGGTATATCTTTGCGCAAATATGCACCGATCTAATCAAACTTATTGCTTTGGCAATAAAATATTCGTTCTACTTTCGTTTTAAGATTACTACTCTATTGTTCTTTATTTGAATTTTTAAACAGTCGTCATTTGTTTTAGTATTTAAAAATATAATTATTAGTTTACACTACATACTTTGTATCACTTTTTGTGATACAAAGTTATAAGTAGTTTACAGAGTGGGCAGCTCTTTTGGAGGCAATGATTAACTCTTTACAGAAATGGCAACCTGAAAACCAAGATTAGCCACCTATCTTGGTTGCTAGGATAATTTTAAATATCAAACGACCATCGAGGCATCGGTTTGGAAGACTGTGGGAAGAAACCGGCAAGAAATGCCTTTACTGCTTCTAGATATCAGGACATTATCATAAAAATATTGCAATAAATACACATCAGATATGAGTCGGTATGCAAAAAATTGCACATTCATTCAATATAATCCACTTGGGCCACGTAAACCGCCATTCTAATAATTGTTGGAAAACCATTTGACGACGAGTATTCGCGCCGATCGCACCGCGAAGGCAGATTAGCCGCGCTCAGCCACTCGAAGAAACGGCCTGATGGTACTTGAACCCGATGCTATCATAGCCATGCTCTTTCGACGCCACGACGGCCATTTATGAGAGGTTATTGATACGGGCGCTAAGTGGAAGAAATCTCGCGTCTCGTAAAGGGAAATTTTACTTCGGACTCGAGGGCCTTACGTTTCGTTAGAGATTGAGGAATATCATTTAACTTGTAAAGAATCAAAATTATTATGTTATATTTACATAGTGGATCGTCATCTCATTCGTAGTATCTCCGCTGCTGGATATAGCCATCCCTTATAATTTTCCAATAAGACCGGTCCAATTCAGCCCAGTTTAGCTGATTTAGACAGTTCTGGAGAGGGCTTCGCTGAAGCTTAGTTTTAGTGCAATTAGAGGGGTTATATATCTATATCGCTTTTCTAAGCGATAAAATCTCTGGTAAAATCTAATTAAAGTTGAGATGTTGGTAACCATGAAGTAATTGAAGGTACAAAATAATGCGCTCAGTATTACAATGGTCGTAATACAATGTGCAACATAAATGTAGACAAACTCAAACAAAACCTATTTTGTACACCCATTCGAACCAAAGAGGAATGAACACGCAAAGTAAATACAATGCCTTAAGGAACAAAGATGGTGTCGAGATGCAATTCGAACGATTCCAAACACCGATCCCTCTCGAAGCTACAATCTCAGTATTATCTATGCAACTGCAAGGCTACAACCAGTTGACAAAGTGCTGTACGTGATATTGCAGCCATTACTCCCAGTGATTCATATCAGACCAACCCCCTCCCTTTCCCGCCAAACATGCCCGAGTTCCCCCCATCAGCCTTCTCAAGCTCACAGATAACGGTCCGCACAATGTCCAGATATACCTATTAAGGATGCAACGCTGAACTCCAAACGTAAATAATGTAGAAGTTGTAACGAAACAATGTTACCGAAATTCTGTTCAATCGAGCGAATGTTTAAGATACCAGAAAAGGAACGTTATTAAAAAAAAAACAAATGTCAAGATGACAGTTGAAATGCGCGCCAAAACTAGCGTAACAAAGCACCTGAGAAGAAACAATCAACAAATCGTGTCCATTTAATGGCTGGGGGGTATCGGTCGCGTTCCACCTCCCCAGTTCACAACGGAGCCGGTCAATTGCGCGGGACAACTTTTTATCTGGTTCTTTCGGTGTTTTTTTCTATACGAACAAAGAGGCGATATGTATGACAGGTCTCAATGTACAGTGCCAGTATCGCCGCCGGTGGAGCTCGACGAAAAAAAAAGACTCGAATAATCGGGCAATCGAGTAAAAACAGAAGGAGAGGGCAACACTGCTCCCACCGACCGGCCAGCGAGAGGCGACCAGCGGGCCGTGACAATTGCATCTGCACTCGAATTACAGACGCCATGTTGGATTATTGCGCCTCTCTATTTCGATTATTAAATGTCTCGACGGCATTGTTTTCGTTTGCGATGTAAACACATCGTTTCTCACTTACACCCGAAACTTTGTAAAAGTTTAAATTATTGAATTCAATTTTACTTTTCTAAAACAGTAACAGTAGGCTTTGTATTTAATTTACTTACTCAGTATTAAAGAAATCTGAAAAATTATCTTATATTTAGAAATACTTTAATTTGGCACCTATAGTTTCTTAATAAAGATAAGTCATCCATGGCAAAGCACGCGTTATGTGAAGTACCTACATATAATTATATTAAAATATGGTTTATATAAACATATATTATTGTTATTCTGTTTTGTGTACTGTTGTTGAGTGTTACGCATAAAATATGAAGAAATGAGATGAGAATACATTTCATGTCTACGAGATGAGATGAGACTATGGTCTGCAGCGAACTTCCAACACCTGTGGCATTTCTTGTGTTATAGCCTTCAAGTAGACCTGTCTGCCTGCTGTCGACCTTAACTAATAAAAAAGATATTATAATTAAGAAATAATAAGGATATCTACATAGTATAAATATCAAAAAAGTTAAATCGATCGTATAAAAATAAAATGGTATAAATTCTTTTATATGCTCCAATACAAGCAGACAGCTTTCATAAGCGTCAAAAACAGAACTGATATGATTCTTAATTTAAAAAAAAAACCTGATGCGTCTAACGGATCTTCACACTTCTTAAACATGGTATCACGTTACAAAGCTTTGTTGGAAGGTGGACACAACAGTAGTGTTGTGGCTCGAGCTATTCTTATTTTAATCGAGTATATGTATCGCAGAGGCGAGTATCGAACGCGCTCGTGTGGAACAAAGATAGTGACGGACGGTGGACGGGCCCGCACGATACGCGCGCCCGCAAAAATCTATTCATATTTTTCAATTTTTACCCAATTTTAAACGGTTCGAAGACCGGTGAAAGGCTTCCGTTGACTTACACGGTTAGAAATTCGAATAGATAAGCTTGAATAGAGACAACATTTTAGCCTAAAGGGATCTCTCTTGATAAAAATTTTGTATAAAAGAACAAAATATAAAATATAAAACTAGCTGGTACCCGCGACTTCGTTCGTGTTGAAAAAGATAAAGTAGCCTATTTTGTGTCCTATACGTCTAAATGTTTATCTACCAAGTTTCATGAATATCGGTTAATTCGTTAAAGAGTTATTGGAGGAACATACATACATGTACATACAGTTTTTTTTTAAATCGTCAATTTAGTTTCTCTACAACGATTTCTCTGAATTTCAATAATAAGTACACACTAACGTAAGTTATTGTTATTATGGTGTTACCATATACTTAATCCAACTTTTCTAAAGAGAAAAAATAACATAGTTGGTAAATTTGAGTTCGGTTCAGGGTGAGTGAAGATTTCATATTAAGCGAAGACAGAGAGCTGTCGAAAAGTTCAATTGGAATCAATCATAAGGTAATTTTCACAAAAAGCTATTCGCGGATGCTCCTAACCGATCACCGGCGTGTCAATCAAAACTTCGTCAGTAAAAAAAATCGATTCTTCTCGAACGGAGGAAGCAATCGAGATCTCGATTTGACGTTTGCAAACGCGCTGAAGCGACTTGTCAGCGGCGGGATGGATTCGAAAATTAAAATCTCCCTGTTAGTTGGCAGCGGTGGCACCAGTGACGTGTGTCCCGTACGTTGCCGCCGGCAGTGTTGCCAGTTCGATTTCAGGCTTGTTCTAAATATGTCAACACTTCTTTGTTATCGAGCGACGTGCGCGCGGAAATGAAAGTCCACCGAGTAGACTACTCTATTATCAATGTATTTGCATATTATTTGCTCTGTGGGATACACTTATTAATTAATGAACTTAATTTTTTGTTCAGAATTTACCTCTATGCTAAGTATGCTAAGTTTCACTCAACGGTATTCATTTAAAGGAAATCGGTTTTAAAAGAAATAATGGTGAAGCCGGGTGCAGGTCGCTAGTTATATCTATTAGAAAATATTGCGATGGAACAAAAAGAAAATAAACTCTGACAAAAATCCACTCAAACTTCTTGACTCATGCAGAACGCGATAATTCGCGAAAATGGGTAGAAAACTTATATTGTGAATGACGTATCTGAGAGAGGCAGACACTTTTGATATCCACTTATTCACCTGAAGAGTGAGACGTCTCTCAGTTGGCACTCGTAAGCCGGTTCTCTCCATGTCGTTCACAGTTAAAAAACTTTTCAACCTGGTTGGTATGATAGCAGTGACGTTTTCACTGCACCTCATTGCAACCTTTGCCACTCGCGAAACTTTTTGGATAGAACTGCATTTTGTTTGGAACTTGTAATAAGTTAAAAATAGTTTTAATATTTTGATAAAATCCAAAAGGAAAGAACACACAATCGGACTTAAGGCGCACCACACACCACAAGTTAAAATCCATAATAAATTGGCTGTAAGGTGTGTTTTTTTTTATGTTAAGGTCGACAGACAGGCTGACGGTCCACTTGATGGTAGGTGGCTACCGTCGCCTATAACACAAGCTACGCTATAAGTGCTACAAGTGCGATGCCGACCATAGAAGGATTAAGGATGAGGGATAAAGGATAAAGAATAAGGGATAAGGGAGGGATGGGGGATGGTGTTTTTGTCTGTGGTTTTTATGTTGAAAGCTGTGGATTTTGTAATAAATAAATAAGTTGTTAATTATATTCCGTTGCATATTTCCTTAAAAATTTGGGAAATAAAGAGATGAGCATGTCACCTTAACTTTTTGTTTTCTAATTTATAAAAGTTAATTCTACTATATTTGTGACATGTGCGTTTCTATTACATTTTTTCTGAATATCTATTACAATCTTTGTGAAGGTTTTTTTTTATATTAAGGTCGACAGACAGGCTGACAGTCCACTTGATGGTAGATTAGTAGTAATAGTAAAGTAATGTTATCTTTTTAATCTTCTTAAATATTATTAAACAGTGAATTAGTGTGGAAATGTATGCGCTAACATTTTTTCAGTGTCATGTATCGTACGCGTCACCTGTCCAAGAGATTTGATCAGGATCCGCCCGTCATTATGTTTGCTCAATCGTCAAAAATTCTTTTGTCCGTGCCAGATAACGCTCGCGCCACTGGGCGTTGTAACGCTACTATGTGAAACTTTTTAAACGAAATAATATGTACATTATAATACTATAATTTTATTTTTTATTGAATATACTATACTAGCAACTTGAACTAACCACATTTTTAAGCATTATAATTTTTTATAAATTGTTTTGTACAACTAATATGTACATCTACATACAATAATGCAATATTGGCAATAATGCCGAGCCACCACTGAAAAGAATAAAAAAATATATGTAGGTATCATTTGACACTTTTATAAATAGTCGTTAATCAAACTATACACATAGTAATCTTATTTATCAAAGTCGATCTATCTGATACGCCCTCGATAACGTATTAGTATACTAAAGTAGGTATACCTACCAGTACTAAAGGCCGGCGCAAATTGAAGGACGGCACTGCAAAGTATTTAATATTTTTCATAGAATTTTGTACCTAAAGTTCTTGTAATATAATTCAAATTTGATTTGAATTCTAATGTAAAAAATTAAATACTTTGCTGTGCCATCCTCCAATGTGAGCTGGTCATAAGGGTAAAATCACACCGAAAAGAACGCGGCGCGCACGTTTTATGTTAGCAATACAATATACTAAACAAAAAGGTATATACATATAATCCAGTGAGTCCAAGAAAGTGGTGTCAGTGCTTTGCTTTAGGCCTATCGCCCACTAAGCAGCACGGCTGCGCAGCCAGGCTGCGGCAGCCGAAATATTTGCGCAGCCAAATCGATGGCCAGTTGTCATCCAAACGTCAAGCGATATGAAAAAGTTTTGGAACATACGTCTGGTTGCTACGACTGACGGCAGCTACATAAGTACATTCGCCTATTCGCTTAACTACTCGCTCTTGCTGCGCGCAGCCAACGGGTTGCCGTGCAATCAGGCGCATTCTAATGTCTGCCGCAGCCGGGGCTTTGTGGCTGCTGTGCGCGGGCTCCCATACACCGTCATAATCTTTAATTGGCTGCCTAGTAGGCGATAGGCCTTACTGTAGCATTGCTTCCCAGGACCCAACGTGGCGGCGTCACAGCGTCCCGAGACGCAGCGCGGTTGCTAACATATTTTCACAATGCCCCTCGCGGCGTCGCGCTGCGTTTCGAGGCGTCACGATATGCACGCATCGTCGCGTTTCGGTGTGAAGTGACCCTTACGTGTGTAATATAATTTTATTTATATAAATCCATAATCTTCGGAAGCCAACGTCTATGTGTGAGATTAAACAAATATTGATAAGTGTAGTGTGCAAACATTCTTGATCGTTATCAGTGTGTGTAATCCGGCGTGTCGAGATAACAGCTCCAATCGTAAAAAGCGCGGTTGATTAAACTTATATCGCTACGAACAGCGATAAAGCCAATGTTGCATTCGTTTGCAACGCGATTAATAAAATTATTCTCGGTGAAACTCTTTTTAATTTGGTCTTTCTAATTTTGGGCCGACACGACACGACACCGACACGACACCGACACGACAGGTAACCCCCGTCTCTTTATTACATAGTATATAATTTGAAGTGTTTTTCCGCGTATGTCTGTCTGTATAACCGCTAACTTCTCATAAGCAACGGGACCGATTTTGATGTCGTTTTCACCATCAGTTAGATATATAATTTTTCAATGAATGTTTATATGTGTGTAATAAAACCTAATTAAGTATTTGTGTAAATGGAAAAAAATACATTTTTCTAAACATTAAGAGATACATAAAATCATGTAAGTTGATTGACTGACAGTACCTAACCATTTCTTTCATTATAAGTTTAATATCTGCGTATAATAAATCAGTCATTATCTGTTTCTTCGCTACCTACTTCTAAACCACTCAACAGAGGTTTTCACTAATGCATAGAGAGATAATCTAGTAGATATTATTAAGTTTTTTAACAAAAATTTTAAAATCCTTAAACTAGTAATGGAATGTTGTAATATTACAGCTTATGCATACTTTCAATATCTACTTGCATTCACTGCACTTACTTAACATGAAATTGCAGTAGTTACAGATAAATTTTTGTACGGGTCGTTATCAGTGAACAAAATTGACAAACGTTTGATCCAATGTTTGTGCGACCTATGTACTTATGAAAATACTTAATAATAAATATGTAACAAAATTTAGAAATACATTCTCTGTATTTGACTAAAGGCCTCTTTCACCAACTACAAGTAAAATGTTGAATGGTTATTTTTAGAAACAATTTTTTGTTTTATTGAATATAATATGCACTCGGTTGACTGCATCCTTCGATAGGCGATTTTTTTTTTATTTTTATTTTTCTAATATTTGGAACTTTTACCGTACTAATAAAGGTACCTATATCAACTCCATTATCCCCGGTTATCGGTGACTTTAAATGACAGTTAGCCTAATTGACCGATGGTGAAACAGGGCCTAATACAGTTTTCTACTATTCGAACAAGTCATGAATACAAAAATATTGGCCAAACATTTGCCACAAACGTTGGTCCAACCTTGCCCGCAGCGCGTTTTTCCGATTGCCACGCGTTGCAGTGATAAGAGCGATTTCTTCGTTATCGCTACAACTTCCCCCTCCATGCCTCACCTCACCCCCTCCACCAGTTATCGCAAACCGAACCTGTACAGGTTTTGTTTTCAATCAATATTAACAAGCGCCGAACGTGTTATTTCGTTCATTTGACGTGTGTTTGTTTATATTCTAAAGAACGTTTGTAACACAGCAATTGAACTTCCAATGCTTTTTATAAGGTAAGCTTTTTATTTCATTAATAATAAACTAGCTCTTGACTGACGGTGACATCGTTAGCGTAACTTTATTGGACAAAATTCGTTGAGGAGTTTTTCTGTGAAAGAGTAAAAAACTTTTGTACAAGCCCTATAACTTTGCTCGCGACAAAATCCTCGTATCTTTATAAATTACAATCTGTATATTATTCTGATGTTTAGGCTATATTACTGTAAAATTTAATCGAAATCCGCTGAGTAGTTTTTTGCGTTAGAGAGTAGATACTTAATAATAAACACAGGTCCATATGTATCCTTACAAACTTTCGTATTTATATAAAATAAATGTAGGTATGTATAAAGAAACTCGTAAGTTTCCAAGTATTTACAATTCTTATTATTGGTGGTTTCTTTCTATTAGGCATGCTTCCCTAAAATATTTAATCTCTAGCTATTAAATCGCCCATAATTATGCCGATTGTTAGTTATTAGTTAGAATGTTTAGTTTCTAGTCTAGTGGGCGAATAAGATAACGCCATCTACCGTATTTTGGATAGATGGCGCTATCTCCCCGGCCAAGCGGCTAGTATTTACTTTTATTTTAGATTTCCCGTAGGAATAAAGCATTTTCCCGCGGTAAAAAGTAGCCTATGTTCATCACGGATAATGTCGGCTTCTAATGATAAAAGAATTTTTCAAATCGGTCCAGTAGTTTCGGAGCCTATTCTATACAAACAAACAAACAATCAAATCTTTCCTCTTTATAATATTATCTTTATTTTATAATTCCTATGTAATGTATAGAAATATGTATAAATTGGTTACCAAATTAATATTTTACCTATTAAATTTATTTGTAGGAATTTATACAAATATAAAAACAGATCAATAATGTCAGATAGATATAAAATTCCACTACTAGATACTTTCTTAGATTAATTCGCCATAACAAACCTCAGGTCATAACTATTAGACTATTTTGTATTGCGATTGTGACTAAGTACAGTCGGCCGCATAAGTAGATTAACACATTCAAAAGTGCAAAACAAGTGAACACTCAACTTACTTAATTAATTACTGAAGCTTTTTACGATCATTTGTACGTGAAGTTAATTTTGTTCTCTAGTCGTGAAAACGACTTATGACGCGTTAAGTGTTTTCTTGTTTTGCAGTTATGAATGTGTTAATCAACTTATGCGGCCGACTGTACATGGGTAGGTAATGTAGCTTTCTTTATTATAATATTTTTTTTATATAAGTCGGTAGGTACCCTACTGTAGCACGGGAAATGAACTTCTACAAACAACCTCCTACATCGTGAAAATCTAATAGAAAATAAAAAATATATATTTAAAACAAAAAAGTGAAATATATTGTATGCGTACTGACTATTTTAATCTTAGCAGGTATTTAATACTTCTCTATCAAGATAACGATCGCAATTATCATAATAAATTACAAATTAATATCTTGTAATCTGACGATAAAACGTATGTACGAAAGTGTAGTTTGAGTAATCAAAATTACGATATTAAACTATGATTGTACGTGAAACATGTTATGTAAACGATAAATGATAAGTATCACTTGATAACTGTTTAATTAACTGCGGTGATAAATTATTTTTTTAAATTATTATTTTTTATAGCTGGTTGTTGCACGGTGCTTTGTTCATGTAAACTCGGGGTACGTAAAACTTCGCCAGTTTTCAAGTTCATTCCTTTATCAAATAGTATACTCTTAGTACCTTTTGAAACTAAAGTACTAAGCAGACAACTGACAATTCAAGACGTGAGTGGATGAAGGCGTTATGTCGCATTTTTGGGTTTTTTCGTTTTTTTGCTTTTATGAAGGGAATATATCCATATGAATGTTTACAGACCTTAAGATTTAAGACATTTTTGGAATATAAAAAGTTGAAAAAGGTGTTATGTACAGTTAATTTTAAAAAGCAAAGAGTGCAGAAAAGTTTACATTTGTTAATGGACGAGAGAGCTATGTTCACTTTTTTTTAATTAAATTAATACTAGTATTAATTTAATTAAAAAAAAGTGAACATAGCTTTACTAAAAGTTTACTGGCTATCATACCATTAATATTTTAGGTTGTTTACACAACTTTGCATCATAATTTAGTACAAAAAACAGTTCCGTGGCGAGTTATCTCAAAAATTCAGTGTAAAACTTTAACTTCAATTTATTCGAAATTGGAATAATGCGACATATCACCTTCATCCACTCACGTCTTCAATTATTATGTTTGAAAATAAATTTTGGCATGACTGACAATTGCCCTAGAGCGAGCAAATGTCGACTTTTTCTTACCCCGACTGTACCTATGCTGCTTAGGCATTGTAGGCACCAATATATTTTAGAATCGTTGACTTTCTAAAAATATAATTCTTTAAAAAATTAAAAAGAAACTGTAGACGTTTTATTGCAATAGCAATGGAAATACCAAAAACGAAATATTAAAATTCAAATAACTTTAGGTAAATGTGTTTCTAACACCATACTTAAACATGTCACACAGGTATCAAGTGGCTAAAAATAATTCAACACACTCTCCATACAATTTTATGGTACAAAGTAGGAGATGATTACACAACACAACACTCTATTGCCTCATAATCATACTAAATTTGTTCGATAACATCTTATTAAGTATATGATATTAATACCATCGAACAGATTTCCATTGCAATTGAAAGTCTATCATTTATATTAATTTTATGGACTCAATATATGCAACAGTATTAAGTTCGTGAAAGAGAATCTTTATAAACTTTGAAATTATATTCGAAGCACAGCATATGTACTTACCTACTTTTATACACTAAATTTATTACATACTAGCTGGTGCTCGCGACTTCGTCCGCGTAGAAAAGTATAAAACGCCATCTACCGTATTTTAAATAGATGGCCCGGGAGATATCCCGGGCCAAGCGGCTAGTATTTACTTTTATTTTAGATTTCCCGTATAAATGAAGCATTTCCCCGCGGTAAAAAGTATCCTATGTTCATCACGAATAATGTCGGCTTCTAATTGTAAAAGAATTTTTCAAATCGGTCCAGTAGTTTCGGAGCCTATTCTATACAAACAAACAAACAATCAAATCTTTCCTCTTTATAATATTAGTATAGACTAGCTGGTGCCCGCGACTTCGTCTGCGTTGATCTACCAAGTTTCATGAAAATCATTTAATTCGTTTAATAGTTATGGAGGACCATACCATAGACCATAATTTAGTTTCAGTATCATGTATAAGAGCCTATAAACACGATATCTTTGAAAACAAAGTGACTTACTCCATGACCAACCCTTACAGACTTATTATTAGTATTGATACGATACAATAAGAACCAATCAAATAGATTGATACTATCTAAATAGTATGCAATGATGACATTTTCAACTACTTTTTAACGACCAATTTGTGTCAACCGTGTTGTTAGATCGTACCATTAGTAACGGAGGCCCACCCAAATATTTTATTCTAATCGATATACGAATCGATTTCTAAAACTAACATTCGAAATATGTAGCAATAATCTGGAGGATCTAATCCCGTTAAAGCTACATAAAAGTCGCCGACTCGATTTATTATAAATCGATAAACACCTAAAAATTATTAGCTCACTTTGGAATTAGTTAAAAGTTTACTGTTATTAAAGCTCGTTAAGGATTATTTACTTTGTAATAAAACAATGTTATTTTTTTACCTGTATAACTTCTTTATAACTTCTTTTTTATATTAGTTTATAGATAGTTTTTAGATATTAGTTTGTAAATACTGTAAAATTATTTTTGTTGACATAGAATATATTTCTCAATAATTCAATAATAAGTATTAAAAAATATAAAATAATGTTATTTTGAATATGGAAAAAGATTTTTTTAATTTTAAAATGTATTTCAGACAAATTAGTCCATATGGAGTAATTTACATAATAATTAAAAAAGAGATTAGTTACATACTAGCTAATTTATTTTTTTGTCAACAAGTAAGCTCGCTATACGCGCGATCCTTCAACACGAACATTAATATATATATATATATATATATATGCTATCTAAAAACATATTATACCGCCTAAAAACATACACAAGCAAAGCCGAAGGTGCTGCAAATGCATTGCCGACAATAGAAGGCTTGTCAAAGGTTGTCAAAACCTAGTAAATAACTCTTTTTAATAAAAAAAAAACCGACTTCAAACCGTTTTCTCATGGACGCCCTTGTCAAAACTGGACCAAATTGAAATGGGACTACACGGGAATCAACAGCTTTCAACTAAAGTAAAACTAAATAATCAAAATCGTTTCATCCAATCGAAGCATTTTAAAAAATGCAGTTGAATTGTCAACCGACTTCCAAAAGGAGGTTGAAAAGGAATAACGTCAAATGTTTGATTCAAAGTTCAAGAATAATATTTATTCCCGACGACGACCACGTAATATTTAAGGTACTTTCCCTTCATGTATGTCGCATAGTTTTGGGACAAATAAAACTTTATAAAAACCGACTTAACGTTAAACCTAAAATACCAAAAAAATATAAAAAGAATACCCCGTCTAACATGGTCCTTAAATAAAGGTCCTCCTAGGGTTGACAGTAAATCTGTTAATTGTTCAAGAGAACGAAGAGCTGTTATGATAAGCAGGAAACGGTTGAGAAGCGACGCGTGCACCTCTCCACATACATCCTGCTTCAAAATGCAAAACAATGTTGCCAACAATAAAGATATAACACGGCTTATATTATATTTATATCTACATAATAAATCAACTTCCTGCTAGGGCACGTGGCCCTGTATTAGTCTGCTATGAAATATTTATTCAATTAAATTCATAACTGTTGCAATTAATAACTTTTTAAAAGACGAAAACGAAAAAACAAAAAGGGAAGGAAGTTCTCAATTCGACGCGTATATGTACATATTTTATTTTTTTATGTATGATCACGCATAACTTTTTACAGAGTAGTCCAAATTTGATAATTCTTTTTTTATTTGAAAGGGTATACCCCGAAAGTAGTCCCATATAAATTTGGAAAAAAAATTCCAACCCTGAGTGTAGGAAAACAGGGCATGATTAATTGTTCACTCACTGATTGTAGTGTATGACCACGCATAACTTTTTACAGAATAGTTCGATTTTGATAATTCTTTTTTTATTTGAAAGGGTATACCCCGAAAGTGGTCCCATATAAATCTGGAAAAAACAATTCCAACCCTAAGTGTAGGAAAACAGGGCATGATTAATTGTTCACTCACTGATTGTAGTGTATGACCACGCATAACTTTTTACAGAATAGTTCGATTTTGATAATTCTTTTTTTATTTGAAAGGGTATACCCCGAAAGTGGTCCCATATAAATCTGGAAAAAACAATTCCAACCCTAAGGGTGGGAAAACAGGGGATGATCACTGATTTTAGTCCTGAGTTGAGTATTACTTACAATAAAAAGTAATTAAAAAATAAGCATGTAGTAAATACCTAGTAGATTATAGCCACAAAAAATTATAAAAGAAAAACTTTTTAACAAAAAATTAAACCGCCGAAAAGCAAAAAGTAATTATATTTAACCTTAATAACTAAGTTCTTAAACTAATGTAAATATTAGGTACCTAAGTAATTTTGAGTCGGAGCTAAACAAGCAAATTAATTAATTATGTAAAGGCTCAAAATTACTTAGGTATACTTACATTAGTTTAAGAACTTAGTTATTAATGTTAAAAAAAAAATACTTTTTGCTTTTCACTTTTAGCAGATTTTTCAGTTTTTTGACACAATCAATTAGCAGTGCTGTTAATTGAATTAATTTAAGTTACAAACGATTGTGAAAAGCGGCGTGTTCTTGTCACTAGTTTACAAATTTGAAAAATTCATTTCAAAACTTGGTCCCGTCGGGTATCGGACCCTGAGATAGGGAGTAAAGCAAGCACTTTAACCTTTCGTCCATAATATATGTGCTCCTCGATAATATATGAGTTATGTATAAAAAAATAAACATTACTTTCCAATTTTCCAGGTAAGTGTTGCAGAGATTTCCACGAATGTAACATCCAAAAATTATGACAGGGAAAAAGTGAGTAAGTATACCTACAATCATTAACGGTTACCGCTCAAACTTGGACCGAGATTTATGTACGGAAACATTACAGGTACCCCATATGTTATTTATACGTTGCAACGTGTTCTGTATTACAATAAATCATGCATTATCAATTTGAAGAAATACTTAAGTATTTAAGAAAATTTGAAACGTCTTTATTAAACGAAGCCTTTGGTGTTCTATCGCTATTTGCACATTTATGTATTCCTTTCAACCGACTTCCAAAAAATGAGGAGGCTCTCATTTCGACTGTATCTTTTTATGTTTGTTACCTCAGAACTTTCGACTGGGTGAATCGATTTTGATGATTCTGTTTTATTTGAAAGCTGGTGCTTCCCGTGTGGTCCAGTTCTGACAATGGCATCCATGAGAAAAAGGCTTGAAGTCGGCTTTTTCTTTGTTAAAAAAAGCTATTAATACTCTTCGTTTTAATAAAAAGCAACAAGGTTAACCTTTTTAGAGGTTTCCATAATAATATGTAGCCTCTTTTCTGATTTCTTCTCTTTTCAAATTGCCCCTTCTTTTTACACTAGCTGTTGCACACGACTTCGTCCGCGAAACTTTATAAATATAACTTCCCAATATTGAAAGAATTCTTCAAATCGGTCCAGTACTTTCGGTTCGGAGCCTATGCAAACACACAAACAAATCTTTCCACTTTATAATATTAGTATATATTATAGAAAACATTAATTTTATTTAATTACTCTAGCTGTGTCTCACGGTTTTACCCGTCTCGGCTTCTAAGAGTTTTGCAGTTTTTTATGCATTTCTGAAAACTTGTTCAAATTATTAGTATTTATAATTATTATAGTGTTTGCACAATCGAAAATCGAATTGTTTTGTTACAAATACAACCGATAATTTCGGAGTCTGTTGAATTAATCCTATCGGATTAGAGAGAGAGGGCATTTGATAAGGTAGCAAGCAGTACGAAATCGTTACACGACATCTTAAATCGGCGGACTTATCTTTTAAGTCGACCGATTAATCTATTAATCCTTAATAATTTACGTTTCAGAAGAAACGGAAATGAAGATAATTTTTGAAACATTTTGTTTTTTTTTTTAGGTGCATTTCTTAAAAAAAATGGTTAAAAAAATTGGTACAGTAGTTTAGGTTTTTATATAACCTAAACTACTGTACCTAACTGTAATACTTACTAAGAATAATGTCCATTGACACGATTCTTATTGTCTCTATTAAGGGGGGAACACTTTGTTATTGTGTTCTTTACAAGTAGCACTAACTTCACTACATATCACTAGCTTGTCACTGCACTAATTCAAAAGACACTTTGTTATTATGATCTTTGTGAATATCACTACACTAGTTCAAAAAAAAAAATGGAGAAAAAAATATTTGATTTGTTACCAAATGTTATTAAGAATTTTTATAGCCTTAACTTGAGACATTATTGATCAGTAGTTCGGTTATTTGTCCGGTTGACCGAACTAGTGCAACTTTTGAGTCAATACGAAGTTTCAACCCCTTCAAAAAATAGCCCATCTAAGGTCATTTAAGGTCCTAGCTATAATCTACTTAAATCAAAAATTAATACAGCGATTTAGGCATATCAAAACATATCAGACATACATACATCTTTCCTATTTAAAATACTACTACTATTACCTCCTACTATTAATATATGTAATACATTTTTTCTGCCACTTATCAACGTCCCCTAAAACGAATTTAATTCTAATTGTCTCTATTATATTTGGTAAAAATAGTTTAGCAATAAAAATTTATTAACTATTTGTGAGGCCATAAAAATTTTCTTTCTCGGGATCAGCATTTCTTTATGCAAAATGTCATTATGTTCGGTTGGGTAGTTAAGGCGTGTAAGCGTAATAAACAAACAAAAATTTTATAATCAACATCAAGTCAAAATCAAAATTGTAATAACAATAATAATCATTAGTTAGGATAGTTTATAATTTAAAAGCGTCATAATAACAAAACCAACGAAATGATCTCCCAAAGCGAAACGTGGAACAGCAAAAAAGACACCCACATATCTTGTGAGAACAGCGCAGATAATAGTTGCCCCTCTCAACAGGAGACAAATCTGAACAATTACTTTTGGCGCTAATGACGACGCGATACGGAGGCGATGCTACACGATTTATAGCCGCCACAGAGCGATAGCCGGCTTTACATACATTTCAATATTCATCGATACCCGGTTAAAGGATTTCGCGATCTTTTTTAACTTCATCGACCTTCAAGAAAGCGCGGAGAATTTATTTTCTATAAATTTTTAACTCAAACTGAACTATCTTTCCTAAATATATGTCTGGAAAGAGCTCTGGCATTATTTACTTCCACACCGAAACTGTCAGTTACTAACTTATTTACATACACACCGTGATCCATTGAAAAGTTAAATTTGGTGTTGCGTTTGTCAGAGGACGCAATTTTATTTTTTAAATATGAAGGGGGGGTTGGTGTAAAGTTAAATCAAAATTTGTGTAACTTTTTTATTTATGGTTCTACGACTAAAAGTTACTGGACAAAAGTTGTAGATAATTTTATTTGCAACAAAAAATGTTAAATATTTTTTTTTGTGAGACCTATAGTTTGGCAGATAAACCGTAAAAACCAACTATGAAAAATTCATTTCCAAAATAAATCGGTCTTGCCGGGTATTGAACCCGGGACCCCTGAGACAGACCATTTAAGCGAGCATCCAAGTAGCTAATAACTGTCATGAATATATATGAAATGTTACATAAATAAAATGTAAAATGTTACATAAATAATTTTTGAAATGCTCATTTCTTTTACCCCCAATGTTCATCAAACAAGTTTATTCTAAAAGCGCCCGAAGCCACCAACAAGTTAAACATGAACTGTGCTTAAACTCAGTTTAACGTATTAACCTCGTTTAGAGACGGCTGACTTATCACCAGACAATTTATCCGCGAGTAGGGGACTCGGAACTTGAAAAAAACCTAATGCAAAAAAGTTGTAATAACGTCCCTTAGCCCGCAAGACACACGCTTTTGATATCACCTTCTATTAAAAAGAGTTCCGGAGAGTATTTCAGCTTCTTATCTCTCTCAACTTTCATTCTCTTCTAAATAATTTCACTTTGAGTTGACGTTTGCAATATTTTTTGGAATTCGATCAAATTATATTAATACTAGCTGGTGCCTGCGACTTCGTCCGCGCTGAAAAAGAAAAAAATAGGCTATCCTGTGTCCTGTACGTCTAAATGTTTATCTACCAGATTTCATGAAAATCATTTAATTTTCATGAACTTACATACATATGTAATTATTTAATTTATTTTTATTTAAACTTCAACAAAATTGTAACATTTGTTTGATTATTTTGTAATTCACACCTTCGTTGAGTTACAATATGACAAAGCATCGAGAAATCCAAGAAAACTTTAGTGAAAGCTACAAGTATTTATTTTAGCCTTTATATACTCTCAAGTTATGCAGTGCACTTAAAATCCCATTGCATTGCGTTGCAAATATTAACTAATCAATGATTAAGATCCCATTTTAATTTAATAATGTTAAAGAGGACTTTTCTTTTGTTAACTATGGTTAACCTTTGATTTATCAATACTCGTAGTGCAATGTGTTGATCTTTTATTTTCATTGCATAATTTATGAAGTCATGTAGAACGTGGCACGTTTATGTGTGCACTTCGCAATGTAATAAGTAATGTTATCTATACGTAGATTTACTTTTTAATTTCTTTTGTTAACAAACATTAAACAATGAGAAATGGCAATAAGTAAAGAAATAATGCCGAAAGTATACAATTTTTATCACAGTCACTTTATTTGCATAACACACACACACACACTAAAGTCTATACAAGTGATATCAAGGTAATATAAATAATGCATATATTGAAAAAGTAATATAGGTAATTGTGATATATTACTTTCTAATTAATAATAATAATTAATTAATTAATTAATAATAATTAATTAATTTTGTAATATAGGTAATTGTGATATATTCAATATTATGATAAATGTGAAGGCTGAATTTTTTAATTATTAGCATAATTAATTAAATTAGTATAAATACTATATACATTTGTAATCATTAGTAATTAAATAAAATCCTTCCATGGTATTTAACCATTTATTAATTAAAACCTTAACTATACTATCAAGTCTTAGTTCGTCACGTCAACCTGTCTGATGAACTTATCATAAAATAAGAGCTTACAAGAAATAAGCTAAACTAAGTACATTTAGTAAATAATTAGTTAAAAAAATATTTTGCTCAAATGATACATATTTTGTAGATATATAAAATTTATGCGTGTTATTCAGATGTTACGAAAATTATTTTCTTATAAAGCATTAGGCAGTAGGGTCTCGGATTCGACTTTTCCATGTTTTACAATGGTAATGGAAATGTCTTGTAAAAATTAAACAACAAAACGAAATCTTCTGTCCGACGATAGACATGATATTAAAAAAAAGTTATCGTGTGTTCGCAGCCCTAACTTTGTAGAGCGCAATTACCAAAGTTCGCGCATCACCGCTGTGACAAATATCTTGTCCTCTGTAACAAATACGTGGCGCGCGATTTTTTTCATTTTATCACTCCGCCTCAGGGCCAGACCCCTTGATACACAATTTTTCAGGACCGATATACCAAGTCGAGTTCTTTAAAAGTTTATCGTTGGAAGTTCGCTCACCTTGTCTTCTCTCAAATGATATATCGGGGGACATTAATCTTTGGTTAAACGTTAGTTAACTGATGCTGGTGGCACTTTCCCTCTTTGTTTCATTTGTAAAATGTAATTTAGTTATTTTTTTTTTAATGTCTTACCTGCGACTTTTATTAAATTATCGGACATCCTAAAGGGAAGCCGTCTAGCATAACGTCTTCCGGTAGTTGAAAATATTTCTTCCCCAACTATACTTTCCTTAGCTTTCCACGCCGAGAAACTTAAATCTTGTAATGAGAGGAACAGTTAGGTTATAGATCTTCATAGGTTGTAAATTAATTAATTATTTATTTATTCCTTGACCTGCGAATAAAATTAAAAAAGAAATAAAATGAACATTCATTCATTGAAAGTACATTTTTTCAGGTTTTTGCTCATAATTTGTCGAATATCTGTACGAACAGTATTATGATTAATTCTGACAAAAATGTCTACTAACAATTATTTGTAGTGTTCATAAATTATAATAATATATTTTTTTCTTATTTAATAGTAATTTCATATAAGTTAAACTCAGTTTATTAATATTGGCCACCTTTTCTGGCTAATAGCTTTTTAGTTTATTTAGTTTTTACAATTATGCATTTAGTTAGTTATGGGTATCTACAATTGGCTTAAGATTTATGTAATTAAACGAGTTGATGGAGTCTGTAAAAAATCATATAAAAAATAAATACAAATGTATACTTTGTAATAATAATACTTGTCGATCAACAGAATCGATCAGTCGTGAAAACTAAACGAACGAGGGTGACCATCGAACCGAGAAGAATAAAATATTTGAATTATATGTATATACAATTTCCGTTAGAAAGTTGTGTCTTTTGTTAAGTACCTACCTATATAAAACTAGCTGGTGCTCGCGACTTCGTCCGCGTAGAAAAGATAAAATGCCATCTACCGTATTTTGGATAGATGGCGCTATCTCCCGGGCCAAGCCGCTAGTATTTACTTTTATTTTAGATTTCCCGTAGGAATAAAGCATTTTCCCGCGGTAAAAAGTAGCCTATGTTCATCACGGATAATGTCGGCTTCTAATGGTAAAAGAATTTTTCAAATCGGTCCAGTAGTTCCGGAGACTATTCTATACAAACAAACAATCAAATCTTTCCTCTTTATAATATTAGTATAGATTGATCTCATAACAACTTATGAAAGAACTTATGAACTTAGTATGAAAAATTATTAAACCATATATGTGTTCATATTTAGTCATCTGAAAAATCATTTCATATTTAGTCATGATCGGACTAAGTACTGGACAAAAAGTCTCAGTTCGTTCAACCGGACTGTTAACCGGACTCCTGAGAATGGACCTGAATTACGAAAATAATTTATGATATTTAGAAGAACTAGAGATTGCGTAGGTATAATTTAGAAGGCCTAAAAACTGCATTCCTATATTTACTGAGGATCTAGGAATATTCTTTTAGTTTGGTACATATGTCACACAACGCCATTTAACTAGCTCCAAACTAAACAGAAATTGAACCATGGGTGCAAGACAACTGAAAATATAATTTATTTAATTAAAATTAAAATCATTTTGTATACATTCATGAAAGTTTAAGATTACTAGATAAAAGTTTGTATAATACACTCGACGGCAAATAAACCGAGCCACCCGCTACTTTGGAACTCTGATTCGGTTTTCTCGAAAAGTTACAAACGCACTTTCTGTAGCTATAACTTTTATAGTTGTAAGTCTTATAGTTTTTGAGAAAATCGAATCAGAGTTCCAAGGTAGCGGGTGGCCCGGTTTATTTGCCGTCGAGTGTATATTCGTATACAAACTCACGCTGTATATTTATAATTTCATTTATTTACTTATTTACCTTTAGATTACTTTAGTTTAAAATACTTACATACTTATAATATTTAACTTTTTCTTAATCTAATTATATTAAGTATTTTTATTACGTTTAATATTGTAATAAACTCTTATTTATTTCCTCTATAATAATGGTTAAAATTTCTCTTTGTGTCTTATAAGGCTGGGAGCACATTAAGGCATATCTGTGTAATTCCAATTTCGGCATTCAAAACGAGATAAGCATCTGTCTCGGTTTTTATTTATGGCCGTCTCTCTCGTATAATATAATATGGGATCTAGCTCGTTGGATGTGTGCGTATGTGTATCTGGCCTTATCTCGCGTATCTTGTGATAAATTTTATTTATTTGCTGACCATATATATTGTACGCCCACGTGTCGCGGCATAAAACATTGAATACGCCATCTGTGTATTATGCATAGTGACTATTCACAAATAAAATGCTTATCGTCAATTCCAATGTATCATTTACATACTATGTATTATAATTTACTTTTTACATTTTGTTCTTTCATAATAAATATTAAATGAAAATAGGTTTTTAACTGAAGCGGTTCTGTTTGTCTCTCCACTAACTTCTTGGAAACTAACTGTCGGATTTTGATATCGTTTTCATTGATGGAAAGTGTGATAAACGATTATGGTTTGTTTATAATATTATACTTAATTGACAGAAAAAAGTTCATGCGTGCAAAGACGGTAATAAATAAATGTAAAATGTTTCGTTTCACGAAATAAGAAAATCCATTTTATCTTTAGTCTATGCCTCGTGTATAATTTATGTATCTGTAATCTGCTGTAGTCATGTCTTCTTATAAATAAATAAATAATTCTGTAAACATTGCAACTTTCACATACTTCCGACTGTTCGCGTCGTTGCAAATTCTACCGGCCAGCAAGAAAGTATCAAATATTACCCATCGGACACACCTGAGGACCAAAGACTCGGCATGCATATAAAAAGGACTGAAACAATTCAGCAAAATTCCCCTGAAACTCACACGGCGAAGTCTATTAACTATTTTAGACTCTATTATTTGAAACATAAAAGTTTAAATTGCATTCTCCCGGCAGCAGAATTAAGTTTGTGAGTGAACACGAGATACTATCAATTCGTACGTTAGCAAGAAACACATTTCAAGAGAAACATGGACGATGTGGACACAGTATTGTTAATTGGCAGTGTATGTTTTAATCCAAAAAACAAAAGTTTTCTATATGCATGCAAATATTAGGTTAATTTGATAATTTATATTTCAAACGTCATTTAATGTTCCTTTAAAATATAGGTGAATATGTCCATGTTTGATTATTTTTCTGGAATAAAATATATTGTTTGCTTTTCATTATGCGTAAGTAATTTTAAGTAATTTTAGATAGAGTAAATCTTCAAACGCAAGTGTCCAACATGCAATCACAATGCTATTACAAACACAACTCAACAATGTATCAATGGTAAGTGGTTACAATTTAATAAACAATTTAGATATTAGAAAACTGTGTTAATATTCTATTATTATAGAAGCTTTATATTAAAAAAAAACCGTTCTATGTTTGATATAATAACACATTATTACATAAGTAAAGAAATGGTAAGACGAAAAAGCTAATTCTAATATGTGGCTCTTTACTAAGTTTACTCACGGTTTGGTTTGTCTCTACTGTGGCGTTGAGCCAGAATCGAAACAAAGCGTTGTGACATCGAGATAAGAATCGATCGGCTCGCGAAACGTCGCGCCAAAACGGACCGAACAAATTATCGATTCATAAAAACATCGATTTTAAAATATTGCTTCGGTTTATCGCGTCATTGTTCCCTTTCTGATAGGCCGGTTGGTTTTATTTTAAAATATTTTTATGAGTTTATGAAAAATTATGAAATTATTTTTTTTTGATAAATTTTAAAATATATTTCACCATGGAAATTGCGTCCGTGCGAAGCCAGGAGCGGATCGCTAGTGCAATTTTTTTTTTGCAACTTTTTGCAACCTTCCTTTTCAACTCGTAGAATAACTAAGATTTTAAGTGCAATATTTATTATTTTATCTCCCATATTTTGTATTTTAAAATAACAATATTTGTGTAATAAATTCTCGATACATTCAAGTAAAATCTCTATAAGTGTCTTTATCAAATCATCAATTTGCGAAATGCAATTTCACAGTTCGCGTACAGTTCAAAGGGTTAGGGGTCGCAAAGTTCGAGAGAGAATGAGTATTAGATATGGAGAGTACAGTCAGCAATAAAAAAAATATAGAATCAACTTAACTTTTATTGTGTTGAAATTAATTACACAATAAGTTTATACAATAACTATATGAAATACACAATATTTGTACGGAATACACAATCATTGTACATGTGGGTATATACAACATAATAAAACGTACTCACAACAGATTATCCACCTTTTAATTACCCAATAATATACAAACATCATGCACCGGTTAAAATACAAAAGCTATGCTTCTTATTTTCATACGTAAATGATGGGGGTGCAAAAATTTTAAATGGCTTTTGTCAACCGACAGTTACACCGTAACCACAGCATACGTAACAAAAACCAGTAGACGTACTTATTCAGTCATGATTGCATGACGCGCAATATATCTAGAAATTAAGTGCACTTTATAATGTACAATTGAAAATTCAATTCATGACCATGATCAAATATGTAAAGTGTCCTATTTCTTAGCAAGTCAGAAAAGACAAGAAAGGGCATAATTTAAATGTTTCCATAGCTTTATAAGTGTTCGCAATTTCTGAATTCTTCTGTTTTAGACCGTAACGCGCCTATATTTTTTTTAATACTAGTGTATTTTTTTTTAATATACTATTTAATATTATTATAATGTTTATAAAAAAAGGTTTTTATGTTTATAAAATTTATTTTATATTTATAATTTTTTTATATACTCTTATTTACTTACATCTATTTCTTTTACATAATGTGTTTTCATTATTTATTTTATTATTTATTATATTTTTATAAAATGCTATGGAACCTTTTTTGTTTATTCTTTCAAAATAAATCTGAGATGTTCTTTAACCGTTAAACCAATGGAAATGTTTAATATGGTTTTGATTCGAATTAATTTTAATCTTAGAAAATTAAGAGTTTAGCTACAAAACATGTGTGGCGCGTTCCAATAACAAAATAAACAATCAACACTATGTTTAAGTGTACATATATAGAAATAATATTTTGTATCCCTAATGAATGTTATTTAGTTAGAACGCTTCGGTGTAATAGAGGGCCGTTGGTTATCGGAAGATCGAGCGCGCGGGGTGGCCGCACGTCGGCCGATCTCTCGCCGCGATTACACACGAGACTCGCGCGATATTTCGCGAAATGACACGACAATGTCGCTCCATCGTTCGTGGGCAGTTTGTAGCGTGGACGGCCTCTTATATTTCTATTGTAGCCTTTTTGTCTTTTCGTCTTGGATATACTCCCATTCTAGACATGTTACGGCCATTTTGTGTTTCATGTTTTTGGTCTCTTTATTCATCTTGGTCTTTGGTCATGTTTAGTAGTCAAATAACGCATTTGATAAGGTTTAGATAAAGGTGTGGACAATTAATATCAAAAGTGTTAACGAGCACTGAACACTTAAGTAGACTTATTTTGAATAGACCCACAATGCATTTTTTGCAATTTATAAACATAAACCTTCCTCGTTTACTGCTCTTTCAATTGGTGAAAACCGTATCAAAATTCGTTGGGTGAATCAAAAAACGGAACGTGTACCAATAGATAAAAAAAATTATAGAATTTTATATTAAGAAATATCTTATATAATTTTATATAGATCATAATGTATAAATTTAAAATATAACTTACGCAACCTAAAACAGTATTTATTGCTTTATTATTTTATTGGTTTTTTAAATAAAAAAATTCAAACTTAATGACATATAAAAATATTTTAAATGTAATTTCATTAAAATTATGTCACTGTTCAAACTGTGTCGCAAAACATTAATAATAATTTTCATAAGTACTAAATAATGGCATCCAAAGATGTCGATCTTAATTGCCATTGTTCGCCGAATTTCATTACATTAAAAAATTACCGAGCAAAAGCAAAAAGCCACAGCGAAAAATCCAACTTTCATTTCAGCACTAACAAAACTTAGTAGATAGTGTATACAAAAAGACAATATGTGGGGGCGCGATAGACCACGCTCGCTTATAAAACGTTGGGCGGCTTGATAAGAACGGCTGCCGCGCGTTGATAACGTACCGCCGCCCGCCCGCCCTCTGACACCGTAAAGGCATATTACAGTTAACAAACTTAGTAAAAACAAAACAATAAACCTGATAATACTGCAGTCTACGCATGTTTACAAGCCACGCACACAATCAAACGTCGCACGAATAGGGTTGTCTACACGAATATTGTAAAGTCTCTGAAACCAACTGCACATATTTAGAAAAAATATTTTAGTATTTGATCATTGTATACTAATTTCCAATGCTTGAGTGAATCCTGGATGCGGTCTTCTATATTAATACTGGGGCCCTAGACAAGAGAAATCGTACAGTCGTAAACGCTTATAACGCTCGTAACGCTTAGGCTAGGTTACGGTGGGCCAATTTTGATCAATCACAAAGCTCTCTAGCTTTGTGATTTGGAACCATGTGAACCAATCACTGGGCTTTATTTTTTTCGTTTCGTAAGTACGCAAAGGGAGCGTTTGTATTGGTTTGCTCTTGGCTAGGGCCCTTGATTATAAAGACATACTTAGAGAGGATTTTGTAAATTTGTTTAAATATGTAGACTCTAGAGAGCTTGTAGAGCTTGAGCGCTATTTGAAAAATACTTTAACTATTTGAAAATTTAGTTTTTGTGAAATTAATTTTAAAAATTACACAAATATTAAATAGTTATAGGAAACGAACTACAGAACTTATATTGTCACGAAATCATAATTGATGATTTAATTAATAAGATATTCGAAACCCTTTTCATTGAGACCCTGCCTAGGGGACCAAAGCTTTATATTATATAATAATAAATAATATGTAATATAAATGTATGTATTTAACTTAGAATTAAATGAAACATTATATTGTAATAAAGATCACTATCTCAGTAATCACATTTTAACTAATTTAAAAGACACCCGATTAGTTAATTTACTGTTAAATCGATACTGTGGTGTGCAACGCCGCTTGCAGCTATGATTCACTGTGATAAAATGTATGTCGTAAAATGGAATCGGGCGCTCTGAAGGAAATTGATATGAAATATATTGTGTTATTGTGCTTTGCGTATTCTCACGTTGTTAAACTTTGTTGAAGGATTTGTTCGCAATCAATAAATTAAACATTTAACAGTTAAATCCAAAAAAGTATAAAAAAGAATAGGTAAATTATATTTCCATTATTTCATTATTTTTACATTCCCAGACAGTCGTCTTAAAAATCTATTATTTTAATTTTAATTTTTCTAACTTACACAAATTAATTATAATATTTCATTTATCTTATCTATGTATATTGACATATTGAAATTTGTTAGCAGTCTTAAATGTAAGCTAATGTACTGGCATTGTACTGTATTATACTGTACTAGCTACAGTCGCCTGTTAACACAGGCTAGGCCATAGTTTATAGTATGATTAAGGATAAGGGATCAGGAGAGGATAAAAAATAGATTATGGCATCCCTTACTCACCTAACGAAACATTTTAACTTCTGCATAAGGGCACAATTACTGCGGAACACAATGTGACCTGCCAAAAAAATTCAAGTTAAAATTACAAGTTGGAATTATTTTTCAGTCAAATAATTAAATAAATATGTGTCTCATTAAAGTGGTAAATTATATTTATACTGGCTGAGCAAGCTAAGTTTAGGTGTCAGATCTTCTATCGCAAGTAACACGAAACCCAAGAGATACAAATATTGGTGAGCGGTGCGATAGGACGGGTGTCTGGTTGCGATAAGGGGGTCCCGCTGCGCACCAGATGCACTGTCTTGGGCGGGCGGGCGTTATCACTGCCGCCCAGGCTCTATCACGCGTTTATCACCTCGCCCCAGACGCCGTTTTAAGTTTTATAAGTCGATGTGTGTGTGCTTTTAAGTTTATTTCGTTAAAAAAACATTTAACGTAACTATATTGTTTAGCTTGTCTACTATTAAAAATTAATCTTTTATAAATAAAAATGAATCCCTAAATGTGTTGCTAAGCGCAAAACATGAGAGAGGCTGGACCGATTTTAATTCTGTCTTCACTCATAGATAGAGGGATAATCAGGAAAGGTTTTTACGTAAAAAAATGTACCCAGGGCGAAGACGAGAGCGAGTTGTTAGTATTAAATAAAAATTTAGTTTTACAAACAGTACTCAATACAATTACTGAATATTTTTCTTTAAAAAATAAACTTGGCATCCTGGAACTTATACAACATTTTAGAAGAAGGCTCTACTGTTTATACGAGTTATCAGATTTTAAAAATAATCTATCCAACGAATTTCGTTATATCGAAATTATATTTCCAAATTAAAAACGAAAACAGCATACATATCTCAAATACTTTAAAAAATAATTATTCAGGGCCTCTTTCACCAACTACAAGTAAAGTGTTACCTTAGAAATAATTAGTTACTTTTAGAAATATTTTTATGTTTTATTAAATTATGCACTCGGTTTAAACAAAGGTACCATTATCCCCGGTAACCGGTGACTTTAAATGACGGTTAGCTTAATTGACAGATGGTGAAAGAGGCCCTAAGTATTTCTTGTAGTGCCTACTTTACATCTTATTTTAATTTCGTCACGAAAAGAATGTCATCCGCGAAACACAAAATAACACAACCTTAAATACACGATCGGCGATCGAACGAAGTCGTGAAATGCTTATTATAACAACACCAAGAATCTCAACTTACATCTCAATTGTAAAACAATGTTATCTATTGCAATGAAACTTATATTTATTAAATTACACGCAAAAAACAACCCTGCGTCGCCGTAATAACTGTTTATTTCCCTCGCTACATCTAAACGTCGAGTCTTCAAACATCAGCTTGAAAATGAAGTGAATACAATTTGTAGTTTATTAGAAAATGGATTTTAATACAAAAGCTTAAGGTCTATTTTTGAGTGTGCTCGTCCTGTTGAAGGTTATTTATTGGGTAAAAGGGTATAAGACCGCCTCCACAATGCTGGATAAAGTCTTGAATGCAATGTAGTGATAATATCGATGTTAAACTAAATACGTGTAAGTCTCGGCTGTAGGTGGAGAAAATTATTTTTTTCCTCCACTCGTATTGTTTCTCTGTGAAATATATTTTCAAATTTGTGGTGACACATTTCAAAATTTTGGTTAAAAAAAAACCAGTAGGTTACCTACATTTTAGCTTAGTAATTTCAGTATTGTTTTGTGGAGTTTTGTAAAATAAAATGAACAATTATGAGCAGTTTTAATTTTATCAAGTACGAGTAAAAGAGACTACAGAATCATAAATTAATTATCAAATTTTATTTTTATTCTGAACTAGTTGTCTCCCGCAGTTTCACACGGTCATAGGGCGATGATAACTTCCCTAAGGGATGAGGCGATCAAACGGAACAAGAATTTTTAAAATCCAGAATTTCATAAATGCCAAACAGTTTATTATATCTAAAGTATAAATAAACATATTTAGATGAAAATTAATCTTCTCTTAAAATCTGTAATAATCATAGAAATTTTCACTAAAATACTATTTTTGTAAAAATAAAATTTAAAATGACTATATTAGATGATTAAAAGTTTATAACCATGTAAAAGGTTATCAAAGATACGACAGAATTTCTTCCTCAAAGATAAACAACAGTAACTAAAACAATATGTATCGGTTTAACTGTTGGGGAAATTGTGGTACAATCCGAAAAACACTAATAATTCTGAGCGTTAGTTTGTTTGTGCGGACGGAATGGTTTTGGGCGGGTTACAAATCCAAAGTGGTACTGGAAGCGACTGAAAGCTCTTGATTAATTTTAACCGCATTGAACTTATAACAATAAACAAAATTCAGACGTTATGATAAAGACGTTTTTAGCTATTTTTAATTATTAGTTCATACAACTAACAATTATTTTTTGTCCCTTGAAAATGTCTAAATTACAATAAAATAAATAAATTCCACACACAATGTATCTTAGATTCAGTTTTTTTTTTTAACTTTTATTGTATAAATTATTATATATACATTTTTAGGGAGACGTAGCCTTCTTTAAATTAAAAGCGTTATATTATTTATTCGCATTTTATGAAGAATTTGTGTTTTATTAATTCTGGGCAAGTACGCCCAAATGACGCTTCTAGCACATTTAGATCCGCGTTAGTACGTGCCGTATCTGGAGCGTTGCTCACGCGGCGCTAACGATTTATTTAGTAACGGCGTAACGACGTTTGAACAGCGAACACCACACGTCACAGCAGCTAGTTGCCCGTTTTTATCACTGCGATAACGAACCGCCCCGTTCTGTGTTGCACTGTTTACAACCCACTGCCTCTGCCTACTTAAGATGAGATTTACTTGAGAGTATCACGTACAATGATATATTATTGTGCCTAACTATTTCCTTGTGAAGATTACACATAAATTTAAAAGGAATAAACTAAGGGATTTATTTTAATTAAAATTAAAATATTACATTAAATAGGAAGCCCCATGAAAAGTCTTTAAATTATTTTTGAATTAAATATTTTCAATTTCCTTTTTATTGTCGAAAAATTACAATTATTATGAAATTAATGACATTTATAACTTTAAAATTACAAACAGTTCATAATATTTTTTTTTATAGAAATACCGTATTTTACTATACCTATTGACAACATTAAAAATCTACTTGAGTAAAATCAATTATCTTCGCGATGCTTCAATGACTATAATTGAATAAACGTATGTACATATAAATATACATATATTAAATTCACTGTTTTTGTATGAAATAGTTAATTTAATAAAAAGTACAAAAAATATAAAAATATATTATACTGACAAACGTATAGCTGTATTAATAGTTATATTACTTATACTTCTTTTGAATAATAACTTTAATGGAAGAATGTACCTATTCATGTTTGAATAGTTGAATATTATCCTATTTTAAGTTTCCATAACTAATATAGTAATTTAATTAAATGCGATTTGGTCGTCAGTGGTAAAACTCCCATCATTTATTAAATGTAAATATAGATGCAAAAAATCGCTTTAAGTGTGCTGCTGCCTTAAACTGTCGTCGTCAAAGTATCGCAAAGAGAAGATTCCATTTAATGACATAATAACGAAACGCGGTAAACCAATTACCGATCTGGGCTTAGGTAGAAAAAATACCATTTTCCCTCCACTGTCAAACAATGTTCAATTTATATTAATGCACTTTTAAAAAGTTTATACTACAAAACTGATGGTCCTAAATATGTATTATATGTCCTAATATTTTATGTCTAAGTAGATCTTTTTTTTTTTTTCATTATTCACATTGAACCCATTACTGTTTTTCTAATTAAGGTTGACAGCATACTTGTTGCACTTACCTGTGGCGTGACTTTTATTAGTAATAGGCAAATCAACGAGCGACTTTGGAAATGGCTAACTTTGAAATACTGTGCGAAATCGAATCCTGAAGATATTAGACAAGCGAATCATCAACATAACCCGGCAGATTAGGAACTTAGGGTCCATAATACTGGTCTTTATAAATTTTGTTACATCTATATATAGGTACTACATCTATTTAGTCATAATGTATATAGGTTTTGCAATACATAATTGAATTGAATTGAAATTGAAGTCGCATTGGGCGAGGCACATAGTCATCACATAGTACTTAAGAGCTGACGTCCGCTGGAACCGGAAGGTTATTTGAAAAGGAAACCACGAACGTCCACCCTCAAGGTGGCTGCTTCTGACCAGTCCTGTGGTATGGTAAGCCTATGTCCACAGCAGAGCATACGGCCTGTCATACGGCCAATGATAATGATGATGATAGTGATATGATGACGATGATGAAAATGGCGATTAAAATTTTCAGAATCTTAGAAGAAAATTATACTGCATACAAATGATTTCTGTTTATAGCATGACGTCATAGTGGAACTGTAAGTAAGGCAGAAAGTTTGAACTAACTAGTTGTGGGCGGGGGGGCACCTGTAGCCGATATATTCAATTAGAGTGGAGGGTGAGAGAGTGTAATAGGGTGTGCGGGGAGGAGGGAATGATAGATATTATCAGTGAGGGGCGGTTTAGTTGTGCAACGTGCTAACAACCTAGCGACAACTGTACTTCTTAATGGACCTTTATGAGTAGAAATCTTTCAAGTGTCTTTTATGGCTATAATATTTTCTTTAAAACTCGGTTTTACGAAATATGGGGAATAAAATTTTATTTCTAGTAGCAGCACCTTATTGCGATAGTACTTCCCTATCAATGTTTTATAGAAGCTTTAATTATTTAATCGCAATGTGTTGATATTGCGAAAAACTCAAGAGCGGTTGGACCAGTTCTACTCATTTTCTAGAAGAAGGTTCTTGTGAAGTGAAGAATTGGAAAAATTGCCCGGAAGAACTTAAAAATACATTTTTTTTTCTTATTTGAATCCACCTTAATATAGTGAGCTTCCCCACAAAGTTTCCACCAGTGACTGAACACTGGTTTTGTTAAAAGTACAAACGCCTGGAGACTAGGAGTTATCTTAACGTTCGACTAACTAATAAAACAAAGTATTTGCCAGTGTAAAATTCACTTAAAGCAATTAAAAAGAGTACATATTACAAATTGAGATCTCGCCCGTACACGGATGGGCAGCCATCAACACTTTGTTCGGGTTCATGCATATGCAAACGCAAACCTCTTACGTGTCCGATAATGGCGGACTCTAAAAGATACACAATCTCTTTTTATTTAACAAAACTTGATGGAATTTCCGCTTGTATGTTGCGTGTACGCATTTAGCACATTCACGCAATATTTTTTTATTTATTTCTTATTGGCTTTTGCCTGCGACTTCGTCCGCGCCTCTTTTGCTTTGTTTGAGTTGAAAGATTAACTTATTACCACTCTTTCTTGGGCAATGTTACACCACTTAAACAGCCTTTGATTTGAAATTAAGGGAAATTGTAAATATAGGGACTCTTCTTTGGCAGAGGACTCAGGACTTTATTGTTACTATTTAAAAAATCGGCTTAAAGTTAAAGACTGATTGCCAAATCGACTATGAAAAAAAAAATTATTAAGCAAAAGGTGATCTCGGTGTCTTAAATTTTATTGTGTTCTTGTCGAAGACTAGTAGTGTTGTTAATCGCAAATATATATTTTTCTTTTTAAATTTCAATAGAGCGACGATAGCTTCCAAAAATTCACTACAATATCTTTGTGGAAAGTTGCGGCCATCCGTATCGGCCGGCCGACAACGTCGGCACAAAGGCGGAGGAAGCGTCCGCCTCTAACGGCGTCGTTACGGCCGCTAACGGGCGTTAACTGCCGTTAGCGTACGTTATCAGCGATACAGGGCGGCCGGAAGACCACCTGCGGCGAGCGCCCCGCCCGCCTTAATGCATCCGCACTTATTTATTCTCCAGTTGTGCCACGTAACGCTCTCCCGATATGTTTCCTGTGATCCTTATCGCAACAACACTGAAGGGTCAACCGTGTAAATGCTTTTTCAAGAGCTTTTAAAGCCATTTTACTGCTTTGACAGCCGCATGTGTCCGGTGTTTTGTTTTTATATACTTTTTTTAATTACACTTGATCTAATTTCAGTTGGCAACACTCCAAATATTCATAATTACCATCATACTCTCTCAGCGTCTCATCAGTAGGAGGCCCTTTTTGGGCATATTAGGGCTCATATTACTGTTAATATGCTTTTTTTACTTTAATTTTTCAATGGACATCCCTTTACATTCAAGTAATGGTATTGAGTGTTCAAGTAAGAGTGAGTAAATACAAATAGTGATCGGTTTGTGTTAGATAAAACACACAGCAGTCGGATCTGGTGCCGAAACTTACGAACTGTGCTATCTCGTCGGAATATATCAAAGCGCCATATCTTCTAGGAACCGTGCACAAAGTAAAAGTTTTCTACTTCTAGTGCATTGCGATACGGGCACAATAACTTCGCTAAGTAGTGTGCACACTCGCCGAGAATTCTATTAAAAATTCTTTCAAATGCTCTACTGCCTTACTTACTTACTAAATACTCTCCCAACGCTTCAAGAGAGACGAGTACTTCGTGACCTAATTGAACCTATTAAAAAACATAAAACATTACTATCATGTACCTGAACTGGATGATATAGGTATTTCAGTTGACAAGTAGGAATCTTGAATCAGCCAGACATGACAGCACTTGAGAGGAGTACGAATTCAAACCACTTCAAGGTCCTAGTAAAAAAAGTGACAGTATCTTACGCCATTTTCTGGTCTGCTTTGTTGTTTTGTTGCTTTGGTTTAGATTTGCTTTGCTTGTCTTTTTTTGCTTTCATATTCTAACAGACTTCAAGTAACTAACGCCTTGCCCCGATCGCTCGCTAGGCCTTCTGCTAGCGGGTCCCATCAGGTGCGCAAGGGCCTGAGAAAAAAGTGACCCATAGCAAGAACATACTATTACCCAATGACCTGTCGCAGCGTCGCATGTTTCTCCAAAAAATTGCTTCATATAGATTTCATGTTTTCTTAACATGAGCGTTTTTATTCTTTATTTCCGATGTATGTAGGTATAATTAATGTAAATGTTTCACAGTAATGTGAATTTTAATCTTTTTCTACTACAAGAGTTGTAATTAATCACTGTTCTGTATCCGATACTGTGGCACTGTATGCGTTCCTGTATTTTAAACTTAAAACAACTCTAACCGGACGAACATTTTTCATCCGCAACCGCCGAAGATTCGCGATAAAACCCGTCTAACGGCTTTCAGATAACGCCACATGAGACTGAATAAAATATACCTATTCTAATAGAGGGGTATCCTTACCTTACACAACCACTAACCGGAAATGTTCAAAGCTTTGAAATCATAATATCTAATATCAATATTTAGTATATAAAAAAATCAGGCACTTTGTAATTACAAGTTTAATTAAAATTAAAATTGATTGTAGAAAATGGAAAACACTATGGAAAAACTTTCTCGCATTTATTATAATTATAACGAAAAATAAAGCCATATTCGTCGTATAATGAACTGGAGGATGTTTTGTTATTTTATAATAATTGTCTTCTTTAAGAGAGTTTAGAAGAGAAGAGAAGAGAAGAATGAATACTTTAAGATACCTAATGAAGATGAATTAAGCCGGACTTACTCATATTGTAACTCAGTAACTCAAAATCTGTTTTATCGGAATACGGACGTCAAATTAATAAGTTTTCTATCTACAAAATAAATCAAAGTTATTTCGACATTGTTGTAGTAAAGGTTAGTACATTTTGTCCGTAACAACGCCCACAGACATTGCCTATGATACGTTCAGAGATAGCGACAACTTCGCAAGATCCAATACAAGCAACCACCAAAAGTTCCAAACTGCGTTTGGTACAAGTAACAAAATATTACGTAATACTGTTACTATAGATTATTTATTTATTCGTTCATTAAAGATGACAGATAGAATTATTCGGTTGATTTTGCATTCAAGCATAGCTTGTATCGCAGAATAAATATTAAATTAAAATAAAATAAAATGACTTTTTACATGTTTAGGTTCTCGAAATTAACAATAGCAATAGTCTTATTATTATTATTATTACACAAAAAATATTTAAGTATTACTTAATATTTATTAGAAACTTTTAAAGTGACGTAAACACTACGAAAGATTGAATCAATTGTGTGATTTCCCTGGTGTGCAGTATTTATAGAATGTAGCCGGTAAAAACGCTTCCGCTCATGACTGGCGCCAATGGCAAGTCGCACCGCCCGCTGCAACTAATACGCTTTAGATGCACTACTAATTAAACTGTTATGTTAGTTTGCGTCTCTAATGTCGCGAGAATGTCTCGAAAACGTTCACAAATGTTCGCTACGTGAGATAAGATTGTAAGGAGTTTGCACTAGCTTTATTGGTGTTCGTGTTTTGTGTCTTGTTGCTTCTGGGTGCATGTATTTCGTTAATGCATTGCGAAATATTTGAATTTGGAAATAGGTTGTTGTGCCTTTAAAAGTAAAGCGATCGATTTTTAAATTCTCTTGTGGATTTTTACTGACTGGAAATGAATGATCTTTGGTTAAGGTTTCGTAAAACGAACATAATCTATGTATACTTGCTAATATCTCAGGAACTACTGGTTCGAATTGAAAAATTATTTTTGTGTTGAATAGTCCAAGAAAAGCTAGGCTTATTATAATATTTTGAACGCGTATGAAGTCGCCGGCAACTGCTAGTTTTAAGAGGACAATTTAATTATTTTTTTAAGTAAAGCCCAATACTAGACATGGCCTGTATCGTGCGACCATAATCTTAAGTGAAATATAATAATATATAGCGCAATAAAGGTTACTAAAAGAGAAGAAATCAAACATTGTAAGATTTTAATCTGTATTTGTGAGCAATTTACTCGGATTTGGCCGACAGCAAGCCAGTAGCAATTCATAACGCGTCCAAAATGGGCGGTCCGCTTCCGTGTCCCTAAAAAGGTAACTTGTCTGGTCACCCTACATGTAAAAGCCTGTGTTAATTATACGCGGACAACATACCAACATAACACCAATAAATTTTATCTATTTCGATAGTTGGTAACAGCACAACATTAATTTCATGCCCCCAACCGCTCGCTATCTCGAGGATAAGCTTAAAACATTCGGATAGCTGTGAGACAAATGAATCACGTTTGTGTTTATGAGTTAAGGTGTTTACACACGGAGTGAAATCTTCATTTGCACCTCTCATTCCTACTCCTAAATTCGCCCTAATTGTAGTATATCTTCTAGTTCAAGTTTTGCGATTCAGTGCGATTTCAAGTCATTCAGTTTCCAATGAAGAATAAAAGCCTTATCTTTACTAGTCCATACTTTACAAATAGGTATTATAAATGTAAAAATAACTCTGTATGTCTGTCTTATTACCTTTCACGCCTTAACTACTCAACTGTACATCATGAAATTTTGTATACACGTCTTCAGGGATGTGGGAAAGGACAAAAAATATATTACCTTTCCCGTTCCCGATCATTTAAAATAACATAAAAAACTAACGCCTGGCCAAAGTGTCATAGCAACAAAAGGTCAAACGTTATATAGCTTGTATTTTTTTTTTATTTTTTTAACGCGTTCTCAAAGCGTTTTTTTTCATGCTCTTACGTCCTCTTCGTAGAACATGTAATGAGTTAAAATTTCGAAATTTGATCAGACTCTACTTATATGCTATATGCTTTATATTAGTTGAAGTTACATCGAGTTGTGATTCTTAATGTTTCAACAATTCCAAGTATATTCAAAGTAAATTGCAATTTACTTAGACCTACAGCTTTTGTCAGCGCCTTAGCGCCCGCCGCCCTACCCATCAAATCTGTGTTAATTAGGAGGTGTTTTTGTTTAAGGAATTTCATTTCATTTTTTTAAATCTCCTTTAAAGTAGCTATGTACAATTGAAATATGGTGTGTAAATACGCCTTAACACAGCAAAGGTACATATGTGAGATTGTGTCTGAGAAGATAACGGGAAGTGCTTTCAGAGATAAAGAGCGGTGCGCGCGCGTGGGCGAACCAAAAACGTTATATGATTTAAACCGCGATCTTGACACTCGTGTTCGAAATTTTTTACACTTTGTACATATCTATTTATTATAAATAAAATCACAGGTAGATTCGAAATTCTAGATCTATCGATATCCGTATCTATCAATCAATCTATCAATAGATACTTATTCATATTTGGAAAAATATGGAACTAAATAGTCATAGTTAAAAAATTAATTTCATATTTCTAAATCATCTCCCTTGATTTCAACACACTAGGTCCAGCGTTTCTCAAACATCGGTATTCGTTCCCGGAAGTGAGTATATTGATATGAAATCTTTACAATAAGGTGGAGGGCGAAGCAATTTGTACCCACCACCAACACACCCTTGTACACTGTCCTAGTGAAAGATGACGTTTTTCTTCTTCAAGCCATATCTCTTCTAGCGAATTTTGGCATCCAGCAGAAGGTTTGAGTACCTAATTGTTCTGCTTTTTGCATCCTAAACCCGCTCCCAGGTTTCGTGTGAAGCTACTTTTATATGCAAATTACATACAGAACTAGTGAAAACTGCATCAAAATCGGTTGGGTGGTTTAGAAGTTAGTGGAGAAAGAGGTAGGTAATGACTTTATATGTACTTATGTATTACATTACATATGTATGTGTAAATTTAACTTTGAAGCATGTCGATATGTTGGTAGAGTGGTCCTGCTATCGGTATCAGGATGGCCGAGCGACTCAAAGGGCATATCTGAGGTGCCCATCACGCACGTTCGACCGCATATTATCGTCTCTCTATATATAGCGATGCCACTGAATACTGCCAATGAACCTAACACACTCGTAACTATATGCCACCGTTATTAATATGGCGAACGAAGCAAATGACCGTCATCATACAGTTAACTTAAAAATATATAGTATCCTACTTTCAGCAGTCAGACAGATTTCAGTTCATGTAACAAATACTGACTTAATTTTTCGCATATTCACTGTGAACGTTAGTCAATAATCCCGAATAAATTTATCCTAAAGTTGATTATGAAAAGTCTTAGTTTGATGTTTTATACATTAACATTTAATCAAAAATATTATACAATTACATGCTTAAAGTTAACCCATTGAAATATCTGTAAAATAAGTCAATACAAATTAAGTTATAACGTACTAATGAGGTATTTTATAAATTGTAGCATAGTTATGTTTTATACTGTAAAGTTTATTCAAAATCTGTTCGTTAGTTGTTTGAAAGTGTAAAAAACATCCATCCATATATTCTCACAAACTTTTTTTCATGTCAATTGTTCTGTGTTAATGTGTCAACATCTTGTCACAGAGCACATAATATGGCATGCTAGTTTGATTGAACGTTCGTTCGTTACTTTTTACTCTGTGGCTCCGCCAAGATTATTGCTGACCTTGGCACTAAGACATAGGAAAACTTAATCGGAGCTTAAGTTGCGTTTGTTTAGCGCGTGATATGAACTGGTGTTTACCTTTTAACCGCGTGTTTAAGTCAAAAGGCGGTTATCTCGTCGCTGCATCCATCACGTACTGGGCGTGCGGGGGGTGGACGGTGGATGGAGGATAGAGGCGGGGGGGTGCAGGGCGGGCGGTACGTTATCACTATACCGCACGCCGCCCGCCCATGTTTGTCGCATTTTATTTCAACACAGCCTATTTAAACTCGCTTTTAAAGGAATGCTCTCGAATAAACACAAGTTTGTTTAATATAGCTCAAGGTTATAACGTTTAGAAATGCATATTTTATTTTAACCATTTTTGTGATTTATGTAAAACTTTTTTTGCAATGAAAAACATTTCTCTTAACGTTTAGAAATCTTTTTTTTATTATTTCTTGTGTTTTATGTACCTTTTCTCTTATGAAACATATCTCTTTTGGTATGTTAAGATCATCAGACAGGCTAACAGAATGGTTGATGGCCTTCGTCGCCTATAACACAAGCAACGCCAAAGGGCTGCAAGTGCGCTGAAGACTTAAAGATTAAGTTAAGAGATTAAAAAAATTGGATCTGATATCTTTTACTCATTTCCCGCAAAACAAAAGCACACATGCTGTTATTTCACGTTTTTTTATTGATTACATTTTTTTATGATTTTCAATTTTAAATCTCCAATACAAACTTAAGAATAAAATAAAGAAATTCGGACTTACAAACAAAAGTCTTATTGTACAAATCTTGTCTTGTTGTACAAAAACCTTGCTCGTTTATCGCTCTTTCCATAAGTGAAAACCGCATCAAAATCTGTAATGTTGCTTAGAAGAAGTTAGCGAAATACAAACATACTTTATATATTTATTAATTTATAGTCATATACATATATACATATACATATATACATGTCATATACATATATGCCAATTTCTATTTACATAACGTACAATACGTACGTGTGTGCACGTTAAAAATGTTACAATATAGCCAGCCGCGCAGTTACTTATAGATTTTTCAGTTACACAAACATTTCCAGACACATTAGCACACCTGCTCTTTAGAAATGTTGACTGAGAACAGAAAGGTATACCAATAGGTACGACGAGGGTGTGCGGAAGGGGATGACGAGGCGGTGGGGGGAGGGGGCAGGTCGTTATCACTTGCACACAGATCGCCGCCCGGCCAAGCACTAATAACTTGTGATATTGCACTTACACTACACTTTGACATTCAACGGCACCGCACCGGTGACTCTGTCTGCGAAACCGTTGGCAACTTCGTTTTCGCAATTCAAAAATGAATTTGTTAAATAAATATTTTTAATTTTTTATAAACACACTTAATATATAAAATAAAATGAAATAAGCCTTTATTCTCTGATAAGTTACAGAAATTTTACAAGAATTTATACTATAATGTGCTTTAGTTGTTTTGTTATATATACCTTTATTTTATTATATTAGTTTTATATTTATATATATCAATGTTTCATATTAAAATTTTATTCAATACATTTCAATTTCAAAATTCATATTACAAGTTTAAATTACAAGTTCAAATTAGACATCCGCAACCTTATCAGGCTGTCCGAAGACATAGGCCTCCTCCAGACTATGCCACCCGCTGCGGTCAAGTGCCAGCTGTCTCCATTTTTTGGGCAGATCATCTCCCATCTTCTCAGTTGCCTTCCCTTTTTTCCTTTTTCTTCTCTTCGATACCATTCCACCACTCTCTTGGTCCACTTATCCACTCTCTCTCATTATGTGACCTAACGACAGGACACTAATATATACATACCATCAAACTAGCTGACGCCCGCGACTTCGTCCGCGTTGAAAAAGAAAAAAGCAGTCTATCCTGTGTCTTGTACATCTAAATGTTTATCTACCAAATTTCATGAAAATCAATTAATTAGGAACATACAATACCTACACTTACAGGTTTGATTATTAGTACTAGCTGGTGCCTGCGACTTCGTCCGCGTTGAAAAAGAAAAAAGCCGTCTATCCTGAGTCTTGTACGTCTAAATGTTTATCTACCAAGTTTCAAGAAAATCAGTTAATTCATTTAAGAGTTATGGAGGAACATACATATATACATACATACAGAAAAAAAATAAAAATCGTCAATTTAGTTTCAGTATCATGGATAGCTAGAACCTATAAACACGATATCTCTGAAAACTAAGTAACTTACTCCATGACCAACCCTTACAGATTTATTATTAGTATCTGACATTCATAAGTCACTTCTTTAAATTGGGGGCAAAACACACTGCGTTTCGCAGTCATTTTAAAAGCCATCCACCGTGGAATAACAGCATATATGTGTTGTTGTGATTCGCTTTCCTGATCCCTTATCCTTAATCTTACTACGGTCTGCAACGCACTTTTAGCACCCGTAGCGTTACTATAGGTTGCCACCTACCATCAAGTGGACCGTCTGCGTGTCTGACATTAAAATAAGCTATTTTGCATGTCCATTAGTTAAATTTTGCCATCAAATTGACCACGAAATTGGCAACAAGCATCGTCACAGGTTCTGCAAGTGCTTTGCCAACTACAGTAAGACTAAGGGTAAGGATATAGGATTAGATAGGGTTAAGGAAAATGGGCTCTAACATTTCTTACTTACTCACCGTAACACAAGAGCACAAATGCTGTTGATTAGGCTGTCCAAACGCCAGAGCCCGGTCCACCCCGATCAAAGGGCAAGGAGGCACCGGGGAGTTTTAGTGGGTAGGGGCCAGTTCTGCTGGTCGACCCCCACATACCCCTGCCGCCTAGCCAGCGGCAGGAAGTCAGTAAACGGATCTCTCCTCGTAAAAAAAAAAAAAAAAAAAAAAAAGGCTGTCCAAACGCCAAGTCCCAATTTGCTCTGCCACTACTTACCAGATCCAGATGAGAGCGAACTTTGAAAAGTTTATTTCCAAAGTTGTCCCTTCCGGGAATCAAACCCGGGGACTCTAGAACAGAGGTGGTATGAACATGATGTTAAAATATGTAATTACAGCAAAATTATAACCACTTTTATATTAAGTAGAAAGAAATAAAGCTATCTGCGTGTGCAAAAAATCCATTAATCGTTTTAAATCCATCTGCGCCACTATCGCTACCTCCCATTAGCGTCCCATATCTAAATTTATCTCGAAGCAATAAAGGCGAACGGCCACTCGTATATAAATAATAAATCCAGAACAATAACGCTCTGTAATTAGGCAATAAATTCCTCTGGCAGATATGAAAGATATTAGAGAAAAAAGCTGATAAAGTCCGAGACGGAAAGCGTATGGTTCCATTGTACCACACTAGAATCTTTTTAATCCTACTAATCTATACTAATATTATAAAGAGGAAAGATTTGATTGTTTGTTTGTATAGAATAGGCTCCGAAACTACTGGACCGATTTGAAAAATTCTTTTACCATTAGAAGCCGACATTATCCGTGATGAACATAGGATACTTTTTACCGCGGGAAAATGCTCCATTCCTACGGGAAACCTAAAATAAAATGTAAATACTAGCGGCTTGGCCCGGGAGATAGCGCCATCTATCCAAAATACGGTAGATGGCGTTTTATACTTGTTACGTATTAAATTAAAATACAAGTTAATATGTACATCTATTTATAATTTCTAATGACAGTGAAAATTTTGTAAACAACCGTTGCTATGTGCTAGTTTTATCTATGACACGCCTCCGCCGTTATTCCCAGGAATCAGAGGCGCAGGAAGTAGCTGGTCCAGGTGTCGAATCCATACACGTCCGCTGTCCGACCTTATCTCGTAGTGTACGTTTCCTAGACGGCGGGTTACTGAGCCAAACTCCCACTTCTTTCCTGATATGGAATAATTCCGAGCTTGTACTCTGCTCTCTAGGGCCAACTCCCTTACACTTGTATTGGCTCGTGGAGGAACCTTCGGAGGTGCACGTAGTTTGGCTACAAGTCTTGTTCGTACTTCTCTGCCAAACATCATCATGTAAGGTGTATCTCCAGTTACTACTGGCGTAGCTCTGAGGGTGCTCTTGACCGTACGGAGATTCTGTAACAGTCCGCCACTCTCCCCCTCTAATTTGTGCAGCGATTTTTTTATTGTTTGTACAAAACGTTCTGCTTGTCCATTTGTAGCCGGATGGTATGGAGCAATAGTTTTATGTACTATTTGATTCTTTGTTAAAAAATGTTTAAATTCTTCTGAAACAAATTGTCTACCATTGTCCGATACTATTATATAAGGTATTCCAAAGGTGTCGAATATTTCATCTAATTTTTGGATACAGAATGTGCTGGTTGTCGTTTTGGTTGGAATGATTTCTACCCACTTTGAAAATGAATCTACGATGATGAATAATTGGTAACCCGATATAGGGCCTGCAAAATCAATGTGTATTCTTTGCCATGGTCCAGAAGGCTCTTCCCAGTGGTGTAGGTGGGCTTTCGGTGGTTCGTTTTGTTCTAATCGACAAGATCGACATGATTTCACTTTGTGTTCGATATCTTTATCTATATTTTTCCAATAAACATAACTGCGGGCTAGAAGTTTCATTTTCAATATACCAATATGTCCTGTATGAAGTTCGTCTAAAATTTGTTTCCTTAATTTGTAAGGGATCATTATCCTTGTTCCTTTTAAGATGCATTCGTTTTGTATCGTTAGTTCATTTTCTTTATATCCTGACTCTCTGAGTGAAACTCCTGATCGCAGTTTTTCCAGCAAGCTTCGTAATTCCTGGTCTTCACTTGTTTCTTTGGAGATTATTTCTGGAGAGATATTTAGTGAGTTTATTTGGCATAGTTGGAATATGTAATGTTGATCTATGTTATCATTGTTTATCTTTTCAACGGGAAATCGTGATAGAAAATCGGCATTGCAGTGTTTTATTGAGCTTCTGTATTCAATGTCATAATCAAACCCAGAAAGAAAATGCGCGTAATGAAATAATCTCATCGTGCTTAAGGTCGGTAGGGTTCGATGTGGGTGAAAAATTGATGTCAGAGGTTTATGGTCCGTGATTAAAATGAATTTTCGGCCATAGCAGTAGTGGAAAAACTTTTTTAATCCCCAGAAGATTGCTGTTGCTTCTTTGTCAATTTGACTATATTTCTTTTCACTGTTAGTCAAGGATCTTGATGCAAATGCTATCGGCCGTTCCGATCCATCTGGTAATCTATGGCTGAGAACCGCACCAAGCCCAGTCGGTGAGGCGTCTGTGGCCAGTATTAATGGTTTATTCTGATCGAAATGTATTAGGACTCGTTCACTTAATAATTCTTTCTTTACGTTTTTGAGACTTACTTCGCAATTTTCTGACCAATTAAATTTTGTACCTTTCTTCAATAGCTCGTTCAATGGGTTCGTGATGGATGCGAGGTTGGGAATAAACTTGTTGTAATAATTTGCCATACCTAGGAATGTTCGTAATTCATTAACATTTGTTGGCCGTTGTGCATTTAAAATTGCTTTGATCTTGTCTTGGTTCTTATGTAATCCGTCTTTGTCTATGGTATGTCCTAAGTAATTAATGCTTCGTTTAAAAAATTGGCATTTTTCTTTATTCACTCGAAGATTGCTATCCTTTAATTTTTCCAGGACTTGTCTTAACCTGTATAGTAGTTGTTCTTCAGAGTAGCCTTGAATAATTATGTCATCGAAGAAGCATTTTACTCCTTCAAGGTCCTGTAGTAATTGATCCATAAATTTTTGCCAAAGGCTTGGAGCTACTTTAACTCCGAACATTAGCCGGTTTACTCTAAAGGTACCTTTATGTGTACTTATAGTTTGTAATAAGGCACTTTCTTCATCCATTACCATGTTCATATAAGCTTGGGTTATGTCCAAGGTGCAGAAAAATTGACCCCCACTCATTTCAGCTAGAATATCTTCAATAATCGGTATCGGGTATTGCTCGTCTTTAATCATTTTATTTAAGGTGATTTTGTAATCAGCACACAGTCTGATGCTACCGTTTGGTTTTACTATCGGTACGACAGGTGTACCCCACTCGGAGTGTTCGATTTTTGCAATAATTCCCAGTTTCTCAAGTCGGTCGATTTCATTATCTACTTTGGTTCGTAATGCATATGGTATTCTGCGTGGTTTGATGAAGATTGGTTGGGCGTTTTCTTTGAGTGTCAGGTGGCCTCGTACGTTCGGGATTTCTCCTAGATTTGGGTTGAATACGGTTGTTTCATATTTTTGAAGTAATTTTTCAAGTTCCTGTGATATATTTTTACTTGTTTGGATACTTCTCATATCGGCGAGTTTTATATTAAATTCTTTCATCCAGCTTCGACCTAAAATAGGATCTACATCTTTGTTTATTATGTATAATTTTCCATAAAATTTTTGATTTTTGTAGTTGCATTTCACATAGATTACGCCCATGGGTCTGAAAATTTCGCCGGTGTAAGTTTTAAGTTTCATGTTGGTCTCGAATATTTTCTTGTTTATGTTCAGCCTTTTGTAGTCCTGCAGTGATATTGTAGAAAGTGTCGCTCCGGTGTCAAATTCCATGTTGACTTTTTTTCCTTCAATATCTATGGTTATTATGTATTTGTCTGACGTTTCACTCTTAATGAGGTTGATTTCTCCTATACTATCAGCACTTAGACTGCTCGTAGAGTTGTCCAGTAAGTTCGTTTCGTTACTTCTACGTTTTTGTAGGCAGACTCGAGCTAAGTGTCCTTCTTTTTGACACTTACGGCATGTGCTTTTTATTGCACCGCAATCATTTGCTTTGTGATCATCCTTTCCGCAGCGGTAGCATTTGCCCTTAAGATCTCCAATAGAAGTAGGTGATTTTAAGTTGCTTCTTGGCCAGAGTGTTGGTCTGTTTTGCAATTTCGACACTTTGTTAATATCAGTATTGTCTTCGGACGATTTTAAAATAGATGAAGATATCTTTGAATTTTCATTCTTTCCCATTTCCATAGATGTTGCAATATGAACTAATTCTGTAAATGATGTTGTTTCTCTTTCTTGTAAAATTTTTGTACGAATATCTCCATCTTTTAAACCTCTAATGAATTGTAATGACAGAAATTTATCAAGGGAGGGTTTCTTGCAATGTAAGCATTTAAAGTCGCAATTTAGTGACAATCTCTTTAGTTCCGATGCGTAAATAGCAATTGTTTCGTCTGCACGTTGTAATCGTGATATGAAAATATGTTGGGACGCCCATATACTTGGTTTTGGATCAATAAAATTGTCTAAAATATCTGTAAGTTCTTCAAAGGTCTTGTTGATCGGGTCGTCTGGGGAGCATAGGTCGTGAATTCTTTCATGTATATTCGGGGGTAATGTACAGAGCAACGTGTACACTTTTGTTTTGGAATCCGAAATGTTGTTAAGTAATAAATATACAGATAACCTTTTAATAAAATTCTTGAAAGTTTCTTTTTCTTGAAAAGGTTGAAAATTAAGTCTCGGCTGTGATTCGCGCTGGGAACAAGACGCTGCAGCCGCATGGTTGGTACTATTTGTTTCGGAAGTTTTGTAAGCTTTCAATAATTGTGAAAATTTTGTACGTAGCATAGTGTACATTTCTTCTACCTCATACCTGTATTGAATTTCCGTATCTATGTTTTCGTCTTCCGTTTCCAGTTCAATTTGTGTCTGTAATTTCTGTAATCCTTGATAAGTATTTTGTAGCGTACTTAGTCGTGTTTCTAATCTTTGTTCGTCTTGTAAAGCATTGCTTGTTTTCGTTAGCACCCCACGTAGGGTAGCTCGTGCACGTTTTATTTTTTTCAATTCCAACGACATCGTCGCCAATTTGTTACGTATTAAATTAAAATACAAGTTAATATGTACATCTATTTATAATTTCTAATGACAGTGAAAATTTTGTAAACAACCGTTGCTATGTGCTAGTTTTATCTATGACAATACTTTTCTACGCGGACGAAGTCGCGAGCACCAACTAGTAATATTATAAACTGACATAATAATAATATTATGACCCGCCCCTGCTAAGTACGCATGCATTTTCAACCGACTTCCAAAAAAGGAGGAGGTTTTCAATTTGACTGTATTTTTTATGTTAGTCAGAACTTTTGACTGGGTGAAACGAATTTGATGATTATTTTTTTATTTGAAAGCCTAGTGCTTCCCTTGTGGTCCCATTTCAATTTGGTCCATTTCTGACAATGGCATCCATGAGAACATGGTTTGAAGTCGGTTTTTTATTTGTTAAAAGGAGTTATTATTATACACAAACCTTCATTGTTTGTCGCTCATTCCATTGTGAAAGCTGAATTTTCTGTAATTCTACATACACATTGTCAAGAATACAGAAAAGGTTTTGTATTCCTGACAATTTGTATGCAAAACTTCATGATTATCGGTTGAGTAATTAAGGCGTTTAAGACTTTCGCAATATTTTACAATATTAGTGTTAAGCTAAATTAATTAAGCTAATTTAGGATAAACAAATTCTAAGCCAGATTTGATGAATAAAACAAATAATAACAAAAAATGCAATTTCAATAAAATATTAACACAAAGAAAATTGTCCATTAGTTTATATGAGTACGTTCAACTTGACGTGGTACTGTGAGAACGGTAGAAGCTAATACCCACAATAAGGCCGTGTTTTATATTTACACACGAGATAAAGAGGATGTCTGCAAATCGATTAGGCGTACAACATCACAGATATCGCATATCTGCTGTCTGTGCGTTTATCTGTCGGGAGGACCGGCTCGGGTCAACGGCTTTTCAATATTATTAACCACTAGCTGGTGCCTGCGACTTCGTCCGCGTTGAAAAAAAAAGTAGTCTATCCTGTGTCCTGTACGTCTAAATGTTTATCTGCCAAGTTTCATGAAAATCGGTTAATTAATTTAAGAGTTATGGACGAACATACGTGAAGAAAAAAAATTGTAAAATTCGTCAATTTAGGCTCAGTGTCATATACCTATACCTAGAGCCTATAAACACGATATCTCTGAAAACAAAGTAATTTACTCCATGACCAACCCTTACAGAATTAATTTATTATTTCTTATTATTTTTTTATTTATAGTTTTCATTTTTCGCTCATACATTTTTCAATATTTTAAATTATTTGTTTATTTATTTATTGTTTTCGTCAGTTTAAATACCTGCTGCCTTATTCGTCATCGTTGTATTTCCATTGATTGTTAAAACACTTTTTGGACTGAGTTAAAATTATTTTTGTTTTTTTTTTTAATTTGAAAAATTGAGTTTTGAACTATAAATACCATTATTGATGAAATAATTAATTAAGAACTATGAAGTTCTTAGAGCGAGTACACATTGAGCGCTTGGCGTTGCGTTAGAATTTCATAGTTCACAAAGCGCGCGCTTCAAAACGCCTATAGTGTGCACCTACTCTTATGTAATTATTTTTAAATCGACTTGCCCGACTTAGCTTACATTACATAGCACTTAATGTAAGCTAAGTCTGTACGTACCTTTTAAATAGTGAAGAATTTTACTTAAATATTTGATCATTTTTCTATCAATTATGTACAAAATGATCACACGACTGTCATTTGTTAATAGGCCACCCACGCTTAAGAAGATGGTATACTCGCAGAGTTTATATTAATTCGATGGGTATACTATACGAACAACGTATGGCCTCAGTATACGCGGGTCTACGCTTAATGATTTTGAAAATAATTTAAAGAACTAAACCATTTCCGAGTATTTGGGGTGGATAAACGGAATAACCGAAATTCAGTATATAATGTTTTTATGTCATATTGAAATAAGTTTAAATTCAATTAATAAACTATATTTATAGTTAAAACTTAAATTAACTATAAATTGAATTAGTTTTAATTAATTTAATTTAAAATACAAACTAATTTAAGGTGTGTGTTTAGGCGATGGTAGCCCATACCATCAAGTGGATTGGCAGCCCTTCTAACAAATATTTACTTAGAAATTACAAATAGGTTTTGTACTAAAAAAGTTTAAATAGTGATAAGATATGCTATCATAGATGCTCGTTCGTAGATAGAATCGTGCAAGTAGATATTAATTGTGCCATTTTGATTGTCATTTTAAAGTTTTCTATCCCGCTCCCATTGAGACCTACTATTATCGTCGTATTTTCTCGGGTCGTGTCGGGCGTCGTCGGCACGCGTCGATTTGTCGGATATGCCCACGCGTTGCGCGAGCGCAGATTGAAGTGTGGAAATTTGTTGCATTGTCATAATATTAAAGATTTTGATAATGGATAGTAGAGAGTTATAGACACAAGAGAGTGCTGAACTTGTAAACGTACAATGAATGCACATTAATACTTTCTTATTCCATTTAACAAGAAAGTTAATAATTATTGGGTGATAAAAATAGTGCTGTATAGGTCCTCAGACATAATCCACTTGATGGTAATAAGTGGCTACCGTCGCCAATAACACAAGCAAGGCCATATGTGTTTCTAGTACGGTAGTAGGATTAAAGATAAGGGATAGAGAAATGGGGTCTGACATTCATAAGTCATTTACAGAAATATATGTTATGGTATTCACAGTCTAATGGTAAAAGAATTTTTCAAATCAGTCCAGCAGTTAGTTTCGGAGCCTATTCAATACAAACAAACAATGAAATCTTTCCTCTTTATAATATTACTAGTGGGTGCCCGCGACTTCGTTCGCGTTAAAAAAGAAAATATATGCTAGCTTGACCCGGGCAAACGTTATTTTGCAAGTATCACTTACCTACCGAAAAAAATTTCTTAAAAATCGGTCTTAGAGATCGGACCTCATACTACAACAAAATTCTGAACGCACCTATAAATATTTGACAACCAAGTGACAATTTTAGACAAAATACATCAATAATGTTTCACAGCTAGGAACATTTTGTATTGGAAAATTAAGTTGTCGTTTTTAGTATTTTCCGTTACTTATTATTTATGTTTGTCACCGTTTAAACCTTCCCTGGACTTTCACGAATATTGCAAAACCAAAATCTCATGTCATCTAATGTAATGTCATCTCATGTCATCTTATATCGCTGTGACGACGATGGCGCCGCCATGCGACAGTAGGGCCCAATTATTTATGTTCTTATATGAACCCTCGGGAATACTTAGTCCTTTTTTTCTGGATGAAAGGTACCCTATGGCCTTTCTGGTGTCCCAGATAACGTGTATGCGAAATTTCATGGTGATCGGTTCGGTAGTTTTTGCGTGAAAGCGAGACAGACAGACAGAATTACTTTCGCATTTATAATATTAGTATGGATTAGTATATTAGTATAGATTAAGAAAAATATTTGATTCGTCTTATAGAATAGAAAAGGAAAATATAGATACGTAAACCTGTAAACCTCCGATTCACTTGCACAAAGTCGCTACACACGGTCAGCTGGTGCTGTAAATTAAGACGGGTGTTCGGATAGCGGTCCATAAATCTATACTATCAGCCAATAGGCGATCGACATCGCACAATCCACCCCCCAAACACCCCTTCAGCCCACCAAAACCCCGCGATGCAGCGCCAAAGTGTTCCGGAAACGCTGCAGGTCGCTGACCTAATTGGTTGGTTTGGATTTTTCACGATATCTCTGTTTATGTTTTCGCTTTTCTTTAATTTATTCTAAAGCTACCCATTCCGACTTAACCTGGATGCAATCTTTAAAAGCAATGATTTTAATGCTTATCATCAATACTAATAATAAATCTGTAAATGTATGTATGTATGTTCCTCCATAACTCTTAAACGAATTAACTGATTTTCATGACAATTGGTAGATAAAAATTTAACTTTTAGACGCACCAGGCATACAAGTCGAGTCAACATTTTCATATTTATTTATACATATGTATAGATGTCTGTAAAATTTATAATCTGAATTTTATAAAGATGCAATATTCACAGGAAATTGCTGAAATTAAAATAGACTTTGATTACCAAATTCTACAAAGTTTAAGTTAAAAATAATGTCCTTAAATCTAAAAATCAAACATTTTTTTAACTTAACGTTGTTATATCCATTAGTTTTACTTTGCTGGTGACCGAACCATGGTCGCATCTATTAGTTCTCAAGACACACTTTATCAGCAACACGTGTTCCAGTCTCATTCCAGATGGCCGAGATATCGCCGCTTTTAGTTGGAGAGAATGATGTTTCTGTCTATGTTTTTCTACCAGCATGGCTCTTATAATATGTAATTAATCGTTTAAAATTCAAATAAAATATGATTTGGTTTCTATAGTATATAATAATAATATTATAAAGAGGAATGATTTCATTGTTTGTTTATTTGTATTGAATAGGCTCCGAAACTACTGGACCGATTTGAAAAATTATTTTACCATTAGAAGCCGACATTATCCGTGATGAACATAGGCTACTTTTTACCGTGGGAAAATGCTTCATTCCTACGGGAAATCTAAAATAAAAGTAAATATAGCGGCTTGGCCCGGGATACATTTTACAGCGCCATCTATCAAGAATCAGGTGAAGCGACTAACTTGACAACTGCTTGTTGATATATTTTTTTAAATCGATCCAGTAGTTTTGAGTTTATTCATTATAAACATGCAAAAATACAAATCTTCTCACTTTATAGTGCCTACAATAGATATTATTATCAATTTATCAATTACCAAATATACACTTAACTAATTAACCTGGACAAACTAAACTTAAAAAGATACATAAATTCACAACAAGCTGAAAATCTGCTGAAAGTGCGTATAAACTTTATTTGGAATTTTAATTATGTAATTAATTAATAGATAGGGCTGCAGGTTTTTTGTCAATAATAAAATAAAATATACGGCCAAAACTGCGCTTGCAATGTAAATAGAATTTCATGTAAATGCCAAGTAAAGTCAAGGCACACACAGCTGGCAACACAGTCCTAAACACAAAGCGTGCCGGCGTGGGCGGCGCAGATTACAATCTGAGTATTGTCAGCGAAACCTGAGGTCTCTGGAGACTCCCAGGTCTTGGATTCAGTTAATAGATTTGCCTATCACCGGCTTGTTGCGTTCATCGATTTATGGGGACGGGTTTTGGAATACGTTTGCAATTTACGTCTCAATATGTATATTGAGACACAAATTATATCTATATATAATAAAACTAGTGGGTGCCCGCGACTTCGTTCGCGCCCGACAAAATACATCAATAATGTTTCACAGCTAGGAACATTTTGTATTGGAAAATTAGGTTGTCGTTTTTAGTATTTTCCGTTACTTATTATTTATGTTTGTCACCGTTTAAACCTTCCCTGGACTTTCACGAATATTGCAAAACCAAAATCTCATGTCATCTAATGTAATGTCATCTCATGTCATCTTATATCGCTGTGACGACGATGGCGCCGCCATGCGACAGTAGCGCCCAATTATGTATGTTTTTATATGATCCCGCGGGAATACTTAGTCCTTTTTTTCTGGATGAAAGGTACCCTATGTCCTTTCTAGTGTCCCAGACAACGTGTATGCAAAATTTCATGGTGATCGGTTCAGTAGTTTTTGCGTGAAAGCGAGACAGACAGACAGAGTTACTTTCGCATTTATAATATTAGTATGGATATGTACTTGAACTTACTGTAAATTAACTAGAGTTGGCGAGAATTCTGCGTTTAAACTTATCTCCTTTTTAAGGACCCTTTCAAGACCAGATTTTCCTAGTGTATCTTATTGCGAACTAAGTATATTGGGTCTCAACTTTTTTAAATATATTTAAAGTCATAACAGCAACAATCTCAATAACAATTCTATCAAAGTTTTTGTAAGTAAAAGATGTGGCAATCCTTTTATACTCTATTATATAGCTCTGTGGTTGAAAAAATAGCTCTGTGGACAGTGGCGTCCAAGTTTATTATATTTTTAGACGATCCCTTGGTAACCCAACATTTTTTTCCAGGATAAGCAGTATTTTATATGTTATAAACTATTTGTATTGCAAAGATCCAAATTCGTTTTTGCCGTTTTTGCGCAATTGAGCAACTAACATAAAAACTTTCACATTTGTAATAACATGTAATTGCAAAAACTTAATTTGAACCTGCGTTGATCGTATTGAAATCTAAACGTGCGACCCACTGAGTTATTACAGTGCAACACTATAAAAATAAAATATTAAATGTAAATTAGGAGTAGTTAAAGATATTGTAGACCATGTCCAAATTGAACCAACGCTAATTAAGTCGCGTATCGCATCACGTTATTTACGGGCGAGGCAGGGTGTGACCACTAGTGTTATCTCCATAGATAAATACAGCTTTGTAATTAGCGAGCTGTATAATAACAAGGAAAAAGGGGCTATATTTCCTGGAACAGAAGCAGATATGAAGTTTATCTTTTAAAAAAGAGGTTTTGTTTTCATGCGGTTTGGCGCATACGTGTTTAGATTAAAATTTTAATATTCAATTAAAACATCATTTCGAAGATTTAATTATTTCTATAGTAAAGCCAAGAAGAAAACGCGAAAATGTAAACAATTCCGGCTCGCTGTCCTTCTCCCTCACACGAAGCTGCCAGCGCTAGTTGTTTCATGGTATAGGAAGCCACTTTGACAACCCTTTAAGTTTATTGACATCCTTTGCGTTGTCTCATTGGCCTTACTTTACGTTCATGTTAAAAATCTATCGACAAGTCTAAACTAAAGTAATTCAATAGTAAAATATTATTTATTTATAAAAATAAATACGTGTTTTAATAAATAATTTTTCCTAAACTTCAATTTTTTATTTATTATTTTTTATTCTATGTTAATCTTATTTTATTAATATCTTAATTTGATTTTTAAAATATTTTTTTAAGACATATTTTCTAAATAACCTGAGGATAAATTTTATTGCCTGAATGTACTTATACGCACTGCAACGATGACCATTAACCAAACCTCGTTACTGGCGATAATGATAATGACAATTCAATGAATCCCAAAATTCGGGAGGTTTTCCCCTTTTTTTTTTAACAATCACGACACTTGTTTTTGTATTTTGTACACATAGGTAAAGTCGGGGTAGGTAAAACCTTCGTAAATTTTCAAATTCATTCCTTTATCAAAATCGTAGACACTTAGTACCTTTTGAAACTAAAGCACTAAGCAGACAACTGACATACGTTTGAAATGAAATTTCGTCATGACTGACATTTGCCCTGGTGCAAGCAAATTTCGACTTTAAGGTGACGAACCTTTTCATACCCCGACTGTACGGGAAATATACATTGATTTGGCCAGTCGATCAGAATTCACAAACCAGTAGCACTACCATGAGTTGCTATCGAAATCTTACGTTAGTTTACTTCTGTCGATAACGAACCTTTCAATGTGCACGTGAATGATTTAACTACTAACGTTACGGTATTTCTCGAGAGCATCAGTCAAATATGTAACTCATGGTACCGGTTTTAGTTCTTTGAGTGACCGCTAGAGGCGCTATACAATTTTTCATACAAATATTTTACGTTCTCGCTCATCTCTCGCTAGCGATTTCGGTCGTCATAAACTCATGGTAGTGCTACAGAAATATGTCAAAACTATACAACACTCAAGTGTGGGTTTGCTCAAAACGAAAGATATTTTGGTCACGTGACTGTCGCGTGACGAACGATGCGATGAGTTGATAATAATGACAACACTTTACGTATATTATATGATGTCATGCACGCACCACCGCAAAGGATATAAATTTTATACGCATATGGGTCAAAGGTGAATTGTGTCTCGAAAATAAGAAGTAAATACAATAATAATATGAATGCAGATATGATAAAACTTATAATGAAATGAAATAGTATTGTCGAGTGACAGTGACTGAATTAAGAAAGAGGAAAATTGGTGAAGGTTAACATAAATTGCACCATGAAATAACCTTTTCCCCTATGTCTGAGTCTAAAATCGGTTATAAGAAATGGATGTTCAGTTGTGTATAAAATTTTAATTAAATAAGGTCCCTTTCGCTATGTATTTGGAGAGTATCACACAAACAATACGCCACGAGAGTGTTTAAAATACACTACTACATTTCTTACACTAACTATGCACAAAATTCTGTAGTTTGTAGGTTACACAAAAATTTCAATAAATTATATTCATCATTAGACTTTACTAAAAAAACTTAAAACTTTTACTTTTCATTTACTTTAAAAAGGCAGTGTTAATGTATAAACACACACACACACACACACACACACGCACACACACACGTACGCACACCACTATACACACGTCTCTTCCTTTGAAATTGTGGTTTTTATTGTTTCTTATTTGGTTTCTTTATTGTTTGTTTTATTTTTTATTTTTTATTATTATTTCGTATTGTGTTCATAGTTTTCTTATGTTAAAAAAACGAAGTCCGTTATTGGCAGTAGGACTTAAGTATACCCACATATTTATTTATTCTTACATTATTGTCGTATGAGTGCTGTGTGACGACTATGTTTCAATAAAATGAAAAATAAAATAAAAAAATCAATATTCCTAACGGCAGAAAAAAACCTGCTACATATCCGCTGTCATCGATCAAGAAAATCACATACATTCCTATCACGCGATCTGTGAGTTGAGTCGGTGACAGCTCGTTCGTACCTACACCGGACTGGGAGACATAAATAGTTCATATCATAGCTCAATATTTATACCAGGTATTCACTAGGTAGCCTTTTTTTGACGCTAGGAAATGCGTTACGCATACACACACCTTCTGGGCGGACGATGTGGTTATGTGGGACTCCCCTGCCCCTAATGAGGGAGATAACCCACTAAAACCAAGCAGCGATCTTCCACAGCAGCAGGAGGATCCTGGACTCGCATTAGCGCACCAGGGCCCTCCCCTGCTATCCCATTTTACGGGGATGCTCCTCCCAGGGATGCTACATTTTCACTAGCCTAGCTTTTGCCAGCGGGTGTGCCTGTGAAAATACATAGCCTTAGATAAAGCTGTTGTTAAGAATGTAGTAGTGGCACTTGTTGTAAGAGACCAACATAAGAGTATAAGTCAATATGCGTATAAGTCAATACGCGCATAAATTAATATGCACATAAGTCAATACACGTATAAGTCAATATGAGTATAGGTCACTATGCGTATAAGTCAATACGCGTATAAGTCATATGCGTGAAAGAAATAAGTCATTATGCGAGTAACCCAAATAAAACAGCATGTATGATATAGTTTCTGTAAGTGAGTAAGAGATGCTAGAGTCCATTTTCCTATACTTAACTTATCCTGTTTAACTTATCCTTAATCCTATAAGGGTCGCACTGTTAACAGTTTTATACTCGTTTTTCATATAGCATAGATACGGTGACGGATGCCAAATTATTTGAAAATATTCCCACGACTTCGTCCGCGTTCAAAAAACTAATAAGCAATGTAACCTTTGACTTCTTATTGCTATAACACATTGGCCACTGCCAATTTTTATTGACAACATAATCCTGACTTTAATCGCAATACATGTATGTAGTTTCATTATGCAGTTAAAATAAATCAAAAGTCGATCATGACATGACCCTATTAAAGTTTGAAACCTGAAATATTTCTAAACTTGGATAACATGCTTACCAAAAATTTTGCGAATCATATTAATAAGTACAGTTGACTTTGTAAAAAATGTAAATAGCATACTAATATTACTTTCCGTATTTTCAATTTTAGTATACGTATTTCGCGAATGCTTTTGAAAATATATCATTTTTTTTATGTTAATTCATATACCTACAAAAAATTCGTAGGAGCAATTTTTTAATTTTTTTTGCGATACTAAACGCACAACAATTAAATTGATTTTAGTTTATAACTAGCGTCCCGCTCCCGGCTTTGCGCGGGTGCAATTTTTTTGCAAATTATATATAAAAAAAATCTCATTAAACGCTCTTTCCGTTAGTGAAAACCGCATTTAAATGCGTTGCGTAGTTTAAAAGATACATACAAAGGAAAAGACTGTGAGAAGCGTCTTTGTTTCATACTATATAAAGATGATACCGTTCAGAAATTTGGTTTTTAAGCCATTAACTAGCTGAGCACTAATTAAAATTATTGCTTCGATACCTATATTTTAATATCTAGTAATTGATCTAGAGGGCACTGTTAACCTATCGATACTAAACGAAACTCGACTTCCTTTATTCCTACAACAACAGTAAAATAGCTCCCCTGCATAATTTGCTCATTTATGAGAGTGACATTGGAAGAAAGGTGCGAACGAAGAAAATATTAAGTGAAAAATACTTTCGAGTGTACGTCCTCGTGTGTGATGTTAACGCATAGTTACGGAAGCCGAATATGATCTTTATCACTCGAGCCGTATTTGTCACGCACTAGCACACGAACTACACACCCTCACAATACAACTACCCTAAATGTGACACGAAGTTTTAGAATGACACGCTCCTGAATATAGTTCTAACTGTTACGCATCACCCCATTAACTTTTAAGTTTAAGCGCCTGTTTCACAAACAAACGTCAAGTATGGGCTACTTCACGTAACTGTCATTTAAAGTCACCGATAACCGGGAATAATCGAGCTGTTATACCTTTGTTTGTACGGTAAACGTCCCAAACATTGAATAGAAAATAATTGAAAAAAATCGCCTATCGAATGATGCAGTAAAACGAGTGCATAATTCAATAAAACAGAAAATGATTTCTAAAAGTAACTAATCAACACTTTACATGACGTTGGTGAAAGAGGCGCTAAAACATTTTAAATTTTCAATTTAATTAAGTGTGAATTTAGAATTAGGTATATATAGCACTTGGATAAGTAGAATCAATAGGACAGAATACTTTCAGGTATTCTGTCCATAAGCATTTATTTACAAAAAAAATTGTCAAGAAAAATATGCTGGAAACTTAATAGGTATATAAACACTTGGGCTAGACGAGAAAATAAGTTATTTTTCTATTGGTTTATATTGTTTTATTTGTCAAGTGGAACAGTTCGACTTATTTTTATTTATTTATTTTTGTTTATTTACTAGCTGGTGCCTGCGAGTTCGTCCGCATTGAAAAAGAAATTGAAAATTGAAATGTAGCCTATTCTGTGTCCTGTATACGTCTACATGTTTATCTACCAAGCACATGTCATACATACATACATACTGCGTAAGCCCTGGACGCATGGAAAATTCCACACACTTCTTCACGGACCACAATGAATAGATGGTGACCACGCCCCTTTTGTATTGTAAGTGTCAAAGCAACTGTTTCCTATGGTTGCGACATAAGGTTCACATTCCACTAACAGCAATAGCCTTCCAGAAACTTTAATAAACTTGTTTACGACTTTTAAGTTCCTAGTAATTTCCTAAACTATCCTAACTAATACGGGTGCGATCGCTCGAGAGCAACTAGCGATAGGTACGATAACAACTCTTGGGAGCTTTTGCAAAGATATTTGCGACAGTGCATTATTGACACGTTGAGTGAATTAGTGACGACTTTTGGAAAGTTTTACGGTTTAATTGGAGAAGCTCTGTAATATTGGAAGTCATCTTGGTCTGCGAAAATAAATCGTGTTCTTATAACCCAAACGGCATTTTAACTTAACCTGCGCGTAACAATACAATACCTACACTTACAGATTTATTATTAGTATTTACCTTAATAAAACAAATTAAGTATACTTACTTAATATTATTTTGTACAGCAAGGCTAAAGTGTTAAGTGTAGTTGAACAGTGCTATTATCTAGTAGCGTATGCGTTAAACTGTATGACCCACAATACAGAAGAAACCCAGATGTATGTTAATGTGGATATCAGATAATTTTGAATTACTTTTCATTTCGCATTATATAGAGATGTATAATTGTTGAAATACTGAGCTTTTCTCAAAGAAAAACTCAGCATTCTATATGTTGATCTACATCGTTGAGTAAAAGTCGTGTAATCTTGTAATTTTTTTTTTTTATTAATGATGGGTTTGCTCTTGGCCAACAACCAGCTGAGTAGCAAGGATGAGGCCTATGATGGAGCGAGCTCACCCAGAATATGCCTATTATATGCCAGAAATAATAATATATATAATTATATATAATATGCCAGAATATGAACTTAGGGTTATATGAGCTTAGGTTAGCTTAGGTTATATGAAAAGATTAGGGTTATATGAGCTCGGAAACACAGTGTATCAGAAATATATCAGAAATATATGTAAATATATCAGAAAGTCATGTGTCTAGCAATGTTAAACATGTTATTTATTTCTGTTTCCAGGTAAGTGTCCGGTCGGTGTAGCCGCTTGTAAGAACACGGCGTACACTATGCTCAACAAATGCGAGGTAACACACGACTTTCGTTGTCTCGTATGCACTTTATGCACCGGAAAGTCCCGGCGCTCCCTAACGAGAACAAAATGCGTTTTAAATTCACCTCTATCAATGGTCTCTATTTCTTACCGAAGAATACGAACATTAATCCTTATACAAAGGCCGAACCGAACGTACAGTTTTAACCCATAATACATAAAATGCGCATAAAAACACCGATACAGGACAACCGAAATAAATATCGATTCATAACACAATACAATCTAGAATCGAGCAAAAAGTATAAGGGTGGCCACACATCGAGGTATATCGCGAGGGAACATCGGGCGGCTGTCGCTGTATTGTCATTCTGTGCGTATCGCGGCTGCGATCGCGGCGAATCGACCGACGACAGCCAGTGCGCACACGGCGCGTTTAATGATACGATCTGTCAAAAATTATGCACGCAATTATGTATTGCATCGCAGATTAGAGACGGAATATTTTGACAGTGACGTTTCGACCGCGAACATCGCCTCGATTTGCATGCGGCTTTACTTTTAGAGTTCCTTTATTTAAACAGACAGATATATTGCGACTTATAATGATAATAAAAAACTATGATGAGATAAATGTATAAAAAGCTCAACAACCTGGGAAGAGGGCTAAGCTTGATGCTTGAAATCGAATCATGGATGATGAGATCTGTAAACAAACGAAAGACACCGATATAACCCAGCGGATTGATACTGTTATAGTTTTATCTTATTATGTTAAAGTCGACAGATAGGTTAAGCGTCCACTCGATGGTATGTGGCTACCGTCGCCTATAACACAAAGCACGCTGCTGACCATTGTAGGATTATGGATAAGGGTATGGGAGCGAATATTGAAATAGACTTAACAAAAGAAAGTGTATATATATCTGTCAAAAACTACGAATTTTCGTAACGAAAACGCGTCGAATCTACTATTTGCTTTCGATATCAACTCGCTATTAATTCAACATGGACGCGAACCTAATTGCCCCCGCGAAATATCGTTGACGTTTCTACACCGGACTAAACATACGACTGCAACTTAGTGTATTTAGATATTAAACTTTATTCCTTGAGCAATAAGGTCCAATGCGAGTGCACAAATAAAATTGCAAGTTTGTGTGTTCGATGCTTGTGCAGATTTATATGCGAGCGGTTGTATGCGCTGGTGTCATGATATTTATGCTCGGAATGCCTTCTCTCGCGGCAAATTTGTTGTCGATTTGTAAACGCACTCGGCCATGATATGCTTTTTACTTAAATTACGATCTCTGAACATGCAACAGCACGCTTTTCAAATCAAACACAATGAAAGATAATAAAAATTAACATTTCTCCAAATTACGTTATGCATAAGTCAGGAAAATATTTTGATAATGAAAGAAATTCTATAGAAATTTAACCATTGCTTTTTATAACTCACGAAACTGATATGTACCATTTCTTAGGGCCTCTTTCACCAACTACAAGTAAAGTGTTGAATAGTTACTTTTAGAAATAATTTTCTGTTTTATTGAATTATGCACTCGGTTTATTTTTTTTTATTATTTTCTTTTCAATGTTTGGGACAAACAAAGGTAAGTATATCAGTTCCATTATCCCCAGTTACCGGTGACTTTAAATGACAATTTGCCTACTTGACAGATGGTGAAAGAGGCGCTAATAAAGTCTTTTTGAAATAAGAAGTCAGTTGGGACTTCACTGACACACTACTATCCCAATATTCAAATAGATAATATTCAAATTCGAATAGATATTGAGTTTAAAGAAATCGCGGTGAAGCCCCAAGTGGACTATTTATAACACTTTTTAACAAAAAAAAACGACTTTTTTTTTTAATGTAATCAAGGCAGCGCTTGGCCGCGATCTCACTTGATGTTAGGTGCAGATGCGGCCAAAGATGGACCACGCTTGCCTAGTAAGTGCCCATTTACCCTAGACTTGAAGACCCCGAGGTTGTAATTTTGGGGAAACACGGACGCAGGCAATGAGTTCCACTCCTTAGCAGTTCGGACAAGGAAGGTGGAACTATAACGCTTCGTGCGTGACCGGGGAAACCCCCGCCCGCGCCTCGTGTTCCGCAAGTGGAACGGCTCTGGCCGTTTTCTCAAACCGTTTTCTCATTGATGCCATTGTCAGAACTGGGCCAAATTGAAATGGGACCACACAGGAAGCACCCAGCTTTCAAATACAAAAAGAATCATCAAAATCATTTCACCCAGTCGAAAGTTCTGAGGTAACAAACATAAAAAAATACAGTCGAATTCAGAACCTCCTTCTTTTTGGAAGTCGGTTGAAAAAAGGCTAGTCAACTTTGAAAAGTTTTCATTTCCAAAAGTTGGCCGCGCCGGGAACTGAAGCCGGACCCCTGACACAAAGGCAACCGAATAATAACCGAACCGAATAAGTCGGTCAACTAATAACTTATGTCAATGACTCATTGGTCGAATGGTTAATAATAAGACAATAATAATGTCTTAATAATAAGACAGAAACTTTTTTTTTTTATTTAAAAATAGCACTCGCTTTGTAATCGAACTTAGTTAAACTTAACTCGAGTTAATAACTCAACGTGCTATTGTATGTCAGTGCGGCAGGTTCAAAATGTCACATTGTAGTTAAGTACTTATCTATTTTATTGTCTAATTGTTTCGTTGACATCGCGACTAGAAATCTGATATTTAGCGAAGTTACCTTTAAAGGCAAATTGGTGGACCTTTGACTCGTTTACTTTGCAATATTACCCAAGTAATTATTTTAAGGGACCTTTGAAGTTAAATATATTATGAGCATCTATTCATTATACTCCTTTTACAAAAATAATTATACCTACACCTAGAGTACCTACAGTATATTTTCATAGTTCTGAAGACGACGCCTTACTGCCTCTACCAAAGCAAAAATTATTATTATGTAAATCAAAATCAAAATCAAAATTCTCTGAACAATAAATACACTTAGGAGCTTGGGAGCCATCGAATACGCTGGGAAGTTCAAATCAGTCTAGTTGTAGTAGCTCCTATCCCGTTCCATACGATTAGCTGCCTACGCTTCAAATAAAGCAGCTTATCGCCTAATATTATTTCAAAATATTTTCTTTAAGATTTATATTTAAAAAAATAACATTATATATAAATAATACCTAATATGAACTTTTTATGAAAGAAGAGCAAAATCAATTATTTCCAAAACAATTGACATAATATCTAATGTAATTATTGCCTGCCGACCTTTTCAAAAAACGTCATGATATTCATGATAAACTAAATATTTGGCATACGTAAGCAGATTCGATATTTAAATATAGAATTAAAAAACCAATATTGAAATTTTAAAAGATTTTTTTTTTTTTAGTTTTCTGGCCTGGTATCTAGACCTTTAAGCCAAAATATGAATAAGAAAATGAAAGTTGCGAGTAGAGACGCTGCAGAGGAGCGCGCGCACAATCGATCGATTACATATACAAATCGTTGCAATCGATTCACTCGATTCTCTCAGAATTGCACAATTTCCCGACCGTACAGACTCGACAAGTCTGGCTAATGAGAGCGTGGATGCCCGTACCATTGTTTACAGATGTAATCTCACTTTTATCTCGCTGTATTTTTGCCCGGTAGCCATGTTTCACTTATCTCGTGTGCATTCGAATAGGCCGTTCGCGATTGTTTCCTTTGCCGGTCACTTTTCGTCATCACAATTTTATTATTGTTTTTGCTCCGATCGCCATCTGTGTCTGTTTGTTTGCACGATTTGGGAGTTTCGATTGTTGAAACATTATGTTAATAAGGCGTATATTCATTACGATTTTTATCTCGTATCATATTGTTTTGTGGGTGATGGATGTATGTAGCAATTATTTCTTAAACACACTTTCTATACAAATATGGTTCTTATTAATTTACTATTCTATTGTACTCTCTTATAATTACCTACTGAAATAATCGAAGATACGGAGATAAGACAGTTGAGTAATTTAAGTAGTTTCTTTATTTTTAATACCAAAAAATTATCTGAAGTTTTAATTCATTTATTCCTATTATTCATATGTTTTCGTCAGACGTTAATTTTTTTTTAGATCATATCTCGGGAAAAGGTGATTTTCTTTTTTTTAATTAATTACGTTAACATTTTTCATTACATTATTAATTAGGTTTACTGATACATTAAAATTAGGGCAGTTCAAGAATATATAAAAGTTTTAAAACTTAATCACTCAATTTATCATTTATGCGATTTTGTGTTTTTTTTTTTGGGTATTTTTTTGGTTATGTTATTTCAAAATCATGGTGTCCAATAATAATTAATATATTATATTAATGTCAGGGAAAGTACTACCCTTTACAATTGTTACTTAGTAGATACTATCTATTTTCATTGGTGTAAAAGTTAAGCAAAAGTTAAAAAAAAGGTGGACTATTTTTACGTGTGGACATAAAAGACAACATAAATTGCATAACAATTGACCACAAACAAACAGGTGGTGAATAAAGCACGAAGCAAATTAGGACGGACGCTCGATCGCGCGATATGACGGTGGTCGCGCGTCATTCGCGACAGAAATCGCAGAGCCGATCGCACGTCAATCGCAAAGCGTAACGAACCTACCATTGTATGCAAATAGAGATCAATGCACATTGCTATTATTTAAACTTATTCTTACTTGAATTGTTATATTATTTTTTTTACTATTATAAATTTAGAAATGACTCTTAAGACTTAAAAATGACATATTATGACGTAATATTAAATATTAATAGAGTAATTATTTTAAAAAGTTACACTGTATTTTAGCCTTAATAATAATTATTAAATGTTTTATAAATGAGTTTATAATTTAACTAATCTTTTATTATTCACTATAATGTCGCGATTGCTTGGATACTGTTCATTTTGATCTTTTCCTAAACCGCCCCCGAAGCGCTGTGGCTTCGCGGAGACAATATAATTTCGACTTTACAATAAACGTTGTTATGTTCAAAATAACTCGGTCCATTGTTACTTATATGACGTTCTGTCATTGCAATAAAAAGACATTTCGCGGTCTAAACGCCGAACCGCTGTATTCTGTTTTGGCCGCTACCGTATTATTTTTAAGGCATATTTTCTTTCGAACGTTCACGGTGACATGGGCCATTTGTTCGGCATTGTGGCTGGCGCTATCGGCATCACCTTAATGATGTCTCGATGGTGGATAGCCATTGTGTTGGATGTAAATTTGTAGCCGTCGGCGCGGGTAATGATGTGAGAACAAACTGAGATCCTGATAGCCAGATCTGGATCGCTTTCGGCCCACTGTGCAAGGGATTGTATTCAGCTTTCGGCATTCGGCTTCAGTGTGTACGATCACCTTTTATACATTGTTATATTCTTTTTTTAAAACGTTGAATAAGCATCGCTTTTTATTGCGACCGCTTCTTGTTCGTCATAAATATTATGTCGCTCTTTCATTGACTACATGCCTACTAGGTTTTGTCGGCTAATTAGGGACAGTAACGGACAAAAACTAAGCAAACTAACATCGTTTACCGCAAACAAAAAGCCCCGGAGACCTTTTCACTTTATTTCACACAACCCCCAAACAAAACGGCACAGATACAAAATGGCCGCCCGTGATGACGTCATTAGCGCACCAGTTATCGCACTATTTTGTCGAATAGACAAAATTTTCAGTCTTTCAACGTGCGTCGGCGTAATGAAAGCGACATAAACGGTGTTTTAAGGGAAACACGATAAATAATAAACCCACTAAAGCGAGGATGATGGGTTGAGAAATTATCTAAACGCGAAAACCTGTTACGTACATATAACTTAGTGTTTATTTTAAATTAATTTGGAAATTATATACACATACGAGCTCTTGTCTGCGACTAAGTTCGCGTATCTATTAGTGAAAATACTTAGCGTACCTGTAACCTTCCTCAAGAATTAGGAAAATGCAAGAATTTTCCTCAAGAATGCAAAAATAATTTTAACACGTTCAATCAAACAATTCAACATTAAAATTCTTATATGACGGTCCATTTTTATTATATGTTGGACATTTTTATTAAGGAGACTACTTACAATATAAAATTAATTTTATACTTCACGTAAAGAATGTCACATAAAATTTTAATGGTACACGCATATGTACAGATAAGAACAAATTGCTGTAAAAATGTTCGTAATCCACTCGAACCATTCCATTAATCTGGCGAGTGACACAAATAAGGAATCTACAATTAAGTTAGTTAACTACGACAACAAGCCATAACAACTTTATCTGGGTGAATCGGTACCTTTTTCTCTTTTTATAAATCGACTGACTATAATCTGAGTTGAGCGTGGCGCCGCGCCGATCTCTTTTATCGTTATATTATCGAAGACTAATGCACTGGCCGAGATAATGTGGACATAAGAGCGGAGGCAGATAAACTCGGTGTGGCCATGTTAAAAATAGTTTACTGCCAGACATAGTTCGTTGTCGGTTACAGGGTTATGAACCGTGACGTCTAATTTATTATATAAAGTCATTGCCATTTGCAAAAAATTTTTGGAATTTATTAATATGGTAACTGTAATACAGGATATCGAAATCCGTTGGGTGATTTTGAAGAAAGTTAGTGACAATCTTATAATATGTATAAATATAGACTCAACTAGTATTTGACCAAGACCAAGACTTTCTTTAGAAATTATGGTCTATCTGTTATTCTTCTGATGTTACTACTATGTTACTGTAATGTAAAGTGTCATTATAATCTGTTTAGCAGTTCTTACTTGATAGAGTTGCAAATATGCGCAAAACCATCCTCACAAATAATTTCGGCTTAATAATAGGTATCAATAGGATAAGTAAGTATGGCGTTAAATGTAAAATATTTTAAATGAATAAAATAGCAATTAATCAATCCACGTTAACAGCGTCTCTCACAACCCTACTTATTCTATATATATTTTTTAAATTCTTCCCACCAAATTCCTTCCAAATTCACATTCAAAGTTATCGGACGCCGAAAGGAATACATCTTCCTTATTTAAATCGTCATTACGAACTCTTTCCTTCGCCAGTTATCGTCTGCGGCCGGCTTCGAAGAGATGGCAATAATAAAAATTATCTATACAAATGGGCCCGGATTACTCGGCGACATAAATTCGGCTCTGGCCCAATGAGCCTGAGCTGGAGGAGGGCAGATAAAGGGTCATCGGTTTTTCAGTTCAATGTTCTAGTGTTTCCAAATCACGTGATTTTTAAGCAGACTATATCTCTAAGCGCCTTTTTCACAAACGTCAAGTATGGCCTACTTGACGTAACTGTCATTTAAAGTCACCGGTAACCGGGGATTATGGAGCTGGTATACCTTTATTTGTACTGTAAACGTCCCAAATATTGAATAGAAAATAATTAAAAAAATTCGCCTATCGAATGATGCAGTAAAACGAGTGCATAATTCAATAAAACAGAAAATGATTTCTAAAAGTAACTAATCAACACTTTACATGACGTTGGTGAAAGAGGCGCTAATACTCTTTCACAAACTAAAATTAAAGTGTAGATTAGTTACTTTTCAAGTAAAGCTAATTGGCGAGCAAATGTTACGAGTATCTTGTGTCAAGTTGTGTCAATTTCATTGAAATTATCCTTTGAGTTATGCTACTCGAAGATGGTGAAACTCGTACGCTTTCTTACCGGTGACTTTAAATGGCGGTTAGCCCACTTGACACTTTACTCAGAGATGACCCTCGGTAAACTTTTTAACGAGCCCGTTGGATGAGTGGTTAGGGTGCTTAACTTAACGCTCTGTCTCAGGGTCCTATAGTTCGTTTCCCGGTGGGATCAACTTTCGAAATGAACTTTTCAAAGTTGGCTCTTTTCTGGATTTGTAAATCAGTGGGGCGCCTATTTGGGCACCATTTGGGCAGTAACTACACGGTTACAGAATGTGTGCTTTTGTGTTTGATTGCCTAAAAATGTACTTGCGTTTTTAGTGCAGTACATATGATCGCCCTGAAATGTTTTATAACAATTACATAAAGAGAGAAAAAAGATATCGGCTCTGACATCCCTTAATCTCGTATTGAATACATCATGTTGTTACTTCACGCCCGGTCTTCTATAAGAGCGGCTCTAAGTTGTGCTACAGAACAGATATGGTCGTGGCAAACGGTTGGTTTTAACTAAATGACGTCAGAAAAAAGTGAGCTTCGACCAACTATGGCTGGTATCAGGCGTTCAGCGAGACACCACAGAGTTATTCGACAAAAATGCTAATTTTCAAATCTCGAATAGAACGTTCGCCCGCCCGCCTGCCAGTGCTACAATCGAACTTTTTTTCTTCTTTCAACCAACAATCCGATTTTATCCTAGGTCCACACCAGCGCAGCACCAAGTGGCGTTTTTTGCGCGCCATTTTGAAAAATAAATTTGACGTGTGCGCTGATAACACGGACGCTATTCGATTAACATCACTTTAGGTATCCGATAGCGATCACAACAGTACACTTTAATTACACAATTTACATTGTAAAAAACAGTATCAGCGCCATCTCGCGAGGCGAGCTAGCAATTTTTCAAGATGGAGAACGCCGATTGGCGGCAATGGGTGAATTTATTAAAAATAAATACCACCGTGTCGCCTACGACGTTTAAGGCTTCGGCACATGTCTAACGGGGCGTTTTGAGGCCGAGTAGTCACAATAAAATTTAGAAGACGTTTACAATGATAGTAAAAAAAGTTGAAGTGGAAACAGACTACACCATATGTTTTTTTTTAATTTATGATGTATTTTAAGCATTTTTACATAGTGTAAAACGAAGTTGCTTTCCGCCGTCTGGTCCTATGAATCTATTATATCTTTTAAATACTTTTTTTATGCAGAGTACTGCACAGTAGTGATGTTCCTTTACCTTATTCAACATTTTTGCTGGCGACTCTTTCTGGGAGTAATTGAAAGATATTTTATATTTTTACAAAGCTACTTTGGCTTAGCCTAGACCCTGGTCTAGCCGTCCTACATCGAACATGTGTCGACCACTTTAATGCTTTCTAGCGAAACGGCAGTAAAAAATATTATGTCGCTTTGATAACACACGGAGACCTGGACAAGTTTACGAGAATTATTCATGAATTCAATTGATTTCTTTTGCTGTAATCACTGAGATAGCTTATTGTCGTAAAGCGAGGCGGTCGCCGGTTTCAACGACTCGTATATTATTAAGGGTGTCGGCCAATAAATTTCAATAGAAAGTATTTTGTGGTCGTGAAATTGTAACAAAGTATGAACATCGTATTAGATTGTGGCTCGATCCATCAAAGGCTCGTTAACACGTTCACATGGCGGCTGCTGCGTTCAGTTAAAAGTCGTTCTTTTTTTAAACGAGCCGAGCTCTAGTGCTGGCCGCAAGTTTTTGTGATCGTAACAAAGTCGATCGATTGTCGGTAGTAATTGGTATGGGAGTAGCCGATGTTGAACATGATGTTTGACGGTGAGTCGAGTTAATTATTTTCATGTCGTAGGCGTGCTGCGACCGTAAGAGATGCTATCTCGCATCCGAGATTGCGCCGTTCCACTATAAGGAAATGGATCATTTTGACGCGATTGTTTCATTAAAAAAAGTATGTTTGTTTTTAATTCTATTAATGTTTATTTTTTTAATTTAATTTACTAATTATGGAATCGATTATGGCTTGTGGGTTACCGTAGACTAGCCCAATGTACCTACTAATATATTATATTATGTGTCAATGCTTTAGATTGAATAGGTAGTAGGTATAGTAATTGAAAGTATAGAAAGTGTTTAAAAATTTGCAACAAGATCGATCAATTCGACGAATTGTTTTAACAATAAATCAGGTTTTTATTTTTAAAAGAAATACCTACAGAGAATCTTTTACGGAAACCGTTATCAAGCCAGCATCTGTTTCGCGGAATGTCGCGAGTTCCGCAAATCAAATTACGCATACCAAATTCGAAATCGGAACGCGCGGAGGAATCAAAGACAAACCGCGTCTGACAGACGGTATATCGATGTGTTCGCAATCAACGTATTAATATTCGATCTAGAGGCGTCTCGATGTTCTCGATTCGTATAATTAAAATCGAGATCGATACGATTGGGCGCCGGATTCCGTCACGTTATTCATCATAAGCGCCGCCTACTTTTAACGCCTCCAGCACTGCGTGTACGCAACTTTCGACTTGTTTATTTATTCTTTAAGATTGTTATCACCTTATCGGCGTATCGTTAATTTCGCGCGCCATATTGCCTCCGCCATTTTGATGAAACTATTTCTGTGTCTATATCAACCTCAAAATATCTTAAACATTATATCGACGGTCCCTAAGTAAATTAAACTTTTGCACGGCAAGCGATCAGCTAACTAAGTTACGAAATTACCAAAAATTTTAATAAAGTTATAAATTTGAAGTATGTAAAAAATATATACAATAAAATTTAGGACCATTAAAGCAAAAAGTGAAATATGCATATTATTTTTTCTGATTTTCGATAGTGTAGGACTATAGGTGTACGTAGGGACCGCCGATATTTCTATCCATAAATGAGGCGAGCAAAGCCACGGGTCGACATTTCTTTTTTGGTTGACAGACAGGCTTACACGGTCCACTTGATGACTACCGTCGCCACGAATGCTGCAAGTGCACTGCCAAGCATAATAGGATTGAATGTAGGATTGTAATATAAGAGTAACCCCTCTTAAGTAACGTGCCCTGGCATCCCTCACTCACTCATCGAAACATAACAGCACACATACTATTATTTCAGCACGTGTGTTATATTGCCTTCTGTAACATTGTTAAGTGGTCTTCTGTAAGGACCACTTCCTTAAATTGTTACTAGTTAGTTAAACTTTACTTATTGCCGCATGAAACGACTGCAAAACGCGCTGTGCCCTGCCACTACTTGCCAACTTTGAAATGTTGAGCTTTTTACAAATGAATTGAAAAGAGGCCTAACCAGGTTTCGAAATTTGATTTATTTGCGACTAATTAAAGAGTCGTAAGTGTATGCAAACGAAGTTTTAATCGCGTTCGTCAACCAGGGTTATTAATCAACGCGGTACACACGGGATTGTAGGAGAGCCTCTCCTACCACCCCGTATGAAAGGGTGGAAGGTTATGAAGTCGCATGTGTTTTTATAGAAAGCCACGAGGGTTCAGGGTAGGTGGCGGGCGTACCTCGTGAGTCCGTGCAACGTATCGTCGAGTTTTGCATAGATTTAAAAAGTCGATAGTTATGCAAATACGTCGAGCGTCGTGTTTACTTGTTTGAAAGTTACGCCGTAATGGGGCACCAGGTATTAGACGTTTTTGAGAATTCAACTCATTTTCTGTGATTGCATGCACGTATCCTGCCGCGGATCGCGAATTAAAATGATTTACAATCACGAAACTTTAACTTTGGGAAGCATTATCATAATCATTTCCACTGTATAATTTGGACCGGGAATATTTTTTAAAAATATTTCCGGTCACAAAGTCTCGTCGTGCATTAAACGCGTTTATGCATTCGAGTTAGAACAATTACTTATCCAGATTAACTATTTTATTTAACGACTATACGGTCGCGTTACGTTACAGCTTCGTCCGGGTACAATTAATTATTATTGGAGAAATTAACTATACATATTTTATATAACATATAGCATAATAGCCTTTAAATTTAATTTTTTAAAGAACTATTCAAATAAGTGCACTGGTTCTGATGGTTACTATTCACATAATATTTAAACATTACAGAATTTACTCTCTTGCTATATAATATCAAATCAATGTAAGTAGATATTGTGCACCTAGTAAACCTTGGGTTTCATCGCTATACTTATTTTACTCTCAAGATTCAACCTGATCTTCTGATCAGTTTATCCTTAATGTGAATAGTTCTGTACGCAGACATAGAACTTCCCAGCATCTACATAAGTTAAGCCCGCGGCACACGTAGCTATAATATACATCTATCAATATACCGTGCTATAATATATATTTCTATACCGTAATATATATTATAGCTGCGTGTGCGGTCACTCCAATATGTATTTGTATAGAAAATACACTGGACTGCAAAGAAAAAGGGTCGGTGAGAAAATCTTCAATATCTTCAAAAGTACATGACCTAGCTATAAATGATAAAAGACTAAATTAAAGAATATTTTAATGTGCTTAAATAAATATAAAATATATTTAGTTTATATACCTAGCTTTAATTCAGTATTTATTTCATAAATATAAATAAATAAATAAATAAAAAGCTAGGTTACTTTTTAAGATATTGAAGATTTTCTAACCGACCCTTTTTAAAGAAGATTCTATATTCTGCATTGAAAACCAGTTTAGAAAACAGAAATTATTTTTCTTCATTCGAAACCAGGTTTCCAAAAAAGAAGAATAATTCTGTTTTCGAAACTGGTTTCGAACCTTTGGTTTCCAAAACGGCCGAAGCGTTTTTCTTTGCGGTCCAGTGTATATCATAAAATATGTCTTGCTATAATTTATATTAATTACATTATAGCTACGTGTGTGACGGGCTGTAATAATGTAATTTCTTAACCTATTATCTATGTATGTATATGAGCATTGAATCCTAATATTTCTGGACTTATATGGGCTTGTGCGTGGATTATAATATCGCAAAAACACGACATTTCTTTTATAAGTATATTGTTCACGACATGGGCGTATCGCACATTTACATAGGCCATAGTTAATTACGAACTACAAATCATACAGCCCCTAATAGGCGCTTGGTGTGACAGAAGTTTATTATTTTTACAAATAAAAACTTGTATAAATAAATTTACATATTTTTTTTGGGAGGACACTTAAAATCGTATTTAGTTAAGCTTACTTAATCTGCCATAATATTAACACAGCTTATACAAATCTAATAAAAGTCGAAGTTATATTTAAATTTAATGAAAAAATATTAAATTAAATTACCTTCAAAAATAGGCTAAATAACCAAATTATTAACTAGCTGTTGCACGCGACTTCGTCCGGATAACTTTATAAAATATAGCCTATGTTTCTCGCTGATAATGTAGCTTACCAAGAGTGAAAGAATTTTTCAAATTGGTCCTGTAGTTTCGAAGCCTATTCTATTCAAACAAACAATCAAGTCTTTCCTCTTTATAATATTTATTAAGTTATAGATTTAAATAACAAATGAAATTCGCGGGGCATTTGTGGGTTTTGGCGCAACGCGCGATTATAATTCAAATATTTTTTTATTTATTTACAACAGACATGATATACCATTACAAGAGTAATCCTAATTCAATGTATCTGTTCTAATCTAAGTTAAAATAAACATTATTACACAAATCAAATAAGTTATAAAAATTACAAAATTTACAAAAACATACACAAGAAACAAGAAATTAAAATAAACCTTACCTACTTAACTATAAGATGTCACAAATAGTCCGACCCTATTGAATTCATTCAGTGTGCAATGGAACAGGTCAAATATGTAATCATAAATGCTCTTAACATCCGACCTGATTCCTCTGAAATTAATTTTGTAGATTAATTAACCCCAACTGACGTTAAAAATTGTTACAACAACCCCTTTCTTAACAAACGAGTGTGTTTCTGTAATCTGCTAGTGGAATCTCGGTACATACCTACCTACTTGTATGATTGATGTATAAACACGTGTTAATATTCATGAGGTGTTACTACATGTGTGTTGGTGGTTGGTTTATAAACGATACAACATTCGGATGAGGTATTTGGTAATTTTCTATTGTTCTTTCTTTTAGTTTAAGAGCTGGTACTGACTGATGACAAGAAACTCTTGGACTTGAACTTGGACAACAAGATACATAATATATGCAACCCTATTTAGACTTATGGCATCCAGCTTTGGGCAGTTCCAAATAAAAGCAATATACTCTGCCATCAGCACAAAATTGTGCCTTAAGAAAGATAGTGAATGAGGAACGACGAAATTTACGAGTATCTCAACTCAATCAATTCAAAAATCTGTACAAGAATCGGTTAAAATGTCACCTACATGTCATGCTATGCTATACAGACAATGTTAGGGGAATCAAGGGTATTTTGTACAGGGAAGTGGCCTTTTTCCTGGAAATTTAGAATCCAAGGAACTAAGTATATTCAAACAAAAAAATAAATATAACAATTTGAAACTTCATTTAACATGAACAGACTAATTACCGAATCCAAAACTCCTATTTCAACATTACTCCACAACACTTCATCAGCAGTAGTGCGTATAATACGCACTCTAGATTTTAATGAAAAAACAAGTGTGATCGTTTGCTGATAAGCGACAAAGGAAATTAAGCAGTTTTCCATTAAAAGCCCTACTTAATTTGATTGTAGTACTTTTTGTTATGACGAAACCCATGACCGACGATTCCTTTTGGATCTCATCTCGAGGAAACGTATGTAGGTCACATTTCTTCGAGTTGAGATCCAATCTCGAGACGAGACAACTTAGATGAGTCATGTGATGACGTCACATTAAGTTTCAAAGAAAAATTAAGAAGCTACTGTTCACCCTATTTTTAAGTAGACATGGGATTGAATCTAGTTGAATTTCAATTTTTTTTCAAATTTGAATTGACGCCTTAACGGTCTGTCTCAGGAGTCCCGAGTTCGATTTTCGGCAGGCGTTTCGCAATCACTTATATTTCTCGGCAGGCTTAACTTTGGACTTTTCAAAGTTGTCTCTTGTAATTTTTTTTCGGTCAACCGAACTGTTAACCGAACTACTGGGAATACACCCTGCTAAATGCTGTATGGTCTGTCTCTATACTTACTATATTATATTAATATAACAAATGTATGTATTGTTAATCAATGTATCATAAATAATTGGTGCCTACAAGTACAAAAAATAAGAAACGATAAAAAAACGCTCTCGGTATAAGTATAAGGCCGCAAAAGTGAACATCTGTTTCAGAGTAAATGGTGATTTAATTTAATTTAGTCTATGAAAAAAGGCTGAATGTCCTGACCAGTTTGACATCACCATAAAGTTGTCCGATACGCCACTCGACGCCATACTATCATGGGGTACGACATCAAGATTTATTCCCCATGAAAGGCACTATAAGGAAGCGTTATCTAGTTCTCGGCCACAAACGTTTTTGCAACACTTATCTCCATTGTTCTACGGCACACGCCATTTGTTTTTTATAAACCAACATTCGTTGTTCTGTGTTCAATATATGTTTGTTCGTACTATGTTCGTTCGTGCGACATTAAAATAGGACTCTGTGTCTTTAGTAGAACTTCTTTGCTTGTATGGACTTCTTGACACAGTAAAGTTCAATAATAATATGCAAGTTACAATTTTTTTATGTTAAATTGTGAAGTATACCTATCCTGTTATAAAATGGGTTGTGTTTCCATTAAATAGGGCGTTATCCATGGAACTTCATAGGGGTTAAAATAAGGGGAATTATTAATTGTAATGCTTATCCCTACATATTATAAAACAAAGTAACCCACCGCGTCTGTTTGTTCGTTATAAACTCAAAAACTACTGCACCGATTTTCATGGTGTTTTCACCAATGTACTTTACAAAGTTTAGTACAGGTTTTTGTAGGTATATAATTTACAAAGTTATGCGGGCGAAGTCGTGGGCAGCAGCTCTTGTACTTTCATATAATAAACATCATTCAGAAAATGAGACAAAGCGGCAATGGTTACCTTTAATTGGCGTACAGATGTAACAGTCTAATGTGTGACTTGTGTATATAACCTGGATCATTCTGTGTGCAGTTGGTGTTTCAATATAATAAAATTAAAATTAAAATTAAATGGTGAGGAACACAGGATACGTAGGACTCATTATTAAAAGCAGCCAATTTCTGGTAGTTATGTAATTATATAGAATTTCTATTACTTGGTACTAATTGGTATACATATGTATTACATTAGTGTATAGGAGCATAATATGAGCTTTTTTGATCATAAAATAGGTCTTAGAGCATAATAGGAGGATGATCGCTACTCTCCCATGGCGTCCAGGTTCCTCTTGAAGTTTTTCTTCGTCATTAGAGAAATTGTTCATTACAATCTGTACAGGAAAACAGCAACATTCAGAAGTGTAGGCCTGACTGGGATTAAAACCTACGTTGCTCTAATCTAATCCATTCTAGTCCCAGTAGTGGGAGTGAACCCTGGTTGAGATTGATAAATTGATTAAATACAAATTCAATCAGAATCTAAAGCGAAATTAAAAAATAGATTAAATCCAATAAAATATCGCTATGCAATGTCCGGATGGAACCTTCCTTCTGAGTTATTTCCAAATAGCTATATTTTCCGCTCGCCTAAGCAACCACTTTTCATCATGTGATCTGCAATCTCTTGCAATTCTTCTTCTTACAAATTCAAGCGCACTTCCATCCCCCCTGGTCCTTAGGCGACAGTAGCCATCAGGTGGACCGTCGCGCCTAACACTTAACTACAGTAACAATGTAAAATGACCACCCACGATAGCTTTGTGCATATATAGAAGCAGATGTTAGTTGTCTGGCGAATCAGATTCGGTTTATGAAGATGAATATGTAAAGAGAGTTCATGGTGAAGCAAGAGGCGTAACTCGATAGTGGAATCGAACCGGCGATATGTAAATTCGCGTCCGATCGTGACGCACGACACTGCTTGTCCATAGCGACTGCACTTCTGTACTCCACACGCCTTCACTGCGATTATACTGATAATATGAGAGACATAATCTTCGTGTTATTATTCAAAACAAGTTTTCTTTCGCTATTAAATCAAACAACATTAGTCCTTACTGAAAAAACCGTTGAGAGCGGTTGGAGGAAATCTTGCTTTGATGATGTCATTTCAAGTCGTGTGTTGTCATCGATTATGCAACAATTGTGTAGGGATATCATAAGTTATTAAAGTGTATCAGAAGATTTTGTAAAAAAAGATGTTGAGATTATCCTTTATCAATACTTTGTAAGAGTTGATCGTGTAGTACCTAAGTTACTTTCAGAAATATCGTGTTTATAGGCTCTATACATGAAACTGAAACTAAATTGACGATTATTAGATTTTGTTTGTGTGTAAGTATGTATGTACGTCTAAATGTTTAACTGATTAGATAAACATTTAGACGTACAGAAACATGATATGCTCCTTTTTCTTTTTCAACGCGGACGAAGTCGCGGGCTCCAGCTAGTATCTATATAAATAAATTTACAAAATTCGATCCCTCTCTTTATAATACATATTATTACTTATGCATAAAAAAAAGCTCAATTTATATACCTATCTAAGCAAACACGGAAACTGCTGGACATGGACATATTCGACTAATATTTTTTTAAATGCATAGATATTAAAGTTTTTATAAAGAAAAAAGTCAGAAAAATGCATCCGTCCGAAGCCCGGGATACGGGCCGATCGCTAGTAGGTATTTAAATAAAACATGGGATAATATGATTTGTACAAAACGAAATGTAATGGGAGAATTAGAAGTGAAATAATAAATATAGATTAGGAATCTATTGCATATGCTTACTAAAAAATATTTATCTAATAAATAACCAAGGACACATTAGGTAGGTATTATTTCTCATTGTACGAGCTTCCTGATGGTCTCCTATTTGAAACACGTGACTACATCGATAGAATTCCGGCGTATGATAGATGAACGAAACTCTGTTACACAACAAATGGAATAAATCGAGATGCAAACATCGATAAATCGACGTCGACTTTGTCATTCTACTCTTTATTTTATTCGTTTCTAGCAACACTGCGCTAATGGTGCTCGTGTTTTTGACATTAAGTTGACAGCTTGGAGGGAAAGTTTTGTTCGTTTTGAACATTATAGTACCTAATAGTAATTATAAAATATTTTATCAAAATATTAATTCATTCATTCCCAAAGCTTAGAGTTTAATCCTTTTTATATTTTAACTAGCTGGTGCCTGCGACTTCGCCCTCGTTGAAATACAAAAAAAGTAATCTATCCTGTGTCCCGAACGTCTAAATGTTTATCTATTATTTTTCATGAAAATCAGTTAATTCGTTTTAGAGTTATGGAGTACATACATACATAGTACATACAATACCTATACAATATAAATACACTACAGATTTATTATTAGGTACCTATTGATTGATGAAAACCCCTTCGGTAACTACTGTTGGGTCTGAAAACCCAATCAAACGAACTGTATGCTGTTCTGTAAACTAAGCTCATTGCATAAAAAATATGAATGGCCCTAATTGCTAGATGCCTTAAGACCGAACGCATTTATTAAATGTAATTTTTAAGATGCAATTACATTTGAAATATTCTTCTGTCAATTATCTGTCACTCCGTACTCGATGCGACTCCTTATAAAGTATAATAAACAGTCTAACATCGTATTAAATTAGCGATATGTTACATTATTCATTCAGCTTTTTTTATTACAAATAAAATTATCGAGCAATCTATTTAAACTCAAGGTATCTCTGTTTGTACTTGACATTTTGTTGATCAGTACCATTGGTGCAAAATATTTTCACATGAAATTTTATATTAAAAACTAATCGACATCGGAATATCAGAAGGAAATTTTACTGTATTGTTTACTGTAATGAGTCACTTAAAGGCTTAAAAGCCTATTTCGCTAAACCTTTATGTAATATTTTAAGGAGGTAAACAGTTTTCAAAACGTTGAACAATTTTCAATTATATTTTCAAAATATTGAACAAATGTCTTTAAATATCAAATAATGTGTCATCAATCTGTCTAGGTCGTGTATTTTTTGTATCTTCGCGTTGTAATTAAGTTAGCTAATTATATGTATATTTTCCAAAGAATATTTTCAATTATCCTAATTCACATATTGTCATATTGATTCCGCACTGAACCCTCAAGGTTATGGTAACCCGTTTAACTCGAATCTTCGAGAACAATCGTTGTCATTTTAACAGATGAAACCTGTGGTAGGGGTAAAAAGTTGTTGGTGATCGCTCACGGTCGTCACAGTCACAGATGCGTATCACAACGATTGTGACGCGACCGATGCACGACTATTTTAATTGGACCTCGATCTTCCATCTGATAACATTTTAAAACAAGATGGCGGCAGTTTTTTCCTCGGGTGTGTAGGCACGTGCTGACGCTTGTTGGACGCCCTATTTATTCCATTAATGGTATTTTTATGGGTGTAATGATGTTTATTAACTTATTGGTTGTTAAGTGATAATTTTACGTAATGTTACGAAAGTCGTTTGTAGATTGTATCTACCTACATCACGGTACATTACTATGATCGTCACGATGAGGCCTTATCTTCGTTACACAGCTGGATGTTGGCCAGGAGCAAACCCATCTCTAATAAAAAAAAGTCTTTTTAACACGTAGAGATACTAGAACGTAGAAATATTACGGTCTCAGTAGTAAGTACCTATCTCACTAAGCGAAATCTATTGAAAATTGGTATAAATTTATGCAATATAACGATCGATGCAATAAAAGTACTTACAGGGTGTAATTTTTACAGATTTTAGCCGGTCCGACTCCCGGGTGTTGCAAGCGAATTTTCGAAAATCTTTGAATGCAGTTTTTTTTCTATTCAAAAATAAAGGAATGTTTTCTTTGAGTAAAATTTTCCATCTACAGTATTAAGAGTACTTTCCCTACAGGTGGCATCACTGCGTTGGGTGCCGCGGACTACTTGATACTGCTGGATCAGATCAAGGTTACCATGTCAAGGAAATACCACCGAAATATCAGTATATCTACCAAATTCCACATAATTTGCTGCAATTCACGAAACTGTCATCGAAAATTGGAACTTCAAATTATCAGGGCCCATGTGTTTTGACGTTACAATAACCAATCACCAAGCTTTCTTTTAGCGTTCTTTCTTCGTTTTCGAAGTACGCAACGAAGCGTTTGCATCTTGGCTAGGCCCCATCGTGAAAAAATAAATGTAAAGAATGGGTCTTCATGGTAATAAAAATAACCAGTGCCTTCATTCCCATACAGTGACGATTACGCATTCAACGCATTTGATCGAGTAACTCGCACTAGGCCCTCGGATAAAATTCACCCTTAGAAATATTTCTCACGATTTCCGGTTTAGTCATGAAACTTGTCTTGTCTGAAGCACGGACTTATCTGAAATCTAATCTAATATATTATATAAAATGCTAATTTTAGTACGTGAAGACTGGGTTTTCTCTATGACCACCAACTCCAATCTACTTCCCGTTGGGGTGGTAAGTATCTACCCTGACCTTGGTCTCCTGATGAAAGTAAGGGAGTTTGGTAGCGGTGGGTGGAAGTGGGTGGTTGTGGGTGGCAAAAATGTGAAAAAATATAATTATATCTGTCTTTTTCTAACTCATGTGAACTTGTGGAAATTTTCAGAAAAAAATTCTGGAATGATTTAGTCTAGAAAGTTCCAAAATGGATGCTTAAATATTTTTTATATCATTAAACATGCGATGTATTTTAACCCGAGCAACGCCGGGTTTCGCTTCTAGTTACTTATAATAGAACATGTTTAAAATATGGTAGATATTATATTATTTTACTAAGTCTTAACTATAGCCCTCGTTAATAAATCTAAAGCATGGACACCGATTTGTTTTCACTCATCCTTATCTTATGTTTTAAATATTCGTATACCTGTGATTAAAGTGACGTCATCAAACGAGAGTTTGGAACAAACGAGTTATGAAGTAATGCAAGGTGCTTGAATCAACTTATCAACATCAACAAAGTATTTTGTTATTTTAACAATTGAATATTGAGAATACATATTTTATATGCATAATAAGTACCTATCTACTTAAATTATTAATGTTATCTATGTAATTCCGGTGAATATGCTAAGTGCTTACCTTCTGGAACCTGTGTTTTATATTGAAGTTAATTTGTTATTTATTGTTCTAATAAAAAATAATTAATAAACTATTACGATTTAAAAAATGATCTATTGTCATTTGGTGTAGGTATGATCTATTGTTTATATCATAATTCCAGCCTTTACCAAAATTAAACTGGGTTGTGGATATTGTCCACCTGTTGATTACTTATCAACGAGTGTTGATAATTTGATCAACCTAACCTATCTTTAAATCCATTTGAGACTTGTACCTAATCCTTTAAGTATCTTGTCTTGGTTAGTTTACCTAACTTCATAGATATGCATTTTAATAGGTACCTATATTGCTTTATTAAAATGGCTAAATATTTACATTACAATAAGCACATTACCTACATTACATCTTTGTTTAAGTTAAACGAACATAAACTAATGTATAAGTAATAACTATTGGAGCTAATGTCTCTTTGCCCTCAAAGGATCCGCAATAATATTGCAATCTCTGAGAACCCCACGTCATATTCCCATGCAAAGTAGGTATGCGGGCATTTGCTCGTTGCAAAACATTCAGCTCCGGTAGATATCTGCTCGACGCGGTAACGTACTGACACCAATGAAACCAACATAATTTGACATGTTTATAAAGACAAAGGTTACAGATGTGTATCATTTAACGAAACGACGACGCTCCGTTTCGCAAACGCTACACATAAACGACACCAAGTCACGCCAACTATCTGATTGAACGTTGTCCTACCTTTGCCAGCAAGCAATCGCGAATTTATAACTTATTTAAAACAGAAGCTGGAACGCACTAACGAACCGCGATCGTCTCGCGTTCGGTATGACGCTAACATTAAACTGGCAGATAATGTGAGCATTAGCCGGACCAATCGCGCGTCACCGCGGAATCGTAACGACCAATCAGAATGCACGCCGACTAGGATAGCGTGACCCGAAAGCAATCCGATTCAAGTCGTATTCGTTACCGCGAGATGGCAGTCGGTGCGCGCGAGCACCAATCGTCGCGTCCATCGCACTGTCGTGCCCATATAATGATCTTCACAGGGGCAGGAGAATGAAGTTGAGCCTCTCATTAATTGGCGTTTTGAGGCGAGATCGCTGCGCGGAAGATAGGTTAATTCCTTCGCCCGGTGGAGATCGTTGTCTCTCAAAAAGGAAGGTGAGCGTGCGTTTTCTGGAAATCAGATCCAATTACAAGAGGGCCCGTTAAGTTTTTGTTCTGTTTGGCCGCAGGCCGATGGCGGGCTCACGCTCGCGATATTGACGGACGAGCATTGTCGCGACCGGTTCTCGACGACGGATCAGTCAACTGTCCAAATTCCTATCGAAATTGCACATCGGCATCTGAATTATCGCCATTTCTCGCATTCGCTACGGCGAATACCGGTGCCCCACCCACGCGGCGACATTTACATAGCGCGAGCACGTCTCAATTAGGAGCACTAATGTATGCCTCGACTCGTAGAGGCTCGATCTGAGTGACGTCGACAGATAGCAAGCAAAACGTGACAAGTTACGACTATCGCGAGAGAATACCGCAGGTCGCTGCCAACTTAGCATCGCTGCGCTATTAACAACGCGAATAGGAACTGATACTACCGTTTATTCTTTTTATTTCCATCACTTTACTTCGAGGTTCATTTGCATTTGTTGCACATATTATGCACACACATCCACACTAAGAGCATTCCACTTTGTAATCATGAAAGTAATTGTGCGCTTATTTCGTTTCCAGGTGAGGACGAGGAATGGGGAAACGAGAGCGAGGCAATGACAGGAGAACCTCGCACACCGAGCTCGGGAGGCGACAGGCCGGCGTCCAGCACCGCTGGCTCGCCAGTGTCAGGCGCGTCCCCTACCGCATCGCCACCGCGACTTCGTCTCAACACCAGACTAGCTACTGACCCGGCACTGGCTCCACAAGCAGCGCCTCTCAAACGGGAACCTTCCCCGTCACCGCCACCGCCGCCTGCACCTTCACAGGCTAGAGAATATCTAGCATTAACAGCAGCGAATTTCCCGGCACTCTTTCCAGCGGCAACTCCTCCCGGTTACATGTGCACGCCGTGCGGAATACGCTATTCGTCCCTTAGCACTCTACAAGCACACCAAGAGCATTACTGTTCGAATAGAAGAATAAAACCCACGGAAACGGGTGACGCTACAGCTGACGTTGCCGCAGATGAATCTAGCAACGACACTAAAACTCCCAGATTACCTGGCAAGCAATATGCCTGTACTTATTGCTCTTATAGCGCTGACAAAAAAGTTAGTTTGAATCGTCACATGCGAATGCATTCCTCATCGCCAGTTAGTAGTGGAACTCCAGTTCCTCATCCAACGTCAAACGGAGAGGTATCTGAAGGACCGCCAGCTCAAGACCGTTATTGCGCAGACTGTGATATACGCTTTAGCTCGGTGAAAACTTACCGAGCTCATAAAACTCATTATTGCAGTACTAGACAAGTTGTAAAACAAGCTCTAGCTGCAGTTCGGACTGGATCCGCTACTTCCGGCTCAGCGCCACCTTCCCCAGGCGCGACGCCGCCTGCCCAAAATCAAATCGCTTTTGCTTTACCCACAAATCCAATTCTCATAGTGCCATACTCTTTATTTAGAGTGGCAAGCACTCTACCAGGAGCTACTCTGCCGGATCCAGATACGCCATGTTTCTTATTGCCGAACGGAACTTTCCAACCTCTTAGTCGCGCTTTACCAAATTTAAACACCGAAGTCAAGGAACCGGAAGTCTTAAAATCAGCTAATAGGCCTCGCGAACCGCCCAGAGAAGGTGGTGTGACTCCGTTAGATTTGAGCGTTCGTCGTTCACCTGAATCAGGGCACACTGACGAGCACGAAAAAGAGAATAGGATACGATCAACGACGCCAGAACAAATAGTATGTGCTCCGTCACTACCGGGATCACCGGCGACGCCGTCACCATCGCGACGCTCGTCCTCGCCGAACGGAGAAAGTTCGCCGAAAAGACGAAGACGCGAATCGCGCGGTCCTACACCGAAACCACCAAGCGTACCTTCACCGCCGGACGAAAAATTTGGTCCTCTCGTTACTCCCAATTTATTACCGCCAGCACTGGCTCTTCGTCTCGCTTCGGAGTTGCCAGTTGGCGCCGCTGGCCCTCAAGTTTTAGTAAAGCAAGGAGTATCAAAATGCAAGGAATGTAACATTGTGTTCTGCAAATATGAAAATTATCTAGTACACAAACGACACTACTGCTCCTCTGGAGGTGGTGAGGAAAGAGCTAGTCCTGCACCGCAAGAACCCGGTCCTCCTCCACAATACCGACAACTAATATGTCTGGCTTGCGGTGTAAATTTTAGTTCTTTGGAAAACCTGACAGTTCATCAGTCCCATTATTGCAACAAAAGTGAAACACGGTCACCTCGCAACGTGGCTGAACCGCCGCGGCCGACGTTTGGCTCTGATGGAGGGTGGAAGTGCCCTTGCTGCGATGTCGTGTCTCCCACAGCGGCAGCAGCCCAACGTCATATGGAGGCTCATGCAGGAGTTAAAGCCTTCCGATGTACCATCTGCCGATACAGAGGGAACACACTTCGAGGAATGCGCACGCATATTCGCATGCATTTTCCTAAGAAGCCTGTGGACTTGCAGGTAAATGTAGCTGCATTAAATATACATTTTACGATCCATTTCTGAGCACAATCCTCCCCTTAATAAGAGAAACAATAGTGTTTACAACTCTAGCCTTCTGCGAATTGACCATGGGGATGTCTTTTTTTATGTGGAAGTCGTCAGACAAGCTGACAATCTACTTGATGGCTATACCGTTATCTATATATAACACAAGCAAAGTTGATGACGACCATAAGATTAGAAAGGGATAGGGCAATAGCATCCTTTACTTACCTACTCTTTGAAACACAAAACATTCAACAGTAATGGACATCCAAAATTGTGTTGTTCTTTAGATACTTATCAAAATGTTCTTTTGATTTCAGGAAGAGAGTTATATAGCGTGCGTGCTTGAAGACGACAGCAGGGAAACGACTTCGCCCAGTCCAGTGGTTGGAGACAAAGTCCACCGCTGCAGTACATGTGCTTACACTTCCACTTATAGGGGAAATGTGGTCCGTCATGCGCGTCTCGTTCACGCCACGGAGGAACCAGAAAACGATGAACAATCCTCCCCTATCCCCACAACTGACATCAAGAAGGAACCAGCAGAAACAGAAGTTGAAGAAACGCCGAACTATTGCAAATCTTGTGACATATCTTTCAAATATGTAAATACTTACAAAGCCCACAAGCAGTTTTATTGTACAGCCAACAACCAGGATGCGGCTGCAAATAACAATGTGCCCGCACCTCCACCGGCCGCGAGAGTCAATGATGCTTCTGTAGTTTGAGCCTAAGATCTCGTGTCTGAAAGCCTGTCTAAATTACCCTTCATAAAATTCTGAATTTGAGGTAATTTGGCTGCTTGAAACAGGCAGCAGATCCAAAATTTAACGACGCATAATATTATACAGAGAGAATTTGTAGTCACTACCCAAATTTGGACCCAAATAAAGACTTCATTCGCATTATTTGAATACGGCCCGTAGGGTAGAACTCGAATTTTGAAGTTTTCATCTTTCGAGGTATTTCGTCCTACCCTAGGCTTCTTTAAGCGAGCTGTAAAATTTACCCGCAGATTCGGTTACGTATTTACATTCCCTTGGTATTGCTTGTGTCCTTAGGCGACGACGGTACCTGCCATCAAGGGAACCGTCGTCGTCGGCCCGTCTACTACCCATTTTAATACAAAAGAAAACCTTGAAACTCCGTATGTAAAACTCTCAGTAAAAATACTAACAGTGATAATAATTATATAATTACGTAGAGTAACAACCTGGTGCGATTTTGCTCATCGTAATGCTAAAAACAAAGATAATATAGAAGTTTGGATAATGACCACAAATTCTCTTTGTTTATTATATAAAAGAAGTTTGGCTTTCAAAGATTTTCCCAAACGAAAATATTAAAATATTTCGAGTCTGCAATTAATATTTTCTAGTCAAACTTTCATATTAATATGTAATATGTCGGTATCTTCAAAAATATTTTAAAACGACTGTTTTCTGGTACGGGCGTTTTACTAATAAAAAAAATGTATACATAGTATAAGGATTTTTCTCGTTTTGGATTCGTGTAATGAATTGTAATGTGCAATAAAAACTTATTTAAAATTCCAATGAATATCAATTCGATATGTTACGTGTAATTGCATATCAAAGCCATAGACAATAGATAAAGTAATGTTGTGAGTGTCACAGACTATCTTTAAATGAATGGAAATTAGAGTGAATGAAAATGAATGGCTAATGTACATAGGAGCTCTCAATATCACTGTTTGTTATATTATAACTTGTTATGTAAATTGCTTAGAATTAGTTAACATTTATAACCTCTTTGTCCTACGTATTAGTGTAAATTACGTTAAACATTACCAAATTGTAAATAAATGTAAAGATATTATTAAATTGTAACAAAATTTTATTACCATTTGTTCTAAGTGTAATTGTTCTTTCTTTGTTGATTATGTTTATTATTGTAAATTAGACGAATTACTTTTTTGCTAAGCAATTGAATGCTCATATCAAACTTTTTCGGACACACCGACCAGTGGATTCAATCTAGTTAGATTTTTAAATGCAAATAACAAGTTTTATTTTCAAAAATAACTAAAAATTAAGAAACTTCAATGGTTATTTAAGTTGAAAAATGAGTATTCAATCTACATAGGTAACGTTACTACATTATGACATCACCATGGTTAATTATTAAATAATGCTGGCTGAAAGTAAAAAAAAAACTGAAATCTATTTCTAAATTTGAAATTTTTCGACTTCATACTTCACAGTAAACTGCAAAATATTTGATGTAATCTTCTACCAGAAATAGACAACGCAATTGCTTTGAAAAAAAAATACTTAAACATTTGAAAGACAAATTGTATTGTTCATAATTTTCGTTGAATAAATTAAATTATGCATCGTTATGGTAAAATGTTTGAAAGGTTTTTTCACAAACTCAAAGTAGGTAATTTGTCAACTGCCATCTATTGCCGATTCTGTAAAAGTTTGAATCGTCAAATTAAGAGGGTACCCTATATTTTTATAAAACACTATGAAGTCCAAATGTTTTGCAGTTTATTAAGTTCAGTTAAAAAAATAAAGAAAAAATTAATAATATTATAAATTTTAAAGCACTTCTCAACTGTCACTAAAAATATTAAGGCCAATTAAAAAAATAATTACCCACGAATAATTTGTTAATTCATGTTACGTCGTTTTTATTGTTATTTGTATTTTGTTTGATCAATTTGAGATTCAAAAATAAATTTTTCATTACAATGGAAGCGAGGTAGTACGATAAACTATTTATTCGTAAAGTTACTTCACGATTAATGTGTCGATTATAAGTTAAGACAAAAATAATGATACCATGTTTTGTCTATGCCAAAGCATCGCTAGATTAATCTTATATTTGCATTTATAGATATCTCACTAATTGTAGTTAGGGTTAAGGGAATAAAAGACTTGTTCCGTAGATATATATATGTAACTACATACATAACATAACTCTGTATCCAATCGTGTTGTCTATTTTGGAATGAGTCTCGAAATGTCATGCGTGCATTACGGTACAAAATAAATTTCGATCTTCCGTTAATAGTAATCTGTGGTAGAAGTAGAATCGATTTCTCTCAGTCGAATTTAATTGCAACTTGGATACATCATCTCTAAGATATGTATGAAAATTTGGATTTAATCACGTCACTGCGTTACACAACACAGACTACTTTTGAAAACTGCTCTTAATTCAGTGTCTTCAAAAAATTAAAAAAGGAATATACATGTTTTCATTATGAATGTGCTTGCTTGCGCTTTATTGTCTTTTTTAGAAAACAAAAATATAAACGCCGTGGGAATAAAAATATACCTAATATGTGGGTAGTATGCCTAATATCTAATACTACCCACTATGTTAATATGCATAAAGGGTCACTCGATGTTGTTTATAGGAAACTTTTTTATACGAGAACATTACAAGATTTACAAGTTGATAGTTCTTTTAATAAACTTGTTAAATTATTTAAAAAAAAACCTGTTTGGCTTAGGAGGCTTATGAAGCACATACCTACCTATGTAGTGTATTAAAATGAATAAGTGTATTAAATATCAAGTACCTAACGAGAATTTTAGTTTCATTGATATTAATTTAACTGAGTATTCTGTAAACAAAAACAGCAAACACATCGGCCCTTAATAATTCCTTTTTTAATTGAATCACAGAGCTTTTTACGTTGAAAAAGTGGTCAGTGTAACGTCTTTTATTTTAATACATAATTGATGAAGAATAATCTTCGCATCATTATTTTAATAAAAACATCTGATGTGATGTGCCATAAACTGTGTTCTATGTGTATTAAATAGAAGATTATTAACACCATCTCGAATATACTCTGTAACATTAAGTCGTGTTGTAACGTCATAGTCGAAGCAGATTTATGGAGGGTAGAGGCTACTCTTTCTATTCTACCCTCCATAGCAGATTATATAACATGAACAGAACTTGTGTAATCTTAGGCTTAATCATAGAATGTAACTTTGTTGCTATTTTTTCTTGCTTCTGTGCTTTATGGCTTATGTCTAGACATAGAGTAATGTCCAGACACATTCAATAAATCACTTAAATTCTTAGTAAAATTCAACTTTATTTTTATTTAAATTTTAACTATAGGTAGCTGTATTTTTTTTTTTCAAAATTTTCACTCATTATGTTATGACGTTACTACACGACACTGTCTTCAATTACGTATACCATACAACGCCTCGGGCATAACTTGTAATCGTACAGTTTTAATTAAAGTGATAATAAATGTAATGAAAAACTATTCAGTAACTGATGTAGGCATACAATGATATTGTAAAAATTACGCCAGACAATAAATTATTTATCACATATATTTCAAGTGTTCATTTATTACCCACCCAAACATAGTTCGGTAAAGCTTGTTGAATAAAAATGAAACTCCGACAATATTATAAGTATTCTACGTTCCGTAATCGTAAAATATTCTAATCTGTGCAAAAATAGTGATGTCACCTAATCGAACTTCGGCTTATGGAACATTAATTAGTTTAGAATTAACACTATTAATTTTATTATTATTTCATTGTATAATTAATCTACACTTATATTATAAAGATGAAAGATTTGATTGTTTGTTTGTATAGAATAGGCTCTAAAACTACTGGACCGATTTGAAAAATTCTTTTACCATTAGAAGCCGACATTATCCCTGATGAACATAGGATACTTTTTACCGCGGGAAAATGCTTCATTCCTACGGGAAAACGGGTAATAGGATAATGGGTAGTAAGAATTTTATCCTTCCGTACTTATCTTTTTCACATAACTTCTGAACGGCTGAACAAATTGGGTTGAAATTTTATATGGCTATTTCGATGGTTTCCTGGATGATTTAAAAATACAATTGGACCCGGTAGGTGGCGCTGCTGTCGGTATGTCAACTACTAAACGGCTTGACCGATTGAGTTGAAATTTTGTGTGTATTTCCATGGTTTCACAGACACGAATGTATTTGAGTATTATTACGCGGACGAAGTCGCGTGCAACAGCTAGTAATATATATTTTTCAAAGTCCGTTCTATAAGACGCAATTCTTTTCTATTATTATTACTTTTCTGAAGAGAATATTTTCACAAAATAATAACTATGTAATCGTTATACTATTTTTTATTTATTTGACTTCACATAGAAATTGTGAACTGTTTTTTATTCATTCCAAATCGACTTGTCCAATCAGCAGTAATGCTACTTTTACTAAATTCAAACCTAAATTAAAATAATACGAATATTAAATCAATAAAATAAGATCAAAAATATTTTTAATCTTTAAAATTTTAATTTTGTAAAAAAATAAGTCATCGATTGTTTAAAAAAATTTGATAATAGAATTTTGAAAAAAATTTTTTTGACTCGAGAAGTTTATTTAAAGGCAAATAAATAAATTACACAATATAATTTTCTACAACATTTATTAAAAAACCATAAAAGACCAAAAATGTTGGCAAATGCAAATATTGTCCCTTTAGAAGAAATTGTTACAACAATTTAAATATTTCTAAAAAACTTCTTTTTTTCGTTACGCAATTACGTTACAAATCTCCAACTTATTTTGGAGTTTTTACACTTTACTTATTTACAACATTTTTAATAATTATTATCTTTCTACACGGATATAATCTAAAATGAAAACAAAAAAAAAAATATATCGCTCTTCTTTTATTAACTGCCAGTACTTTTTTAGAGCATTTATAAAAAAAAATATATATATATATAACAAAACCTTATGTACCTTTACATAAAACAATATATATATTAAAAAAAAAAACTTATTTTATAATCTCACTCATAAAATACTATTTAATAAAAGATTTTTAGACCTTTAATTATCTTTACATAATTATTATAAAACAAAAGTCGTCCGCCGCGTTTGTCTGTCTGTTTGTTCGCGATTAATTCAAAAACTACTGCACCGATTTTCATGCTGTTTTCACCAATGGATAGAGCGGTTCTCGAGGAAGGTTTTTTAGTATATAATTTACAAAGATACACGGGCAAAGTCGCGGTCAGCAAGCTTGTTTTATATATTTATGTTATTATGATGTTTATGTGAAATTTCAAAAAAAATTTTTTCCAAAAAATAAAAAAAAATCTATATATTTATAGTAATTTTGAAGATATGTAATTTTAATTTTAATCCATCATTTACTTTACAAATCCATTCAATTTTAACAGTGGATACATTAATTAGTTTCATTTGTGAAGTAAAATATATTTATTCACTAAATATTATGTATTTATTTAATTATTGTACTTGATTAAACTTCTATTAAAATTAGTGTAAATCAATGAAAAACATAAAAATTCTACAAAATTGTAATTCGAAAAGTCTTTTTTCTGGTTTTTAACCTACATAATAGACCACCTTAATGAAGAAAATTATTAGATTTATCTTTAATATTTTTAATTTTTAAATTTACTTAACAACCTTCTTCGACGGGATAGTATCACAGAAAACATAGGTAAACGTAGATTTCAGTTTATTATATTTTAAAATTAGTTAGAAATATTGTACACTAAAGTTGTTCGTAAAAAATAAACACTTCATTTCTTAAAATATGTTTGAAAATTTTTATTTAAATATTTCAGATCTATACTTAAACATACATAAACTTTTAGACATTAATATACAAGAGTAAAATTCTAACAAGACTTCTATTATCAACAGGAAAGAAAATATCTAAGAAATAATACTTTAAATCCAAAACGGTGTCCTCGAGTTGGCTAAAATGCATAATAATAAAAAATAGAAATGTCACTTTATTTGAATTATCGCCTTCGCAACCAGACAATGGGCATTGGTAATAATTTAAAAAATGATTTTATCCAATTCAATTGAATTACTTTAGGAAAAAACAAAATAAAACCTGAAGGACGCTGTCGCAGAGTCTATTAAGCAAGTATATTAATGTCTACGAACGAATGAAACGATTACTGAAATTGTATTTTAACCAAAAAATAAAAGTTATATAATGATATTGAATAACGTTTCTTTACCTTACCTTTATAATAGTGCCTAATATTTACACTAGTTACCCTATATTATTTTCGCTGAGCAATCGAGAGAGATGTGGACTATTATAAAATAGATAAAGCCGTGACATACTATCGAGTTTAATTAAATCATAATTATTATTTTGTATGACCAGAATCAAATAGGACATACAGCGGTGTACGTGCACACATTCAATAGTATGCGTCCGCCTTTATTTAATATTCTTAGTTACTACGAAATTAAGTAGTACGTACTCGTTTTCAAACATTGAAAACATTACACAATTTGGTCACAAGTTTTTTTAAGCTTACATTTTGAACACATAGTTTTTAAATCTAATTGATCTACACAATGGCCGGTCGGCTATGCAATGGTCGAACAAACACTGAGTAAGTGGGCCACGTGTAGATGCGCACCTCCATCGCTGGCCCATCAAATGGTCGGCGAGACGACTATGCGATGGTCGCAACGCATCTACACGGTGGCGACGTTCATTTTCATTTCTCTCAATCACAGATTAGTGGGCCAACGTGTAGATGCATATACCGCCATCACTGGCACACTAATCCTTTGAGATGCGGCCGATAAAGCGACACCGACGTCATCTAGAGACCATTGCACGCGCCATATGCCATATATGGCGTAGTGCAAACGACACCGCGGCCTCCACACAATGGTCCATCATCGTAGTGGGCCATTGCGATGGCTCGTTGTGTAGAAGAGCAGTAATGTAAAGTCGGGGTAGGATAACCTATGTCAGTTTTCAAATTCATTCCTTTTGAAACTTAGCACCTTTTGAAACTGAAACATTAGGCAGACAACTGAGAGATGTTTATGACTGAAAGTGACGAAACTTTTCTTACACCAACTAAAAATTTATTAAATATTTTTTACTCCCAGTGTAAATGAGAAAAATATTTATTCGTTTTTATCACTTCCGTCCGATAAATCATCACATGGTTCGTCGTCTTTTCCGTAATAAAACCCATCATCACTATCGTGATCGCAGGAATCATTCTCATTTTTTCCGTCTGCATCCATATCACTATCAGCATTTGATTCAGCCTCATTTATCTTGAAACTGATAATCAAATTGTCACTTAAGTTTTGTTCCGTTAGCATTTTCGCCTTGTATTTGGCGTAGGCAGGGCCGTAATCCTTTACGTCGTTCGCAAACGATTCGCCTCCATACTGTTCTAACTCATCATCACTAGAGTCGCTACTACTATCTTCTTTCCTCAATTGCTTTCCTGTAAAGTAAAGGAGATCAGACAATTAGTTTTTTTTTTAATTTTTATTATTTAATTTTAAACTGTTGAAACTTTTACCGTTAGGTAAGAATACATTATATATTTCACTGGGAATATATTGTGTAATTTGGTAATGAAGTTTCATAGATATATAAGTTTGAAAGTATAAAAAAATACTAAATTGGGATAATGTTTACAAAATTTATAAATATTCTGAAATTTAGAGAGACTTATTACTTAGACTGTTATAAGTTTGAATGTGTTTTTTTTTTTTAAGTTTGTAATTTTCAATTAAATTCACAATTCATACAGAGCAATAAAATTTTTTTTTTTTTTTTTTTTTTTTTGTTTTTTAAGGGTGTACTTGGAAAAGTGCATCCTTATAAGATTACAATCTAGTCTTAAGACTAATGAGTAATTTTAATATAACCTAAACTACTAGCTGTAATATTTACTAAGAATAATGTCCATTAACACGATTCTTATTGTCTCTATTAAGGGGTGAACACTTTGTTATTGTGTTCTTTGCAAGTAGCACTAACTTCACTACATATCACTAGCTTGTCACTGCACTAATTCAAAAGACACTTTGTTATTGTGATCTTTGTGAATATCACTGTTTTAACACTACACTAGTTCAAAAGGTTTTGTCCTTTTCAAACGTCTAAATATATTTGTGATATCGAGAAGCTGAATAGCTTCGACATTCACATGATGATGAAGTCTTTTTTGATGAGCCTCTGCATATTTCTGGATGACTGTAATCACGGGGTCTATCTTGAGATCCCTATGAAGGTCGTCGTTGCGGATATACCAGGGTGCATTTACAATGCATCTTAGTACTTTATTCTGAAATCGTTGGATCATCAGAATGTTGCTATGTTTGGTACAGCCCCATAGCTGTATCCCATAAGTCCACACCGGCACGAGAACTTGTTTATACAACAATATTTTATTATGTACTGACAACGAAGAATACTTTCCTAATAGCCAGTACATTTTCCTATAGCGAATTTCTAACTCGTCGCGTTTTTTTTTTACGTGAGCTTTCCAGCGAAGCTTAGCGTCCAATGTCATGCCTAAATATTTGGCTGTATTCTCGTACGGTATCGCATGATTGTTAACGTATACCGGATGATAACTGTGGGGCTTGTTTGTGAAATCTATGTGAATAGATTTCGCCTCATTCAGTTTGACTCGCCATTTTTTTGTCCAATCAAAGATGATGTTCACAGCTTCTTGAACTTTTTCCACTGCTTGTTTGTGATTATCACCAGTGGCCATTATGGCTGTGTCGTCTGCGAAGGTTGCAATTGTATTATTTTCTAACTCTGGAATATCGCAGGTGTATAGTAAGTACAGAAGCGGACCTAGTACACTACCCTGTGGGACTCCAGCTCTTATTTCTTTAAGCTCTGAATATGAGCTATCCTGTCTTACCCTGAATGTTCTATTCGATAGGTAAGACTCTAAAATATCTGCAAACTGCTTCGGTACCAAATTTCTTAGTTTTAATACAAGGCCTTTATGCCAAACCTTATCGAATGCTTGTGATACATCTAGGAAGACTGTATTCTTACTATATTCTTACTATAAATATAAACTTATGTCCCGTGGATTTTATTGGAACTTACCAAAAAAAATTCGTGCATCAATTTTTGCCTCTTCATCTGGATAATCATTCTCATAATAGAGTTCATGGTTAGAGTCAATTGATTCCTCATCATCATCCTCATCATCACTTCGAGCAACCCTCCAGCCAAACTCCACATCTTCAACTCTGAAAACGTATTAAAAAAAAAGTTTATAATACATGGTCTAAGTAAATCTATTCTCTCATTTCAGCCACCATAACATATTTTGTCTAGTTTTTTTTTTTTATATTCTAACTAGCTGGTGCTCGCGACTTCGTCCGCGTAGAAAAGTATAAAAAGCCATATACCGTATTTTGGATAGATGGCGCTATCTCCCGGGCCAAGCTGCTAGTATTTACTTTTATTTTAGATATCTCGTGGGAATGAAGCATTTTCCCGCGATAAAAAGTATCCTATGTTCATCAGGGATAATGTCGGCTTCTAATGGTAAAAGAATTTTTCAAATCGATCCTGTAGTTTCGGAGCATATTCTATACAAACAAACAAACAATCAAATCTTTGCTCTTTTTAATATTAGTATAGAAGTATAGGAAACCAATGAAACATAAAAAGAAATAAGGTTGAGGTTTGAACTTTAACATTTAGTAATAATGATTCAAGTTGTAACACGTGTTCACCTTAAGGACTACTTTGTGCAACTAATTTGAAATATCACCCCAAGCTGTGAGTGTGGTGATGGCATAGTGATTCTACACTATGCCACTTTTAGTGAAGCAACCCAGAATCTAGTGTATCCATTTTCAAAGACTAAGACCCTAGGCATCGCATAAAAATCAGATAGAATTGTAAGAAAATTAAATAGTGTAGGCTGGCTTTGGATGCTGTTGTGTCAGTAGCCGAGGACAATCACCCGGCTATAATACTGAAATATGCATGCCTATACAATGAGGTTACGGGACAAATGTATATTGTGTCCTATATAAAAACAACTAGTGGGTGCCCGCGACTTCGTTCGCGTTCAAAAAGAAAATATATGCTAGCTTGACCCGGGCAAACGTTATTTTGCAACTATCACTTACCTACCAAAAAAAATTCTTAAAGATCGGACCTCATACTACAACAAAATTCTGAACGCACTTATAAATATTTGACAACCAAGTGACAATTTTAGACAAAATACACCAATAATGTTTCACAGCTAGGAACATTTTGTGTAATGTCATCTTATATCGCTGTGACGACGATGGCGCCGCCATGCCACAGTATCGCCCAATTATTTATGTTTTTATATGATCCCTCGGGAATACTTAGTCCTTTTTTTCTGGGTGAAAGGTACCCTATGTCTTTTCTGGTGTCCCAAACAACGTGTATGCAAAATTTCATGTTGATCGGTTCAGTAGTTTTTGCGTGAAAGCGAGACAGACAGACAGACAGTTACTTTCGCATTTATAATATTAGTATGGATTTGAAAACGACTTCCAATTTGTGGAGATATTAAGCCACTAGGTTTGTAAAAATGTAGCTATCATACTGTTGTATATGTATGTACTTTCTTATGCATTTGTTTGTTTAAATTAATTCTAATATTTTTGGCTGACTTAACAATGTATGCTTAACAATGGCCGACTTAATATAAAGTACTTGACTCAACTAATTGGATGTTGCGAAATCGTTTAAAGCGCTGTGAAATAAATTGCAATGATTATTCAAATTTTCTTTTGCAAATCAGCACTAAAAAAAGTGTTACGATTGTGAAATTAACTTATTACTGCATCACATATTATGACACTAATATTACTGGTCGGTTAATGACCCGACCGCCTCATGTCACCTTAGGGCACATGTTGCTAAGTTGAGACGTTTGAAGGCTCTACAGGTGGTTGTGATTTCACAACATCCTTTTCCTTAGAAATAGGGTTGTGACCGTGCTCACCTGGCATGTTGCTACTCAAAACAAATGCTGGTTTTAATTAGGGCTAAAATTAACTGGCAAATAACAAATACATACATTAAAATACAATTTTAACTAACAGTTATTGAAAATTATGATAATTAATTAACACTTACCTGCATATAGAGTCGATCATGGAGGCATCAAAATCAATAGGTGCAGTGTAGACATCATACTCGTAAGGATTTTCCTCATTTCCAATCTCATCTCCGTTGACCTCATTTTTGCCGTTGTCAGTTTTGGTCGTGTCATCTTCTATACTTATGCCTCTGCTACGGTTCATAACCTCATAACGGCTTTGAGCACTCGATTTATTTCTATCCTCCCTCAACGTTTCAATGATATTAACCTGAGGTCTCCCAGTTTCCGGTAGTAATTTTGTAGCTTTTTTTATGGCCTCATTCTGTTAAAACAAGTTTTAAAAAGTTTTAGTTACAATAAAGAAATTGGGCGCTTTTAGTATTTTTATTGAGGTTTTGACTATGAGTTGGTTAATTTTTGTAATTTTTTTTGTGCTATAAGTATGCAAATAGTTAAAATACATAAGAGTACCTATACTATGCAACCGCGGTCACCTCTTGCACGTCATCCATGTTGTTTACCTAACATGGTGAGCAATTGAGTCCCTCGCAAAGTCGAGCGAGTAGTGTAGTGACCACCTTGTACTCTGGTAACTTCAACAAGAACTTCGGCAAGGATCTTCGCGAGTAGTGTTTTGGAAATTAAAATCGAAATGCTATGCTACGCATCGACACCAAATCCAAACAAAAGTGGTTATTCCCCCCTACTCTTGATACAAAATTACAAATGTTTTGCATCAATGGTACATTTATGTAAGATAAGCCTCAAGGAGTCCTTTAAGCGACCGAATGAGTGTGTTCATTGGACAAAATATATTATAAGGTTCATGCGCGGATAGTGAGTCACGCGCTAATGTTTTTTGCTTTCATCAGCGGAATATAGTAAAACTAAAATAAAATAAAATTACTTCGAACAGTTACCTTATTAGTGTCTGTACCTCTGAATACAAACACTGAAGACACTTCTTCTTCAACATCTGCGGTGTCCACCCTAGGTCGTTTGCATAAAACCAGCAATTTCTCCTGTGGATTTTCTTCGCGTCTGCGTTTTACTCGAATAACTGTTGGTGACGCCATGATTGTAAAGAAACTATCGCTTCATTATTTTATGTATAAGAGGTACGTATAAGATTTCAGCAGTTTAATACAAAGAGAATATAATCACTACGGTGGTTTAATATAATAAATAACTGAGATGAGATGCGAGAAATGAAAGAAAAGAAAGAAGCGCGCGCCGCGGCGTGCATTGTGTAAAGACCGAACCACGCCAGTCGCCAATCAATTTATCGATTTGTCGCGCCAATGACGCCAATCGATCATCAGCGAAACGTCAACCGTCAACGTCAAACGACTGGAAATTGGTTTGACTTTGATTTAGTTTTTCATAGACACTAATAATTAATATACTAACGTAACATGTGGCCATCAGACTCTCGTGAAGTTGGGCGAGGCGAGGCGAATAAGAGAGTGTGAAGTTGGCGGTCACCTCGCCCTACTTCGTTCAACTTTACCTCGCCTCGTGCTACTTCCATTTGTTGTCGGTTTTTGTGACCGAATCAAAGGACTCGAAGCCGCGTGCATAGAGTAACTTATAATGGTTAAATATATTAATATATATACTTATAACTTATAAAGCCCACGATGCTAAATTTGGACTTTGAAGATAGGATGGTAAGAAGAATCAGCACGATTAGGAATTTCGGCTGAACCGTCTGTATGAAAATCTGAAGCGCTCGAGTATTAATACATATCCGTTATCGGAGACACGTGGAGAATATACATTGGCAATATCTGACGCGCTCTAGTAAATCCAAAAATCCCCTCTTGGGCTCTCCTGCCATAAGCTCCTCGCGAAGTTGAACGAGTGTGTAGCGACGTACTTCATGTTCGGTCAACTCTCTCGAGTACTTCGTCGAGGAACTTCTCGAGAGTGAAGCCGCTGCATAATGTCTATGCACGGTTTGATAGACATAGAGCACATAGTAGCACGGCATCACGGACTTTTGCAACTTTTATTTCTAATTCGATTGTTCGTCGTTTGTGGATAATTGTTCGAAAATAATTAGTGTTTGTTGGTTTTTTTTTTAATATTTAAAAATTTTGCTTGAACCTAGCTCTGACAATTATAATATTTAGGCTTTTTTTTAAATCAATCTTAACTAATTATCGTTTGTCCGATTTTGCATTCCGAACTCTCACATTTTGCATTCAAGACTCCAAGAAGGATGTAATGATATTATAAATTTAATTGAATTATCAGCGTAATTAAGATCGAACAAATATTTTTTTTGATCGAACAAACGATAACTAGCTAAGATTAATTAAAAAAAAGCCTAGATATTATGATTGTCGGAGCTAGGTTCAAACAAATAAAAAAAAAAAAAAACGAAAAACGAACAAACACTATTTTTTTTCGAACAATTATCAAGAATTATCCACAAACGACGAACAATCGAATTAGCAAAAATAGTTGCAAAAAAATTGACATTCTCCCGCCAACTTAAGAGAAGTCTAAGAGAACTTAAGGGTGTTAAAGTACTGATCTCTATATTCCTCTGGATCGACTGCTGTTAAATTATTTTTATGTCTATTTGAAAATCGCCATTTTGGCGCTGTAGGCTATACATGGAACTAAAAATTACTTAGTTTCCGTAATATAGAGACATTTACAGAATACGCATTTTTTCATGTTACAAAACTCAAGCGGACTTAAATAAACTTTAACCGTCCCTAAAACATCAACAAATAGAATAAAACGTTAATAAAACAGACACTATTATACTTATCTACGGATTAAAAATACGCAACGTCAAAATTAGTTCCAGTATTTACTTACATATATAGATACATAATATAGGTATATAGAGATCAGTGTGTACTGTCATGTCATTGTCTTGTCATATCATACAAGGAGAATAGAGGTAAAGGAGAGCAAGCTCCGTGTATTAAAAGTGTCCGTTGAAAGACGACGAACTGATGGCGCTGGTGCAGCTAGTGATAGTAAACAATTCAACTCAGTGCGCACTTCACTCCGTTTCATTTCATACTCTCAAACTCTCTAGATCACTGCCCTAGACACACCAGCGCCATCTCAATTTGTCGATTTTAGTTGCCACTTTTTTAGTTTAACACCACAAACTAAATAGTAGATACTAACGTATCAGACGGACATCTGCAGTACAAATGCTTTGGACATGGGCAAGCTCACCTGATTGGTCATAGCAAGATAGAACATGACATTTAACTTACCCCGCCCCTCTCACCCCTTTGTTTTTTTTACGGGCTTTAATAAGGATTCTTGAATTTATTTTTAAATGGATATCATCACACAATTAAAACACAGTAAATAATGGGTACATATTTATTTTTAGGATATACACAAACATAACATGAAACTAATATACGATTTAAATACAAACTAGAATTGAAATACACCATAAAACATATATTGTATTAATGATAAACATTTATAGGCATGTAGAACAAGGATTTTTCAAAAAATTTTGAACGGCGATATCTCTCTTATTTCTTGGAGTTTTTCGGTGTGGCGCATGTTGTTTGAAGCCTTTTTCAAGGCTCTTTCAGACTGCCTACACCAGTTGTTATTATTGTTATTCGTCAAATTGCTATTGTTGATTTTTTGTTTTTATGTTAAAATTTTAAAGTCGGAAGTCGCGATAACTTCGGTTCGCGCGAACAGATTTTGTCGAGAGCTAGCTTGAAAGAAGCCTCTTCGGAAGCTCGTTCAGCTAGCTCAAACCAGCTGTCGCTGACTTTTGTTGTTTTCTTGTTATTGTTGATTGTTGTTGTTTTCATTGAAGTTGCAAAGTTGGAATCCGCGACAACTCCGGTTCTAGTGGCCGGATTTTGTCCCGGATTGGTTTGAAAGAGGCTTCTTCGAAGGCGCTTTCAACCAGTCCAAACCAGCTGCTGCTATCTTTTCTCGTTAAGTTTTTATTGTTGTTCTTGTTTCTAGTCTTAAGGAAAATTGTTGATTTATCGTTAAATACTGTGTTGTTCTGTACCCCCTCTAGTAGGGGTGGACTCCCCCACGAGCTCGGAGGTCGGCAGGGCCATCAACTGGCCCATGTCGGACTCCACCGAGACCAGTGGGCCTGGCAACAAGGGAGGACGTAAGTTGTACTCCAGCGTTCTGACCCGGTCGGTGGCTCGTAAGCGGGCCGCCACGATGGAGGCACCGGCCACGGGGCTGCCCGAAGCCACCAGTAAGTTTTTTAGTCTGGTGTCGGGGTCGGAGGAGACGGAGGAGCTCGCGGAACCCGCGATCCCTCTTAAATATAAGAGAGGCAGCAAGGGCCGCGGCGGCAAGTCGTTCGGCCATGATGTCGGAATCTCGAGGGCCCGTCGCGAGCTTATGGAGGACTCGGACTCGGAATCCACCAGGTCTGCGACGACTTACCAGTCGGCTAAGTCGTCAGCTGGCTCCGTTGAGGAGCTGACTCATAAGGCGGCGGCTAGTGCCTCGGCGATACTGGAGGTTGTCAGCAAGTCGGGCAACCTCAAGGGCACCTCCCATAGGGAAATAAAGGAAGGCATGCGGTCCATAATGGGAGTGGTCGAGGCGGTGGCGGCGCGTAAGCCGTCGAATGAAATTCGGCGACTTCGGGCCGATAATAAACGCCTCCGTGGGCAAATTGATGCCCTCACAGAGGAGGTGACCGCGCTCCGTAGGGCTTTCTCCGAAAGGCCCCTACCTGCGAAGACCCCTACCGAAGAGGCCGTAGAATTGCCTTCGACAGTGGCTGACTCTCAGCCCCTGTCCAGGGCGGAATTTTTGGAGGCCTTCTCGGCCCTCCAGGCGGAACTGACGGCCCACGTTGGGGGTGTCGTCAATGCCCACCTAGACGGGTTGGAGGTGGACGGGAGGCTGCTCCCGGCACGCCAGCTTCGTCCGCCTCTAAAGGCTGATAAGAAACGGGAGGACCGCGCAGTAGCCTCTCAACAAGAGTCGGGGTCAACCCTCGCCCCACCGGCTAACCTGCCTAAAAAGGCGAGGCCGGTCAAAGTAGCGAAACCCCCTGCCTACAAGACTCCTGAACCGCAGGTGGGGCGCTCGTCAGAGCCAGGTGGATCTGCGGAAACCTGGATGGAAGTGGTAAGGCGCAAGAAGCGCACCCCCGCTGCTCCAGCTCCGACAGCCGGAAAGGCAAGCGCCCCCAAGCTCCCCAAGGAGCCTAAGAAGCTGGCTGTGGTTGTGGCTCTCAAACCTGAGGCGATCGAGAAGGGCGCCACGTATAAAAAGGCTTTAGATAAGACCAAGGCCATGGTTTCGTTGGACGCACTTGGGATTGGCCCGGCCCAATTCCGCACGGGCGTCACGGGAGCCCGTATTCTCGAGCTCCCGAAAGAGACTACGCCCCTGCAGGCGGACAAGCTGGCGGCTCAAATAAGCGCAGTACTGGGTGACGAGGCGAAGGTCACGCGCCCAGTTAAATCGGTTGACATTCGGGTCAACGGCCTCGACGACTCGGTGTCGGCCGAGGAATTGCAGGCTGCGCTGGCCCTGAGCACGGGCTGCCCCCTCGAGCACTTTAGGGTGGGCAGAGTTCACCCTGGAGCCAGAGGAGTAGGCTCAGCCTTCGCCTCTTGCCCGGTAGAAGCAGCCAGGAAGCTGGTGACCGGTGGCCGTTTGACGGTTGGTTGGAGCGCCGCCTCCGTCCAACTGTTGGAACAACGTCCCATGCGCTGCTATAAGTGCATGGGGCTCGGCCACCCAGTGGTCAGATGCCCGTCCAACAAGGATCGCAGCGGTCTCTGTTACCGTTGCGGATTGGATGGGCATTCCGCCAACGATTGTGAGGCGGCGTACAGATGTGCCGTCTGCGCAGACGCCGGTCTCCCGGCTAACCATCGCATGGGGGGGATGAACTGCTCCCCCCCAGCCGTTAGGGGCCGCTTCATAGCGGCTAAACCGACAGCCAGCACAGGGGCCACCCGTGCTGTAAGGGAGGAGATTATGGACACCACCAATGCCCAGTAGGTCCACTACAAAGATCCTCCAGGCGAACATCAACCACTGCGCCGGGGCACAAGATCTACTGTGCCAGTCCATGGTGGAGTGGGAAATTCACCTGGCGGTGGTGGCGGAGCCATACGCGGTCCCCCAAAATCCCAACTGGCTAGGGGACCTGGACGACTCCGCTGCTGTTGTAGTGAGACCTGGTGGTACGGCTCTTCCCCTTTCTCTCAGGGAGAGAGGTTCGGGTTTCGTGGCAGCAAACTGGGGGAGAATGGTGGTCGTGTCCACCTACTTCTCCCCTAACCGTAGTCGGGCGGATTTTGAGTTCTTCCTGGCTGCGGTGGAGGGTGTGGTGAGGCGCGCAGCCCCACTCCCAGTTTTGGTGGCGGGGGACTTCAACGCCAAATGCTCGGCATGGGGGTCCCCCAGAACGGACGTGAGGGGGGGTATTCTGGAGTCCTGGGCGCTGGGCCTGGGGCTCCAGGTGCTCAATCGTGGTACCTCTCCCACGTGCGTACGGTGGCAGGGTACGTCAATCGTGGATGTATCCTTTGCCACTGCCGCCCTTGCTGCCCAAATCCGAAGCTGGCGGGTCGAGGAAGAAGTGGAGACCCTATCGGACCACCTCTATATCCGATATGAGGTCTCTACGCTGGCCCCCAGCGCGTCACAGCGTCGGGATCCTACGGCGAGTGTCGCTTTTCCCAGGTGGGCACTTGCCAAGCTCCGCCCGGATGTGGCGGAGGAGGCAGCGATGGTGAGGGAATGGTCGTCTCTCCCCCCTCACCTCGCAGGAGATCCCGACGGCATGGCCGACCATTTTGCGGACGACCTTCGGGACGTCTGCAATGCAGCCATGCCACTGTGGCGCCCTCCTCCCCGTTGGAAGAAAGTATACTGGTGGGCGCAGGAAATTGAGGCACTGCGCTCCGCCTGTCTAGCGGCCAGACGGGCTCTCCTCCGGTGCCGGAGAAGGCGCTCCAGGAGGACGCCTGATGAAGAGGTCCTCCTTCATCAGGCGTACAGGGAGGCTCATAACGCCCTGCAGAAAGGTATCTGCAGGGCCAAAGAAGAGGCCCATGAGCGCTTCCTGGCCCTCCTGGACGCCGACCCCTGGGGTCGTCCATATAGGGCTGTGAGGGGGAAGTTCGCATCAAGCTCCCCCTCCACAGCTAACCTCGACCCGACTCTGCTCGATGAGGTCGTGGGGTCTCTGTTCCCGAACCCCGGCCCATTCGAGCCCCCCCCTATGGTGCCTCCGGAATCACTGCCGGAGGCCGAGCTGCAGGGCCCTCCTGTCTCCGACGTAGAGTTTGAGGCGGTGAGGGAGCGGATCGGGAGGAAAAGGACGGCCCCGGGACCAGATGGGGTTCCGGCTAAGGCCCTAGCGATAGCCCTGGGGCCTCTGGAGGAGAGGTTCCGGGCGATACTCGACACGTGTATCGCCCGGGGCAAATTCCCGGCGAGGTGGAAGGTAGGGCGACTCTGCCTTCTCCGCAAGGAGGGTCGCCCTGCCGACTCTCCGGCGGGGTATCGACCGGTGGTCTTGCTCGACGATTCCGGCAAAGCCTTGGAGAGAATCATGGCTCGTCGGATCGTCGAGCACCTGGAGACGGAGGGGCCGAACCTGGACGAACGCCAGTTCGGCTTCCGAACCGGTCGGTCCACTATGGACGCGGTGAGCCTCCTCAAAAGGTGGACTGAGGAGGCCACCGGCAGGGGGGAGGCTGTTGTTGCGGTATCGCTTGACATCCGCAACGCTTTCAACAGCCTCCCTCATGAATGCATAAGGGCGGCACTTAAGTTCCACAGGGTGCCGTCCTACCTCTGCGCCCTCGTCTTCGACTACCTTTCCGATCGGGTAGTGTTGTACGAGGGCGCTAATGGGTGCGTCCACCGACGGCCAATGGCGGCAGGTGTACCCCAGGGGGCCGTACTCGGTCCCTTACTGTGGAACCTGGGGTACAACTGGGTCCTGCGAGGCAAACTCCTTCCCAAGATGGAGGTTGTCTGCTTCGCCGACGACACTCTGGTCGCGGCGAGGGCACAGACGTGGGAGGACGCAGTGCGGTTAGCATCGGTCGGCACATCTTTGGTCGTCCGGCGCATCCGCCTGCTAGGATTGGAGGTGGCCTTAGACAAAACTAGGGCCATGGGCTTCCATCCCCCACGCCGCAGGATCCCTCCGGGGCTCCGCGTCCGAGTGGAGGGGGTCCGGATTCCGGTCGGGGTGCATATTAAGTATCTTGGCCTAACACTGGACCCCCGCTGGAGTTTCGAGGAGCACTTCAAGCTCCTCGCTCCACGGCTGACTGCAGCCGCAGCCGCGCTCGGACGACTCCTCCCGAATCAGGGAGGACCAAATTCGGCGTGCCGTCGACTTTACCACGGGGTGGTAAGGTCGATGGCACTTTACGGAGCCCCGGTGTGGGCGGAGTGCCTCACTCCTCGCACCCGGGCCCTCCTGCGAAGGCCTCAAAGGGTCATGGCGATCCGGGCCGTGCGAGCCTATCGCACGGTCAGCCACGGGGCCGCCTGCGTATTAGCGGGCACTCTCCCGTGGGATGTCGATGCCCTGGTTCTGTCCCAGGTGCATCGGCATCGGATCACCGCAAGGGCCCTAGGAGAAAGACCCGTTGCCGAGGAAGTGCAACGGGTCCGGGCAGAGGCGCAGGAGAGGGCCATGGACGACTGGGACGAGGCACTCCTCAACCCCACCGCCGGCCACCGGACGATTTCCGCCATCCGTCCGGTTTTAGAGGAGTGGGTAAGGCGTCGACGAGGTGGCCTTACCTACCGTATGGTGCAGGTAATGACCGGACACGGGTGCTTCGGTCATTACCTCCACCGTATACAAAGGGAGGAGTCGCCGCAGTGTCATCACTGCGGCGATCCTGATGACACGGCCGAGCATACGCTCCAAGTATGCTCGGCCTGGAGATCCCAGCGTCGGGAGTTGAGTGCGGCGCTGGGGGGTGGTGACGTCTCACTGTCAAGCATGGTTGAAGCCATGCTTGACAGTGAGACCGCCTGGAGAGCAGTTGCCTCCTTCTGCGAATCTGTTATGTCGCAGAAGGAGGAAGCTGAGAGGGAGCGCGAGAAAGAGGCCGGTCTCGCCTCCCTCCGACGCAGACGGTTGGGCAGGAGAAGGCGGGCATACCTAGCCCGTCTTTAAATGTCCAAGGGGGACCTGCGCACATGGTTGGCTAACTGTGTGTGCCTGCACAAGGTTCCCCCGTCTGGGGGTTGCCTGGGTGTCTCCGGGCAATCCTCCGTTGGCGTTAGCCTAGCCAGCAATGGCTAGGCTGCCCTGGGGTGGATCGGAGTTGTTGCCTCGGCAGAGCCCGGTCCACCCCGCTCAAAGGGCAAGGAGGCACCGGGGAGTTTTAGTGGGTAGGGGCCAGTTCTGCTGGTCGACCCCCACATACCCCTGCCGCCTAGCCAGTGGCAGGAAGTCAGTAAACGGATCTCTCCTCGTCAAAAAAAAAAAAAAAAAAAAAAAGGCATGTAGAACAAGAACACAAACATGTGTGTGACAACAACACAACTTTTCAAAGAGATCAACGGGATGCCACTCTTCTCAGATTCTTGAAACAGCGATGGATATACTGTTAAGATTTCTTTGGAGTCACAAAACGAGTTGTGGCAGATGGGCGAATTCACTTTTTCTATTCCGTAAAGAATCATTTTTCGAGTCCTTTTTTGCACATTGTATATTATCCTGGTACACAGCACTTGTAATACATACTTAGTATGTATGTATCCAAAGATTTTTGTTTATAAATGATTATAAAAATGCGGAAATTAATCTACGCAACAATAAACAACAATCATGTTTCAAAACAAAATGGCTTCTCTCCACTTCTCTCTCTTATTAGAAGGGCGAGAGTCAAGGTCAAATGTCATGTTCTATTTTGCTTTTACCACAGGCCAATAAATTCATATGTCTAGTGATTTTTCCTTGAAGATTACCAGCCGTGGTTTAACACCCATATAAGATTGTCCTCCTTATCTCTACCCTCCTTAATATCATATTTCATTTCATTTCACTACCGTAGTGGTTTAGCTCTAGCACTCTACGTGGTCTAGGGTAGTCATAGACACAGGGTAGTGGTGTTGTTTGTGGTTTCTTTCATTGATTTCATTCATTCATTTGCCTGCTTCTTCTCATTCTCATTTCTCATGTCATCCTCAGCATGTCATGTGTTATTTATTTCACAACACTGAGATTAATATAAAAAAATATATTTATTTATCTCTCTAAAAGAGACAGGTACTTATTATTTTTGTATTAATAAAAAAATATGACTGTATTTTGTATTTTATTATTCGATTTATCTTGAATCTGTTTTATTTGTTGTTAATGTGTTTTACTTTATAATATTTTAAGGTACCAATGTAAAGAGTTTGTAAAATTACAAGAAATCGTCATAAGAAGCAAAGATGGATAACTTGCAACAGTTCAATGCCATGGGATCAGACGACAATTGGAGGACGCAAAAGTTCAGGCAAAATGTGGTCGCAAAAATGTATGTATTAAAAATCAATGCATATAATGTAACACTTGTGGACGAGCAGAGTCGGCATCAGATATATCGGAACTGTCTAGGTACTCAAATAAAACTACACACTTTGAGGACCAATATCTACATTCCAAAGTACTCTTATTAATATGAACATCCAACACATCAAAAATATCTAAACAGTTGAATGTCATAATTTGCTATACGTTCATATTTTCATAATTAGGTAAACTAAATTGTCAGATGTATCTAAGTAAATGTAATTGAGAAGTATCTAAGTAAAGACGAGGGAAAGATTTTTCAAATTTCGAATGGCCCTCGTGTTTTGTATTAGGATGTGTGTTGATGATCAATAGTACTAACCTAAATTTATATACTTACTAATATTATGAATGTGAATGTGAGTTTGTTTGTTTGTTTGTTTGTTATGCTTTCACGCAAAAACTACTGAACCAATCACCATGAGACTTTGTATACACATTGCCTGGGACACCAGAAAGGACATAGGGTACCTTTCATAACCTTTCTAGTGGCAGACACCGACCGTCTGGATCTGGACCGGCAGACAGGCTAAAGTCGTCTATAATACTAGCACTAGGATTAAGGATAGATTAGGGAAATGGGCTCCCTATCCCTTCGGTAAGGGGTTACTGTCGCATGTCAGAGTGCCCTGCAATTGCTTTCAAGGTCCAGATCAGAGCCAATTTTGAAAAGCTTATTTCCAAAGTTGACTTCCAAAATCTACAATAATAAAACAAACGAATTTCTGGATGAAACTGCATATTTTAGGTGTGAATATCCTGTTAATAAAACTTAAATAAGAAATTTAAAAAAGCAGCAAAGGTGTCAGCTAAGAAGGACAGTTTAATAAAACTTCAAAATAAACTTGATTATGAATTGTAAATAGGTAACAATAATTTCGTTGATTTTCCTTAAGGAAAATTTCGAATTTTGAAGGACCACCTCTGAAGTGCGATCTAAGTGCAAAGAATCATCAAAGTCAATTTATAATTTTATAGTCAAATTGAGAACCTCTTCCTTTTTTGAATTCGGTTGAAAATAATTCCTCAGGATGTCATTCAAACATAATATGAAAGATAATGTAATGTAAGTAGACAATTATTACCACCAGCTCAATATGGACCTTAATACAAAGATGTCAAAGTTTTATTCCAAAAAGTGTTTTGGAATAAAACTTTAATTGAAAATTGAAAATTTTAGTGGTTGATATTTTTGACATATAAGTGTTTAGATGTATGTTTAGATCCAACAATTAATTGCCTACTCATCTGATGCTCATCTACTTCTGAAGTTCTGATGCGAACTGTACATTACATAGGCTTGTCTTTGAATGTGGACAATATTGAATATGATAAATTGTGACGATATTTTACACTCTATACCTCGTGTAAAGTGTGCCCTGCCACACAGTATTCTATTACATTACATTTATCATTTTTTATTTACATATTTACAACGGCTCATTTATATTATTACACTGATTTGTCTGTATTCTAATTTGCTACCAAGTGATTCATTTACTAATCATCACTTAATTATGTCAACACAAGTACTATGTCAGTTATGTCCAAATATCTTATAAATAAATATTTTCAAAAATGTATGAATAACAATGGGATTTTTCTGTTTTTGAATGAAGCTTTGAATGCCCTACAGTATGCCAGGGTCAAGGAAAGGTTAAGGAACCGATGTAAAGCTATATCATGCAGTCATAAATTGATCACCCAGTATGGCCTTAGTCACCACCGTGAAATAACAGCATGTATGCTATTGTGACTGAGTAAAGGATGCCAAAGTCAATATCCATATTCACTAATTACTTAAACTTATGGGATACTTAGGGAATAAGAGATACCAGATATCTATGGCACGGCATTGACCCAGTATTAATAAATTTATTTTAAAGGCACCATAATTGAAAATTGTGTTTTTTTTAACAGCGAAGAGGTAATCCAACGGTCAGGCATGCAAGTGGCACGGAACAGCAGCGAAATGGAGAACCACGTGTTCATGAAGGCAAAGTCACGGGAAGAGTATATGAACATGGTGGCCAAACTTATATTGCATGTTAGGGAAATGTGTAAGTAACTTTAATCTCTTTATCTATGTAAACCGTGGATGTTTTATTACAAAAAGTAAGTCTATACCGATCTGAAAACATCCATAGAAAATGTGGATTGCAACATGTAGTTTTTCAACTCTGTCAGGGTTTTTCAGTCGTACCTTCTCCATAAGTTTAGTTGAAAATTTGGTGTTCCAATCCTGTTGACTGACTGTGTAATGAAACATGGCTATATACATACATACTTCTGGCACCCAATATTGTAAAGACAGGAAAAGCTAACCCCATACTATAGTAATCCCGACGAATCTGTCATTTCACTTTTAAAGAGTAAAGTTTCTCCTAAAAATAGCGTTCGCGATGAAAATAAAGAATACTCAATTAATTTTTCCTATGTTATTAAAGATAGGTTTGCTCTTAGCCAACAATCAGCTGTGTAGCAAGGATAAGGCCTATGTCTTAGTTATAGATGGAAAACAAAAGCTTAGCTTATAAAAATTTAATAAATTTATTTGTCACAGTTTTAATCAACTTTATTTATTATTATTATTTATTTTGAAGTACGAATGCTACTAAAAGTCACGCGTTTTAGTTTTATAAAAACTAAAAAAAAATTTCAGCCCAACCAAAACAGAACCAAGGACCGAATATGCCTGGACCCAACCAAAGTCAGTCCGGACCATCGCCACAGGTACAACCTCAACAAGGCCAACCGCAACAAGGCACCAACCAAGGAGGCTTAGCTCCCGACCCTATCAACGCCCTACAAAACCTCGCATCGCAAGGAACAAGGAACCAAATGATGAATATGGGTCCGCAGGGGCCCATGCAACAGCAGGGCGTGCTAGGGCCTAACCCGGGCATGGGGATGCAGGGTCAAATGGGACAACAGGGCCCCATAGCGTCACAAGGCGGCCCCCAAACACAGACTGCGACGAATTTGTTACAAACGCTCAATCAAAGGCCGCAACTGAACATGCAGCTTCAAAGCAAACTCGGCGGCGCACTGGGAATGGTCTCCAATCAGCACAACAGCATGGGAATGGGAGCCATGGGGAATCCCATGACGAGTCAGCTTCAAAATCAACTGGCCGGCCCGGGTATGCAGGGACAGATGATGCCAAATATGTCTATGCAAAACAACATGCAAGTGCCCATGAGCGGAGCCAACACTATGGTCGGTCAGATGCAGTGTAACCAAGTTGGCGGCATGGGGGGACAAATGGCCCCTAACGCCATGCAAGGACAGATGCCCGGACAAATGGGTGAGTAATTATCGTGTTGGACATGTACAGTAACTTTCTTTTCAGGATTTTACTTTTATTTTGCTAAAGGTCAACTGTTAGGCCAACACTAGTTATTATCTATACTTACTTACTAATATTATAAAGAGGAAAGATTTGTTTGTTTGTTTGTATAGAATAGGCTCCGAAATTACAGGACCGATTTGAAAAATTATTTTACCAATGGAAGCCGACATTATCTGTGATGAACATAGGTTACTTTTTACCGCGGGAAAATGCTTCATTCCTACAGGAAATCTAAAATAAAAGTAAATACTAGCAGCACACACTACTAATACTAATACTACTAATACTAATACTACTAATACTAATAATACACTACTAATACTAGGGATACACTTGATAGCGCCATCTATCGGATTTGGGTAGAACTGCTTGGTGATATTTTTAGTGATCCGCTCCACGGTATCTACCGGTATCTTGATAACGCCATTTAAGTGTTATAATTTTATACTTTTCAACGCGGACGAAGTCGCGAGCACCAGCTAGTTAAAAATAAAAATGCTAATGTGACTGGTCCGTTTCAGTGGGCAACATGACCAACAACCAAATGGTGAACATGAATATGCTCCACATGCAAGGGCGGGTGCAGAACAAGCAAGAAGTGGTCGGGGGGATGCTGGGGGCCGGTTACCCCCCGAGCAGGGCCCAACAGCCCAACCAGTTCCTCAGGCGTAGCCCATCGCCCTCCGCCCCCTCGCCTAACATGGGTGGGCCCAGTCCGGCTTCAATGGGTATGTATGTCAAGTTGTGTAATCTATACTAATAATATTAGAAATAGAGATTTGTATTTTGTATTTGAAATGGGTTTGCTCTTAGCCAAAATTGCTCTCACCCAGAATATGCCTATACACTCGAACTTTAAAAATATTGTTGTTGATGTAATGAACAAACTCAATAACTACTGGACCGATGTTAAAAATTCTTTCAGACAGTTACGTTTATCAATTGTATAAATGTAATAAAAACAGAAAAAAATCTACAATTACAGGATGGACATCATAGATAAATGATTGGTCTCGCTGCGCTCGACTAGATACGACAACCTAAAAGCCATATAGCTCCGTGTAGGCGTCAACTTTTTATTGTAGTGTGTGTAAAACATCGTCACTGTTTATCACTTTTTATTTAATAAATTTAATAAAACATTCGGGCACGTACACATCGCAGACAGTTCGCAGCGTGACTAGCTCGGGTACGCCGAATTCGGCGTAGTATTCGTTGCCGCATTTTCCAAGTACGGCGGCTGTATCTAGCTAGTCAAATGGCTGTATCTAGCGCGCAGCGAAGCCAATCAAATGTCTTTTGATGGAAATATATAGAGTATTCAAGTTCAAGTTTTGTCAATTTCGAAAGGTGTAATGGGAGGTGCCATGGCGTCTCCGATGTCGCTGGGTGCACTGGGGTCATGCGGCGGCGTCGGTAGCCCCTCGCCGTCCGCCCCGGCCCATTTGCCCCATCACACGCCGCAACAGAGGTAATAGCAATATTTTATACCTTAAACCTTAATTACGCTTTGTTTACATCTTTTTGTTTTGTTATAAGGTATACAAATATATACCAAATTATTATACATTTGTTGCATTTTGGGTGTGATATGAGCTTGGAAACCGAAACGTCAGCAGATGTCCTTGGCAATGTGTATTATTGTTACTATATTATAATAACTAGCTGGCGCCCGCGACTTCGTCCGCGTTAAAAAAGATAAAAAGTAGCCTATCCCGTGTCCCGTACTTTTAAATGTTTATCTACCAAGTTTCATGAAAATCAGTTAATTCGTTTAAGAGTTATGGAGGAACGTACATACATACAATACAGCTACACTTATAGATTTATTATTAGTATTGATTGATTGATTTTTGAAGCGTTTGTTCCGAAAACGTCGGAATCTGTACTAATATAATAAAAAGAGAGAGAAGATTTGTATGCTTGTCTATACTAATATTATAAAGAGGAAAGATTTGTTTGTTTGTTTAGAATAGGCTCCGAAACTACTGGACCGATTTTAAAAATTCTTTTACCATTAGAAGCCGACATTATTTGATACGGTAGATGGCGTTTTATACTTTTCTACGCGGGCGAAGTCGCGTGCAAACAGCCAATAAGTGTCGTATGGAAGGAGATTTTTCAGTTGAAAAAATTGTATATTTCAGGGGCGTGGGTATGGCCATGGTCGCGTCGCCGTCTTCATCTTTGAACACACCAGTTGGCGCTGGTGTGGGGGTGGCCTCTCCGGGGGGTGAGGAGGCCGCCTATAGGGAGAAAGTGAAGCAACTGTCCAAATATATAGAGCCTCTGCGACGCATGGTCCATCGGATGGTCTCCGAGGGAGAAAGTGAGTGTTCATTTTTTATGTGAAAAAGTGGGGTCTGACGGTCCATAACTGTGTAAAAATATAATTAAACTGTGTAAAAATATAATTAAACTGTGTTAAAATATAATGAAACTGTGTAAAAATATAATTAAACTGTGTAAAGTGATAGTGTGTGTAAAACAGTTGCCGCACTCACGAAGCTATTGCTTTTAGTTAGGGCCGTATCTAGTCGAGCGCAGCGAGGCCTATCATTTATCTATCTGAAGAATACTATCATTTCTTCTCTAATTCTTGAATTGTTTTTGACTATATGCCGTGTCCTTTTTTTTCCAATATACTCATTCTATATGCGCGTATTGTGTACAGATGTGGAAAAATTGACAAAGATGAAGAATCTGCTGGACATTTTGTCAAACCCCAACAAGCGAATGGCGCTCGAGACGCTGATAAAGTGCGAGGTGGTGCTCGAGAAACTGGACTTCAAACGCAGCGAGGGAGTGGGGCTGGGATTGCCCACCGCTGGGAAGGTAAACGTCACTTCGATCACGTACGAGTCTCGTCTTACTTCAGTCTGCAGAATATTATGCTGCTAGGGCTGTGTTTAAGTTTTTCTTTTTTGCAGAGTTGTAATAGCAAATGTTCTTTATTATGGGCCAATAAAATCTTGCAGAATCAGCCGTTTGCATCAAAAAGGAAAACGTATAATAGTAATGGTGAATTTCAGTTGACAGTGGACTTGTATTAGGGTTTCTGCTGTAATGATGACAAAGGCTTACCGTTTGTAACTTTATTTATATAATATTTTATTTTTTTAGGAGCAAATATTCAACCCGCTACTGGAAGTGGTGAACAATTGCCTGCAGTCGCCGCTCGCCAACCACACGCTCAAGCGAACATTCGGATCTACCCTCGACGCGCTCAACGGACCCGATATCAAGTCAGTATGAACAACTACCCACCCAAAAAAAAAAAAAAATTTTTTTTGTCTTTTAAGGCTGTAATTGTCGTTGTTATTTCTTCTCTTAGGATGTTCCGTGTAATTAGTTTCTATCGTTGAGTGGGGCTCGACCAAGACTTGTTTATTTCTAATTCACACATGACATCAGCTAAAAGCTCAGAGATAGGTTGAGTTGAGGCCCAATAATTGATATTCGATTGGAGCCTTGTCTTCGTTATTCTCTCCATCTAGAAGTTCTCTAGATGGCACTGGATGTTATTAATGTTAAACTTACCACGTTCTCAGGAATCTTCCGCCGCCACTGAAAGTGCCGAAGATAGAGGAGCCAACACTAGAAATCCCAGATGTATTGCAAGGGGAGATTGCGAGACTCGACTCCAGATTCAAGGTGTGTAACGTAATCTATTTTATTGTTTACTAGTGAAATCTCCACAAGGGGGCTCTCCTTCTATCTAAATTATAACCCACCTTGTTAGTAGTTAAAGGCAATTAAAAGAGTATTCATTTGTTAAATATAATATAACCTTAAAAAGTCAGCTTGTCTGTCGACTTAAACATTTAATAAAAAAGGTGGACGTAAGCAATTTCATACAAAACTGCTGTCTTCTATGGACAAAAACCGAATAGATGTATAAAATTATATACTCCCTTGACGAGTCACAAATGCATCCTAGACAAGCTCCGAATAGATGCGTCATTCGAGTGTGACGTGCGCAGGTGTCGCTGGAGACGATGCAGCTGTGGGGCGAGGGCGACGGGGAGGTTTGCCTCGTGGCGACGCTGGATGACGCGCGGCTGCCCTGCGTACCGGCCGTGCACGTGCGCGTACCGCGCTCGTACCCCGCGGCGCCACCCGCGCGACTGCGCGCCAGACACGCGCGTCCGCCCCACCCCGACTCGTTCCTGGCGCGCCTCGACCGCGCCATGGACGCACGCTGCGCGCGTCTGCCCAACACATGCTCCGTGGGGCAGCTGCTCGACGCGTGGGAGATGAGCGTCCGTCAGGCGTGCGCGCCAACCTACACCGCCTACACGCCCGTGCCCCAGCTCGGATTGTAACTATGTATACTCTTTCTCCACTCCACCCTGCACTTTATTAATCTCTCACTCAGGCTGGACTCGGGCGGACCTCAGATGAAGATCTGTGTCAGGGGCATGAACGGACGCGAATCGTGAATGCATACACGACGACTTTGTCGCCGAAAAGTAGCTCACCCGATGTCCCTCTGACTTTAGCTTTAGGGAGTGACTCGTCATTTAGCGTCAGCTCACACCGACAAGCGGTGCGGCGTAACCGTTTTTCTCGCAGAAGGGTTACGCAGTTCACTGACACATTCGCGCGAATCATCACGTGCTCACTGAACTGTAAACCTTTTTGTGTAGTGGATTGGTTCTATAATATATTTACCTTGTTTGCGTCCTTGAATAGTGCGCGCGGCTTCGCGTCTCGATGTGAGCTAACACTTATTTAGGGGACTTGTCAAATGTGGGGAACTTCGTCCGGGGACATTCCTTTCCAATGTTAATTGAACTTTATTTTTGTAAGAAATTTTTATTATACATTTATTGGTACCACTGTTACTGTTAATGACAAAATGCATGCATGTTCGTAACTACTTTAAGATTGTCCAAGATCGTAATAAATATACTACGACTAGTGTAATAGTCGACTCCTTTATTTACCTATGAAGTGTAATTGGCCAAGTGTATAAGCCTCTTAATTCTTTGATTGAATAATTCGTTATTAAGAGTGTGTGTTTGAAAAATTAAATGTTTATACTCACTGAAAAAAACAAGGGAAAATACTAGGCTTTTGCGACCACAAATCAAATTGCTAAGGTCGCTGTACATTATATTCCTTTTGTGCATGTGATTTTGGATTTTGAAAATTCACCTACACTTGGGATTGAGCAAATTGTAAATAACTTTATTAATTTTCATTAAAAAAAGAAAAATATCACTCAACTATCCAATCATGTTGTGTCGATTTTGTTTTTAATTTGTTCCTAATTTTTGGTTAGTTTCTATTTAAATTTTAATAAATGAATAGGATAGGATTAGATTAGGTAATTTTTTATATTAATTATTATTATACAATGAGATACAGAGAGACTATTATATTATATACATTATATAACATGAAAAAACTGGACGCGTTGTGGTCTTCCTAGTTTTTTAATATGCCCTTTAATATGTGAATATTAGGCTCATATTATAAAAGTCACAGGTTGAATGCAATTATGTGTATTGTATTCATAATTTGTGTAAATGAATTGTTTTTTTTTGTTTATGACCCCACAGCGCCCGGCTAGTTATAGCCTTTCTGTGATCCATTTAAATTAAATGAAGTTTTAAATGTTGTACCGTGTAAGTGCTAGTTTTAAAATGTGTTGTGAGAAAATGTATGTTTTTGGGTAAATAAATTTTTAATGTAATTCTTGTTGTTTTGATTAAATAAAAGAAAATATCTTAAAATAAAAGAGTATCTCTTAGAATAAAAGAGAACCTCTTGGAATAAAAGAGAACCTCTTAGAGTGAAAGAGAACCTCTTACAATAAAAGAGAACCCCTTACAATAAAAGAGAACCTCTTACAATAAAAGAGAACCCCTTACAATAAAAGAGAACCTCTTACAATAAAAGAGAACCTCTTAGAGTGAAAGAGAAACTCTTACAATAAAAGAGAATCTCTTGGAATAAAAGAGAACCTCTTGGAATAAAAGAGAACCTCTTACAATAACAGAGAATCTCTTACAATAAAAGAGTACCTCTTGGAATAAAAGAGAACCTCTTACAATAAAAGAGAACCTCTTACAATAAAAGAGAATCTCTTGGAATAAAAGAGAACCTCTTAGAGTGAAAGAGAAACTCTTACAATAAAAGAGAATCTCTTGGAATAAAAGAGAACCTCTTGGAATAAAAGAGAACCTCTTACAATAACAGAGAATCTCTTACAATAAAAGAGTACCTCTTGGAATAAAAGAGAACCTCTTACAATAAAAGAGAACCTCTTACAATAAAAGAGAATCTCTTGGAATAAAAGAGAACCTCTTAGAGTGAAAGAGAAACTCTTACAATAAAAGAGAATCTCTTGGAATAAAAGAGAACCTCTTGGAATAAAAGAGAACCTCTTACAATAACAGAGAATCTCTTACAATAAAAGAGTACCTCTTGGAATAAAAGAGAACCTCTTACAATAAAAGAGAACCTCTTACAATAAAAGAGAATCTCTTGGAATAAAAGAGAACCTCTTAGAGTGAAAGAGAAACTCTTACAATAAAAGAGAATCTCTTGGAATAAAAGAGAACCTCTTAGAGTGAAAGAGAAACTCTTACAATAAAAGAGAATCTCTTGGAATAAAAGAGAACCTCTTGGAATAAAAGAGAACCTCTTACAATAACAGAGAATCTCTTACAATAAAAGAGTACCTCTTGGAATAAAAGAGAACCTCTTACAATAAAAGAGAACCTCTTACAATAAAAGAGAACCTCTTACAATAAAAGAGTACCTCTTGGAATAAAAGAGAACCTCTTACAATAAAAGAGAACCTCTTACAATAAAAGAAAACCTCTTCGAATAAAAGAGCATCTCTTAGAATAAAAGAGAACTTCTTCAAATAAAAGAGAACCTCTTATATGGAAGAAATAAAGCATTTGTTTTTCATTTAGCTTTTCAGAAAATATAGTAAAATATTTTCCACACGAGGCTACGCCTATATTAGTATATTATTATCTCTGTGATATTGTGAATAAAATCCTTTAGTCACAATTTTTTTTTTAATTTAAAAACTAAGGAAAATCAAATAGTTTTTAAAGAAGCTTGTGTATATATTTGTGTGTGTCAAATATAATTAAAAGGTTGAAATTAAAGGCACATTTTTCATATATATATTTATTATTTGTATATAACGCCTTTAAACTGAGCGCCTTCAAAACATAGAGAGCGGTGGTCTGAATTATTTTCTAGAAGTATACACTCCTTGGATCTACATATTGATTACTATATTTTTTTTTTGTGATCAAGTAGTAGTTACTTTTTTAGTATCTACCTACACTACATTATTGCCGAATCGCTTCAAAATTAGCAAAACTCCATAGACAATCAAATTACTGTCATTACTAGCTGTGAGGCGTTAGCTTCGTCCTTCTTTTCACCTATGTAAATAATATAGAATGAAAATTTCTAAAGAGATCTATTTATTCTATGTCTATAAAGAGAACTGGTAAAGTTGGGATTGTGTGTTGGTGCATAGACCGCGTCGCTGTGTGCTGCCACAACAGGACCAGTGGCTGGCCCCGGGGTGACCAGCGTGACCGTGCCCACATCCTGAAAACAGTTAACAAGTATATTAACCCTTTAACCGCTTGGTTGACGCTGAAAACAGTTAATAAGTATATTAACCCTTTAACCTCTTGGTTGACTGAAAACAGTTAACAAGTATATTAACCCTTTAACCACTTGGTTGACTGAAAACAGTTAACAAGTATATTAACCCTTTAACAGCTTGGTTGACTAAAAACAGTTAACAAGTATATTAACCCTTTAACCACTTGGTTGACTGAAAACAGTTAACAAGTATATTAACCCTTTAACCACTTGGTTGACTGAAAACAGTTAACAAGTACATTAACCCTTTAACCACTTGGTTGACTGAAAACAGTTAACAAGTATATTAACCCTTTAACCACTTGGTTGACTGAAAACAGTTAACAAGTACATTAACCCTTTAACCACTTGGTTGACTGAAAACAGTTAACAAGTATATTAACCCTTTAACCGCTTGGTTTTGTAGGAGTTATGCCCCTAGCACTTGACTCGTATTTTTTTAAGAGAAAGCAATGCAATGATTTAAAAATAAACATATACAAGCAGAGGAACTTATCGTAAAACACGAAAATAATTGTCGGATAAATCCGACTATTACTTACTTCCCCTGTTGTGGCGGGTAAAATAAAAAAAGACTACACTGCAAAGAGACCCATTTTAATTACCCCAGATAAATATAAATGGGTGCGGTGGAAGGCCTCCGTGATTTTGATTGGTGGAGGATACATGGACAACGTCATTGGAAACGGACAGATGTAAAGATACCTTTATAACCGCCGGGCATAGTGGCTCCGCATTCACACGTCACGTCACGTTTGCCGCCCGACGAGCAGAAAGTGCAACAATGGAAATGTCCCGCGTGCGCTTTCGCTACCCGCGCCGCGCAAGGGAACGGACTACCCTACAACATGATTAACAGATCAATACTAATAATAAATCTGTAGGGGTCGGTCATGGAGTAGTATATTTTGTTTTCAGAAATATCGTGTATATAGGCTCTATACATGATACTGAAACTAAATTGACCATTTATAGATTTTTTTCTGTATGTATGTTCCTCCATTACTCTTAAACGAATTAAATGATTTTCATGAAAATTGGTAGATAAACATTAAGAAGTACGGAACACGTGATAGACTACTTTTTATCTTTTTAAACGCGGATCAATGTAGTAGAAAAAAATGGTAAAAACCTACCTTGATAGGTTTATTATTCAAGGTGATTGCCAATAAATAGGCCCCTGGACTCCGAGGCGTAAACTGTATGGAGTAAGTGCCGTCTGCGCGGTCCGTCACTCGCGCCGTCGCTGGACGTGCGCTTGAGTCGCTCCGTCTGTAGTACCCTGACACCTGTCAACAGATGGCGCTACTGGTTTTCTTTCGTTTAATTATTACCAGCCTATCCGACAGACACAGTCCCGTCAAACCGTGAACTTGTCCGCTACCAGCGGGTTCAGGAAACATTTTTAATCCGATCGCAATGCGACCTACTGGGTCAATAGTCAATACAAAGCGAATTCGTATCTTGACTTCCTCGGTAATAGCAAGCCCCACCCCACCCCATACCTAAGAGCACACTAAAAAATTTTTCTTGATACCAGTGCCTTATGAAAGATTTGATTGTTTGTTTGTTTGTTTTGTATTGAGTAGGCTCCGGAACTACTGGACCGATTTGAAAAATTATTTTACCATTAGAAGCCGACATTATCTGTGATGAACATAGGCTACTTTTTAGGCGGGAAAATGCTTCATTCCTACGGGAAATCTAAAATAAAAGTAAATACTAGCGGCTTGACACTTGACTTGACTGCGCCATCTATCCAGAATCAGGTGAAGCGACTAACATGACAACTGCTTGGTGATATTTTTAGCGATCCGCTCCACGGTAGATGGCGTTTTATATTTTTCAACGCGGACGAAGTCGCGAGCACCAGCTAGTCTACAATAAATAAATGAGACTAGTGTTACCTGCTCCCCACCACACCATATCCTCTCGCCGCTGCTGTCGCGAAGCTCCAGTGTTGTTTCGTGTTGGCAATCCACGCGCAGGTCTTGTAAACCTTTGAAACACATATTCCCTTTCATAACATTCCCAATGAGATCTTGTACAATCCTTCAAGTGAGAGCGGTAGCCCTATTCCATATGGTGGGACCTAATCTAGGCGTTTTATTTGGCCCTCTTCAACCCGCAATAGTTTTTGAAGTTAGGGTAGTAGCCTTGTCTTCCAAGTGACACCTACTTAAATTCGATCTTGCTCGAGATGTCCACGCCCAGGACCAAGTAAGAAAAAAATGTTAAGTTGGTTTGAGTCTGATTTAAAAACTTCCACTTTTTTTTCCTTTTTTTATCCTTCCTCCTTTGGAATCCTCGAAAGTTTGTTGAAAAGGAGGAGATTCTCAATTCGACTGTATTTTTTAAAATGTTTTTTACCTCAGAACTTTCAACTGGGTTTCTTTGACACGATTTTGATTATTCTTTTTTTATATGAAAGCTGTGGTGCTTCTCGTATGGTCTCATTTCAATTTATTTCCATTTCTGACAATGGCATCTATTTATCCATGAGAAATTAATTAACATTAAGAAAAGTTATTAATGTTCAAGGTGAACAAGAGTTAAATGCGTAATAGCAAATACCTTCGGTGTTGAGAATGCACTTGTCAGGATCCGGCGCGTGCGTGAGCAGTCTGCCGAAGAGTGTTGACTCGTGGGCAGCAGGCGCGTTGCGAGCGAAGCGGAGTTCGCAACGCGGAGCCTCCGCTAACGGCTGTAGTTCCGATACTCGCTCCAGCCTCCGAAGTACTGCACCGCTCAAAGACAATAGCTCGTCCTCTGTCGCTTCCACCATTAACTAAATAAAACACATCCTATATGAGAGAGAGAGAGAGAGAGAGAGAGAAAGAGAGAGTAACATGTCGAACAAAGATATTTGAATGGTCTCGCTCGCTGCGCTCAACTAGAAACAGCGGCCGTACTTGAATGCGGCAACAAATACTACGCCGAATTCGGCGTACCCAAGCTAGTCACACTGCAATCTAGACAGACGTGATGTGTATGTATGCAATGTACGTGCCGAATGATTTATTAAATTTTGGGCATGTTAAAATGTCAACATATAGTGAAACTGTGTATCAATTTGCGTAGTGAAGCTGTGTAAGAAGATAATAAAACTGTGTAAAAAGTGTTAAATAGTGACGATGTTTTACACACACTACAATAAAAAGTTGCCGCATTCACGAAGCTATCGCTTTTTGGTAGGGCCGTATCTAGTCGAGCGCAGCTAGACCAATCATTTATCTATGGTGTCGAATTATATTTTCAAAAACTCAAAAATTACTAGACCGATTTAAAAAAAAACACCTATAGAAAACTACATTATCAGCGAGTAACATAGGGTATATTTTATAAAGTTACGGAGGCGAAGTCACGTGCAACAGCTAGTCCTCAATAATTTATGTCTTATTATCAGTTCTTGGCCTTGGTCATGCAGTTCGTTGTAGAATTTATTCGTTAATAGACTTGAATGAAAGGGTCTTAGAACATTGTGACACGACAAAACAGAGCTCTTCTCACACATATTATGGTACCTACATAAAATATTGTGTAACGGTACCTACGGTAACGAGATTTTTTTATTGCAGATTTAATACTACCCACTAGCCAATAAGTATAGGAAAGAATTGAACCGACCTCTTCTGCAAAATTAATGGCGTCGATCGCCTGTTGAGCTCTCATTTCAAGCTCTCGATTTTTGTGCTCCAACTTCTCTCGATACTTTTCTCGGGCTCTGGCCGCCGCCACACATAGCGCTCGTCCGTGGGCTTCCACTGCTCGCTTGTATTCTTCCGCCCAATTCTGCACTTCCGTTTCCACTTTAGCAGCTTTACTCTGAAATAAGACGTGCATTTTTTAACTTTAACACGCATCAGACACATTAGTTAGTTAGAACGTTCAAAGCGTTGTACTGTCTTCAGTGTCTTCGCTTGCTTGCTGCTTGCTTGTCTGAAGAAATGTACCTATAAGTAAGTAATTAAATATTTATGTAGACTTTTCTCTTTGACATTTTGGCGCTCATTGCTCTACTCACGTTTTTCTTGTATTGCCACAATTTCAAAGTGTCCTAAGTATTTAAACTTTACCACTGTTGTAAGAAGAATTCCATTTATAGTTATAAAATACTTTCGGAAAGCTGATGATATATAAGAATAAATAAGTAGGTAAGTACCTACATCAATCTCAACGGCCTGGTAATTCAAATTCCTGGTAGCTCTGTGGACATTCTCGGGCACGTGTTTGGCTCGATCGCAGGCGTCGCGCAACAGACGCACGCGTTCGGCCGCTGCTCGCGACGCGTTCGCGAGCGCATGACCCGAGTGGGAAATCAGGCAGCAATCCCGGCAAATAACCTGGAATTTCATTTCGTCTCATGCCTGGATTGAAATCAAAAGGCTCAGGGCATATTAGCGCAAAGTCGAGGCGCATCGAAGCTTCAATGCACATATTTCTATCGTGATGAAAGATGCGCGCGAAAGCACGTTTTGTTAATTTGTAGACATGTCACATGACATGACATAACATCTATTAAGACCGGAACGGTAGTAATTCTACATCTATGATTAAGACCAATTATATTATATTAAACTAGCTGTTGCCTGCTACTTCGTCCACGTTCAAAATATTATAAAATATTATTCTCGAAAAATGGACTAAGTACAGTCAGCCGCATAAGTCGATTAACACATTCATAACTGCAAAACAACTAAACACTTAACGCGCCATAAGTCGTTGTAACGACTGTTGAGTGTTCAGTTGTTTTGCACTTTTAAATGTGTTAATTGACTTATGCGGCCGACTGTACCTATGACACAAAAATAATTTTTCAATTCCAACTTTCCTGAGATTACGCGTTCAACCAAATCGTACTAATCCTTACTACTAATATTATAAATGTGAATGTGAATTTGTTTATTTGTTACGCTTTCACGCAAAAACTACTGAACCGATCACCATGGATTTCTGCGACACCAGAAAGGACATAGGGTACCTTTCATCGAGGAAAAAAGTACTGTTTCCGAGGGATTATCTAAAATATAAAACTGTAATTAACTGGCCAAGGCGTCAAGTCAAGCGTTACAATTGCTTTTATATTTTTAATTTATCATCGTGTACGAAGTCGCGGGCACCAGCTTGTAAGTAGATTATATTCTATATAAAGTCATTGAACAATTTGTCACTAGTACACACCTGTTGACAAGTTGCGCAATAAACGCTGAGTTCAATTCGCGGATGTTGCGAACAGAACTTGGTCGGTGTCGGGTCTAAGGGCAGCAAGGAATGTCTAGCAGTTGTCTTCTGTCTGCCGTGGGCGTCACCACACGATGTGCACACACTCACAAAACATTGGGTGCAACGCCTCTTTGCCTAAACAATTATAGAATCAATCACATTTCATTAGACGGTGGAACTAATTAGACAAAATTTTTAGGTCTCGGTTTTACAATTCATTGGGACTTTTTCAGACTTTTGACAGTGTGTTCGAGGAGTTTTATATATTTTACCTATGTGCTACTTAATTGAATCGCTAAATGTGTTGCTACACGCAAGACTCGAGAACTGTTGGACAAATTTGACTAAGAATATGAATATTTCGGGTTCATAGATGACGATTTGTATAGGTACATTTAGAACATTGTTTCCCATTCAATAATTCAATAATTGCTAGTTGAATTCCCTCTTAGTTAAATGAAACCAACTTGTAAACTATCATACTAATATTTAGAGAGAAGATTTGTATGTATGTTTATAATGAATAAACTCAAAAACTACTGTACCGATTTTTAAAAATCTTTCACCTATAGAAAGCTACATTATAAGCGAGTAACATACTATATTTTATAAAGTTATGAAGTCGCATGCAACCGCTAGTAGTAACTTTTATAAGCGCTTGATCTTGTAGAGCTGCCAGGAACGCCTGATTACAATAATATGCAACCTACAACACTTGATAAACGGAAACTGTTCTAAGTGTTAAATTGAATTCCGGTCCAATCGTCAGTACTTGGTGCCACAAATAACCACATTTTTAAAGTTCGTACATAAATTAACAATAGAAGCTTGTGTTAGGTGATGGATTTCGTAAAGAGCAGCTAAATGATGCATCACAACACGAAACAAATGGGGGAATGTTAGATCATTACACAAATGAACTGACACGGTTGGTTTCTTATGCCACATGTTCAACCTTGTACCAAAAATATATTTTCCTAATGTGCATATTCAGTGTTAGTTAGTATTATTGTACAGTTTAATAACCGCACATAGCATTCTCAGCATAGCATAGTTTGTTAACATCATTTACAAATCAAAAAGTTATGGAGGAACATACATTCATACATACATACTTACAGATTTATTATTAGTTTTGATTAGGTTTCTCTAAGAAATCTGTATTTAATTTTGCTGAAATCGTCTATTTTGTATCTCTGTAAACTTACACAGACTGTAGGTAGTGTCTGTAGTCCCTAAAGTATTGATCGTAGAGTAAAAATGAATATATATCCAAATTTGTAGACAATTTCATATAGAAACTTTTGTCAGAAGTAATCATAATGCTATTCCTACAGATATTCGCGATATGAGCAAAATCCGGAAAAAAGTTATCTTCAACCCCCACTTACACCCTCACCACAACCCCCACCCTTGAGGACTTATAGTATTATGTTGATCTAGATACCGTAAAGTATAATTCTTTCAATTTTCAAAACTACACGATTTATTTCCTGTGATTTTTCTAATTTGCCTGGGCTAAACTTTAAAAACTTCATCAGTTTTATTAGATGCTTTTTTGTAGACTTTGTGACTATATAATTTAGTGATTTGGCGTAAATACATATTTTTGAATCTTTGAATTATAAATAAAATTGTGTTAGTTATGCTTGTATACCTAATATCTGAAACATTCAAATCGACTAAAGAAGTAGGTGAGCAATTTGTATCGGAACAACGAATTGATTTGGCGTCCACCCAAAAATCATGTCATTGTTTTTATAACCGTTATTTTGTGTTTATTTATTCAACAACTCCAATTAATTCGTCGAATCTAGAAACAAAACAGAACCGACCCATTTAATTTACAATTTTAGTCAAAAAATTTTATTCCATTGATTCTTTTTATTAGAGATGGGTTTGCTATTAAGCCTATTATGGGGCCCAGAAGATGCCATTTCACTCGAACTTTAAAAATATTTGGGTTATATGAGTTCGGAAATACAGAAAGTTCCACCTTACCAGTGCGCTAAAGGGATTGTCCAAAAAAGGCAATTTAATTAATAGCTAAGTATAATAACAGATTAGGATCTGGGGTGCGGGAACGGTAGAACGTCTCACTTTCAGTTTTTTCAATTCGTGTTATCCAAAAACATACCTTATTATCACTATCACATAGATCGCAGAGTACGTTGGCCCGGTCGTACTCTTGGACAGTGGCGATCATTCTTCTGAGTAACACGTAGTTGAGGGGAAGCGCCGATATACCGCCCAGCGGCAATTGCGTTTCGTATCCACACTCCGGACAGATGAGAAGTTGTACATTTCTACCGGATATCTGCAATCGAAATACATATTTTATCCACTTTATCTGTGTTAGCCAACTCGTACGTGTACTAGAATTCGACAACACATAAAAACATCTCGACGAAGATACTTCAACATTGCAATATTTTTGTAAGTTGTTAGGTTTAAAACCAAATTTTATGTAAAGACAGGGCTCTCTTTGTTAGCTAACGTTCGCCTTATAACACAAGCATAGGTACAGTCGGCCGCATAAGTCGATTAACACATTCAAAAGTGCAAAACAACTGAACACTCAATTTACTTACTTACTGAAGCTTTTTACGATCGTTAGTACATGAAGTTTATTTTGTTCTTTAGTCGTGACAACGACTTATGGCGCGTTGAGTGTTCAGTTGTTTTACACTTTTGAATGTGTTCGACTTATGCGGCCGAATGTACCTACTGCAAGTCAGTTTTCAAACATAGTGAGATAAAAGATTTACGAGGGAATAGGTAGGGAAATAGGCTCTATTTGGCTCTATTTAGAAAACTTTACTCATTCACTAACCGAAAATTAAGCTGTTTTTCACAATGGTTCTGTATTTTATTACCTATGTATATATTTTTTTATGACAAAAGAAAGCTGTAGACCCATTAGATGGTAGGCTGGCTATATATAATAATAATTATAATCACTTATAGACATTGTTGTAATATTTTAAAACACCCTTTTCAGTTATAAGTATGTAATATGTTTTATTTTTAGATCCATTGTAAAAAAAATTCCAGTAAATTATGAAAAGGGATCAATTTATAGCACCACATATACCTTTCTAGTGCAAATTCCATATTTGTGAGGCTTCTGATCCCAACTAGCTTCAGATCCAGAATGTCTGAGGTCACTTTCGTAACCAGACGCAGCTGAGCCACCACCTGACGCTGTTTCTCCAGGATCCAACTGGATGGACCCTGAGAACAAAATTATTGTCTAACTGTGACTAATATTTATGAATATAATTAACAATTCAACATAATTGATACTTTAGAACTAATATTCCTAAGGGAAAAATCAAAGTACTCAGGCGCTTCGATATCATTTCTATAATCAGAAAGGCATGGAGGCATGAAAGCGTAATAAAATATACCAAACAAACTTATTTTAGCATTTATAATATTAGTAAGGAAGTCAGGATTGGCTAATAAAAGCTAATCATTTATGCCAAATAATTGTATCCAGCAGGTAAAAAACCCACGAACATTCATCACTGTCTTCCAAAAAAACGCATAACTATTCTCCAAATATATTTTTTTCTGTATTTCTAAAAATAAATTGTTCATTCAGTAACACGTGTGTGTAACACGGGATGATGTATGTAAACGCATATTGGATAAAAGTTGGCAATGAGTCTGGTTATTTATGCAAACGGAAGAACTCTTGAGAGTGTACGAGTAGAGTATATTACTCACTCCTATTCGGATGTGGGACATGCTCTCCAAATACATTGACCTTGTGACTCATAATAAACTAATATTAGATGTTTAGAGATCGGACTAACGAAAAGTTTAATAGGTTTAATCGTGGCGTTTAATAGTCCCTAAGTACTAAAACGTATTCATGAACTCCCGTTTTCAAGACGAGAGACTGTCGGCGCTGAGACAATTTTTTTTTGTTTTGTATTTTTTTATATATATATAAGGCCGGAGTATGAAAGATTATGCTTCAATACATCCTTATCCTTACTAATATTATAAATGTGAATATGAGTTTGTTTGTTTGTAACGCTTTCACGCAAAAACTACTACACCAATCACCATAAAATTGTGCATACAAGTTGTCTGGGATACCAGAAAAGACATAGGGTACCTTTCGTCCAGAAAAAACTACTGTTCCCGAGGGGTTCATCTAAAATAAAATATATTATTAACGCCTAGCTAAAGTATTATAGCAACAATGCATCGAGCGTTATAATTGCTTTTATATTTTTAATTTAACATCGCGTACGACGTACGAAGTCGCGGGCACCAGGTAGTATTTTTATAATATAATTTTAAATCCATATTGTTTTAAATCCATTGATATTTATTTGTGAATTGAGAAAATTCCTAATCTATAATAATAATAATAATAGCCTATTCCTAATCTATCGGCAGCCCTATTCCGAATAGGGCAATGTGAAACGCCGTGAACGGACCTACCGCGGGAATCGAACCCACGACCGTCAGAAAATATAAACACGCTTCTCATAATCCCGTGATACAAAATTATCTTCCAAGAAATGTAATTCTAACATAATCAAACTTTGTTTGTTATAAGATGGATTTCAAATCTGCTTTACCTCAGTTTGTTATTGTTATGTATATTATAACACATCAAAGACTTATATTTATTCTACGTGTTTACATTGCTGGACGAACCATAGCGTAGCTATCATCTTATATGGGCATACACTCGTCAGAACTTTGGTTACCGATATTTTATTTTATTCAGATCATACATAAGTAAGTTAATTAGATGTATTTGTCGATACAATCATAATTTTGTATTTTTAATCCGGCTTCGCACGTACAACCTAATTCTAATTATACACATCTTTCAGTCAGTGAAAACTGTTGAGTGGAGCAAAGAAAATAAAAGCATCTTCCAACCTTTGAGTTTTGTTACTGCAGCTAGACTTTGCAAATCCAGAAAAGTTGACTCTGCCGGTAATCAATTCCGGGACCCCTGAGACAGCGTTAAGTCAAGCACCCTAATCACTCATCCAACGGGTTCGTCAAATATATTACGGCTCGTGAAACCCCATTGAGATTGTGCAAGTCTCGTTCATTGATGGTCTAAACACCGGAACATAGCTAATGCGTTTTCTATAAATATCACACCACCCTGTCTGTTATTTAAGTGAAGTGACGTTACGTTTACAAATCGAAAAATATAATTATACTCTCCTGGGAACGATTACGAAATCAACGAAAACTTATCAAACTTAAAAACGAAAGAACACCTAGGTAAGTTTTCAATTGAAAATTTAATTTTATAAAAAGACTGTGGTCCCGCCCTTGGCTTTGCAATTACGATTGTTTTTTCTGCAAATCATAATCTCTCGTCTAAGTATTGCTCTTTAATTTAGTGAAAATATCCGGGGTACTTAGAAATTAGAACTTCGTTGGCTAGGTACAGTCGGCCGCATAAGTCGATTAACACATTCATAAGTGTAAAACAATTAAACACTTAACGCGCCATAAGTCTTTGTCACGACTAGAGAACAAATTAAACTTTACGTACAATAGATCGTAAAAAGCTTCAGCAAGTAAGTAAGTTGAGTGTTCAGTTGTTTTGCACTTTTGAATGTGTTAATCGACTTATGCGGCCGACTGTACTTAATAGATTTTGTAATATTAATAGATTTTGTAAATATATAATATATATAACTTAGTTTTAAATATAAATAGGTATTGAATGTTTACATCTAATAGTATAATAGATAATAACAACTGGTTCGAATTGAAAAATTATTTTCATGTTGAATAGTCCATTTATAGAGAAAGGCTTTAGGCTATATTATAACATTTTGAACGCGGACGAAGTCGCAGGCAACAGCTAGTGATTTATATATAAAAAATAAATAATTAAATAAATATTGCGTCAGTGAGTTTTACTCTCTATAATATTATGTGAGTTGGAAATTAAATAGCTTAGGTATGTGGGTGATCGATTCAGATTTATCCAATTAGGTGTGGCGAGAAGCAGAGTCCACAAACTACGGCTTCCATTATGACACTATACATGTTAATAATAATAGTTGATGACTACATTTTGCTGCTTAAAAACTAAAGAGCCACATGTCAAAATTACACTTTTTACAGGAGAGCTAATCGAAAAAAAATTAAATTATTTTTTGTCTATTTTTTCTTATTAGATATATATTATATCAAATATACTTATACATATTATACATCGTTAGAAGCGTATTTTTAAGTAGCATTAAATGTTTTAATTATGGACTTTCATAATAAACTGAATACTAGAAAAGATATTTTTTTTTTTTTTTTTTTTTTATTTATTCAATGTAAAACCTCCGGCACATGCCGCAGCCTGTATTCGCTATACATTCTTTACAATTTTTCAATATATTCACATTTTCAATCAATTAATATTTAATCTTTATTTCTATCATTTACTCTTTTAGCTATAGTTAAACAATATTTTAAAAACTCTTTTCTATTTTTTCCAGTCATAATATCTTTAATTTTTTCTGTAGTCACATTGCTATCTATTTTATATTCTACGTCAAGTCTTTCTTTAGCAAATACAGGGCACTCAGACAATATGTGTGGAACAGTTTCAGACACATTCGGGTCGCAGATGCACGATGGATTCTCCTTGCACTTGAATCGATTCAAGTACTGTGAGAATCCACCGTGTCCTGTAAATATTTGTGTCAACAAGTTTTGAGGCTCCATTGACCTGATGATCTTGTATGCCCCTGTCACATTTGGGAAAAACAATTTAGTTACAGCAGCCGTGGTCCCCGTCAAATACCTCTGGTTCCATTCGTCAAGCGAACGCATCCGAATGCTTCGCCTGACGAATGAAACCGGGCATTGGTCATATTTCGGATTGCTTTCATCTATTGCCGCTGCCTCTTTCGCCAAGTGATCCGCTCTCTCATTCCCCTCTAGTCCTGCATGCGCTTTAATCCAAAATAACTTTACTGTTTTATTTTGCGCCGAAATATTCTTAAAATTCCGTCTTGCTGCAACGGCTAGAGGATGCAGACATTTATTTGCCCCGATGGTTTGCAGCGCAGCCATTGAATCGCTGTAAATGGCAAAGGAGGCTTCTTTGCGCTTGAGGATCACCCCAGTTGCCTCGCATATTGCCACGAGTTCTGCCTGGTATACGGTGCTGTAAGATGGCAATCCGATACGAACGGCCAGTGTTTCGGATTCGCCCTTCCAAATGGAGAGTGCTCCTCCGACCCGACCGCCGATCTTACTGCCATCCGTAAAAATTCGTATCTCAAAATCACTGTTTTCATTTTCTTGTTCCTGATTTACCAGACTTACGAACTCAAGGCGCATATGCTCAGCAGGGTGGGGCGCCTCGACTGCTGGGGCCATCCGCTCGATAACCCGGTCCCCCAGCCCAGGCTGGGGCGCTCCCCTCTTGGCCTCATATAATGAGGCGATTTCACGTAATCGTAAATCAAGGGGGAGCAGTCCAGCCAGTAACAAGGCTGAGTTGAGGGACACCGTTCGGTAGGCCTTACACAGTTTTAGCGCGAAACCCCTTTGCACAGCGTTCAGCTTTTTCGTGACCCCAAGTTTGCGGACGGCTGGCGCCCACGCGCTTGCTGCATAGGTCAAGATCGGTTCCACCGCGGCAACGTAAATGGAGCGGATCACTTCAGGATGAAGGCCCCAGCTGATCTTAGCGGCTTTCCCGAGCTGGTTGTAAACCTTTATTGCCCTCACACAAACGTTCGAGACATGGTCGTTGAACGTGAGTTTTTGGTCAATCGTGAGCCCAAGCAGCTTTATTGACTTTTTCATATCAATGACAGCCCCGCCCATGCTGAGGCGTGGTGTGTCGTATTTGAGTTTTCTGGTAATAACCATCGCGTTAGTCTTACCTGGAGCAAATCTCAACTTGTTTTTGACACCCCACGCCAAAACATGCGCAAGAGTGTCATTGGCCTGATTTTCTATTTCAATACCTGTGTTCCCGTCGAAGACAATGACCACGTCATCCGCGAAGGCCTGGCAGTAGATTCCTCTACTTGTCAGACTCTTCAGCAATGGATCGAGCGTCAGGTTCCAGAGCAAGGGGCCGGCTATTGACCCCTGGATGCAGCCCTTGCTCGCCTCCGTATTATGAACCTCACCGCAGTACCTGACATTGACCGTTCTGTCGGTGAGGTAGCTATCAATGACCCGTCTGATATTCACCGGACATTTCGCTTCCGCCAGTCGGACCCTGATCATTGATCATTGGAAAAGATATTTAAGCACATTACTTTTGAATATATAAAAAATGATTGGGAATCAGTCGTTTTGGGATTTAGTCGATTTGAGATTCAGTCGATTTAGGATTCAGTCGATTTAAACTTCAGTCTATTTGGGATTCAGGCGTATTGACATTTCAGGCAATTTGGGAATTGGCTGTATTTGACCAGACGCGATAAAAACATAGTAAATATGGAATAAAACAACCATAAGTCTTTTTTCAACATACATTATGGAGGATTGTGATTGTATTTTTGCATTAAAATCATTTTTGTTTTTGGATTTTTTATTTTATGGCACTTTAGTTTTTAAGCAGCGATTTGGTCGAATGTTTAACTTAAGAGTGTAAAATGAAGAACATGATGGGCCTTTATAGGCCTTTTTTTTGGCAAAACAACGTTTTTTGATAAAAAAAAACAGCTAGTTATATACACGTATAGATATCAAAATTCGTTGGTTGGTTTAGTTAGAAGAAGTCAGCGAAGAAACAGACAGAAGCGGACAGCTACCTTTATTTTTTATATTATATAAATAAACATTTATTAGCCAATCAATAAAAGCACCTACATGCATATTCAAATATGTAATATGACATTTTTTTATTATTTTTAAAGAGAAAACAACTCAATGATTTAAATATAAACATTACTGTCGAAATGGACACAAAATAATTGTCGGATAACTCCGACTCTGGAGTCTGACGGGTAAAAGGTTAAACATCTCTCGTAACAAGAATGTGTAAATACTTAAAGCGTGGTTAAAAGATAATTATTGTGTTAATTATCTTTTAACCATGTTGTTAAAACATTAACGACTTCTGTTGCAATCATCCATCGTTTAGTTGGCTTTTGTTTGAGATCGTATAAATCTAGAGCGGTTTGTGTATCTGTTTCGTCATCAATAAAATGTTTTATGTGCATCTTAATACTCGACAACCACACATTCTTTTGTTTAAGGCGACGTCTTATCTCCAATTCAAACATTAAGACGATAACATCATATAAATTCAGCAGTAGAACGTTCACCAATTTTATCTGTAAAAATAATTTATATAAAACTAGTCACCCCGCTCCAGGCTTCGTTCGGGGTGCAAGTTTTTATATAGTTACTCCTCATTTCCTCGTTTATCGCTCTTTCCATAAGTGTAAACCGAATTAAAATGCGTTGCGTTAAAGGAGGAAAGTTTTTATTAATATAAAAGTAATATAAAAAAGTGTAAACATGAAAAAATCTGTAGATAATAATAATTCTGATGGTAGATTTCACTGAGTCATAAAATGGGCACAATAAGCCTTAAATAAACCACAGTATAATAACAACTGTCTGTGCTGTTGTGTTTCAGTATATCAATAAAAATTATGCTAATCTTTAACTAACTACTATCTCTACTATAGTTATTTGACTACTAGACTATCTCGTAGTTAGTAGTCACATGAAAATAACGTAGAATGATTTGGAAATAACGTAAGCATCCCGCTAAGAAAGAATTTTCAGGTCGCTAGTATAATTCTTATTAACTAAGTAGTTATATATTGTGTTGCTTATGTTTATTATACTTTTATAATTTATAAAATAAACAACAATAGTAATAACAATTTATAAGGATTATTGTTTTATAATTAAATAAGAATGATTACGCTGTCGTCTGGGTAGTCTTGTAATGATATTAAATACGTAGATAAATATCCAAAATTTATATTTTTCGCACAGTATACGGTGAATGATAAGTAATTGTTACTGTACTAAAATAAAATAACACTTTTGTATAATAGGTACATCTGTCTTATACTTACTTCATTTTCAGTAAAAAAACCGCATCCATGCGAAGTCGGTGGCTATATTAATTACTTATTACGGAGGCTTTTTTACGATCGTTTGTACGTGAAGTTTATTTCTAGTCGTGACAACGACTTATGGCGCGTTAAGTGTTTAGTTGTTTTGCACTGTTGTGTTAATCGACTTATGCGGCCGACTGTACCTAACAACCTAATAATAAAAAACAAATTAAATTTTGATAAATATTTTGTCGCTTACCAGCATCGATCTCGCTCCATACTTCGGCTTCGCCTTCTTGATGTAAACTTTGCAGGCATCTAGTGCAAAAACTGTGCAAACACCCCAAAAGTCTTGGTTCCACGAGCTCCTTTTTGCACAGTCCACATATCCATTCCTTGACAACACTCTTTCTACTACTGCTTTCTTCGTACGCTGAAGTTCTTGGAGCTACGTTCAAGTTTTGGCTGACGGGTCTCGCAATTCTAGGACACCTCAGGGGACTGTTCCCGGCACTAATTGAGCCTTGATCCGGTGACTTCTTCTTGTCTTGCTTCTTACGAGTGAAACTCCCGAAAATGTACCTTATTCGGTCCACTTCCATTGCTTTAATTGATTTTATGATTATTTACCGAAATATATAAGTAAATACCATTTTTTAAAAGTAGCATTTAATTAATTTCAAATATCGCGATGTGCAATACAACAATGGTTAGTTACAATATCATCAAAGAACGCACATAATACGTAACATCTCATACAAGTAAAAATAAAACGCACTCCCCCGATGACGACCGAAGTTCAACTGAGCTTGTATATTTGAATTATGTGAAATGGTGATTATTTTTTGTAGGGATTTAGGTAAGCACGTGTTCTCTAATTAAAACTACAGTCATTGTTATACACTAACGCCTCAATGTGTTGCATATTCTAAGCTAGCGACTCGCTCCCGGCTTCGCACGGATGCAATTTTTTTTGCAAATTTATAAACAAGGCGGCAGCGCACTTGCTTTCCGTAGGCAAGTCAGCGTTAATAATATTTAAGAAAATATACACGGGTCATTCGGAGCCCAACGAGCCCATTGCACGAGTGGTAAAGGTGCTTGACTTAGCGCTCTGTATCAGGGATCTGGGCTCGATACCCGGCAAGGCCAACTTTGGAAATAAACTTGCATATCTAGAAATTAGTGGCGAAAAGTCTGGATTTAAAAAGTAGTCGCAGTCACCCTCACAGAAGACAGCCGTAAAATAACAGAATGCTAGAGTCCAGTATAATGGCTTATACTTTGTTGGTGTTACAGGCGACGGTAGCCAACTACCATCAAGTGGACCGTCAACCTTTGTGATTGTGAAGACCTTAACATTAAACAAAAAAAAAACAACCTTCCTCTACTCATTTATTGCTCTTTCCATTAGTGAAAAATGTATCAATTACCGAATGCCCCATTAATAGTATCAGAGAATACAACAGTTCTTATAAGGGATGCAAAAACCCATGCAACTTCATGCACAAAAGGGGGAAAATGAAAATACAATCTTTATTTTCCCCTTATTTCTTTATCAAGGTTATGAAGGAAACTTTCGTCGCTCCAGGTTTTTCTTTCTGTGGACTCTATTATTATTTATTTCAGCTCTCTTATTTGAGAATTGAGAACAGATAAGCATTGAATGCAACTGTGGGAATAGAAGGAGAATTATACATGTAAGGAATCTTCATTGCATATACATTACATTTGTTTAAAGATAATTTAAATGTGTCTCTTGGATGACCCACATTATTGTATTAAAACTAATGTCACTGGCTCAGTGCTATTTTTCGCGCGCATCTATGTGAGCGATGTACATCTAGGTAAGTACCAAAACTGAGTACTTCAGTACAGTACCTACGAGCAGTAGGTACGCATATGAAATACTAGCTGGTGCTCGCGACTTCGTCCGCGTTGGAAAGTATAAAACGCCATCTACCGTGGAGCGGATCGCTAAAAATATCACCAAGCATTTGTCTTGTTAGTCGCTTCACCTGATTCTGGATAGATGGCGCTGTCCCGGGTATTGATGGCGCTGTCAAGTGTATCCCGGGCCAAGCCGCTACTATTTACTTTTATTTTTGATTTTCCGTAGGAACGAAGCATTTTCCCGCGGTAAAAAGTAGCCTATGTTCATCACGGATAATGTCGGCTTCTAATGGTAAAAGAATTTTTCAAATCGGTCCAATAGTTTCGGAACCTATTCAATACAAACAAACAAACAATATAGATTAGTATAGATTAATTAGGTATTATTTATTTATATTATGACATATAAATACAACACTGTTCACTATAGATAGACCTATATACAGGGCGTCCCAAGACTATGCGACATAAAGGGAATTTTTCAGGTAAAAGAAATAAAGGTAAAAGAATTTTTCAAATCGGTCCAGTAGTTTCGGAACCTATTCAATACAAACAAACAAACAATATAGATTAGTATAGATTAATTAGGTATTATTTATTTATATTATGACATATAAATACAACACTGTTCACTATAGATAGACCTATATACAGGGCGTCCCAAGACTATGCGACATAAAGGGAATTTTTCAGGTAAAAGAAATAAAGGTAAAAGAATTTTTCAAATCGGTCCAGTAGTTTCGGAACCTATTCAATACAAACAAACAAACAATATAGATTAGTATAGATTAATTAGGTATTATTTATTTATATTATGACATATAAATACAACACTGTTCACTATAGATAGACCTATATACAGGGCGTCCCAAGACTATGCGACATAAAGGGAATTTTTCAGGTAAAAGAAATAAAGGTAAAAGAATTTTTCAAATCGGTCCAGTAGTTTCGGAACCTATTCAATACAAACAAACAAACAATATAGATTAGTATAGATTAATTAGGTATTATTTATTTATATTATGACATATAAATACAACACTGTTCACTATAGATAGACCTATATACAGGGCGTCCCAAGACTATGCGACATAAAGGGAATTTTTCAGGTAAAAGAAATAAAGGTAAAAGAATTTTTCAAATCGGTCCAGTAGTTTCGGAACCTATTCAATACAAACAAACAAACAATATAGATTAGTATAGATTAATTAGGTATTATTTATTTATATTATGACATATAAATACAACACTGTTCACTATAGATAGACCTATATACAGGGCGTCCCAAGACTATGCGACATAAAGGGAATTTTTCAGGTAAAAGAAATAAAGGTAAAAGAATTTTTCAAATCGGTCCAGTAGTTTCGGAACCTATTCAATACAAACAAACAAACAATATAGATTAGTATAGATTAATTAGGTATTATTTATTTATATTATGACATATAAATACAACACTGTTCACTATAGATAGACCTATATACAGGGCGTCCCAAGACTATGCGACATAAAGGGAATTTTTCAGGTAAAAGAAATAAAGGTAAAAGAATTTTTCAAATCGGTCCAGTAGTTTCGGAACCTATTCAATACAAACAAACAAACAATATAGATTAGTATAGATTAATTAGGTATTATTTATTTATATTATGACATATAAATACAACACTGTTCACTATAGATAGACCTATATACAGGGCGTCCCAAGACTATGCGACATAAAGGGAATATTTTGCTGAAAGAAGACTTATATGTTAAGGTATAGGTATTTAAAAAGTAAGTACATAATACTGAATTCAAAGAAACACAAATTATATCCTCGTGAAAGTATAGTGTGACCGATTGATGAGAAAATTTCTAATTTAAGATCTCCTATGGTATGTATTGGTTTGCAACTTATGTATCTAAGGCATGTCCCTTAGGCGACATTTCCTTAGTTTTCCATGCCCCTAAGGGAAAAGCCTTAAATAAAGATTAAAAAAACTTATGTATCTCATAAAATCTTTTCAAGTCCTCAATATTTTTTGCCTTATTGATTAAGTACATTTTTAATAGCACCTGGCTAGATATAATAATTATGTGGGTTTTAATGTTCGCATTCTAGTAGCATAATATCTATTGTATTTATTTTAGGTTACTAGAAAATAAATGAATACATACGGATCGGATTAAATTTCAAAATTAGATCCAAACCGTACAAATTTTAATTACACGCGCTATCCAACAATAATATTATGTAGGTATAGGGTATTGATTTAGAAGCGTGAAGGTTGTTACATTGTGTATATCTGATTACATGAATTTCCGCTGTTAGGTAAATTTTCTGTTTTGTCATTCTTATTTAGATAGATTTTAAATGTAGGTACCTATTATTTGAGAAACAGTCAGTATATTATAGGACCAAGCTGTTGTACTGCAAGGTTATAACGTCAGGCCATTAATAACTACATCATAGCCACAGGTTTCTAGGTGTAGAGCTATAGGCTCTATTATTTCAGTACTTAATAATAAGAGTTACGAGTAAAATTTAAACTGACAGTATTATTCAAGTTAGGTACCTAATTAATATCATAGTGTTGCTAACGACTAACTGCAATAACTTTAAATATTGCTATCAAAAGGGAAAGGGCAATCTTTAAAAGATATGTAGGTATGTAGGGCTAGGGCAAACTAGGGTCACTCTGGATTGCTCCGGTATATGAGACTCTTCTCGCACTAAAAAACCTCTCGGCAACTCCTTCTGTCTCTTCGTAAACGTCTAGAGATGGTCCTGTCTAGATCGTAAAGAACGATATTAACGTAACGATCGTAATAGCCAGGGCTTCCTACGGGACTTGATGAGGGTATTATCGGGGATCACGTCGTAGTCTTTAATGCACTCGACGAGGAGATTCCAGGGAGATTCACGTCAAGATGTAGATCTACATTACCCACTAGCTGTTACCCGCGTCTTAGCTCCCTTGTATTTGGACAGTATTAAAGATAAACATAACACCATGATAGATCAAATGGTGTAGAAGTTTATAGATCTCATATATAAAGTAAAGAGGTATGTACTAATAAATTGCGAACCATCATTCCGCAACAGCGACATTATGTCATGCGCTAATCTTATTCATTTATTTCTTTTCTATCACGAAATAAGTCATAAATGCAAAAACCAAACGTCGTTGCCATTTTTTAAATGATAATATATCTATTTGACATTTGTCAATTTGGCATTTTAATTGTCAGTGTCAAAAGAATGGTGGCGGGGTGGCTTGTTATTTTTTCGTATGAGTGTTCCGAGTGCTCTAAATACACGATACGAAACGTATGTTTATTTCTGTTATGAACTCATAATAATTATACCAGAATGCCAGTGCTCTATTAACGTATATTAGGCGTAGACCACTGCGTTAAGTAGTTTCACAGCGAAATGTTGAACATATTTAAAATATGGTTTTTATTATGTCTTTGTGTTATCGGTTTAATAGTAACATATTTTCAATCAGAAATAGCTCGATTAGAGGATAACTATCGTAAACTGGGTGAGTTTTCTTGTAATTCTTTTTTAAATTTAATCAAGTACTGCTTTGTGTTATTAAAAAAAAAAATATACACTTTTTTACAGAATACAAACTCGCTCAAACGCACGTAGAGTCTCGACAATTTTTCCCGAAAGTTTCAGAAAAAGATGAAGACGACTTAGTTGTAATATATAATAGAGTACCTAAAACAGGCTCCACTAGTTTTGTGAACGTAGCGTATGATTTGTGTAAGAAAAATCACTTTAAAGTTCTGCATATCAATATAACTGCAAATATGCATGTTATGACCATAACTAACCAATATAAGTTCGCACAGAACGTTACGAGATGGAATGAAGTGAAACCTGCTTTATACCATGGACATATGGCATTTTTAAACTTTGACAAGTGAGTATCATTAAGAAAATACTTTTTATTTTTAATTAAACATAATAAATATTGTCTAAGAACAGCACAGTTATTAAAGTGCTACTTTTAATTAAGGAACCAGAAGGTGCTTATGAATCTATTCACAATTAAATGATCTACCCGCTGTCCAGGTCACCTGACAAGTTCATCTGGTTGTAACTAACTATGGGCAATTCTTTAGACTCTTGGTAAACCTCAACATTACTATAAATATTATTATCCATAGATCACCCAAGTTTTTGATTCTTTGAAAGTGTTACAACAAATTCTTAACAAGTCTTGGAGGATTTGTACTTTATAACTAATTATAAGTTACTCTATGCCACACACAAACCATGGTCTGATGAAAAGGGGTGTTTAATAACCAATGTTTCAGTCATCATAACACTACATGCCAGATCCAGGACCAAATCCTAGTATGAAAAGTTCATTTCCAAAATTGTCCCTGCCGGGAATCAAACCGGCAACCCTTTAGGCAGGGAGTTAAAGCAATCACGTTAACCATTAAATTAATAAATTTGTGTTCACAATTTATTTATAGTTCAATTGTTGATAACACTAATTAAAGTCGTGATTAATGAACATGTTGACCATTTGGATTACAAATTCATTAAAATGTAACATTATCATACAAAGTCATATTTGTGCAACTATAAATTTCCACTTTTCGTAAACATATAATATAAAAATCAGTATAAATACACTATATATCAAGCAGATACAAAAACTGCTTTGTTGGCAGAGCAGTAGTTGCTATCCGAAATATTATAAATATTAATATCTTGGATAGCAATGATAATGAGATATTATAAATGTTATGTTCTATAATATTACTAGTGACCCGCTCCCGGCTTCACCTGGGCTAGGATAGTCAAAACAAAAACTATCCTATCTTTTAAGTTGAACCAAATTACACATAGTTACAAAGTTTTATTAAAATCTGTCTAGTAGTTTAGGACTAAATTGGTGTCAAACATGTTACAAGATTTTTTTTTTAATATATACTTCTAGATATAATTATCTAGACCTTATCTATCTTTAACCCTAACAAAAAAAAAAAAAAAAACTTATGAGCCAATTTCCTCAACTTTGAATTAATAAGAAAATAAATAATTTGAAAATGATTTTTAATTTTGAAAAAAAAAAAAAAAACTGATAAATATGTTGTTTTCTATTTACAGATTTGGAACAGCAACGAAACCGTTATATATTAATCTAATAAGGAAACCTTTAGACAGGCTAGTTTCATATTACTATTTCCTAAGAAATGGAGACAATTTTAGACCATACTTAGTCCGTAAGAAACACGGTGACAAAATGGTAAGCACTTATTTATTCTAGGTACTTAATTTTATAAATATAAACTAGCTTTTGATGACGGAACAATTCTTGATGTATAAACTATGTTACTGTAAAGTATCATCAAAATCTGTTTAGTAGTTTCTGTGTGAAGAAATAATAAATATCGATTCTCGTAAATTTTCGCTTTTTCAATATATCAATCAATATTATCAATACTAATAATAAATCTGTATAAGTTACTTCTTTTTCAGAGATATCGTGTTTATAGGCTCTATACATACATAATACTGAAACTAAATTGACAATTTTTAGATTTTTCACTTATAATGAGTTATCACGAATTAAAAATAAACTACACAGGTTTTCCTGTTAAAAATTTAATTAAACTCATATTGTTATACTGATAGTGAATTTATTTATTTAATAAAGTACACATACAGATAATTAACTAAATTGCAGTCCTAAATAGTGTATGTACATAGCATGTCATTATGTACATAGAGTGTCATTAAAAGTTCGACACATCCTAAACAAGGGATTGTAATAAAAAGGATGTGTTTTTCTTATAATTGCTTTGATGGAAAATTGACCCGAGTGGAAAGATAATTTAATATTGAACACGTTTAAAGTAGTATTCGTATAATATTGTAGAGTTTCGATGAGTGTGTGGACAAACGCCAATCGGACTGTGATCCGAGTAACATGTGGTTACAAGTGCCGTTCTTTTGTGGCCACGCTGCTCAATGCTGGTATGTATTAAAACTGTTTTCGAGTCACTGTCTTAAAATTGTCAATGGAGTCTGAGACCGTGACTTATCAATACTAATATTATAAAGAGGAAAGATTTGATTGTGTGTTTGTTTGTATAGAATAGGCTCGGAAACTAATGGACCGATTTGAAAAATTCTTTTACCATTAGAAGCCGACATTATCCGTGATGAACATAGGCTAATTTTTACCGCGGGAAAATGCTTCATTCCTACGGGAAATACAAAATAAAAGTAAATACCTAGCGGCTTGGCCCGGGAGATGGCGCCATCTATCCAAAAACAAGAGAAGCGACTAACATGACAACTGCTTGGTGATATTTTTAGATGGCGTTTTATACTTTTGAACGCGGACGAAGTCGCTTGCAATAGCTAGTAGTATATAATTAACTTTTTAAGGTCAGAACAATATTATGTTATCATATCACCGACAATCATAAGAGTTTCTTGAAGAAATGTAAACAAAATGATAAATTAATATTTTGATTTTTGATTCTCTCTTTAGGAAACCGGGCAACAGGTGGGCCCTGGAACAGGCCAAGTACAATCTAGTGAATCATTACCTCGTTGTCGGTGTGACCGAGGAGATGTTGGATTACATTACACTCCTCGAAGCGGTCCTGCCGAGGCTCTTCAAAGGTGCAACGGAACACTATTTGCACAGTAACAGGTCTCACCTGAGACAGACGAGCTCCAAAGTGGAGCCGTCTCCAAAAACTGTTGAAAAGATACAACAGTCGGTCGTGTGGAGAATGGAAAATGAACTCTACGAGTTTGCATTAGAGCACTTTAAATATGTGAAGAGGAGACTCTTGAATGAAAGTAATGGTGTATCGCAAATTTATTTCTATGAAAAAATAAGGCCTAAGTGATTTATATATATATATATATGTAAGTAGGTATTTTTTTTTTTTTAAAAAAACTTCAACAATCATTCCATTATTATTTAAGTCCTCCAGTGATGTCGCCTTAAGGTAAAGAAGGCATTGGATTTCTCTAAGTTTTATTTTCAAGTGTTATATTATTATAGAATATACAATAGCTATGCTTTTACAAAACTACTTAGTAAAATAGTAAAAATATACTAAGATATATGACATACTTAATTGAATTTGTACAATGACTTTTGTAAAGTTACTCACAGTAGGGTAGAGTGAATATTTTTTATGTTGCGGGTAATGTTAGAAGATTCAGTTTTACTAAGAGTTTTCAATATTCTTAAGTTTTTAATATTAGATACATATTAGTTATATAATTTATGTGTGATTACAGTGAATTTTCAGTGAAATATAATACTCACATTATATGTATATAACATATACAATTAATATATTAATGATTTCATACCCTTCAATGATAATTATTTCAAAATGATATTACCTTTTTATTACGATTAACCGTGTGATATTATCAAGGCTCAGGCTCAGGCCAGCCTGGATATACTATTTGTATTATACCAGCTGGTGCCCGCGACTTCGTCCGCGTTCTCTATAGCCTATAGGCTTTCTCAATAAATGGACTATTGAATACAAAAATATTTTTTCAATTCGAACCAGTAGTTTCTGAGATTAGCGCGTACAACCAAACAAACAAAAAACTCTTCAGCTTTATATATTGGTATAGATATATAATATAAGGTGCTCGCGACTTCGTCCGCGTTGAAAAGTATAAAACACCATCTAAAAATATCACCAAGCAGTTGTCATGTACCAAGCTTCACTTGTTTTTGGATAGATGGCGCTATCTCCCGGGCCAAGCTAGTATTTACTTTTATTTTAGATTTCCCATAGGAATGAAATATTTTCCCGCGGTAAAAAGTAGCCTATGTTCATCACGGATAATGTCGGCTTCTAATGGTAAAAGAATTTTTCAAATCGGTCCATTAGTTTCGGAGCCTATTCAATATAAACAAACAAACAAATCTTTCCTCTTTATAATAATAGTATAGATTAAGAAGATAAGTTGCAGAATCAACCTTTAGAGTGATGTACATAGCCTAGATTTGCTCGATTTCTGACATTACCCGTAACATAGTGTTTATAGCTTGCACAATGCCATCTAGTGGTCACAGTGTGAATTAAACTGTCTAATATTGTAATAATTTTGCTGACAGATTAATTTGGCTGTGGTTTTTATATTTTTTAACACTAAACTCGCAATATAATGGTACCTAATTTCAAATAGTGGTCAAAAGAGGAGCTATACATATTATTATACTTTTAAATCTACTTTTAACAGAGGGCGCTGTACTCAAAAAATTGATTACAATTTTTTTTGTTCTTTGTTTTATTATTAATGTTTATTATTTCAATTATAGCTTTTTTTTAAGAAAAAAGAAACTCACTCTTTGGAGGTATAACATTTCACTATAATATTATTACTTCCATTATCTAAGTCCATAAATTACGTATGGCGATTTTGGCGAATTTTCGATCCCCCCCCCCCCCCCTCTCCCCCTAGTGAGATGAGATGAGATTTGGCTCGACCTCGTCCCTCCCCTAATCTCACGTGACATTTCAAAATCACGTTTTCAAAATGCGTATTTTAGTGTAAATACGTTAATCTGTGCTTGATTGATTGTAGTGTTATTATTTCTACAATTATTGGTTGTTTTATTAATTATATTAATTATTCTACTATTCAATATTATTGTGTCCCTTTAGCCATATTTTAGTGGAGAAACATGTTTTACTTAATTCAAGTCAATTTTCTCGCAATTCTGTACTGTTTCTTATTGAAAAAAAAAAAATACGTGATATTTTTTGCCGATACCACAGATCTTCGGAAATGCACGCGGAATGCGTGCCCCGCTAGAGATATGGCATATTAGAAAATACATAATTTTTACCATAATAGGTTTTGGCTCTATTCTTTAGCGGTGCCATATCTCTAGCGGGGCCGCGCGCATTTCCGAAGATCTGTGGCCGAGAACATGAGATTGAGTGAGATTTGGGTCAAACCCCTCCCCCACATGAGATTGGGTGAGATTTGGATCAACCCCCTCCCCCCACATGAGGTTGGGTGAGATTTGGGTCAACCCCCTCCCCCCACATGAGATTGGGTGAGATTTGGATTAACCCCCTCCCCCCACATGAGATTGGGTGAGATTTGGATCAACCCCCTCCCCCCACATGAGATTGGGTGAGATTTGGGTCAACCCCCTCCCCCCACATGATATTGGGTGAGATTTGGGTTAACCCCCTCTCCCCCTAAAACACCTCACGTAATTTATGGACGCCCCCTAAGTAATGTTCTATGTTACTTATGTAATGTTGTGACTATAATGTAACTTAGCAGGCTACATACTTAATACTCCAGTTACTTAAATATATATTTTTTATGCATGTTTTATTTTGGATGCATACCGATTTTATATTTTTTTTATTTATAATTTTGCACTTGCACAATAATTCATGACCATACAATAATTGAAATACTTAATAGAAACATTCATTAATATATTGATATTATTATATTATATTTTTCTAATATTATTACTTTTAACTGAGTAGTCTTAATTATTATTTATACTTAAAATAATTATTAGTTTCTTTTTTTAAAATTTGACTTGAATATTTTTTATTAGTGTTTTGTATGTTAAATAGTCTAATATTATTTATCGTTAGTTTTAGCATAAAATTAATTGTTTTGATTGAGCATGCTCAATTTGCTCAAGTTTTAGACGATTTGTAATATGGAAGTATGGAGCACAATTTAATGCAGTGTTTTTCATTTTTTTTCATACTAAGGGGGTCCCCCCTTTTCGCCCTTCACCCCCCCCCCCTTTCTCGACCCATTATCACATACATTATAACAACTTTTTCGATTCGAATATAAATACATAATTTGGTACATTTTTTTACATCATAGATAACTATTGGCCAATAGAAAATTTATTTGGAAAACTGGCTGTAGCTTGAAAGCCATCAAGCTAATCGAAATACTGTAAAAGCACATTTTGTTAAGAATTTAATGAGGATATTAATAAAATTTATTGTTTGTCTGAAAACACAGAATGACCGTACTAGGATTAGAATATCCTTTTCTTAACATTTTTTTAATAGATCTTTCTTTTTAAACTATTGTTTTTTTTTTTCTCACGATCTCTCACAGAGGCTTTTAGACCCCCCGACCCCCCGACCCCCTGGGGGGTCGCGACCCATACTTTGAAAAACACTGCTGTAATTTTATCAGTAAGTTAAATTGAAATTCATGATTTAAAAAAAAATCCACTTAAATATATTTTATTGGTCGATCGATACTATTGTGTTTAGTATACTTATATAATTCATCCATTGTTTATTTTTTTCTACACTATTATGGAAGACAAATGTATTAATTTTGTTATAACTTAATAATAATTGTGATATATTGGAATCCATCCAACGATTTGTTGACATTTAAATTATACATTTCTGTATAAATTTTGTGATAGTTTTTGTTCATTTTGTAATGTTTTGCGTGTTGTCTTTTTTTTGTTATTTTTAATGTTTACAATAACTTTTTAATATAGAGGATATTTGGGTTCTTTTGGACGAAGCCAGGTTTCTAAAGTGTATTATGTAATGTAATGTCATTTTCAAAATCAATTCGTTTGTGAATTGAATATGTAAGTACTCCTATTTATTAAACTTTAGTTAAGTTTAACATAATAACGTAAATGCAAAAATTGCAAAAATTATAATAAAGATGAAATTTCTTATTAAAAAAGAAACAAATATACTTCCATAAAGTCCTTACTCTCAAAAGTATCAAAAGTATATACAGGCCCATAATAGATTTGAAAATTAAAATTATAATTACTAGTGATAACCTAAGGAATTAATGAAAAATATTTGCCATAGAATTACGCTGACAAATTATCTAACCGTCAGTTAGGAAACAATATAATTAGTTTGCACTTGGCACAAACGATTCCTTTGTGCAGTGTTCTAATTACTACGCAAACGTACTACCCTATCATCGTGCCGATAAGTGTGTGTTTACTCAATTATTGCACTTTAGCTACGTTCAATTTAATTGATAGGTTGCACTAGCAAAGTTGCACTATCTATTTCTTAGGGTGGGTTGCACCATCTAACTTTAACGGTAACCATATCCAAACCAGCCGTTAAAATGACGTCATAACTTAACGATAACAATAACCGCTTGATATTGGCCGGTCATTGTTATTGTTAAGGTTAAGTCAACTGTGACAGGTGACTTTGAATGTTGCCATATTAAAAAAAATTAGTACGACAACCTTTTTTTTTTGACGAGGAGAAATCCTTTTACAGATTTCCTGCCGCTGGGTAGACGGCAGGGTTATGTGGGGGTCGCCCAGCGGTTCGCTATGCTAATCAGTGATGCTGGCCCCTACCCACTAAAACTCCCCGGTGCCTCCTTGCCCTTAGAGCGGGGTGGACCGGGCTGTGCCGAGGCAACAACTCCGATCCACCCCAGGGCAGCCTAGCCATTGCTGGCTAGGCTGACGCCAACGGAGGTTGTCCGGAGACACCCAGGCAATCCCCAGACGGGGGGACCTTGTGCAGGTACACACAGTTAGCCAACCATGTGTGCAGGTCCCCAATGGACATTTAAAGACGGGCTTGAAATGCCCGCTTCCTCTCGCTCCCTCTCAGCCTCCCCTTTCTGCGATATTACAGTATCGCACAAGGAGGATACTGCTCTCCAGGTGGTCTCGCACCCAGCGCCGCTCTTAACTCCCGGCGCTGGGGACCCCAGGCCGAGCATACCTGGAGCATATGCTCGGCCTTGTCATCAGGATCGCCGCAGTGATGACACCGCGTCGAAGTCCGCCCGACCGCGGTGGGGACCGCCTCACCGCCAGCCATCACCACAACGGCAGCAGCCATCCAGGTCCCCCAACCAGTGGTGGTTCTGGGGGACGTAATGTGGCTCCGCCACCACCGCCAGGTGAATTCCCCACTCCGCCATGGCCTGACACAGAAGGTCTTGTGCCCCAGCGGAGTGGTTAACATTCGCCTGAAGGAACTTTGTGGTGGGCCTATTGGCCATTGGCGGTTTCCATGGGCTCCTCTCTTGCATCCGGGGTGGCCCCTGTTTTATCGCCCTTGCGTACCGTTATGAGACGCCCTTGCCGCAGGGGGGGGGGGGGGCAGTTAAGGCCTCTCATGCGGTGACTTGCCGGGAGCCCAGCGTCCGTGCCTTATAGGCCGCCTCACAGGTGTTGGCGGTATGCCCGTCTGAACCGCAGAGACCACTGCGGTCCTTTTTAGAACGGAACCGAGCCACTGGGTGACCCAGCCTCATGCACCGAAGCAGCGCATCGGCCGCTGCTCAATGAGGTGGACGGAAGCAGAGCTCCACCCCACCGTCAGTCGGCCGACCGCTGCCAACTTTTTGGCTGCCTCTATAGGGCAGGAGGCGAAAGCCGAACCCATACCCCTGAGCCCCGGATGAACCCTGCCCACCCTGAACAGCTCAGGGGCACAACCTATGCTGCGGGCCAGAGCTGCTTTCACTTCATCGGCCGACACCGAGTCATCGAGACCGTTGACTCGGATGTCGATCGATTTCGTTGGGCGGGTGACTTTTGCCGTATCGCCAGAACAACACCAATTTTCGCCGCCAAGGTGTCTGCTTGCTCAGCGGCGGTGAGCTCAAGGATTCGAGACCCCGTGACGCCGGTGCGGAATTTTGCTGGACCAATTCCCAGTTCCTCCAAGGACCCCGAGGCCTTGGTCCTCGTGATCGCCTCATTATATGTGGCGCCCTTCTTCATTGCCTCTGGTTTCAAAGCCACCACTACGGCTAGAGACTTGGCTCCTTTGGGAGCTTAGGGGCACTCGCTTTAGGCGCCTTTGGTGCCGGGGCGACAGGGGCGCGCTTTTTCCTCTTGACGACCTCGATCCAACTTTCAACGACCTCAGTCGAGGGCCCGGCCTCCGGCTCGGGAGCCTTGTTCGTCAAGGGTTTTGTCGCCTTCACGGCCCTCGCCTTTTTAGACAGATTGGCCGGAGGGGTGAGTGTTGACACCGAGCTCGACTGTGTGGCCGCAGAGCGATTCTTCGCTTTGCGATCCGCCATCAACGGAGGCTGAATTGGCTGCGCCGGGACCAACCTCCCGTCTATCTCCAATCCATCTAGGCGGGCATTTACCATGCCGCCTATTTGTGTCATAATCTCCGCTTGTAGCGAAGAAAAGGCCTCCAGAAATTCTGCCCGAGACAGCGACTGGCTGGAAGCCACTGTTTCGGGCATCTCCCTCGATGGTTGCGAGACTCATCATCAGTTTGTTGTTGAACCTGTGTCTTCCCGGGCTTTTCCGAGAAGGCCCTGCGTTGATTTGGCCGAGGAGGCGTTTGTTATCAGCCCGTAGTCGCCGAATTTCACTGGACGACTTACGCTCTGCAACGGCAAAAGCTACCGAAAGTTGGTTTGAGCTGACGAAGAGGCTTATCCCGAGCCAACCCGCGACAAAATCCCGAAGCAACAGCCGAAGTTATTAACAAAAAACAACAACTTTCTTAAAAAACTAGCAACAAAAACAGTGATTATAACTAAACAACAATAGCTAGCGAGGACTGGTTTGGGCAGGCCGAAAGAACCCCCGAGGGAGCCTCTTTCGTCCTAAACCGGCGACAAGATTCGTTCACGGGAACAAAAGTTATCGCCGATTTTGACCTTTGCCAGTCCTAACAGAAAACAACAATAACTTTTTAAACAACAACAATAACAACACCACGCGAGGGAGCCTTGAAAAAGGCTTCTAACAAGCTACGCCACGCCGTAAGACTCCAACAAACAACAAAAATATTAGCCCTCCAAAATTGCGAATTTTCGACAAAATCGAGCACCGACCATTAGTACGACAACCTAGGAAAATTAAATTATTTTATAATGGCAACCCCCTTAACTTTGACAGTGACGAGCAATATCATGGTGCAACATGCGATTGTTAATTTCGACTGCCACCGTTTAAAGTTACCGCTAAAGTTAACTTTTACCGTTACAATAACCAAGCTTACAGTGCAACCCACCCTTAGTAAAATCTAAAAATTGTTTAGAAAGTTAACGTAGGTGAGCAAAAAAATATTTGAGCCGTTAGCTTCAAGATTAAAGACCATTGACTATTATGTTTTTTTGTGTCACTTGAGGCATTTATGGGAGTAAAAATCAAAAATTGTCACACGAATGCTTTATATTAATTATTATATATGCGTTATAGTTACGTTGTATTTTTTTTTAAATATTTTAGAATATCTAAATATGTAGTCCAACCAAATTAGACCAAAAAATAAGAGTGAAGGTACATAAATTTATAACTAACTGAAAGTGAGTAAAATCGTTAAAAACATAATTAAAAATAACATTAAAAAAAATCGGAAAAAAAAATTACTCGAGGCAATAGATAAAAAAATGGGTTCTTCGCGATTTTCAGCTAAACGGTAAGTTTTATCATAAAATTATCCATTTCTGAGATAGATATCTGATTCAAAAAGTTGTTAAAATCGTAATTCTTAATTATGTTTTGAACTCACCTTCACTCACTTTCAGCATGTTGTACAAACTTTATAGTGATCGGACTATAAAGTTTCAGAGATGTTACGCCATCCATACAATAATATAAGAAAAAGAACAATGTTCTTTCGGCGTGTTAAATTTAAATTTTATAATCGTTCGTAAGGAAAAAACTCCAGTCGTGTATAGGAGCTGACATATACACAATTTTTTGGGTTTTTATAATTTTTGATAACGCCAACATTATTACGTGTATCATAAGGCTCGCAAGTTTGACGGGTTTTTATATTATATTACGCTTGTTTATTTACTACTTAAAATGTACATTAGTTTTAGTATAAGCGACCAATTGTTCTTCCATTCGTTGTATAAATAATATAATTATTATATACTGTACTATTTTATTAATAAGATTTCCATGTTTTAACTAAAGCCATTTAGCATTTTATCGTGTATTTTATACATGGTGAATTTTTAGTCACTATATCCAAATTTTGTATAGTATAGAGTAATCTCTAACATATTTTAAAAATTCAAGTTGACTCAAGACAAAATTCTACTTTAAACAGTCTACCGTACTTATTATCTACTTTTTCGTAATAATAATAATAACAAAGTTACAATATTGAGTAATTTGTAAATTGTAATCCATCTTTTTTCTTCAATTACTTTCATAAATTATGATTTTTTTTAAAAAAATCCTGCCTTTTTAAAAAAAAAAATCTACGAAAATGCGATGAGGTCTACACTATTGGGTTAGTCCAACTATTTCTACTATTAGTTCTATGGGGTCCGAGATTTTTGAATGGTCCCATGAGACTTTTATCTCTGTACCCTTATTAAATAAAGTTTAAAGTATTATATAAAAATATTCAAAAAAAAAATAATTTTTTTTCATGTCTATAATGTGTATTATTATCTTGAAAACTTATATAATCGTTTTGGTTGTTGTGTTAGCGTAAATAAGGTGATATTTGATTACTGAAAATGTAAATAGTGACTTTAAATTCACTTGTACATATTTTGATGTTAATTTCGTTGATTGATATAGTGTCTGTTAGGGAGAAAGTTGTTTGATTGGCCTATCATTTATTACTGCATCAAATATTAATATCAAATTGATTTCTATAATTGATTCAATGAAATATTTTTGCAATATTAATAAAATCGTGTAATACTTGAACTTAAAAAGTACTTGGTTTTTGTACTTAAATCGAAATTTTAATGCACATCTAATTAAGTTTTAAATATCTTCCTAATGTTTTTAGTTGATCTACAATAGTTACTAATAATAATATTTTTTTGTTTAACTTGTAACGTAACACATACATACTCATTATAAAAACTAAGAAAACTTGTGATCAGAAGATCTACTTTATTAGCGTGTATGTTAATTCGCACTCACTAGTTACTTGTGCAAAATATATTTTATTTATCACTAATAAACTGAAGTTATTTAAGTATGAATTTTATTTGGTCCTTCGAGCTGGATTCTAAGGAAAACGTTTTGTTAGGTTCTCCATAAGTATGAGTAAGCTATCTATTGGCTATTATATTATTTAAATATCGGGTAAGTTTATGTATTACACGTTTTCTTAGAACATGGAAATACATAATATGTAAATTTATACCGAAAAAGTTGGTTATTGTGGTCAACAATCACAGTTTACGAAGTCTATCAAATTTAAATGCGATAATTACACACCTTTCGAAACTTGTTCGAAGAAACTGTCTCTTACATATAGTAATGTGTCACTATATTTCTAAGAAAGTTGTCCTTACGGTTTAGGTACGTACTAATTATGACAAGAGTAAAGCGACTGAATAATAAATACGTCCCTGTACTGATGACGATTGAAATATTCAACATTATGACCCTAATGACTGAAACCTGCTAGTTTTCTAATGGTAAGCAAATATACCATTAGTCACATGGCAGGTCTTGCAAGAAGTCTTGCATTGGCTCAGTTTCATTCAAGGGGGGAATTGCCTTAATTATTCAATCAGTTCGCTATCTCGCTCTTGTGAATGTCCCGTGATCAGTTAGAAAGAGATGGACGATCGACGCCGCTGTAAACTTGTAGGTGGGGGTGGTGTGGAGTGAGTTTGAGTATCAGTTGTGTTGTAGACGCGCGAGGGAACGGTCGACCCGCGATGCCAACGAAATTGCGACCGCTCGCAGAAATGCTATCGCGAAGGCACAAGTTCAGAATAACTTGTGAGAGAAAATCAATTTTAATTTAAAAGATGGAATGACTTGTATTTAACTGGGTTTTTCTGTTTAGTTTGTTTTGTCTGTTCGAGAAGGTCGCGTCCTTCAATCGATCAACGATTAATTGCGACAACGTGTGATTGTCCGTCGATCGTAAACAACCGAACTGAAAGTGTATTTTCGATATATATATATTTTTTTCGATAAGTGCCAATTAAATATTTGTAAATTTTAATACATATTCGATTATAAGAACACCGCTTTGTAAGTTTGTAAGTCGAAGGAACTTTATTAATTCGTATCTTCATGGAATATGGGCATCTGTTTAGACACTGGTAAGTGTAACTTTTTTAATTCGTTTGGCTGATTATTTTATATAGGTATCCTAAATTGTAAAATCAACTTAACAATACACCTCTCCACTTCTTTAATTACTTTACCAAAGCTAACGTGCTAAATTATAATTGCGTAATGAAATAGATAGATTTTGAATATTGGTTGTTATCCCTAAATTTTAAATTAACATAATTCACTCATAAGGTATGAACTTAATAAATTATTTAGCAATGAAAACACGTGTTTCAATAGATATGTTAGTTCAGCTATACAATAATAATAGAAAAAAAGAGGTAACGTTTGTTTGAAACTACTGTGGGCCTATTCTCTACCTGAGATTTTTAAAACTTTTCGACTCTGTCGACATTAAATTGGAAATAATACTTTCTCAAAAGTAAAAACCACACAAAAACGCGCCAATAACTTAATCGACATGTATAACATGGTATAATTACGGTAAAAACGTCGTAGACATTTTGACAGGTGCTTAGTGAATACTAAAGTAGATAATTGTCGAGTCTATAACCGCATCGAGTCGATAACTTCGACTTAAATAAATTCACCAATAGTTAGAATAGAATTTCAGGATGAACATAGGCCAAATATTCCACGCGGGTGAAGTTGCGGGCAACAGATATCTAAAGTAAAGATTTTTAACGCTAGGCAAAAGTATAATTTCAGGCCTCAGATAAAATAAGAACTAAAGATAAAGCCCTGTGGACGGTCGAGTGAAGCCGATAAAACTACGCCTTCGCCGTGTACATACACATTTACACGCACACAAATGCAATCAAACTACACCTCGCCTTATTAAAATATTTTTAAAGAAAGAAAGAAAGAATTTATTTAGATACAATTTAATTTTTTAACAGATTTCTATCCCCCATACTAGGCTCTGCCTGTCCTATGGGGGAAATGCCTAATTGTGTTGTAAAAGGGTGTAAAAATCAGGTTTCGAAATATAAAAAGCAGGATGGGATGGAATCACCTACGTATCCACATAAATAAGTGAGGTTATAGCTTGATATACACAAATGTTTATAAAACCAGCTTTACTATTGGTCCTTCGAGCTGGCTTCGAACTATTTGGCCTTGAGTTTCAGGCTTCAATGTATTTGGGCGTTATGTTGTTTTTCATATTTTGTCAGACGTTATAATCTTTTATTTTCAACGCGGATAAAGTCGCGGGCACCAGCAAGATTTTAATAAACAGGATTTTCTTATAATTTTGAACTTGAATACATATTAACTATAAGTTATAATATGTCAACAGATAAGATTTATTGAAAACAATAGCACTTCAGTGGAAATAATATTGAAGCTATGAATAGGGAAACTAAGCTCTGGCATCTTTTACTCACTCACCGAAACACAACAGCACTACTGCTGTTATTACAAGGTGGTCTTTTGTAACTTCCTTTTCAGACTGCCAGATCATTGGGCTGCCCAAATGACTGCAAAATGCAGTGTTCACTGCCACTATTTAAGTTTCCTATATAAAGTGTTAACTTTTAGAACAAAATAATGAAGAGGTGGAGACAACTGGCGGTGATCGTAGCCGCGACCAGAGCGGTTGGGTTGGACGTGCCACTCCGCCCGCAGCAGCGTTCCCCATGCAGAATTCCAGTCACGTCAAGTTTGAACCGCCCAATGTTCCTGTCATTTTCGTGCTCGGTAAATGCTATTTTAAAATGTATAAACGAATGTTAGGGCTTCAGAAATTGATAGAATGGACTAGCGGGTTATTCGCATTGTTCGCTCACGTCTCACACAACGAAAGTGCAAAACGACACATTTTTAACCTCCTACACCCGACGCAGGGACGTAATAAATTTTACTTTTATATCTGTGTATCTGTGGGTCTGTCTGTGGAATCAATTTTGATCCGGTTTTTTTGTTTGAAAGCTGACGTGATCAGGACTTTATGAAGATCTCTTCGCGCGTTTGAAGGCCATCAGCCCATTTTCTAATTGACGATGGTGGGATTTCACTAAGTTTCCCATGTTCGATTGATATAAATTTGGTTTACTATTACTTCGGTGGTATTTCCATGTCATAGTAACCTTGACCTGATGTTGCAGCATCAAGTAGTCTGCGGGATACCAAACTCCTTAGCAACTTACAGCAGATTTATAACAAATATGTGCTCAAAAGAAAGTCGGGGATTAGTTTATAATTTCTAATACACTTGTACTATGTTGAGAAGATTGTTAGGAATTTAGAAATTAATATTTCAAAGTTTAGCTCTGGTCTGGACCTGGAAAGCCGTGGTTGGGCAATTGTGCCCAGATGTGTGCCACATAGAACACTATGTCATTGTGTTGTGTTTAAGTGCGTGATTAAGGGATGCCAGACCATATAAATATGTAAATAAATATCTTCACATATGCAACACAGAGCCACCTGGATTCTAGATCAACAGTAAACAGCTAAAGCTTGTATTATGGAAACAAGACAATTGATATACTACATAGATTACTTTTTTTTTGTAAATACATACACATTATAAATATATAAAACATCCATGACAGGTACCTACACATAGCAGGATTTGAACCCGCTACCGTTTGGTTAACAGCTAGCTAGGGTTACTAGCCACTACTACAAACGTGTCGTCAAATCCCCATTTCCCTTTACAATCTCTTATCCTCAATCGTACTATGGTCGGCACTTTCAGCACTTGTGGCGTTGCTTGCGTTATAGGCGATGTCTGTTGACCACAACACAAAAAAAAGACTAAAATAAATTCCATTCGCAGGTGGACCTGGAAGCGGGAAGGTGACGCATTGCGACAACCTGATGCAGGAGCGACGGGGAGTCGTTCACATCAACATGACAGATCTTCTGCAGCAGTACGCAATTGGCAACGGTATAGCCAATAGTAATTATTGTACTCTTTACTTATCCTTACATATTATAAAACCGCCGCGTCTGTCTGTTCGCGATAAACTCAAAAACTACTGCACCGATTTTCATGCTGTTTTCACCAATAGATAGAGTGGTTCTTAGGGAAGGTTTTAGTATATAATTTACAAAGTCGCGGGCTGCAGCTAGTTACAATATAATTTAAACTGCTTCTTATCCTAAAGTTTTAGTCAATTTTAGTTCTCTAAATTATGGATAGATACTTTTATTTTCTTTAATGTAAAGTTCGTCACACAAGATAAAGGCTATTTTGATGGTAGGTGATGAACACGTTACTGGAACAATAGAAGAATTGGAAACTGTTTTGGCGTTCTAAATGCGCGTCATAAAATCCCATAGTTCCGAAATGCACAACATATTATAATGTTCTAACTACGCGCAACGGTACATCACGCCATCAATAACATGTTTGTGGTGGTTCGTAGCAAATTGAAAATCCGTCAGTTGATACTAATCAAGTCACGTTACGAAAATGTACAATTTTTATAGAAAGCGTGAAACGCCATGTCGAATATTTAACACTTTATATAAACTTTATTGCTATGATGTTATAAGGTTCACATTTCAAGCGAAAATTCAAATTGACACGAGAATTTGATATAGATAAGCGGCTCTGTTAATTAGACCTCATCAACAAATGCTAATGAAAAATATTTATTATAATAGCTGGTGCCCGCGACTTCGTCCGCGTTGAAAAATCCAAAAAAAAAAACCCTCCATTCATTGACTAATTTATTTAAACTATGATCAGGACTACATTATATCAATAATATCGCGAGGCGTGGCGTAGCAAACCACGTAACTTGTGTCGATTCGTAGCTGACGAAGGTGTATAGGTGCTACGAAGATGTATCGGTGCTACGAAAATGTCCCTTCGGCCGCCTACGAAACCAACGCTACGTAACGTATCGGTGCTACGACATAGCGTAGTATTGCTACAGAGAGCCATTGGCTTTGCTTCATTCCCATACAAATTGCGATTTACGCGTTCGACGCGTTTGATCCAGTAAAACTCGCACTAGGCCTTCAGATTTCACTTTGAAAATCTATTCTTCTAGGAATTATCCTTTACGCAATTTATAAAATAATGTCGCTGTCCGCCTCTTGTCTCTTTCTCCGCTTAAAACAACCCAAAGGATTTTGATACGGATTTCATTAATAAATGGCAATAAACGAAGATGGTTTGTGTAGGTATATAATTTCCATTGTTCCATTGGTTTCAATTCTAAAAGAAATCTGGACTGTTTTGTGGAATTTTTTTGTAGTCAAAAAACATTTTTCCTCTGAAAACCCAAGTTTGACTCAAACGTCCAATTAGAGAAAACTGTTATCGATATGGCGGTGTTTATAATGGCTGGTAGTTCTAGTGGTCTGTTCCCTTAATAAATAATGTGAATTTGTCATCGTCGTCGATAGACATCCTAAATCAATACGCGTACAGGCGTAGCTACGCGAGTACGACGCTCGCTGTAAACACGAGGAACGTCGTGGGCTAATTATACTGTACTAGCTTTTGTCTTAATTAGCATTTTGTTACTAGCGATAAACAAAAATTCCAAGTTACCGAATAAACAATAAAATATATGCAGCTTTAGATTCATTTAGATTTAAAAAGGTAGAAGGTATTTAGGAATGAGTTAGTAAAACTTATTAACAAAGAAAATTTTACACACATAAACACACACATGTATCTTAATAATATTGGCATTTTGTCAGGAAAATTGTTAATCCCATATCACATATCTATTATCGTTCCAATCTTGTCATTATGCTTATTATTATAATTATAATAATAACTTATTATAACTTAACATTATTATTATTATGACAAGTCATTATTATAACTTGTCATTAATAACATTTGCATGAATCGAAAGGGGAAGGAACAACCTTAAAAATATAACCTTCACGTTGTATTTTTTTATACTGAATGGGATCTGGCATCCTTTACTTACTATTTAAAGCACAAAAACACTAATGCTTTACTTCACACTTCACAGTACTGTCCAGTTAATGATTATGTCCCGCCACTATATTATGTCTAGAAAATTAGTCATCGTTGACATCCGCTTGATGGTAAGTGGCTACCGTCGCCACAGTTGCTACAAGTGACAGGAAATGAGCTCTAGCATCCATTACTCACTCACCGATTCTGATATTTGAGGTGGATTTCTCTAATGAATGGGTTGGCCCAAATGACTGCGAAATGCAGTATGAAGTGTGCCCTGAACAGAGCGTAATATATACCTACATGCATCTATATACTAATATAATAAAGAGGAAAGAGGACAGGAAAATTCTTTCACTGTTGGGAAGCTAAGTATATTATCAGCAAATAACATAGGCTATATTTTATAAAATTACGCGGACGAAGTCGCATGTAACAGCTAGTTACACATAAAAAGGCTGATACAATAATTGTTAAATATACATCAGCAAATATAAGTTAAACATAGTTAATTTCCATGTCAATAGCGCGCTATAAAATTCGTTTTACACAGGCCAAGGTATATAATTTGATTTTCACCCCACACGACATACCCGACCCAATGGGAAAACACGGCTGTTAGTACGGTACGGTGTCTCAAGGCTTATTATATACATAGGCACACAATTACATAACCAAAGAGTAAAACATAAGGCGTAACATTAGTGGTGTTTGATATTTGATGAAAATTGCAAAGGGTTTATTTAGTTGATTCATCTGAATTATTATCCAAATCATATTTAAATGTCCCTCATACTAATTTGAGAAATCGCTCTTTGCTGCATGTAGCACTTTTATAGTAAGACATATATTTATAGGAAAAATACATTAATGTATCGTTCATATAAACTTTTCAATGATATTTTATTAGAGGATACAGATGTCGACCTGTTCTACAGTTCCATAGTTAAAACAAAAAATAGTATAGCCGATAATTTTTTCAATGGCCTACTTTTAACACACTTATTATCGTTGTTATTAGACTAATTTGCTATCTATAAGTGGAATTTTTTTATTAGGTTTAAGATATTTACTCACCACTGTTATTATGTAATTATACCTGTAAATAACCTTAGAATAAAATAAATAAATAAACATGTTTCCTTTTGTGATATCTATCTCAGGCATTAGTCTCACAAAATATGAATACAAAATTGTAAATAATCATTTACAAAATAAAAAAAAATCACAGGAAATTATTCAATTATGGAAGACTTATAGTACCGAATTTTCAGAAAATGGCTGCTAAGTAGTGGCTTTACTCACGTTGAGCAGAATCATAATACAAAAGCTTTTATACCTGTACAGATATGCAAGACTTCGGAACTTTATCCAGTACAACTGTAACAGAAGTTCTCATGTTGGAGATGAAGATGGCTCCAACAGCCAAGTCCTATCTGGTCTCCGGATATCCAAGATCAATGAGGGATGTCGCTGAATATTCTGATAAGGTAAGCAGTTATTCAAAATTGTACTTTATTATCTGTTATTAGTGTCGTAAATCGTAAAAATCTGTATATGTTGTTGCATATCAAATTTAACAATGTTTAAATACGAAACTTATCTATATAAAATTGTTTACTCCGCGGATTTTTTTCATAATTTGTTTATTGTTTTGTGTTGTATTTTTGTTTGTTTTTTATTTATTTTTTTCTTTTATTTGTTTAGCTAACGCTTTAATCTTAGCTACGCTTACTTCTCATGCTTCTGCTAAGTTTATCTTTTCTTGAATGACTATTTAGTTGAAGACCAGTATCTTTTGCTTTAGCACATCCATTCGACACATTCACAATAACATTGTATTCATAAAATATGTAAATGTGTATTAAACAATTAATCGATTGGCGGACATGGGTATAAAAATCAGTGGATTCGTGTTAAGGTCACATGAAGTTATAAAGAGACGTTCATATTTGTTATTAAACCTACCTTTTTTACCTATTTTTTACTATAATATATCTTTGATGCGAAATGCTGTCCGTAAAGATTTCTATATTGTATTTTTGTCGGTTTTGAAAGAAGATATTTTAGACTGGAGATTGGATTCTATTATTGAAACATAACAATGTCAAATAACAGCATATGTGCTGTTGTATTTCGGTGTCACATTTCCTGTCCACTTTCTAATGATTTATCCTCAATCCTACCATGTTCAGCAGCAGGCTTTACCTGTGTTTTAGGCGACGATAGTCACCCAAAATCAAGTGAACTGTTAGCCTGTCTGACGTGCTTTACATTTAAAAAATTGTAAATGAAATTTAAGTTACATTTGCATCACAAAAGCGTAAATCAAGTGTTCGTAAAAAACTTTCTGACAAGTTTCGTGATGAGGGAAAATTTGTATGTCTATACATTTGTACGTATGAGATAATCATCAGATTTAATAAAAATCACCAAAAGTAAGAATAGAATTTTAGAATGGACATAGGCTAAATATTCTAATAGGACACCTGGGCCTCTAGACAAGAGCACAATGCAAACGGGAGCGTTGCGCTTATTAACGAAACGATAGAAAATAAAGCCCGATGATTAGTCAAAATGTTATGTGGGCGTTACAACAACCAATCACCGGGCTTTATTTTCTGTCGTTCCGTCAATCTACAACGCTCCCGTTTGCACTGGGTGCTCTTGGCTAAGGGCCCAGCGCTTGGCAAAATAATTATGTTAGGCGTCGATGCATGTCAGGCGTTTTAACCACAGTGTGTTCTGTTATTTCTCAACAAAGACGATGTCGCGGGTATCGGCTAGCTATAAAATGCATGTAAGTCCCGATACGAAGCTTAATTGAATTGTTTTCAATAGTAGCACTGGGAGTTGGATACTTGAACTATATGCATCAATTCGTAAAAGGTTACTGGGACAATAGTACAAACTATCGCCTTTGATAAAATCAATCCATTTAAAAGCAACACTTACTTACTTATATTAGTTTAAATGTCTAAAAAGATTAAAAATAATAAGGTGCCCCTTGCTTCTCAGTGTATATTTTTTATGTTCGTAAGACAAGCTGACATACACTTGATGGTAGGTGGCTACCGTCAACTATAAATAGTAGGATTCCTTGGATAAATGATAAGGATAGGGAAATGGGCTCTGGCATCCCTTATTCACTCTTCGAAACACTCCTGTTATTTCACTGTGAGCAATAAAAATTCAATATGATTATGACGTGGATGACGTCACGTTACATGAATGTTCATCGTAGTAACTTAGCTTTCCAATGTAGGTAATAATGACACATTTTTCCAATAAATAGGTATCGAATGCTAAACAAATCACTCTCTTTTGAAAACGCGCGCCACAAAAACTCAAACGGTTTATGCCATATCATCTTTTAAGTACTTTTTTTAACAAGTCACGTCTGCTTATGACCCATCAGGTCACAGAGTGATTCATTTTGTGCCATACATTACACGTCAATAACTACTTTCCAGGAGCTAGGTATTAAAAGGTACTAAGCTTTATATCATCTCTTATAGACATGTATGTTTACTCAAATAAGGATTTATTTATTGTTTTCAAAAACTAAAAATAAAAACAGGAAACCTTGTCGCAAAGTAAGTAAAAGTACCTAAAAGCAAGATACAATTTCAATATAGAAATTTGAAACACTTTAGGATAAAAATGCGGACATTCCTGTGTCGCTTCTTTTGGTCTTCAAACGCCCAAACATAATCTTCATAAATATGTATTTAAATTATAGCTAAGGACGATTCTGATACAGAGATAGAGTAAAAAATAGTGTTTATTCGCTTAATATTAATATTAGTTCTCTGCGTCATCATTCAGTTCTGTTTGTTTACTAGCGTGTGACGTCACATGTATGAAAGACTAGCGCCATTACAGAAACAGCGATTTTGGCGCGCATTGATTGTTATTATTAATAATACATTAATAGATATCCCGGAAATATCGATGAAGTGTGCTTATTATGTAATATAGAATAATTTAAAACGATTTTCTAAAATTAGTCATTTAGCGGTTTAAAACAAATTTTACTCACCACTATAGATTCAAACTATAAACGGCGTGGTGCTGGTGAGTTGGAGGCAACGCGTCCTCGAGAGACAAATCGAGTATGGAGCTAGACTTGGTCACGTGGTGCTCAGTCTAGCCAGGATGGAGCTCAACAACTTCTACAGAAATGTGATGCCAGTTGCCGATTACTTCGACCAATCAAACATGCTGATCGCTGTGAGTACTTTCAATAAACCTTTTATTGACCATTTTTACTTAAATATAAATAATTGAAACAGAACATTAAACTAGATATAATAGAAAAATATTATGTGACACACGAATACATCAAAAGATAACAAAATTCATACATTTTTTCACATATGAAAGAGATACATAAGTATGTAAGTAAATAAAAATCCCATTTGAGTGTGTGCCATAATATGGCAGCAAAAAAACAAAAGAAAATAGCATAATTACTGTTGTTACATAGGCTTTAACGGTCTGTCTCAATGGTCCAGGGTTATATTCAGGATATAATAGAAATATATAAAAAAAAGAAGAAGCCACAGCTAAGAGTGGCCGGATTCAGCTAGTAAATGTAATAGGTAAATAAATACAAACATTCAAAATGTATGGCGAACTTAAAGTACTGCACTTTAAGTTCGCCATACATTTTGGAAAATACAAAATTATTTTTAAAACTGCAATCTTAGTACTTTTTATTATTACAATCTTATTTTATTAACTTGCAATGTATGTATGTATGTATGTATGTATGTATGTACACACCTACAATAAAAGTTACCGCATTCACGGAGCTATTGCTTTTAGGTAAGGCCGTATCTAGTCGAGCGCAGCGAAACCAATCATTTATTTTCTTTATACCTTTTCTTATACTTTATACCAATCATATATTCTTTATACCTTTCAATAACCAAACAAAAATTAACCTAAAAATGGCTGTCGTACCGTCTAGGACTGTAGTTACATTATAAAATAGCAAATATTGATTCAAAAAGAATATGACGACTTCATACGTCCATAATAATACAGAGACCATCCAGTAATGTTATACTTTGCATTCCTTAACCTGTTATTTGCATTTTAAATAACAAAATAATCACAGTAGGGTACATAAGCATTCGGAAAAAGATTTTTATTATTTAATTATACTTACCTACCTACTCATTTGTCGTATTTGGTTGGAAAATGTTGAATTTTCTAGCCTAGTATATTAAATTCTGTCGTAGAACACAAAATGGCCAGCAGTCAAGCTTTCTAAATAAATAATGAGCTCTAAGAGAGCCTCAATGCACCATAGTAAGTCCATGGACTTACTTTTTTCCCATTCTTCTCTTCTGAGTGCGCTAACTCTAAGCACTATTTCAAAATTTTGAAAGTTAGTAAGCGAGCTGAGATACAGTCGGCCGCATAAGTCGATTAACACATTCAAAAGTGCAAAATACTCAACGCGCTATAAGCCGTTGTCACGACTAGAGAACAAAGTAAACTTCACGTAGAAACGATCGTAAAAAGCTTCAGTAACTAAGTAAGTAAGTAAATAAGTTGAGTGTTCAGTTGTTTTGAACTTTTGAATGTGTTAATCGACTTATGCGGCCAACTGTACAATATTGTCAGGTGATAGTTTGTATAATGTTAAAAATTTACATTCTTGATTCAGTTCTGTAAGGAAGTTCGCGTATGGAGATTTTTTTTTTGGGAAAATTTTTAGTAGGTATAGGAGTCTTAGTTAGTATTTTAGACTTGGGTGGATATCCGTCACCTGGTACGTTTTTCAGTTATGACGTCATATTTTGTTTTGTATTTTAAAAATATTCAGAAACATACCGAGCGAAGTAGGTACCTTTCAGGCAGTTGTTTTTAGTACATAATAATAATAAAAAGTTCAAAACATACTGAGTTCAACACACACTCTTCCTCACAGCAAACGCCGAATGACTCGTCATACATTAGATATCCTCATATCTAATGTATTTAAACGAATTCAGAAAATATGGTTATTCGCGTTTTATGGGACAAATTCTCAAAAAATTCCAACTACTATTTTTATTTTCTGTTTTTATAAGAATTATATAAAAATACACGCTCCTACACCTACACGCCCCCGGCTTCGCCCGGGTTCTAAATAAAGTTTATCTATCCTATCTTTTAAGTTGGACCAAACAACACATAGTTACGAAGTTTTATCAAAATTAGGACATACATACATGCATACAGATGTAAATTTCTAAAAATGGTTAATTTGGTTTCAGTATCATGTATAGAGCCTACAAAAAGGCCAGAAAAAATTCTAAAAATGGTAATTTTATATCATGTAGTATCATGTATAGAGCCTATAAACACGATATCTTTGAAAACAAAGTTCCTTACTCCATGACCAACCCCTACAGAATTACTATTAGTATTGATTACGTACCTATATATAGAGATTAATGAAATATTTCTTTTTTAAAATTTTCAAGCATAAAAACCCCTATTTGGATTTATACTATCATACGAATACTAAGAATTACAATCGCGAATGCGAAGTCAATAAATTCGACGTCATACATGAAGACGACTTGTAAGCCATTCACGACATTAACAATAGGTTAATTATATTAGGATTTCTAAGTATCGCCTACGGTTTTGCGAGGCCTATATATAAGGCCTTAACAATGGAAAGAGGCTTAGTGTAGCCTGAGCCTTTAATAGTTAAAGACGGTACATAATACATATTAACGCAATGTACAATTAAAAATTTGTTGTTGTGAAACAATATTTGAACAAAAATATGTAATATAAAAATAAAAATGTAAAGACATTGAAATCGATTGAATGACGTGAATTTAGAATTTAAATTAAAAAAAAAAACAATGTCAGAAAAGGTAAGTTTCCAGGTAGTCAGTATTTTTTTAGCTAAATACAAAAATATGTAATACATTTCAAACAAATTGGTGTTAATTATGTAGTTGAATTGAATTGAATACTTTTAAAATATATAATAGATTTAAAATTTCGACATAGGTGTAAAAATTTAATTAAAATTCGATTAATTTAAAATCTTAATATAATGTGAAATTTAAAATTAATATGTCTATTACCGTAAAAATACTGTGTATATTCGTTTAATGTAAAATGTAAACTAATTATCAAAAATGTTACTTAATATGTAAACTTATTTCTAAATTATTCATTCCTCCGAAACGGCTTGACCGATTTTTATGATTTTTTTTGGTAGGTCTGAGAAAAGTCTGAGAGAACTATTTTTATACCCCTAAGTTCTAAGGGTGGCCCACCTCAATTTTTTTTGGCAAAACTACGATTGCCGGGTCAGCTAGAATAAAGAGCTTATCTAAGCTTTCAATGGATACATCATACTCTAGATTAGAACATCGATACAGTAATTAAATTGTTAAAATTACTATTTTTGAGTCTTTCTTGTAAATTAAAGTAAGTACAGTCGGCCGCATAAGTCGATTAACACATTCAAAAGTGCAAAACCACTGAACACTCAATTTACTTACTGATTTGTACGTGAAGTTTATTTTGTCCTCTAGTCGTAACAACGACTTATGGCGCTTTCGAGTGTTCAGTTGTTTTGCACTTTTGAATGTGTTAATCGACTTATGCGGCCGACTGTACATGAACTTACTTTAGGTAGATACATTTTAAAATTCAATTTAAAACTTAACGGGTAGTTCGTGAGAAATCAAACCATTAGTTGATAAAACGATGTTTATAAACATTGGTGCAACCAATCAATCGAATCCCAGGAAGTTAGATGGTTATCTCGATGCGAACGAGTTATCGAGATAAAATATAGCAGTGACATTGTGTGTTGACCGTCAACGGCGGCGATCGATAGCACGCGACACGGCGATGGTTTATTGACGAACATCGATTTGTCAACACGGCGGTCACTGTTTACGTGTGACGCCATATTTAGTAGAAATATTTTAAATTATTTCAATGGAAATTAATAAAATTTATTATGGTCCAGTATCCCTCAAAGGATTTTTTTTCTAATTACTAACAGGCTGAATTTTCGTGACTTCAGTTTGCCGAGACGAACAACTTTTTCCTATGCGAAAATTCTCGATAGAGGTAGCTAAAGAAGTTAGCAGCCGTAAAAAACTTCCAAGCGTAGGACTGGGAAAACGTACCACTCAATTGGTAGGACTATGCGGCCATTTTATTATACAAATGTTTACTAAGCTGCAGACAAAAAATCAGCTGGTTAGTAATAATTTTTATGACCTCATTATTATGATTTATTGGGAGTGGTTTTTTGGGAGGGATGGGTATTGACTATTGGGTATACTCGGCAAACTGAAGCTACTCACGCCTATCCTATCAGCCTCCGGCTCTAATTATATACACAAACCTTCCTCGTTTATCGCTCTTTCTATTAGTGAAAACAGTATTAAAATCAGTTAGTCGGTTTAGAAGTTAGCCGAGGAACAGACAGAAGTGGAAAGTCACTTATTTTATAAATTTTACTTGTTGGCAAGCTACTTAATGGCAAGACATTTCACATTATGGTTCGCTACTATGAAACTCATACATGTGATGCACACCAAGGGGAATGCTAAGCTGTTAACATGACACCATAATGTCATGGAACTCTGTCGTCCCTTATTCCTTAAAGGTATGCCAAGTTTTATAAGCTCAGAAAAGTTCAGAAGTTTCAAGCCCGTTAAATCTTCGCTTAAGCTTAAGCTTAAGTGTTGCACCATTTTTAGAAACGGTTAAAATGACGTCATAACTTAACGATAACTTTAACCGCTCGATATTGACCGGTCAATGCTTAATGTTATTGTTTCGGTTAAGTCAACTGTGACAGTTTTTAGACAGGTAACTTTGAATCTTGCCATATTAAAAAAAATACTACGACAACCTAGGAAAATTACATTATTTTAGGCAACCCCTTTCACTTTGACAGTGACGAACAATATCATGGTGCAACAATGCGATTGTTAATTTCGACTGTCACCGTTAAAGTTACCGCTAAACTTTGACCGTAACAATAACCAATCCTACGGTGCAACCCACCTGAATTTCGTTAAACTGTGAAATTCAACGCTTAAATTTGTATTAAATTCTCTCGTGTAGGTACCTCTATGTAGGTATATGTAAGATTTTCTGGAAACAAGGAGACCAATTTCTCTCTAGAAACGAAACGTACAAAGCTATACAACAAACTCAAATGAATTAGAGCCTTAATGACACTTAATATCAAATCAATGGAACTGAAAATTGCTTGAATGCGGGGACTAAGTTCGATCAATTACGGTTATTTCTTCATACATATTTTAGGAGAAAATAATAGCGTATAGGTACGAGTTTGGTACTAACGCGAGCGACGAAGTCCATATTTACGTTTAGTTGTTTACTAACAAATTGTTTGTTCGCATTGTTAAATAATCCAAGGATTTTAAATATCCTTCCAAAAAAAGTTTCTCGTATTTAGAAAGCCCTTGTAACGAAGGTCTAATCGATTTAAATGAATGATTTTTTTAAGCTTAAACATAGCAAATCAATAGTCATAATTTTCCATTATTTTCCAGTACTTTTACAGCCTTTTACTTAATTTACTTTTACTTTTACTTAATTTTACAGCCCAGTAGTCCATCTATCATGTCAAACGGTCTACTAAAGTGATAGGGAGACGAGTCACATAATATCTGCATCCCTTTTTACATAATAAAACGCAATAATTGACAAATTTGTGACATAACTAATATCTAAATAATATTAATGATATTGCTCATACTACAGAACATCAATACTGTCATACCATATAGACACAGACCATATAATAACACATTTTAATTAGAGGAATACAGTTACAAGTATCATTAACTAACTTTGTGGAAATAAAAAATTTACTCATTTCAATTTTATATTTCATGGGAAAACTTTCATATGTCGTTAAATTACAGGTAAATTTTAATAGAGAAAGAATTAAAACGAAATTATACTTGTACAGTCTATTAATGACTGATATTATAAATGCTCGGCACGTGTAAGAATCTTAATGTGTTAATCTTAATGGCTATGTGTATAGTCTGTATTAGTAGTAATGTGGGCTTAAAAATTATCAAACCCACTTGGGGATAGAGGGTAAAAGGACTTACTAGATTAGGGGAATTTTTTTCTCCTTAGTCTAGGCTAATATAGCAAAGTAAAACTTTGTTTTGTAAACTTGTTCCTGCACAAAAACTAATACTCGGAAATGGTTCTTACTGGTATAAAAAAAAAACCTTTTAAATATACACTAACAGCTAGGGGATTATTGCATTTTTTAAACAGTTGAGTTAAGGTTGTTATATAATATGCTCAAATATAAAAAAAAAGCATAATCCATAGATCTGTGAATATTTTTATTTTAAGGACGTGTTTACGAATCTGACAAAACTTAGTTGTTTCTCGGTAGATTTTGCGACCAAATGAAACCAAATCAAATAAAACTAACAGGTGGCACAGTTAGATTACTTCTTTATCTGCAAATACTATAAAAAATAATTTAAAAAAATATGATTTTTAGTACTGTAAATACAATTTTTGATCGCCTCTTCACACAAAATTTACGAAAAGTGGTCGGGTTTAGGATCATTTTTATGTTTTTATGTTCCAAATTTTGTTTGTTTAAAAATACTGAAGTATAGCAGACATAATCAACTCAACATTGGTCAAAAAAAAATTCTAAAAATATTAAAAAATTGCCTCACAAAAAATTTAAAAGTCCCGTCAAATATTCATATAAGGGTTATTATATGAATATTAAAATATTCATTTCGCAAACACGTCCTATTTTTTTCTTACTTAAGTACTTACTTACTTTTAGACACTCCACGCGCAGTCACGTAGTAACATAGTTTTACAAATTATTATACTTTATACTTAGTGTGGAAAACTTGTGCTCACTGCTTATAGAATAATCAACAATAATTTCGATATGTGTGGAGTACATTCATATTTTAGTAACAAAGGCCACCGTGAGAAAATGGCACCTGATCACGATTTTAATATTCTAGATTCGATACGGGCACTTCATTAAATATTGGACACGTTTTCTTTCTATACAGTACTTATATTAGGGCAAGTAGGGAAAAGTTGTACCAGATGATCCCCTTAAGCGGGAATCGCTGTAAAATATAATTACATTCTTCAAGGTAAACCAGAAAAAAAGGCGATTACTACTAGTAAATTTATCTATCCAACTTTCATAATACTCAAAACCAGAAATTAATTGAGGTTTCATTAAAATATTTCCTTTGTTCTAAAACCTTACAAAGTTGTAACCTTACAATCTTGTACAGTCGGCCGCATAAGTCGATTAACACATTCAAAAGTGCAAAACAACTGAACACTCGACTTACTTACTTAATTACTTACTTAGCTTTTACGATCGTTTGTACTTGAAGTTTATTTTGTTCTCTAGTCGTGAGTTCTCTAGTCAAAAGATATAAGAAAAGACTAGGGGAACACTCAAATGAATTGTCAAAATGCCTCATGAACACAAATCTAAATGTGAAACGCCTAAAAAGATGGCACATACTTGACTTAGACCAAAGAGCACTGACTTGACTTGACTTGATTATGTCCTATTATATTACTGGAGTGTCATTCACAGGAATGCTTCCTACAAATGCGAAACTTGGGAACACATCTGATTAAGGCTAAATAGCCGATTGCAGATTACAAGTGGAAAAAAAAAATAAGTCGTGACCAACGACTTATAGCGCGTTAAGTGTTTAGTTTTTTTGCACTTTTGAATGTATTAATCAACTTATGCGGCCGACTGTACATCCCTATGGGTAAGATGATCATAGGGATCATCTTAATTGATTTTCATCAAACTTGGTAGATGAACATTTAGACGTACAGGACACAAGATAGGCTTCATTTTTCTTTTTCAACGCGGACGAAGTCGCGAGCGTCAGCTAGTAAATAATAAAAACTAAGCTTTTATGTATGTAATTATATAAAGAAATAGTATTTTGCAATACAACAATGCTTGAATATTTTAAGGCACGTGCCATATGTGCCTGTGCCATATGATACACATATAAACTTCTGTGGTTTTGACTTGAAGCCATTAAATTATTAAAATGTCAATTACATTTGATATTCGATATTGGGCGTGGTCGAAATACGAACAATCATCTGTTACAAAGAAACGTTTATGAATTTTTAGTTTGTCCGAGTTCGATTGGTGAACGCGCTGAATGACCTAAATAGCCCTCTCTCCTCCTATATACATATAATAACGATATAGTGAAAATTTATATAAGTAACATTGAAACTATACGTTTGAGTTTTACGGAAGTTCGCGATGAGATGCGACACTTAGAAAACTTAAAGTACTATGCGTTTCAAATGAGAATAGGATCGCGTTTGCTGCAAACTTCACATGATCCGAGTCATCATAGTAATGTCGTCAAAAAAATCCGAATAACAAAAATATAAATATTTTTTATTTATATTTTATCTAATAAATTTATATATGTATAAATATATATATCCTTACTACTATTATAAATGTGAATGTGAGTTTGTTTGTTTATTACGCTTTCATGCAAAAACTAGTGAACCGATCACCATTAAATTTTACATACACGTTGTCTGGAACACCAGAAAGTACAAAGGGTACCTTTCATCGTTCAACGCGAACGAAGTCGCGGGCACCAGCTAGTATATAATAACTATTAAGTAATTAAACTATAAGTGTAAATTACAGTACGATTTAAATCGTATTTATACGATCTTTTCGGCTTTGGTTCTATGTAGCAAAGCCCTTAAGTTTGCTAACGCGTTTCCACGAGATAAGTAATTCTTTTATGGGTCAATGTATACGATTTTATAATAAACTAACTGCATAAATAAATCACATTACAAATATAATAAAAACTAATAAAAATAATAATTAATTCTTGGATTGTTTTTTCTTGCACACTGTACACATCAGTAATGAAATTCGTGAGAAATGCGGTGTCAAATGCGAATTTCCAGTCCTATTCTCATTTGAAACGCATAGTATAGAAAATTTAGAAATGGTAAACACTTGAAAAAATTGTAGCTCCGACAAACGTGGAGTTCACTTCGTACGAACAAATATATAATTAAAATTTTCACAATTCAAACACACCGAAAGAACAACTTTGGTCTTTCTTTTAATAATATATTGTGTAAATGGCGCAATATCTATGAAACTTCAGAAATTCTGAAATATTAAAAAAAAATAGAACGTAACAATAACGCAATAACATAACGCATTCGTGTGACTTTTTGATTTTTGTAAATCGATTCCAAAAAATATAAATATACTTACTTATTGCAATACTTAGACTAGCCGGTGCCCGCGACTTCGTCCTGAAAACATTCGTTCGCTTGATATTTCGGAAATGAAGAATGATATCAAAAATTTAAGAAAAGCTCCTCTGGACAATTTAGTCAGTTACAATTTGAGCCTAGAATAAAGACGATCGGGTTAAGGGTTTGCCCTGTAGCTTAACTTTTTTGAAAGAAGTCAACAAGTCAGAACAACTTTATTATTTCGAATTCCGTAGATTCATTTCCAATGTGCTCGATAGTCGTATGAGGCACGAAATCTGTGATTTTTTTAATAATATTGTGTAGATGGCGCAATATCTATGAAACTTCAGAAATTCTAAAATATTAAAAAAAAAATAGAACGTAACAATAACGCAATAACATAACGCATTCGTGTGACTTTTTGATTTTTGCAAATCGATTCAAAAAAATATAAATATGTATACTTGCAGATTTTATTAAGAAACTTACGTTAGACTAGCCGGTGCCCGCGACTTCGTCCTGAAAACATTCGTTCTCTTAAAGTTTAAGAAGGCATTATACCTGTTACCAGATGGGATGACATTTTTTGTAATTTTGACATTTTTTGGATCGTCATCTTGGTTTTTTTCCGAAACCCTTGTAGGTTTAGATTTGGAATGACGATCATAAGAGTTTCTTTTAGAAACCTAATTGATAAATAAATATTTTGATTCGATTTGAAAATACTTATCATATTTAGTACTAGCTGTTGCACGCGACTTTGTCCGCGTAACTTTATAAAATATAATACATTCGTGTCTGTGAAACTATGGAAATATACATACAAAATTTCAACCCAATCGGTTCAGCCGTTTAGAAGTTATGTGAAAAAGATAAGTACGGAAGGATAATTCTTACTACCTGTTGTCCTATTACCCGTTTTTCCGTAGGAATGAAGCATTTTCTCGCTGTAAAAAGTAGCCTATGTTCATCACAGATAATGTCGGCTTCTAATGGTGAAATAATCTTTCAAATCGGTCCAGTAGTTTCGGAGCCTATTCTATACAAACAAACAAATAATCAAATCTTTCCTCTTTGTAATATTAGTATAGATTTATAGATTCCCCGTTGCGTTGGATAAAATTGTCACGTCTGTTGGACAGTGAGTGACCCATTTGTTACTAGTATAATTAAACAAGTATTTATCGTTAACACACAGAGACACTGTCCATAATTAAATGTAACAGAAACAAAGTAATTTCTTGTGGGAATTGGAACAATATTTGCGATATGGTTTACATTTATTTATTTATCACTCGTTCCACATTCTCGCTACATGAATTTTTAACATGGCCCCATTGGGTGACACATTTTATAATATTATTATTAAGTATAAATATCGGCTTAATATTTTACATGTCCATCCATATTAATATATAAAATAGAATGCAACGTAATTAGGTATATACTATTTTATATAACCTGTAAAACTATGCTAAACCTTGTATTGTTGCTAGTAGAAAACATTAAAAACCATTAAAAACATTAAAATACCAGTAGTGCATCTATGCTAATATTATAATGAGGAAAGATTTGTTTGTTTGTATAGAATAGGCTCCGAAACTACTGGACCGATTTGAAAAATTCTTTTACCATTAAAAGCCGACATTATCCGTGATGAACATAGGCTACTTTTTACCGCGGAAAAATGCTTCATTCCTACGGGAAATCTAAAATAAAAGTAAATACTAGCGGCTTGACCCCGAGATGGCTATCTATCCAAAATACAGTAGATTGCGTTTTATACTTTTCTGCGCGGACGAAGTCGCGAGCAACAGCTAGTAGTAGGTAAATATAATGAAATTACATACATTTATCTACAGATTAACGGTGAAAGAAACCCCGAAGAAGTGTACAAAGACTTTAGAGCTGCTGTCCTACAAATACTGGGAGCGTTAGAAGATCAAACGACAGTCAACGGAGTCAGTGGTGTTGGAGTTGGCGCCGGAGGTATTCCTGGCGAAATAGTAGGCGTGGAGCCAGCACCGACACAGAATGAGAGAGACAGATTAAGAAATAAAGAAAGAGATAGGGATGTCAAGAGAGATGAGCCGACGATAAAGCCAACTGTAATACCAGCAGCGATACCTGCCCACCAACAGAATTCTACCTTAGATCGAGTTGTTAGTCCAAAGGTAATATTAATTTTTAGCATATAACCGCAAATAACCGTGAAATAAAAGCATGTGTGCTGTTGTGTTTCGGTAATTGGATAGGGGATGCCAGAATCCATTTTATAACGTTCAAATTATATCTAATATTATTCGAACTTCTTGCAAAAATACTTATGGTTGTTATATTCAATATTCAGTATTGATATATATTTGATATATTTTTTTTTAATTCAAAAGTAACTTATATATATGCTTATATCTCCTCTAGTATTCAGTTTATTGTTACTTAAAAATACGCTTCTAACGATATATAATATGCATATATATAATTGAATATAGTTCTCCTGTAAAAAGTATAATTTTGATTTGTGGCCCCTTAGTTTTTAAGCAGAGATATATCTATTAATGGAATGTCTAATATTATATTTATCTAGTTAATAAATCAGCTAGCAAACCGGTTTGTTATTTTCTCTGTTATTCTTTTTAAAAATTAAACTATTTCCCGTTTAGTTCAAGTGTGCGTCGTAGCCGAATTTCGTCTCGTCACCTCTGACCCAAATAATTATTGTCTTCTCAAGGTGGCACAATCAATGCACGCTCCGACCTCGGTCTTTATAATCTCCCCTATCCGAATTATTGATACTTAATGGTGATGACTGTACAAAAAAATCGGATACAATGTCAGACTTAAAGCTCTCCTGCCTTGACCTACATTTTTGGAGCTTTACTTGTTAAATGCTCTTAAGATGCTCTTTGGGGTCAACTACGTACCACAGCGCCCTTAGATTAACGTTTTTATGAATAAATGGGCAGTGTTCGGGTAGCTCCGAGAAATCTTCTCGTCCAAAGTTCCTCAGTGCCTTAAAACGAATGTTTTCGACCAATGTATGTTGCCAGTGATAACCTATGGCGAACGTGGTCTCTAACTTTTGGCATCGTAAGAAAGCTCAATGTCGTTTAACGAGCTTTGGAGTCGAATCAATAAAGAGGACGACTGCAAAAACGAAACTCTACTGTTCCGCCGGATATCTCTAAATCTTACACGGCGGAACAGTAAGTTGAATTGGCAGTGAGCCTGATATATAGTACGGAGAGCAAACGTCAGCTGGGGCCGAAATTTTCTCGAGTGGAGGTCACAGGCCCGCAACAAGGTCCACCCACAAGGTGGACAGACGATCTGATAAGAGCCACGGGTCGACTATGAATCAAGGCTGCTTCCCATTGATCCTTTTGAAAAATTATGGATTAGGCCTATGTCTAGCAGTGGCCGTTCTACGGCTAAGCTGTATATCTCATTGAATAAAGGAGTTTTATAAACTTTTCCAGGCAGAAGTAATTAATGTGCGAGGTGCCACTACAACACCGCCCACTTTGTGGGTAGTTGGCGGTCCAGGAAGTAACAAGGCGACGCTTTGCGAACGTGCTGTTGCGCAAAGACCTGGCTGGACTCATTTCAGGTACGCCTTCAACAACAACAACAACAACAACAATTTACTAAAAAAAGAACGCCCAATGTCTTGTTCCATCTTTTGACCAGTTTCAGTTGCACGAACGTGGATTCTTATACCTTTCTGTGTCGATCTTTACACAAGAAAAAACCTAAATTAAATTTCATTTTTGATTTCCCTTTCCCTGGTCATCATGTAATGTTTTGTTTGTGTTATCCTTACTTCCTTACTAATATGTTAAATGTGAATGTGAGTTTGTTTGTTTGTTACGCTTTCACGCAAAAACTACTGAACCAATCACCATGAAATTTTGCATACACCAGAAAGGACATAAGGGTATACCTTTCATCCGTGAAAAAAGTACTGTTCCCGAGGGATTATCTAAAATATAAAACTGTAACTAACGCCTGGCCATGGCCAATGTGTTACAGCAACTAGGTGTCAAACTAGGCGTTACACTTGCTTTTATATTTTTAATTTATCATCGCATACGAAGTCGCGGAGCTAGTATTTGATATGTGTGTGTCTTATAGTCTTGGCCAAAGGCTTCGTGCGCTGGCTGACTCCGGTGGAGGTCCAGCATCGGATGGAGCCATGGCTAGAACAGCCGTCAGTGGGGGAGAGTTGGCGCCAAAAGAGTTGGTCACCAAATTAGTGAGAACAGCGGTTAATGAGGCAGCAAGGAATGGCCACGGTCTCGTGCTTGACGGTTATCCAAGAGATTTGGAACAAATGGAGCAATTTCAAAGAGATGTGAGCTCTTTTTGTTTATGTAGATATAGTCGATAATTAAACCATTTTTTTTTATGTAAAGGCTAACGCCATAACGGTTTATATACCACAAGTAAATTTAATTATAACAAAATTTATACCGAAATTTAATCACTAAATTGGATTGTATACTGTAAGAAAGAAAATAGGAGATAATATCAGAGTTTATTTTGCCTACAAAATATAGAGACCAATTTATTTGTCATTAGAAAATTAGTAGGCTTTCTTATTACATTTATTATTCATATGTTTGGAATACACACGGCTTAAAGTGCCTGGCGATATCATATGTTGCATTTTAAAACAAATTGGGCTTCACGTACGACATGTAAAACCTGACATCGATTCAAGCAAGTCTTTTTATTTTAATTTCATTTTGAATCCAGTACTGAAGACCCGCCGACCGCTCCCGAACAAAACCGAGCGCGCGTGACGTCATAATGTTAGTTTTCTCAAGTCACGTGTTGTAATAACGCTGTACTGTTCTAAAATAGCTTTAACATTATGACGTCACAATCACAACCATTCACAACTATGGTGACCAATCTTGGCGCGTTCATAGTGACGTGATATTTTTTTAAAATTCTATCAATTTTTAGTTGTTTATAATTAAATGAATTTTTTTTAATTTTCGCATTAAATATCAATATTATCTATACTAATATTATAAAGAGGAAAGATTTAATTGTTTGTTTGAATAGAATAGGCTCCGAAACTACTGGACCGATTTGAAAGATTCTTTTACCACTAGAAGCCGACATTATCCCTGATGAACATAGGCTACTTTTTACCGCGGGAAAATGCTTCATTCCTACGGGAAAACGGGTAATAGGACAACGGGTAGTAAGAATTATCCTTCCGTACTTTTCTTTTTCACATGACTTCTAAACGGCTGAACCGATTGGATTGAAATTTTATTTGTGTATTTCCATGGTTTCCTGGATTATTTAAAAATACAATTGGACCGGGTAGGTGGCGCTGCTGTCGGTATGTCAACAACTAAACGGCTTAACCGATTGGGGTGAAATTTTGTATGTGTATTTCCATGGTTTCACAGACACGAATGTATTATATGTTATGTTATAAAGTTACGCGGACGAAGTCGCGTGCAACAGCTAGTTGATAATAAAGTTTTAAAATGTACATATAAAAAAATAATTTTTTTTTTCAAAATCCCAATTAACTGAGTGTGACCAGCCATACAACTTTCTGCCTTAAATTTCAGATGAAGACAACCCCTCGCATGGTCCTCCTGGACTGTTCGAAGTTGCAACTCGGTCGTGGCCGTCGCGACGACTCCGTTGCAGCCTTCCGGAGAAGACTTGAGGTCTTCCGCGAGCTCAGTTTACCAATGCTGAAGACCTTGGACCAGGATCATAGACTTGTTATTGTGAGTATGAGAAAACTGCCAAGTTAACCACGCCAGTAGCACTACCACGAGTTTATGACGACCGAAATCGCTAGCGAGAGATGAGCGAGAACGTGAAATATTTGTATGAAAAATTGTACAGCGCCTCTAGCGGTCACTCAAAGAACTAAAACTGGTAACATGATAGAGTTGCATAAGTGAAAAACCTATCGAATGTAGTTGTAGTCGCTATATAGCGACCATTAGCGACTAATGTTTAACTTGACATTTGTATACAAAATCGGTACCATGAGTTACATATTTGACTGATGCTCTCGAGAAATACCGTAACGTTAGTTAGTTAAATCATTCACTAGCACATTGAAGGGTGAAGGTTCGTTATCGACAGAAGTATAGGTGAATTATTATATTAAGGTTTGAAGGCGACACTACTTAGTGGGGGAATCGGCGCATGTGTACAAAATTGTGCACAAAATTGCTAAGAATTTTTTCTTATTTCGTAATTTTTCACCTCACTAACTTAACATTACAGGCAGTGTTGATATTCCTTCCATAAAATCATCGTGCGATGTCGAAGAAGAACGTTTTTTTAGGCATTTATTCACCATGACGTATTTACTAATACGATAAAGCAATCTGTAAGCAACAGTACCCAAGAGACTCGAGACGCGCGAACGAAGTGCGGGAGGTGTGTAGCGACTGAGTCTACCAATAACGTGTCGCGAAGTGCGGGAGGTGTGTAGCGACTGAGTCTACCAATAACGTGTCGCGAAGTGCGGGAGGTGTGTAGCGACTGAGTCTACCAATAACGTGTCGCGAAGTGCGGGAGGTGTGTAGCGACTGAGTCTACCAATAACGTGTCGCGAAGTGCGGGAGGTGTGTAGCGACTGAGTCTACCAATAACGTGTCGCGAAGTGCGGGAGGTGTGTAGCGACTGAGTCTACCAATACGTGTAGGCACACGTATTGGTAGACTCAGCCGCTCACGCTCCTCTGCCCCCTCAAACACTTTCTGCGCACATTTGCCGAGAAGTGTTTATTCGCTACACGAACTATAAACTAATGTAAGATTTACACAAAATTGTAAAAATATTTTTTTACAATTTTGTTATAAGATAGCCGAAAAAGTGATAAAAACCAAATAAAAAATTGAGATATGGACTTAAATTTTTCATACATACGCCAAATTTTTTTAATATTGTAGACTTTGGACTTCACTTTAGTATCTGCAGTGAATTTCATTGACATTTTATTAAGCTTAAAATGAGCTTAAATTATAATCAAAATTAAAAAAATCAAAATATTTATTTATCAATAATATCAATAATTATCGATTATTTATCAATAATATTAGCGGTAATCATAGGATTTAAATATATTTATAGTTTCTTAATGTAAATTATATTACCATAAGGTCCCTGACCTGTATATATTTATATGTTTACTATATATGTTTACTCTCAGCCTTCAATATTATGTACTCCTGTCTTGTAACTTATTATATGTTTTAGTTATTTAGTGGAAACTTTGTTGATTTATGTTTTACTTTTATGTATGTGTATAATGTGTATCGAGATATTGTATGTTTCCCAAATATAAATAAATAAATAAATAAATATTAAGGGTATTGTATGATGGTAGTGCTACAGGAGTCCCAAGATTTTCGAAGTAACCTTATTTTGTTATAAGGTGGATGGAGATACGGACTCTCCGGACGTACAAGAGGAATTCACGAAGGTGGTTGTTGAAGAAATGGAGAAAGCTGAAGCCATAGCCAAAATGCCGGAACAAGCGGAGGAACACACAATATTGCCTAATACCGGTGAGTAACCAACAGTATAGGAGAAAATACGTGTGCTTTTGCGTTGCTTTTGGTAAGTTTACACCTTAACCTTTCATTGTCCATATTCTTCTGTGCACATTTCTTGTATCAAAAATGTCACAGATAGAAAACTTTTCTTAAAGTTGGCCATATCTCTTGTTCATCACACATTAATATGAAAAAGTCTAATCATTTATAGTGCCTCTATCTATACTCTATACTAATATTATAAAGAGGAAAGATTTGATTGTTTGTTTGTTTGTATAGAATAGTCTCCGGAACTACTGGACCGATTTGAAAAATTCTTTAACTATTAGAAGTCGACACTATCTGTGATGAACATAGGCTACTTTTTACCGCGGGAAAATGCTTCATTCCTACGGGAAATCTAAAATAAAAGTAAATACTAGCGGCTTGGCCCGGGAGATAGCGCCATCTATCCAAAATACGGTGGATTGCGTTTTATACTTTTCTACGCGGACGAAGTCGCGAGCACCAGCTAGTATTAAATCAAGACGTGAGTGGATGAAAGTGTTATGTCGCATTTTTGGGTTTTTTTCGTTTTTTTTTTGCGTTGATGAAGGTAATATGTCCATATGAATTTTTACAGACATTAAGATGGTCGATTAAAGACATTTTTGCAAAATAAAAAGTTGAAAAAGGTGTTATGTACAGTTAATTTTGAAAAGCAAAAGAGTGCAAACTTTTGTTAATGGAAGAGGGAGCTATGTTCACTTTTTTTTAAAGTAATTAATAGAAGTGTTTAATTGCTATCATACCATTAATATTTTAGGTTGTTTACACAACTTTGCATCATAATTTAGTACAAAAAACAGTTCAGTGGCGACTTATCTCAAAAATTAAAAGTAAAATTTTAACCTTGATTTATTCAAAATTTGAATTATGCGACATACCACCTTCATCCACTCACGTCTGCCTATTTTCACAAGCAACACCAATGACCTCGCTCATTTCGCGGTTGAGCCGAGGCTACAACGACGACCTCTTTTCGCGAACACGTTTGTTAAGGGGAGACGATTTTCATACTAAAAAATTTGACCATAATTGACCAAACGGAGCATAATTTTACACTGAAATAACATCCCTCGGCATTTAATTTAATCCCTGCGTTCGCTGATTACCCTTTTTTAAAATATCATACCACCGAATGAATCCGAACGAATGAATGAATCAGAGCACTTTTCAATCAACTTCAGTCGATATAAATAGCAGACGCTTAACTACGCTTAAGTATGTTCTGTATTGTGGGTGCAGGTGTGTCAGCAATGCAGCAGTTTGCGCACGCGATGACCCGAATGGGCGGAGGACTCGCTAACGGATCTCTGCCCAATGGACACGTGGCCAACGGAGTCGCAACGATAGCTAACAACAAGGTATGTATATATTATAACACTAGTGGGTGCCCGCGACTTCGTTCGCATTGAAAAAGAAAATATATGCTAGCTTGACCCGGGCAAACGTTATTTTGCAACTATCACTTACCTACCGAAAAAAATTTCTTAAAAATCGGTCTTAGAGATCGGACCTCATACTACAACAAAATTCTGAACGCACCTATAAATATTTGACAACCAAGTGACAATTTTAGACAAAATACACCAATAATGTTTCACAGCTAGGAACATTTTGTGTAATGTCATCTTATATCGCTGTGACGACGATGGCGCCGCCATGCCACAGTATCGCCCAATTATTTATGTTTTTATATGATCCCTCGGGAATACTTAGTCCTTTTTTTCTGGATGAAAGGTACCCTATGTCCTTTCTAGTGTCCCAGACAACGTGTATGCAAAATTTCATGGTGATCGGTTCAGTGGTTTTTGCGTGAAAGCGAGACAGACAGACAGACAGAGTTACTTTCGCATTTATAATATTAGTATAGAACTAGTATAGATAGTATCCATATCAAATACTACCTAGTGTCGTGTTTATCTTTACAGAAAATGTTTTTCATTTTCAGGTAAAGCCAATAATGAACAACGTGGCGAAGATTCCGACTGTGTCACAAATGACCCACGACGAGGTCAGGAGACTCTATGAACACAGTTCTGGTGACATCACAATTAATACACACATGTAAACACAAATTTAAGGTAAACATGCAAATTGGTGACGGTTGTTGAATGATTAGATTTTTAATATTTCATCTAAAACTCATTAGAACTCCATTGAGAACACCAATGTCTTTTTTTTCAGCACACCTACAAAATAGGTAACTCGAGAAAAAAGAATCTGTTTTTATTTTTTTTCTATCTTCAAAAATGACTGAGATATTAAATGTTAAAGACGGCTTCCGCGGCAAAATCCGACTATCCAACTATAAGCGATCGCGCTAACGTGTGACGTCACTCCCTAACAGTACATAGCATGACGTCATGAGAGAATGACGCGTTATGACGTCATCGCACTTGAAAAGCGGGTGAAACTTTACAACGCTATAACTTTAGAAATCCTGGCCCGATTTCGATGAAACAAAAACTATTATTATTTGCACGAGTAGGCGCATCAAATCCAGTAACTTTTATAGTAATATTTTGATGTCTGGTGTTCTTCATTACGTGGCCAAAAATTTTTGGAAAGATTAAAAATGAAAACCAATTACAAAATTTTAAACATAATAATGCTTTTTTTCAGCATTTTTTTTTTTTTTTAGTTTTTCATTAATATTTTTGATACGGCCTGAACTTATTGTCATCATAAAATGACGTTTCAGCTTTGCAGTGCCAATTATAAGCACGTTTACCTTGGATAAATTTGTAGCTACATATATGTAATAAATGATGGTTTAAACACTTATTAAGGTATATGATACCTGTGTGGAACTCATAAAGAGATTATGTGAAAAGTGCCGAATAAATTTTAATTTTAGCAAGTATTTTTTAAATAAGTATATTATCTAGAGTCTAATATAAATAAAATATAAAATTCATGTGCAAATCAATTTTAAACGTATTGTTGGTACATTGGTGGTTTGAACAACGAACTAATTTTTCATACAAGTTTCTTATAAAATCAGTAACACTCGAGTTTATTAAAAGAACGAATTTCATAGTGCAAAGCCAATTTATTTAATAATAATGATATTTTAGATTCACAAGTGCATTTAAATGTAGATTTGTAGTAAATTAATCTCTAATGAGAATGCGAAACTCAGTTCAGACTACATACAAGACTTATTTATTTCATTATACACTTTTACAATAAAAAAATTCTAATACCTTTTTTTTTTTTGGTTTCCTTTCTGCAAAAAAATCAAAATTTTTATTTCTTTGAAACTATCCAACTATTTATAACAATTAATATTTTTTGATAAACTAAGTATAAACCTATCGTATACTTAAGGTAGGTACAGACAGAATGCGATCGACAATTTTTTTTTTATTACAAAACGCATACATTTTTTAATTTTTTCGTTTTACGTGTATATTTTTATCATTAAGTAATTCATAGTTAAATATCCTCATCTTAATTAAAATATTGAACTACTGTGTACTGATAAATAATTAATTATATTATTCCTCGGTATAATTACTAACTATTGAATATTTAATCACAATATTAAAGACGCGAATGAAATTATTAGCGGATTTTATTTTTGTATTAACAAAAGAAAACTGAAAAAGTATAGTTCTTTTTTTTTTTTTTTCAAGTAAAGGCAATTTTGCGAAAACCAGCTCCCATTATTAGAATTTGTAGTTACCCTTTTTTTTGTTAAGAAACTACAAAAAATTTAATGCATTACAAGAACCCTTTCAGTTTTAAATAAATATATGTATTCGATTTATATTAATGTAATTAATTCCTTACTGATATGAAATCTGAACTGAGCATATGAAACAACGGTACAGGTAACTTTAATTAATATAATTATGATAAGAATTAAAAATTAAATTAAGGGCCTCTTTCACCGACTACAAGTAAAGTGTTGATTGGTTTTAATGTTTGAAACTTTTACCGTACAAACAAAGGTATATAAAAAGAAAATAATAAAAAAAAATCGCCTATCGAATGATGCAGTAAATCGAGTACATAATTCAATAAAACAGAAAATTATTTCTAAAAGTAACTAATCAACACTTTACTTGTAGTTGGTGAAAGAGGCCCTAAGACGTATATTAGTAAGGAAAACGCACATTGGAGTAAATTGCAAAGTGCCTTAGCACATAATATTAAACAAAAATGTCATTTATTGCTATTTCTATTAGAGTTGAGTTTTATTTTAATAGATTAATTTGATTATAGAACAAGATAATTATGTACTGGTCCAGTATCCCTCACCTGGATTTTTTTCTTATTACTAACAGGTTAACTTAAATTAAGTTAGTTAACACTAATTTCAATATGAGGGACAGTTTAGCCGCCATGTTTTTTTTTTTAAAAAAAAGGTCGCGCTTCATGTGTGAGAAGTCGTAATAGTATCCATAGATTTTGTTCGAATTTGATGTCGCAGCTAAACAATCGCCGCGATTCTCTCGCTCGTGGACGTGGTCCCTTAGAAACTCTAGACCACTCACACTTTGCGTATAATATATCTGGGGCCCTAGCCAAGAGCACAATGCAAACGGGAGCGTTGCGTATATTTACGAAACGATACAAAATAAAGCCGGTGGGCTTATTATCTAAATGCATCTGCTGAGAAACAGGCGAAAAACGCGCAAAATTTGTGCAATATCACACTAAATCGTTAATTTTTACGCAAAACCACACCAGTGTTGTGAGCTACGTGATACGATTTAGTGTGATATTGCACAAATTTTTCGTCTGTGGCTCAGCATTTAGATAATAAGCCTATCGGTGATTGGTCAAAATTGTATGTGGGCGTTACAACAACCAATCACCGGGCTTTATTTTCTATGGTTTATTTAATATACGCAACGCTCCCGTTTGCATTGTGCTCTTGGCTAGGGCCCCAACGACTGCCGGCAATGTGTTCGGCGCCTAATATTTTTAATTTTATCATAACTTCATTTCGAATGGCTCATATGAAATTTGTATCTAACAATGCATTAAAAATAATTCGAAGAATAATTTTACCTTTGCATTTTATTTATTTCTCTGGTTCTATTAATGCGTACGTTGCACTCAACACAAAATGTGATGTCTGACTAGTTTTTAACGAATTTATTAATAAGTGTTAAGTTTAAGTAAGTACATACATAATATAAATTAAGTGAAACAAAATTTGTGGTCAACTGAATCTCTTGTAACGGAACAAGGTTCATTTTGTAATTTAAGAGAACATGTACTTAGGCGTATAATAATCACGTAGTTTAGAATAAGTATAACACAAGTCAGGGGCCAATTATATGTAGATTAACATAGACAATTAATATGCCTTCGTATCACTTTATTCAAAAACATAACTATGGGTCCGACGTAAAAAGAAAATTTAATGGTAAACCAACATAATATAGGTATTATACTATAAAAAAAAGGTCTGCCACCTCTATACTATAAAAAAAAAAAAAAAAAAAAATATTATACAAAACTTTGTGCCCGCATTTTTTTTTCTTTTCATTTATTTGCATGCAACTAGATCCATATTTTTACATTTTTATACATTTAATTTTTTTTTTTTTTATTTTTTTTTTTTTTTTTTTTTTTTGAAATTTTTTTTTTTTTATTTTTTTTTTAAATCCCTCACAAACCTAAAAATTTTTCCCAAAAAAAAATATCCTATACTTTAATCCAGGTAAGCAATATGTATATCGGTGAAAACCGCATTGTAATTAGTTAACCCGTTTTTGAGATTGGCGTACACAAACGCACAGACAAACAGATAACAATTCTAAAAACCCTTTTTTTACCTGGTAACATAAGAAAAAACGTGTACAAATTGCTTTTTTGAAAAAAATATAAGAGAAAATGTCTTTTTACGTCAGAATCATTGTTAAGTAAATCAATTGCACTACTTTTGTATAAAAAAAAATTATGTAGCTCTAAACGAAGCTGTGAAAACGTAGTGAAATAATCATCATGTCTTTAGTATCTAATTTTTACAAAATATAACAATAGTATATTACATTTACATGTAGAATGTTATTTGTATTTTAATAGATTTAATTTTTTTATTTAAAAATGTAACTATATTCAACTAGAATTGAATTGATTTCGTAATGGTTACTTTTTCTAATTTTTTACACTTTGAATATAAAATCTAGTTATATAAAAAAATGTGTGTCTGTCAGCTCCGACGCACGACTGGAGTTTACTCATGGTAGTGCTACAGGAGTTGCTATCGAAATCTTACGTTAGTTTACTTCTGTCGATAACGAACCTTTCACCCTTCAATGTGCTAGTGAATGATTTAACTAACTAACGTTACGGTATTTCTCGAGAGCATCAGTCAAATATGTAACTCGGGGTACCGATTTTGTATACAAATATCAAGTTAAACGGTAGTCGCTAATGGTCGCTATATAGCGACTACATACGATAGGTTTTTCACTTATGCAACTCTATCATGTTACCGGTTTTAGTTCTTTGAGTGACCGCTAGAGGCGCTGTACAATTTTTCATACAAATATTTTACGTTCTCGCTCATCTCTCGCTAGCGATTTCGGTCGTCATAAACTCATGGTAGTGTAGTGCTACAGGTCAAAGTTATCATGTTACGGAATTACAAATCACCAAATTTCAAATCATTCAAATCTGTGGAAGTTAATGAGATCCCTTCTTCAAATGATTTGCGAGACAGACGCACAGGTCAAACTTTATAACATCCCTCTTTTGCGGCAGGCGTCGCACAACACAATATAAATCGAGGTTAGACTCAATTAGCAATTTGCGGGTTGTAATATATATATATTTTATATGCCAGCTCAAAAATATTACAATCGTTTGAATAAACGAGTCGATGCACAATAATTTTAGAAATGTCAATGCAAGGTTGTCGGTCCGAATAGAAATAGCACGAATTGGTACGCATACGAAACAATTCTACTCTAGTTGGAGTACAGTGAAAAGATTTTAATTTATTATTTAAATTAAACTTTAAATGTCAAAAGCACTAACAGTGCCGTTTATTTAGATTAAATGAAACACAATGTTTGTAGAAATCTGTTTACAATTTTGAAATATACTGGCACATTTTTTATTAGTTTGTGGTTTCATTTATTCAAAGAGGACACTGGACCGCAAAGAAAATGGGTCGGTTAGAAAATATTCAATACCTTCAAAAGTACCTGACCTAGCTTTATGAAATAAAGACTAAATTGTGTTACAGGTCCTGTAAGTACTCTGCCGTCACTAGTGGGTTAGATTGCATTGATGTATTTGCATATTATTATAAAAAAGTCGCTGTTCCACTTCTCCGCTAACTTCTTCTGAACCGCTCAACGGATTTCGATACGCTATAAACTAATGGAATTAGCGACAAACGAGAAAGGTTTTTGTATATAATTTACAAAAAAATGCACCCGTACAAAACCGGTGCTGATCGGTAGTGAACAAATAAATCGGAAAACACAGGGCCTCAGTGTTTAGCGGGATTCGAACCCGCGACCGTTTGGTCGCGAAGAATTGGTTTGGCGAAAATTTTTTAACACCCTACTATCAACTTTTAAAAGACGATTCAAATTCAGAGCAGTTTAATTTGGGTTCCTAAACAAAATCGCTTTCATATAAAAACGAAGTTGATGGTACAAATGCAATCCAGGGGCCGTAAATATACGCAACGCTCCCGTTTGCATTGTGCTCTTGGCTAGTAGCTCGGGAATTCTGTGCGGGCAATGTATGGGGGAAGCAAACAAATTAATAAGGTTTTGAAACTTATATGAATTATACCTTTGGGTCTGCTGATCAAGATCAACAACTCTCCCCCACTTTCCACTTGCCGCTTCACCCCCCCACATCACAAAGTTTGTCCCCGTCAATGGTTTTTTAAGTATTTTGTGAAAACTTTAATAGATACAAAAAAAGTGTCAAAAGCAAAAATTACCCCATTAAATTCTTAACAAATATGTTCCATACACTTTCCGATTATCTTAACGGTTTTCAATCTACAGCCAGTTTTCAAACAAAACTTCTTAGTTGGAAAACTGGCTATAACTTAAAAACTGTCAAGGTAATCAAAATAATCTATAGAATATATTTTGTTAAGAATTTGATGAGGATAATTTTTGCCTTTGACACTTTTTTTGTATCTATTAAAGTTTTCACAAAATACTTAAAAAACCATTGACGGGGACAAACTTTGTGATGTGGGGGGGTGAAGCGGCAAGTGGAAAGTGGGGGAGAGTTGTGGATCTTGATCAGCAAACCCAAAGGTATAACCCACATAAGTTTCAAAACTTTATTAATTAGTTTTTCTGAAAATAGATCCAAAATTAAATCGTATTTAAAACGGCGTGGGATCGGTGGGATGACCTTCAAAATATTCTGTGGCGTTCAATGTCAACGCTCATTATCTGTCATTATGATATACATTTCCCGCGGGCGGCCATCAATTTGACGCGCGCTGTCAGAGGACGCTTTTCTTTTAATGGCCGCTTGGCACAGTTTCCATGGCCTTGACCGAACGTCAACGAGACCGCCCCCGCCGCAGTTTGCCCGCATTGCTCGCGGTCCACGGACGCGATACTCGTTATCATTTTCGTAATACAATTATAGTATTGTATTCCCGCAATTTTTTAAAATAAAATGGTGAGTTGTATTTTTTTTTTATTTTATCTACTCATAACTTTACTGCTTCGAAATAAATTTGGGTTCGTTACATTAAAATTTAATTAATTACTAGATAACTATCACGACCAGCGAGAAATGTTTTCAATGTATAGGAAACTAGCTGGCGCCGGCGACTTCGTCCGCGTTGAAAAACAAAAAAAGTGGTCTATCCTTTATCGACTCCAAAACAGCTCATCCGATTTTGATTCGTTTTTCACTTATGGAAAGAGGAATAAACGAGGACGATTTTGTGTTTAAAAAAAAATTGCTTCTCGGGCGAGGCCGGGAGCGGATGACTAGCTTAAAATAAATATAGAATAATCGATTTCAAATAACTTATCTTTTATGGCATTATTGGCTTTATTATTTATAATTATAATACTTTCGAGTTATTTACATTCAAATGAATTATTTTAATTTGAAAAAAATATTATAATTTTCAAAAAAAAAAAATTCAAAAATCCAAGGCTCGTTAATCACATAAATTTTTTGCTCTGATTATTTCCAATTGATAATGTGTTTGAATATTAATAAAAATTATATTGATATATTATACCTACCTAATTATATCTTACAATAAATATTTTATCGCTTGACTTGTATTTATATCAAATGATAAATGCGTAGTTTTATCGTTCGTTTTATTGCATAAATTGCATCTTTGTTGCGTCTAAGTCGACGAAAAAGATTGCCAATATTGATTTAATTATATCCTTAGTAGATATGCGCTAATTATATCACCATGATATTTATTCCGGGTATATTGTAACAAATTATTTCGATAAATACACTATATAGGTACCTAGTACCTACTTTTCTTATAATGTTTATATATGTCGTCGGCACATCGTAGAATTTGGCATATCATGATATTCCTGGGCAGATCATATTTCTGTTAAAACTGAAAGGGTCGCCTCACTCCGCTCCGCTTCGCTCGGCTCCCCAAATTTATTTCCATGTAAACCTAACACGCTCCTCCTCGCTTTGCTTCGCTGCGCTCCTCGTAGGACCTATTTTTGAGTATTAAGATTTTTGATTTCATACTTTATTTACGATCTGCCCAATTCTACGATCTGCCCACGACATATATAAACGCATTTGAATACTTTTTCTGTATGTATTAACTAGTGTAGAAAATTTAGAAATCTCAGTAACTATTACTGAGAACATTTAAGAATTAATTTTAAAAAGTGCGTTCATTTAAACAGATTCAAAACAGTTTAAACCTTTTATAATCTACTAGCTGTTGCACGAGACTTCGTCCGCGTATCTTTATAAAATATAATACTTACGTGTCTGTGAAACCATGGAAATACACATACAAAATTTCAACCGAATCGGTCAAGCCATTTAGTAGTTCACATACCGACAGCAGCGCCACCTACCGGGTCCAATTGTATTTTTAAATAATCTAGGAAATCATCGAAATAGCCATACATAATTTCAACCCAATCGGTTCAGCCGTTTAGAAATTATGTCAAAAAGAGAAGTACGGAAGGATAATTCTTACTACCCGTTGTCCTGTTACCCGTTTTCCCGTAGGAATGAAGCATTTTCCCGCGGTAAAAAGTAGCCTATGTTCATCACAGATAATTTCGGCTTCTAATGGTAAAAGATTTTTTCAAATCGATCCAGTAGTTTCGGAGCCTATTCTATACAAACAAACAAACATTAAACTATTAACTGTGAGGACTTGCTTCATAAAACATGACAACTGAATTTTTATTCGTTAATCCCATAAAATTATTAAAAGTATAGTTTATGTATATTATATACTCTATAAAATAAAATAAAGTCGCTTCCCGCCGTCCATAGGATTTTTTCATGCGGTTTTCACTTATGGAAACGCGGACGAAGTCGTGGGCGCCAACTAGTTATAATTATACGATTCTACTATAGACACCTCATATTGAATTTTCTGAAACTAAACTCCACTAAGTAACGTGAAAAATAATATTTAAATGTACATAAAAATCATACAAATATACTAAATTGGTTAAACACGATATACCTAAATGTAATGTAAACACGATATACCTAAATGTAATGTAAACACGATATACCTAAATGTAATGTAAACACGATATACCTAAATGTAATGTAAACACGATATACCTAAATGTAATGTAAACACGATATACCTAAATGTAATGTAAACACGATATACCTAAATGTAATGTAAACACGATATACCTAAATGTAATGTAAACACGATATACCTAAATGTAATGTAAACACGATATACCTAAATGTAATGTAAACACGATATACCTAAATGTAATGTTTTAAGTTACATCACAAACTATCTGAATATTTTTGAAACTAATTTGTATTTTAAATTAACAGACTTTGTCACGATTGTTATGCAAATAAACGTTGAGAAATGTATATTTTAAAAGCTATTTTAAAATAGATACAGTCGTACTTAAACCATTTAATTTTAATAATTCAAAATGTAAAATTATTCACATACGAATTCTGGTCCGAATGTCGTTTTTCTTTAGAAAAAAAGAAACATCTCTTTTATACTGAAACTGAAGTTTCTTTTTGAAAAAAATCATTTTACACTATGAATGGCATAATAGTAAGAACTTTTAGAAAATATTTTAATTACTGTACGAATACAAATTATGAAATAATTTTTTGAAGTAGGACACATCTATACTAATATTATAAAGTGGAAAGATTTGTTTGTTTGTTTGTTTGTATAGAATAGGCTCCGAAGCTACTGGACCGATTTGAAAAATTCTTTTACCATTAGAAGCCGACATTATTTGTACTGAACATAGGATACTTTTTACCGCGGGAAAATGCTTTATTCCTACGGGAAAACGGGTAACAGGACAACGGGTAGTAAGAATTATCCTTCTGTACTTAACTTCTTTTTCACATAACTTCTAAACGGCTGAACCGATTGGGTTGAAATTTTATATGGCTATTTCGATGGTTTCCTGGATGATTTAAAAATACAATTGGACCCGGTAGGTGGCGCTGCTGTCGGTGTGTCAACTTCTAAACGGCTTGACCGCTTGGGTTGAAATTTTGTATGTGTATTCCATGGTTTCACAGACACGAATGTATTATATTTTATAAAGTTACGCGGACGAATTCGTGTGCAACAGCTAGTTAAAAATAAATTGCCTTTGTTCCATAACTTCTTGTAAGGTGAATAAATCAGTGCGCATGTCTTATGAATTTCTATGGCATTGCAAATTGGTACTTAAATTAAGAATCGTAAAGTAAATTTTCTATTTAACATTGAAGTCGAGTTGAGTTTCGATTTAGTTAAATTTAGGACACAGAAATCTTTTATAAATCGTACCTATACTTAAAGAAGTTATTTGTCTTTAAATGTAGATCTATAAGACATTATATTATTATTATTATTTTATTTAAAGGTCGGCAAACTGACGCTTTATTTGAAACTAGCTGGTGCCTGCGACTTCGTCCGCGTTCAAAATTAAAAAATAAATATGCAATATAACACTTGACCACTTGTTGCTATAGTAATAAAGAACTTTGGCTAGGCGTTAATTTTTTCTTTCATTTTAAATGATCCCTCGGGTTTTCTTTTCTAAGTGAAAATTACCCCATGTCTTTTCCTGTATCCCTGACAACGTGTATGCAAAATTTGCAAATGCAAAAAATGTTCAGTAGGTAGTTAGGGCGTGGAAAGGTAACATACCGACAGACAGAGTTACTTTCACATATATTTTTTATAAAATCGAGGCAGCGCTTGGCCGCGATCTCACTTGATGTTAGGTGCAGTTGCGACCAAAGATGGACCACGCTTGCCTAGTAAGTGCCCATTTACCCTAGACTTGAAGACCCTGAGGTTGTAATTTTGGGGAAACACGGACGCAGGCAGTGAGTTCCACTCCTTAGCAGTTCGGACAAGGAAGGTGGAACTATAACGCTTCGTGCGTGACCGGGGAAACCCCCGCCCGCGCCTCGTGTTCCGCAAGTGGAACGGCTCTGACCGGATCAGATCCCATAATATTAGTAAGGATACTTACAGTTTCACAAAGTAGCTTCAGATTTTTTAAAGTCGTATCGTAAACGAACCGTCATATTACAAGATATATTTATTATTGGCTCAAAAGCATGTGTACCTTGCTCGTAAGAATGTAATGTAGTTACCATAAGATACACTAGCATTTATATTTATATGTATGGCAAACATTTGGATTCTATTTATTACAATGCCGAATTCCAACGCAATTTTGTATGAGATTTACAAATCTATAGAATGGAGCGATGACGTTAAAATGTGCTATCTCACCTTGTGTTTGAATATTTCTCCAAAATAAAGTCCAGAACTAGAGGTTATCGTACGTAACACCTCACAATAATGGATGCCAGCTGGCACGAGCCGTGTTTAATACAGGAACAGTACCGAATCTGTCTCGGCGTCCTTCGGTCTTGTACATCGTTTAAAATTTTAAATGAAAAGCAACAATGTTGAGTTTCTATTAAAGAGCAAGTTGTACATATGTGTCCTGGTTTTTAGTGTTTGGTTGCAAGTGAGAAGTTTGCAACAAGCTATTTGCGAGGTAAACAATTTTCAGCAACAGTAAAGTCTTCTTATCTTCTTCTACTTCATGTTCTTCTTATATATAAAAGGCGATGTGTGTGTGTATGTTCCTAATGTACTCCAACCAAAACCGCTGAACCGATTATGATCGATTTGATATTCAGATTAGTCCAGCAGGTAATTCTGTGATATTTGGTAGCGGGTCGCAAGTATGTATACTTATAATTTGTCCTATTAACTAATATTGTAAATGCGAAAGTAAGTTTGTTTGTTGTTAAAGTTAACAGACAGGCCGACGGTCCACTTGATGACAAGCATAATAAGGGATAAGGTAAGGATCCCTTATCGTTATCCTAACTCACTCATTCCTAAAAACGTACTCCTTCTGTATCAGTGACAACGTGTATACAAAATTTCATGACGATCAGCGAAGTAGTTAAGGAGTGAAAGTGTTAAACAAACAAAGAAATTTTCGCATTTATAATATTAGCTACGATTATTACTAGTGACTAGTCCAAAAATCGCTTAAATTGTGCTTTCTCAGTTCCTACAGGACATGGGTCTAAAACCGGATTATATATATTTGAAATAAAGTAGGGTTTGACGATAAGACGATTAGTAACGAATTTGTAGAGTTTATTTATTATTTACTATTGTTGAGAGAGCTTATTCAGTTTTTACGAACAAAATATATATTACTAGCTGCTGCCCGCGACTTCGCCCACATATAGGTAAAAGATAGATAAAAACCTACCATGTGTACGTATAAAATTTCATCAAAATCGATAAAGCCGTTTCGGAAGAGCATCGCAACTAACACTGTGACACGAGAATTTTATATATATTAGATATAACTTAACTAGTGATGTGACTTAACTAGATAGATAGATAGATAGATAGATATAGATCACTTTAAGAAAATATAAAATAGACTTAGTACCTATACCTAATCCTAACATAGGAAGTAGACCAAACTAATATTTTAATAACTAAATGTATAAAAAATTGGCTTCAGTCCCTCATTATTTTTTTTTGGCAATCACCATCATTAGTCACACAGGGAAATGACGGATTTGATTGCCGAAGTGACCTCAGTTCCGATCATTAGCTCTATATATATTAATACGTATTGTCTGCGTATTTGTTGCTCTGCAACGGTCACTGTCAATGCTGAACGTGTTGAGCATTTTAAAATAGAACTAGAGATTTCGCACGTGACACGATCGAAATGAAAAAAAAAATGTATATAAAATTAAATGGGAAATTTATGATATCACAGCTGCATAGATAGTTATTTTAATGTAAATCCTCATACTATGTTTATGTAGATTCTTTTACGAACATCACATAACAGTTCTTTTATTTATAGCTATACCATACCTAAATGAATTCTACTCATATTATTCAAAATGTTAAATTTTCATATTCAAAATTCAAATCAACTTTCATATAATTAGAAAATACTGATATTATCTAATAGTCCGTAAGCCAGGCACTAATTTCGTCAATGATTTCCTCTCAGTCCATAATTTGTAAAATGCCTGAGAGAGTTGTATCATGATGCGTTGTGAACGTCAGCTGCGGCTCCGATGGTGGGTTGAGCAGTGGCAGCCCGTTACACTTTCAGAGTATCAGCTGACAAGCATTCCACCAAGATATAGCCAGCTGACTTTTTTATTTATTAACAGTAATACATAAACTATCATCTGATAAATTTTCTATTGGGAGGTAATCACTGAACACATATATATTCGTGTGACCTGCAGACGCATAATCCACCATTTTATAAATAGCTGACAATTTTGTTTCTTCAAAATATTAGGCTAAATATAATTTGATGAATTTTTAATCGGAAATAAATGATTAATTTTTTTTTATTATTATGTGCGTGGGCGGCTACCACTCTACTGCTCAACCCGCCATCGGAGCCGCAGCTGACGTACACAACGCTTCATTACAACTCTCTCAGTCATTTTACGAGTTATCGACTGGGAGGAAATTGGTCATGAAAATCTGTCGCTGGCTCATGGACCATACTTTTAAATACTTAGTATTATGGGAATCGTGAAAACAGTGAAATATGTATTTGTACTCCATGTACAAGTCAAACACTTTTTTAATTTAAAATTGACGCTTTCAACTATTTGGCATAAAATAAATGTTAAACTTGGACATTGATTGATTTGGACTTGATTTGAGTATTGTAATGGAGGATAAAATTTGTCAGCCGTGTGAAGAACCTGAAATCGAGAAGTTACCGGGTTGCCCGTTGCAATGTGGGTCACCCAAATGTAGAGCTTACAAGAAAAAGGTACTTATCTGAAGAGAAAATAAAAAATCATTCGTACCTTAAGGCTTATGTCGTCTTTAGTCTCAATTATTGAACACAATAAAAGAGTAGGAATCATACTTAACGAACAGAAATATTGCGACAAAAATATGTCAGTGTATGAGTCAAAAGTAATATTATGATTATAGCGTGATATAAATACAAAGTTGGAGCCGACGTTGGGAGTCTCCCTCCACTTGGCTCCCATTGGATCATGGTATTTTTTTTGGCTTTTGGCTCCTATGATCATATGATCCACTTGACCACGGACTAGACATTGGAGTCGCTTCAGGTTCAGTTCAACCGAAGCCTTCTGACCACCTGGCTTCGGACTAGGGAATGCAATCTTGCGAGATTTGGGAGCAGGCGAGATCTCGCGAGTTTATGAAAATCAATACCGCGAGATCTCGTCAAATTCGAGATCTCGCGAGATTCGCAGTTTTGTGTGTTTATTTTTGCAAATAATTACATTATTTGAATAAATTTGAAAAAAATTTAATAAGAATTATAGGTATTATGAAATAAACATTAATTTTTACGAATTTTTCAATAAACTTTTATGTATTTAACATTGTTTTACGTCAATGTTAAATACATAAACATAAATACATACATCTATCTATTATTTTTTTAAATAAGCTTTTAAGTAGTAAACTTTGACGTAGGTATCTAAATAATCAAATAAGAAATAAAATAAACAAGATATAAGAAAAAAAGATATTATCTTCTAATATCAAACAAAAGTCTTTTAATAATAAGAAATAGTTCTTTTATAACAAAAAAAAAAACAAGTAATAAAAAACTAAAATGAAACTCATTAGTAAGTTGAGTTGACTATTAAACTGAGATATTATTATCAATTAAAAAAAACTGTACCTACTCAAAGATATTAGAAATTGGAGATTAATAAACAAAATATACCAATCAAATGAAAGGCTTGTTCGGTTCACATCACACGCCATTATTACGAATTATTTTGGAAGTAACTTCTTAAAAAGCACAAAATGTCCAAAGAATCGTCTGCTAAACTGGTCAGCTGGTCAGATAAACAGCCGCTGAGAATACCCTTTCGGATTTAACGCTACTTGGAACCAAAGATCTCGGGCAGTCATCCGCGAACTGCAAACTCGTTAAACTCGCGAGATCTCGGCCGAAAAATGGGCGAGATCTCGCGAGCGAGAACGAGATTGCATTCACTACTTCGGACGCCCTTAATTCGACAACTAAATATTTTTAGTTGGAAACTTTTATCAAAATGAAAGTTTGTCACTAAATCATGTTTGTGTATATTTAAAATTCCAGCCACCCATAGACTATTCGAAGAAACCCATCGTATGGGTGCTCGGTGGACCTGGTTCCGGCAAGGGGACGCAATGCGACAAGATAATAGCCAAATACGGGTTCACTCATCTGTCGAGTGGCGACCTACTGCGAGCCGAAGTGAAAAGTGGCTCCGAAAGAGCCAAATGTCTAACAACTATTATGGAGCGGGGTGAGAATGTTATCAATACTAATAATAAATCTGTTAGTGCATGTATTGTAGGTATGTATGTCCTCCATAACCCTTAAACGAATTAACTGATTTTCATAAAACTTGGTAGATAAACATTTAGACGTACAGCACACAAGACTGGCTACTTTTTTTTCAACGCGGCCGAAGTCGCGGGCGCCAGCTAGTATACAATCTAAACTTCTTTCACCGGAATCTTTATTTTTCTTGAGATGTCACTGACTAAAGAATGCCACCTTTTCCCTTTACATTACCTCACTGGCTGATTACAACCACATATTATATTTTTTTAGTTATTTTGCTAACTACCTTAGTTATGGTTTAAACCACATGACTAACTGCAGACTTTTTTTCATACATCCTAATTTAACTAGTGAATTTCTTCAGGGATACAGAAAAGGATATAGGGTATACATTTTATACCTACAGAAAAAATACTGCTCACGAGAGATATAAAAATAGATCGTTAGAAAACATGGTACTTATCGATGTGAATCGCCCAATCCATATATTAAAATGGTTGATTTTATGTTCAAAAATAATAATAATGAGGGTGTCAATCTAAGTAGGTTTTGTTTTTCAGGTGAGCTCGTGCCTAACGAGATAGTATTGGATTTGTTAAAAGAAGCAATTGAGGCGAAAGCTGAAGAGGCCAACGGATTTCTCATCGATGGCTATCCTCGTGAGAAGTCACAGGGAATCGCGTTTGAAAACACTATTGCTCCAGCTAATGTAAGTCTTCTTCGGTACTCTGACGAGTTAAATTAACATTTTAATATTGAAATCAATATTCATTTTAAAAAAAAATCATTTTTTTTTATTTCGCTATGCAATTGGAGATCGTCTGAGCTAAAACTGTACGCCTACCTACCTTCTGTCTAATTGCAATTGTTTAAATGTGTGAGACAATTTTCCAAAGTTATGTCTGTACAATTTACCAAATTTCAGGTAATAATTTACTTTGAGGCGTCAGATGAAACACTCACCAAGAGGCTGTTGGGTCGTGCAGTAAGCTCTGGACGCTCAGATGACAACGAAGAAACCATCAAACTAAGATTGAAGACATTCCTCGAAAACAGCGAACTCGTATTACAGCAATATCCTGATAAACTTAAGCGGGTAAATAAAACATTCCTTCTTCACCCAACTGTATATAGTTCGCACCAAACAACTATTGACAAATCTGAAGTTGATTCCGGCGTTGCTTCGCGTAATATAAGATGTACTTCGGAGAGTGTGAATGAGCTCATACCACATTCCCCTTTCTTTCATCGAACGGCTGGTTACCATCCTCATCTTGTCTAAATCCCTCTATTTCGAACTAAGCGCTTTAAAACGTCCTTTATAATGCGCACTGCCAAGGTTTGGAACTCCTTAGCTCATTTTTTCAAAGATCGACTGAAGAAACATCTTTTGGATGAGCTCGCTCCATCTTAGGTCTTACCCTTGCTACACAGCTGTTGTTGGTCAAGAGCAAACCCATCTATACTAATATTGTAAAGAGGAAAGATTTGATTGTTTGTTTGTATAGAATAGGCTCCGAAACTACTGGACCGATTTGACAAATTCTTTTACCATTAGAAGCCGACATTATCCATGATGAACATAGGATACTTTTTACCACGGGAAAATGCTTCATTCCTACGGGAAATCTAAAATAAATGTAAATACTAGCCGGCCGGGAGATAGCGCCATCTATCCAAAATACGGTAGATGGCGTTTTATACTTTTCTACGCGGACGAAGTCCCTAGCACCAGCTAGTCTCTAATAAAAAAAAGAAAAAGAATACGGTATTACAACGCGCGTTCCCGCTGATACCTGTTTTTGACTTATTGGAAAATTGTTATTATTATCACTGTGGCAGATTTCTGTTTCTACAGCATTGGTGGTAGGCCTATGTCCAGCAGTGGACTTCCAGCGGCTGAGATGATGAGTGAGGATGTAGGAAATACAGCCTGCCTTCAATAATAGCTAGCTTCCCTAACAAATGGCGTGAGCTAACAAGTTCTAATGAGGAGTTTTTTAAAAAGTAGACATAGTTAATTATTGCAATAATAAAACTGCTCCATTCCTTAACCGCTGACATTTCAGTTGTTCTGCTTTATATGTAGGTCACGTTGATTGCGTGTTAGATAAGTACAAAAAAATATGTCAACTCTTTCCAATTGGTTCAATCAAGCTAACTGGATTCTTATATGTATCAACCAATCTGTCAATAAATTGGGAGATGTAGACTTTTATTATTGTTTATGGAGTGCCATGACTCTTATTAAGTTTCAAAATATTTTTTATTTTTTTAGATAAACGCTGAAAGAAGTGTGGACGAAATCTTTAAGGAGGTTGTTGGAATTCTGGATAAAATTGTGGCGAAATGAACCACGTAGCTAAATTTATAAAATAAATTATTTAATTTGTAAATATTAATATTTTAATTTAATCTGTTGTTGATTTGTTATTTTAATGTTCTCATTAAACCGTTAAACTATTTATGATTGCATTATTTTCATTCACCAAAATCACAGTTGATGTCTCTAGTTCGGTCAACCAGACTAAATGGACTACTACTAGATCGTAGGCCCGCTATTTTACCTTAGATACAGTTCAACGGAAAAGCGGTAATAATTCTCAATTTTGCGGTCTGCACACAATTAGTATGGGAAGTTATACAAGCTGTGAGAGCTAAGCTAAAAACTAACTTAGCGTATTATACTATTACATACATACCAGTCTCATTTGCATCACTATTAACGGTGCACGACAATGTTCCAAACTTAGACACGCGATATTTTGAATTCTTAAGAATAACTTGAGATATGATTAAAAATAAAATGAAACTTCACAAAACATTCAAAAAAATTGTATTAAAGCAAAAACATTAAAAGTTAAATATTAAAATACATCACTATTCATGGTCGAGAATTTCTTGAGGTACATCCGAAGTAATGACGTTGGGAACTATCGCCGGAGCGGAAACAACCATCGGTGTTTCCGGCGAATTGGGCTTCGTCTGATTCCTCTCAATCATATCTGATAGTACTTCTCTGAGGGTAGATGCTAAAGCCTTGGGATTGCCGCTGCTGTCCAACTAAAATAAAACAAAACCTTTTACTATTTCCATTCCATTCGAAACAAACTAAAATTTTGGTCCATTCCCAGTAGTCCGATTTTGGCAAACTCCCAGTGGTCCGGTTAACAGTCCGGTTCACCGAACTAATGAGACTTTTTCCAATAGTCCGATTTTGGTCCATTCCCAGCAGTCCGGTTAACAGTCCGGTTCACCGAATTAGTGAGATTTTTTCCCAGTAGTCCGATTTTTGTATACATTAAAAGTTAGTAGACGCTTAGTGTTTTTGGGCACGAACTATTTTCTTATAAAAAACTACATTGTAAGGCTGGCTACAGACGTCTGTAACACAAGCAAGCAAGCACAAGGACAACAAAGGGTGTAACTTACACCGTATAAGGGATAGGGAAATGATCTCTTACTTACTCACTAAGCAAGTAGGTATAATATACAACAGAATGGGAAAATTGAAAATTGTCCAAACAACATGACCTCACCGTAATAACGTGATCGCCAAACCGCTTGTGGACAGTTTTTACTTTGTGAGCAGCTTCTTTTACAATATGCCTAGCCGCATTTATCTCGGACGCTGGTCTTCCGAGTTCAGACAGCTTGCTCTGAAGTCTAGCAGCCGCCACCTAAGTAATTTATTACAAGCGTTAAGAGCGTGTAAATGCATGAAATATGGAACAGGTAACTAACAATACATGGAATGAATAGAAAATTTAAAACATTATTTTTTCAAAATGGGAAACTAATCCAGGTAATTTAGCATTTCACTTCGGAAAAGCTCCAACTAAGCTGTAAATTTGTGTACGTGTACCTTTAAGCTTCCTAAATAACCTCTGAAAAGTCTCACGAGTCACGGTGGGCATAACTTTTGACAGCCAAAAAAACGGTGAGAAAAATATTACTTTTTCGGTTATTTACCAATATCTTCGTTCCTGTTGATCTTGCCGCTATGAGCTATACTTATATAAAAGAAAGAATGAAAATTTCTCTACAAAAAAGGTTATATAAAGTTTATCGATAAAATCAGCCATTTCCACGGAAAAAGGTGCAAACATCGGATTAAAAAGTCGGTCCAGTTGAGTATGTAACCCCTTACCGTCGAAGCGGCTGTCAAAAGTTATGCCCACCCCTGGACTCGTGGGACTTTTCAGATGTAATTTTGGAAGCTAAATAAAAGGTACATGTACACAAATTTTCAGCTTGGTTGAAGTTTTTCCGAAGTTTTGAAATTTTTTCGTCTAAAGTTACTGAATTAAACCGTTACTAGAAAATATCAGCGTAACTAATACTTTTCAACGGTCATTTGTAATGGAAATTTCCTCGCAAATAAGTTATTAAGAAGTAAAGATTTGACCGATAGGATAGGTCAAAACTTGATTTATTTTTTATATTTTTACGATTGACATATACGGTCTTAGGAATGATTTATATTATACCGTGGCGTGTCCGGGACGTGCCTCGGACGTGGCTCGGATGGGGCACGCGTTTGGCACCTTACATATAATTTGTATGAAGATGTTTATATTACACCGTGTCCCGTCCGGGCCCGGATGACCCACGGTGTAAATATAAATCATCCCTTACGGCCCACTTGATGGTGGGTTGCTATAGCAACGCCACAGGTGCGCCAAGTGCACTGGCGACCATAGTTGGACAAGCATAAGAAATTAGGATTGCATAGGGCAATAGGCAATGGGATGCTGGTTACAGAAGCATCTGAAAATCTGCATTTTTTTTTATTTCATTTTAGTATTTCGTTTAAATAATGAGCCCAAGTTCTAAGCTCATTCACTCTATGACATAAGTAGGATCCAAAAATACGTCTAAATTGCAAGCTGATGTCCTGTTTTCCAGTGATACCTAGTGTCACCTGATAATAATTACATATATTGTAGTCACCACTCGAGAACCTCTTTTTCGCAGCGGTTATCTATTCTAAGAGCTAGATAGCTTTAGTATATTTTAGTACATCAGACGAGAAAAGGCTACAGTTTTCTTAATGCTATTCAGTTGACTTAGACAAATCTGATTTGTCAAGTTACCTACTCAATCTAGGTCTAGCCACTTTGATTTTTAAATGTAAAAAATAAATTTAAAATAACACAACAAAATAAAACAACTCTAAACGGCATGTATACACAGTTACACACGACACTAGCTAGGCGCTAGCTAGACAATAGACACTCGATGTATGGGTACAATGCAATACACCCGAGTGTCGCAGTGTGTGTACGTACAGCACACACACTGAAGATGCCGCTGCGCGCGTATTGCGCGTCAAGTCATAATCAGTGTCGGTGTCCGGTGTCCGCCGTGTGAACAAGTTGTGTCTGTGCAATTGTGACACTTTTAGCTAGACGGATTATGGCGCGTTTGTGGACAAAAGAGGAAACAAAACGCTTAATTTTGCAATTCAAGGCGATGCCCGAGCTTTGGGATGTTTCTGCAAAACATTACAGAAATCGGCTTAAAAAATGTGAAAGTTTAGAAACATTGGCGGGAAATTTTAAAACTACATCGCGTGAAATAAGCCGTAAGTTACATAACCTGAGAACACAATTAAACAATGAATTACGAAAAATAAAATTGATGAGGAGTGGTAATAAAGGAGACAAGAGTTATAGGAGCTCGTGGGAGTTTTTTGACTCATTGAAATTTATGGTGTCTACTGGGAGAGCGAGTGAAGTGCAGAATAATTTGGTGAGTTTATTTTTAATATTTTTTTAAATGTATTTATTATGCCAATGAATTTAAATTTCTTTAGTATTTGAAACGATTTTTATATTTTATGTTCACTAGGAAGGAACTATTTTTTATCTGAATAAAAATACTCTTTCACATTCTTATAAAACTATTCTTTTTTTATCACGGCTTATCATTCCATTACACAGAGCAGAGATTAACCACAGATTTCTTAAAACTAGTTAAAAGCTTGGTTACAAATTATTTTCCCCGCATAGTTGTTCTGAAACAATAAACATTTATTGCCTTCAACTTCTTCATCAAACGTACCACGTGGTGCGTGTAAAATTATCATCATTGATTGGAGTCTGTAAAAAAAATGCTATGAATGTGGTTTTTTGTTATTATATCATGTTGTAAGTATTTCATGTGTTTGCAGAAATGGACATGTAAAGTCCAGACACATGCACCAAATGAAGTCATACAAGCACAAAATTCTTTTAAAACTGATATAAGGAGAAGAGAAGTTGAAACTTTGGAATCTGCACTAACGACGATAAGCAAACCCGAAGATGATGCACAAATATTTGGAAACTTTGTGGCAATGTCTATAAGAAATTTACTAAGCGACGAAAGAAAACGATTACTTAAACGTAAGATCCAAAGGGTGATATTAGAAGTGGAAGAACTAGATGAACTTGACTATCGTGCTTCTTCTTCATCATGTTTAATTGACTTGGCACCCGAGGAGTCACCCAAACTACGCCTCATCACCAGATCCCCTGAAACTCAAGAAAGTGATAATAATACTTTTGAAAATATGTAAAACACTTTTTTAATATTAATGATTTTCATTAACAAACATTTTCATTTCTTTGTATAATAAAAATCTAAATAATAAAACTGATAACACTAAATTATTCACCTTCATATATTTTTCCTTTGACATAAGGGATATTACATATTGTTTCGTAATTTTTGGAACTAATTTTTGATAATAATTTTTTTGCACGTATATTCTAGATAAATATTTACTCAGTCAAGTAGGCTAACCGTCATTTAAAGTCACCTGTCACCGGGAATAATTTAGCTGATACACCTTTGTTTGTACGGTAAAAGTCTCAAACATTAAAAAGAAAATAATAAATAAGAATCGCCTGTCGAAGGAAGCGCTAGCCTTTTTGTACATTTTGCGTTTTGCACATTTTGCGTTTTGTTCATTTTGAGTGTGATTCTCATTTTGCTTCAAGTACATTTTGCTCTGAAGGATATTTTTAACTTTTGACTTGGCCAACACATAATTGAAGTCTTAAAATTTCACACGAATAATGTTTTTTATAGATTTCAAGCATATTATTTTTTTTTTAAATTAAAAGCTCCCAATTCTACGCTCCTTTGAACCCAATCCTTCATCCAAATCGATCTAAGTACATTTTTAGTTCAATTTTTTTTTTTAATAAAAACCAAGCTACTTACCGTAGCGGCTTCTACATAATTATTACATAAAAGAAACTATTTGGATGTCTTCTTTAGTGTCCGCTCTATGCAATAAATGGACACCTCATACATTTACATAAGTGTCGCAACTAGGTATGATACACTTATGCAGATATAAAAATTGAGTGTGGACAACAACGAGATAAGTGTCGACACTTGTGTCCAGTGTCATACAGACTCCGGTTAATTTTGCATGCAATATGAAAAAATCGGATACTTACCTAAGGAACAATGACGTAGAATTGTTTGTAGAGCAGTGCAAGTTGCTACTGTGCGCTGTTTCATTGATTGACCCATATAAGTAAGTCTACTATATTGATTCGAATTAAACTCCAATTTGCGAATGCTGTCCGTTCATAAAACCTGACAATTTCTTGTCTGTAGGAAATTTGTGTACACGTGACCTGATTGACTACCAAAAGTTGCTTTTGGATTGAGTAAGTATTTCTAGAGTAGAGAATTACCTCATTATCAATTTCAAGTGCCACAATTTTTTCCGGCCATTTCACTTGTCTGTTAAATATGTTCGACATGCGTGGATTCTTCGGAAATCCAACTAAAATGAAGCCCTTTGCGTCCTGCTGCATTAACATTACTTCCTTAATTAAGTCCACAGTCAATTGCTGAAAAAAAATTGGCTCTGTATAAAAAGGTTTTATAAAAAATAAATTTATAAAATTGTACTGCTTTAGGTATAGCTTCCATACACACTTAAGACCCAACATTGTTTCCTCTCTACAGTCTTCTAGGAAGCCTTCTTTCTTTGGAACTCATCTCTACAGACGACTGAAGAGTAGGTGTAGGTATAAGGTGTATTATTAATGGCAGCCAGAAATTTTGGATACATTTACATGGCATCATCATAAGTAAATCCAAACCTCAGGAACATCCTCCATGGCACGAATCTTGTCAGCAATAAGTCGACCTCTGGCAGTGTCCTTTAACGCTTCAGCTCGCACCAGATCACCTGGTCTGATCAAAGTGTAGCCAGTTATGTTGGATATAGTCTCGGCCACAGTTTGATTACCAGCACCGGGGACGCCGTTCACGAAGATCACTGGTAAATGGCGAATGGGTGACATGTCGTACACAACTTCATCCTGAGTACAAAAAAAATCATACTGAAAACTATACTTTCATCAACGTTTGGGCAAATCACGCTTTAGACGAAAAATTTCTGAATGTTTATAAGCGTCCGGTCCATTACAACCAAATCCCAAATTGCCTGATTCCCATTTCGCCTGAAATGCAAATTACCATTTCCATTACAACCAAATCCCAAATTGCCTGATTCCCATTTCGCCTGAAATGCAAATTACCTTTTCCATTACAATCAAATCCCAAATTGCCTGATTCCCATTTCGCCTGAAATGCAAATTACCTTTTCCATTACAACCAAATCCCAAATTGCCTGATTCGCATTTCGCCTAAAATCCGAAATGCCTTAGTATCAAATTGCCTGAAAACTTGAAGATTAAAAATTGAAAATATTATTACATATTATGCATGTTTATCAGAGCAAACTTTGTTATTTGAAAAGTTGCAATTGCAAAAAAGTTAACATAAAAATTAAAAACATGTGCGGGTTACCTAAGTAAATGAAAATTAAGGCAATTTGGAATTCAGGCGAACTGAGAATCAGTCTTTTTGGGATTTAGTTGATTTCAGATTCAGTCGATTTAAAATTCAATCTATTTGGGATTCAGGCGTATTCACATTTCAGGCAATTTGGGAATTGGTTGTAATGGACCGGACGCGTTTATAATAGGTAAGCAATTTTAAGACGTCAAAGTTGTGAATCGTCAAGCATATGATTCAAGGGGTATGTTTTCCTATATAGTATATACTACAACTGCGTTTTAATAAAGATAAATAATAAGATATGATATGGTGAAGATCAAAGATTCAAATCTTCGATGAAGATATAATAAATCGTCTATTAAACATTGCGAAGTACCTAATTAAATTTTTCATCAATTATTTATTAAAATACAGCTACTGACCTCTTCTAAACTTCTTGAGAATAAACAACCCATTTTAAAATAAATTACAAATATTTGTTAAGTATCAATTAAATAGTGTTAGCTAAAAATATTTTCATTTTACATTGACATTTTTGATTGAGTGACAATTCACATAAAAGTGAAGAAACGTCTAGATTTTGATTTCATTTTCAAATCCTAGTCACGTGACCACCACGAAACTTTTTGTTTAAAATATATACCTAAAAAAAGTTATGACATTTGTTATGAAGGATACATTATTTAATTGTGATGTATAACTGTATAATTATATTTTTATACGGGAAGGATTTCGTTTGATAAATAAATACATACATATATTTAATACTAGCTGCTGCCCGCGACTTCACCCGCGTAACTTTATAAATTACAACATATTAAAACCTTCCTCGAGAAGCACTCTATTCATTGGTGAAAACGGCATGAAAATCGATGCAGTAGTTTTTGAGTTTATCGCCAACAGACAGCCGCCCCGCTGCCCGCAAAATTCAAGGCAGAGGCCTAATGATAATTATATTATAGCACTAGCTGGGCCCGCGACTTCGTACGCGGTAATAAATCTATACTAATATTATAAAGAGGAAATATTTGATTGTTTGTTTGTTTGTATAGAATAGGCTCCAAAACTACTGGACCGATTTGAAAAATTCTTTTACCATTAGAAGCCGACATTATCCGTGATGAACATAGGCTACTTTTTACCGCGGGAAAATGCTTCATTCCTACGGGAAATCTAAAATAAAAGATAGGCTTGGCCCGGGAGATAGCGCCATCTATCCAAAATACGGTAGATGGCGTTTTATACTTTTCTACGCGGACGAAGTCGCGAGCACCAGCTAGTTAAAAATATAACGCTTGACGCCTTGTTGCTATAACACATTGGCCAGACGTTAGTTACAGTTTTATATTTTAGATAATCCCTTGGGAACAGTACTTTTTTCTCGGATAAAAGGCTTCTGATATCCTTTCTAGTGTCGCAAAAAACGTGTATACAAAACCGCGATGATCGCAAACATATAATATATAGTAGTGGTAGGGCACACTGTGTTTCGCAGTCATTTGGGCAGCCCGTCTGGCGGCAATAACCACCCCCCTACAGAATACCACCGTTAAATAACAGCATATGTGCTGTTGTGTTTCGGTGAGTGAGTAAGGGATGCCAGAGCCCATAACTCCTTCCCTACCTTATCTCTTATCCTAATCCTTCTATGGTCGGCAGCGCACTTGTAGCACTTATGGCGTTGCTTGTTTTATAGGCGACGGTAGCCACCAACCATCAAGTGGACCGTCAGCCTGTCTGTCGACCTTAACATTAAAAAAAATAGGTTCTATACTAAGATTCAGTCTATATGTTAATAATTATGCACATATATTCCACAGTTATTTTTTTTCTCAAGGACATAACGATTCGCGAGTATATTAACTTCAATCATCATGTCAGACTGACTCTGCGTTGACAATTATTTGTTCCCTTGAACTACCCTTCATATACCGCATTTCCCATCAAATAATCGAGTAGAATGTTTGAATTCATAACATTCGTGTATTAATTTTTATACAAATTTATTTTTCAAATATTAGCAATGTATATTTTGAATTTATTTTTTACTATCTTAGCTCTATATAGTGTGACTGTTAGCTCGAAGTGCTCGAGTTCGAGCCGCAAGGTGCCTAAATATCATCTTTTAGAAAAATGTCACCGTTCAAAATTAGGAATAGCCGCTAAAGCTAAATACAAGTCACTAATTAGTTGTCAAAGACTTGGTATTGAGAAGAGGGCTTTAGCAGTAAACTTTAGCCCGCCCGAAGCCGAACTGTATACGAACGAAACAATTGTGTATAGTTGCGAAGTGTTGAAATGTGCAGAATTTTACGGCGGTTTATCTTTGGCAAATGATACGCGATACGACTACTACAGCATATATGCGAAACCCATACGTAAGTAACCAATACGTATGCTATATTAGAAGAGACTAGCGACCCGCACCCGGCTTCGCCCGCGTTACCAAACTTCACAGGATTACCCGCTGGACTACTTAATCTGAAGATTGTCTGAAAGTTTCATCAAAATTGGTTCAACGGTTTTGGAGTCCAGAGGGAACATACACACACACGTCGACTTTTATATATAGATAATTAGTTAAATTTTGATACAGGTAATTCATTGATGATTAACACCTTCTAGAGGTATCTTTAAATGAGACCAAAGAACCAAAAAATGTACAAAAAAAATTAATTAGTTCAAATTTTTAGTTGCATTAAGTACCTCATGTACTTGTATTCCTTACCTCTTAATTGAATTGTAGATTACTTCTTAAAGTTCATTATTTGTTTATTATAAAAATAAAAATAAATTACTCAAGTATATACCTTACCTACTTAGAATATAAAAAATTACATTTTCAGCACACGTAAACTCAACTTGTATTCCCACAGTTGGAATGTTCTATCTACTGTCACAAAGGTTGAATTTCAGTCAAGCTGCAGATGAGTGTAAAAATATGAGTGGTGTTTTAAGTGATATGGCCAGCGAGCATAGAACAGAAGCACTAGCTCAGTTGTTAACTGGGGCAGGTGTTGATAAGGCCTATGTAGGCATGAGAAGTATCAATGGAAGTGACTTTGTCGGTGTTAATGGTGAGTTTTATCAGGTAAAAATTATGGCTATGTATAAAACAGGTAGCCAGTATGCGGCCACTGCCACATTAATTGATATTAACTACAGGCGACACGTTAGATTGTACAAGTTATCGCGCTTGGGCTCCTGGACATCCTAGAAGAATTCGCAAAAAGTTCGATTGTATTGTCATTACACGACAAAAGACCTGGCAATCTACTTCCTGCAAGACTCGCTATCCCGCTTTATGTGAACTGCTACCAGGAGGACCATACAAAAGGGGTTCGATATTTGCAACAAGGCAGTCTAATACAACTACAAATAATGTTAATGATAAAAATGTGACATGAAAATGTTGTTCATTAGGTATATTTAACTTTCGTATCTTTTCAGCAGATACAGATTCCGTCTCTAGTTTACATTAAAGTTACATTTATTTTAGTGTAAACATTTTAATATATTTTGTCAAATATTTTTCTTCTTCTTCTTCTTAGGTTTAAATGGCAATTCGACTCATTTTAAAATGAACATTATCAAAATTTTTTGTTTGTAAAATTATTTTGTAATTGCACTTAATTGCATAAACAAAACGCAAATTATCAACGTCACTGTCACTGATAACTTTTGTTTGAGTTTGATTGACATCAAAACCATCAATCAAAGGCATTGACAATCAGTCAGTCGAAGTTGTCAGTTTTATTGGGGTCAAGCAAGTTAAGCTGTTTTGTTTCTTTTTTGTGAATTAATTAATTTAAAAAAAATTGTATCTCGGATCTCCCTTCATGCTCCCTTCTGTCTGTGAATGTGAAGTGTATAAAGTTTAGAATTAAAGAAAAAAATGCTTAAACTGTTAAACCTGTAACGTGTAATTAAATTTGACGCTTAACCTGATTCATTTAATGTTATTTATTTTTTTAAATTGAATCTGATTATATAGTATTTGGATTAACTTTACAATAATATATTAATATGGGTCAAAGTAAAAGTCAATTCTCTGAGGAAGAGCTTCAAGATTATGAGGTTAGTATTTGTTTGTGACTCATGTTGTTAATTGAGGATAAGTAAATAAGAAAAATAAATATTAATCATACATTCGATTTCGACAGGACCTCACGTACTTCACTAAAAAGGAAGTTCTATAGTAAGTATAGTTGTGCAAAACGTATTTTTACTAATACTACTATTTTTAACTGGTACCATAGGTACTATTTTACTTTTAACTAGTATTTTAATAAAAAATCATACTTGGTTAAATCAGAGATGCAGTAAAGTAAAAGTAATATTTATTTCGAAAAGATGGTTGATTGTCTACTACAATTCAATAACAACTACTGTCGCTTAGCAACAGTTCAACACTTCCTCTCAAGCAACCGTTCGACATCATTAAACATTTAAAACTAAACCTAAACCAGACACACACCTTTTAAACTTAATAAGGGGCAATGGCTTAGTCAAGACGTCAGCTAGGTTGTCTTGAGTAGAGACATACTCTAGTTGTATGACTTTGTCAACAATGCATTGACGAACGAAGTTATACCGAATATCAATATGTTTCGTCCGCCGGTGAGCAACTGGGTTATTTGCTAATGTGATGGCACTTTGGTTGTCAACAAACATCTTAACATTTGAAAAGTGCACATCTTTGACAATGTAACTGACTAACCTCTTCAGATACACAGCTTCCTTTGATGCTTCAGACAGCGCAACGTATTCCGCTTCAGTCGACGATAAAGCCACGCAATTTTGCTTTCTGCACTCCCAGGATATCAAATTCGATCCGAGTTTAAACAAATATCCTGAATACGATTTCCTGTCCTTAATGTCTCCTCCCCAGTCACTGTCTACGTAACCTGTAATCAATGGGTACTTAGAATTCCCATTACATTTTCGAAATGTAAGGCCTAATTCACAAGTTCCTTTTAAGTATCGTAAAACACGCTTAGCGGCCTTCATATGTATTGACTGGCAACATGAATTATACTGAGATAAAAAACTCACTGCTGCTGAAATATCGGGCCTCGTGTTGCAGGCTAGATAATTTAACGCTCCTACCAAAGACTGGTATCGTAATTGTTCTTGGCGGTTCATCTGATTATCATCACCACCACCCCCCTCTGCCAAAACTTTATGTAGATCCAGTTCCAGTGGGGTTTTCACTGGTTTACACTGATCCAAGCCATAATCGGTCAACAGGGTATCGATAAACTTTCTCTGATGTAAAAACAACGAGCCATCCTTTTTTCGTTCCAAACTCGTGCCAAGACACTGTCGAGCTTCCTTCAAATCCTTCACCTTAAAGAATTTCCTTAAACCGTCCAGTAATTCAGCCTTCGCATGAATATCTTTAAAAAATATATAAAAATCATCTACATAAAGACAAATAAAAATATTTTCTTTACAATATAAACAACTATCAATATCTGACCGTTTAAAAGACATTGACAACAAAACGTCGTTCACTTTTTGGTTCCACGAGCGGCTTGATTGTTTTAGGCCGTATATCGCCTTTTGCAATAAACAAACTTTTTCGTTTTCATCAACTTCGGTGTAACCTTCTGGCATTTTCATATACACCTTCTCATGCAAATCCCCATTTAGAAATGCTGTGTTCACATCGAAGTGATGTACCATGAAATTCTGTTCAGCCACTAATGAGAGCAGTATTCTGATTGTCGATTTTCTCACGACCGGTGAGAACGTCTCAAAGTAGTCTACGCCGTATGACTGGGTATAACCCTTCGCGACCAATCTTGCCTTGTAGGTCTTGTTTCCGTTGGCATCATACTTGTATTTGTATATCCACTTGTTCCCAACTATTTTGGCTCCTGGTGGTTTCTCAACTACCTTCCAAACGTCATGTTCTTTCATAGAATCTAACTCACGTTTCATCGCTGCTTGCCATTCATGACTGTCGGGTCTACACAGTACTTCTTTAAACGATCGTGGTTCTTCCTCTATATTGCAGACATTGCAATATAAACCACTCTGTGCGGCACGTAACCTATTCCGTAAAGGATACCTAGGTTCTTCCTCGTTTTGCACGTTAGATATACCTGCTTCTTCATTCTGTACTTCAGTGTCAGACTCTGGTCTACAAGCTTGATCGATTTCCACGGGCTCAATCTCAACATATGCTTCTGCATCAGCTGCTTCCGAGTTCTCCGCATTCTCTATAGCATCTTCATAAGAATCTTCTGACACTAACTTGCATGGAACTGTCTTCGGAGAATGATCTATTTCCCAAAGAATATCTTTATTCGCAGAAAATGTGTCTTTTCCTACTGAACCAGAGACCGCGCCATTTGGGCCAGAATCTTCAGTAAAGACAACGTCTCGTGCGTTTATAATCGTCGTAGGATTGTTCAGATCTGCGAAGCGGTACCCTTTGCTGTCTTCACAATAGCCAACGAAAAGATATGCCTTCGCTTTCGCGTCCCATTTCTTTCTCTTCTCTTTTGGAATATGTACATAGGCCTTTGAACCAAATACCCTTAAATGATCCAAATTTTGTACTCTCCCTGTCCACATTTCTTCCGGAACCTTCCCATCATTGGCGCTATGAGGCAGCCTGTTTTTGATGTACGCCGCTGTATTACAAGCTTCCGCCCAAAACTTCATGTTAAGGTGCTTATCTAACAGCATTGTTCGAGCCATCTCAACTATTGACCTATTTGATCTCTCTGCCACGCCGTTTTGTTGTGGTGTGTAGGGGACAGTCAACTGATGCCTTATTCCCTTGCTAGAAAGAAATTCACTGAACTTTTTATTAACAAATTCTGTACCGTTATCCGTACGAATGCATTTGACCTTTAAACCTTTATCCTCAAAAATTCCGGCTAGCGCATCCCACACTTCCTTAGCATACTTTAAATTCTGTACGTACGGGTAGAGATGAGGTTCCAAATGTAGACATATAATGGTAAATGCCTCTTGATCCTTCTCAATTTCCGCAGAATCATCAGCTTTAGGTAGCGTTGACGTAAATTTGAAACATTTTTCTCGAATTAGTAACATTTTAATTGCGAATTTCCATGATGAGTAATCCTCAAGCCCAGTCAATCTGGTGACTGAAAATTTGGCGTTCTGGGCCATAACCACTTGGTTAAATCAGAGATGCAGTAAAGTAAAAGTAATATTTATTTCGAAAAGATGGTTGATTGTCTACTACAATTCAATAACAACTACTGTCGCTTAGCAACAGTTCAACAATCATATTCATCGATGTTGTGAAATTCAGCATGTTTAAATGGTCTGAATTGGCTTCATGGCTTTACTTTAGCCATGAAGACTTATTGCTTATTTCAACTCTCACCTTTAAAAAATAACATTCATTACAAGTGTGTTAATAAAGAATTGCCAAATATTAGTTAATCTTTTCCCTATTTTCACAGTGCACATCAAAAGTTCAAAGCGTTAGCACCAGAGAAAGTTGGTCACAATAAAAATGCAAAGCTACCCATTGCTAAAATACTACAATACCCCGAATTGAGAGTGAATCCGTTTAGGGACAGAATATGCAGAGTTTTCAGCTCTAGCAATGATGGGGATTGCACATTTGAGGATTTTCTTGACATGATGTCAGTGTTCAGTGAAATGGCACCGAAGGCTGTTAAAGCGGAGCATGCATTTAGAATATTTGGTATGTATTAACCTTCTCGTTAACAATAAGACAATGGCATAGTTTTGGTGTACCAATGTCTATTATGAATACCAATAATTCACTATATGTAATAGGTATTGCTTTCATGGTAGGAAATATAAGATTTAGGATAGGACACATAAACAAGCTTCTATAATAAAATTCCCAAATTTTATGTTACTATGTTATTGTCAAGTTACCATAAGCATGTCATAGTAATTTAACATAATGCTGATAAATGGAATTATGTCTTTGAAATATTTGGTTGCTATAACTGTGAAATAGAACATTGTGAGGAGCCCTATCCCTTACATTTAATTCTATGGTTGGCAGCGCATTTACAGCATCTATGGCATTGCTTGTCTTATAGGCGACAGTAGTGATCTACCGTTCAGTGGACCTAAAACTTTAACATAAAGAAAGGATAACTTAAGGATAATAAAAATACAAGGCTAACACCAAGGATACAAAGATTTCACTTTGCTAAAGAAGAAGGTTCTGTAAGTTTTTTTTTTGGACTGGACCAAATTGGACCAAATGGGATCACATGGGAAGCACCAGCTTTTAAATAAAAAAAGAATCATCAAAATCGTTCCCCCAGTCGAAAGTTCTGAGGTAACAAACATAAAAAAAAAATACAGTCAAATTGAGGACCTCCTCCTTTTTTGGAAGTCACTAATTTTTCACTAAAAAAATAACTAAAAAACTATTCCATAAACTGTGTTCCCACAAAAATTAAATAAATCTTAGGTTTATGAGAATTGTTAACACTAAACAGTCAATTGATTTAAACATTGTCAAGCTTTCAAATTTTAATTGAATTGAACAAATATATAGGTTAAAGTGCCAATAATTGGGTATTTTCCCCTATATCCCCTCATTAGTCCTCAAAAACAATAAAGAAATACTCTATGATTACCTAATCTTATATAGTTGTTTAATGGTGTTTCAGATTTCGATGGTGATGACATGATAGGTGTGTCAGACCTGCGGGAAGTTATCGAGCGTCTCTGTGGACCCGAGTTGAAGCTTAGCGACTCTGAAATACAGCAGTTGGTACAGAATGTTCTAGAAGAAGCAGATCTAGATGACGATGGAGCTCTCTCGTTTGCAGAGTTTGAGCACATCATTGATAAATCATCTGATTTTTGCCAGTAAGTATTTTTTTTTTTTTCATGTAATAGTCATAAGATAGGATGACGATACCACTTAATGATAGACGTTAAAAAAAAAATACAAAAATGGTTATAAAAAATCAGTTAATATAATTATAAAATGTATTATTAATACTTGAGACTACTAATACAAATAAATAAAGAAAGTAATGACTGCTAGTTAATTTATTTCCCAAGTTAATAACCTGCTAAATTTCAAAAGGTACATTAATTATTTTCTTTTCTTTTTTCAGATCTTTCAGGATTAGGTTGTGAAGAAAATAATTTTATTGTCGATGATCTTGCACTATTGTATTGTCACAAATCAATGTCTTTAAATGTTATTATTATGAAGTATTAAACTCTCAAAATTAAATATTATGATCTCAGAAATTAATTTCAATAATGTTGTCTTCCTTAACTATTATTTAATTGGAATATTTTAAGCGAATCTCATATTATTGTGAATGTGTTGTTTTGTTGTGATTATTTTTAATGAATTTTACTATGTATAATGAAATAAATATACTGAATGACATTCTCTTTTTTTCACTTGTGTAAACTATCTATATCTAATCTATACTATATTCCTCCATAACTCTTAAACGAAATAACTGATTTTCATGAAACTTGGTAGATAAACATTTAGACGTACAGTACACAAGATAGGCTACTTTTTTCTTTTTCAATGTGGACGAAGTCGCGGGCGCCAGCTAGTATTATAAGAGGAAAGATTTGTTTTTGAATTTAATAGGCTCTGAAACTACAGGACCAATTTGAAAAATTCTTTCACTGTTGGGAAGCTTTATTATCAGCGAGAATCATAGGCTATATTTTATAAAGTTACGCAGACAAGGTCGCGTGCAACAGCTAGTAATATTGTGAGAGGCCATGTGGTACCACATTTTTATCTATTGGATTATGTGAATCTTGCCCTATTTATATAGGTATATTCCATAACTGTGCTGTCATTCTATAGTTATATTCCATATAAATAACATAGGAATGAGTCCAGCAGATAGGAGCATTCACCTATAATGGAAAAGAACAGTCTTGTAATCATTCAACTACAGATGAATACTCATTGACAATATTATAGTGTAAGCTCAAAACCTATCTTGGGCCCTAATATCCCCAATACCGATCGTTTAGGATTTAATTGTTGAATTAATAATTAGAACAAACACTTAAAGTTGTAAAAAATATTTAATTTCAAATACGGAAATATATTGCAATATTTATTTAACTTTCCACTGACACTTACATTATAAAAATTAATTCTGGAGATAACCTGGCAACTTCATCCTCATGAATATCCAGGTTGTAAAAAATGAAACCAAAATACATAAGAAAGCTACAGAAATAAGCAGAATTCTGTTTAATTTTGGAGTAGAGGGGTTGTGGGTACGATCCAGAATGATGAAGCCCAAGCCTCCGAGTGAGAAGAGGAAGCTAGAAGCCAAACCCTCCATAATGTATTGGCCATTGACACGGTTGGGCATGAACGCTACAGGTCTGCTATGGCCGTGCTCGTCTGTCGTTGACCCAACACTCGGTGGTTCCACAATGACATCGTAAATAATTCCTGTAACACAAATTATATATGAATTACAAATGGACTACATTCCCTAAACCTACAACTTATATAAAGTCAAAAATTTATACTGATTTCGTATAATTAACAAAAACATAATGCCGCTAACCTCCGGTAACTAAGAAGTATGACAACAGCACCAATGAGAAAGTCGTCATTGCAGAGGGTGGCTGCAGCCACAATGGCTTCTTAATCTTGATATTTGGTATTTCAAGAACTGAAAAAGGCAATGCGAAAATTGTTTCCATTTTCTACTTATTTCTTCTTATTATTTGTAAAAATTAACCACGTCTATAAAATATGTCCTCAACAATTTCGTTTCGAATTTTCGATTCATTCAATTCCATTCGTTTCGTTTCGTTTTAAAATCAAATATATGTTATGACGTGGGTTGTCAATGTCAAATTGACATTGATCGAAATATAGTTGACAAAATAAATAATGGACAGACGTTCCATTCTCCTCTCCACATTCTTTCTTTAAGTGTTCTCCAACGGTTCTCCATGACTCTGATTTTAGGATCTTTTTAGATTTGAATACTCGTTAAGAAAAATTCTTTCACATAATATTTTACAAAAATAATAAATCAAGCGAGTGTAGATTTTTGAAGTTTGCAATGAAAAAAAAAACTGTATTTTTTTAATTTTTCAGCGAGTAATGAAACGTTTTTATAATATCCAATTAAAACTCGCCATTTGTATCAAAGTATGTCTTATTATTGGTTAAAACTTAATAATCGATTTTTGGGAGTAAAATACACCAATGGGAAAAGAGTTTTCACTCTGTTCTTAAAAATAGTAAAAAATATGTCAGCTGGTTGTCAAAAAAATTCAATTTTATAAATTGAACAAGTGGGACGAAGTAGTACGGTCCTTATTTAATTTTATTTAATTAATGTTTAGCTAATGATATAAATTGTGAATTGCAGCGTTGTGATAGTGCTTAGACGAATTATATTTTTCAATTCAATTTTAGTGCAATTTGAATTTGTGGCCGTCATAATTATGTATTAATTATAACATTGGTATTTTAAAAATGCACTTGACTGTGGATATATCATTAATATTACGATGAAGGGTGGTTTGTATTTTATTTACACGTCTCTGCTGACCACATTAGTGCTGTCAAGGTATGTTATAGGCAGATTTTTAACTTGCGTAATAATAGCTTAATATTTCTCACAAGTCTCCAATAGAAATAAATAATTTTTCCTCACTTTGTATACTGTAATTATTAAATATAGTGACAGCAATGAGCTGAAAAGTGTTTTTATATATTTTTTATTTCAATGTTTTAACGAAAACGAAAAAGAGAACGAGCCACAGCAAGAGTGGGCAGGTTCAGCTAGAAATAAATAAACCCAGCTGCTTGCACAAATATTGACATGACTTTAAAAAAGAGTTTCTTTCCTTTACATGAGAAAATCATTAGAACACTAGAACATTAGATTTGTGCTATGGGATCCTTATAACTGTGTGAGGATCAAATCTAGTCTAGTACACCCAAACTGAGGCCAACTTAGACCATTTCCATAGTTGGTCATGTCAGTAATCAAACCCGGGGCCCCTGGGGTCAGAAAACAAACACTTCAACTATTTAACATTTAATATCTTTGTAGTATGTACATACTTTTTTGTTTCAGCTGTGCGTTGTTCATATTAGTGGTGTCTGAAGTACTTCAAACTGATGGTGAAGTGAATCCGGGAGTGGATCTCTCTGGACTTCATAATGTCAGTCAAAAGGTGTCTAGTGTGAGTGACAAAGATGTTGAACCGAAACTACCTCTCGATAACTACCAGGATACTCCAGAAGACCAAAGCAACCCCCAGGAGCAAGAGGTGACATTTGCTGACACCCTGTCCTTGAATTCGGTGACAACAGATGGGTAAGTTTGCTGTTTAAAGAGCTTTTTTTTATAAACAAATTATGTTAACAAAAACACTCATTGAAACAATTTCGTAATGAATTTGTGTTTGAAGTGAGAGGAATTTGTAATTAGCCTTGTGTTAGCTAATAATTGGATTATTTTTGCAAGTTTTACAATACTCTTCATTTAAATAATTACTTGTGTAAAGTGGTAAACTTAATTTGCTTGTAACTTTATTTGTAGCCTATTAAAGGCTTTTTAACTGGTACTATTAATCTTAATATAATTAAAATAAAAGGCTATGTGTGTGTGTATGTTCCTTATGGACTCCAGAACCACTGAACCGATTTTGATGAAACTTTCAGACAATCTTCACATTAGTCCAGCGGGTAATCCTGTGAAATTTGGTAGCTGACCTTGATAGGTTAAGGGACAACATCCCTCATTCCCTCCACCGAAACACAAAAGCACATGTGCTGTCATTGCATGTGAGCTGTATAATGCAGAAAAAAAGTGTGTTGTGGACCGCCACACCACTACTAAATCGACTAAACCTACTAAGTAACAAATCTGTTTATGTTACAAGTAGGTCAGTAACGGGGCATCCCAATTATGGGCGGCGCTATGCGTTGACGTCACACATGTGTACCTACAGATGTCTTTTTTTTTTGTAGGTCTATATTTATGATATCTATTACATACAAATACATTGCCTATTTTTATTTATTTTTCACGGTCATAATGAGTTGAAGTTATCTTTAAAACAGGTATTAGGCTAAGCTAAGGTTAGTGCCCCTATACTAGAGAGTATTTTTTTTTTAGTTACGAGATGAGTACATTCGGTTTTATACAAAAGTATGTACAACTAAAAAAATAAAAATACGGCTTGTTTACAGCTTAAATAAGATTTGTTAAGATTTTTTATTGGGCAATACAAAAATACACCGAAAAGGGCTTACTAAAATCGCTAATTTCTTAATGTAATATAAACACTTCTACAAAGTATTCTTTGCCATTGAATAAATCAGTGGCTATATTATGATAGGTAAGGTACACGAAAGGACAAGTAAAACTCAAAAAAAGGTACATAAATAAGGTGCATTTATTAATTAAAAAATACAATAAATAAATGAATTTAAATATTACCTATTCCCATTTTGACCTAAATTTTGGGAGGCCTAAATTATGACCTAATTTATTCCATTTTGGGAATTTCAAAAATAAATATTTTATTTGTTCCCAAAATGTCCCACAGTCCAACTTTTAAATTATTTTTGTGGACATTTTGCAACAATCATTAAATATTTCGTTTTCTACTATCTATTTCCAAAATGCACCTACAATGCAATAGTAAGTAGTATGTACACCTTTTTTCGTTTTTTTTTTTTACTTAAGTAATTAGTTACTTATTTATTCGTGTAGTGACTTCACGTGTAGTGACAATAGCTTAATTAATTCCAACAAGTCAATACTGCGCATAACTTTAAATCTTAACAAGTCAGTTCTGCGCATACCAACATAATATCTTATTTTTTTGACAATACTAAACGCACGTCGATAAGAAGTACAAGGTCGCGATTTTGTGTTTGCTCGTCATAACGAGCAACATTTACACGGATTTGGGTTATTTATAGTCACTTTGCTTGCATCGATAGTAGTTTTACGTATAGGTTTATTACATACATTTAGTTACCTATATACGTAATTTTATTAAATATGTATACTTAAGATACTAACTTGGTTTATATTATATAATATTTATTATTATGTATTATGTATATATATCAATTTGACTTCACTATTTGAAGAAAATGTGTGAAATGCGGTGAAATGTCAAAAAGTACAATTACTACCCACTTGGAGTTTTTACGTATTTCCGGGTTTTTTTTTTTTTTTCAATTTTTCTCTTCCTCGGACCTCAACGAACATTTGAAAAGAAATCATATCCAAATTAGTCCAGCCGTTCTCGAATTTTGTACTTGGCAAAAAAAATTAGCGGTTAATTAATATTTCTATAGATAGAGATAAGGAGAAGTCTTTAAAATAATTAATGTTTTTTTATTATGTATTATAGTTACTAGCTGGTGCCCGCGACTTCGCCCGCGTAACTTTGTAAATTACATTATATTAAAAGCTTCCTCGAGAACCACTCTCTATCTATTGGTGAAAACAGCATGAAAATCGGTTTTTTTTTTCAATGTTAAGGTCGACACACAGGCTGACTCTCCACTTGATGGTAGGTGGCTACCGTCGCCTATAACACAATAGTTTTTGAGTTTATCGCGAAGAGACAGACGCGGCGGAGGACTTTGTCTTGTTTTATAATATGTAGTGATTAAACAGTTCTCTTCGTTACTATAGCGAAGTTTGACATAAATTTAAACCACCATAAACTACTACGCATGAATGAATAATGATCGAGCTGTTTTTTTCTCTATCAGATCTAGCGATTGCGACCTTCAGTGCGCGACTGTGATTAGAAATCGAAAGTATACTTACTACGGATCGTAAAATAGATACAGATTAGACAGTGTTTGTATGTGCCCTTTTCTTTTATTTCTATCTTTATTTACCATCCATTACTTCCGCCATTAACTTTTTTTTTTCAAGTGTTACTTGAAATTGAAATTTATAAAATAATTAATTTTTTTTTTACATGAAGGCCATCAGGCAGGGTTAATGGTATATCTAGTAATATTTTGTACACATAAATTTGTTAATTAAAATTTAAAGAATGTAACAAGTGGGGATCATTATTTTTTTCACGCACAGCCAAAACTATACTAGGCTTAGTATACTTTTGGCTGTATTGGTTTATTATTTTATATCGTAAGCTAGCATTATATACTGAGAAGGGGTTTTTGATAACTTCAAATCCTTGCCAAGTCTGAGGCGGTTCGCTAGTAATAAAATAAATCTTAAATAGGTACTATCTAAAGACTATATATATATATATAACGTTTTTATTTTATGGAAATGTCAGTTTTGAAAATTAAAATTCATTCAATCGAACACATGAATGTTTACCATTCAAATAATTTAACATGAACCATGAACGTTCACACTTCACTGTGAAATTCTTGAAACATAATTTTATTCCCGAGATCCGTGTGAAAATGTTGCCATAAATAAACAGTATGAAAAACGCGCGATTTTCTCGCGTGACAACCGGCGATTACTTTCCATATGATCTCTAAAAACGTGTAACGTAAGACGGTTTTATAATTTTTTTCCTCCACAATTTATCAATTCGCTTACATACGTGAGAGTAACACGTCTCGCTTGTCTGTCGGTCTGTCTCTGTGTCTGTCTAGCTCGCTGAGAGGTTTCGTTAGCGGCGTTACTTACATTGTGAAAATGGTGACACAAACTCGTGAAAGGGAAACTTTCGTATTTCGCTTTTATTGAAGTTCTACAATATCAATATCAAAACTGAAATTTTATTTTAATCGTTTAATATAAAACATGTTGGGTATTTATCTACATATACTTATATATTGGTTCTTTTAGTGACCTTTTTATATAATATGTACTTATAATATTCGCTTTCTAAAAAATTGTTAGCAGTCAAAAACATTAAGCAAGTACTAAAACAATAAATTGGGAAGTTAGGTGATTAAAAGAATAGAGGAAATGTATGTTTTTCATGTATGAAATTTCCAGAACCTTTGTGTTTTTAATTAACAATGGCGTTACAAATGTTGTTAGGTGTAAGTGATTTTATGAATAAATACAAAAAAACATTGAGTACTTCAGTGTATAAAAATACATTATTTACATTACATACAAGTATTTCAGGAACTTTTGAACAAATATTTTTGCCACTTGTTTGCCCAGAAGTACCTAGGTACTTCATAGGTCTTCGATTCTAGTCTTAGGTCTTTTTGTTTTTTGGTTTTCACAAGCATTTATTCCACTAGGTCAGGTAAAGTATGCAAAAGCCAATTACAGGAGATCTGCCTCATGATCTCGTTTACTTACACTATATATATATATATATATATATTAATTTTAATTAAATTATTGCATAGTAAATATGTTTGATTTTTAAGTTTTCATGTTCAAACAAAACCATATAAAAATCAATACTAATAATAACTCTGTAAGTGTAGATATGTTCCCCCATATAACTCTTAAACGAATTAACCGTTTTTCATGAAACTTGGTAGATAAACATTTAGACGTACGGAACACAGGATATGTAAGGCTTCTTTTTTCTTTTTCAACGCGGACGAAGTCGCCGGCGCTAGCTAGTTAAGGAATAAAATAATATGGTAAAGTTTAACTTTGTCTACAAAACTAGGTGCAAATATCGAATAATATCGATAATATTATTAAAACACTAGCGCATTGCCAAGTACGTCATACAATTATGACATGTGGACATCGCCCATGTATTTGAAGTGGTAAACACACCTGTTAATTGTCTGGTCGTTCAGCAGAATCGAAGACGATGCCACTTTGTAAGCGACACTAATTATGTAGTTCAATGTCGTGTAAATATAACCGAGGGAGGTTAGACTGTAACCCGATTTTCTATTCTAGGGATTGTTAAATAAAAATCTCTAAAAGGGGTTTGTAAATCCAACTGTTTATTATAAAGAGGAAATATTTGATTGTTTGTTTGTTTGTTTGTTTGTATAGAATAGGCTCCGAAACTACTGGACCGATTTGAAAAATTCTTTTACCATTAGAAGCCGACATTATCCCTGATGAACATAGGCTATGAGATGGATCAAAGTCACCATTACTATTAGAAAAAATGAGTAACTACAAGAATTAATTATTATATTAATTTTGTTAATAATAATAAGCGAATTGAATTTAATTGAATTTAATTTATAATTAGAACATTTTTTTATTTCTCACTAGCGACCCGCTCCCGTCTTCGCCCGGGGTGCATTTTTATACGTAAGAACCTTCCCTCATTATCCCTCTATCTATGAGTGAAGACAGAATTAAAATCGGTCCAGCCGTTCTCGAGTTTTGCGCTTAGCAACACATTTAGGGATTCATTTTTATTTATAAAGAAGATTTTTATTTTTATTCCTGGGTCGGGCGAATCACCAGCGAACAGCTCCCGGCTTCAAACAAATGCAATTTTTGTTTCTTTTCTTTTCACTGTGTATTTTCCGAATACTTGTTGGAAAAAAATATAATATCCCGCATCGAAACCCAGTAGTACTCGAGCCTGTCTAAAACATTACACGTCGACCTATCGGACATACGTCAACTGTATGTCCGATAGGTGACACCAACGCTAGGGTCCACCGTGCAGGGGGTCCGACCCACGCTGCGCTTTCCATTCCAATCTCCCAGACCTCTCCGAGAACCCGTCTAACCTACAAGCTGTCCGCTCACGACAAATGGGAACGGCCTACTGCCATTCTATTCTACGCCTTGCTAATTTTCCGTGTTATACCAACCTGCTGGCTTGTTGCTCAGTCGCTGCTCGCCCCCAATAAATATGGGAGAGAGTGACAATGCGCACTCGAAAATGACAATTTATACAAGGGAATGCTCAGAGCAAGACAAACGTCTGCCCCGCGCTTGCGCCTGATTTATTGTGTCCTGCTTTATTGCCTTACAGCACGTTACTTAAATGGAACTCGTGAATATTCATTTCAACCACAAATCCATTGTTGCAAAAGTGCTTGAACGAAATCACTTTGTTCGTATGAAGACGAATAAAGACAGTGGCATAATTCTCACCGGTAATCGGCAATAGCTGGGCCTTAGAGATTTCGCCCACATTGAAATTTGGCAAAATAGAAACGTCTTCCATGAAAAAACACTCTAGGTGCGTGCCAACTTTCATCGTTATCAGTCAAACGGAGCGAATTAGATAGTTAGTTTAGCGATTTCATAGATGCAATACAATTCAATAAAAAAAAAGTGTTGTAGGTACACTAAACTCTCATTTGAAACACACTTTATGGCATTGTTTATGGTGTCTTCATCGAAATAACCTTTGAAAGTGTTAAATAAAAATACACTCTGATCTTTTTACTGTGACGCGTCAACGGGTCATCAATACTAATAATAATAATAAAAAATATAATACATAAAATATAATAACTTCAATAATGTTCAATAATGTTAGAAAACACCAATGCCATGACCAACATTTAATTTTGCACGAGTCATATTCTTTCTATTAAACTATTCTTATTAAAAGTAACGTGTAACGTCGTCTCTAGAGAGGTGTTATGGCTATTGTAGTACTTGTAGTCCGCTAAGTGTGTCTCGTAAAAGGCATTTCCATAGAGACTGTTACAATCGGTCATTCAACCGCATCGATGTTCAACCGTCATTTTGTCTCTAAAGCACAACCACTACCATTGTTAATACTTATTATCATTCAACTCCAAAGTGAAGTTCGTTCGAGTTTTCTTAAACTGAACATATTTTTGTCATATATTTCATATATACTGCTAAAATTATCTTAATTTTTTTTAACCATTCGATTACGTTCCAGAAATTACAGATTACGTAGGTACTGTTTGATTGATTTTATTAGATAACTAGCTGGTGCTCGCCAGTATTGTTGATCTAATAGTAAAGCGGGTAAATGAATAAGTTAGTTTGATAAAAAATAATCAGATAAAAGCTTAGAATAGCGATAACAATAGTTTTGGTTTGGTTTTTCATGGTTCTCGATAGCTAATGGCTAATTTGATTAGTAATCGTGGACCAATGGTAACGCAACATTAATAATCGTCCGATAAACAACTCCGTTGGTGGTGTCACATACAGGGAAAGTGAGAATTATATTAATAGTCTATAGTTTTTCGTTATATTATTATATTCGTATTAACTTATCTATGTGTACAGATCACCCACTAGATACTCTATATTCAAGCTAAAAAGTATCTATTATGTATACAACTTGCTTTTTTTTTTGAACATTTTAAAAATATACTTTAAAAATATAAGATAGGGTATATCTAAAAGTATATACTTATATATTCCATATTTAAAAATAATAATAATGGATATTCGCTTGTAATAATCTGAACTATTCCATTTGTAACTCCAGCAATAAATTCACTATTTATCGCGTTATTAAACTTTACGGTCAACAATTTAATGTTCACTTAAATTATGTGTGTACCCACATAACATCGTGTTAGTTAGATACAAATAGGACAAGTTTATGGTAAATCGTATGATGAATATATATTTAGCACCTAGATACCGTACGCAAAAAAATATATATGAAAAACCTACTGCTAATAGACACAGATAATTATCAACACGCGTAACATGTCTTAACCGATTATTATTTTAAATCCACACGTTTATTAGAACAGATCTGGATTTGCAGGTCCTACAGTAATGTGTTCGAAAGCTAATATTATATTGGACCATTTCACAAATGCTTCCTTTTCAAAGTACATACCATGTACCGAGCGAAGCCGGTAAGTGCATAAGATTCATCATCATAATCCGCCAAAGAGCACGACTATAATACCGCATACATGTTTCCCCGCTACTTTCACTTAGTGAGGACCAATTGCCACTTCAGCTTGCCAACTAAGACATAATATTGGGAGACTATGGTTCATATTAAGAAACGCTATTGAAGCAGGATCGTCTTTTGAGCTACTACTTTTGTCTCTGTCACGCTGGTTACTGTGAAAGGGACTAGCGATTCCAAATAGTTGCCTGGCATATCATAGTCTTTATCGCCATAGTTCTAATGGCTTAAAACGAAGATTAAAAAACCAATGCGTATTACATTACATGTCATACATTACATAATTTATATGACATTACATGTCAAAAACGTGCAGAACTGAGAAAAAGTTCGAAAACTGGTCGAAATGTATCGTCAAAACGAATGAACTCAAGAGAGCGAATAGTAAGAAAAGGATGCGGAGGATGAAGGAATTGGAAGATCTAGTGTGGTTCTGCTATATATTATGTCCAACAGTGAACGCTTGTCGGCGGATATGATGGGTTGTTCCAAACTGTTCTACGATAGAACAGTGATGTCGTAATACGAGGCGAAATTATCCTACGCCACAAAACGGATTCCGTCACTTTGAGAAACCCTGAGCATACTCAGAGTGACCATTATCCTCCTTTGTTAGGGCAATTGTCACATAATGTAACATTAATTATAAAAACAATTATGTTCAAACGATTTTAATCGTTAGTGAATGAATTTTGGGAACAGTCAAAGGACTGTCTTTAATGGTTATTGGACAAAAATTATTTTAACTACGTCTTTATACTATCTTTAAACATTTAAAAAGACCCACAGCTTAATAACGAAATTAATTTCCTGCGCAAGTGCACAATAATTACACAGCCAAGGCTGTTTGTTTCCTGTCTGCTTTAGTACAAAAATTGTTCACCAATTACGTACTAGAAAGTCACAGAATAAATAACACGACAGTCGGTGTTCATCGGGTTTTCAAGCATTACAACCTTAACCATTTAGATTTGTATATAGTCCACAATTTAGCATTCGGCCGGGGAAAGCGATACACTATGCACTGCTAATCTGCTTTTATACTTTACAGCGACTGTCACTTGTTAGTTTACGTTCAAGCGATTCCGAGTGTAAAGCGACAGTAATGCGACCATAAATCTGATTTAAGGCTAGGACTTTTTGCTTGCGAATCTAATCTATGTTTTGATGGAACGTTCGGATATCATAATTTTTATTAGCATGTATACGTTTACTTCCTCGAATCACAGACTCTTTATTATACGCATGGAACCGTGTTTATCGTGTAAGTAAAGTACAATTAGTGTTTCAGACAGTAATTTTATTATATTCAAGAATATTCATATTATATGAAAACGCACCTGAGAGACATGATACGACGTCTTTCTGTCAAAAGTTATTGGACTGTGATTATTGGAGCTGGGAACTTTGAATGAGAAAAGGAAATTTTTTGGGTAATTTTTCCAATTTTCATCTTCATAAAGAACCTTCCTCGGACTTCAATGAATGTTTGAAAGAAAAATTATAATAAAAAATAGACGAATTAATCCAGCCTTATTGGAGTTTTGCTTTTAGCAACCGGATATATTATTTCAATGCTAGCAACACACTTAGCAGTTTATTTCTATTTTAATTTTGAACACTTGTTTGTTGTCAAGAATCTAATATTAAGTATTAGATTCGTTATTAGACAATTTTAAGCTATTTTTTTGTTTGTTAAGAATCTACTGTCGTAATCGGGTGCATTGTCAACCACCGATCGTTACACAATGCTGCACCACAATCGGCAATGGAGGTTTCTCGATCACAGGCCAAGTTCGAGATTATAAAGTGAAAGGCATCGCATCTTTTGATTAACGACTTGAAAGTATTGAATATTACTTAGATGATTGTCAGTTTTGTCAGTGGCGTTATTATTCATTATATTATGCAATGTTTTATGTAGGTAGACTTTCATTAAAAAGTTATCCTTTTTTTGTTCTATGTTTTAATTTTTTAATGTAAAACATGTATAACGGCACATGTAAATACAATACAAGCCAAAAGGAGTTTCAAATTAGCTACTGAATGTGATTAGAACATAGAGCTGGGTATAAGGGGTCCAACTGTTTGGAGATTTAACAAAACTAAATATCCCACAGCTACTTCTTATGCGTAACTTTATAAAATACTAGCTGCTGCCCGCGACATCACCTTCCTCGCGAGAACCATTCTATCCATTGGTGAAAAAAGCATGAAAATCGGTGCAGTAGGTTTTGAGTTTATCGCGAACAATCAGATAGACAGACGCCGCGGACGATTTTGTTTTATAATATGTAAGGATAGCCTAAGTTACTTGCCGACAATGTAGTTTTCTAATAGATGAAAGAATTTTGAAAATCTGTCCAGACAGTAGCTTTGGAGTTTATCCATAACAATAATAATAATAATAATAAATCATTTATTCGACGTAAGTTTTTACAAAACATTTATCTTCGTCAACATTCTTTACAAGCTACCACCGGTTCGGAAAGCTGTTTCTAGGGGGAAGAACTCGGCAAGAAACCCCCTAGTTGCTCTTTTCATAAATTAATTACAAAGTAATACGTAACAATACATAGCAATCTACATAACACAATAATCAACTATATTTGACTCCAAGGACAGTCATCATTTATGTAATCTAATATCCTATAATAACCCTTTTTGCACAGGGTTTTCTTAATATAAACTTTAAATTTATTTATAGATAACTGTTGTATATTAGCTGGAAGCCTGTTGTAGAAGCGCACACATTGTCCCATAAAGGAGTTGCTAACCCTGTGGAGACGAGTTTTATTTGGTTGAAGCCTATGCTTGTTTCTAGTATTTAAATTATGAACATCACTATTTCTACTAAAAGTGCTAATATTTTTGTGAGCAAACAAAAGATTTTCAAAAATGTATTGTGATGCTACAGTAAGTATATTTATTTCTTTAAATTGATCTTTTAGCGAGACTCTGGGACCGAGCTTGTAGATGGCACGAATAGCCCTTTTCTGTACCCCAAAGTAAAATACCGTACGTCATTACACTATGGAAATAGCTAAAATATACTATCCTCGCGGTATTTACGTCAGTTAGCTCGCGAATTCTTTTAACAGCGTAAGCAGCCGAACTTAATTTAATGGCTAGTTTATTAATGTGTGGTCCCCATTGTAGCTTAGTGAATTTAATACATTTTGTCTTTTTATTGTTCAACAAAAGATTATTAACATTAAACCAATCAATAACCTTAGACATCGCCGAGTTAACATGATCATGATTACTTCTACGGTTAACTTTAAAAAGCAATGACGTATCATCTGCGAATAAAACAATATCATGATCATTAATATGGTAACAAACAATAATACAAAAATACAAAACTTGTCTCTTTATAATATTAGTAAGTATAGATAAAAGCAAGTTATTTTGATATTACAACTTTGACTGACACTTTTATTTTAATAATTTTTATGACCTCATTATTATGATTTATTGGGAGTGGTTTTTTTGGGAGGGATGGGTATACTAACCAGTTGTCTTTTTGTCTGCACCTTAGCGAGCATTTGTATAATAAAATGGCCGCATAGTCCTACAAATTGATTGGTACGCTTTCCCAGTCCTACGCTTGGAAGTTTTTTACGGCTGCTAACTCCTTTAGCTACCTCTATCGAGAATTTTCGCAGGGGAAAAAGTTGTTCGTCTCGGCAAACTGAAGCCACTCACGAAGATTCAGCCTGTTAGTAATCAGAAAAAAAAGCCTTTGAGGTATACTGGACTATCTTACGTGACAAAGATTGCCGTTCGGATATTAATTATAGTGTCTAGGTTTCGCGCGCTAAAGTGCCAACTGTATCTTCCTACGTGAAAGTCTTACACTTTCATCGGACGTTATTGGCTCATTAATTCATAAATAAATATGCTTAAGAGCTAGAAATCTAGATTTACGATGCCACAAGTTTTAGACCTGTCAATCAATGATTAAGTACCGTCAGTTAAAATTATTGTCTGTTTGACTTTTCTTATGTTTCACCTATAAAGAGTTTACTATTTTTACGGCTTCCTTATTTAAAAGCCAGAATTGAATTACTAGTGTAGTTAGGCGTTCTTATACAACAACGTGTCATATCGTTTTGCGGGTATATTTACAAAAAGAATGATACGAGTTTTAGCAGAACTCGCATATTTTATCTATACTAATATTATAAATGCGAAAGTAACTCTGTATGTCTCGCTTTCACGCAAAAACTACTGAACCGATCACCATGAAATTTTGCATACACGTTGTCTGGGACACCAGAAAGGACATAGGGTACCTTTCATCCAGAAAAAAAGGACTAAGTATTCCCGAGGGATCATATAAAAACATAAATAATTGGGCGATACTGTGGCATGGCGGCGCCATCGTCGTCACAGCGATATAAGATGACATTACACAAAATGTTCCTAGCTGTGAAACATTATTGATGTATTTTGTCTAAAATTGTCACTTGGTTGTCAAATATTTATAGGTGCGTTCAGAATTTTGTTGTAGTATGAGGTCCGATCTCTAAGACAGATTTTTAAGAATTTTTTTTCGGTAGGTTAGTGATAGTTGCAAAATAACGTTTGCCCGGGTCAAGCTAACATATATTTTCTTTTTCAACGCGAACGAAGTCGCGGGCACCCACTAGTTGTTATATAAAATAATAAGTTAGACAGAGTCAATTTGACCGAGCAGAGTATTGGTACCGAAACAAAAAGTATATTAAACTAACATTAATGGAAAAGTCCACAAAACACTAACTCTGTCTAAAGTCAATTCATTATTGCTGCCAAGTGTAATTTTTGAAACCGAGCCAAATGTGCTTCTGATTAGTTTACCCACTTTGTTATCTGAAATTTGAGTTGTCACTTATAGTAAATTATAATATTCCTTGTAGTAGTATTCTTTGTACTTAGAGCAAATCTTAAAATGATAATCATGTTGTGTAACATCTATGTTTATTTCTATAGTAATTTTGCACTTTGGCATTCCCAAATGCTCTGCATATGTCCATCGGTGGACATCTGCGGACTGATGATGGCGAATTTGTATAGAAAGTTTATTACAAAAATTAATATACGTATCAGCACTTTTAAATTTTTCTTTTAACTTTTCAAATTATCAATTTTGTTTGGGTTTCTTTCTAAATCTAAAATCGAAAATATAGAGTTGAAAATAGATAACAGATAATCTGTTCTTACTGCAATTACACCTACTGATTTCCTAAATTGGTTTCCTTCAAATTGAATAGTGTAATAGCGATTTTAGTCGGCGCCATCTAGCCGTTTCAGTTTAGATCAACATTTGCTTTTATACATCAAGCTGCAGAGATTTGATAGTATGCAATGAAACTGCAATTTGGCCGGTTTTTCCCGATTTTCTCCTTAACTAACGATCCGATCAAGTCATTTGACCTCTCATTTTCTTCGTGTTTTCATTCTCTACAAATTGTCTGGTAACATCATCGTGATTACCCTGATAGTTTCAATTTTATAAGCAAATAACTAAAAAAACAACGAATTTTTCCATAAAATTGTTAATAACAATTATATAAATAATAAACTCGAGTGAAAAACATGACAGTATAGTAAATTAAACTATTCTCCACACAATAGCGCAGTTGGTTTTCTTCTAAGACTTTTTACATGTCAAAACCTAGGTTGATTGGCCTATTAGTATTGTTTAGCGTATTGATTTATTAAATATTCAAACATCAACCGACCACTGACTTCGCACAGATGCAATTTCTTCTGCAAATTATCTGCAAATACAATACGTTTTCAGTTTATTACTTAGTGAAATTTGTAAATTTTCTTGAGAAACAGTCAACGATGTACAAACTTCTTTAAATAGAACGCAATCCAAACGTTAATTAAAATTTCTTTCAGTTAATTAATTCATAGTTAAATACCCATAATTAAAAGTTATTAAAACAATCAATTTATTAATAAACTATACAACCATCGTATAGTCAGGAAATGTAATACTCACGCGATGCCTTTATAGGCAGCAAATGCCAGACAAAGAACATGAGCTTCCTGAACTAAAAATAAAATAGAATGAACACAGACGAATGCATCATTATACGACTGTATAGTTAGTTCATTGGCCTGAATTTTGTTATTGTTGTTGCAAACGTGTTTTTAGGACTATTTTCTTAACACATTTTTCATTTTTATAATGTTGGTTCCACTGAAATTAGGTTGATCACAACCGTCAGACTCAGTTTTAAACTTTTAACCTGAGACTGTTGGGGTTTTATATGACGGTTCCTTCCCAATATAGATCGGGGCAGATTTAAAGATTTTTCAGCAGTACAGAAAAGAATGTTTGAAATTGATCATTTAAATAGTTTTCTTTTATTTTATAGTTTTGATTTTTATACTAATTTTTTTCCGTCTTTCCGTTGGTTGTATATTTTTTCTATTCGTTTCTGCTTAGAAATTTAAATTCGTATTTTATGTTTATATTGTTACTGGTGTCAACGTCCGACCTTACAAAGAATGTGTTTGAAAATAACGTTTCTACAATTTTAATATTAAATATAGCAACGTTTATAATGTCGTTTATTTTTTTCGACGTCACGCCTACGAGATCTCGTGTCGGTCGCGAAACCGAAATAACTTGGAAACAACGTTCCGCTTGTAACGACAAGACGTGTATGTGACATAATGACATAACCTAATAATAATAATAATAATTCGTTCATTCAGACACGTAATTAATGAGGAATTTTATATTGTACCCTCTTTTTGTCTTCAGTGACTGAAGAGGTTCCCTAAAATTAGGGAACCAATTAGACTTTCCTTTAAGGGATTAGGTAACACATCCCTTAAAGGAAAGTCAAGAGGTTTCTGATTACAATGATTTTCGGTGATAGCCTTTCTATATAAATTTAAACATTTGAATAATTTATTCGAAGGCTTTTTTTTTTAAATAAAATAATCCTTACATTTATTATAAAACAAAGTCCTCCACCGCGTCTAATCTCAAAGAATTGCTGCACCTATTTACATGCTGTTTTCACCAATGGATACAGTGGTTCTTAAGGAAGGTTTTAGTAAATAATTTAAAAAAGCTGCGCGGGCGAAGTCGCGGGCAGCAGCTAGTTTGTAATAAATTGATTATTTTCTTAAATAACATTTTACAAAATATAACAGTGCAAGACAGTTTAATAATAAGTAGGCAGTCAATTTAAACTTCCAATACAATGCGTATTGTGTTGTGTACAATGTGTTATGTTTACTTTTTGCGTATTTGAACAGTTTGTCTCGACGAATTGAAACAAAGTTTATAAAAGCGAGTAGCAATTGCGTAAATAATACTTTTTGCGTCATAAACCCACCCGTTTTAAAGTTATCGCACATCAAACATAAAATAAATAGTTGCAATTTATTGAAATTTATAATTTATTACGTTTATTTTAAATAAATAAAACATGGGCTTGTTGATAAATACTTCTATTTTTTCTTGATAAAGCTGAAATGTGGTGGAGTTCTGAAATGTTTATTTTAAATAAATAAAACATGGGTTTGTTGATACTTCTATATTAGTATATTTTTTATTGTTTATTTAAGCTTATTGCACACGCATGGCGGTTATACGCTTACACGGCCAGACGACGCAATACAAACGCAGTCCATACGCTCACTCGATCAGGCGGATATTACTTCGTATTTAATTTACCCGACGTACATATTGTCTCGTATAAAAATCTTGATAAAGCTGAAATGTGGTGGAGTTCTCAAATGTTTGACGATATTTTCAATCAGAAATCGTAGCTATCGGAAAATCTATGTGTTTTATATTTATTAATTTTTTCATAAATTCATTTGCAAGTCACACGATAATAATGAAGTAGATATTAAATTGGTGGTCTCAACGTTAATCACTTTCACTTAATTACACTAGTTTATACCTTACGATCATCAATACTCACATGCTATTTGATAGTCATAATAATACATACTTACATAGTTATTTGTTTAATAATAAACACAACAAGCAATACAACTTGACTCACACTTGCAAGCAACAATGCTGACTTTGTTATGAAAAGCATAACGTAACGACCAAAGGGAAAAAATAGATTCTACATTATTAATCTCTTACCGAAAATCGAGATCACAGTATGTCACAATAGATGAGAGCAGATTACTGTCAATAGATGAATTTTGTCCAATGTATGAACGCCTGGCTGGTGGAGTGGCTGGTGACCGACGAACTTAGTAATCTAAACTACAATATACTTAACTTATAAGGTTCGTCTTTGGACGAACCTTTTAAAGATTCGCTATTAATTATCTGAATTTCTAAAGCGTTTTTGTCTCCGTCTAGACAAAAGCGTGTGAAACCCTGTGTGTGTACCCTGTGGACATAAAGTATTGCTTCAATGTTCAGTGTAAAATTTATAAAAGATTCATGCGGAGGCAACCGCAGGTCACGCGGTTATTGATCAGTCACGCTACATCAGCTCCACATTGACTTCCAACTGCATTCCACATACGAGCCTCTGTTTGACATCTTGTAGAGTCATTTATTGTCTCAAATGTTGATCCAATCAATTTGATATTGTTTAAAAACCCGCTTCCTAGACTACACAGATTTCTAACACTCAACCTGTTTGCGTTGTTAGAGAGTAAAAAAAAATCACTCACTTGCCACAAAGAAGGTCAACTCTAATTCTAACGGCGGAATGTTCATTTTGTACTGCCTCCGGTGTTTGAAAAACAATTTCGCTCTCAACTGCCATGCCAAGGTGTACGTACTGTACTTGCAAATCTTGTTGCAAATAGTAATTCAGTATGTCGCATGACCGCGTACGCGAAGCACGTCTGAGTGAGCCAGTAATTCTTGCTCGATCGCATTATCGTAAATGTTATATTTTGTATTTCCTTGGTATTAATAATTTAAAGTGATACTAATATATAGTAATCGTTCTGGAACGTATGCATTAACACGTTTGTGGGAGAATTTAACCGTGCACTTGTAATTGTGATCCCCAATTTATGGAATGATAATTTATTTATTAAATCTTAGAAAATAATAATATTAAAAAAAAGTTTTAAACATTAAAATAAAATTAGCACTTAATTAATTCCGCATTACATTCTCTTGAGATTTACGGGAGTTTAAATGTTAATCATCATCAAACATTAAACAGTAAAGATAAAATGAACTATTGACAAATCTGTGCAAATAATACTTAACGGTTTTATAATTTGTGTTTACTTATCTCATAATAAATTATATTCAAGATAAGGTACAATACTTAAAACAGGCATTAGAGTAGAAATCACACAGTTTACTTATTGCTTTCTCTCGACTATTTGTTGGGCGTTTAAATTTTGTCTTGTTACCGAGATGACTGACATTGATCGTAGTTTCAATTTTGATTTGGCTTATCAATTTTTACGTCTAATTTTGTGGTATCTAATTTTCTAACGTGACTTTGTTGTTAATAATATCTTTCAATTTTATTTTTAACTAGCTACTGCCCGCGACTTCGCCCGCGTAACATTGTAAATATATCTATCTATATATTAAAAAAAAAAATCTCTAAATGTGTTGCTAAGCGCAAAACTCGAGAACGGATGGACCGATTTGGCTGATTTCTTTTTTGTTGTGTTTATTGAAGTCTGGGGAAGGTTCTTATGGAGAGAAAAAACGTAAAGAATACGAGGAAAAATTAAATAAAAAAAAAAATCTTTTCCCATACAAACCACTCTGTTTCCACCTATCAAACATTTGACATCAATCAAAACAAAACGTACATTACGTGTCACCTAGCAACCGTTGTTGATAACTTTTTCACTGTCATTAGAAAATAAATAAAAAATAATCTATAAGAGAAACTGTCAAATTTTGTATTAATGAAAGTTTTATCTAAAAAGTAACACATTAATTGGCGTTACGAAATTCGCCTGGTCAGCTAGTTATATACTAAAACCTTTCTCGAGAACCACTCTATCCATTGGTGGAAACAGCATGAAAATCGGTGTCTCAGTCTGTGCTCTTTGGCCATAAATAGCAGCCGTAAATCAAGAGGTTTTTTTGCTACTCTGCTCTGTAGCACTACCATGAGTTTATGACTACCGAAATCGCTAGCGAGAGATGAACGAGAACGTAAAATATTTGTATGAAAAATTGTACAGCGCCTCTAGCGGTCACCAAAGAACTAAAACCAGTAACATGAGTTGCATTAGTAAATAACCTATCGAATGTAGTCGCTAGCGACCATTACCGACTAACGTTTAACTTGACATTTCTACTTATACAAAATCGGTACCATGAGTTACAAATTTGACTGATGCTCTCGAGAAATACCGTAACGTTAGTAGTAAAATCATTCACCAGCACATTGAAGGGTGAAAGGTTCGTTATCGACAGAAGTAAACTAACGTAAGATTTCGATAGCAAGTCATGGTAGTGCTACTGACGATTTTGGATCGTAACTTCACTCATGTCATGCATACCTAATTATACTTTCATATTATATCACAGTTTTGTTTTACACTGTAAATCAAAGGTTTTAATTAAATTTGATTTGTTTAATGAAATGGTCCCAATGTTTTTTTTAAACAAGCTGACACATTGTTTAAGTGTTCGCTTTATCTTTGTTTTAATTTATGCACGTATACCTATATAGATTTTAAAAGTGATTAAATACAGATTTTCTTGTGGAAAACTTTGAGCATTCGATTGTGAAGACGCATCTATCTTTGAATCAACCAAATTAATTCTTAATTTTGTTATTGTTTTCTTTTTATTTGGATATAATTATGCATATGAATACTTTTTGTCTTTCGCTTGGAACACTTCTCGACTTTGCACCATCAATAAATAGTTCCTAACAAAAGTAATGTCTGCAACAAAAGTGTTTATTTTTGTAACACATTCTATTGTTGCGATAAGCTGAAAATTGTATTGAATTCGTTTTGAATGAATAAAATGAATTCATATTGTGGCACATTTCAACGGATTGTACTGTTTTGTTCTGAATTTGCAAACATCAAAGTCATTGTTCTTTGCTAATATTTCCAGTAAATTTTCTGCTTATGCTTCTGCTATCTATAGATGTCCGTTACATTGTATTGTAAAATAAAAATTACCATGAATATAACTTGATCCAATTTTATTGCATTTATCGTAGATATTTGTAATTATTGGATGATATGCTTCTAATCATACTTCAACAAACATAAAAGTCACAATTTGCGATTTACTATTATGTGCGAATACACAAATTAATCTGCGAGATTTGGATTCTTCAAAGGAATAATTTGGTACCGGTATGCGATTTATACTAGTCAGTCAGAGAAACTCAAGATAACGCCTATTCGTAAGTCCCATGGTTTAATAGTCATGTTTTGTGCTAAAAGGGTTCTATATTATATACACTCGTAATCTAACCGCTGTTGTACTTGATAACACCTAGAAAGCTATATATCAAGCCTAGAAAACCTCATACCATTTTTGGTAAAGTGTATCAGTGAAAGTTCTATTGAAGTGTTCGGTTCAGTGTTGTTGTATAACTCGAAATACCCGCGTCTAGGTAGGTGTTTAATAGTTAACTGGAGCTGCGATATAATTGGTATTTTATATATGTAACTAATAGTTGCCAACTAAATTTAATTTATTACGGTTAGTATTAGTATCGTCACAAGGTGTGTGGTCGCGTGGTTTTCTGGTTACACGATCTATCTCCAAAAAGATAACTTGATCTGTTAGGATCTGTCCTATTCCTGTATCCTACATAACATAAGCAGAATCAAAAGTAATGTGAGCTTTAATGACCATGGTTAACGACAGGAGCGACCGCTTAGGAAGTTAGAGACTGGATTAAAGCAGGCTAAACTGGGATTTTAAAAAAAGTAGATAAAAGCATATACCAGATCACCTTCCTCCAACCAATTGTACCGTAAACCTGCCTGAACACGAGGACTCCATCAAAGAGGAAATAATAAAAAAATATCAATATAGCTTCATATTAGATTTGTTTGGTAGGAAATCTATCTGTTTAGTGCTTTACCAATTGAAAATATTGTACGTACGTGTTAATATTTAACTATGCCTTATCTTTCGTCGCTCTCGTTCTGTTTTGTAGATTGGTTAGCAACCGTTTAGTGTAGCCATGCAAAGCCATTAACTATAAAACACTTTGTCCATGGCACGATACATTGTTATCTATTAAACAGTTTTTTCATTAGCTTATCAGTCTGAAAGATTCCTAAATTCTCCATATTTATTATATATATTTTTTACTGAAGAGTTTGTTGTCTGAAGAGTCGGTCTTTGGAACTCCAGGTCGGATATGAAAAATCCAACGCAGAAAGGTATTTTGCATTGGACTCAATAATTAGGCTCTAAAATTTTGATTTTATAGCCTAATTATTGATTTTGCAGTCATTTACTGAGGAAGGTTATAGGCTTAACATCATGCTAAGACTCTTTGGAGTCGATAAAGTTAAAACTAACAAACGAATCAGAAAAGTTGATGGCCGAGAGTGGTCACCCAGAATCAACTTAAGCATTATCTACCGAGAAGAGCCGAAATGTACATCATACATGCTTATTGTCTGCCGATGCAATGGTGCGGACTTTACGCATTTTACTTAAACTTATCTATCTTGCTTGTTTTATTCATTGATTGTTTTGTATTTTTTTATATATATAGTTCCATTGTTTTTTAAATTGAATGGCGGAAGAATCCGCGAGTCACTGCTAGTTTGTTTTAGAAACAAGTACAAGTGGCGATAAAAAATCCAGTTAAAATTTCACATCTGTATCAAATTCATACGTCCAACTAGGTCAGTGCCTTGTCAATATATATGCTCTCGTTCGCTACAAACTGGAACATCTATACTGGGTCCCAGGGTTTTTTTTTTTTTTTTTTTTTTTATAAGAGATGGGTTTGCTCTTGGCCAACAACCAGCTTGGTAGCAAGGGAGAGGCCTAAGATGGAGCGGGCTCACCCAGAAGATGCCTATTCACTCGAACTTTGAAAAGATTAGGGTTATATGAACTCGGAAATACAGACGCAGGCAGGGAGTTCCAAACCTTGGCGGTGCGCATTATAAAAGATGTTTTAAAGCGCTTGGTTCGAAAAGGGGGGATTTCGACAAGATGAGGATGGTAACGTCTGTATTTTACGTAATGTAGGGTTACGTAATGGTGAACATATTTTTTCATGTTTTCTGGAATTACAATTTTTACGAGGTATTCACGGCTTGTAGTAAGAGTAGTAGTAAGTAAGTAAGTTATGGTATTCTGAAACATTCTTCACTTTCTCAATAAGGTCATTGTGTATTATAAATGAAATTTCATTTACATTTGCCGTTGCTTTGTTTCTAACGTAGGTAAGAACCGCACTTTGTGCTCTTGCAACCGTTTTTATTTTATTTTTTTAAAAAAGCACCGCATTTACTCCTCTCGTCAGGTCAGTTTTATTCCTTGCAAAAAATTCCTTGAATCATCAGCTGAAAATTGACTAGATACGCTTATGAAAGGAGGACCTGAAATCTTATACAAAATCACCAATATTATGGTCACTAGTATAACGATGACTAAGAAACATAATGTAGATCCTGCCTGTCAAGTAACCGACCAAAAATTAACATATTTATTGGCAAAATGTTAACGAACACTTATAAGTTACTGCGAGAGAGAAGTAGATTTGCGACAATGAATTAATTGTAATGGGACCATAAACATTATCAAAGTTGCCGCTTTTCCGACAATTTCGCCACGGGACGCTGCCAGACAATGGATTGTAAATACAAACAATATTGCAAATTGTTACTACAATCTCATTAAAGTCGCCCACGGGTGCAATGTTTGGACCCCAGTAGGCGTTAGGTGGGTTTTGATCTAGCACCAGATTCAGTGCCATTCTAATCCGGTCTGGCTGCGAATATTTACAGCGTCCCGTTCGGTTCTCACGCGAAAGAAAAGGAGGGAGTCATTTGTCGACGTTTGGCAGGACTGCATTCCTGCTTGTATGTTGCGTTTGTGCATTAATTATTATACAATCAGTAATCCTTCATGTGTCCCACATTGTGCTGTCTGGTTCACTGGTTACATTATAATGTTACTCACTACTGAATGAAATCAAAATTGAGAATGGTGTAGCACTCAATATCTTTAAAAGATATAAGCTTTAGATAAGCTCTTAACTTGGATCACGGTCCACTTGTCAGTAATCCAAGCAATGCCACGGGTACTACAAATGCGCTGCCTACCTTAGACCTAAGAGGGTGATATAGGGAAATGACTCACATACCAAAACACAAAAGCAAACATGAATTACTAACAAACAATTTAATATTTTAGAAATGGAATCTGTGGTAGTCTTTTTTAGGTAATGAAGTAGGGAGGTATTTTTAGGTAAAAGGTTTTTAGATGTAAGCTCACGTCCGTAGAAGGTGGCTATCGTCGCATCGCCTTGGCCTATTAGCTTCAGTTATGTTAAAATTGCACTATCGACCACGATAAAATATAGGTTAAGGGTGAAACTTAAGGGTAGTGTTAGTGTGGGTAGAAGTTGTGGCATTTTTTACTTATTAGCACAGAAGCACACATTCTTTTATTGGTCATTAGTTTTTGATTCACTTAATAAATTCACATTTTTTGAGTTAATTAACTTCGGTATATATATTTAACTAATCGAGTGAGATAAAAAAATATTGAAGCGATCTCGATCCAAAAGCATTTAAGAACTTGATATTGACGTGAAAAAAACCTGCAATTTAAACAGTTAACCACTCTGCACTAGGTTTTTATTTGACGAGCACTAGACTGGTTTAATAAGCGGCTGTAAGGTAAGGCTAGGGCGGTCTCCGCTAGAACGGTGTATTGTACATTACATATATGTATATGTATTATATTGTAGTACGGCGAGCTATTGTAGTCCCTAATGATATCGCAATAAGAACTAATGTATTAATTTCGCCGCGCGAACTGCGAGTAATGCTAAACCTGCGTACGGTGTCCACCTACAGGGCCGTTGCACTCCACATAGAAACGATGTATGAACGCAAACGCATTCTTAACTGTATTACTGATATAATTTTATTGTCTCACGTCGAATCCTAGTTTGAAATCTTAATCTTAGCCTAGGTTGCCATAAACTTGTGAAGCCTGTTGAAAAATTAAACTAGGTCGATTTGCTTCCATCCAGTTGGCTTCTTAACTTTCAGCGTTACTGTAATGTATGAGGTTAATGAATAAAGAATAGTGTAATATGTTAAAAACAATTATAAATGTGTAGTCTCAACTTATAAATATGCATTATTTGTTACTCCAAAGCCTAAATGCATCATTTACGTAATAATTTTCGTAGTTAGCGTTTTGATTTAACTGTAGCAGTTCGCAATAAAATTAGAACCGAAGGTCAAAGTCGCACGTGAGGCGTTTGTTATGCAATCGTGTGTAAATGCGTACTGGCGTAAATGCGTGGCTTAGTAATATTTGTGGTTTTAAAAAATAGCTTGTCCTAACTAACTCTGTCATTCCATTTTGTTACTATAAAATTGTTATGGGAAGCAATGAAAGTGTTTAATACTAGCTGTTACACGCGACTTCGTCCGCGTAACTTTATAAAATATAATACATTCGTGTCTGTGAAACCATGGAAATACATATACAAAATTTCAACCCAATCGGTCAAGCCGATTAGTAGTTGACATACCGACAGCAGCGCCACCTACCGGGTCCAATTGTATTTTTAAATAATCCAGGAAATCATCGAAATACCCATATAAAATTTCAACCCAATCGGTTCAGCCGTTTAGAAGTTATGTGAAAAAGAAGTTAAGTACAGAAGGATAATTCTTAATACTACCCGTTGTCCTTTCACCCGTTTTCCCGTAGGAATGAAGCATTTTCCCGCGGTAAAAAGTATCCTATGTTCATCACAAATAATGTCGGCTTCTAATGGTAAAAGATTTTTTCAAATCGGTCCAGTAGTTTCCGACCCCGTTCTATTCAAACAATCAAATCTTTCCTCTTTATAATATTAGTATAGAGTATAGATGAATATAAGTGAAGAACATTGATGAGCATGTTTAATATTACCTATGCTTAAATAAGTCAACAACTTGGACACAAATACAATACGAATTTTCTGATGTGTCTCGCCCTGACTTAGATTGTAGAATTTACTGTTACATAACTAATGCCAATCGATTCTTAAAACTTAAATCAATAATATATAATGATACTTAAGATCATTATTTATATAATAACAAAGTACGCATTGTTTTATAACTAGTTAACTAAGAGTTTAAATAAGTTATCAGCGTAATCTATTTGTTACTCTTGACAAAAGTGCCTTATATTGAGCTTAGCTTTCATTTGTACAAAAGACAGTTAAATTGGCTTAACACTGTCTTCTTGAACAGTATCTTTATTAGAGTTTACTGGTTGAATTTATCTTGAAATAGTAAACAAATAGTATCAGTACTATTTAGTTAGACGACTTAGTTCTTCTAGACCTAGAGAGAGAGGTTCTAGCATTAGAGCCTTTCCAGATTTTCCTCAAGAATTTTCTCTAGATTTCAGATCAGATCAGATCGGATCAGGATCAACAGCTAACCGATTCGTTTAGGGCTTCGTCGCTCATAAATTCTCGGCTTTCCAGTGAGCGTTGCCCCTTAAAAAGCCTTTGTTATTATCACGTGAAATATTTTTGTACAGTCGTTAACACAGTAGCTAAACATTATGCGCTCCTGCCAAATAACTTGTATTTTGTAAATAACGTTTCAAATAAATAAATTCGCTGCAAAACATGTCTTCAATCATAACAAACGTTTCAGAACGAATACTTTTGGACCGTTTTCAACATCGTACATCATTTTATAAGTACCATTGCATTTTAAATACAGATATATCGAGTGGTGGTTTAATGCATAAAATTAATATAAAAAGGCGCCACTTAACAATATTGAATATTTAACTAAATAGTTTGTTGGTTTTAATTAATATATAGACAGTTAAAAAGAAATCATTGTAGCCATAAAGGCTAACATAATCTAACCTAATAATAAGTTGTGAACGTTGTTGAGTCTGTGTCCTCGTGACGCTAGAAATGTGTGAATCGGGATACAATTAGACAATTAGTGCGGTGCAGTGTCCCTGAGGAGAGTAGTGCCGTGATAGGTGTGCGCGTGCGGCGCCAATGCGGCGGCGGCGATATTGCCATGTCGCCGCCGCGGGCGTTGCTTGCGGTGCTCCTCCTATGCCAGCTGCTCTCGTACGGTGGCCACCAAGGACTCACCAAGATATTCTACACGTAAGGAACCCGCACATAACTAGTCACGTCATATATACAATTCACTAAAAAGATATATGCGACAGAATCGTGGTTCGATAATATCGAGTGATAAATCGCGGTTGTCTGGGAGTGCCTTTAGAATAAGTCCCCAATGGAAACCCATAACAATAAATAGAACGTCAGCCATTCGTATTGATGTTTCTCAAATTGATGTCTCATTTTGATTATATCGATAAACTTATTGTAATCGGGACAAAATCGATTTTCCATTTTATTGCTGAATCGAGACACGTACAGTAATTGAATGCCTCTAATCGATATTGAAAGTGACTCGTTTTCTATACGCCCGCGAGTTTACTATACGATACGAATATAGCTGTAATGAAGTTCACGAGTGTATGTTAAATCTGTAATAATAAGCTTTGAGCGATAAGCGAAAATATTCACAGTTTAGCCGATGCGTTAGTCACATTCATTGTATTGTGGACTTTATGTTGGAAGTAATTTGTTAAAAGTTTCAATATTCACTTACACATACTTAGACATGTTCAATCGAAAATAAACGAGCAAATAAATAAGCAAAAATATTCAGAAATGAATTCAGAAATATTCAGAATATGAACTAAAATTATTGATATGGTCCATACAATTAGCAAGCTGAATTGGCAGTAGGAAAACGTATTATTATTTTATGTATAGGTCGTCATACAATCGAACTACTATTGCGGAACTACTACTAAACTATATTTCATATTTGTTTTCCCAAATAATAACTTTGCCCAACAACTTACACGATCTTCAATTAGTGTTAGAGAAACACAGAATTGTGTCACTGATTGTCTCAATTGACTTCATACACTCCCAATAAAGCTGGTCTTTATCAATGTGTTGTCTTAATAAATAATATCTCAAATATTTTATTGTTTTCTTTCATATTTTAATTTTGTGTTCTCTCCTTTCCAGGTTACCTGACACTGGACAGCCTGCAATACTCATCTCACTAGCAGATAACGCCAAATTGGAACTGAAGAGTCCGGACGAATTGTTTTTCGTCAACGACTCTGAACAACATAATGACTCAAAAACATTTACATTAGTTGACAGCGGTGGCGGCTTAGAGAAAGAGAAGGATAAAAAAGGTGATGATAAGGATAAAGAATCCGCTGAACCTCTGCTCGTAGTGAAAGCGAAACCTATGACTGAAAATAGACAAATTGAAGATGCATTTCAAACTACTACTGCGCCCATAGGGGAAGCAATTACAGAATCTCAAACAGAGGATCAGAAGAAACAGGAAAGAAACATTCCAGTGAAAACGGAGACACCTCAAGAGGACATACCCTCATTTTCGGAGTGGGCACAGAAGCAATTAGCGGAAGCAGAGAAGGACACTGTACTGAACCACTCGAGTCAACCTAGTCATAGCAATACAAATATTAGCAGTAAAAGTACTAAACTACGGTCAAAGAATTACGCTTCACCCGCTTGCGGGGCTAAAATAGTCGCCGTGAACCCTGAAGCGGGATCGGCAAGCTCTATTCTTTCTCCAAACAGGGATGAATATATGCTCAACACGTGCAATAGCCGCATTTGGTTCGTTGTGGAACTGTGCGAGGCAGTCCAAGCTCAAAAAATCGAAATAGCTAATTTCGAATTGTTCTCCTCAATACCCAAAGACATTGCAGTTTTCTTTAGCGATCGGTTTCCAACGCGCGATTGGGCCAGCGTCGGTCAGTTCACAGCCAAAGAAATCAGGGATATACAGAGCTTTGACCTCTATCCACATTTATTTGGGAAATTTATTAAAGTCGAAATGCTATCGCATCACGGATCGGAACATTACTGCCCCATATCATTGTTCAAAGTGTATGGCACATCGGAGTTTGAGGTTTTAGAGAAAGAAAGCTCACAGCACACGGCTCATATAGATGACGATGACGATGAAATCATAGACGTTCTCGACGTCCCCACAGCGGAAACGGAACCGTCTAAAAACTTATTCGGTTCAGCAAGAGACGCAGTGATGTCCATCATGAAGAAGGCCGCCCAGGCCTTAGTGAAAACTGAAGTTCCTAAAAACGTGTCCAGTGAACATAACGATACGTCAAGTGACAAAATGTACAAACGGTGTTGCTCTCCAAGCCATATTATAGTATGTGATAATTGCAGTGAAACTTTATACAATCAAGTATATGAACTGATTAGTTGTAGTTCGGACAAACTAACAAATTTAGTGCGTACTGTGTTCCTAAGAGAGACATTAAAGTGTACACAAATATGTCGACCGTACGGTTTAGATTTTAAAAGTACAAAGACATTAGAGTTCAGTGAGGAGCGAGTTAATTACATAAACGCTCTGTTCCCGCCAAAGTATTTGGCAGCGTTGTGTAATATTTTAGCTATTAAAGAGAAGAAGGTTGTTTTGAATACAAGTTTCGAAACTGAAACTAATGTTACCACAAACATCACAATCGACGAAGGCCCGCCAAAAGTGACAAGCGAAACTAATCCTAAACCAGAAATAATAACATTGAATACAAATACGTCAACGGACGAGAAAATTAACGATACTATACCGTCTGAACAAATTTCTGAAGGTATAGAAGAAAAAAAAGAAGCGACGTCCGTAGAACCAACTAAAGAGGTGATAGACAAGACGATTGATAAGAAAGATGAGCCTTCTGTAACTCCAGAGGAAAGCGCGTCTCAAGAACAAAAGGAAAACATTGCGAAAAAGGGAAAAGAAGATGCACCTAAGAAGAAGGACTTACTCCCTGACACCGATAGTACAGGTGATGTAAAGTCAGAACCAGAAAGTAAAGATATGCCAAAACCTGATAATAAAAACGGAAAAATAGAGGGTTCAACAGAAAAACCTAAAGAAAATGTTAATGTTGTTGATGAAATGGGTGAACAAATAATAGATAGTGATAGCTTTATATCTGAATTAGATCAAATGGCAGTAGACCCTACACCAGCTGGCGCTTCAGCGACACCGAGCCAAAATCAAGCTCAGACAATTCAAAAGGAGTCTGTATTTTTGCGGCTCTCTAATAGAGTTAAGGTCAGTAATATTATTTTAGATCCCTAGAATCTAAATTGCTATAAATTAAATATCTACACTTAGTTTCAAAAAATGTACTGACACAAAGTCAATCCTCGATCAAGCCAGCGCATCTGAGTCTCGTCAATTCGTGGGTGAATTAAAAAATAATAATCATCTTCCTGAAAATCATTTTCATATGTAATAATAACATCGACTCGTAGAAGCAATGTGTGAAAAAAATGAAAATATTTAGGCACGAACAATTTACACATTTCGTGACTAAATTTTCTTTAAAATTAAAGGAATAGGGAAATTGGGCTCTAGCACCTTTTACTCACTCGCTGAAACACAACAGCACACATGCTGTTATTTCACGGTGTTCTACTGTAATGGGGTCTATTTTTGTGAGATACCAATAACTACTTTTGGATAAATTCAAGACATGATGTAAATACAAGTTAAAAACAATTACTTGAGAATTATTATCTTTCAAAGATTGCCTGAAATACTTTGCACATAATAACTTTATTACAAGAAAAGTTTAATGAATTCGCAGTAATTTTTACCTAGATTTTTTTAACTATACTAACCTAGATATAGTGTAATTTTTGGACGTTTCTTGGTAACTGCATCATAAGGCCTTTTTTACGAGGTCACTAAATGATATTGACTAAAGCGGAATCTGACGAATGTGTACTTAATATCATCACGAGGATGGCAAAAAGTGCTTGAATGGTCTCTATGACTTATTTCGAGCTGCAGACCTCGCTTATTTTTTTCATTTGACCTAAATACTAAAACGTTCTGAGCAAGTCAAGTCTGCTTATGTGAGACGATACAGTAATCGCCTGCTAACCTGTAGTAGCAATTAGTCTTGCGGCCTTTGTGTGAGCAACATAACCTTCTTGCAAAGGTCACAAAACTAATTATTGTGGAGTATACACACTCTGAAAAAAGAAATCAATACCAATAATAAATCTGTAGGGGTCGGTCATGGAGTAATTTACTTTGTTTTCAGAAATATCGTGCGTGTATGTATGTTCCTCCATCACTCTTAAACGAATTAACTGATTTTCATGAAACTTGGTTGATAAAAATTTAGAAGTACGGGACACGTGATAGGCTACTTTTTATCTTTTTTAACACGGACGAAGTCGCGGGCAACATCTAGTACTTATAATAAAAATAACAATGACACAATATTTATTTAGTGAAAAAAAATCTCGCTTACCAAATAAACCTGAAGAAAAAAACAAGAGACTATGTCAATAAAATAGTTTTTACTTTTATTATTGCAGACGTTAGAACGAAACATGTCACTTTCGGGCCAATACCTGGAAGAATTGAGTCGACGCTACAAGAAGCAGGTGGAAGAAATGCAGAAAACCTTCGAGAAGACAGTGCAACAGATGACTGAAGAAAGACGCAAGAGCAACGAGAGAGAGCAAAAGTACTTGGAGCAAATGTCCAATTTACAGGAGCAACTCGCTCAAATGACTGTTGCGATATCTGTGCTCATGGAGGACAGAGACAGTTGGTTCGGTAATGTGACTTTCTTCAAGTTTGTCGTGTTTCAAGTGATCATTGTCGGTGTAGTTCTATATTACGTTACAAAGAGAAAGAAACCGCAACCTCTAATAGTGCCGATGTCGAGGAGAGCGAAGAAAAAACAGGAAAAACTTCGAAGAAAATCGGTCGAAGGGGTCAGCGGTCACGAGACGCCTTCAGCTAAGAAGCGAAGGCCTAGCGAGGAGGCTTTGCAGATTGCTAGACATTCGACAGAAGATACAATAAGAGAGGAAGATGGCGAATGGCAGATTGCAAAGAAAAATAGACGAAGAAAAACTTCAATAGTACACAGAGATTTGGATTCAGCTATTTCTATAGACTACGCATATAATTTGGGTTCAAGAGCCAATTGGGGAAGGCAGGATAGCATTGGAGAGTTACAAGAGAATCCTATACCGTTAGATGAGGAAGAATTTATAGCTCCGGTACCGGAACCGACCGAGTTCGAGAGTAATGTGGTGCCGAAGAAAGAGTTGCCCAAGACAAACGGGTCAATCTTTAACAATTTAAAGCCCAAAGCTATGAAAACAAGGCGGTTGTCCTCACCCGCATTTCTAAGGACCTTCAGTAGACAAAGTTCGAGGAGTACGCCCAGTCCTGTAGTGAGAGGTTTGGAACCTATTTTCAATGGAAAATCAAAGAAGAAATCGGCTTCAGAGTCTCCCACAGGTAGTCTGTGGTCAGAGTCCACGGAGTTATCGCAAAACGGTCATCTGGACGAAACCGGTGGCAGTAAAAAGAGGAAAAGCCTCAAAAACATTTTTAGAAAAGTGTTCTAAAGACATTTTGTTTACAATTGTACCCTATTTTTTAAAGCTTAAATTAAATCAGCTATTGTAATTTATTTCCATGTGAATGTTGATTATGTTATGTTTAAATTATTGTATAAATTGTATTTTTTAGACCTCAATAGGTGCCAATTGTGATAAATTAGGAAGCCTAAATGTTAGCTTATTGCGGTGTTTTAAGTGTCTGAATGATATTTGTATTGTTTGTTCTGAATTGGAGTGACAATAAATGTGTTGAGGACGGATGCATGATCTAGTCTGAAATGTTTGCATGATTGGGTTAACAAGGAGGAATGGCATTAAATGCATACGTTTTATCTCAATTATTTTTCACTTCATTCCTTTTGAAGCACCCGCTCCTTGAATACACTCGAGATCCTACAACTATATGACACTGAAAGGTAATATCCTAACCTTAAAGGAGTTTCAACAAAAAAGAGAGAGTGCTCATACTAAAAGACCCTCTTAAATGCTAGTTTAACTATGGCAGGGGTGGGGGGAGCCCAAGAGGGGATTTCTGGATTCACTTGAGCGCGTCAGATTAAGCTATGGTCAGATTACATTAATTATACACTGAAATGTGTGCATTTTAATAATCTGACGATTTGAGCGTGACGAAAGGAGATCGGAAGGTCACAAAGTTGCAAAGAAAAATCGATACCTGGACATTCTCGAGCACGGTCAATTTTTATTTTTATTCTAAACTAGCTGGTGCTCGCGACTTCGTCCACGTTGTAAAGTATAAAACGCCATCTACTGTGGAATATCACCAAGCAGTTATCATGTTAGTCATTTCACCCATCGAAAGATATCTATCTCTGCGAGGTTTCACCTGATTTGGATAGATGGAGCTATCTCCCGGGCCAAGCCGCTAGTATTTAATTTTATTTTAGATTTCCCGTAGGAATGAAGCATTTTCCCGCGGTAAAAAGTAGCCTATGTTCATCACGGATAATGACGGCTTCTAATGGTAAAAGAATTTTTCAAATCGGTCCATTAGTTTCGGAGCCTATTCTATACAAACAATCAAATCTTTCCTCTTTATAATATTAGAATAGACGAATAATGCAAAGTAAACAAGAAACCTTAATCTGACGATTTGCGTAAGTTGAAGTGACAAAAATCGTCAATAAAGTTTAGCTCATACAGCTGCAAGGAAACATGTATTTCCTACGTCGCGTTGTCTCTCTCCCTTTCGATATTTCTCTATTCTCCACATTTGTACCATACCTACACGCCAGCCATGACGCCTCGTTGACGCGCTCAAGTATTTCCAAATGACTATTTATTTTTGCATTTTCAGAAAGCTGCCACGAGCTTGCGTCACATCCAAATCGTCAGTTTTTCAAATAAGAGCTTAGTTTGGGTTCACTTAACATTCCTTCTGAATATCTGACGCGCTCGAGTAACTACCTACATTTGTTCAACTGACGAAAACGAAAAACAAAAACGGACGAGGTTCTCAATTCGACGCGTACCTATATTTTATAAGTTACGTGAACGAAGTCGCGTGCATCAGCTAGTGTATCTCTAAAAGGAAAGGAGAACATTTGATTCGGCACTTCCGTAAACATTGCTCTTCTGCTATGTCAGACCAAAACAGAAATAAAGTGCTCATTTTCCTATCTAGACGCTGTACGTCAATGTATTATTAAAAAATTCTTGGCCTTTGATCCTTTTTATCGCAGTCGACTCTTTAAGTTTACAGATGTAGACATCTTATTAAAGTTAATTTAAAAAGTGATCTTGCACAGCTATAAAGGCAATGGCGCATTGAATTGATGATGGCCCAGACTTTGGTTGGCTACAGTTAATACTAGGTAATACTTACAAGTAAATATAATTATGTACAGTCGGCCGCATAAGTCGATTAACACATTAAAAAGTGCAAAACAACGTAACACTCAACGCGCCATAAGTCGTTGTCATGACTAGAGGACAAAATAAACTTCACGTACAAATGACCGTAAAAAGCTTCAGTAAGTAAGTAAATAAGTAAGTAAGTTGAGTGTTTAGTTGTTTTGCACTTTTGAATGTGTTAATCGACTTATGCGGCCGACTGTACTTCGACTTTGTAATATACTTACGTACTTCCACTTCACTTAATATTTTATTTACCTATTTTTTCGTTTCAGTGATGATTGAGGAAAGCGAATACAATAATGAGAGCCACTTATGAGTTGGGTGCAGCGGTGTCTCTGCTGACACTGTTATCCCTGGCGCTAGCGGACTTTCATTGTCCAGAAATGTGCCTGTGCGCCGAAGAACCCGCCGAACTACGTTTGGTATGCGAACATCCGACAGGAACGATGTCTGTGTACGCGGATCGGGGAAAATATATAACCCTAGAATGTAACAGTGGCGGAGTCCAATGTGAACGATTGCCACGATTGCACGCGTCGGGTTTCGAATCCATACAGGGTTTCCATATCATTTCTTGTCCACTGAGCAATGAATCGCTGGCGTGCGTCCCCCGAGCGCTGGGCGTCTTGGGCATCAAGGTGCTCACGCTACGGGACATAGCCACACAAGGGAACACATTGGACCGACACCACGTCGCCGAATTGGGGGACCTTCGTGAGCTCATCCTTCACGATTTGGGCGAACTCACAGTACCACACGAAGCGATAGCCGCCCTTCCGACGCTGCGACGCCTCACTATCGGACATTCATTCCTACATCTCGGTTCAGACGCATTCCTAAACTCGCCTCCACTCGAGTATCTCGAACTCTCCAGAGATCGCATTCAGCTTTTACCGCCCGGTGCATTTCGTGGACTGTCGGCGGTTCGCGATCTCAGTCTGTTGGGCAACGACATCGCTCAAATAAACGAGGCCGCTTTCGAAGGTCTCGATTCGCTCGAACTACTCGACCTAAGTCACAATTCAATACGTTTGCTATCGCCGGGCTGTTTTAATGCAATACCCCACTTGAAGGAGATCAGAATCCTCTATAATCCTCTGGAAAAGATAACAAACGCTACTTTCACCGGATTGTCTATGTTGGAGACGGTGATATTATCAGGCACGGGAGCCAGAGAGTTGCAGATAGAGGAGCGCGCATTCGCCTCTCTCCCGGCACTGGTCACTTTGTGGCTGTCGCGCTCCATAGTGCGACAGTTGGCCGTCAACGTGTTCGAGGCGTCTCGGGCGATTCGAAATCTCACCCTTACGCATATTGATCTGCAGTACATTCCTGATGGCTTACTCCGGGACCAAGTGGAACTCGAGTTTCTTGATCTCAGCTACAACGAAATAGAAGTACTCAACGCTGATATCTTCGCGCCTTTGAAGCGACTCAGGGAGTTGAATTTGGACAATAATTACATCACGACATTGCCCGAGTAAGTTTTTTTTATATAACTAATACCTCCATAAATAACACATTCCAACTGATATATCGATGTTCATTGAAATTAGTTCTTTAACACAACATGAACATAAATTATTTCATTGACGAATAAAGTATTAAACTTGTCTGAAATTATATTGTTCCTATAACTATGCAGAACGAATTTTGTATGGGAAAGCATTATTTTATACTATACAATGTTTACAATGCGCTGCATTAAATTAAACCAATCAATTTAGTACATGTATTACACAATTTATTAAATGATATCGCGACAAGTTTTTATATTATAAAAACTTGCCTCCGGTAAGGAGTGGCCAATGCACAGTTTGTACAAAATGGAAAGTAATTTCGAAATTAAGAATTCTTGCCATTCTATGTAATATAATGGTAATATACCGTAGAGCACAGTTGCTACAGTTGAATGTAATATCGCCGATAAATATTATGTGTTGTTTTTACAGGTCAGTATTCTTCGGTTTGGCAAGACTTAAATCGATATCGATTAACAACAACCGAATAGAAAATACATCGGGAAACACCTTTAGCGGGATAAATGAGATCGAAAAAATATCTCTCGCTAATAACTCGATCGCCATTCCCGCATCAGAATTACTCATGGAAGCTCTCGGGCCGTGGTCGCCTTTCAGCTGGGTTCCGACGTTGCGATTCCTCGACCTCAGCGGCAACCGGATCGAGCAAATTATATTGTCCGACTGGCTGCTTTTGCCCGTCGAATTGGACTTCCTAGATCTCTCTCGGAATTCTATTTCCGAACTAACGGTACTTACGCTTTTTTCAATAAACATCCATTTTTTTTTTTCAAATATTATATAAAAATCTGAGGAATTTGCACTGATTAACTTCAGAAGAAATGTGTTTTTCAGATAGTATTTATTTTATATACGTAGTGAGTGTGTAACTTGAAGATATTTCGGCCGACTTATTACGCCCAAGCAACCAAGATAATAGCGCCAATTAAAGGCACTAATTTGACTTTAGTGCCCGTGGAACTTTAGTAAACATTACAAAGGTGTTTTAAGTACGCTAATTTTTAATACTTTAGTTGTATCTATTCTTCTAGAAAAATTTGGAAACCACAAAAACATAGCCAAAGTCAACCATACAATCATTCTTTTCAGTGTATGTTAAGGGAAGAACTGATTAAGTGCCATTTATTATCAGTGCACTGTTTATGTACATCCATGTTGGAAAATTTCATTATGGTCTTATGCTCACTTATTTGGCCTACAAAATTTCGACTTAATGATTCATTTGTTGAAAATTATTATCAGAATGATCAGAGATATCCATCACTCAGCAGAAACAACATAACACACATCCTTTTACGATCATCGTCCGAAGACATAAAAAGGGCCGTGAACGATTCTCATACAGCCAGAATACTCCTCGACAACAATCTCTTTATTTGCGATTGTAAACTGTATGGCTTCGTGCGACTACTGAGCGGTGATCATAGATTTTCTGTTGGGACGATTCTAGACCCAGGTTCGGCGACGTGCGTCTCTCCCGCGGCGTTGTCCGGTCGGAACGTAAGTGGTCTACCTTCAGCAAGCCTCAGTTGCCTTTTGCCGGATTCAGAGTGTCCGCCAAATTGCCGGTGCGTGAGACGTCCAGAAACAGCTACACTGGAAATGGATTGCGAAACGGAGCCGTCAATCGACAGTTTTCCAATGCCCGCCGCATACGACCTCAACAATACTTTCTTGAGGCTTCGTTATCCGCCTTCGTCCCTCGAAGCTCTGCCGCCTCACGTGCGCAAACTGAATCTCTCAAGAATCGGTCTAAAAGAGGTTCCGCCCGAATTTGCTCTGTTAAATCTGGAGGTGTGTGACTTGTCTCACAACAAATTGACTAGCATACCGTTTCAACTGTTGAATGGTACTGACGAGTTACGTATTTCGGACAATCCTATCGCGTGCGACTGTAGCCACGCGGCTCGCGTTGCCGAAATTCAGGTCCACAGGTCGCGCGTGAGCGATTACAATGAGGTGAAATGTTCCAACGGAGACGCTCTGTGGCGAGTAGATTCGGCCAACCTCTGCGGTTTCAAAACAATAGTAACCGGGTTAATCGTGCTCCTGGCCGTCTTCGTCGCGATGGCGGCGATACTAGTCCTGATCAGGAAGTTCGACCGCAAAGTGAAAGTGTTTCGCGAAGAGCTCGATCGCAACAAGCTCTATGACGTATTTATATCGTTTTCGCACCGGGATACGAGTATAGTTCAAGACGAGCTCCTGCCGAGACTCGAAAGTGCGCCGTATTTTTATAAGGCTTGCGTACACTATCGCGACTGGGCCGCAGGGGATTGCATTCCGGTGCAGATACACCGATCCGTGGAACGATCCAGGCGAACGATGATCTTGCTATCGCGAAACTTCCTCGAGTCCGAGTGGGCCGCGTTCGAGCTTCGTGCGGCTTACAAACAGACTCTCATCGACATCGATTCCCGCCTCATTGTGGTCTTACTTGAGGACGTAGCGGACGACCCTCGCCTCGACGAGGACCTGCAAGCCTACATCGCCAACAACACTTACGTCAAGTGGGGAGAAACGTGGTTCTGGAAAAAATTGGTGTACGCTCTGCCGCGAAGGCACCTTTCCTCTAAAAACAAAGGTCAGAGGCGAAAAAGAACTGTTTCGTGACAGGTCTCCGAGTGCAGCTGAACGGCGATGGAAAACTATCCAACGCCGGCTCTTTGAGGAAATGTGTTAGCGATGTGTTCCCCACCTACTGAGGCTTTTAATATTAAGGCGCATTCTCTAAATATAAACACCTCATGTGTACCTCAATAGTTCGTGGAGACTTTTAAACTAGTCGTAAAGTATGGAGGTTAATCTCAGGATTTCATTTGTGGAATTTTGTAATGCCACCTGGAGGGAAAGTACTCCTAATACTGTAGATAGAAAATTTCACTCAAAGAAAACTTTCCTTTATTTTTGAATAGAAAGAAAACTGCATTCAAAGATTTTCGAAAATTCGCTTGCCACACCCGGGAATAGAACCGGCTAAAATCTGTTAAAAGTTTCACCCTGTACTTTTATTGCATCGAGCGTTAGGGTAAATTATAAGGATGAAATCTCTCTAACAAACTTGATAAATTAAATGAAAGGAAATTTTCAACATTGATATAACAAAGGTCTACGATTTAAATAGAATTTTTATTATTAAATAAATATGTATAAATTTGTACATCAATCTTCGACAATTATACATAGGTAAAGTAACCTAATAAATTGACAATTATACTTCACATTATAAAAATTTATTACATTTTCTAGACCAAATTCTAGACTTGCCGCCTGTACTATGAAAACAGTTGCGAAAGCGGATCTTAGTATTATATTTTATTATCATAATTAATAAATAATTCACAACTTGTACGTAATCCCACTCAAGATTTGCTGTCCTTGTCTTTTGTATGGAATTGAGTGAAAGAGATAGAACCATATCTATGTTATTAGGAGACAATTGTGACAGATTGCAAAAAGTCTTTAATGTCTACACACTTGATTTTAACTAGATTCCTTTGTCTCGCAGTCTTGTTCAGTTCCTTGGAGGCCGTTTCGAGATCTTCCATTTCATATTGTCTAGTGTTTGACGCGAGAACAATTTCGTTCACTTCCTCGTACAGTTTAATTGTGACGACGTGTTTGAAGTGTCCCCTTATCGTGTTCAATATTGAGTCGTGCAGTTGGTTGTCTCTGCACACCAGGTTGCAAATGAACTGACCTGAAACATATATGTATAATTATTACATTTAAAATAACTCTTTAACAAAAAAAAAAAAACTACTTCTAACCGTCTCGTGTCCTTCTCTAGTGGATGCCATTTTCAAAACCAATTGGACCAAATTGAAATGAATAAAAAAAGACTGTCCGGGTGGTTAGGTCTGAATGTCAAAATGTACTGATCTATAGGTCGTGCAGCGAATAAACACTTCTCGGCAAATGTGCGCAGAATCCTATTTTTAGGTCTTTGAGGGGGCAGAGCAGCGTGAGCGGCTGAGTCTACCAATAACGTGTGCCGACACGTATTGGTAGACTCAGTCGCTACACACCTCCCGCACTTCGCGACACGTTATTGGTAGACTCAGTCGCTACACACCTCCCGCACTTCGCGACACGTTATTGGTAGACTCAGTCGCTACACACCTCCCGCACTTCGCGACACGTTATTGGTAGACTCAGTCGCTACACACCTCCCGCACTTCGTTCGCGCGTCTCGAGTCTCTTGGGTACTGTTGTGTACAGATTGCTTTATCGTATTAGTAAATACGTCATGGTGAATAAATGCCTAAAAAAACGTTCTTCTTCGACATCGCACGATGATTTTATGGAAGGAATATCAACACTGCCTGTAATGTTAAGTTAGTGAGGTGAAAAATTACGAAATAAGAAAAAAATCTTAGCAATTTTGTGCGCAATTGTACACATGCGCCGATTCCCCCACTAAGTAGTGTCGCCTTCAAACCTTAATATAATAATCCACCTATACATAACGTACGTACTTCAAAAAGAACTTTTCCCGAAATGACTGATTTTCTATAGGTCTTCATTATTAAATTTCTGAAATCCGTAAAGCCTGACACAAAAGGTACATTCAGCTACATTATCTTTAATTACGGGGACTATAAATTCATTGTTTAGTGCTGCTACTAGACTACGACGTGAAATTTTATTTAACAAGAGCTATAAAGACAGTTCAACGATTTGCAATCCGGTGAAATAACTGAAATCCATTTTTGGAAAATGTCCTACTTTAAAAAAGCGTGTACACTAAACTAGCATCACATTAGTTTAAAGATAATGTAGGATTCGTATTTTTGTTTCGTTTGCCTATTATTGTATTTTTGTTTCGTTATCCTATTTGATTTTATTTTAATATCTTAAAAAAAAATCAAAAATCAAAATCAAAATATTTATTTATCAATTAGGTTTCTACAAGAAAATCTTTTGATCGTCATTATAAATTTAAATTTACCAGGGTTTCGGAAAAAAACCAAGATGACGATCCTGAGAAGAAACCCCGAAAGAAACTCTGGATACTATTCTTTTTGTCATCATTAAAATGTAAAATAGTACAATACACTTACTTAATATTAACAAACTTATATATATATATAAAAATTTATATAAAAAAGTTAAAAACAAGAGAGTGACTGTACATACATTTGACAGTTTCATTTCTGACATTTAATAATAAAGACGTATAGAAAATCAGTCATTTTGGGAAAAGTTCTTTTTGAAGTACGTACGTTATGAAGATCAGTACATTTTGACATTCAGACCTAACCACCCGGAAGGGAAAAGGAATCATCAAATGAAAGTGGTTTCACCCAGTCGAAAGTTATGAGGTGTGCGTATGTGTGTTTTTAACGTTTACTCGATAGAAATGGTGAGCAAATGGACTCACCGTCGTCTGTGATGATGGCTTTGAGGTCGTTCAGTACTTCCTCCTGCAAGAACTGTTTCGGGGGACAAGATAGTCCGAGAGAACTGTCCTTGTTGTCCATGTCGAATATAACACAACTGTATTTTGATCCTTAAAAAGTTTAAAAAAAAAATCACTACATATTACAGAACAAAGTCCTCTGTCGCGTCTGTTTGTCTGTCTGTCTGTTCGCGATAAACTCAAAAACTACTGCGTCGATTTTCGTGCTGTTTTCGCCAATGGATAGATTTGTTCTCGGGGAAGGTTTTAGTATTTATATAATTTACAAAGTTAAGCGGCAGTTAGTAATCAATAAAAATGTCACAAAAAGCATATAGACATAATTATGAGAATGCAAACTAGTGGATATGTTAATAAAACGCCATTAGAATATGCATAATTTAATACTTGTGCAGTACCTTCATTCATTTATATTATAGACACTGTTCTGTTACTGAAAATTTGAACATTAAATATTCAACTTTCATTATTTATACTTATAAATAGGCCACTGTAGTTGAGGCAGATTCGAATTTCATGTGCGTATTATAAATAAACTATCACATTTTAAGGAGGCCTGCGTTTCTTAGACGACTTTTAAGTCGTACCTAACATTAGACTACCAAACAAGTCAAAGATCGCAAGACTAAACAAAAAATAACATAATATGTTACAGGGCGTGGCCTGTAATAAGAGCAATAAATTAAAACATAGATCCTTTAACGAATCAGTAATTAATTAGAAATGATTTCAATTAATTAAAATGAAAAAAAAAACAAATTTACTTTTATTTTGTAACAAAATCAATCGAGCCAGCAATGTACTACAACAGACATAATGTGTCCCGGTAACTTTGGATTGCTACATCTCTGAGTATAAGCACTTTGGAGAATTATGATTAGGTTTAAGGTAACTGCGTATACTCTATATAATATAATAATAATCATCGTTTAAATTCATTGCTCATATTACAGGCCACACCCTGTTATATGTTAATTATTATGAGAACCAAGACAAATTGGAAATGAGAAAGTCTATGAAACGTCTCACTTACCAGCTCTTGCTTCTTCCCGCAAGAAATCAATGCCATCCTTTATCTGAACGTCCAATTGATCGTCCAGTTTGAGGTCAAAGTGGTCCCTGGCGACGTCCAGGATGACTGGGTCGAGCTCGACCCCGGTCACCTTGAGAGCCGGGAGGCACTTCCTAAGGAACATGCAGAGGCTGCCTCCGCCAACGCCGAGCACCGCCACCGAAGGCGCACTCGCTCCGGACGACATTTGCACTCCGACCGACATGAAAGCGTGATAGTCCGTTATGAACCCAAAGTCCACTGTTTTCTTCGTCTTATTGTTTTTTGTTTTCACTGAAAAATAGACACAATATTTGACGATCGGACAGTCTGATAAATGGACTTTTTTAAAGGGTAAAAACAAAGGCTGAATCCTAAAAATTTGAATTGTTTAATAAAGATGTTACATTTAAGGGAGTGTCAACGCAATTGGTTTGAAAAAACAAATTGTATTGTATAGAATTTCCATAGAAGTAATAGAAACCCCACAATCAAGGTTAAAACATAAGAAGAGTTTGTCTTATATTGAAAATTGTTTCGAAAAAGGCTTATTGCGTGCAAATGATTCCTGCACCGATTTAAAAAAAATTGTTTTTTTTTTTTATATTGTTTTAATGGTAAATATTAAAAGCCAAAATTGTCAGGCCTGTTGAATTGTCTCCGCCGCCTGGAAGCTCTAAATAAAAATATATGGAGCTTCAGTGTCTCTAGTCACTGCGTTGAGGTGTGGACTACGTTTGTGTTTTTCGTGCGGAATTAGTTTGAAATATATTGGACATTTTAAATGTCAAATCGTCAATATCATTGGCCTATGTGAATCCCTCAAAAAAATACCTAGACATAGTGAAACATGGAAAAAATTTAAGCTTATTTTTTTAATGTTAAGGTCATCCATCACCCAGACTTGATGGTAGATTTACATCGCCTGTTATAACACAAGCAATGCCACAGTAAAGTTCAATGTTTGTATACTTTAAAATTGAATATTTAAAGAGTAAAAAAAATGAGCCCGATTATTTAGTCGGATCTTTAACTTTGTCAGGCGCTTGTAAAACTGTTTTAAAAAAAAGAATTAAAAAAATGTATTCCAAAAAGGACAGATCATTTTGGTGGGACTTTCTACCAGCAAGGCGATCAGGAAAATCAGGTAAAAGGTTAAATAAAAAGCACAGACCTGTGAGCATCTTGGCCTCGGACTGGACCAGCATCTGGTTGTTGAGGAAGACGAGTCGACGCCTGGTCTCTCCGTCCACCTCAACGTCCTCCACCACTATGGGCCCAGAGAGGGACGAACTCGACTCGCCCACGAGCTCGCGTCGTCCCACCTCGTTGCCCAACGACAGGAACGGTATCTGTTTAGCGAAATAGTTAAGATTCCCGACTTACCTAAACGATATGGTATCCTAAAAATAATATTTCTCCTATTTAGCTCCTCAGACAACATTCTTTTTGTTTGTAAATGCGAATTTTATAAACATCATAGCTGCATCAAATTATATGTAATTAGGAATTTAAAATAAGGGCTTAAGGGCCCCTTACTACTTGACACTACTTAAGGGTCACTTACTACTTAACACTACTTAAGGGTCCCTTTAATACTTAATACTACTTAAGGGTCCCTTACTACTTAACACTACTTAAGGGCCTCTTACTACTCAACACTACTTAAGGGCCCCTTACTACTCAACACTACTTAAGGGTCCCCCAAAAACACAACAGCGCACGTATTACTATTTCACGGTGCTAATAATCTTACCTGTCCAGTAAATCCATTGGGTGCTAGCACTCTGGCGGAATGCGTCAGTTCCTCCTTGACGGCGTCCAGGGTGGTGAAGTTGTGACCTCTGTTGAGGATCGCGACTACGAATCGGGCGAATCGAGCGGACTCCTGAAGCTGACGTCTGCCCGACGGCGTGCCAAACAGCCACTCCGATTCCCTTCAAGAGTCATTCAGAAGTTATTCGACATTTATTTCAATGATGCTTCAAGCACGCTGTCTGACCGGTATTTTAATTTATTTATAATATTGACTGTCTCTCTTCATTTGCCAATAATTCTACGTCAATCATACTGATAAATTTGAATCGATATAAGGCGGGCGCACACCGTTAAAAGACAACGGTACCGCGAGTATTAGCGTATTTACCTTAACTTTTGAGATAATCTCAACTTTTATGTGTGTACTTTTCTGGTTTTTTGTACGTTATAAAATTTTCATTTAAAACATTATTAAAAATGTGAGTTTTGTTCTATATGTAGGTATACTTGTAAAATATATTGTCAGTGTACGGTTTATTTTAAATTGATAAAATAAAAATTTAAACAACACCTGTCCTTCAATTGGCTAGCTTAAGAAAAATCGTGAAAATTCGTGGGTCGCTCCGAAAGGAGCCCTTTCGGAAACTCACTGTAAAATAACAGCACATGTGCTGTTGATAACTCTTGAGAGAGATCTTTATTTTATTTAAATTTATTTTATCTATAATTCTTGATCATATTAGATTTCATTATTTTAAATTAAAATAAAAACGAATTGGCTATCTTATTTTTCTTAATTAAGTACTTACTCACTTAGGTATTAGGTACTTATTAAATCACTTATGTTATGTTTCCATCCTGGATACATTTTGTCACAGAGGGACACCACTTCACACCAAAATATAAAAAAAAAATATTATATGAATATTCAATGATTAAATGTCACCGCATAATGATTGACTGTTGTGTTGAAGCTACGCGATAAACTAAAATCAACCATACGCGAATCTATTGCTTCGGGCGTTAAGCCAAGTTTCTATAAAGACTAGCACACATCGGACCAACATAAAAGGTATCCTTTAGTGATTTAGTAGTTATACTAGCTGGTGTCCGCGACTTCGTTCGCATTCTGGATGAAAGGTACCCTATGTCCTTTCTAGTATCCCAGACAACGTGTATGCAAAATTTCATGGTTATCGGTTCAGTAGTTTTTGCGTGAAAGAGTAACAAACATCCATGCAAACTTTCGCATTTATAATATTAGTAAGGATTTCTTATATAGCCTATGTCTTATTCTGATGTATAAGCTATATTATTGTAAAGTTTCATTGAAAACCATTCAGTAGTTTTTTCGTGAAAGAGTAACAAACTTTCGCATTTATAATATCACTAGCTGGTGCCCACGACTTCGTCCGCGTTCTGGGTGAAAGGTACCCTATGTCCTTTCTAGTATCCCAGACAACGTGTATGCAAAATTTCATGGTTATCGGTTCAGTAGTTTTTGCGTGAAAGAGTAACAAACATCCATGCAAACTTTCGCATTTATAATATTAGTAAGGATTTCTTATATAGCCTATGTCTTATTCTGATGTATAAGCTATATTATTGTAAAGTTTCATTGAAAACCATTCAGTAGTTTTTTCGTGAAAGAGTAACACAAACATCCATACAGACTTTCGCATCTATATATATAATATTAGTATGGAAGTACGGAGAATAGTAATTATTTTCCCAATGACACACTCAAGTGTGAAAATACCACTATACAGCTCAAGATCATCTGTATACAGTTTAGCAAATATAAAATAGCATTAAAATGGTAGCAGCCAAATGTATACATGAAAATGTACTGTTTTAGTGAAAAAGATGAAATAATATTGTTTTAGATATTATTTTTGAGCCATCTAATAATTATGATCTGGCGACCGATCATAGATAATTTCAGTATAAAAAAAAAAAAAAAAAATTACACAAAAAAGAAAAAACACACACACATCAATACCAAATAGAAACACAAAGAAAAAACACATCTTAACATGTTAAGATGCATTCATTCATGATCACAATTTCAGATCTGTTCATGATGTAAAGGCGTGTAAATTTAACAGAGCAAATCTGATACATTTTTGAGTGTTGTTAAGTTCATGTTAAAGATTTGAAGTTGACGAATTATTGATAGAACGCACAAAAGCCACAGTTCACACATACGTCACAATAAAGTTCATTTGATGAAGTTCTATTATAGTTTAATTATGTTTGTATGTACGCATTTATGTGCACACTTTGCGACGAGTTTCAATAAACTGATTGAACTGGGATTTATGAATTATCTTACGAGTAGTTATGTAGGTATGTCCCTGCAATACGGTTGGGTAAATACTAAATAGGTCAGCGCAAAGACTATGACTGTACACATTCTTCAACAAAAACGATCGCAAAATAGAATATATTTTACTTTTCGCACAATTACGCGCATATTTTGTGCGTAATATGCAGTTTCATGCACTTCTATATTGTACAACAGTAGGTAAAATCATCAAAATATAGATAGGTTTGAATGTCCATTGAACAGTTGAAGTGTGCCAATTTAATGAATCAATCGGCAAAAGTTTTCTAGGTATATTTTTTTAATATTACTCGTATTTATGGTTAAACTATATTTAAGTGTTTTTAATTATTTTAAGTGTTAAAACAAATATTACAAAACTTGGAAAACTAACTCGGACTTAAGGTATAATAAACTGATGTGTTTAAGGTGCATGAATTTTAAATGCAAGTCTAAAAGTCTTATTTTACTAAGAAAAAATCAGGTCTTTTCTATCAGGTAATGGGTCTATCTAATGGTATTCTTCTACATCCTCAATTAAATTTAATTTCAGCGTGATTAAAGAAAACGGACAAGAAAATTAGTTTAAAAGGGGGACAACGAATGAGCAAATTTTGTCCTTGCTCCATTCTAGACGTGACTTCACTAAATCATAAAAGCTACTCCCCTGCCAGGCGAGTCTCATTAAAACTGTTAATGAAATTTTATTATGTAAATAAACTGCGTAAACTAAATGTCTCTTGCCAAGAACTAAATGGTGCGACATTAATTAGCTGACATTAAAAAATATATATTTTTAGAAAATAATAAAACTTGTGAAAACAAATTTCGAAATCTATTGTTTGCGCAAACGACAGCTGGTTGTTCAATTGGGTTTATTTCAAGGATTCCAATAATAGGGCGTAGCATTTTGGGCTATATTTCATTAGCCATGAAGCATAGTTTCGTGTGTGTACGAATTGAGCAATGAAAATAAACGAAAACTCTTTCAGCCGTGGTTTTCTAAGAAAACAAGAAAACATCAAAATGTGTTACAAGTCACTGAAATTTGCTACAATTTCTCATGAAAAAAATTATACTGATCGACAAGTTTAGGGTCGCTCATCGTGCTATGCTCGGTGTTTATTTGGTGGATAGGATCTGAAATTTTTGAAATTCACCGAAGAACCAAAGTTGTCGACATTGCCAAGAGAATTAGCAACATGCAAGTGGCAATGGGCCGGTCACATCTCTCTCAGAGCAGATAACGGAGACACAATGGGTTAGAATAGTTCTCGAATGGAGGCCACAAATTGTAAGCTCTGTCCACCTTGTGTGTGGACGTTGCGCTTGCCGCTCCGTGGCCTTCACTCGAGAACCCCAGAGGCCCAAGTGACCCCAGAGGCCCCAGAGGCCCAAGGCACTCCGTTCTATGTCTCCTGCCAACTGATACTTCAACTTACTATGCCACCAGTTTATGTCGGTAATCGGTACGACGTCTACGTCCTTATTCCTGGTTCGATCTCGCAGTGAAACCGCGAGCATGGGCCTCTTGCAAAGTTCGTCACATGACTTTTCTTACGAGGCCCATAAATGACTAGAGAGAGACCACATTTCAGCACCATAATTATGTCATCACTGGCAACACACATTGGTTGAAAAATTTTGTTCTAAGACACAGCAATTTTGGACGACGATGTCTCGGATTCAACGATTAAAATCAATAAGTAACTTTCTGAATTTAGACATATTAATGTGTATGTATGTCGTCGGCGGATCCTTTAACTAGGCTGATCGATATCGGCCTAGTCACATCACGATACAGAGGCATTTCTTGATATGCCGCTCTAATAACCGTCTTATCGTTCAAAGCATAACGTTTGACGTTTTGCCTGGGCATGTTTAGGCAAACCGTTTTGTAGGTGAAGTTTAAATTTTTTTACTAGATTAAAGCGCTTATCACACTATTCAATTTGAACGTATCCAATTTAGGAAATCGAAAGATGTGATCGCAGTTAGAACAGATTGGATTCAATTGAGAGTTTATCCATTTTGAACTCTATATCTTCGATTTAGAAATCAATTTAGCGTAGTGTGATCACGAGCTCTCTACTTAGATTTCCTAAATAGGAAACGTTCAAATTGTATGGTGTGATTGCCGTTTAAAGGGGCGTTTAGGTTTTACATTTTTTTTAGTAGTCTATGCCCAACTTTACACGACGTACAGCCGACAGTTAAATCTGTGGATCGGTCGTCAATCGTTCTGTGAACGTCACCTCAAACGTCAAGTAGTAGTTGTTCTGTGCCTTTTCAATTTTCCACTCCGGCGAATTTATTTATTTTTATTAAAGTAGGTTTTTGTAAAAATTAATATATTGAAGCAGACGGTGGCCACTGGCCAGGAAAGCCAGGAAAGAGGACGTAATCAGAGCTACAAGTTTATTTTTGAGAATCCTCAACATTTTTATAGTCATGGAGGCTGACGTAGATATTTCCACATTTGTAATCTCCAATTAAGATAATTGGTAAGTGTTTTTGTTGCTTTTCTCAATTTTCTAAATTTTCAGTTTTGTTTGACGCTTTGCGTCCTAATATTACACTCTTTTTTGTCTTGCTAGTATATTTTTCTTACCAGTTTGTAGCTTTAACTGTTGATTTGGACAAAGATAGATTTTCATATTTAATTCTTACCTTTTTTTACTTGTATTTTGCTATGTAATCGGTTGGTACATTTTTATTTGATGGACGTTGTAGTGAGCTTATTTCTTACCTTAAATTTTATTTCCATTGCTATCGATTGCCCCAGTTAATTAATATAGTATTTTTTTATATCTCATACCAATTCATTTATTGCTAAAAGATTGCCTTTGCTAATTACCTACCTACAAATTGTAACTATATAATTTTAACCTCAAATGTTCAAAATAGAACCCTTAGAAGGATTGCAAATTATAGTGAATAGTATTCTAAGGTGTTTCTTCGAACATTCCAGGAGGATTTTGAGATCAACTTGTACACTGGTTGTCGGTGGTAAGCAAATCCGCACGGGACCATTGTATTTACCTGCTGTGTCGAACCTCGAGTCTCCTGTCTGTCAGCATTAGCGATTCACCCCGAAACTCTACGAGCCATAAGCCACAGCATAATTATGCATTTCTTTTTTAGTAATTTAATTAATTTAGAGTGATATTATTGTATAGATTCATTTTTTTTTGAATAAACAATAATTGTCTAAACTTTCTTTTATTAATTCCTTTTATTTATTTGTTCGCTTGTCTGGTCTGCCTCACCGCGGATTGGTGTAACAAGGTATTAAAAATTTACCCAGCCATGCTCGGACAGAGTCTGTAGGGTGATCAAAGTATAGGTAAATAAAAAAATTATATAATTATATAAAATATATTTTTAATTACGTTTCTTAAAATGGTTACATTCTAGTATTAATCAGATAATAAAATCAGACTCTTAAAAGACACAATAATCAGAATTATTTGTTTGGGTTGGCTTTTGAATCTTTTTACAGTTTTTACTGTGTCTTTAAACTAAATAAGTTAAGAATGCTTGTTAATTTTATTAAAATACAGTTTTTATGCCTACGAAATCCATTCACAATTATTTTTATAAACATTTTAAAACATAATAACATAACAATTGTGCGCTTATTACAAAATGTATTACAATACTTACTTGCACTGGAAACAAATTGGTTAGGTTAGGTTCCGGAATGTTATGAAAATTAATGCGAGCGGAGCGCAGCGGAGCGAGTCCACCCGTAATACTGGTTGTAGCAGTACGACTGGTAACAAAATAGGTTAGATTTTGTAATGTTTATGACTCTGGTTCATTTCAAAATATGTTATAAAACGTAATGTAATTTTTATAAAATTAATTGTGAATGGATTTCCTAGACATAAAAACTATATTTTTATAAAGCTAACAACCATTACTAACTAATTTAGTTTTAAAACACCATAAAAATCACATACAAGATTAAAAAAGAAATACCATTTGTTTACTGTATTTTGCATACTTATAAATAACAATGGCTTAAAAAATCTTAAATTAATATTTAAGTAAGTAATTAAGTAAATGTTTTATAAACAAACTTATAAGTCACTTCCGCAGCCCTCTTAGATGTCAATGGCCGAGGAATCACGAAGCAGGGACACCCTACTTTTTTATATACTCCATAACCTAAAACAATAAAACATTTTGTTATAAATCTCTCACCTTTTATCATGATTTATTGTTATAATTAACACAAGATTAGGATATAATCTTGTGCATCCCTAATAATCCTAAGTTGCATGCCCAACAGGGTCCATAATACTGGTCTTTGTTTTTATATTATAACATCTTTGTACATTATGGTTTCGCAATAAATAATAATTGAATTGAATTGAAGATATTAGTGTATAGTGTTTAATCATGATTTATTGTTATAATAAACATAAGATATTAGTTTAAGTGTATAAATAAAAACTAACCTGTGAAATCCAGTCAGAAGTCCATGGTCTTTTTACATTATATGTAGAATTAGCGTGACTCTCATAAAAAATCCTTAACTAACACTCATAATTTAATTGAAAATAACTTTTTTCTTCAATCGTCTCACTGTTATCACTTTTATTGTCGTATTTATCGATTTCTTGTGACGCCACCATCTTATTCGCACGTAAACACACAGCTGACAGAGCGTAAATAGCGCCACAAGCATCGCGAAGCGCAACTACATTACAATGCGCCAAGCCATATCTCGATGTGGCGAAGTGACTAAAACGGCAAATCGACGAATAGGTTGCTTTCATCGATCAGCCCAACTTTATAGTAGGCACATCATGAAATAATCAGTCAAATCAAGAAATGCCACTGTATCGTGATGTGACTAGGCCGATCTCGATCGGCCTAGTTAAACGAAACGACGGCGACATGTATATGGTAGAGCTGATTCTGTTTTGCGTAATTGATAAGCTCATATTTGTTTAATGTGAATATTAAGCCAAAAAAGTAAGTATAGCATGATTCATGTAACATTTTCAAAAATAAGAAAACTCACCTTCCCTGTGGAACTATGAAGACACCGTACTTGTTGACGGTCTGCTTCTTCTTCTGGTCCAATATGTACATAGTGTACCGAGGAGTACTCTGTCCTGGCTCAAACAGGTCCAAGGAGACCTGGCGACAATTGTTTATATTCAAACTATATTACCCTGTGATTTCACTACTGCAAATTGGGTCCAATTGTAGATCTAAACCATTGAAGAACCCATCCACTCGAACATACATACAAAAAGATTGGGATTTAGGAGTTCGGGATTTAAGAATTTATACACTATAGTTTCCTTGTAAAAAGTATTAAAGTTTGAAATCTAAACACGGCTGCATCTATTGGATGTTTACCCAATGGGGATTGCAAAAGGTGTTGAAGTATTATGCCAAAAAACTATCTTACACTGCCATCTATTAGAAACGTAACAATTTAATTTGCAAATACAATGCAATGCATGTGCATTGCATTGTGCAAGTGGACCGTCAGCCTGTCTGTCGACCTTAACATAAAAATAAAGAAAAAAAAGAAATCAATAAATAAACAAAAAAAAATTGCAATAACTAAAACACAGTAGTTTACATGCTCTAAGACTCAGTCTGTATTATAACCAGGTGGTTCGAAATTAATTTTACAAAAAATAAATAGTAACATTGCAGTTATTAGTGACGGTAATTTTTTTTTTTGTATACATCTGAAGCTTTTCCTATTTCACTTATGTACATTGTTCACAATAGACTTTATAATTGTAGACAATTTCATATCCAAATATCTAAATGAATTGCAAAGTTGTATGATAAATGTATTCTTACTTCATCTTGAGAACCCAAACTAGTTTTTGAGAGACCATTTGTGACAAAAACTGTATCCTGAACAGACTTGACACACTCCTGCACTTCTTCGGGCGTTTTCAACCTCAACATCTTGTCACCCGCCATGCAAACTTCTAGTAACTAAAAAACGTAAATTTTAATATTAGTATTTAGTATCAGAAAATGTATTTGGCTGTTTTATATTTCATATAACTACATTATTATAAAAACTAAGTCCTCCGCTGCATCTATCTGTCTGTTCGCGATAAACTCAAAAACTACTGCACCGATTTTTATGTTGTTTTCACCAATGAATAGAGCGGTTTCTCGAGGAAGGTTCTACAAAATTATATGGGCGAAGTCACGGACAGCAGCTAGTTGTAAAATAAAAACAAAGCATTCACAGGTCCGCCTTAGTACAGTAACAATAGTAACTGGTTTCAATTAAGGCCTTGTTATGGATTTTTATCACCATACTGCATACAGAGATGGAGTTCATACATGCTCTCACCATTTATAATATTTTTTTTTTTTTTTTGTTTTGTTCCATGCAATCTACCACAGCTAAGGGCATTCAGCATTTTGTATGATCAAGGATTAATGACATGTATTGGAGACATCCGATGACATCTCCAAATATTAATGATCAGCAACTGGTGCTAGGATGTCCTGAGGAAGTCTTTTCTTGAGTCTGCGATGGAGATATGCCACAGAGAGCAATCTCTTTGCTTCCTCATTGGGGTGCTCCAAGATTTTTTTCTTGTATTTTTGGGATGTTGTCACAGTTACTTCATTAATGAATGGAATTCGGAGGTCTTTGTGGAGGATTTCGGTAGACACATACCAAGGTGCGCCTGTCATGACTCTTAGTATCTTAGATTGAAACCTTTGTAAGATTTCAATGTTTGATTGGCAGGCAGCTCCCCAAAGCTGAATACCGTACACCCAGACAGGTTTAATTATAACCTTATAAATCAGCAATTTGTTTTCCAGGGTCAGTGCTGACTTGCCTCCCAGCATCCAGTACATTCTTCTAAAAAGCACACTCAGTTGTTTTCTTTTTGTGAAAATATGTTTTTGCCATGTGAGTCTTCGATCGAGATGTATTCCAAGATATTTGACGTGGTCAGATTGTGGAACTTCCCTATTGTTTAAGACTACAGTTGGACAGTTGCCTCTTCTCAGCGTGAAAGTGACGTGAACGGACTTTGATTCGTTGGCTTTTATTCTCCAATTTTGCATCCACAATGAAATTTCGTTTAGGTTTTGTTGGAGCACTAAAGAGGCTGATGTTCTGTCAGTGTGGGAAACGAGCAGAGCAGTATCATCCGCAAAGGTACTGGTCAGAACAGAGTCGCTAGTTGGCAAGTCGGCTGTGTGTAGTAGGTAAAGGACAGGTCCAAGTACACTTCCCTGGGGCACTCCTGCCTCTATGCAGTGTAAGTCCGAATATGAGTTACCACAATTGACCATAAATTTACAGCTGCTTAAAAAGGACTTCAAAATCAGAAAGCACTCGTCAGGCAGGTTCTGTTTAAGCTTACACAAAAGTCCCCCGTGCCAGACCTTGTCAAACGCCTGGGATATGTCAAGAAACACGGCCGAGCAATACTCCAGCCGTTCGAAAGAGCAGTGGATTTTGTTAACTAGTCTGTGTGTTTGATCAATTGTACCGTGTTTGCGTCGAAAACCGAATTGGTGGCTTGGAATAAGATTTTTATCTTTATATTTATATTTATAATATAAAAAATACTTACTATCTGTGGCATTTCTTTGAATTTTGTTGCAACAATAATAAATACTGGTAATGTTGTTCCATCGCCATTTTCAGCATTCTTTTCCTCGGCCTCGTGACATCGCACTACTCTAAATAGCCACGATTTACTGCAGAATGTTGATAACAGTTTTTGCAATATGTGACTCTGCAGTAAAGAAATGCATATGAAACGCCCACCCAGTTTTAATACCCTTTTAATTTCCATAAAATATTTATCTATCCTCTCATTTGTCTCTGGCGAATCGTCTGGCATTAGAGCGTCCAGCGTTCCTTTGTCAAGAACGACATTGAAAAAATCATTTTCAAATTTCATATCCAAAGCGTCCATACAAAGGTATTTCATGTTTTGCCTGTGAGCATTTGTAGAGACCATTTGTCTTATAACTACTTCAGATACATCTATATTAGTGATAGATGTGTAACCAACATCATACAAATCTGCACTGAGACGTGAATTACCACATCCCGGTATAAGGATGGTATCATTTAACTTTATATATTTGTGCAGATGACCACAAAGCTCTAAATATTCGCCGTACCTAAAATATAAATTATTTTTCTTTTAAATAACAGTTACTTTACTACACGTATTTGTTTATAAGATAAGTTTATAAATAGTTAACCTACCACTCAAAGGCCTCTTTACCACGTTTTTTAAAGAATTTATTCCAGTAATCTTTCTCTCCAAATTCCTCGTGTGTTTTAGGTAAAAGATTCATTTTACTGTTAATGTATTATTTGAGAAATTAAACAGGATTAGCATAAAGCCATAAATACGATTTATTTTTTATAATAAAACACGATGTACTACAGAAGACAAGAAGAAAACAAATACAGAAAAACGTGACAGTGACAATCAAATAAAATCACAACAGCTGATTTTGACAATCATAGAATCTTCTTCTTCTCTTTTAATGTCTTGGCTCCATTTGATCTTCTCCAATGATTTTGCCAGTGTCATTAGTAAAAATAGCAATTTGAATAGCCTTTTTTTAAACAAAAAAAGGCAAAATTGAAATTAAAAAATCAAAAATAGCAGATCCCGAGACTAGTCAGTCAAGTCAAAGTCAAGTCAAGTCTATAATTTTTCTTAGTTTTCCAAAATAGAATAATAATGCCTACTTGGACTTGACTGCTTTGGACTTTTTGGAAAACTAAGAAAAATTATAGACTTGACTTGACTTTGACTTGACTGACTAGTCTCGGGATCTGCTATTTTTGATTTTTTAATTTCAATTTTGCCTTTTTTTGTTTAAAAAAATCTGATCTGATTGAGCCAAGACATTAAAAGAAGAAGAAGAAGAATAATAATGCCTACTTGTTGGAATTATACCTTTATGGTGACAATAGTGTAGTTTTTTTTAGAATTTTATGGCCTCCTTTAAGCAAAACATGAATTTCTAATGTGGTAAAAACATTCGATGGTAAAAACTAAAAAGCCAGAATGTGACGAATGTCTCGAATCGGTCTCGTAGGTCAAATCTTGGTATGTGTCAAAGAATATAACTACTCAGCTTGATCAAGTGCAATCTCTCACAAAAGGCACGCACCTTCAACATCTCTCTAGCACTATTTTTCAACGGTTTTGGCATTATTAATGCTAAAAGTATGAAGTATGAAAGTCCCCAAAGGCCATGTTATGATGAACGGATTAGAACAATATTTGATTCCTCTTCCCTTCTCTTCCCTCTTGGCTTGATGTAGACTTTTCTAGAATAACTGTAGCTATAGTGTTCTATGCTCTTTCATATTGTACTCTGTGTGACTCTGTGGTTCCGTGGATGAAAAATAAATATGGCCATTAAATTTCAAAAATAATGATAATAATATGAATTATTATCTATCTTATGAATGAATAAATATAAATAAAATATAACGGTGAATCTGAATTGAATGTCGTGATTTGTTTCGTGGTTGTGTAAAGGAATATTAATTTTTGTATGAATTTAGCCTCTAAAATGAAAAGTCTTAAAGATAACTGTTTATTGTTATGACGAAATCTTTAGAATTCAATGTGAAGGAAGTGAGTGGATGGCAATTAGATAAACATCAAACCATACAACCTTGCAATAATGGATAAACAAAAACAGAGTAAATGGAATGCTCTTGTCACCGTGAAATCTTTTGATATGGGTATGACTATATTTTGATTAATAGAAGTTACTAATTACCAATAAAACTTCATTTCATATATAGGCCATTAGATTAGACATGCTGACAGGTCCACTTGATGGTAGGTTAGGTGTCTTCCTTCGTCTGTAAAACCAGTATATATTTTTTGAAAACACAACAGAAAACATGCTAACATGCTGTTAAGCTATTAAGCTTTTGACACATCCTAAACCCACATTCTTCTTGGTAATTAGTTTTTTAAACCAGACAGACAGGCTAACGGTCCACTTGATGATAGGTGGTTACTGTCGCCTACTATAATACAAGTAACACCACTGCTGCAAGTGCACTGCCGACCATTTTTAGTACTAGACATAGGTATGTAATTATTTATTAATCCAATGTCAGTTACTAATATTATGAAAAGAGAATAAACTCAAAAACTATTGACAAATTTTGAAAATTCTTTCACCTATAGAAAGCTATTTCAACAGCGAGTAACATAGGCTATATTTTATAAAGTTACGTGTTGGAAGATGCATACAATATAACAGCTTTTATCAAATTGACATTGGATTTAACTATTTTACACACTTCTTTCAGGTGTAACGCAAAATAGTTACAATGACGCCTGTCTGCAACAGAGTATCCAACAAATTGAAATCGTTCAACCTCCAACCACAACTCCAATCAGTCTTTTGGTTCAATCACTTGTTAAACAACTGTGTTCACTCCTAGAGAAAGATGCCTCCAAAGCCAGTCAATTATATAACACAATCTGTGAAAAACTCTATAGCATGAATTTGATAGATGATTCCTACGCTATGGGAGAATTTGAAGCTATGAGAAGTCAATATCAACGGGCGTTGTATCAGCTGGTAACTGTTGCGACTGGTTCCGAATTGCCGAACCTGCCAGCCACATGGCCTATAGTCCAGCCGTCGGGCCTCGAGTGGTCGAGATATCATAGAGAGTTTGAAGAGTTATACTATATAGCTGGAGGTGGATTTGGCAGTGTATTTAAAGCTAGACATAGACTGGATGGTGTGGAGTATGCAGTGAAAAAAGTTTTCATTAAATCCTGCGATGTGAACTCGGTTATGAACCATTTGTCGGAAGTCAAAACAATAGCAAGCCTCAATCATAGTAATATAGTTAATTACAAAGCTGCCTGGTTGGAACCAATGATAGAGTCGAAGGTTAAGAAGCACAAGATTAAAATGGACACAGAAAGTGATGAATTTTCAACAATAAATCAAAGCTTAATTTCTTCCGCTTATCCCAATGTCATAACATCGTTTAAGACTCACAATTCAAAGGAACTAATAAGGGATAGCAATTCAGATTTTGTGATTTCATTCAAAAATTCAAACAGTCTCGAAGATGATATTAATAATGAAGATATTGAAGAGACTGACTCGGAAGAGAATACAGAAACGAGCACAACACCAGAAGAGAACGCTCTGTGTAACTTTATGAACTCAAAAGAGTTTCAGAATTGTTCTAGGATTAACTTGAAGTGGGCCACCTTGTATATACAGATGACATTCTGTCAGAAAACATTAAAACAGTGGTTGGATGAACGGAACAACCATATAGCCAGTTCGAAGTCTGCCTCTGCCGATCTGAATCTTCGTCACAGTGAATCCAACGAATCCTGCTGTGAATCCATATCACCGGAAACCAGTTATCCATTAATTTGGACACATATTGATGTACTTATCGATCTGTTCACCCAATTAGTGAAAGGGTTACATTATATACACTCGAAGGGTATCATTCATCATGACATAAAGCCGAGTAACGTGTTTGTGGCTGAAACGGAAGGTGGAATCCAAGTACAATTGGGAGACTTTGGCCTCGCGTGTCCATTACAGCAGTCTCACAGTGGTTTAGCATTGGGAACTCAACTTTATGCAGCACCAGAACAGTTAGACGGACAGTGTAATCCTAAGGTATTTATTTACATTAGTTATCATGATCTCAAATCGTAAGTAAATTCGTCGTACCCTATGTCCTTTTCTGTATCCCTGACAGGGTGTAAAAAAATTTCATGATTGGTTGTGTAGTGATGAAAAGATAACAGACAGACAGACAGAGTTTAATTCGTATTCATAAATAACATCACATTAATAAAATATTAATATCAGAACCAAATTCCAATTTTGAATAAATCAAGGTTAAAGTTTTACTTTTAATTTTTGAGATAAGTCACCACGGAACTGATTTTTGTACTAAATTATGATGAAAAGTTGTTTAAACAACCTAAAATAATATAATAAATATACCATTGATAAAATATTAATGGTATGATAGCAATTAAACACTTCTATCATTTAATTTAAAAAAAAAAGTATTTCTTACATTGACAAAAGTAAACTTTTCTGCACTCTTTGCTTTTTAAAATTAACTGTACATATTATACCTTTTTCAACCTTTTAATTTTCCAAAAATGTCTTAAATTGACGATCTTAAGGTCTGTAATGATTCATAAGGACCTTCATTAACCCAAAAAAAGAAAACGAAAACTCCCAAAAATGCGACATAACGCCTTCATCCACTCACATCTTCAATTATGAAAATGAAAATTGTTATGAAAATCAGTGTGTCTTTCCGCTAGTGTTCTCATAGGATAATATCATCACATTTCAGAGTGACATGTACAGCCTCGGTATCATACTCCTTGAACTAATTGAACCGTTCAGCACGAGCATGGAGAGAGTGAAAACGATCACAAACCTCCGCAAGGGTCAGATACCGGCTCACCTCACTGCCAACTATCCCAAGATAGCTCACATCATTGGCAAATTGGTGCAAAGGAGGCCAACCAAGAGGCTGGACACTAGCCAACTGTTGGACGAGCTCAAGAAACTGTCTGAGAACAAAGACGACACCATAAAGTCCCTGAGGGAGGAGTTGGCAGCGAAGGAAGACGAAATAGCTAAACTCAAAATGATGCTTCTGAAGTTCAACCAACAGTGATTATACAATTGAAGGTAGTAAGTAAATTACATTTCTCTAAGGGCTCTCTCTCACAACCTCCGAGTAAAGTGTCAAGTAGGCTAACCGCCATTTAAAGTCACCCAGTAAGAAAGTGTACGAGTAATTTCAATGAAATTGAAATGAGTAAATTATATTTCTTTAAAGGATCTCTCTCACTACCTCCGAGTAAAGTGTCAAGTAGGCTAACCGCCATTTAAAGTCACCCAGTAAGAAAGTGTACGAGTAATTTCAATGAAATTGAAATGAGTAAATTATATTTCTTTAAAGGATCTCTCTTACTACCTCCGAGTAAAGTGTCAAGTAGGCTAACCGCCATTTAAAGTCACCCAGTAAGAAAGTGTACGAGTAATTTCAATGAAATTGAAATGAGTAAATTATATTTCTTTAAAGGATCTCTCTTACTACCTCCGAGTAAAGTGTCAAGTAGGCTAACCGCCAAGCGCACGAGTGATTTCAATGAAATTGAAACGAGACACTCGTAAAGTTTACTCGTCAATTAGCGTTACTCGAAAAGTAACTAATCAACACTTTAATTGTGGTTGGTGAAAGAGGCCCTAAGTGAGTGAGGCTGTACTTACGTAAAACACGAAGTTGTAATTTTTAATTATTTTCCATTTTTTTATTTTTTTTTTCAAAATTGAAGCTTATTTGGTTCTGTCTTAAAGCAGTCTTTAATACAAATATAATTTTTTGACATTACTATAATAAATATTTTAACCTTAAATTTTGACAGTATTCTTTTGATATTACTATTTATCTCTCTATAATTGTAAGGTCCCTCACAATTATATTTAAATTTATGTTATTTTAGTTGACCCCTTAATATGCATTAGAGATTTTCTTCTGAAATTAATTTGATTTTTGACATCATTGAAAGCTTTACACTTATACTTTTTCATATTTTATGTGATTTCCTCTTTAAAAGTGTCTGTCTTAATCATAATATTGGAAAGTTATTTTTATTAAATAATGTGAATGACCAACTCGATATGACTTAAACATTTTTGACTCAAATTGTCTCAATTTTTCAAATTTTCAAATCATTTGACAGAAGAAAAGTTTGACTGTTATGGCAACTGAGATTCGCAAACAGTTGTGAAAGGTTTTTATTGCTCCCTTGGAAACTAAGTAGTTGCGATAGAAGAATTAATTTATTTCTACGAAACCTTGTTGGCTTGAGAAAATTTCTAATTCTTCACACAGTAGAATGCCTAAATATCTTAAATTTAGAATATTTAGATCACTAAACGTGAAACATTAATTGCATCTTTTGTAACCTGTTCAACTTAAATATTAGTGTACTTATATTATTAGTAACTTCTTATTTTCAATCTGCATTATTTTAATAAATTAATACCAGTTAATAAATTAATTAATTATAAAATTAAAAATGAACCTGTATAGAATATTGCGTAATACTATCTAGGTGTCATAGTACCTTAATATTAATAACAGAAACTGGTTACGAATTAAGAAAAATAATAATCAGTTGACAAGTAAGAATGCCACGGTTAAGAAATGTGTTCCTAGAGTATAATTCATTTCGCAACTTGAATTTTCAAAACCCTGACTCCAAATGTTACACCACTGTTAGAAACATACAGATCTGAGAGAGCAAATAGTTAAGTTTCATTAAATTGTTTGTAACCTGACAGTGTACAAACTAATACATACTATACTTAATAGCAAATATTTTATATTAAGTTATTTAAATAAACTAGACATCCAAATAAAAGTTGAATAACAATAATCATTTTCATAATTAAATTTTAATGTAATAAAAATATATTAAACGCTTGTTTTTCAAAATGCACTCAAGTTGAACTATAGTAAATGGGACTATAGTCCTGTTGACTTTAGACCGTAGTCTAATGTAACTATAGAGTGTTCTATAATAGACAATAGTCCTTAGAAGTTGACTCTAAAGAAAGTATTGCTTAGTGTGGGAAAAAATAGTAGTTACGAAGTCAATGTCCCATTTATCCAGGTTAAGGCTTTTTCTGCTTAATTGTACTTCACTGCCATTACGAGCATTATAGTTATAGCGTTTAACATCAATTAAGTTAAGCTCAGGCTACACTGGAAGCGAAGTTAAATTATTTTGGCGAATTTTTTTTGGCGATGAAATCGTTTCGGAAAGTGAAATACTTGATGGAGCCATAGAATAATAAAAAACTGGTTAACGTGTAGTGTATTCTTTGTTAAAACATTACCAGCAATTAAAAAATTGACCGAGCTCCTGGTTATAACAAAAAAAAAATTGATTTCAAACCGTTTTCTCATGGATGCCATTGTCAGAACTGGACCAAATTTAAATGGGACCACACGGGAAGTACCCAGCAAAAATCGTCAAAACTATTTCACCCAGTCGAAAGTTCTGAGGTAACAAACATTTAAAAAAAATCGAACTCAGAACCTCCTCCTCCTTTTTTAGAAGTCGGTTGAAATATCATAATTATATTATTATGGTTAAATATACGCATACTTTTGCTTCGCTTCGTGCCCCCGTGTATCCTGGGCTTTTCTTTTTAATTTTCAGACTATTGCTATTTATTTTGTCGAATCCACTAATTTTGTTTAAGTAAGTTACAATATAATTTGTATAGAGAATGTAGTAGCGTCAAAATTGAAAGTTATAACTTCTATACGATTTACATACAATAATAGATACAAAAATTGATTGGGCTGATAGATACAATTTTTACAGTAAATTAAGATCAAAACGCGTTCTTAAATATTGGTGATGTTTACATAAGCGGTTATTCCCCGCCACTGTCTGTCAGAGCCCAAAACCACAGTATCCACAATATTATAATTAATTATGTGTATGTGAAGATTGTGAAGTTATATTTCAAAATGCACTATATGAAAAAAAAAAACTTAAATCGAGAAACTTGTTTTGTTATAACTTAAATGACTGTATCTTATTAAAATCTCAAGTTATTAAATTTATTTTAAGTATTAATTGTTAAAATGTGACGATGACGTCAGAATTCGAACTTCGTCACTTTATGAAATTATAAATAAATAATTCTTCCCAAGAAAATTAAATTTTTAATAATTTTTATTAAATTCCTACATATCGCTTCTTCAAAACTAAAGGGCCATAAAACAAAAAATCTAAAAATGTTTTATTGCAAAAATATAATCACAATCCTTCATATTGTATGTTGGAAAAAGATTTATCGTTGTTTTATTCCATATTTAGTATATTTTGATCATTTTTTATATATTCAAAAGTAACTTATATGCTTATATCTCTTCTGGTATTCAGTTTATTATAAAAGTACTTAAAGCATTTAATGCTACTTAAAAATACGCTTCTAACGATGTATAATAAGAAAAAAATAGACAAAAAAATAATTTAATTTTTTACGATTAAAAAAGTAAAAACTGTAAAAAGTGTAATTTTGATTTGTGGCCCTTTAGTTTTTAAGGAGCGATATGTTGTCTGTTGCCTGAAGTTCTTCATAATGCTTGAATTTTGATTTTGATCCTATATTTTGTTTAATTTGGTATCCCCGCAAATTGCTAACGTGCCGGAACCTTGTCACATTAACGTTCACGTGACGTCACACGCAACTGAAAACTTGCAGACCATACTTGCTAACAGTACTGAGTGTGTCACGAGATTACGTCATGAAAATGGCGGCCACAGGCATTAGCCATTGTGCCGGCCTTATTATAATTTGGTTCTAGGAGTTAAATGCAACAGGTTAATAATAATAACCGACATTGAATATTGAATAATCCATACGAAAATTCATCAGACAAATATAAATAATTATAAAAGCTTTGAAACGCAGATATGATGCATTTTGAAATATAACGAGCACAATCAAATTTGTGGGAAAATTGTAATCGTATTAAATTTCTCGCAAACTTAACTTTTCCTAACCAATTACTAGATAGGTTCTTTGTCTGTGTCGACTCTAAACTATCACCACACTGTTAAAAAAAAAGTTACCAGTAAGGTATGAAGTAGTATGAAAGAAAATCTAATTGTGAAGCGTAATGATAGTTCAGTGTTGCCACACGACAAATTTACGAGTATTAAAAATGTACTTTTTTTAAGTAGAACGAATAATGCGTTCACTAGACTGTGTGTTTGAGTGTGTGTGTGTGTGTTAAAGTTTAATAAAAAAAATAATCTAAATTTATTTTATTTTATTGGAAAAAAAAACCACAACTCTTTAAGTTAATAAGTTTATTTACAAAAAATCTAACACGCATACATAAATTATTGTCTTATTCTAGTTTTTTTTTTTTTTAATATTTACAGTCTTAAATACATTTTATTAATGTGGCTTAAAGGGCTAGCATCCGAGCCAGGAAACTTTTTTAAAATTAATTTTAGATCATTCACCAGTATTTTAGGGAAGACTGCGCTAGTGCGCATTATATAGTCGATTGATCTAAACTTAATTTAGGCTTCACTGAAGCTAACTTGTGCTGGCATTGCAATATGTGAGTGGAAATTTCACAAGATGGCGTCCACCGCGTGAATGACTCCGTTGGTGGCGGGGATGTTGTGAGTCACCACTTGAGCGTTATTCACTTTAATGCGACCTGAAAAAGAATACAAGTATTTGTTAGTAATTTTTTTTGAAAACAAACTTTCCTTGTATATGTAACGCAATATATTAAGGTTTGTAGGCGAAACTAGTGGGGGCCATAGGCGCATGTGTACAATTGCGCACAAAATTGCTAAGGGAAATGAATTCTTTTTTTCTTATTTCGTAATTTTTCACCTCACTAGTTAGTGAGGTTAACATTACAGGCAGTGTTGATATTCCTTCCATAAAATCATCGTGCGGTGTCGAAGAAGAACGTTTTTTAGGCATTTATTCACCATGACGTATTTACTAATACGATAAAACAATCTGTACACAACAGTACCCAAGAGACTCGAGACGCGCGAACGAAGTGCGGGAGGTGTGTAGCGACTGAGTCTACCAATAACGTGTCGCGAAGTGCGGGAGGTGTGTAGCGACTGAGTCTACCAATAACGTGTCGCGAAGTGCGGGAGGTGTGTAGCGACTGAGTCTACCAATAACGTGTCGCGAAGTGCGGGAGGTGTGTAGCGACTGAGTCTACCAATAAGGTGTCGGCACACGTTATTGGTAGACTCAGCCGCTCACGCTCCTCTGCCCCCTCAAACACCTAAAAATAGAGTTCTGCGCATGCCTCTTTCACATTTGCCGAGAAGTCTTAATCCGCTGCGCTACTTATAACAAGTTTGCCGAGCCTGGGCTGGGAAAAAAGAAATGTAACACGAAATACGTGATCGCTTCCAAAGACAACAAATAAAATACAATTGATATTTAATTTTCTTGAAAGACTTCTGTTAATTTTTCGATTAAGTCTTTGAACCTACTTAGTCTGGCTGGACTTCTTATAGCCAGAATTATTTTACTGGCACAGAAGTTTATTTGCAAAAAACACTTATGCAGTGAGACTTACCGGCATTCTTCTGTAAAGTGAGGGGCTTGGCGTCCTCCATAGAATTTCTTAGTTGGTAGTAGCGCATGCCCGCGCTGTATAGCGTGCCAGGCAACACGTGGCGTGCGACGAGCGCCCGCGCGGCTGCCTTGTCGGCGTACCGACTCGTCTCTGACGGCGACAGCCGAGCGAACGCCCCGTCCGTCGGAGCGAACACCGTGTACGTTTTACTCTCTGAAAGGTTAAGGGCACATTCGGTTTATTGTTCGTACAGGCGACACACAATACACAGACGATGAACATTAACTTCTACCTAGTCAATGCTGAATGTTATACCTGCAAGAGTGTCTGCGAAGCCACTGGCGTATATGGCTTTGAGGAATGTGGTGAATCGTCGGTCCCTATCAGCTTGCAGAGTCTGTACCAAGTCACCGACCGGCAGAGGGAACATTACTCTGTCTACTGCATGTGCTATGCCCTGAAACATTAATCGTACATAGATCTTAGGAGATGCGAAGATAGTTCAAGCTGAATTCAAATACATCCTAATACATTTAAAAATAAAGAATTTGAAGAGATTATAAATTTATAACAGGACCTTTTGGAATTTGGATTTTTTTCTTATTACGAATACTCACTTGTGGTATATGAATATCTTTCTTATCGTCCAATACTCTCGCGCCGTTAATAGTCGTGACTTTCACTTCGTTCCACTCGACATCATGCATGTCATACTGGTTAACTCTTAACTGGGTGCCCGCAAGAGATACACCAGTCATCTCATCTTGTAACGACCCAATGTCGAAAGCGCCTGGGATCACATGATGTAAAAGGAGCTGTAAAAAGGTGTAAAGTATTATTAAATTAGAAAATGCATAGTAAAAATATAAAATAAGTATAATCAACACACTTACGCCACTCAAAAGTCTGGGGTTGTCTCGGAATTTTTCTTCAGCTCTATCAGGGCCACCGAGTTGTACCAATAACGTTCTGAAAGCCTTGTCCGTTGGAGCAAAGATAGTATAAGGTCCTGTTTCATTCAGAATTGTGTCTAAACCGGACTGTTTCAAATATTTCGCCGTAGCAAACAGTCCACTTTCTTTCAGAATATCGACAAGACCAGGATTCACTTCTCTAGCAAAATGTTGAGAATTAGTTTTTTCTAAACTCGGGGGCGCTGTACTTGACCCAATGACGACTAAATCTTCTGGCGTGGGTCGGTAGGAAGGTGTTGAGTTAATAATTGTCGAACTTGGAATGAAGTTGTGTTGTGAATGTCCATTTCTTGTAGATACGTATGTAGGAGTTGTAGACTTAGCAATATACCTTTCTGTGGTAGAAACGACGCGAGGAGACGGAGTAAATGTCTGAGTATGAGGCTGTGTTGTCCGTGGAGTCTGAATGCTGGAACTTCTGTAATTGTTTGTAGTCGGTGTTGTATGAACTATTGGATTGTTATGTCCAGTAGTTCCATGATTTGATGTTGTAACAAAGCTCGAGTAACTGGATGGAAGGTGCGATGATTCTGCTAAATAATCCGTGTTCTCAGTAGATGGGTTAGATGTAGTCGAACTGAATATGTTGTTTGATATTTTAGCTGACCCAGGCAATTGAATTTCTCCTTTTTTAATTCTATTTAAAATATTTTCCACTTCAGGCCCCTTATCAGTTTGTTGGCCGTTTGCTTTAACTCCTTTCACTTTGTATGACCCATCGTCTTGTTCTTCTAGGAAAACGAATGTTACTTTTTTCTTATTTTGTATTGTACTGGGAACTTTGGATACTTCTTCAAGTTTTCCGTTTTCCGTTTGTTTGATCAACTCGAAATCGGCACCGGGTGGTAATACGCCTTTCGTTAAATCATCGAAAGATATGCGATTTTCCTTCTGTGGTGTAGATGTTGCTGCTGCCATAATTTGTGCTAATCCGGCACCGTCGGCTGTAATAGCACCCTTGGGAATTAAATTAGGATTTGTTGTTCTGATAACTTCGAATTTCTGACCATTTAGCGAAATTTCGCGTGAGGTGAAGTTTTTCTCATTAAAGTCCTCCTGGTTCTCCGCTAAAGCTACTTTGAGTTGTTTTAGAATATCAGGTTTTTGCAACAAAGCAACACTCTTAGCTCGCAGATTATCATCGAAACCTTTCGTTTCACTTTCTTCAAGAAGATTTTTAATTTCGTTGTACAATTTTTGCTTATTCCTGTCTTGCGGGGGATTCCTAGTTTTTGTCCGGGGTCTGGTGGTGTACCTGGAGGTGGGCGGTGGCGGTGTTGTTGTAGTGGTAGTGGTGGTTGTCGTAGTCGTGGTGGTAGGATGCTGTTTCTCATACATTTCGACAGCTTTCCTGAATAAATCCGTCTCATGTGGGAGAATCGGTCTGCGCCTGTCCTGATTTCTGTTATAGAAATCGTCGTAGTTCTCAGTCGTTGAGAAAGTGGGAATTGATTTAGTCGCTTGTTTACTTACAAATTCCTCATGTAATTTCTCCACTTTCTCTTGTTGCTTTTGTTGTTGTTTCTGGACAAATTCCTGGTGTTTTTGTATTATCCTTTGCCTGTCCTGTAGTTCTTTGAGCTTTTCTAGGTTCTCTTTAGACTGTTGCTCAAAGAAGTTCTGGATTTGGGATGAATGGCCATTCGAAAAAATAGGACTTTGTCCTAATGTTGATTGGAATGGAATTTGCGCGTTATTTACATTTTGCGGCGCTAGGTTTGGAGCAGGGTGTATAGTGATCGGGCTAGGCTGACTAAAAGCTGCCTGATTTTGTACTGGGGGTAGGGTGGGTAGGAAGGCTGGTTGCGTCGCTCTTTGTTGTCCAATATTTACTGTGGGAACATTATTATTTTGGCCAAACAAAGAGGCTTGTGCAGAGTTTGATGGAAAACTTGGTAAAGTGGGTTGAGGCAGCAAATTTTGTTGAGGAATTTGCCCTAAATTCTGTGACTGGAAATTATTTTGTAATACTGGTGTATTTAGACTTGGTTGTTGAAATTGGAAGGCATTGTTGCCCGATAGGGGCAAACTATTTTGAAGACCTATATTATTCGGGACATTTTGTGTGGCGAGAATGTTGCTAAACTGTGGTACGTATGGCTGTTGTGATTGTTGAAATATGGGCTGTTGAAACTGGAGGGCGGGAGGAGCTGGACTGCTGACGACGCTGCCTTGCGATTGGAAGTTTTGTAGCGGCGAATTCACTCCAAACCTCGACTGGTGTTCACTGAAACCCGGGTGTGATAGAGAAACTTGTCTTCTTCTGTCGAAATCATTTTCTATCTGCAAACAAAAAATATTTTGTATTAAAATACAATTTTTATCAGCAAAACGAGTGATTTTGGTTATTATCCTAATCGTTTATTTATCACCATTTTATAATTTGACACATTTTTCGTCAGACTACTGTAGTCCACGTCGGATGCTGCCACGTTAGTCTACATCGCATCGGTATGGCAGGACTTCATTTTAAAAATTTAAATTTTTCTCCGACAAGCGTGTTTTTAATTCCCTTAGTAAAGTCTAACTACTATTATAAATGCGACAGTCACTCAATGGGCAACATAGATTCCATTAGTTGGTTCTAAGTCTAGATTACCTCTCACCGCGAATTTACTTTAGCTCATTTGCTCAAAATCATTCACTGAAACGAGAACAATACAGTGTAAATTAACTTTGGAGTCCCATTTTGTAATTTAGTGATTGTAATGACGCAATTTGTGAGAAAGTGGAAAAATATGTAATAATAAAAGTTTGAAGTTGTACAGTTTTATTTGTATAAAGTGCAACATACAATCACATACGAGCAATAACCAGTTTTGATTCTGATAAGTAATTGCTTCAAACAAAAGTGAGAGTGGACCACCCATAAACGTGAAGGATTGATAATTAATTTATATTGAATAACACTTACAAACACTTGTGCTGTTGTGTTTTATTGAGTAAGTGGTTTAGGGCCCATGGTCCAACTGATTCGTAATATCTTTAGCTAGAAGGACCACGGGGTATACCACCAATTTACCATGTACTCTTAGTAGTTACCACTGAACGAAAGTTTGCTTAGTGTAGAGAGGTACGTTTATCAAAAACTAGCGACCCGCTCCCGGCTTTGCCCGCGTCAGATCGCTACCAAATCTGAAGATTGAAAGTTTCATCAAAATCGGTTCAGCGGTTTTGTATAATGTTCCTCCATAATTCTTAACTGATATTAGTATACAAATGCATTTTTTTTCTGCAAATATAACACAAATCATTAGTTAAGTAGGTGATTTTAAACAATTTTAGCGGATATCCCAAGTATCTTGTCTTGTAGTTCCGCACGGATGCCAATACGTATTACAAGTATTCGTCTTACGTTCAGTAAAGAACAAAATCCTCGTTAGCCGGTGTTACCTATTAGAACATATCTCTCGGTGCGCGGGCGCACCAAAGAATGCGCTTTCATGTTACACGTCACGGACACGCGAATCTTCCTCCATGTAAGATGCAGTACGAAGAATAAACGTTTTGAATTAAGTATATCGATGATACTTTATCCGCTGATTTCAATACTAGAACGGGCATTGAGTGCGAATTCGACATTAGAATTCACTTCTCGAATTATTTGATCATTAGATCGTGAAAATTCCAATTTTCAACTTCTTTAAAGTTGAAACAGACGAGACGATTCTCTGAGGTTATCGATCTTTGGATCACGTGACAAAACGTGATACACGCACTGTCGCTGCCAATTAAGCACACAATGATACTGAATTATAAAATATATCGTTCGAATTAACAATGCTAATGCTTTACTGGATATGGCATAATATATGGGAGAATGGGTAATAGTACGAGCACAAATTAAATACTCGAGAAAGTTATCAATATTATTTCATTGACACCTGCTAATATGTTATGTTCTTATACAACTGAAAATTACTTTTATCTCTCAATATGTTCAATAAAATGACAACAGGTTAATTTAGGATCAATTTATACATAGTATTTGAAGGGAAAACTTCTTTCGAGGACATTTTTGAGATGTAAAAAAAAACTATTAAACTTCGCTATCGTTTTAAATTGTTATTTTGATTAAGGCTCCAGATATAATCTAGTTAATTAATACTTAGGTGTAGGACACATTTGACTACTGTAGGATAGGTGTCGTAACAACTTTGTATTCATTGTAAGTAAATAAAACTTATTCAGCTACTTTAAAAGTTAAAAACCCTTTGTGCCGATGCTTACATCGCGTCTGGCATTGTAAGAGGCTAGTTTCCTCAAAACGTCGAAAGTTTATACTTTCCTTTCTTGCATTTTAAACGTTCACTTTTGCTTACAAATAGGTTTAAATAAATAGAAAATATATTGATTGAATATATATTTTTATGCATGTTTTTGAAAAAAGAAAAAAAAATGAAATATGGACTTTAAAAAGACTGACAGGGATGTAATCATGTAAATTATTATCAATAAGCCTAATGTAGGTATTAATAACTCATGAGTTTTAGAAATAAGATAAAAAAATCTATCTTCATACTATAACTGGTAACTCTATTATATATAATAACTATAAGACTTTTAATTCTATTATATATAATAATAAATATAAGACCTTTTCGTATTTTATTTTGTAACTTAAATGCGTGGTTACGCATTAAATATTACGCATAAACTAAGTCGGTACTTGTGACCTTTCAACTTAAGTTACGTATGAGAGGAAAGTTATTTACAATGTTCAACAGTAATCGCACTGTTATTATTAAACTAACTGGTGCGCGCGACTTTGTCCGCGTTCTCTATATAGCCTTTATCCTTCCTCGATAAATGGACTATCTAACACAAAAATAACTTTGCAATTCGAACCAGTAGTTCTTAAGATTAGCGCGTACAACCAAACAAACAAACTCTTGAGATTTATTATTGGTATAGGTTGTACACAAGATTACTGTGAACGAATGCTGCTGTGTTTCTATGCGTAAGGCAAGGCATGCTAGAGCCCATTTCTCTATATTCTCCAGCTTATGTTTCTTATCCCACATTCCATTAAAGTATCCGGTCTTTTAATCCAAAAAAATAGAGCACTACACCTGCTAGCATTGCTTATTTTGTAGCCGCTTACTTTCAAGTAAACAAGTCTGCTTATTGTGAAAAAAATACTTACTACCTAGCTAGATTTATTCTCTCTGATACCAACTTAGTACGCAAGTAGGTATAATTTTGTTAAACATTTTCTTCAAAAGATCTTGACTTGTGGACTGGTCTTGTGATTTTATTCACGTCACGTGAGATCACTAATTGGACTGTTTGTCCCAAGTATTGCACTCGTCAACAAATTCGTGATTTGAATTCTCATCTGTTACACTTGTGTGTAATTTTGTTCATATAAATCCCAAGTCCCTTTGAGAAACTCGGTTAAAGTGTCTTACCGATTTCGCCTCATCGAGCTTCCCCTAGCTAGATCATAATATCGTCGAAAACATTAGGTGAGTGATTCATTAGTCCCTTTATTCGTTCTTTTCATTCGAAGAGCTTAAGGTGAAACAAGTCGGCAGACAGAACTTATCGGTCTCATGGCTAAAATACGTCCTGTCTAACAGCACAAAACGCGGGAAGAGCAGTCGCGTGAGATGCACAATGATTCATACCAAAAATAAAACCATAAACAGACCCTTTGGGCGTATACTCTTTTTGACAAAACTACTGCATATATCTATTTCGTGTAAAGTTATTTGAACTCTTGAATAGCTAATCGATGTTTGTATGCAAAAGTGTTTTGGAGTTTTTGTACACTGGATTGACCTATTCACCCTCAAAGTTGCATGTGTTAAAATATGGATTTTTCAAGGATCATATCTTTTAAATCGATACTTTTTTTAAGTTTGTATGCATACGAACCTACTTAACGACAAGATAAATAGGTATCATGCTTATTTTGTAAATTAAACATAAAATAGCGGAGTAATAATCATTCTACGTTTGTATTGAGGAAATTTGACTTGTACCTAATACCTTAAATGCATCTTCCATTGCGGCAGTGAACAATTGCGGAGAGATTACATTACATCTCCTTGCCTATTATCTCTTGGCTATTAATTCTATTACTTCTTTAGCAATAGAATTGACTGTGTTCTATCCTCCTGAGTTTGAAACGACATGGTAGCTTTATTAATATAATAAACACTTCCATATACCGATCGTCAATACGACATAGCTGCAAATAGGTAATATTGATACACCAACATCGTTGATTGGCTCTAAACTTATAAATATATATGACTACTATTGGTCATCTTGTTGCCAGCTTTCACTATTGCCTTACTACACCTAATAGACTAGTAATCTGCCGGTTGATAGATAAAAACAACACCGGATATGACATAATCTGTTCAACTTGTCTAAAGTGATCGGCAACAAAAAAAAAACTTGGTTTTATATGTGTTTTATATGATGACGTGGATGCACCGCGAGCTAGCTCTAGACCGATGACCTCAAGAGAGCGGCTAACAGTAATTAATTATCTATACTATAAATTATAAAGAGGATAGATTTGATTGTTTGTTTGTATAGAATAAGCTCCGAAACTACTGGACCGATTTGAAAAATTCTTTTATTATTAAAAGCCGCCACTATCCCTGATGAACATAGGCTACTTTTTACCGCGGGAAAATGCTTCATTCCTACGGGAAATCTAAAATAAAAGTAAATGGCTTGGCTTTTATACTTTTCTAAGCGGACGAAGTCGCGAGCACCAGCTAGTAAATTATAAAGAGGAAAGATTTGATTGTTTGCATTGAATAGGCTTCGAAACTACTGGACCGATTTGAAAAATTCTTTCACTGTTTGGAAGCTATCAGCGAGTAACAAATTTGGTACTGCCTGGAATCGAACCCGGGACCCCAGTCTGAGCGCTAGTCGTTATATTTTACGAGACTATTTTGCGTGTTAATAATTAGATTGTTTTACTTCACTAACTTTCCTCTAAACCACCTAACGAACTTTGATACAGTTTTCACTAATGGCAAGAGCGATCAATGTGGAGAAAGGGTTGTACAACTATATATAAGATAATTATAATAATGGCTGCATGAAATCTAAATAAATAAATAAAAAACTACTTTACAGAAAAGAATACATCCGTGCGAAGCCGCGAGCGGGTCGCTATAGTCTCATATAGTCCGAGAAAAGTGTTTTATAGGAATAAAGTTAAAAATATTTACACTCACATATTATGTAAAATGTGTAGAGCATCGAAATAATATAATCCTTACATAATAAAGTCCTCTGCCTCGAAGGGAAAGGACATAGGGTACCTTTCATCTAGAACGCGGACGAAGTCGCGGGCACCAGCTAGTATAATATGATTATAAGTAAGTAATATTATCTTGAAATAAATGTATCTTTGGTTATAACTAGTCTCGGATTTGTCACACGGCAGTAAAATACGAGATGCGACCGAGTGAAAGTGGTACGTGGGTGTGCGTGTAACTTAAGTATAACTAAGTAAGTACGTTACCTCAACAAAGTAAATCTCCGATGAGAGTTAATCATAATACCTACATTACATAAGCTAATCAAATTGGAGGCTCAAATTAGTTTCTTCCAATAAATCAATGCTCTAAGGTATTTTGCTCTCTTAAGAATTACAATAAACTCAATTTAATAAAAGCATAAAAAAAATGATTGATTTTTCATTGAGTATGGTTTCTCTTTGTGTGTTAATTTAAAGAATAGTGTCGTGCATTTATTTCAAAGAATAAATTACGATATATCCGTAAAACAAGACGGTTATCTAAGTTAGATATATAAGTAATTTAATTAAGAATTCACACATTTGTATAGGTAAATAATCAAATTTATGATTAGTACATATTCTTTTGAGGTCGTCTTATGATAATATAATAATAAAAATACGAGTCTTTATTATCATTATAATTACTTAATATAATATTTTGTTTAACAGAGCTTATAGCCAGATTAAATTAAATTTAAAAAAATAGGATAAATAATTACAAACGGGTCTCCTGACAAAAACTTAACCGCTGATATTAAAATACATGTATTACTGAAATCCATCTGTAATATAAACATTTACTCGAAAACAAAAATTGTGGTCAAAAACCACAATTGCAAGTGCCATAACTTTTGCAACTTTTCAAATTAGGAACCGTTGCTAAGACCGCAGCAGGAATCAATGAACGCGTAACAAATTTACGTAATTAGGGTGTTGCCATACGCAATAAAGCACTGAGGCCTATCTAGGGTCGCATTACACAATTGTAGAAATGCCAATTATGATATAATTCAAGATTATGTTGTCAGTAATAGACAATTATTTATATAATTTTACTACTTATTGTTTTGTCATTTTCTTACTTAGGTTTTAGTAATAGTGGTAATAACATTAACGATTTATTTTAGGGAATAACTATAGGAACCAGCCCTGACTTCGCACTAGAGCTATTTTTTTTTGTTGTATGTTTTTCTGGTGCCCGATACTTCGTCCGAATTTTGAAACATGAAGAATATAATAGGTACCTGAGGAAAATTATGACATTTCCATTCCCTGTGTCGTCGAAATATTGGTTTAGTTAGTAGTGGACAGTGATGTAGCACAATTTTGTGTCGTACGAATTGTGCGAAGAAGTGATTTTGAAATTAAATATATTTTTAAAATTCGTTGTCTCGCACACTTTGGTTTTTATAGAAATTTTATAGAATAGAATACGCCAAAAAAATTTTTTTAGATAATCTACATTAAAAAAAATTCTTAATAATGCAATTAATTTTCTACATAATTCATATAATCTATGGTTTCACTTCATAAAAGTACGTCAGGCCATTACTTTCTTACATTTATTGTTCCAAGTTCAAATATAACATTAGCGCGCTCCAAATGCTTAAACGACCGCGAACGTGCGTTGAAAATGCGTTTAACATGCTATTAAATTTACATAGTAAGAGATTTTTTTTTTAAATTTCTTTATCATCTCTCTCATTAATATTATATACTAGCTGGCGCCCGCGACTTCGTCTACGTTGAAAAAGAAAAAGTAATCTATCCTGTGCCCGTACGTCTAAATGTTTATCTACCAAGTTTCATGAAAATCAGTTTAAGAGTTATGGAGGAACATACATTCAATACCTACACTTACAGATTTATTATTAGTATTGATGATATGATGATGATTGATGACTAGCGACCAGCCCCCGGTATCGCGCACGTATGCATTCTTTTTCTCTACAAATTATACATACAAACCTTCCTTGTTTATCGCTCTTTCATCACATAGTGAAAACTATATTAAAATCCTTTCGAAGGTTTAGGAGAATTCAGTGAAGAAATAGTCAGGGACGGATATCTTTTTTTTTTAAATACCACCAGGGTCAAGATACTTGGCGCTGTAAGGCCTGTCAGATTTACTGTAGGGATTGATTTTCAATTTGTTATAGGCAAACTACAGTCTCAAGGACATGCAACCTTTATTTACAATTACCTACATAATAAGCATTTCTACAAAATAAGATTTCATAATATTTAAGAGCCCAGCTTTCTACGTAAAAAAAAATGTTGAACGCGGAAATCGAAAGCCGGTATATCGACTACACGAAGCGAAAGAGCGAAAGGATGCCTTAAAAGGAATCGTTACAAGCCCCCCACATTTTTCCTTTGCATTATAATGAAATTCACTGTTTACTCTGAATATATTATATTAAAAGAAAACTAGCTACAGGCTCCCGGCTTCGCCCGGCTTCTAAATAAAAACTATCCTATATTTTAAGTTGGACCAAATTACACATAGTTTCGAAATTTTATCAAAATCGATTCAGTAGTTTATATAGGAGTTCTTAGGCGTCTAACAACATGACACGTAATTTATACATACTTATACTCATATACCGGGTGTCCCAAAACTATGCGATATGAAGGGAAAGTACTTTAAATATCGTAGATAGGATATTTTTCTGAAACAGGACTTTGTTATTTTTAAAAGTTAGCAGTAATACTGCATTCAAAGATTTTCAAATTCAAAAATTCAATTCAATTTCAAAAGTGTGAAAAATAATCACCCGTATTTTCATGATGCCAGTCGAAAGAATGGACAAAAAATAATAATTCTTCTTAAGGTAACATAGTATCTTATAAAAGAAAGGAATAACGTAAAATTTTTGATTCTTTCAAAAATATTTATTTTTAAAAAATTTATTTATTGGCGACGCCACTTAATTTTTAAAAAATCTTTGAATGCAATATTACTAACTTTTAAATATAACAAAATTTTCTTTTTGCAAAATATCTTATCTACGATAGTTAAGGTACTTTCCCATCATGTCGCATAGTTTATAAGGATATCGCGAGTCGCAACATCGCATGTCGCGAGTATAAGGAAATATATAATTTTATCATCGTATTGATGATACAATAAAATCGTGATCGAGCCGTGTCTGTACATTAAAAATTTGCAAACGTTTTTACTTATGTTTGTTACAGAATTGCAAAAAATAGCTTTCAGAATTTCACTGCGCATAGAACTAATCTCTTTGCGTTTGTGTTAAATAGGCGCCATTAGTCACCTGTTATCAAGTGGATCTGTCTGATATACATTAAAAAAGAGATTTCATTAACGTTTTGTACGCTTAATGTAAGAACTCATCTGTCTAATAAATTATCTAATATACAATACAACTACTTAATCACTTGCTAAGAGTAGCGTTTGCTAATTCATTTTAATTGTATTAATTTTCAATTATTTCTTGAGAGTTAATTGTGTTCATTAACTTTCTAAGAAACCAATGACAATCCAATCCATGCAATGTAAGTACCATTATAATATGGATTATCGAATTGGTGAATTAAGTAGTTAGTTCATTAAGTATATTTCCGACAGTCGACGGGAATTTTTGATTTGTATCTTTAAATTTGCTTTCATAGTGGGAAGCAATTTAGAAAACTGATGTAACAAGATCGGGGTATTCAGTTTGATGATGTAGCTACATATCTATTATATGGATCCAAAATTTAATTACACCACTCGATAGCTAAAGGATCAAAGATTTTTTTGCATTCTCATAATCCTAAGATTTATTTATTTATTGTAGAAACACAGTTTATGAAAAGCCAATAAATTGGAGTGGTGCCAACATTAGGTCATTTTACCCTATATGATATATTTTGAGTAGATAATATGTCCTTGACCAGGGAACTACGCGTCTCTTTTTTCCCTTCGATCTCCTTTCCCAAATTCTTAACCACACAAATATACAACTGTTAAGACTTACGGTGTAATGAAACCTATCTTAGGTTTCATTTAAAAATATTATTTTATTTGAAATGTGATTAAAATGTTCATAAAATAATCATTAATTTAATTAAGAGTAAATATTTAATAACTTTCACTGAATAAACGAGTAGCTGCTATAAAAAAAATATGAACACGGACCGTAAACTATCATAAAAAACTTATTACTTATTAAAATGTCTATGATATATAAATTTTAATGCTTTAGTTATGATGTAAATCAATTACTGAATGTAATCTTTAAGAAGTAACAACTTTTTTTTTTCAAATTTGTTTTAATATCATGAACTTTTTTTTAGTATAATCTTTAAAGTTCTAAAATATTTTTAACGATTTATTATAATTTAAATATTACCATAGAGTAAACAATTTACTCCATCATATTAAATGTTACAACCACACAACGGCATGTCCTGTGACCAGATTATACACCAATATTTATTAAGATTTTTTTTTAAATTTCATGTGAAAATATTAAAAAAAATAACAAAGAAACTAACCCTAGGTCCTGTAATGGCGCAGACCGCATGCGCCAACCATAATAACTGAAAAATGCTACCCTTCATCCTGCACAGTCAAGTGAGGTAGCAGATTATCATCACAGACACCGCACCGTCCCACACAAACTGCGTTCCCACCAAAAAAAAATAACAGGCCAAGATAATATCACAATGGAATCACTTCACTGAAACTTTTAAAAATTTGACAAATGTCAGACTGGCGAATTCTTTTTTTTACGCGCGTGGCCACGGTTTCACGCGTCGACAGCCAGAGAAACAGTATTGTGAACGGCCAGTGGCTTTCCGTTTTACCGCCCCTACTCCAAATGCCCCTACTTAGTATTTCGAAAGGATTCACCAGATGAGTTTAAAACGTTCTACAGATAATTATTGGATGTTAATTCGGATGATGTTGCGTAATCCGTGTGATAAGTGTTAAATAAATTTTGGGTCACTTGTAAAAATTAATATTCAACATAGTTAATTATGTTGTAAGCCCCAACAGTGCTTTCACATATTATAAAGAAAGCAAATCTATAGATAACACAAAGTCGCGTTAGTTAAATTATTAACAGCAGAATAAAAGACAGAATAAAAGACATTTTTATATATAAATTTTTGATGATATCGGGAGAACGGATTGACTTGAACCTTGAAAAATATTTACTTATTAAATATAGATAAATCTATTAACTAATTAATATTACTTAAGTATAAATTCTCATACAAATTCTTATGACCTACCTACAAAGAAAATGGGGATTGATTAAATTTCTTGATGCCAAAAAATTGTTCATTACGATTGCAAAATTAAAATTAAAATAATTTTCAACATCGCAATACTAATTCCATAGATTCATTAGAATTAGTAATCTTATGGTAAAATCATTAATCAAGCAAAATGGGTACGCCATTTAGGGAGTAAACGTACCATGAACACAATAGAGAAAGAGTCTCTGTCTGTTGATTGGGACATGGACTCGAGTGTTTTGTGCCTATTTCATTGCAGAGTCTAATTAACACTGCACACATACATCCTGTTACAAGTCTGTTACATCAAGTTACTTAAACACTAATTAATTAAAATTTAATTAGTAAATAAGAATTATTTTTTACTATTTTAACGTTAAGTATTAACGTCGTCGTCGTTCTGGGTGAAGTTAGAGTATAGATGTACATTATTTATTTAAAATGGTTTTTTTTTCATCATTAATTTCTTCTTTATTTATTTTATTCGTAAATAAAATAATATAAGAATGATTCTATTTTTAAATTTAGACGTAACCGGCGATTCCAGGGCTGGCTATACCTTAATCAACAAATTAGCCCTACCATACAATGAGCCCTACCATACAACAGCCAGCATGCTTGGACCGAAGCTTTATATTATAAATATACAATTTGTAAATATAATACCTACTTAAATTTAGACATTAACGTAATTTCTCTAGGAAACTAGCAGTTTCCTCAAGTATAATTGCCAAACATTAACATTACCTAGCTGTAGCTGTGTAGCCTAGCTAAACGTTTTGTCTGGCGTAAAATTTATATTTCAAATATTGCGTTCAACATTTAAAATTTATTTCAAAATAATGAAAACCCCAAATCATGAAACAAGAATAAATTGTGTGCTTACAAAACTATGCCCTGCCTATGTTCTGGCGATATCGAAAAGCAGTTAGTTAATTTTATAGTTAGTTAATTTGGCGACAAATCGATCAAATTTAATGTCCGTGACTACTTGTTTTGATTTTGCGTGAATTTTTATTGACAAATATAATCGATTTCATTTTTTGTTGGTATTTATTTTAAGAAATAATATTGATTAGAGCGTAACCCCTATTAAATTATAAAGTGTATTTGTTTTTTAGGTTAAGGACATCAAGTGCCGCAGATCTTTTAATCAGACAGATCGTAAACCATGTTTTAGATTTTTATCGTAAAACATGGTTCGATAGCACTCGCTTTGATTCCTATATTTTATTCTATATTGATGTTAACTGTTTCGATTTTATTTGCTAAAACATGTAATTGGTATTTAAAAATAATTTAGTTATTAATTAAGAAAATAAGTTCATTGCATGTTTTCAAAATTATGAAATAACGTAAGTAAATAATAATAAGTTCAACATGTTGACACTTGCTTCAAATGTGGCACATTTGAAGTAAAGGTAAAGTGCCTTTATTAAAAATTGTATTCTATCATGTCCTATAAACCTAGACTTTTGACATTAGGCAGACGAAGAAATCTCGACAGGATATCGTATTAAAGTGTGACGTCAGTGACGCGGTTTAGGTTTGAACTTTCAGGGTTGTCACGTGTTTATTTCTAAATATTTAAATTAGATAGAATTTCGCCTTTGACACTTCTAGTGATCTTACGGCTTTATAACATTGAGTTCTTCTAGGTAATAAAGTATTTGTTTTATTTTTTTGCTATGGTTAAGCAAGCAAGAACCAATGACGTCTTCTGCTGAATATAGGCCTCGCCTATAGAGATATTCAATAGAACCGGAATCGTCCAGAGAGACACTGGATACGGAAGCAGCCTGTATTAGCTTTGACCCGTGCCCCTTATAGTCAGCCCACTCTGTGGCCTAGCTCTCCTTACTGTGTAAGGCATAGTAAGTAAATAGTGGCAGGGCACGCCTAGCGAAGGTTAGTCGGTGAAGCCTAACCTATAAAATAATGTGCCCTGCTTGCTACTGCAACTTACTAATAAGCGGGTGACTCATTTGTCTACGGATCTCCTAAATCGATTTCGCAGAATAAACCCGATCATAAGTCTATACCAGGTAGTTCATAGGTCTATATCAGGTACTTTGTGTTTTCTTACAAAGCTCATAGTTAGGGACCACGTTTCAGCCAAAGATATAAATCATAGATGCGCCCTGTGCTTCTGAAAACTGTCCACGTAATAAATTGGCTGTATGCAACGTGAATCGTTCACTGCTTTCTACGAGAGAGTAAGGCGGAAAGAGTGAGCTCACTATTTCCAAAGAGACATTTTCGACCATCTGAAGTATGGCAAGGGCGCATCTGTCATTTAAATCTTTGGTTTCAGCCTCATGTCATCACTGGCAAAACACACACGGTCTTAGTCATCTGTCATTTGTAAATCTCTAATAACGATTAAAATATTACTACCATATATGTAAAATTTATAATAGTTATTTTGTAACTTTTACAATAATAGTAGGTATAGTTAGCATAATGCAGAAATTTCCGGATGACACGGTCAATTACGAAAACTCTCGTAACACAAATATACATATACGGAACCGAAAATTTTTAAGGCTTTGTTCGCAATAAGTTTCGACATAGCGACGTGGACTTTGTTGCGGTCAAATCTCATACAAAGAGGTTACGTAATGAGTCACAAACTGTTATTACCTCAAATGAGTAACCTCTTTCGATGCAACCAGGATCCGTTATAGTATAAGTCAGATACTTACAGTTGCTTCCACTAATTCTAGCTATGTATATCTATAGAAACATTCCTTCGATTCTTAATTGTTACATAGAATATGATGAAAGGTAACTCAACCCTACTTCATGATATAAATTCACTTATGCAGTAAATATTTAATGCATAAGTGTTATTATTACTCTGCTCAACCCTATTGTAATTTGATAACATCACGTCGGTATGCGGTATTGCGGAATGGAATACTGTATTTCGCGAATGTTTTTAAGTCTTGAGAAATGATTTTTTTTTGTTTTAAATTACAAAAAGTAAAAATTTTATTTTGAAATATGAATGTACACTGCGTTCCGTAGTCGATATTCATAGAAGACGACCATGAAAAGCTTGTGTTTGTGGATCGTCAGCCGTGTCTGATCTTCATATAAATAATGGGAAAATACGTACGAAATTTTTATTGAAAGACCTTTTGACATAAGTATATTAAATTTTCAAAAAAAGAATACCTACTGTATTTCTCGATTGACTTCACGTGTGATTTGCGTGTGATATATTTTTTGATAAAAAAATATGGCATCAGAGAAAAAAGTCGAATAAGTGAGTAAATGGCTAGAGGGAGCTGGGGTACCAAAATTTCTATGTAATATATGTTCGTGTGGCAGACATTATTAATATCGATGATTGTACCATAACAAACCTTAAACATAGCCCTGCGTTGACAATTGGTGTGCTAAATCATTTGTTCGTGTCTGCCTCTTGGACTTATAGTCAGAATCATCCTCAAAACGATGAATATCGAAGAGGAAGACGTCCAGAAGTAATTAATATTTTAATTTTTTTTTATGATTTAAAAATGTGTATATGAAAATTTCGCTTGGCACACTTGAATTGTTCGATTAATGACAATGTAAAAAGAAGCACAGAAAAATAGTCTTCCATCAATTGACAGCGTTTCAAAAATGTAAAAAAAAATAGGTACTAAATCATTTTTTCGCGTCTGCCTCTTAGACCGATGGTCAGAATCATTCTCAAAACGATAAACATCGAAGAGGCAGACGTGCTCTGATTTTTCAAGGGCAGACAATTTTTCTAAAAAAAAATTATAAAACGCTGTAACTCAAAAACGCAACATACGACTTTCATTTACTGTACCAAATCGATTGATTCGTATTGACATAAACTTTCATCCCTATCATTATGAAAGACGAACAAATCATATACCAAAATGGCACCCAGCTCCCTAACCAAAAGTCATTGTACGTTCAAATAAGTTACACCAAAGTAAGGAATGTAGTAAGTGCGAACATCTTCGCGCACTTTCACTCGACCTTGACACGAGTGAAAGTTCAATCATCCGGCAAACTAACCTTTTTAACCGGCGGCTGCGTCGCCTTCGTTAAGCGTTGATCACATAGACATTATAGTAATATTTTAATATTTTTGTATTTGTCTATACTAATAATATTATAAAGAGGAAAGATTTGATTGTTTGTTTGTTTGTATTGAATAGGCTCCGAAACTACTGGCCCGATTTGAAAAATTCTTTTACCATTAGAAGCCGACATTATCCCTGATGAACATAGGCTACTTTTTATCGCAGGAAAATGCTTCATTCCTACGGGAAATCTAAAACAAAAGTAAGTACTAGCGGCTTGGCCCGGATACAGTTGATAGCGCCATTTATCCTGAATCAGGTGGAGCGACCAACTGCTTGGTGATATTTTTAGCGATGCGCTCCACGGTAGATGGCGTTTTATACTTTTCAAAGCGTCGATGTTGTGCAGTGAGTATATCCGATTCACTGTCGCAAGGACATACATCTTTTACCTGCTTCTTTTAGGTCTCTCTTTTAAGTCTCTGTAGGTCTTCACTATAATTATTCTTCTAAAATATAATCTTTCTAAATATTAGTTTGATACGGTTTTCACTAATAAAAAGAGCGATGAGCGAAGAAGGCCTGTGTTTATAATTTCACCAAACAGAAAATGTATCCGTACGAAACGAGGAACGGGTCGCTAGTTTATAAAAAAATACACAATACATTACCAGTATGCACGCATTCCATTTAGATATTTGAATACTTCACATTCCGATTCGACTGTAGCTTCTCTGGCGTGAAATATGTTAGAGAAATATTTTATTACGTAACACCGTTATTAGTTCTGTGCATTTTATACTTAAGTAGACACGTAATAAGAGAGATTGATGGTTCGACTTCACTGTTAGCGATAGGTAGGCCTTTTAGAGATTATTACACAATGTACGTAATTTTGTTCGTTAATTAAAATCGTTAAGAGATGAGATGAAGTTCGATTTCATACCTATATACTTAATCCTATTTGAATTGATTGGTTGAAATGTGCTAACTCTCTGAGAGCCTATTGCATTCCATTTTAAGTATATTGTTTAATTTAGTGGTGTAATATGTATGTTATTTTGATAACACAATATGAAATGACGAGACAAAACGACAAGAACTGATTTTGATAAAACTTTCAGACAATCTTCAGATTAGTCCAGCGGGTGTTCCTGTGAAGTTTGGTAGCGATCAGACGCGGACGAAGTCGCAGGCAAAAATACTAGCAAAAACATAAATCCTTACTTTCCTTACTAATATTATAAATGCGAAAGTAACTCTGTCTCACTTTCACGCCAAAACTACTGAACCGATCACCATGAAATTTTGCATACACATTGTCTGTGACACCAGAAAGGACATAGGATACCTTTCATCCAAGAAAAAAGTAATGTTCCCGAGGGATTATCTAAAATATAAAACTGTAACTAACGCCTGGCCAATGTGTTATAGCAACAAGTTGTCAAGCGTTGTAATTGCTTCTATATTTTTAATTTATCTTCGCGTACGAAGTCGCGGGCACCAACTAGTTTATAATAAATATAAAATAAAATATCATTCTTATTTTTCGTGCAAGAAATAATTATCTATTTGAGCAACGTGATAAAATTCCATAAAAGTGTTAAAATTACGTCTGTACCAACATTTCAGCCGTTAAATTGAATTTCCTTTATGCGTTTTCAATGCATTTTTATTGTTCCGTGCATAAATAAATCAGTTGCAATGGCTGAGGCAATATTTTTGAAACCAAGGTTATATGACTAGCATCAATTAGATGGTTTTCAAAAGATGTCTGTATAACAAAAAAAAGTTTTTGCAACGCACTTGACCGAGGTGTTTTTAAAGCGGTCATTGAAAAAAATAAGAGATCGCACAGACTATTTTTTTCTTATATAAATTTCACAATATATATATATATATATATATATATATATCTAACTATCAATACATCTATATTCATCTAACAAACAAAGTCATGTTGTTGGAACGACTCAGGAACGACTGTACCTAACGTTTTTATGGTTTATGATTTCTTGAATTTGTCTCCTCCTGGAATAGCAGAATTTATTTATTTTATTTTATTGAAACACAGCACTCATACGACAATATAATAAGAAAGAATAAATACTTATGTGTACTTAAAACCTACTGCCAATAATATTTTCAATATTAGGAAATTTTGTTTTAGGAAATATTTTCAAAAACGACATATTTTTTCTGATACATTTTGTATGGAACGGGTTTTTTTTTTTTTTTTTTTTTTTATGTAATCAAGGCAGCGCTTCGCCGCGATCTCACTTGATGTTAGGTGCAGATGCGGCCAAAGATGGACCACGCTTACCTAGTAAGTGCCCATTTACCCTAGACTTGAAGACCCCGAGGTTGTAATTTTGGGGAAACACGGACGCAGGCAATGAGTTCCACTCCTTAGCAGTTCGGACAAGGAAGGTGGAACTATAACGCTTCGTGCGTGACCGGGGAAACCCCCGCCCGCGCCTCGTGTTCCGCAAGTGGAACGGCTCTGGCCGGATCAGATCCCATAGGATGGACGCACATTCTCCGTGGTGTAGACGATAGAAAACCGATAGGCATGCTACTTTACGACGATGCTGCAGGCTTTGAAGCTGAGACTCCACAAGAGTTATTATTTTTATTATTATTTTTTTATTAATGGAAAGAGCGATAAAGAAGGAAGGAACCAGGGGCCCTAGACAAAGTGACATGACGAAGACGATAACGAAGTTCGAAAACAATAAAATGTATGGGATTGACATATGCCTTCGTTAAGTCACGTGATACTTCCCATACATTTTGTTGTTTTCGAACTTCGTTATCGTCTTCGTCATGTCACTTTGTCTAGGGCCCCAGTATTCAGGAACACGTTAATATTGGTCATTTTGTTTGATCGAATCGACCACGTGTACTTATCTACGCTTCGGCCGCTTTGGAAACCAAGCTTCGAAACCAGTTTAGAAAACAGAATTATTTTTCTTTTTTGGAAACCTGGTTTCTGTGTTATATATTCGTCTGAGGAAACCCTTTTGACAGATCTCATTATTTTTAACATAATATCCATCATGTGCAGTATGACATCGAGTGCGTTTAAAGCGATCATCACTGTCAAAACATTTCAATGAGTTAGAGATATACAAATTATTTTGTATTTACTCACGTTTTGTATTTTAATGAAACCAGGTCAATATCGTTTTTGACATGCTACAATATAAATTATCGCGCAACATCAGCTAAGTATAGATGCTTGAAGTTACGTTAGGAGAAAAAAATCCTCTTTATATATTACAACTAGCTACGCGCTCCCGGCTTTGCCCGGGCTCAAAATAAGTTTAAGTTGGACCAAATTAGACATACTTACGAAGATTTATCGATTCAGTAGTTTAGAAGTTCATTAGCGTCAAACATGTGATATGTATTTTTTATATATTATTGAGAGATAGGTACCAGTTACTAAATAAGATACTGATTAGTAACAATATATTATTATTATCGTTTTTGCCTTACGCGAATATATGGCATTTATTAAACAAATGATGTCGCTCTATACTGAAATTTTATATACAATTTTATATACAAAAAAATATATTGGAACAAAACGTCATAAACAGGTTCTAAGTAAGTATAATTAGGCTTTTTTTTTTCTACAGGTAGTCCACGCCCAATGATGGGCTGTCTCTGTGCACAAGGTGTTCTCAATTGTTATTGCAATCTCCTAAGAGCGTGGGAAACAGTCTCTCTATCACTTGATTGATTACGCAATGAAAACAAGTACAGGTATGTGTAGAAGCCACTACGAAATTACTACCTGTTGTTGGCGAAGAGAAAACTTGAGTCTAGCTACATTTTTCGCCATTTAAGTAAATTAACTCGATCAACGAGTTTAAAACACATAATTTTTACCACGTCTTTCCAAAATTTTACTTAAAGAATTCGATGTTACTTGATCTTTTTGTTAGAATAACTAATTATAAGTATACAGATTACATTTAAAGGTATTTTTGTATTCTTAAAAAAACGACATACTTAATGAACCTTGTTAATCGATATGTGGGATATCATAAAAAATTACAATACATACACGCACAGAGAGAGACAACTTTAAGTCAGGTTCCTAATAATTATTGCAAACTTCCTTTTTAATTTTATTTAATAGGTTGCTTATTTCAATATCAGAGTAAAAGTTGGTAAGAAGGATATACGTAATACGTAAGTAGGTACTAGTAGGTAGGTGTTAATGCACTTAAATAGCGAAAATTTGTATCCTGTGAACGCGAACGCACAATACTTGTGCTACAATTACCTTCCAATTGTTGTAAACTCGGACGCATAATTATTTTACTTGTGACTAAGAAGGTTTCGCGAGACGAATAGCGGAGTAAACATAACGTGATATGCAAAAATTAAATTACTTGATAAACTAATTTAATGGAGTGCCATTAGATTTAGCGCCTGTATCACCAACGTCAAGTAAAGTGTTGATTAGTTACTTTTAGAAATCATTTTCTGTTTTATTGAATTATGCACTCGGTTTAGTCATCCATCGATAGCCGATTTTTTTATTATTATTTTCTATTCAATGTTTGGGACGTTTACCGTACAAACAAAGGTATACCAGCTCCATTATCCCCGGTTACCGCTTACTTTAAATGACAGTTTGGCCTACTTGACGTTTGTGAAACAGGCGCTAAATCTAATGGCACTCCATTAAATTAGTTTATCAAGTAATTTAATTTTTGCATATCAAGGTAAAAGGAGATTGAGGATTCACAAAGTGGTTGGTAGTTCGTAGCAACCGTCGAACGAAGCAATACAAGAAAAGGTTGGAGATATTAAAAGAAAATTAGAATAGAGTATATTAAATACGATTACATAACAAGAAACATTAGAAATATCAAATATAATAAGTATAGTTGGGGCTGGGGCAATGCAAGAATAAAACATGATCCCACTTTCCATTCAAATGTTTCTTAAACATTTTTAAGTTTAAACTTTTTATGAAGTCACAATAATTTTATATCTAATTCGAGGAAGTTTTTATTATAGTTCTCCATCTCAACCTCGGTGGAAGACATAATGGTAGGGAAATAAGCTCTATAGCATTTTAACTTCAAAGTAATTTAACATCACAAGTATTTTCTTTTACATTTGTTTCAAAATTAATATAATTTTGCCCCGAGAATTCCTCTCTACATCACAGGCACATGACAGTACCTTTAGGGTGGCTATAAGGTCCGGGACCTGGGCGGTAGTCTTGGGGGAGACTACCGCCCGTCATAAGGTCCCCCGAGTAGGCCGGCGTACCTCTACTTTCGGGTACGTCAAGGTTCTGACAGGGAGCACAGGCTCCCCGCGTTGGATAGCCGTGGCGGGGCACCGAAGTCGTGTCATAACGTCCCCACGACCCCGCCCATCAACGGCCGCGACAGATAGAAAGTCGTTGGGTTTTAGCCGGTAGGAATCCGGCATAACCCGGCAGTCCCCCCTTTACTGCCGGGTATCCAAGAGGATTTCCCAACGTTAAAAAAAAAAAAAAAAAAAAAAAAAAAAAAAAGGGTGGCTATAAGGTGGAGTTGGTGGATGGTCCATATAGCAACCACCTAACACGTAAATTACATGAATCTACTTCATTTCAAGTATTACCATATGCAACGTCTATGAAGTAGCAGCTGTATTAGGTAAAAATAATAAGCGACTCGCTTTTGGAAACTTTCTTAATAACAAATGTTACGTGTGAAAAAGTCCACGAGCGAATTGTATAACGCTTTGATATCATCAATGTATTGTTTGATGTATATCGAAACCTATTTCTCGAAGGAAGTTACTTGCGTTGATTTTTTGACGTTCCGTCGATGTGTCGCAAGATATAATATCTCTTTTCACGTTAGCACGAGTTTTTTTTTATCGGCATTCATAACGATTTATCAGTGTTATGAGATGACATTGCACATTCGCGACGTTGCTTTACTTACAGTCAGTGCTTTTGAGGCCTATAGTATTTTAAGTATGGATGTAATAGATGTCCTAGAAAAGTTGAAATAAAATACTTAATAACTCACTTACTTGGCACTTAGGTATTTCTTAATCTTATATTATATAATGATTTACATTATTTTAGAATCTAACCATATTTATTAAGTTATCGACAAGTAGAATCAAATTGAAAAGTGAAAAGAAAAACGGGGAATTTATGCGACTGTAAAAGAAAGAAGCCCTCGTGTGTAAAAAAAGGACACTTAATTTGTTTAGCTACAGTTTTGTTTAAAACGAAATCAAAATAAAACTAATATGTGGAAGAACTTTTAATTTATTGTAATGACACGTCGATCAAAACATTTTTACATGTAAATACGTATAATGTCATACATAATACATATTATAATATAAACATTCTAACTCTAAAACATTTTCTTTACTACAAATTACGAACCATCAATTCAGTTGGCTTCGCCTAAATATCACTAAGATTATTTACAAGAACTACTCTTATTAGACCATTTATCTAAATGTAACAAATACTAAATTGTGTGGAGAGATCGTTTTTATTACGATATTAGATATTATTTTAAACGCCTAACTACTTATATTGTAAGCTAACACTCAAGGACTGTCGTTACACTGGCAAGTGTTAAAGGGCTATCACACCTTACAATTTGAACATTTCCTATTTAGGAATGTAAGCAGAGAGCTCGTGATCACACTACGCTAAATAGATTTCTAAATCGAAGAGTGTTGCCAGTATACGGATTTCTCGGTATACATTACAGATTTTTAGCATGCATGTCATACCTATAAATTACTAAATGATAAATAAGCCTTGTTATGAATTAAATTTTGATTTTGATTTTATATTTAAGATGAATAAAGACATTTACAAATAGTTATTGATTTTATTTTTTTAAGTTTAAACCAAATATTATATTACTAGCTGGTGCCCGCGACTTCTTCCGCGTTGAAAAAGAAAATATATGAGTAATAACGCCTGACATCGTTATTACTGTGACGACGGTAGCGCCCTATTATTTATATTTTTAGACGATTACTCAGGAACAGTACTTTTTTTTGGAAGAAAGGTACCCTATATGTATGCATTTTTTGTGTATGCAAAATTCGGTTGAGTAGTTAAGGCGTGAAAAAGTTTCGCATTTATAATATTAGTAAGTATGGATAGTATGGGTTATACATCTACAAATCGATATACGATTTATAAGTAATACTTCACTCGGTATAATTAAATTCTAAAGAATTTCAAACAAATTTTGCTCTTGTAGTTTCATATATTTTAGAAAATATTAAAAATCTTTTTTACTTTTATTGTGGCATTTCTATTTAATTGAATTAGTACAAAGTATATTGAATAGGTAGAGTTCAGAGCTGCCGCTTCCGCAACAGTCATAAAATGTCGATGTTACAGTTTAATAAATCGAAAGGTGTGATCGCAGTTAGAACAGATTGGATTCAATTTAGAGTTTATCCATTTTCAACTTTATATCTTCGATTTAGAAATCAATTTAGCGTAGTGTGATCACGAGCTCTCTACTTAGATTCCTAAATAGAAAACGTTCAAATTGAATAGTGCGATAAGCATTTCCTACATCGAATTCAATTTAGGAAACAGTGAAAGGCGGTACGGATTTTTGCCTCCACAAATCTGGCAACACTTGTGAACGCAGTAGGGATGCCCGATACTTCGCTTTGTATCGATATATCGTATTAAATATTAGGAATATTAGGAAATTACTAGTTAGGTATATAACGAGTTACTGGTATTTTAACGAAATCAATTGCAATCAAGAATCTTGATTGTGTTACCTATTTATTTAGTATATTATTTTATTACCTATTTCATTTAAATAGGTATTTCATTTAAGTAGTTATTTTAGTGCCCGACTTCGTCCTCGTAACGTTATAAAATATAAATAACCTATGTTATTTATGTTTCAATTTTGATTTTAAAAAGGTAAACAATTAACCATTTTGTATATTAGCGTGTCACGCGTTACGCGGACGAAGTCGCGGGCAGCAGCTAGTGTACTCGATTTTGAGAAAACATCAATGTTTCTAACCGATGCATAGCCTCTTTGTATCGCATCGACAAAAAAACATCGATGTATTTTTTAAGTGGACACCCCTAAACTTTCTAAATTGAAACGCCGCGATCACAGTATTCAATTTAAGGAAACAGAGAGTTAGAACTCTCTAAATTGAATCCGATCTGTTCTTTCTGCGATCACACCTTTCGATTTCCTAAATTGGATACGTTCAAATTGTAAGGTGTGATAGCCCTTTTAGGTTGGTCTTCGCGCGTATCTAATACAACGCAATAGTGTATCCATTTATCTATTTACAATATATATTAAAGACAGTAAACTAAAAGAAAGGCGTGGAGATAATACATAAAGTGAAAAAAAAAATACTAATGTCAATCTTTTTTGTGTTTAACTTGCACACAAAAATATATTAGGAAGCGTCTGATGCAGTGTATTTTTTAAACAGAAAACTGTCCATTGAATGTTTTTCAAAATATTGTGTCAATTATTTATTTGCAAATTCATTTTGCATTTTGCAAAAAATAAATAATTGGATTGAATTTTTAGTGCTAGTGTTACACTAAATTTTATTACAATTTTTGATACATGTTGTTGCAAGTTGTGGTTTTTAATAAGAAATCATTCTAGTTATGAACTCTTCGACTGGCATTTACAAATATGAAAAGAAAGAAATAATTAATCAACGAGAAAACGTGAAAAATAAGTCAAGGTTATTGTCACGTTTTAAGATTTGAATTTTGATGGATTTTTTTAAGTTCCAGTGTGACCACAGTCCAAACAACCATGTAGGTACTTGTTGATAACAGACATTAATATTTAAGAGTTATTTTCATGGATCTTTGGTCATTATAATCATTATAATAACAAATATTCTGCTGTGTCAAAATCAGTGAATTGTATCAGTTTTTCGCTTCGGCCGCCGACGAAACCAATGCTACGTAACCGGTTACGTGTGTAGGATTATTCTTGCTACGAAACTAGTTGCGTACAAAGAGGTTTTTTCTTCCTACGAAACTAATTACATACGAGCGCCTACGAAACCAGTTTCTGACACATTGTTGCATTTGTGGGAAAGGGACAAAACATATTTTTGTATTTCGTTAATACAGGCATTGCTATTTGCTATTTCGTAGAAAGAAAACATGCTATTTGTACTTACATTATAAAAACTGATACAATAATGCCGAAAACAAAACAATACAATAAGTAATAATAATAAAAATAAATTAATAATGTTTCAATACATTATTTATTTATAAACAGCCTTATAACAGCTGTTTAACTAGCCTCAATTATTATTTTAGAACTCAAGAGTTACAACGTATTTAATTACATTCTAATCTAAAATAAATCAAATTCTAAATAATACTCTTCATTGAAGTTTACAGTAGTTTTTATAACGTATTAGTCAGAAAAATTGAAAAAGAAGTATTGGTCCAATTCCTATATGAATTAATACTACCTAAGTATTTGAATTTTCTTTTTCTGTTTGCTGGAAGATATCTATTAAAAAAATGTAATCAATCTAAGTAACAAAACTATTATACGTATTTGATTTTAATTGGACGAAATTAAATGATAATAATAAATCACATTGCTCTATATTTGATTAGCGGACATTTTCAAACAGTTATGTTAATATTTAAGATAGCAATATTAATTTCATATTTTGTACTGAAAAAAATTATTATTTTAAAAAAATGATTTATTTAATTAATTAATTATATATAGGAGGTGAATTCCGTCGAATTAAAATTCAGAACAAAATTGGCAATATAATTGTATTACTACAAAAATCTTGTACGAAAAGTTACATTTGCATGAGAAAATACTTCTCTACGTAAAATGGACTTTTTATTGGACCATTGAAACTGATGTTTTAGAATGGTGACAGTGATTTTAAAAGTAATTACCATAGAAGAGACATCAGTTTCGGAATTGGACTTAAACTGTTTTGGACTTGACTTGACTGACTTGTTTTTGAGAAAAATATCTCGGGATTTGCATTTTTTACTTTATTTTTAAAACTGACACTAGTAAAATCATCTGAGCGGTTCTTATGGAGCCAAAACATTTTTGTAAAGAAGAAAAACCTTAGAAGAAGCAAAAAAATATATTTAAATCTGATGCTTTCTAGGATCAACGATTTTTCTAAAACATTATTTTAGCTTTACTGAGTGTGGCGTGATGATCAACCTATGTAAAATATTTTAAAATAGATCAGGTGATGAACGAACGGACAAGTGTAATAAAATTAAAAAAAATGAAGCGGAATCATTTGTACTACCATTATTTTTAGCGAGAGCTTTTTTTAACATTAAATCTAAGTACATTTTTATTAGTAACTCAAAGAACTGTGCAATTGTACCACTGAATCGATATTTTAAGATTATTTGTAAAAAGTCTTTTAGATTCATAGAAAATGATTCTCCTCCAAAATGATATCCTATCCTATTAAAGAAGACGAATGAAAAGCACATATTTTCTTATAACCTATACTAAGTATACTTTGTCCAAATCTCAGTGATAAATTACCTTCTAAGTTTTTTGTGTAAGTACTAACATGATTTTACAAAAACTACACATTACATTTAATATAAATAACATTCATTTACTAAATACCCGTCATAATTATTTTAGGCGAAATATATAATTATAAGAATTACAGTTTCAAAGAGGCCTATATGTTCTCATATATCATGTCAGTTAATTAAATTATATCCCTATTTTTAGAATAGGATTAAAAATCATAGAAGACTATAAATTATTATTAATAAAAAAAAAATGTCCAGTGTTATTAAGTAAGTGGGAAAGAGCACAATTTGAATATATATAAATTGTTATATACTTCTTATATTTTTTAATTAAGTACACATCCATACAGCAAGAGCTATACGAACTCTAATAATATATGATATGATGACATTACTTTCGTACGTATACACCAATGTACTTTTCGATTAGTAAATTCCATATTATATAATAATAATACACAGAACTTTTTTGTGGGGGCACGCGGGCACAGAATAAATATGTATACAGTACGGAAACTACGTACAAACTAAGGTACAAACGTTCGAAACGACACACTCACACAAACATGCGCATCGACGAGACTTCTAAGGGGTTTTCGCGGTGCTCTCAGTAGCGAAAACCGCTTAGAAGTCTCGTCGATGCGCATGTTTATGTGAGTGTGCCGTTTCGAACGTTTGTACGTAGTTTCCGTACTGTATACATAATTATTCTGTGACGCGGGGGCACGCAGTGTCCCCAAAGGAGTTACTTTTTTATATTTTTACTTTGTTACTCAACTAAATATAAGTTAATGTTTTGTTTCCAAAGATATTATTATGTTTTTAAACAATGAAAAAATAATTTAACTCATTTTTTTTTTCATAACACTGCCAAAGGAATTATGGACTTACAAGTATCGAGTATTAGCGTGGCCCCCAAAAGGCCTGATTATACATATTTTCCTGTTTTTAAAGATAAATTTAAACGCAGCTTTTACCGAATTGTAGCCAAAAAATACACGCCACGTTTTTATTTTCCTCAATGCACCATTGAGGTAACATTATATTATTGCATATTATATTATATGCATTCATATTATATTTTTTGGCTGGGAACTATAGATTTTATAAATGTATCGTTCTCAAAATCGGAATTATTTTTATATATTTCAAATTGATATTAATTCAATTTTTTTTACCTAGATTTCAACCTATAATTTTCAATTTTTTGATATCAAATTTTATAGCCACAGGTCTGAAATAATAAGCCATATAGGTGCGTTGCAAGAGCATATTTTAGTAATGGCTTGATTTCGTTGTTATCGGCCTTAAAATTTGATGCAAACTATACTTAACAATGCGTTATTTTTATATAGGTAATCTGTTTTAAACAGTTCGTTGTTGTAAGACAAAAAAAAAACCAAATTGTTAACCTAATTATAATTACACAATAAAATACATCAATTATTGGCACATTAAATATCGAATTTATAAGTATATTAATAATTTATCTCTTACTTTTTCAACACCAATATTGGTTCTCTCTTTGACTTTCAAAATTTAATGTTAACCGAAGAACATAGGGAAGTTATTAAACTTTAAAATACGGTTGCACAATTTAAACACTTTGCTTTTAATACAGTTACGAAGAACGCGATTGGAAAGATTTGTCTTTATCAGATTAGGTCTTTCATAAGATTGAAAGTTGATCTGCATTTCAAAACGTTAAGCTGAATTGCACAAATGATGCGAGATAGTGCATTGCACTACAAACAACTAGTGCGTAACAGATACTAGTGAATAGATTAATTTTATACTATTGTCTGTTCTGACGTTCCAAAAAAAAAAAGTTATTACCCCTACTAATGTTTTTAAAATTTTGGTACCAGCAGATGCACATTTTGGTATCATTCGGTGTCGAATCTCAGGGTCCCAAATCCCAATGCCCAATATGCAAAACGCTTGGTCAATATCATTGGTGAGACCAAAGCTTGTAACGTAGGCTACCATATTAAGATGCTTGCTTGGTTTATCAAAGTAAGTTAAAGCCATCTTTTAATACCAGTGCCGTTACCATCTTTAAAACACGGTAAAAGGCGATTACCATCTTTTTAGCGATACGTCTACCGGTAAATATTCCAAGACATTTTACTTTAATGCAATATTATTAGAATTTTGTTATATTATTGTTAATAAATTTTGATTAAAATAAAATTTAACAATATTAAATTAAAGTCACAAATCGTTCGACAAGGGCTCCTTACGAAATGAAGAGAATTTTTCAAGTGGTAAGGGAGAATGAAATTTTTTAAAAGTTTACGCTTGACAAAAGGACATCAACGTTTCCACTTTAAACTAATTAAGGATTGCTCAATTCGCTTTTAAAAAGTCAAAACCGATTTTAATTCGAAACACTTTATAAATGCAATTGCAACATTATATATTTTTTTTTTACAATAAATGCCTCAGTACCTTTCACAGCGTGGTATCGTTATTACATTATGAGTTGCATTCAACAACGAATTAAGAAATTTTGGATTTTTTTTATTATTTTATAAAAGTCAGATAACAGGAATACTTTGCTGCAACTGATAACGCGGGGAAAAATACAGTTTAGACGCAAGCCGGGCATACAACGTACTTCCTGGCATAAGAATCTCCGTGAATGGTATAAATTATACGAGAACTCCTCCACTTCGAGGCCGAAGTATCTCCTCCACTTCGAGGCTGAAGTATCTCCTCCACCTCGAGGGTTCATCTCCGGTAGGAGATGGCGCCAATAGAAGCATTCGGGCGAGGGTTTTAATACTAAATTCTGTGTGTAGGGTGTCTATGTCTATAGGTTATGAGGTAATCTAGAACGAGTACATTACGGCAGACCAGATCTGGCCCTCTCTCACATTTCCCTAGGTCACGCTCTGCCGAGCATGGCAGCCACGTCGCCCGCGGACTGCGAGTGGAGAAGGGCCTTGGCAGCTCTGGGGGGCGCCAGCCTTGGTAGCGCGAGCACCGCGGATTGAGATGCGCTCAGAGGTATGACGAACTCGTGCCTTGACGCTTCCGTGGGTGTGATACGACGCTTCGGATCCCATCTGAAACATCAAGTAAGCTACTTTATATATACTTCTATATATACGTAGAGTATGGTGCAATTAGAGCCAGACCCAATATCCAAAATAATCCGAAGTAAAAGTATTATTTTGGCTTTTGAGGCCGTCTCCCCTTCATTTTGGCTTTTGTATAATGCCCTACTAGTTACACTAAAACGAACAATTGCTACTTAACACTCTCCGTATCTCTGGAACCGTTCACTTTAGCAAGATTATGCTATAGCCTATTTTTGTTCGCAATTCAATGTAGATTATTTTTGTCATTGACACTTTTGCCGCATAGTTGTCGAAATATTTAAGGAAAACTGATAAACTGATGGTAGGTTAATCATAATCACCAATTGCAGGTGCGATGCCAGAGTCCTTAGCCAAGAGCACCCAGTGTAAACGGGAGCGTTGTAGATTGACGAAACGACAGAAAATAAAGCCCGATGATTGGTCAAAATTTTATGTGGGCGTTACAACAACCAATCACCGGGCTTTATTTTCTATCGTTTCGTTAATAAGCGTAACGCTCCCGTTTGCATTGTGCTCTTGGCTAAGGGCCCTGGTCTGCAGGAATGATTTTTAGTAGACATTAATGAAGTTATTAGTTTACAGCTTATTATAATTCTTATTGTTTTATTACCTATTTACTTTAATATTCTTTATTAATTTTAAGTAAAAATTTTTTATTAAATCCATTTATTATTCTTTTGTTAATTCTTAATTCAAATCAAATAAAAAATTTAATATATGGGGCCATTGTAATTCTACATTCGATTTCATAATTCCATTTAACGTGTCCACAGTTATTTATGTCTGTCTAGTTTTTGCTTGCACGTGCTCCTTTAGCATACCTACACTGCATTGGTCGCAATTAGCTTTTTAGTGTTTAGTGCGCATGTGTGTAAAGTTGTTTTGATCGTAGAGTTAAGAACATTGTCACTAAGAATATTGTCAGCCCCCTATAAAGGCCTTCGGAAGAAGAGTGCATTTGCTGCATTGCAAACTTTGCATTGGCTGAAGCCATGGCAGACGAAAATTGGAGTAAATATTTGATGGTTATTTGTTTATCTAGATAAGCTTTCACAAGTATTTATAGATTAAAAATAATTGAATCTACCAAACGGTTTAGAAAACCGCCATAGACTTTGCTCTTTTCAAAATAAATATTTCAATCACAAAGTTGCATGTCTCAAGGACTATACTTTCAAAAAAGAGCAAAGAGCATCTGTATGGCACCCAAAATTTATAATACCTACCAAACGTAACTTAGGGAATTTCCTAAAAGGCAATAATATGTAGAATACTAATTCCTAATAGGTTATTATGTAACTGATTATACAGGAACGAAAAATACATAAAATAAAATATTCCCTTCATTAATTAACCTGATTAATTTATAAGCGCCTCTTTCACTATCTGTCAAGTAGGCTAACTGACATTTAAAGTCATCGGTAACCGGGGATAATGGAGCTGATATAACTTGGTTGTACGGTAAAAGTCCCAAACATTGAGAAGAAAATAAAAAAAATCGCCTATCGAATAATGCACTAAACGGAGTGCATAATTCAATAAAACATAAAATTATTTCTAAAAGTAACTAATCAACACTTTACTTAGAGGCGCTAAGGGCCTCTTTCATCAACTACAAGTAAAGTGTTAATTAGTTACGTTTAGTAATATTTTTATGTTTTGTTAAATTATGCACTCCGCTTAGTGTATCCTTCGACTTTGGGCTTTGGGACTTTTATACTACAAACAAAGTTATAATAGGTAAGTATAAAGCTAAATTATTCCCGGTGACAGGTGACTTTAAATGACGGACATGACAGTTAGCCTACTTGACAGTTGGTGAAAGAGGCCCTAACTCTTATAATACTGCCAGTACCTTTATCTTACCATATCTAATAGTTTTATAAGGATACAGTTAATAAGTAAATGCAATCACTCAATATATTCGGCTCAAGGCAACAACACTTACTTTGACTCCCCCTGACATCCATCGTGTGGAAGTAATGGTTCACTTTAACGCACATATGTTGACTAAACTGAATATAAGCATTGATTATATATCTCAATACTAACACAATGTTAATAAAATTCAAGGCGATTTCGGAATAGACAGGCTGATAAAGTTTAACGTGGAAAAAAGTTCTAGACTTCCTTTTAGATATTAAAATCTACACATATATATATATTTAGTTGTAAATAATTTTATTTAGAAACAAATTCTATTTAAAATCTCTCACATTTCTTGGCAATAATATAAAAAATTCTCACATATATTTATATAATATAAAAAATTCGAAATAATATGTATGTATATTGTATGTGTGTTAGTCACCCTTTCACACAAAAACAAACCAGATTTTTATGAAATTTTAAAGTAATATTAGATTATACATCAGAATATATTATGGAAGATCATAAGATCATAAAATACGCTGAAAATTCACCATCAAAGCCTAGAAGGTAATAATTAATAATACCACAATCTAATAAGAATATTAATTATTTTTGCAAATAAAGAATGTTTCTTGTTTAAATGGCACTCATCGTGAATTCTTCGCGATACATAAATATGGAAATATTTTTAATAAATGCAATTAATAAAATGTAAATACTGGAGAGTTAACAGTCTCTTTGTTGGCAATATGCAAATTTTCATTTTTTGAATTGCATATGATAACATATATGTACGCTTTCGTTTTTCGTATAATTTGGTTGAGCATTAAAAAATACTTTCGCTGTCTGTCTGCATTTTATTGTTTTTTGTTATTTTAAAATTAAAATAAAATGGTTTGAATTAGCCATAGTACACATAGACATAGAATGATCAATACCCGCATGAAATTCAAAACTTTCTAGAAAGAGAGAAAGCTATAAATAGAAGTATGGATTTCGAAGTCGTAACCCGGTTTAAAAAATCCCTAATATTTGTGTTAATATTTTTTTTTATTTTTTTTTCATAATTATACCTTACTACTTCATAAGCGACTGCGAATGCAGATAATAGCTTTGACTGCGTGTATGCAAAATTTCACGGTGATCGATTGAGCGGAACTTCCAAATGAATTTTACTCAAAACCCAATCAAATTTTTTTTTTTTTTACATAATTAAAAAAATATTTGAACGAATGAATCAAAGAGGTTCGATAAGATACAATACTGGCAACAAAGTAGACAACGCTAATTATTAAGAGCACGTCGCGTCATCCCTTGACATTATTATCTTCCAACGCACAAAATAATTCCAACTCTTTCGCCCGGTGTTAAGGACTACAGTGCGTTGGCTCGTAGATTACATGTGGCTGACAAACTTGTTCAATTGAATGAACATACTCATCAGTCATTGAACAAGAATGTGAAATGAAATCGGTCATCAGATCGTGATAGTGGCGGCACGCACTCCCGCGCATCGTGACGTTACGTAAACTAAATGCGATTGTCAAAGATTAAGTACGAACGATAGTTTTGTAGAGGTTACACTTCTTTTAACTTTTTTTAGATCTAGATAATATTAGGCGAGTCCCATACCTAATACAAGCAATCATGGATTGCTTGTGGTGCTACAAGTGCCGACCTTAATAATATAGGATTAGGGACAAATACATAAATAGAAATTATCTCTAAGTTTATACTTATAGACCATTTCTTTTTTATAAAAGAAAGTCGCTGAGCGCAAAACTCGAGAAGGGCTGAACCAGTTCAGCTATTTTTTTTTATTTTCAAATATTCGTTATATTTGAAAATAAAAAAAAATAGCCAATAACTTCTGTCAAAATGACAGGAATTTTTATTTATTTAAAAATAATTTAATTCAACCAATCACGACGCAACGCAATACTGTATATTATTATCAATTCCAATATTTAGCTATGTTAACCTACTAGCTGGTACCCGCGACTTCGTCCGCGTTTTCTATAGCCTATCTATATCCTTCCTTTATAAATGGACTATTCAACACAAAAAGAATTTTTCAATTCGAACCAGTCAACAACAAACGGTCGTTCCGTTGTGTAGGCAGTCTATGATAAGTTGTCTCTTCAAAGTTACGTCACCAAGTTAACCTTTCACTGCGTACACGCCCGTATTATGTATTAACATTATGGGAAAGAATTTTTCATTTTAGGTAAAATTTATTTCATCTAAAATTCCCTGTCATTCAGGGAATATAATAAGGGCATAAGGCAATAATCCTGGAACAGAAATGACATCCTGACATCCCTTTAAAAGAAACATACTGATGGTCTCCTATTATATTATAAGAGTGTGGTCAGTGTCGACAAATGTCTCCAGTTTATAACAATTGTCTCCTAAAACTTAGCTCAAATAATTCAAATATTTTAACGGTGGAGTAGGTAGAGAGACCTTTTGAGTGCGAAAACTTATTAGCCCTGCTACGAGGCAAGGAACTTTCTCTGGCATTCGCTAGCGTAAAGTAAAGGTCACCATTACGACATGTTTGTGACGTCGCTGCTGGATCCAAAGCAATACACATTTGTCCTCAGAGTAAGTAGTTTATAGTCCAAATTGTCCTCTGATAATAAATGTAATAATAAATAGATAAATATGCTCTTGTTTTCATTAAACTTCTTCTATTGTAATAAAAGGTGCATGCTAAGAATGTTTTAAGAATTTATGTTGCTTTAACTTATCCATCCAGGTTAAAACAAGACAATAAAGATTGCAGAGTTTGAAGTTTGAATATAATATTCAAATATAAAATATTCCATATTAAATATATATATATAAAAGGCAATGTGCATATGTAAATATGTTGTTCACTATGGACTCCTAAAATGCTGAACCAATTTTAATGAAATTTTTAGACAATCTTCAGATTAGTCCAGGGTGTTCCTGGGAAATTTGGTAGCGATCGGACACGGACGAAGACGCGGGCAAAACCCAGTATACTTACTAAAAATATAACCCTAACTTTGTCTATACCCCTTTTTGTTAAGCTTATATTTAATTCTTATAATAATTCTTTTTCAATTATCTATAAATTTGTCGAATACAGAAACGATCATTTATTCGATCCTTTTTGTTCATATATTTTTGTCAATTGTTGCATTTTTTATTTCATTTTTAGATGAATTATGTGAGATTTCAGGATAGTCTAAGAAAATGTTCCTTGATACTATAAAAAAAGGTCGCTTAGAAGCAAAACCAACGTCTCTTTACAGCTACTACATTAATCTTTATCACTAAACAAATGAATTATGCAGATTTCACCTCCATTATAGCGTAATAATAGCTTCTAAGAAGATTTTTTTAACGCGTTTGTAAATCACGATCTTCATTGATAGTCATCAATGATGATACCAAACCATTGATACAGCTGACGCTTCAACAATGGCTTAAGTTTTAATAACTTCCTTCAATTCTCTCAATTCATTGAACTTCATGTTAGAAAGTATATAAAGATGGGTCTAATAATTACCTATCTATAAGTATATATTGAGGCTTCTTGTTACATTATAACATGTCAATGTAACATTCCCTAAGTTATTTATTTTTTATTTATAAAAAAAAATATTTGTCCATAATTATTTATACATGTTTGTGCGTTGTTGATATTGAATTTGTACTGTTGTATAATAAATTGCTCGCGATAGGAATGCAACTGAGCAATTTATTATACAGTAAACATAAAAAAAAATATGTTAATTCTTAGATCATTGATAAATTCGAAAATAACTCTTATATGTACTTCAAAACAATTGCGGGTCAGTTCATTTAATTTCATATAAAAATACCATCCGAACTTCAGACTGCTTTCGTGGATTTTCAAATAAAATTCCACTATTTATATGTACACAAAAAGGACGCTTACTTTATTTATTAAATAAGTATACTTTCTACAAATACTAGTGTTATGTATTGTATTATTATAATATAAAGTGGAAATAATGCACAATGCATTATGTATTTGCATTGAAGAAACATCATTCAGGAAACGATAGAGTTTTAAATAACACGTCACTTTGCAACAACATAAGTCACGATTCATAAATGCATCTACTTAAGTACTTAGTTGCTTTTATAACAAACTTATGCACGTATGCAATTTTTTGTTGTAATTTATATACAAAAACCTTCCTCGATTATCGCTCTTTCCATTAGTGAAAACTATATCAAAATTTATTGCGTGGATGAATTTCTTCTATGAAGAAGACGTTAACATCTAATAACGGAGAAATAGACAAAGGCAATGATTGATTATGTATAGATAAATATCTATAGAATTTGAGAAATTTTCACCATCTCTCATGTAGGCTAACCGTCATTTAAAGTCACACCTGTCACCGAGTCTAATTTAGCTGTTATTACCTTTGTTTGTACGATAAAAGTCGCAAACATTAAAAAGAAAATAATAATTAAAAAAATCGCCTATCAAAGGAATAGTGTATAATTAAATTATACACTAAACCGAGTGTACACTTGTAATGAACACTTGTAGTTGGTGAAAGAGACCCTACCTATATAACTAGTCTAACTAACACTAACTCATAAAACGGTTACACAATCCGCTGTGCCATACTGAGTGAGCCATGTCACTATTAATAGTGTGGCATTTGTAGCGCAGATCATAACGGTTTACAAGTATGGATATACTCACTCGAGACACCTGTGCAGAAAGTGTAGGAAGGCAGGGTCGTCAGCGCGTACTGCCGCCGCTAGCGTCTTGGACGCTGGACGTCGCTTCCTCCCCTTCGAGTTAGTAACACTGCGAGGAGATCCCTTAGAGTCAAAGAACAGCCTTTTCCTCGTAGCATGGATGAGGAGATCCGGTGGTGGAGGTCCTAGTAGCTCCATGATGCAGGCGAGCTGTTCCGCTTCGTTTTCCCCCGGAAACAACGGATATCCCGTGTGGAGTTCCGCAAGGATGCATCCTGGAACCAATTTTTTTAAAATCTATATTAAATACTACATTCTGTTTGTAACTTGCGCATATTTTTATGAAATAATGCGTTATTCTTATGTACAAATTATATTATTGTAAAGTTTCATCAAAATCCGTTCAATACCTGATGCATTAAAAAGGAATGAACATATTGTTCATCCTTTGATCACATCTATGCTCGAAAACTTTCGCATTTAATACAAAAAAAAATTGTATACAATGAAATTATGGATCCAAATTTAACTTGTGAAGAAGTTTGGATGTTGTTTCTCAATTCTCAAAGCTTGGCACTCAGATAGTCTATAATTATCCAGCTGTCCAGATTAGTTCAGATCCAGCTGGTGCAAAAATTTAAAGCCGATTAGGCTCTAGAGCAGCTGTAATCTGATCCGATGTTTTTTGCTTTTGGCTGACACCTCTCTATTATTTCCTGTGGATTCACGTGAAGTCACTGGTTTATGCTGATAAGCCAGCAACAAATGACGCTTTGGAGGTCAGCATTGTTCATGTTATTCGTGATGCGGTCAGCAATGCTCGAAAAAGTGGCTTAAAATAGGACGTCTAGAATACGCTTCGTCAAGAACAGCCGCGGTGGTCTTATGCCAGAAAACATTTTCAAATGTAATTTTTACCATGTAAATTTCTATCGCGTTTAAAAAAAACACCCTTTGGTATGCTGCATAAAAGCATTATATTTTTTTTTATGTAATCAAGGCAGCGCTTGGCCACGATCTCACTTGATGTTAGGTGCAGTTGCGGCCAAAGATGGACCACGCTTACCTAGTAAGTGCCCATTTACCCTAGACTTGAAGACCCCGAGGTTGTAATTTTGGGGAATAAAAAAAAAATACATTAAGAACCGAAAAATGAGCACATGAAGGTCAAATGGTAAGTTACACCACGGATTAAAAATCTCATCTTCATTGAACTGTTCACATAATATGACGTGGAGAGAGGTAGCATAAAAACAAGATGTTATGTTTTTTACAAGATGTCGATATTTGTTGACGACACGTGTGGCTCGTCGTCGGTCACCTTTCTCTCAGCTTTCTACAAACTTTGTTATGTAATAACAGACCTGATGCAACGGCATTAAATGTTGTTTTACTATGACAAATGTATATAACTTATTTTATGTTATAATAGCAGATGTATAAAAATTATTAAACTAATAAAAGAAATGAACTCTTTAGCTAGGGTGACAATGATTGCTGCTTTGTTAGAAGTTTATGTAATAAAAAAATTATCTTATTTAAAATAATTACTCTAATACTAACCCATACTCCACATGTCTATGGGTGTTCCGTATTGAAGGCCAAGGATGACCTCAGGACTCCTATAGAACCTGGACTGGATGTAGGTGTAGACGCGGGTGTGGGTGTAACATGAGCTGCCGAAGTCTATCACCTTGATCGACGAGCTTCCTCTAGCTTTGAGCAAAATATTCTCCTGAAAAATCAATGTGGTTTTATTAATAAATGATTAGCTGATCAACTTATGCATACCTAAATATCAGCTAGGAACTTTGGAAGGATTTTTTTTTAGTTTTTACGGGAGATTTTCCGATTTTTCTCTTTCATCCTTTTTCGGACTTACCTAAACGAAAATTAGCTAACAGTTGTTTTCCGAGTTTTGAGCTTAGCAACACATTAAACATGTGTTAAAATCAAAATTTAGCTGTTCTAGTTCAAGATTGTATAGATACACACGTACTGTCCTATAAACTGTAATTGAAATAATATTCAACAAAAATACTCACAGGCTTCAAATCACAATGTATGATGTTCTCAGCTTCAAGAAGTCGAAGACATCTTAGCAGCGAACTAGTGAATCGTCTTATGAGACCAAGACTGAAGCCCTGGTAGTTATTCTTCTTAATTAACTCGTACAAGTTTATACTGTCGAAATTAATTTAACAATTAATTAATTTTTGATAAAGCCCATGATCGAAGATTAAGTTTTAGTGGCTATACTTAATGTTCAGATACACTAAATGGTAAAATCCAAGAATGTCAATATAAAAGATTATGTTATTGAGTAATTCAGATAGATAGGTATATTATTGATTCAGAAAACTACCTATACAGAAATTAATTGGCCCCGCACCGCAATGCGCACCAAAATGCAAATTGTCAGCATAAATTAGGCAACAATGTACGTGGAAGGGGTCATGTCAACTGTGACTCTTGTGATCTTTGCGGAAATCATTAAATATTGTTAACATTTACACTTGGTTATTAAAATAAAAATTCTAAACGCTGTCGTACCGTCCAAAGTGTCGAAAGAACACGGCTAGGTAAATAGTCGATAATAAATAAACTATACAAATATATAAATCTCAGGAACGCGCGCTAATCTCAGGAATTACTTACTTACTGATTCGAATTAAAAAAATATTTTTGTGTTGGATAGTCCATTTATCGAGGAAGGCTATAGGCTATTGAGAACGCGGACGAAGTCGCAGGCACCAGCTAGTAATCAATATATAGTAATCAATAATTTTATAAATGCATAAAATATGGTCCTAGTGGCAAAGTCACCTAATATGCTGGTTACAATACCTCTCTGTGTTGATGAAAATTAGGCTAGCCTAGAAATAAAATCATTACTACTAACCAACAGGCTTATTTATTGATACACGCTGTCAACTATTATGGGATAAACAAGGCATTGTTATTATTATACGTAATAAATAAAAAAGAGTTTAATGGCCTCCCTTACTCACGCATCTAAATACAACTAGACATGTGGTATTATTTCACTGGTGCTGTGTACTGTGTGTACTGTACAGTATAATTATGAGGGTGAACAGTAAATTTTTATTTACCTCATCAACTCAAAACTGATGCACAAATGATTTCTAAAGTAGAAATAATCCAGCATGTGTATAACGTTGTGTGACTGGTCCTTGTCTTTGAGCCTCAAATGATCCAACACCCTGACTTCCACCAGGGCCTGGTGATGAAACCGCTTCTTGTTCCTGATGATCTTGATGGCGACTTGATCTCCGGTGCGATGGTCCAAAGCTCTTATCACTTGACCGAAGGACCCTTTTCCGATAATGTCCAAAATCTCATATCTGTAGGCTACGTGGTCGTGGATTTGCTGGAACATTTTTTTGGAAATTATTTTATTACCGAAAAAGCGCAAATAAGCAATCGGCGATGACTTTGGACCAGTTCAATTACTTGAATATTTAGGAGCTCGAATGCAAATGTAGACTCAACAGCACAAGATGCTAGTCTATTTAAGAAATAGATAAGTAAAGTAGATATTTTTATTTCACGACCCCAATAATGAAGTATATAGATTTGTCGAGTTGTCTTCATAAAAAAAAAGTTAAAATCTGGCATCGAATTCTTAAGTGAAACATAATTTTTGAAATAGTGGTAAAACATCTTTCTTATACCTTATTATAACTGCCATTTTCATCATCAAAGCCACAGTTGTTCGGCAAATTGGAGCGCGCGTGAATCTTACTAGATTCCAATCCGAGGAACCACACCTCCGGATATTTACGTACTTCGTTGCGTTCCCACTCCGAAAGACGATCACCATATAACTTCAAAGCCTCTGTAAAAAATAGGTACATATTTACTTTCGTCTTCGTAATTAGTTCCAAGGAGATTTTTATTGACCTAACTGGCGACCCGACCCGCCCCCGGTTTCACGGCGATTATTTTAGGCTTTCCAAAAAAAAGGAGGTTCTCAATTCGACCGTATAAATATATATTTTTTGCTCGCAGAGTTTATATTAATTCGATGGTATTCGCGGATAACTTCGTCGTTTATGAACCAATTCTGATGATTCTTTTTTTGTTGGAAATGAGATATCCCGAGGGTGGTACCATGATAAGGAAACCAGGATCTGATGGTGGCATCTCAGAGAAATCGAGGGGAACCTTCAAAAATCGTAGTGGCAACTAATGCGTTTGTTAATTTTTTCATTAAGTATTTTAAAGCACTACTATTTAATGAAGGTCTGGAGTCGATTTGATGGTGGCATCCTAGAGAAATCGAGGGAAACCTTCGAAAATCGTAGTGGCGACTAGTGACGTGTGTTTGTTAATTTTTTCCCTATCTTATTAGTTTCCTGTTTGAAATCGTTTTTTTTTTTTTGTTGGACAGTAAAACAATCTTGTTAATAGTGAAACCAGAATCAAAATTCCGTTGGATGGTTTAGAAGAAATAATCTAAGAAACAGACAGAGAGCGACAGCGTCTTCATTTTATAATAATGCACAGATGTAGATATTCTGCAGGTAGACACGGTTGACATGACCATAAGTGGCTACCATGTAATGTACTGTACCTAAACTGTACTATATACTCGTATGTATATATCAACATATTAAATGTACCAAAAATGAATGGCGTGTCCTGAAAATGAAATTTCTTGAATGCGACAGACATAAAAGTAGTCCTAAATAGAATAAAATATTACCTAAAAGGTAATGGTGATAAATTCCATAATGGATAACGCTAAAACAATAAAACTCGCGCCTGACTTAATGAAATATCACTGAATACTTACTTAGATTCGTTGAAACATTGCAGTGAATTCATAGTAAGGATATCAATATTTGAAATAATTATTGTGTCAAAATTACACAGAGTTTCATACAGAAAATAGTCCTGTTCATAGATAAATGATTGGTCTCGCTGCACTCGACTAGATACGGCCCTGCCTAAAAGCAATAGCTCCGTGAATGTGGCAACTTTTTATTGTAGTGTGTGTAAAACATTGTCACTATTTATCACTTTTTACACTGTTTATGTTATGCGTAACCTTTTTTGTTATAGACTAGGTATGTTTTGTGTATTGATTATTAATAAATATATATATATATATAATGACTGTTCAATGAATGAAATATAAAGAATTTTCTGTTGCTTTAAAAATACAGTTTTATTTAATTATATAATTATTTGGGTTACAACTATAATATGGTCTCAACAGTTTAATTATATTTTTACAAAGTTTCACTGCGCAAATTGGCATTTTATTATACTTAGCGAGCACAAGCACGGCACAAGATATTATTTGTTGCCGCATTTGTCAAGTACGGCGGCTGTATCTAGTAGAGCGCAGCGAGCCAATTAAATGTGTTCAACGTATAACAAAAAGATTAAATAAATGTTTTAACATCTAAGAATATGGAGCGCGAACAAAGTCGCGGGCAAAGATTAGTTTATTATACTTCTGTGGTAATAACGCGTCGGATACCATCAGCTAGTATAAACTAATTCCCAGCATAACTTTATAGAATTAAATATAACTTTGTGGCTTAGTTAAATTTAGTTGAAATTTAGTTTGAAAGGTAAACAGAATATCAATCAACTCAACATCACTACATAATTTATATAAACAAATTCCTCCACCGCGTCCGTCTTGTCTGTTTGCGAATAACTCAAAAACTATTGCACGGATTTTCATGCTGTTTTCACCAATGGATAGAGTGGTTCTCGAGGAAGGTTTTAGTATATAATTTACAATCTTACATATAGTATAGTCTTACAATCCCTAAAATATCCACAAATGTGAGGTATAAATTTGATATTGAATCATATCAGGAAATTGCTGAATTTCACTTAAACGGATGAACACTTAACGGATACATTTTTCCCAGTTGATCACTCTATCCATTAGTGAAAACCGTATCAAAATTCTTAGTGTGGTTTAGAAGAAGTTAGTGGAGAAACTGGAGAAACAAAACGACTGAAGATATAAAGATATATCTGAAGATATAAATTTCTATACATACGATGATTGCTCACATTTAACTAATTAATAATAATCACTTTGATATAAACCGTGTAATGATGTTTATCCAATCAGAAAGTTGCGTTTGATATAATGTCAATGGTACCAAAATAAATTCCCTTTGATATTGTTGTGTGGGAAGGCGCGGGATAGGTCAAGGTCAGGTCGAAAAGGTGCTACGTGTAGTTTAAAGACCTTACCTGCAACAACTAGGCTTTATATAGGGATTTTAAAAAAAACAACCTTCTTATTATACTGACTATAATTTACTAGTATTGCCTACGACTTCGTCCGTACACCTTTTTATAAAAATATATATGAGCCATAATTTATTCTCAATATTTATTGCTCATATATTCCTGCCAGGCGTTCAATTTTTATATTTTTAGATGATCAGTCAGGTACAGATTTTTTTTGGATTTTTTATGTATTTATATATTAAAAAAAAAACGTGGATGCAAAATTTCATGTTGATCGGTTGAAAAATTAAGGCGTGAAAGCGCAACAAACAAACAAACTCACTTTCGCATTTATAATATTAATTAGGATATTTGCTGCATAACTTAACTTGACAATCGATTAATTGAATACATAAAAATACATCTTTACCATAAAATCATCAACAAAACAAGTTTTTAGCGAGATTTATTACAAAATAAAAAAGAACGGATCATATTTTACAAGTCTGCCCAACATCCTTGACCTATTTCCTGAATGTTACCTAACAGTATTAAGGAGTGAGGTAGAGGAAATGAATAATTCTACTACGAGCACACAAAGGGGTCAGGTGTGCCATGATTTTTTGTATCGGAATATACCACCCAGGCAACACATAGGCCAGATAACAGTATGAAATTCATAAATTATTCAGTTTAAAGCTTTGTTATAAGGGTATTAGAGCTGACAAGATAGGCAAATGCTGTATTGAATGATTTTTGGGCTATTATAACACTATGAGCTATTATGGGCTTCTTGTTGCTTATTCAGCTACTATTCAGCTATTATGTTGCTACTATACAGCTTAAAGCAAAATATTTTGTGCCCAAATTGCTTGGATAACGGCTGTATAAATGCATTTATTCAAAGAATATTCAGCCATTCTGTGTCGCTTGGGCGGCAATATTTTCTACTAGCTGTTGCCCGCGACTTCGTCCGCCGAGTTAATAAAGATCAAAAGTAGCAAATCACGTGTCCCGTATGAAACTTGGTAGATAAACATTTAGAAAAATGTTTATCTACCAAGTTTCATGAAAATCAATTAATTAAGAGTGATGGAGGTGGAAGAACATACAGAAAAAAATTCTAAAAATCGTCAATTACTCAATTACCCCTACAGATTTATTATTTGTATAGATTATGTATTTATTAGTTTAAGGTGTGCTGCGGTTTCAAACTCCGTTTATTTTAAATTTACCAAAGATAACTCTATTTTTTTATTATTAGAGATGGCTTTGCTCTTGGCCAACAACCAGCTGTGTAGCAAGGATGAGGCCTGTGAGGATCACGCAGAAATCAACTGACGCATAACCACATACAAAATTATCACTGGAAAGAGCGTCTACTGAAAACATAATATCTTAGTGACAACACTGTGTAAACGCTATTTGCTTGAAGGCCACCTTTAATATGGGTTCAGTACATCACATTAATTACCCCGGGATCATAATTGTTAATTACCCTAGTTACCTTAAAATATAGCAGGTATTTCGCGCATAATAACCAAGTTTTATTAAGTAGGCAAACCGTGTACTCCATGGAGATTCGTTTTGGCATTGGAGTTCAAAACTAATGATATTGGTACAGAATTAAGTAGATTTTTATTCCCTTCAGTGTAGACTCCTCGGGTACGTGCAGTCCCTATATTACCTCAGTATATATTGCTATACAACGAGGTAATGCAGTCAGCACGCTTGGAAACCTGCCTCCTATGGGATACATCATCATCATCATCATCTCAGCCATGGGACGTCCACTGCTGAACATAGGCCTCCCCCAAAATTTTCCAATTGGACCGGTCAGAAGCAGCCTGGATCCACCGTCAACGCCCTTATTAGGTCGTCTGTCCACCTTGTGGGTGGACGTCCTACGCTGCGTTTGCTGGTCCGTGGCCTCCTCTCGAGAACCTTCCGGCCCCAGCAGCGGCCGTCGGCTCTTCGTACTATGTGCCCTGCCCACTGCCACTTCAACTTACTGATCCGACGGCTTATGTCGGTAACTTTCGTACGTCTACGGATCTCCTCATTTCTGATTCGATCTCGCAGTGTAACCCCGAGCATAGCCCTTTCCATAGCTCGTTGAGCAACATTGAGCTTCCTTACGAGGCCCATAGTTAGAGACCACGTTTCAGCGCCATATGTCATCACTGGCAACACACATTGGTCGAACACTTTTGTCTTAAGACACTGAGGAATTTTGGACGAGAAGATGTCTCGGAGCTTCCCGAACGCTGCCCAATATTATTAATAAATTTTGGTATACAAGCTCAATATTATTAATAAATTTTTACACTTTTATAAAAATCTATGTATATATTACGAGTATGTTCCCTGTAGCGCAGATAAGATAATAGTTACTTCGTAAACTATGGACTCTAAAGCCGCTCAAACGATTGTAATAAATTTTTAGGCAATGTTAGAATTAGCACAGCGGGTGATCCTATATGAAGTTTAGTAGCGATCGGATAAAAAATAAATAAAAGTCGCAAACGAAGTCGTAGGCAAAAATTTGTTTAGAAATAAATGAAATAACTAATATTGTATTATAATGAGTGTAATGAAAATAATTAGTTGTTTTTATTTTTTGTGTTAAATCGTTCAAAACTGATAATTATAAAATTGCTAAACGAAACGTGATATTAGATAGTGTGGGAATTTATATTCTGTTTATGCTGACCAATTATGTCAGAGTTAAACTCGTCTTCCAAGTTCAAGTTCAAGCCGATATGACATACTTACCTATTATTAATTGACTTGTAACTTTCAAAAGACCACTTAGAAATTAAAGTTTCAATTTCATCGTGATGGGTGGCTGGTCAAATTAGATACGTAGAAGGGGTTTGATGTTGACCTACATATATGAGGTTTGGAAGATGAGAGCACTCAAGATAAACAGAATAGCGTCCAACTCGTAACGATCGATAAACCGAAGGCAATGCCTAAATATATTAATGAAAAGTTGCAGATTTAAATTAAAAAGATGCAGATCCAGAAGCTGGTTCAGAATATATCTTATTATTGCAACTAAAACCCCATAGGATCCTAGACATGGGAGTCAAGTGGAGGGAGGGTGTCTCCCTCCACTAAGTTATAAACTTATCTAGCGCCCGGATGAAATTATTTTGCAAGTTATATATACAAACCTTCCTCATTTATCATTCTTTCCATCAGTGATTCAACAGTTTGTTGCAAAACCAATTAAAATACCCCGGGTACAAAAAAGACGACTTCGCCATAGTAGAACATCTTTCATAAAAAAGTACTGTTCCCTTCATACCTTCCGTTTTTGGAAGTTACTCTTTCAAAACTAAAGGAAAAGCCAAAAACTCTGGACTATAGATAGGTCTTAGACTCTAGAACCAACCTACTTTTGGCCGATCATTACTTTTGGCAGCCTACGGCGGAGACGATCATGATAATGATATTTCCAAAACAAACTACAATTTAAGTATTTTATTAATAATAATAAATAAATGCCGTTAAAAAAAATTATATCACTCAATAGAAAATAGATTTAATAGTCAATTAACTATAGTATACAAGTAGTAGTTATAGTCTACAAGTAAAATAGTTATACAAAACATAGATAACTAAATAATTAAATAAATGCACAAACAACCCGATATAGATTGAAATAAAATTATATCCAAAATAAACAGTATTGAATTTATGCTTCTTGGATTTATGATTCTTAACAAAATTGGGATTGGTATAATTAAAAAATACAGAAGGGAAAACCCTTTGATATTTTCTCATTCCAGTTTCCTTTGATATAAAAACGGGGCACGTTGTTTCCACGAGGCATTTTCTCGGCACCAGTCGATTTCTAATCTTCGTAATGTAATCTCTTGCAAAACAGGAAAAGACGTTCATAAAGCTTCGCACATTTCATCTTTCTTTCTGCTTTTAGTGTAAACTAAATCTGGTTAAACGGCGCTAAAGCTGGTTACGAGAAGTCGCATGCAACAGCTATAGTAAATAAACCAAGTTTATTGCTACTATTACGAAAAAGATCAACAATCTCGTTATTATTTTCACTCTCAATCTGATTTGATTCGATTATCCAATTCCAACTCAGGCAGTGGATCCAGTAATAGTTATTTTTAAAGTTATACATTACGGTAGGCACTTATTAAGACGGGAAACAGTAAGTTCCAACTTGTACATAACCTTGGGGACATTTTCGACCTGTTCTGAAAGCACTGTTTGAATTGATTTCCGGGATAAAATCACTATCCTCGATATTAATTTTGCGAGTAGATTCGTCTACTGTCCCCCACGACCAATCGCCGTCTTTTATACAGTTAACAAATGTTACTATTATAACAAAGAGAAATACATAAACGCACTTCATTGTTACTAAACTAAGAACTCTAGAGTGAATAAATGAATCTCTTGCATATGTTTTGATTGTAGGAAATTAAGGAATTTCACACACACCGACTACTTGTTAATAAAACAGAATGTATCATATTTATTTATTTTTCACATCACAAACTTCAAAGTGTGTGACTTGCAAAAATGAGAAACATAAAATAGTGCTGTTGAACCTAAAAGATAAGAGAAAAGTAAGGAATATATTTTGTTATCATCATCATCATCATCATCATCATCATCATCATCATCATCATCATCACCATCAATCAGCCTATGTGTCTCCACTGTTGGATATAGATAGGCCTCTCCCAAGGCTCGGTACTACACACAGTCCTCTGTACTTCGCATTGCAACTTGCAATCACTTGATAAATTTATTTGATCGGCTCTAGCATACTTTAAGTACTTTAAAGTGCAAAAGTGCTTAAAGAGTGATACTGTCGGAAAAAGGGATTACCAGTTTATGACTACGTAACAGTCCCGAGACGACGGTAACCTTCAAATAGACCGTCAACCTCCTAGAAAAATGGGCTTAATATTTCTTTAGAAAGGTCTAATATTTATTTTTCTTACAAATTTCTTTCCTCATAGTTTACTTTAGGAAATTAACGCAGTCGCCGTTCCAGAAGTTTGCAATGAAATCGATGTTTTTAAAACTATCCATGGAAGCGTGGAAATATATAAACATACCTCAGGAGTGTGCCTCCCTAGATATTTACATTACGTACATGTGTGAATTCGCCTTAATTTAATCTCGGTGACCTGACCTGACGATAAATAATTGTAAGTATTCGTACTTATATGTCTGTTTCGTTCTATATATCGTGGTTCCCATAATGCTGTCCCACTCTCACATTAAATTTATCTTTTATGGAGCGTTACAACCGTCAATAAGTGAGGAAAAATCATGAAAAAATAAAATAACAAACAATCTTATGTGCGTAATATATATGCGGTCTTCCAGTAGTCCCAAGTCTAATCGGTAGACCCGATAGGAGTCCGTGTAGAATCCACAAATATGTCTCAGAACAACAGCTGTATTAAATACAAATTGGCGTATAGAAACAAAATAAATGAAAAGTCACCAGTAACATCTACTTAAAGTACTTAATGATGAGACTCAAAACAGTGGCGTAGCTTGTATAAATTGTGGCAAAGCTTAAATGAAGGCTATAGATTATTTTATGTAAGAAACAAAAAAGCTCGCATCTTTTTAGACGATTTTATTTTAGACGACGAATTCCTCAATACCCAAGTAGAATCAAAGTTATATCAGCTCCATTATCCCCAGTTACCGGTGACTTTAAATGACAGTTAGCCTACTTGACAGATGGTGAAAGAGGCGCTAAGTATAACAAAATATTGACAAAAGAAATATCACTTGGGCCAAACATACTATTTATTGTGTCGAAGAAGATTAATTATTTGATTGATGGACCACTATAACGTAACAGACGTTCGTTACCGAAGAAATTAATGTTGCCAACTTAATCTTTTCAATTGAAGAGAAACGCTTTTCTGGTTTTATAATGCTACGAAATTTTATCAAAAATGTAAAATAAATACATACATATTGAAACATAATTTCTAAAGGAATATAACTGTCAGATTATCTATTCATGATCTTTTCATCGATTCATAATTCTATTCGCTTTCTATCTATTCAATATTTCCTATTGAAACTTTTGCCACGCCAATATTTACCTATAACATTTTACCACCCTGGATACTTTAAATTGACTTTATGTAAATGGGATATAACCATTTATAGTGGGCGAGTTGCCTATAAAAATAATAGGTAATATAAAACATGTCAATCCATTGGTCAGTTTCCTTACTTGTCAATTTCACTAATTCACCAGTTTACTCATTAGACAGTTAACTCAACAGCTCAAGAATCTATTTTTTGTCGTGATGTCGTCGCCCCATCGTTTAACTGAGCCGATCGAGATCTGCCTGGACATATCATGTTACAGCGGCATTTCTTGATTTGACTGATTATTTCATGATGTACCCAGTATAAAGTTGGGCTGATCGATGAGAGCAACCTATTCGTCGATTTGCCCTTCTAGTCACTTGGCCACATCGAGATATGGCTGGGCGCATCGTAATGTAGTTCCGCTTCGCGACTCTTATGGCGCTCTATTTACGCTCTGTCTGCTGTGTCCGTCAAACGTTATGCTATGAGCGATATGGCGGTTATTAGAGTGGCATATCAAGAAATGCCAGGCATGCAAGAAATCGTGACGTGCCCAGGCAGATCTCGATTGGCCCATTTAAAGGATCTGCCGACGATATACACCATGTTCAAAGATAGAGATCTCAGTCCTAAATGCAAAGGACGTATTTAATAGTTCAGAAAATAAAGCGACAAGTTTTACCAGGATAAAAAGTAACAATTTAGCCTGTTATGTTGTAAATTTCGAGGCGGAACGAGCCCGGCGATATAGCTAGTATAGTATAAATTCCATTTACCTTTATTCATTTATTACGTTCCCTTTGTTTCAATCACGTCACTCGACTCGCGTCAAGCCCAGTATGTATAAAATGGATGTTCATCGCAAATTGATATAAGTAACATTGGTGTTACGTTAAGTGCTTTTAGGACGTTTTCCCTAATGTATGATATATCATCGTATTCTAACTTATTGGAAGGTGTTGCGCCTCTATATTGGATTTAACCAGTTAAAGCCAGCCACTTCTGTTGCGTAGATTTATAACCATCTGCATATCTGGTTATTATTAGATTTGTCTCTATATTTCAATATTCAAATATTTCAGGAACAGTACTTTTTTTGGATGAATATTACCCTATGTCTTCTCCTGTTCCTCTGACGACGTGTATGCAAAATTTTATGGTGATCTATAAGTTTTGGACAAATTCCTATCTTCTAGCACGTGGACAGACAGGTCGCTGACCACAAAAACCTTACAGTTACGACCATTATTACAAAATCTGAGGACAGAAAAGATTGGGAATAGCTGATAGCCGATGTCATTCGGGCATTTCTAAACGGGCAAGGCAAGCAATGAACAGAACAACTTGCATTTGTTACTCACCGGAAGGTGTCAATGGAGATCTGGGTGAGGCCGGTTGAGGTGGATTATGGTTGTCATCTCTTGGTGGACTCGCTACAGCACCCTCGGAGTTGTTATTGGGTGGGCCAGGGCCATCGCCGGCGCCCGCCTCTATTTGTAACTGAAAGGAATGAAAAGAATCAGTATTGATCAGGAATGATGCCCTACTTTCTAGGCTAAGGTCAGCTCAGCAGGCAGGCCTACTTATTTCATAATACGCTGCGTTTCGCATACATTTGATCAACCCGTCTAGCTGCAGTGATCACCCCCTTGCAGAAGACCACCGTGAAATAACAGCATTGTGTATTGTGTGCTTTTATGTTTCGGTAGGTGAGTAAGAAAAGCCAGAGTCCCTTTTCCTATCCCCAGACCTTAATTCTACTATGGTTGGCAACGCACTTTCAGCACCTGTGGCACCTGTGGCATGCATTGTTATAGACGACGGTAACCGTCTATCGTCAAGTGAACCGTCGCGTCGCCTTTTTGTCAACCTTAATATAAAAATTGTAATATAAGTAAAGTAGTTTTTATTAAGAAATAATTCTTTAAAAAAATTGACTAATGGTATCCATCTGTAGCATTATTCTTCGGAATGGTTGCTCATAAAGTCTATTAATACTAAAATCATTATTAACTTGGCGTTTATTAAAGAAAATGTCGCGTGTAAGACATCACGCGACTCATAGAACAACCAGTGCAAGGCACTGTGTCTAATAATTTGTATTCGTTGTAAGTTAAACTTTATCTTTCTTCCGTGAGCGAGTGGATTTACTTAAGGTGGGTTTAATTTATGCAATTATTATAGCTTTTCCCCGCGACTTTGTCCGCACCCCTTATTATTAGTTGTTTAATCATTTATTAAACACTAGCTGGTGCTCACGACTTCGTCCGCGTTGAAAAGTATAAAACGCCATCTACCGTGAAGCGGATCGCTAAAAATATCACCAAGCATTTGTCATGTTAGTCGCTTCACCTGATTCTGGATAGCTGGCGCTGTCAAGTGTATCTTGGGTCAAGCCGTTAGTATTTACTTTCATTTTAGATTTCCCGTAGGAATGAAGCATTTTCCTATTCAATACAAACAAACAAACAATCAAATCTTTCCTCTTTATAATATTAGTAGAGAAGTTATATTTTTGTAAGGAATTGAATGGCATTTCTATTTTTAAATTTTGTACAATACAAAATAAAAATCTAATTTTGTACATTAATATGTAAAGAAAACGTAGTAGCCATGCATCGAAATTTTCCCTATGGCAACTTAAAGTTTTTCCGACGTAAATTATTTGCCTTTTCTCCATACAGTAGGTAAATTGTCGGTTAGAAAAAAAATACCAACCAGATGGACAGCGTAGTTTTTCAGTTTTTAATAGACGATTATAAAAATCAGTAGAACTATATTCTAAATCTTATGAATAATCTAATGACACTGGCCAATTGCACATTTTTTTAACAAGAAGATTGGTACACTGTACCTATATTTATTATGCTTGAAAGTCTAATTGATTCCCAAAACAATTTGTTACTATTGGGCCTTTGTTACTATAGCAACTACCATTATAATGAAATTTATCGAATAGTTCCCTTACGAGTTAATGACCTCTATAAATATCTCTGAACGACAATGACCGTAGATCTAACTATGATGTCACAAGGAGAGGTTACTATGACCATAACGAATCACGGCTCTTGTTTCGTTGAGTCTATTTATTATTTTAGACAAGTTATAATTAAAAAAAGTGTGTGTATCGAGTGGCTTGTTGTTGTTTTGCCACAATTGTTGATTCGCCACAGAAAAAGTTTATTGAGACCTCCTAATGGGCCCAAAAACGTTATATTATTTAAGTATCTGCCATAAAGTTGCTAGGTATCCTGCAGACTATAGGTACTTTTGGATCAACCTTTGTGTAATAAAGTCGCTTTATGCTTATATAATATTGGAGGCTTATTAAAGAACAGGAAAGCCTTATTTGAAAATGATAAAGGACAGACAAAAACATAATATTACAACGAGCCGAAGAAGGATCAAAATTGCGTCCTTTCAAAGGCTTACTACTTCAAAGATTGAAACAAGCTCTATCGACGAGATTTTGTATTCATCATTCAGCTTTAAGAGACGGAGAAAACAATAGACACTTTGCGTAACTTATTGTAATTCGCGTTTAATTATTATTTATTTTTAATAAAAATAAAATAATAATAAGAACAAGATATGGGGTATTTTTTCACTCACACGCCATAAAGTTATTGATCAAATATTCGAATCATTATTTATTGGTTCGTAGCGAAAGCAATAAGCAAAAGCTAAGTTATTTATAAATGATATGATATTATAAGATCCCAAAAAGCCTTCGATAATATACCATAATTTTTACAGATATTTTTAAAAGCAAATCTTCATAAACGGTCACGGTAACCTACTCGTTATATTACACGCCATAGCGGACAAGTATATAGTCAGTATGGAAAGAAATCTATGTTTAGCAGCGAATTTGAAACAATGAATTTATTTATAAAAAATATTAGAATTATACAACTTTTAAATGTATTCAATTGTTACGAAATTTTCTATATTTTTTTATGTGTTTGTGAAATATTTTCTTGAACTAAGTATAACATTTTGTAAACGTCTTTTGTTTACTGCCTAGTGCGGCCCCCTGTCGAATTCGCAGTCCGTCCTAATTGGAATAAACGTCCCACGAGAGCTCATTACTGAGATTAAAATGTCAAAGTTCATTTAAATCCACAAGTTATGCTCATATTAATTTATTACAGTGGTCATATCATTACAGAAATTTATTATCATTGGCAAACATTTTTTTTAAAAGTTAAATTTTTTTAAAGTTATAAAAAATTTCTAAGTATCCAAATGTGAAATTACTTTGACTATAAATTAAAATATTCAAATATAAAGACTAAAAGGTCATAAGTAATACTCGTGTCAACGTAGCCCTCCAAACGAAAATTTCTTTCATAAACAGACGGCTATTTCTTTTTAAATGGCATTCGCATTTGGTTTCTTTGAAAGCGATGACCATTCAAGTCACAAAAAAAACTTCTACGCATTTGGTCGTCTTTCAAACTAACAAAGCCTTTGAAAATTTATTTATAAATCTTTCAGTTAGTATAAAGTATGCAGTTAGAGATTTTTTTTTGTTTTCCCTCGGGGGTTACACCCCCGTTAGGCCGTATATTTCAATTGCATAATGCATAATACATAATACAAATTACATAATACGGCTAACGTTATAGTAGGGGGAGTTATACAATTAAATAGGTATTCAAATTTATATTATTTATAATTATAACATATTTGTTTTTTTTTTCAAGGATGACAATGTATATAATATTATGTATATATATAGTAATTCACAATAAAATCTAATCCTAACTTATTATAATATATATACACATTATATAATATAAAGCATCGGTCCCTTTGGTAGGGTCCCAAGCATGCTGGCTGCATTACCTCGTTGTATGGCAATACTGATCTGTTGACCGAGGTAATAGCCAGCTTTAGAATCGCCGGTTATGTCGACCAAACGTTTTGACAAAATTTTAAATAAATTTAGAGCGTTGGGACCCCACGGACCCAGAGATTCGACACCGAAGAGAACGAAGATGTAGCCTGTGCCGATATCTCTGTATTTATAGATTTTCCGCTTTTCGGCCGCCTCCGCAGCTGCACCAGCTGTGGTAAGTGTTCCATGAAGGTGGGAAGGTGCCAAAGTGTCTACACAAGTGGCATCCCACACTAGTGGACGACCCATCCTCCATGGAACTAGGGACATCCCATCAGGTCTCTTGCCATCATCACGCACGATACCATTTGGTTCAAGAATCGAAGGTACATTAATGGTGGCAAGAGACCGATGTATGATGTCATTTATGCTGGCGTGCCTTGAAATACGGCCGGCGCTATTAATGCAGGAAAGTCCGTGATGTCCCAAGCGGTCGACATCCCTACCACAGGGACAAGTGTGGGGGATACATACCTCCGTACCTAGTCGGAGTCCGATCGCTAGACGAAAATTTAACATATTTAACATTATTTAAAACCTTTATTCATATAAAAAGCAGTTAGGGTTTACAATCAGAATAATAAGTTGTAAATGAAAAGTGAGGAAATATCGTCAGATATCCTTATAAAAACAAATATATCGCGATGTTGCGGGCTGTATTTAAGAGAAAACGCTAAGAGAAAGCTTTGTGACTGGTCAAAATTTTATTTGGGCGTTACAACAACCAATCACCGAGCTTTCTCTTAACGTTCTCTCTTCGTTTCCGAAGTACGCAACGAAGCGTTTGCATCTTGGCTACGGGCCCTAATTATTTATTGTGTTCGTAATTATTGTTAGGACAAGATTTGCATGAAAGAAATTTTTTGTATAATCCATGCAAAAAGTCGGAAAATGTATATGAAATATATTTTCAAAGTAATATGTCTCCTGGAGAGAAAGCCATTCAAAGAGGATTCATTATATTTATTTATAATTTGCAAAGAAATGGAGGTGTATTATGTGTAATTATGGGTATATTGTGTATATATAGATAATTTGTTATCATATAATATTATCCTTTATCTATGTGTTATCTATCCTTTATCTATCTAAGTAATTTATTAAATATGATTTCGTATTCTGTATAAAATATGTTTGTACAGTGTAATTATTTGCGGTATGTTTGTGTAGCATCAATATTGTGTACTAGTGAGTCTCAAACGGTGCTGGCTGAAAATCAGCGCTGCAGGTGCTAATAGCATCTCAGCACAATGCTGAGCCAGAACCCGTTTCACTGTCACGAGGACACACGCATCTTTTAATTTATTATCAATTTCTGTTCATTGTTATTGTATTATGTTTGTGTCTTTGTGTTGAGTAAATAAAATAGCCGAAAAGAACGAAAATTAGGAAGCTCTGTCTCACTGGACACGTATTCAATTCCCGGCAGGGCCCGCTTTGGAAATCAACTTTTCGTAGATGGCTCTTAGTCTGAATCTGGCAAGACACACTGAGTTTTACAGTCATTCGGGCACCGTCTAACTGAAGATCACCGTGAAATGCCTAAGTGAGTAAGCGATGCCAAAATATTCTCATAAAAGATTTACAATATTACAATCATAATAAATGAGGGCAAATCGTCTCTTCATCTTATTTATTGATGTGCCTGTAATATTTTATTGATCTTCTTATGCGGACTCAACGAACCAACTCACTACTGAGGTGTTTCAAGCGTGTTTGTAAACAAATTAGTTCAAGTTCAGTAACGCATCTTGTGTGTTTCTTGTGTATTCACCTACAATCAAGTTAAACGTCGGACTACTGTATAATCCTTACTAATATTATAAATGTGAATGTGAGTTTGTTTGTTTATTTGTTACGCTTTCACGCAAAAACTACTGAACCGATCATCATGAAATTTTGCATATACGTTGTCACATATATATTTATATTATAAAATACAAAACATCAACGACTTAGGTACAAGGGTAAATATTAACACATAAACACTTGCACCTAGCGCGATTCGAACGCGCGACCGTTTGGTTACTTATAGACCAAACGTGTCGTTTGGTATCTATTATACATATTACTAGCTGGTGCTTGCGACTTCGTCCGCGTTGAAAAGTATCTACTGTGGAGCGGATCGCTAAAAATATCACCAAGCAGTTGTCATGTTAGTAGCTTCACCTGATTCTAGATAGATGGCGCTGTCAAGTGTATCCCGGGCCAAGCCGCTAGTATTTACTTATATTTTAGATTTCCCGTAGAAATGAAGCATTTTTCCGCAGTAAAAAGTAGCCTATGTTCGTGAAGGATAATGTCGGCTTCCAATGGTAAAAGAATTTTTTAAATCGGTCCAGTAGTTTCGAAGCCAAACCACAAACAAACCAACAATCAAATCTTTCCTCTTAATAATATTAATATAGATAAGACAGTCGCTGTCCTTCTCTGACCGTTTCTCGGCTAACTTCAAAACCACTCATAGAATTTTGGATACGGTTTTAAGAGGCCATAAACGAGAAATGTGCAGTTTGTAAAATAAAAATTTCATCTTTGCAAAGCTTGGGGCGGATCGCTACTTAGTTATTTATATATGGCGAACACTAACGATATCGCTTCATAACTGAATCAGAGGGCAGTCACAAACCTTATCTTTATGTTTCTATGTTATGTATGTAAAATTTCACTGATCGGTTGAGTAGTTAATGCTTGAAATAACAGAGAGCCAAAGTTACTTCCACATTTATAATATTACTGTATGGATATTTTACTAGTGAGTGTGTGTGAAAATAAATTTCGTAAAAAATGGCTTGAAATCGATAAATAATGGATAAATAGCCTTAAGCGCGCTGATCACAAAAAGCGAAGGTCGAGCAAGGTTTCGAGTGTATATTGAATAAGGCACCCGTGTGAAACGAGGCGCGACTCCTGATAGCTTTAATGACAGATCTTGTATGTAGAGCTTATTTCGAAATTACTTAATTTACTTATATATTGTATTGGTATTCAAAACACCACTTTTTTGGAAATTTTTGAAAAAACATTAGGTACCCAAGAAATTGTCTAAAAACTTAAAAATATAGGCGCCACCATCGTTACAGCCGACGAAGTCACGGACACCAGCTAATGTATTAATTCAAAATAATCTCTATTGGCCTCTTGAAACAATGTCGAACATAGTACAGTTATTGTTTCCACAGCTCATTAAAAACTAAAGGGCCATAAAACAAATGTTTTTATTGCAAAAATACAATCACAATCCTTCATATTGTATGTTGCAAAAAGACTCATGGTTGTTTTATTCCATAATTAGTATATTTTGATCATTTTATGTATATTCGAAAGTAACTTATATGCTTATAACTCTTTTAGTATTCAGTTTATTATATGAGTACTTAGAACATTTAATGCTACTTAAAAATACGCTTCTAACTATGTATAATATGCATATTTTTGATATATATCTAATAAGAAAAAAATAGACAAAAAATATTAATTTTTTTTCGATTAGCTCTCCTGTAAAAAGTGTAATTTTGATATGTGGGATATGGGGATATTTTGAATACCAAGTCTGCCATAATTATGGAATGTTTATTAAATTTCATGGCACTCTGAGTATTCCATTTTATCTACTGATGAGGATGGTAGGAAATCTTCAGATCTGAGAAAGTCTTCACTTATGGATTCTTTTTCAACTAAGCCCCTGTAAGCTGAGATTTTTTAAGTCAACTAATAAACTAATAAGAAAATACAGAGTATGAATTCCTATCCTTTTAGGCACTGAATGACGTCACACTATACGCAAAGAGATCTTCGTACAAATCACGAGTGCTACGTAGCTAAGTGGCGGGGGCAAATCCTCATTGTTCCTCTAGTTTTCTTTCTTTACAAAATATCTCGAGAGAGGTTAATGAGTTGCCTTGCCTTGTCATCCTGAGCGAAAGGGACAACTACAAAGTTCTACTTCTATTTACTTAATACTAGCTGCTGCCCACGACTTCGCCTGTTGTGCAGTTGCTATTGTTTGTAAATTATACTCGTATGCTAAAAACCTTTCTCGAGAACCACTCTATCCATTGGTGAAAACAGCATGAAAATCGGTGAAGTAGTTTTTGAGTTTATCACGAACAGACAGACAGACAGACCTGGCGGAGGACTTCGTTTTATAGTAATTAAATATGTAGTGATTTATATGAGCTTAGTTTCAGTAAGTCTATAAGAAGACAATTCTTTATTTATGATTTTAAGACTAGAAAATGGGATTCTTTTATACAAAATACAGATAATTGATATGAAAATATAGTTTTTAATTGAAGTTGACAAGCTTTCATATAATCCACGCAATGCTTTATTTACGTTTCGCATCTTTTTCGCCTAATTCGGTTTCCAGTAATTTTATCCAGCTATGTTGAGTCTATTATAGTGACAAATCAAGAGGGACCTTTTGTAATTGAGTCGTAACATGAACTCTGTGTTTCATTACTAAATTGCCGGTTCACACTTCAGCATCAACGATGGGCGTATTATTACTTTTTGGATACTGCAACACTTGTGTATACAAAACTAGAAACTCTTAGCGCATTCTTCTATCTATACTAAGATTATAAAGAGAGAAAATTTGTATGTTTTAATGAATAAACTCAAAAACTACTGGACCGATCATAAAAATGCTTCCACCTGTAGAAAGCTTCATCATCAACGAGTAACACAGGCCATTATAAATGCGAAAGTAACTCTGTCTGTCTCGCTTTCACGCCAAAACTACTGAACCGATCACCATGAAATTTTGCATACACGTTGTCTCGGACACCAGATAGGACATAGGGGACATGACACAACCATTTCATCGTTCAACGCGGACGAAGTCGCGGGCACCAGCTAGTAGTACCAGCTTATAAAGGAGTTAATAGACAAATAGCCCGAATTTATCTCGCCCGGGCCGGGCGAAGAAGTTTACACGGACGAAGTCTCGTGCAATAGCTTAGGTACGTTATAAAATAAACCAATGTTCCTAATTTCAGTTTACTAGACTTAGTAGTTTTGGCTGTGCGTTGATAGTCTCTAAAGACAGACGATTTTATAAGTACACCTACTAGCTGGTGCACGCGACTTCATACGCGTTGAAAACCAAAAAAAATATGACAAAATATACCTAACATTTGACATAGGTATTGATTGCTATTTTACTTCTCCAGGCGTTTTATTTTTATTTTTAGATAATCTCTCGGAAACAATACTTTCCTGCTAAGCAACTTGGCATAAATCTTTTATACTTTGAAATGGAAAAAAAATGAAAAATGAAAAATATTTATTGCATAAATCTTATACATATACTTAACAAGCAATGGCTTAGCAACTCTAATACTTATCAACTAACATTTTACAATCTTCGCTTGAGAATAAAGCAAGGTATGTAGTTAACATATTTAATACAATAGGCCTTAAAATAATATATATTATAAATATAATTAAACTCAAGTAACAAGTAAATATTGTCACATGACAAGCCCGTTAGTTGGGTGGTTAACTAACGTTCTGACTCAGGAGTCTCGTCTCGTGTTCGATTACCGGCAGGGCCAACTTTAGATTTCTGTAAGGGTATCTTTACAGAAATACACCTTGAAATCAATAACAACGTAAAGTTAAACTCTTGATACAGATTATGTTGAATTTTATTGAATCCTAAAATGGAGACAAGAAATAAAATCCATTAAGTATGCTCTATTGAATATATTATTAATCGCATGATACTAATATAATTCATGTGAGTATATGAAAACCAGTGAGTGCCGAGTTATTGAAGTGACCTGAATTAAAATTTAAATAATGCTATAAAATTGATTGAAATTTTAAATATTAATTGCGCTTGTGATTTTATCGTGCGGAGGTATGTATACTATATTTATATTTAAAGGCCACTCGACTATCGTCGCCACAGTAACACAGGTGCTAAGTGCGCTGGCCTTAGTAAGATCTAACGTCCCTTATAGTCACTCATGTTGGAACTATGTATATATATAAACTATTATGTACATATGTGACTGGTTGTAAAGTTGTAATAAAGTTGCGTAGCAACGTAAAAAGAAAACTATAAATAGTACAAGTCTAACTATTGTCAATTCACGGGAATAAACGTACTTAATTTTATTTCAAGTGTTTATTTTTCTCTAACATGGTAGCAGAGCGTCGAGTCACTAAATAAAGTTAGCATCTGCGAAGGGCTGTGTACGTTGTTCTATATATCGTTAAAATAATGGCGACGAATCCAAGTTCTGGTGGAGTTGTAGTTCCCACAATAGAAAAACTACGGGGAACGCAGAACTACACGACATGGAAGTTCATGATAAAAATGATTCTCATACATGAAGACTTGTGGGATTGCGTCGAAAAGGTAGGAGAAAATCCTATATGCGTCGATACAAAGAAGCAACAAAGAGCTTTGGCTAGGATATGTTTAAGCGTTGAACCAGTTGTTTTTCCAAATGTCAGAAATGCAAAAGATGCATGTGAAGCATGGGGAAATCTCCAACGAGCCTATGAAGACAAAGGTTTGTGTAGGAGACTGGGCTTGTTGCGTATTCTGTTTGGGCTGAAGTTAGACCAATTTTCTAATTTGGAAGCATATATCACAAAAATAAGCGATGTTGCACAACAGCTTATGGATATTAATGCACCATTGGACGACGAGTTTTTGGCAGTAATAACGTTAAGTGGACTCTCAGTTGACTATGATCCCTTAATAATGACGTTAGAAAATTCTACGAATAAAATTTCAATGGAATTTGTTAAAACCAAATTATTGCAAGAGCAAATGCGTCGTAATAATACCACTACTAACTCAGAATCAGCACTATCTGCGGGTAAACGTCAGCAGAAAAAGAAACCAGCAGTAAAATGTTTTAAGTGTAAAAAACTAGGCCATATAGCATACACAGCATAAGCTATACAGCTTATGCTGTTTTAAACAACACAAAGAAATTTGACGCAAAATGTAAAGAATACATATTCGTTGGATATTGTTAGGATTCAAAAGGGTATAGACTAATCGATCCTCTGAATTCAAGAAAATGTATAAAAGCTAGGAATGTTGTGTTTCTTGAAGATAAATTCTACAAGGACATGGTTCAACAACCTGTGGTCAACGAGCCAACTCAGTACATGATTATTGGTAATGGATGTGAAAATGTAGAAGTGCAGATGGCGGAACCTGTTGACGTCATAGATGAGGCAGGATCAGCGAGTGACAACCATAGTCACGACGCAGACGGTACTGACAACAATGAGACGAATTCAATGAGACATTGAACGACGTGCTTGTCAAGAAATTAAAATTCAAAAGACTGGCGTCTGAGCCGTGTGTCTACGTAAGATCGAATAACAACGGAATTGTCATTCTCGGTCTTTACGTTGATGACATTTTGATTTTCAGCGACAATCAAACTGAGAAAAGGGCGGTAAAAGAGGAGTTAATGAAACAATTTGTTATGAAGGATCTCGGGCCCGCAGAACGTGTTTTGGGAATTCATATCAATCGAAAAGATGGTAAAATCATATTGAATCAGTCTGAATATATCAGCAAAGTTTTAGAAAGGTTTAAGATGAGTGAATGTAAACCTGCAAAAACCCCTATGGAAGTTGGTTTAAAACTTGAGAAATGTGAAAAGACTGTAGACTACGAATACAGGAACTTAATCGGTTGTCTTATGTATATCGCGGTCTGTACGCGTCCTGACATCGCGCATGCTGTCAGTGTGTTAAGTCAGTTTAACGATTGCTACTCGGAAACTCATTGAAAAGCTGCGAAGCGCGTACTTCAGTATCTGAAGGGTACGATGGGCTACAGTATCAAATATGAAAAGAGTGGGTTAAACGTGACAGGGTTTGCGGACGCAGACTGGGCGGCTAGTGTAGTCGATCGTCGGTCTTACACTGGTTACGTATTCAAGTTAGGAATAGGAAGTATAATTTCTTGGGAAAGTCGCAAGCAGCGTACAGTTGCCTTAAGCAGTACGGAGAGCGAATATATGAGTTTATCCGATGCGTGCAAAGAGGCACTGTTTATAAAGTCTTTTTTGGCGGAATGTTTAAATTTAGACGTCAAAGTGGTGATTTACAATGACAACCAATCTGCAATTAAATTGTCGGAAAATCACATGTATCATGCGAGGACTAAGCACATTGATGTTAGACATCATTTTATCCGCGAGATAATTGAAAATGGCGTATTAGTTGTAAAGTATATGTGTACAGAAGACATGTTAGCGGATGCTTTAACAAAGCCTTTGTCCATTGAAAAATATGAACGCTTTGTTAGAGATTTTTATATGCTTAGAGCTTAGTGGTATATAATAATTTGTAACATTTAGCATGAACATTATAGTTTAAGGGGTAGTGTTGGAACTATGTATATATATAAACTATTATGTACATATGTGACTGGTTGTAAAGTTGTAATAAAGTTGCGTAGCAACGTAAAAAGAAAACTATAAATAGTACAAGTCTAACTATTGTCAATTCACGGGAATAAACGTACTTAATTTTATTTCAAGTGTTTATTTTTCTCTAACAACTCACCCAAACACAACAGCACACTTGCTATTATTTCACACCATATGGGCTGACTAATTAAACAAAAAAATAATTTAATAAAAAAAATAATATGTAGCCATTTAAATTTAATTTAAAAATAATACCAACTGATAGGTATCTTATTTGAAAACATAACATAATGCTATTTCTCTTGCTAAATATAACAAAGTTTGGGTAATTTAACAAGCTTATATATAGCATAAAACATCTTACCTACATAGTATCAATATCACTAATAATAAATCCTTCATAACTCTTAAACGAATTAACCGATTTTCTTGAAACTTCAGGACACACGATAGGCTACTTTTCTAAAACATAAAATTTTACCAAAAAAAAAACCGACTTCAACCGTTTTCTCTTGGACGCCATTGTCAAAACTGGATCAAATTGAAATGGGACCACACTGGAAGCACCCAGCTTTCAAATAAAAAAAGAATCATCAAAATCGTTGCACCCAGTCGAAAGTTCTGCTGAGGTAAAAAAAAAATACAGTCGAATTGAGAACCTCTTCCTTTTTTTGAAGTCGGTTGAAAATTGGTTCCCGCCGTCTGCATTAATGTAGGTATGCTTAGATATTTTCAACTATGTATTTTAATGCGGTTTTCACTAATGAAAAGAGCGAACGTGGAAGGTTCTTACAATATAATTTGCAAAAAAAAATACACCCGTGCGAAACCGGGAGCGGATCACTAGTCAGTAGTGTTAGTTACACCATTTATAACATGAGAGCGGCTGGACCGATTTTTTTACTTTGTATTTGTTGAATTTGTCTCCGCTCTGATTATTTGTTTATACCGCTTTTCATAGCTTAAGCTTAGCTTCATAGCTTCGTTTTAAACTATAACCCAGGGGAAATGGACGACATGATTATTGCACTGTGGAAGTCTCTACCCTTGCATTGAGCTAATAATGTGGTAAAATATATACTCCGTAGAAGACTATCTGTAGAATAGATATTATGGAATTATAGAAAACTAGGTTTTGCCCGCGACTTCGTCCGCGTCCGTTCGCTACCAAACTTCACAGGATTAGCTGGACTAATCTGAAGGTTGTCTGAAATTTTCATCAAAATTGGTTCAGCGGTTTCGAAGTCCTTAGGGAACAAACATACATACATAACACACATCGCTTTTTATATATATATTATATATAGATGGACATCTACAGCATAATTACTAACAAAGTATGAAATCACCTGAAACAAACGTCATAGCCCTAACATGTCGAGAGCTTCCTGAAACTCAAGTACGAATGGCCACATCCGCATACTGCATTGTATTGTGTGTAGTATACTCACAGTTGGCCTTGAAGCCGGGGGTGCAGTGTCGACGCCCATTCTCAAAGAATCACCGAACAAATCACCGTTGATTTTTATTTACATAATATCACTGTCATCCACTGTTATTCTGATATTTTTATTTCACTTATAGGACCGCGGAGTTAGGTGGCGTGTTCTCTCATCCTCAGGAGGGTGGGTACTGGCTGTAGTGTTGTATGCAGCGTACACTTTTAACACATCGCAATCCTGCGATCGCAGAGACTTATGTTTGTTTCTTACGCTTTCACGCCTTAACTAGTCAATCTATCATTATTATTTTTTTCCGTACAGGAAAGGACATAGGGTACCTTTCATCCATAAAAAGTACTGTTCCCGATAGATCATTAAAAAAAAATAAAACATAAATAAAACTGTACAGATTTTGAGGAAACTGTTGGAAAAAAATTAAAATTGTTTATCAGTTTTTGTAATGTTATGAAATTTTTCTTATGCAAAAATCATTAATAAGCTAAAAGATTCTGTCACAATAAAATCTAAGCAATAAAAAAATAAATATTTAATGAATTCAGAAAGATTTATCGACAAGGCGGTGCATCACTATTTGGTACAGATGCTGCGCGCGCCTCTTCTCTCAGGGCAACCCACTCCTTTGAATCAATGGTTCACACAAAAATATAACTTATGACCTATAGAAAAGCGTCCAAAATAATTTAAAATGTCAGCGACATTCGTTTCTATAGCTCTACGTAAGTGATAGGAGACAAGCCGTAATGAGAACGGTGGAACTAATGGTTGGGTGAAAAAATCTGATCCATTAAACATATTCAATAGTAGTGAAGTGTTGTTTTGTCCATTATATTACAGAAATTTTAAGTCAGAATAGCATATGTAACACTTTTTTGTATTTTAATAGTAAAAAAAAACAATTTTGAGGTGGATTATCACTTATATAAAAATAGTTTAGGTACGACCTATTCTCAGCACTACCAAATACGAGTATATACTCCGATTCGGAGGAGTTTAGTTACAAACACTGTGACACGAGAATTTTTTAATATATATAGAAACTTAACTTAGTATTTTACTGGGCGAAGCCGAGTCGCTAATATAGTATAATTTATAAAGATGCAGGTCGAAAGCTATATTATAAGCTATATCGAAAGCTATATTAATAAAACCGGACGTCATCAAATAAGCTTTCTCTACGCAGTAGATGCTACGCAAGGCTACAACTCAATGCTACGCTATAGTGCTACGCAGGGTTTACGTTAGCTACAGATAGAAATTTATTTACACTATAATTCTGCTCACCCGGTTTTTTCTTTTTCTTTTTTCCCTTGGGTTTATGATTACAAAAATTAATAACATTCAAAAAAAAAACAAGAACTTCACTTGTTAGTTTCCTCTTCGTAGAATCCGTGTTGAAAACCAGTGCTTACTAACTATGATTGTAAATTTATTATATTTATTTCTTATGAATGAAGTCGGCAACCGTTGCCAAATACAGTACATATATTAGAAAAAAGAATAAAGGCCACCATTCACGGGCACTCCATTTGGCAGCGCTCCACTCCATCACTCCAAATTCTCATCGTGAATGTAAAAAAAACCACGTGAATGTTGTATGATAAGAATATGGATGTCGTCCACCAATGTCTTAATGGAATGGAGCGCTGCCAAATGGAGTGCCAGTGAATGGTGGCCTTTACTCACACTCGCAGATCAAAACTATCAATTCTCTGTTCTTATAAATTTTATAAAGCTTTAAAAAATATATGTATATATAACACAAATTACGTAAAAAATATACCTAATGCTTCTAAAGATTTTCTATGTTTGTACCCACATAATCTCATGTGATCCCAATTTAACATTACATAGTCAACTGTGACATTTTGTGAAATACTAAATATAACTGGCATTCAATATTATGTAGACGCAGCAGACGGAAGGGCCGTTTAGTTCAAAGTTCACATCTGTACTTATGACCTTTAAAATGATAACAGACGTACGTACATACATATAATAGTTTCCTTTGCAAAAAATAATCTATATCAAATAAAGGATCTAATTAGGTATTTTTCGATTCCAAGCCAAGCCTTTTGTACTGAATATATTTCCCATCGAATTAATATAAACTCTGCGAGCAATATTTCCAAACACATTCAAAGAAAAAATATCCATACTAATATTATAAACGTGAAAGTACCTAACTATAATTGCCTTTTCAACCGATCATCATTTTGTTTGATGTAAAATAAATTGCATACACGTTATCAGGGACACAGGATTCTTATAGTTTGCATTCATTTGGGCAGCCTGTAACGATCGCGAAATAACAGCACTTGTGCTTCGGTTGTTGCGTGTGTTTCGGTGAATGAGTAAGAGATTTCCCTACCCCTTTCAATCCTTCCCTATCTCTTAAGCTTAATCCTACTATGGTCGGCAGAGCACCTACGAGACCTTAACACATCAATTGCCACATAACGCGACGTCGCGTGTTAACAGTGTCTGAAATAAATAGAATTTAAATCGTTGAATTTTGCGTTTCGGGTTGTTAAGTTGACATAAAATGTCACTCACAAGTATAAGGATTTCATTCATAATTGAATTACAATGGAATTCCATGCGAATGTATATACAGGCGTACATATTGCACTGTATACTTAAAACGAACGCAAAACATTAAACTGAAGCCTTATAGTGTACTTAGCGTGTACTAGTTTAGGTGAGTAAGGCATCGAAATAATATATCTTAGCTGGAATATGGAATACTTAACACGATGTAATTTGCTTATTAATATTATATTATTATAATCCGATCGCTACCAAACTTCACAGGATCACCCGTTGCACTAATCTGAAGATTGACTGAAAGTTTCATCAAAATCGCTTCAGCGGCTTTGGAATCTATAATACACACACATCGCCTTTTCAACCGACGAAATCGAAAAAACAAAAACGTAGGAGGTTCTAAATTCGACGCGTATCTATTTTTTTTTTATGTATAACTTTTTACATAGTGGTACGATTTTGATAATTCTTTTTATTATTTCAAAGGGGGTCCCATTTAAATTTGGAAAATAATTCCAACTCTAAGGGTACGAAAACAGGGGATGGTTGATTGATGGTTGATAGGGTGGGTATACCTCGAAGTTGGTCTCGTATAAATTAGGAAATAAAATTCCTACCCTAAGGGTGGGAAAATTAAAAATTAAGCATGTAGTAAATAGTAGATTATAGCCACAAAAAAATTATGAAATAAAACTTTTCAACAAAAATAATTTAGTTTAGTTAATAAGGTTTAATAAAATTATTTTTTGCTTTTCAGTTTTTTCGGCGGTTTAATTTTTTATATATAAGAAAGAAGAAGAAGATAAGATATTGTAACACTAAAATCGATCTAAGGATAGAAAGAAAATGGCGTTTCTTTTTTTTCTCCATGAAATTTTTAATGCAATCAATCTTTCAAAGGTTAGAGCCAATTATCGATTGAGAGTGGGTTTATTCAATGGGAAATGTGCCACTGCCGATAAATGCATAATATGTTTCACATCATCAAGCTTTTAAAGACAACAAGATTGGAATTTTAATTTATGTGAAATTTACTCTTTACTTTAGAGCCTTCGATCGTTAAATAATTTAAAGCCATAAAACATAATCTATGTGATTAAGATGGGATCGGCTTGATTTCGGCTGGTGAGAACAGAAACGTTTCCTTCGAATTGTCTTGCTTAAAGTATTATTGGTTACGAATACCACCTTCTGAAGAAGACTAACATCGTGACGGCTAACACCACACGTACATCAGTGAAGAGCAATGGACACATCTTAATAATCCACCGTTTTACGTTACAAACAAACCTTAATCCCACTATGTCATGCCCAATCGGCTTAGTTGAAGCCTTCGTGATGTATAATCTCTGACTTTATTGTTAATCAAGTAAGGCAGTCGTTAAATGGGATCATTTAGCAATTGTATTTGGGTGTATACATATACGAGTATATGTACATATAGATACAGATTCATAAATCACAAAATTATAGCTCGTAACAATATTATTGTTAGTTTTAAGGTAATGGTTTTTTTTACGTGGATTTTCCTCTGCTTAGCCGCTCGTAAATTATCTACTCAACTTGACCCAGAGCTATAAAAAAAATACAGCTAGACTATGGACTACTTACGAAAGTAATAATTTATTGACAGTAGGCACAAACATTACCTCTCACAGGAAAAAATAATTTTATCTTTTTGTCGAAAAGGAGATCATTTATATAAAAATGTTTAACATAATTATTATTTTCGAAACGCAATGAGTTTTCAGTGATTTCCTCTAATGATGGGTGTTTTTTGTCAGAATGGAATGCTATAGAAATGTTATAGAATATGCTTATGCTATAGAATGTTATAGACTGGAAGCTCCGGGTTATCCTGCCAAATCGAAGCAGAAATAATAACTTGAAGTTGCAGTATAATAACTCGAAACACAAAAGCTCATGCCACGGTGCAATAATAGCATGGGTGCTTTATTCAATGGCCATACGGGTTGCCCAATTTATGATTGCGAAAGACAGTGTGCCCTGCCACTGAATATTTAAATAAGAGAAAATGATCTAATCTAGGCAAGTAATTCGCGGTATTTCACTGGAAAAGGGGGAGAAATATAAATCGAACATTATTTATTTATTTATTTATTTATTTATTAGCTAACATTTAACCATCAGCCCGCCTGCCAATGTTTTCATAAAAAATATGTACATATAATTTATTAACTTAAACTTCAAAACTAAGTATAACTAAACTTAAATTGCTATTGCTACGAAACTCTCACTTACATCATATAAAATCATGTTAAGGCCGATCGCAGCAACCACCTGTTGCACTATTGATAGTCTTTTGACAATCACAAACAAAGGTCTTTAATACGCACTGATATTGTGAGCATTTAAAATAAATTATAAATATTGTATAACGTCTTTATTTTCCAATATATTGCCATTAATAAGAAAATGATACGAAATGAGAGTTTGAAATTAGAATGCGTAGTATACACCACAAAGTGTTTGTTTTTAATATGGATGAAAAGGCTTTAATATGGAAAACGTGTATGCCTCCAAAGACGTCGAGTGATACTGAAGAGGGGCGGATTTCTGTACAGCCCTAGACTCGGGCGGGGTAGAGAGACTTATACAGATTGAAATTTAACTAATGTTATTATGATAAGTTTATTCGCTCATTACGCCCTAAATTTTCTTATTGAAATGCTAATAAGAACGCTTCTGTGTATACAGTAAATGAGATCTGTGCTTTATTCAAAATCATTTATATATATATATATATAAATATATTATGAATTGATTAATACGTCTCAATTCATCTATAATAATGTTGTTAACGTAATTCGCTGAGAATTATAAGAATATACCTACTGGCTTTAAAGACTAGTTTGGTGCAACGTGAGGACACTCTGCCCTAACCACCAGTAGACTTGGGCCCTCTACCCCGCTACTTGTGGCACTCTAGCTTTTTTTTCAGATACTACATCCAAATTAGCAACCATAAAAAATTACACTATATGTTCATCGCGCAAATTAGCTCTCGATAGGAAATTTTCAAACCCAATTTAACGAGGACACCGCAGGTTAGAGCTCTACACGGGTGAAGCTTCTTGTTCATTGTTCATATTTCTTGAATTAATGACATTACCGTAGCTTCAAGATCAAGATGAACCTAGTATAAAAAAGACTTTGTGTTATTTCCAGACAAAAGTTAAAAGTTTGAATTGCTTGTCTAGTATAATTAATACTGTTGGTTTTAATAATTACTGTGGCAGGAGATACTGTGGATACCAACAATAGATACAAAAATTTTACGGAAAAGAGCCGAGTGAAGAAATTTCGAAAATATAAAACCCCTAAATTAATAGCATTGGTTTGCCTTTGAATGTATTTTGGTAGATTAAAAAATAAGATAAGATGATAATCCGGTGGTCTTCCATACGTGTTCGATTACTACAGTCAGAAGAACTGCTACAATTAAAAATTGTGTAAGCATATATATACATGGAATTGCCTAGGTTATGACACGAATGCATGAAACGTCACGAGTGTCGACTGTCGTTGCTTTGCGTATAAGCAAACACGTATATAATCCGAGTCTCGTGGCACAGAAGCCCTTTGCGAGCGACGATGCCTATAATCCAATTAGCAATATTTCATCAAAACGTGCGTAAAAATACAGTGACATTAAAGTGATTTTCATTATCCTAACTTACAATGTGTCTTTTTTTGTTTACTTCTAAGAAATAGGTTCGTGATTTTTGTGATACAAATAGATCTATATATACCAAATACACATTATATGGGAAAGTAGTACGAGTTGATCCCTTGGATTAAGATGATCCTTTGCGATTGTGCTGAAACCACTAACGCAATCTAATTTATTTCACTGGTAAAACTAAAACATAGCTGTGTACACCAGGACCAAAATGTTGAGGAAATTAAACTCTGGTTTCGAAGTCAAATTGAAAAGTGTTTTATTTATTTCTTTTTTATATATTTAAATTAAATGACATAACTATTAACAAAAAATAAATGTTAACTAAACCCCGCCTCAGTCAAATCGTAATGGAGGCGTGAGCAAAATAGGTACATCGATTTTGACGAGAAATAATAAAAATGGTGTACGGCTGATATCTTCCGCCGCGTCTGTCTATCTGTTTCATGTTTTCATGCTGTTTTCACCAATGGATAGAGTGGTTCTCGAGGAAGGTTTTAGTATATTATAATTTACAAAGTTACGCGGGCGAATTCGCGGGCAGCAGCTAGTTAGTTATATTGTTAGGTATGGATTTCTGATGTGCTCCGCAAAGTGAATTAGGTAAACCATATTGCCGTATAATTATAATATACAATAAGTTCATTCTCAAGTTCTTGCTCGACAGTTGCTCGACATCTTTGAGCAAAAGAGATAATTCAAAAAGTGGAATTGCATATTATTAATAAATACATTTTACAACTAGCAACATTTTACCTTACCGATAAATGTCGTTTCTCCACTGTCAAAATAAATTCAAAAGTGACAGTTACACTGACAATGACATTTTCCAATCAAAATCAATCCATCAAATAAATCAATTATCAATCAAATTAATTGCACCGAGCGTTTATGGGAATTGTTTATTTAAATTTTGAATTATAAAATAAAAAATAAACATCTTAAAGTTATATTGTGTTTATTATTAAAAGCAGATGACACTGGGACGTAAATACCAACAATCTTACGGGTAAATGCTTCTCCTAGCCTTGTACATGGGAGTAAACGATGCATGAACAATTTGAAAGGGTCTGTTTATAAATAAATAAGTATTGCGAATTGATTTTTACATATTTATAGGAATGCTGGGGACGCTCGAAGGGTGTACGCTAGCCAGTCGAAGGTTGGAACTCTTTCAGGCTGCTCATCTTCTGTGAGTTTAACGCTATATACCTAGTTATACTAATAATGAATCATATATTATTATCTACGATATACATGCCCTGAATTTATAATCTAAATCTAAGTGTTACATTAGCGGGACATATTAATTAAACAAATATTTGCATGACACTTGTTCGGTTTAAATCAATAACTTATTAGAATCTATTATTGTGTTTGTAGTATTATTAATAAAAAATTTATTAATAGATAAATTAAGTGTTTTATTTTTGTTTGTTTATTGTTATGCTTACTACCTGTTTCATTAGGCTAATGAACCAAGTTAGAAACTATTAAATATAAATTGCATATATTCTTAGGACTTTATCTATACCAATATATAAAGCTGAGGTTTGTTTGGTTGTACGCGCTAATCTCAGGAACTACTGGTTCGAATTTAATTATTTTTTTTGTGTTGAATAGTCTATTTATCGAGGAAGGCTAAGGGCTTCATAAGAAAACAAATTTGTCAACAGATATCACTTTGCGACATGATTGAACCACCCGACTATGAAGAGGTGTGCGAGAGGCTGGTGGGAGAGAGGGACCCACTGGCATACCCTCCTCACGACATAGACCTAGTCAATGTACCCAGGCGCATCAGAACTTTGACCCATGTGCTGCCTGATGAGGACTTGTGAGTCATCTTATTATTATTTCTTTTATGTGAAACAGTGGCATAATTATCTAGAAGAGAGAAGATTAATTGTATGTTTGTTTTGTAATGACTAAGCTCAAAAACTACTAAACCAATTTTGAAAATTTCTATAGAAAGCTATACATTATCAGCGAGTAACATGGGCTATATTTTATAATGTTACACAGATGAAGTCGTGTGCAACAGCTAGTGTGATATAAAGTATCTTCACACACACTAAAAATCAACAGTACATAATTATATACTGTTATTCAATCTTTTACTTAAAACAAAAAAATTCTAAAAAAACTACTTCATAATCTTAAAAATAAAGTTGTCATTTTAAGCCAGAAATAGTTTAATACTATATAGATTTACTTGTAGGAGCAAGGCACCAATGTTTGTCCGTGATTGTATACGGTCGTACACGTCAGACTACACAGTGGTCGAGTACAAGTATCGTCAGTATTCGGGTTCGATGTGTGGCCGAGAACGGATCGGGGAGCGGCTTGACAAGCTGATCTCTGCGCCGCGACATCAGTATGAGATTGATGCCGAACCGAGAGCGCCCTCCACGGAGGAGTTGGCTCCGCAGCAAGTAAGTTAAAAATTTTGTGTTTTATTATGTTTGTGTGTGTGTATGTTATATTTTATGCTTTCCATCATCTAGGATCACAAGCAACGCCATATGCACCCTGATAGGAAAAAGGGTAAAACAAAATATGAATGTAAAAATTGATTTGCGCATACTAACAAGTAACACCTGAAAGTAATAAATTCTTGTATTTTGTTAGTGAAGCATTTTTTTTTTAAAGTTAAGCATTTCTTTTTATGTGCTTACCCAGCTATCTACAGTGGAAAAAAATCTAATTTAAAACATTAGCACTAATAAAAAAGATATTTCATTGCTTGTCACTACATATTAGTTATTGAAACAAAAAAGATAGTTTGACAAAAAAGACTCCACGGTAGAAAATTATATTTGAACACGAATTTCCAGTTTGAATCTCAACCATCAAGCGGACGACAGTCTGTCGCGTCAATTTCGTCATCATCCTCGTGCAACGAGACATTGACTCCTCGAGGCTCGTGGGCCAGTTTAGATTTGAGGAGCTCATCGTCCGACCCCTTGATACCTGATCTCTTCGAGAGGAAACCTCTGGAGCAACTCGATGCCGCAAATGAGATCAAGAGGTGGGTACTTAAGTTTTTTTTACTACTTTAGATGTCTAATCTGATTCTGATAATGATCTATGACCGAAACTTTGCATTTAACATCAGCATATAAACTATTTTTTTACATTTTCAGACTAGAGAACCGTCAATCCGACCTGCTAGGCCTGTACACCCCTTATCTTGATGAAGATGAAGCAGTGGAAAGGAGGCTGGCTGCAGAGATGCCTTGTGAGGTCATGGGCCACAGGATCATGGTCCACTGCCATCAATTGAAGTAAATACAACAATAAGTACAATCGATGTTAATAGAGCAGCTACTTAACAGGATCCTTGCCATTTGGTTGATTCCAATAAAGAATATTTCTATTTAGTTATTGTAACGACCCGACCCCGATTTTTTTATCAATTAATATACAGAAACCCTCGTTTCAGTATCAAAATCCATTGCATGCTTTAGAAGAAGTTAGCGGAGAAACAGACAGAAGTGGACAGTGACGTTATCTTATAATATGTATAGATATAGTGTCTATTTTAATGACAATATAAATAGTACAGAGACATAGACAGACTATATTGAGATTATCAACATACTTTCATTAAAAAGTAAAATAAATTTATTAAATCGCTAACAATAATAACTCGCCAATAGAAGTAGGTTTTCCACATTATTAAAGTGCCAATGTTTCAATTGCAGATTAGAATTGGATGTGGAGCCACTGTTCGCCTCAATGGCTCTCTACGATGCAAAGGAAAAGAAGAAGATCTCTGAGAACTTCTACTTCAACCTGAACTCTGAGTGCACTCGTCAAATGGTGTCGAGTCACGTGGCCCACGCCGACCTCTCCACTCTGAGTCGCACGGCCATCTTCGACATAGTCAACCCCTCCGCCGACGTGTTCCTCGTCGTGCGGGTCGAGAAGGTGTTGCAGGGGGACGTCAACGAGTGCATTGAGCCTTATGTCAAGGACGATAAGGTACGTTTTCGTTTAAGCCTCCAAAAACATTGGCTCTTATAGCGTTGTAATGTAACTGCGTCAAAGTATACCTACAAAAGCTTACATAAGGAGTAAGTAAGACCGACGATATTTTGATCGATGAGAGCCTTTTAATAAAAGAAAAAAAAAGCCAAAAGATAACATAAATATAAAATCAAAAGATTGCATAACGTAACAAATGTGGGGTTGATGGTTCAGAAAATTTTCAAATTATACGAAGGTGCAAAATTCGTTTTTCTGATTAAACAATTTACTCCTAGAGGACATTTATCTTTAGAATAGGACTGAATTTTTGAAATAATTTTCTCAATGATCGCCTTGATGTTTGTCCCCAGAATCGCGAAAAAGTGAGGTCCCTGGCTCAGGCGGCTTGTAGTCGTCTGGGGAAGTATCGTATGCCGTTGTGCTGGAGCGCGGTGTCGTTGCTCAATATACTCAACGGCAGCAACAGCCTCGACCGGGACTCGGACAGGGACCCCGGCTCCAACACCAACAGCCTTGGTGTGTATCACTTCACTTCTTTTAAATGCGAAGGCTTATTTCAGGGTAATTTGCCCTTTGATAAAAAAGGTCTAATATATGTCTAGGCACATTGGCCTCTCATCTAGGTGAAGAATTGTCAAAAAAATTTTGGTTTTAAGACCAAATGCCATTATCCGTAAAAAAAATATTTTTAATTATTACTTTACTGTAATATATTATGTAGTGAAGTGACTAAATCATAAAGCATCACTATTTATATAAAAATTTTTGGGCCTATCCCCAAAAATTATTCATATTTTTAATAATTATGTTTGACGCTTCAAATATAATATAATCTATATTCCCAGTTATTGTTACTTTGTGTAATATGAAATTCAAAATTAAAGAGAATATTTGTTTAAAATTCAAGCACAATAATACTTCTTCTTAAGAATAAGCCCAAATAAGTTTATATGAAGTGTTCACTTAACAATAGTGAGTTTTTATATAATTCTCTGCAAGTGACTAAAATTGGCCTTTATATAAATCTCCGCATCGGAACAATCCAAAAAATATCTATTTAAACAAATGTATATCCCACAGGAATTGAACCAGGACAAAATGTGCAGCAGGCAGGTAGGCTATCGGCTAAGTTCTCATCTGCCCCGGTGAAGCTATCATTGGGGCAAATGACATATATTTAATCCCTCATGTCCCTGAAAAAAAAAAACATTGCAAAGTTTTAGATTAAAAATAGTTTCAATGATGTTTCATTATTAAATAATTATATGTATGTCAAATACTGTATCTATAAATAAGTACACTGAATTACAAGTGGCAAGTTCCTCCAGAATCACTAGGGTAGATAAAATAATTTTAGTACTTGTCACACATTAATTAGTTATTTTGGCATTTAAGATTTGCCTAAAAGTTGTAATAAAAATAAAAGGAGAACCAAGTCAAATTTAACCAATGAACTCCATACCATCCAATAAAATATGTGTCAGGCACAATGAACAGAACACATCGCCGTTCTAATGTATGTATTTAGTTTTCATTAATTTCTATACAAAGCATACTTTTGTAAATTAAACATAAAACAGCGGAGTAATAAATAAAATCATTCTATGTTTGTATGGAGGAAAGCTTACTTGTATTATCTTAAACCCAATTTTAGTTATACCTTCAAATATAAAATGGTATCAATTAAGAAAATTATTGAATTCAATTCACATCGCCTAATATTTTTATCTCAGTTCACAAGTTACTAGTACGCGTATTTTTATAAAACATTGGAAATTGTTTTCCAATTACAGACCGAAAGTCGTCTTCGAGTAGCTTGGAGCAGCTGCGGCGTCGCGCAGGCGAGGTGGGGGGTTCGCTGACCCGCAAGGGGTCAGTGGAGAGGCGTCACGTTGCCCCCCAACCCCCCGACGAGCTGGCCGCGCAACTTGACAACTTCAAGCACATCGTCATCACGCTCACCAGCTTCTTCAAACAGGTGACCATACACTTTAACTTTTGCAACCACGTCCATTGGTATCAAACTTTGCTAACTCAGCTATTCTCAATTAATTACAGGAAACCGATAAACTACGGGATGAGGACTTGTACAAGTTTTTAGCTGAAATCAAACGTCCAAGTTCAGCTCCCAAGAAACTGAAATGTATACCTGGCACATTCAAGATAGAAGTCTCTCCGTGTCCGGACGAAGTTAAGAATGGGTTGACTCCGGAACTGGCAAAGCTAAATCCTTATGGAGGTAAACAGTTTGCACATTCTATGCTATTAGAATGTGCCTATTAGCATTAGGCTTTTTAACGGACTTAACCTCGAAATACTTTCGCCAGAGTCGGATATATCCGACGATTATTTTCGTGTCCATTTCGTCAGAGCTGTGTATATATACGACAAATTCCTCCACTTGTATAATGTTTATTTTTAAATCGTTGCATTGCATTGTCTTAAAAAAAATACGAGTGAAACCAGGGTTAAAGGGTTAAAGTCGACGTTCGTTTCAAAGATGAGAAGATGCGTCCGTGCAAGGAAGTGCTGGCTTTCCCCTGGAGCGCGCCTTCGGTGCCTCACCATCAGTACCGCAACCTGCTTTACCTGCACGTCAAAGAGATCAACCTCACCAACTACACCTCCAAGACGGGCTCGGCCAGGAATATCACGGTAAGTTTGGTTGAATGCTTTGAGATTAATCAATTGGATTTGTTTAACTAGAAAAACTTAATATTTTTAAAGTTCAAGTGAATAGGCATCTTTTCGGTGAGTCTTTACTACAACACGGCTAGATGCTGGCTAAAATAAAAGGATCATTAATAAAAAAAGGAAAATAAAAAATACGGAAATTTCAATCTTAAGTAGAGCACTCAAAGTTCAAATTCCAATGCATCGCGTACAAACAAACATGGGTTGCTTCACACGATGCAATGACATAACGATCTTATTGTGTTCCAGGTACGAATTCAAGTAATGTCCGGCGAAGATCAGGCGTCAGCCATTCCCGCCATATTCGGTCGCAGCTCGTGCCCCGAGTTCACTACAGAAGCGTACACCACGGTGCTTTATCATAACAAGTTAGTACATTATAGAATTTGTTTGACTTGTATGTTATAAGTTGTAGTGCCAGATATCATTCTCCTGTCACCAACTTCTTTCTTTTCTTTATTCTCTTAAAGTTAGCAGCGGACTTAAACTCCTTCTGGTATTGTTTATTTTCCGACATAATAAGTTGATATCAATAAGATATTGCAGCTTTCAATTAAGCTGAATAATTAAACCATTTCAATAAAAAAATCCGTTATTATTATTATTGTTATTAATAAAAGTTGTGTTATTTATAATTTCAGGAACCCATCATTGTACGACGAGATAAAGATCAAGCTGCCGGCTGATCTAGGAGACCAGCACCATTTGCTGTTCACTTTCCTGCACATCTCCTGTCAAAGGAAACCCGTTGCTCCGGAGCAGGAAAAGAACGTAGAAACACCCATTGGATATTCGGTATGGATTTTTGATAACTTGTAGTAACTATTGACGTAGAGTCCACGCAATCGTGTACTAGCGATGTGATCTGGATAAGTTTACGAGTGAGAACAGAAGATGATCTTAAACGGTTCCAGTGGCTACCGCTGTGCCGCAACGGCAAGTTGACGTGCGGCGAGTTCAGCCTGGCGGCGATGGCGGAGGAGCCTCCGCCCAACTACTCGTACATATTCCCCGACGTGCTTCTGCCCGGCACTCGCTGGATCGACAACCACAAGCCCCTGTTCACCATCTCTCTCGACCCGCACACCACTGTGCACCCGCTGGACGGGTGCATTGAGCGATTCGCGACGGCGTGCGAAGCGGTGCAAGAGGGCAACATCCCGCCGCGCATCGGCCTCGCCAACATGGAGGCGGAGTTGCGTGCCAGGTATACTTATAGTTTAGAGGCATACGTTTTGCCTAGGAACTAAGCTCTCTTACAACCTGTCCAGATGGGGCGTTTCAATTAATATTGCGTCCAAATACCGCGTTATTCCCTGCCAGTTATTAATTATCACGCTCCATTTTATCCACCAAATACGTCCACTCACCACCGACACACGCGTACTGGACGCAACAATGGCGCCCGAGTATCTCGACACGAGAATCCCGCTAATTGTACGCGTTTTACGCGCGAGTGAGGAAACGCGCGTCAGCATCTGGACGGGATATATGTAGCTCCAGTATTTCGGGATCGCGCGAGTGTGTACGCGCGTATGCACTCGCGCGTAAAACGCCTCATCTGGACAGGCTCTTAGAGGCTATTGACGTTGTCCACAGCATCGCGTGCCTGCCGCAGGCCGGAGTGGAGGCGGCGGCCCGCTTCGTGCCGGTTCTAGCGGACAAGCTGGTGCGGCTGTTGGTGGCTCCTCCCACTCTGGCGGGCCACCCCCACCCGCTCAACATCGCGCAGGACGCCTTTACTTGTCTCGCCAAGCTCTTTGCAGACGTCGCGGTACTTATTCACACTTCTTTTCTTGGTACTCTACAGCAGGCTATCGATTTAATGCGAGTGAAACCGAAACGAAACACCCTAACCCTCGTCGCATAGTTGCATATTCCTTATTGATGCAAGCCATGAATTATACACTACTTACAACACATATAACGCAAGCAACGCCATAGGTGCTGCAAGAGCGCTGCCGATCATAGTGGGATAAAGGATTAGGAAGGGAAATCTCTTACTCACTCACTGAAACACAAAAGCATACGTGCTCTTATTTCACAGTGGTCTATTAGTCCAAACGCAGTGACAAATAGGAGCTTGTAATCAAACAGAACATGAACGAAGGCGCAACGTGCGACTTGCACGGGCGCAGCAGCCTCATCACGACGTACATCCAGTACCAGTGCACCATCCCCCGACCCTCGCTCACCGACCGCGACATCGGCCTCCCGCTGCCACCCGCCGTCATGAGCGACGGCTCCTGCAAGATCCTGCACGAGGAGCTGGCGCTGCAGTGGGTGGTCGCCAGTGGCGCCACCAGGGATCTCGCCATGCACAATTCCTGGTAAACTCAAAACAATACTATTTAAATAATTTTGTCTTGACCGTAAGTGCTTTCGACACAGATAAAATATAAAAGTTAAAAAAAAATAACAGTTAAAACGACTAGAAAACTAAAACTTGGAACAATTGTGTTTATTTCACAACGGAAGCATCTGCCTAAGAAAGGATATTTGAGAGTATAGGAACTGGTAGAAATTATAGACTGTGGTGGAAAGAAAGTGACTTAACGCCACAACGAATCAGTTAGTCAATAAATAAAATAAACGTTTCAGGGCTCTGTTCGAACTGATCGTGAAGTCTATGGTGGAATACTTGTACTGGAGCGGAGCGGTGGAGGCGCCTCGCAAGAGCCGCTTCCCGGACCAGTTCACCGACGACCTCACCACGCTCGTCAACAACGTCACCAATGAAATCATATCCGGGTCATTATCTATACTATAATATTATAAAGAGGGAAGATTTTATTTTGAGTTTGTTCTTGATAATGTTGTGTATTTGTGCAGATACGGCAAGAACAGCCGGCTGACCCAGAGCCTGAACAACAGCCTGGCGTTCTTCCTGTTCGACCTGCTCAGCATCATGGACCGCGGCTACGTGTTCAACCTCATCCGCTCCTATTACAAGCAGATGTGCGCTAAGATCGCCTCGCTGCCCGACGCCGTACCACTGGTGCATTATAAGGTAACGCTCCACTTTTCCACATTATAGGCATTAGTTTATTTTGATAGGTTGAGTAGGGAAGTAAAGGGGGAGGCAAAAAAAACACCAGAAAACACTTGTGAAATAAATTTAGGTGCTGTTGTAGCGTACGGGTCCATTCCGCCAACGATAACGAGTCACAGCTGTTAGGTGCAACCATTAATTTGGCTTCTGTCCATTAGCTGGCGTTTCTGCGCATCGTGTGCTCGCACGAGCACTACGTGGCGCTGAACCTGCCGGCGGGCGGATTCGGCGCTGGGGCGGACGGCGCCTCTTCGCCGGCCCCGTCCGCGCACTCGATGGCCTCGCACTCGAGCGCGCCGCCCGCGCACCAGCTGGGCCACGAGTTCCGCTCGCGCCACTACCTCGCCGGACTGCTGCTCACCGAGCTCACCAACGCACTCGATTTGCAGTAAGCGCTCTCGTTATCCGAACTTACACGCACACACACACTCACACCGTGTTCGTTCGTGCGGATATAATTATGTCTAGTTTTATTTGCAACATGTTTGCAACCCTATAAACACGTGGGAAAAGCCTATAAAAATTATGATAAATTTTTACAGTACGGTTCTGAGATTCCTAAGGCGTTCGATTTTGAGCTCTGAGAGGCTAATGCAAAAGACTCACACTTGCAGGAGCCCCGTGCTACAAAGCGCGGCGGTCGGCGCGCTCGCGGCGTTGCTGAGCGCGCACGACGCTGACCCGCGACTCTCTTCGCCCGAAGTGAAGGCTCGCGTGGCCGCTCTTTACCTTCCCCTCGTCGGCATACTGCTGGACGCAGCACCGCAGCTGCACCGAGGCTTCAGCAACCAAAAGGACATCCTGCAGTTTGACAGCGACTTGGGACAGCTCGCCAACTTCTACACGCCCTCGTCTCCCGAAGGAGATATTAAGCAGGTGCATCATCTAACTCTTATATACGTATACGACTCGGGTAGCGTGCGACTGATATCAAACGCGTCGGAAGCAGTGTCTCACCCTTTGAAATGTGAACGCAGAGCGGACGGCCGGCGCTGAACAGCGAGACGAGCCGAAACCTGCTGATGTGCCTGGTGTGGGTGCTGAAGAGCAGTTCGCGGGCGGCGCTGTGCGCGTGCGCAGGGGAGATGCCGCCCGCGCGCTTACACCGCCTGCTCGCCCTACTCGACCTCTGCTTCAAGTGTCACGAGTACAAGGTAATTAGTAATGTAAATAGACATATAACAAAGTCTTGCCAGTGTTGCCAGCTCTCGTCGGCAGTATTTTGAAAATGGTGCATATTGTGTGTCGACAGGGTCGCAAGGAAATATTGAAATGCGCTCAGCAGAACGTCCGCAAGACCACCGACATTAAGGCCAAATTAGAGGATGTCATATTGGGCCAAGGATCCGCTCGTTCCGACTTTATAATGAGACGTAAAGGTACAATCACACTGTTGTTTCATCCATGTTGTATTAAATATATAAACTACTGTGTTGTTGTGTTCTATGTTTATTTATCAGCGGGAGCAACGTGCGGCGCGGCAGGGAGCGCGTCGTCGTGTAACGCCGGCGGCGGATGGCGCAGGGAGCGGTGGCGCAAGGAGTGGGTGCGGGGAGGGGCGAAGGACACGCCCGCCTCCCCCGCGCACCCCCACCCCGACCTCGCCGCTGCGCTCTCCGCTGAGCTCTCGCTCACGCTGCTTCACGCCATCGAGACCATCGTGCAGGTATTCTATTCAGTGGGCATGCCACAAGTCTACGTCATCAGGTTTTTATGTCCAATTGATGGTAGGTGGCCAACGTCGCCTATAACACAAGCAAGCTAAGCCTTATAGCCTATAAATATAGTTTCTTGATACTTGAGATGGGCAAATAAGATTTTTTTTTTTTCAGTCATGCAGCAACCTGGAATCGGGTCAGAGCGTGTGCAGTACAGCGTTGCAGGTGGTTCTGCGCGCGATGCAACGCAACCAGAGTACCACCGTCTTGCAACATATGTTCGCGACTGTACGCGCACTCATCGCCAAGGTGAGTCGCGAACGATATAACAGGACGACGATACAATGTCTCCACATTTTTTAAAAATTTTAAAATGTTAACTTGATGATAAGTGGTTACCGCCGCCTACATGCAGGTGCTGCAAATGCACTGCACACCATAGCGGGATAAGTTTGGACTGAGCGTTCCCTATCCACCTGTGAAGTAAATACGAATATGAAGTGTGATAAAGATGAAGCGATCGACAGGCCAGTTGTTTTTTTTAAATAATTTAGATTGAATCTCAGAAATTCTTACCGACCTGCAGGAAAAGATGGCCACACGATCGCTTTTTTCCATCTCTTTACGTCCCTGGTGCGTAGCAAAACCCACTCTGAGGTACTGTCATGAAACGGTTTTTCATATTAATGAGTGAAATGCAGTTGGGCTGGTCATGCTGCGGCGAGGAGTCGGGCATTTGCCGAGTGGTTTTGCGGCACTGCGCCGCACTGTCACCGCAGACGCGCGCTCACGCCTCGGCCACTCTCTACGCGCTCATGCGCCAACACTACCAACTCGGCAATGTGAGTCTCCAAATGTGCTTCTTGTTCCGCTTATCATTCGCTCTCATGGCGGATTCTAATATACGTCTCAATAGAGAAGCGAAATCAAACGCAACACGGCAAACCTTCATTTACAAAAAACGCATAATTATTTAAAATTACTAGACATTTGAAAATGTAAAGTTTAACGAGATAATATAAATATTGTCGAGTAATATGGCCAACGACTTGCTTAGTCATGAAAGATACAAGATTTTGAAAGTTTAGATAAAGAGTGTACAAATATTTACAATTACTTTCACTATTGTAATAGTTACTGAAAAAATACAAAATATTATGTAAAAATTAAAAATAGCTTAAAATAGTGGTTTGACCGTGTGACATGTGATTTGTCTAAAAAGTACAACTTGTATGACATTGGCAGAACTTCAGCCGCGTGAAGATGCAGGTGACGATGTCGCTGTCGTCGCTGGTGGGCACCTCGACGACCTTCAGCGAGGAGTCTCTGCGGCGAGCGCTCAAGACCATCCTCGTCTACGCCGAACACGACCACGACCTGCACGACACCACATTCCCGGAACAGGTCACTTCCGTCTCCACAACAAATACCTTAAATAATATAAAAACAATCTAATAACCGATTCATTCTCGACTGGCAGGTGAAGGATTTGGTGTTCAATCTCCACATGATCCTGTCGGACACGGTGAAGATGAAGGAGTTCCAAGAGGACCCCGAGATGCTGCTGGACCTGATGCACCGAATAGCGCGCGGCTACCAGCACAGCCCCGACCTGCGGCTCACGTGGCTCAACAACATGGCGCAGAAGCACATGGAGCGCTCCAACCACACGGAGGCCGGCATGTGTCTGGTGCACGGCGCAGCGCTCGTCGCCGAGCAGACGGCGGCCGGCGGCAGAGGCGCGGCGCTGCTGCACGCCGTCACTCACAACGCCCTCGACGAGAGCTGCGCCGACTCCCTCCACCACCACCTCACGCACCACGAGCTGCAAGCGCTCCTCGAGCACGCCGCCAGCGAGCTCATGACCGCCGGCATGTACGAGACCGTCAACCAGGTCTACAAGGTTCTCATACCCATAGCCGAGGAGCACAGGGACTACAAGAAGCTCGCAAACATACACGGGTCAGTCTCTTCTCTCACTAACTCACTCTATGTGGAGTGTTAAACTGAAAAAATGAAAAACAGACATTAAATAGTGGATCATAAATTGGCAAGAATGAAGCTTGGAGATTGGCATGAAAATATAAGTTCATAAAACTACGGTAAATAAAATGTTAAGTCTATTAAATATTTTTTTAATGTTTAGGTCGACAGCAAAGCTGACGGTCCCCTTGGTGATATATATTACACAAGCAACGCTAAGGATACTTTTTCATGAGGTGTTTGCGTGGTTTGCTTGCAGCAAGTTGAACGAGGCGTTCACGCGCGTGGAGCAGCTGCACGGCAAGCGCGTGTTCGGCGCCTACTTCCGCGTCTCCTTCTACGGCGCGCGCTTCGGCGACTTGCACGCCGAAGAGTTCATCTACAAGGAGCACGCGCTCACCAAGCTGCCGGAGATCTTCAGTCGGCTCGAGGTACCTTCGCAGTTTTCGCTAACTTCACTCGACGAACCTGTTAGATGTAAGTCTGACAAAATGACAACGATGGGCGGTGATTTCAGAATTTCTACGGTCAGCGGTTCGGCGCAGAGAACGTGGTCATAATAAAGGACTCTAACATCGTCGACACGAGCACACTGGACCCCGACAAGGCCTACATCCAGATCACCTACGTCGAGCCCTACTTCGAGCCCCACGAGCTGCGCAAGCGCGTCACTCACTACGAGCGCAACTACAACATCAGTAATCTACTTTATATCGCCCTTATATGTCCACAGCCATGTTTGTTAAGAGAATTACTTACTGAGTAATCAATTATTGCAGATATTGTTTGCACGAAACCCAATTAAATAAATAAATAAAATATTATTTTTTGTGTGATGACAGAGCGGTTCATGTACGCGACACCGTTCACGCTGGACGGTCGCGCGCACGGCGACATAGCCGACCAGTGCAAGCGGAAGACGATTCTCACCACCGCACACCACTTCCCCTACGTCAAGACCAGGATACAGGTACCCATGGGAACCCCTATGAGAAGACCGCTCTTCTTCGTCACTCTCATACTTTCCCTTCGCTTGCAGGTGGTGCAGCGCACTCAAATCATCCTGTCGCCCATCGAGGTGGCCATTGAAGATATACAGAAAAAGGTGAGTGCGATTATCTAAAAGGAAACTAGAATAAAATGGGAGTTTCTTATGAATAGGCCCTCGTGATAGAACCAGAATATGTGAGTAAGCATTGTGATGTGCTGTGAACAGCCGATGTTTACGTCAGTGGTAATGAATGCACTTAATTGGAACGTCACTTCAGACAAACGAGCTGGCGGCGGCGACCAACCAAGAGCCGGCGGACGCCAAGATGCTGCAGATGGTGGTGCAGGGCTGCATCGGCACTACGGTCAACCAGGGCCCTCTGGAGCTGGCGCAGGTGTTCCTGGCACCCGTGGCCGACGGCTCGGCGCCGCCCACGCGCCTCTCCAACAAGCTGCGGCTGGCCTTCAAGGACTTCTCCAAGAAGTGCCACGACGCGTTGCGCAAGAACAAGAACCTCATCGGCAGCGACCAGCGCGACTACCAGCGCGAGCTCGAGCGCAACTTCGCGCGCTTCACCGACCGACTCGCGCCGCTCATACACCACGCGCCGCACGCGCCACACGCCACCCACGAGTCGACGCATCTCACGTGAGTCAACGAGCTATGGTCGCACTACTCATCAAATGGTCGGTGAGATGACTGCGATGGTCGCAACGCATCTACACGATGGCGATGTTCATTTTTTATTCGATCACACAAACACTGAGTAATGGGCCACGTGTAGATGCGTACCGCCATATGGCCCACTGTTGCCGAAAAACCGACACCGATGCCACTACGCCTCTACACAATGGCCCATCGATCGTGTAGAGGAGTGTATTGGACGATCGTAAGTTACCGACATAAGATAGCGGACATAAAGAGATTTCAGTAATAATGTTTCTTCATTTACAGGAATGGATTAAACAAATCAGACTACAAGATGCAACCGTGAGCGAGCAGCAAGGAAATCGTCAACAATCAATTTAGTTCGTTCGTCAATAGAAGCTCCCATGGAATCTCATTCGGACATGCATTAGATTAGGGTCGCATGAAATGGGCCAGTTTCTGATCTATTATCGTATTAAGGGCCACATGCCTTATCCTTCATGCCTTTAGTATTAATTTGATACTCACTTAAATTTATTATATAATCGTATCGTATTAGGATGTAATCTTTTCAATTCTTAATCCTGTCGTAGAACATAACAATGATAATTCCCAAATAGAAAAGACTGAAATGCAAATGAAATATATTTTGTATATTTTAATATCCAAGGATTGCCTTCGGCTTTGACTTGACGCATGACCAAGCTTTGCTCCATAGTAATTGACAAGCTGGCCACTTCAGCCAGGCTGCCGTTTCTAAGAGTTGTGTTGCCGGAGAACTCAGAGCATGGCTCTCAATATTCTCCTACCCTTTGTCCTGCCAATTCGCTGTTTGTCTGCCACCCTTATCCAGTGCAAGTCCTAAATAATTCTGCCCTGTCGCAACCCTAAACAGTCCTTCCTCGAGAACCACTATCCACTGGTGGAAACAGTAGTTTTTGAGTTTATCGCGAACAGACAGACAGACGGCGGAGGACTTTGTTTATAATATGTAGATTGTAGTTTATCCCACTCGAATTTTAGTAATTTATATTTTATTATTTCCCATTTAAAATGTTTATTTCACATAGATATTTAGTTATACATTATCAATAGGAACAAAATAGAATTTATTGCTATAAAAATATTTATTGCACAAGAATATTATCCCTTGTACTTTTATCTATCACAAATAATTGTGAAAATGGGGTATTTATTTATGTTATTATTATAACCAATTCCCAAATACAATGTCGAGGTTAAGTTAATTAAAAAAAGGAATTTTAATGCTTTATCTTTTATAAAATAGAAGATAAATTAATCTATAATTTAAAAACATTTAACTCATGTAAAACCAAAGCATATTTTTTTTTTATTTGAGCGGTTTGTGTATAAAAAAAAAAACGCTCACTGCACATTCATATAATTATATTGAAAATTGTATGCTATTTTTTTTGTGAAAATGTATCTCAACAAATTAATACAATAAATTTATTTTAATAAGGTATAAATTTGTTTTATTTAATTAATTGGTTACTGTACACTATTAATTCTTTCTTCCTGGTAGATCAAATGCCTGCACGTGAGATTTTAGTTTTGTATTGATGAGTTTTGTGCAACATTGGTATAAATAAAAATAAAAACAATTATAAGAAGTAGACGTTTATTAAAAGTTGACACTTACATTTCGTTCAAATGAACAACATTAAATACAAATTATATGTGAAACGTACAAAATATCTATGGAATACATGCAGATGTTAATGTTAAGTCAAATTAGGGCTGAATCGATTGACTCTTCATATGAACCATACATTTTGTCAGATGTTTACTAACACTTTGGGTCCAAGTAACTCGATTAAAAAGCTATTATTATTATTAAACATTTGTAGGACAAAAATCACACGGATATTATTGTAAATTAATTCTCTTAAGATTTGTTGACTTTTTTATATATTACTTGCAGTCTAAGAAGTATCGGTCATTAAAAATAAAATGCAAATGTTAACTTTCCATACATTTTTTTTTTTTTTTTTTTTCATTTTTAATATTTAACTTATCACTAGACTTAAATTACGTTCATTATGAGAAATTTAAACTTATAATATAATCACATAAAATTTAAATGAATCCATCCATTGGCCAATGAGAGGTTTTTAACTTCAAACAAACAAAAAAATAGTCTCTTAAAAAATTTAAATAAGGGCATAAGATGTGAGGGACAGTAATTTTTGTTCGATGAAATAAATCGCTTACAACAGAATCGAATAAACCCGAAAACTATAATAACAGTCCGTGGTGAAAATCTGTTTTATAACTAGGTTTTCCACTTTTGGTGCATTTTTGTAACAAAAGTCTCTCATCTGCAAACGAGCGAAGCAAAGAATTCTTGTACGAATATTAATACGCAAATCACAAGTGGGAAACATAAATTTAAGTAACAAGTCTTCCGTTTGAATAATACTTGAGATTTTGTCAAACATTTAAGATTCGGACTCGATGGGCGAGTGCCACGTCAAACGCTCCTCATAGAAAGCTATTACCTGAAAAATTAATTATTATTTATGTTTGTTTATATCAACACACAGGTCGACATTGTAGAGATTAATAAATATTATAAATTTCTCAATTGTGAACCTGGCTACAATATAATTTACTTTCAAAATATCTTATATAGCCTAAAGCCTTCCTCGATAAATGGACTATGCAACACGAAAATAATTTTTCAATTCGGATCAATAGTTCCTGAGATTAGCGAGTACAACCAAACAAACAACTGATACAAATTTATGGATATCTCTTTGACTTTTGACAATTAAAAATAAATTTAATATTTCGAGTGTAATAATTAATATTTAATAAAACAACAAATGTTTCACATTAAGTTTGTAATCTGTATTTACGACCTCGTATAACCCAAATCTGTTCAAAGTTGGAGTGAATAGGCGTATCTCTCTCTATCTCTCTCTCTCTCATCTCTAATAAAAAAAAAATTACCTGTTGTGGGCATTTGATGTTGGCCACTTTGGCTGGTACAAGCTCCGCTTCATCGGAATCAACCCACTTCACTAAGAACATCAACTCGCCAGTTGCATCCGAAGCACCTGCAATACATCATTTCACCTTTTATGACTTTCTACCCACAAAATTAGTTGCACAAAGTTGTCCTTAAGGTGTTATGACTTTAACTGTTATTACAAAATGTTAAGGTTCAAATCGGTCATGCACAATTCATCTTTTTATCAGAAATTAACGAAAGAAAGTGATAGCATGTATAAAAAAATCCAATGGACACTTTTTAACACGGATTTTGTTTGAGACCCTGAATCTAGTGTATCCTTTATCAACGATTCCAAGATACGACCTCCACTTTATCCCCATATCGGACTCATTCAGAACAAACTTGGCAAAAATCTAAATTTATTTTAAGTATGGATTGTAAATGAATCACAATTATAAGTATGGTTTAGAGAAATAGATGTATATTTGTTTGTTTCAATGCAATAATGACATTTCAGATAATAATTCTGACACCTCACATAATTAATTAGCCTTTCTCATTTAAAATATTGCTATTATACCTTATTCCTTATACTTACAATAAATTTTTGGTATTGTATATCAGAGATTAAAAAGTACCAATAATTTTTTCAGCTTTCAGCCCCCTTTCGAATCCAGATTTGGCCTTCTCCTCTTTGCGTTCACGCTTATAGTCCTTCGTATCCTCTGAGGATACACTGGTGCGTCTCGCCTTCCTGGATCCTTCATCCGTAGACTCTCTCGGACGCTTTTTGCCTCTATCATCAGACTTCTTACTTTTCTGTAAATTAATACAAAAATATTAAGTAAACATTATTTCAAGTGCAACTAAAGCATTGGGGTTTGTAATTATATTGTAAACAATACCTCTTTATCCTTATGTGTCTCTTCATATGTCCTGATAAGCTCCTCACAATCCAAGTTTTCCACGGGCTCCCATGTGCTCTCTTCCTCCTTGTAGCCTTTCCACTTCAGAAGGTATTGTACCTGAAAAAATTGAATATGTCATATGTGTAATGCTATTGCACGAGAGTTAACAACTTTTTGCAAATAGAGCAGTTTTATTCATTACATCATCATATTGTATTGTCGCTAGCAATAATTATGTATTAATTTAATGATAACTACTCATCCGATTAGAAATTCAGGATGAACATATAATAGTACAGATGGCTAAATATTCCAATAGGGAGCTAGTATAAAAATAAAATTGCAAAGCGTGGCAAAAGTATGCAAAGTTAAAAATCCTGACATGTCAGGCATCAATGTATATCTGACGTTATGCTTTCCATATTTTGTCAAAGGATATCTTCTTATTTTTCAATGAATTGAGCCGGTATGAATTGAAATTGAAAAACTTTTCAAATGTGATGTCTCATTTTATCACAAACGTGAACGTTAGTTTAATTATACAAATACTTTATTAGAATTTGTAAGATAAAACAAAACAAGCTAACCTTTCCCTTCACCGTTCGTTTGTTTAGAACTTTCTCAACAACGTATTCTTCTTCTTCACTGGAACCGCTCGAGTCTTTTTTATCTTTCTTTCCCATTTTAATTGTACCCAACGTTACCAACTTATTTCGCGTAGATCACACGTAATTCTTTACTTCCTGGCGATATAATATAACAGAAAGGAAAGAACGAAATGGAAAAGCGGCAATTCAGTAGCGGCGCGGCGTACCTTATTTTTATCCCAAAATGGCGTTGGTTCTTGGTTTGGTTGGCGTTTGGCGCTTTGGTTTGGCGTTGACGACTTGTGGCGCGTAGACTCCTATCACCTATCCACACCTATCATTCGTTCTACTCTTATCACTGATCTCTAATATACCTCTGGATGGGTTATCCAGGATAACTTATCCCATACATACAGATACTTTCGCGTACCATTTTGAAGCGCCGCCGTACGTAAGTACGGGAACTAATTTTGACATTTGCGTATTTTTAATCCATAGGTAAGAAATAGTGTCTGTTTTATTAACGTTTTATTCTATTTGTTGACGTCTTAGGGACTGTTTAAGTTTATTTGTGTCCACCTTGAATTTTGAAACATGAAGAAATGTGTATTATGTAAGTCCCTATCATGCGGACATCGCTAGTTTTAGTTCCATGTACTTACACTCCATAGCTTACAGCGCCAAAATGGCGATTTTCAAATAGACAAAAATAATTTGGCAGCAGCCCATCCACAAGTATATTAGAGATCAGTGACTCGTTATCCCTCACCACCACGCACTTGGCAGTTGGCGGTAACATGTCGGAGTTCAATTTCTTTGCATGTCGGTAAGCTAACCATAGAACAACTGAATCTATAATGAATGTAATTTCAAATCGTATTTAGCACAATTTACAAGGAGGATAGACATAAGATGAGCACAAACTTACATAGGTGTTAAACTGAAAAAGTGGCAAGCTAAAAGCATTAAATAGTGGTTGATAAATTGACCTGAATGGCGCTAGTGTAGCCAGAGTCGGAAGATAAACGCTTAACGCAGCCAAAACAAAAGCAAAATGAACCTCAAAAATACAAAATTACTTTCTTAAATGCAAGAATTTAAATTTTTTTATGATTCATATTTTATTTATTGTTAAAATGTGTGTTAGTTACAAATTTCAAGTTTTAACCAAATTAGTATTGGCCGAAGGCATAGAATAATAACTGCTCTGTATGCAGGAATACGGTGTCAAACGGTGTCAAATATCATCAATGATTACAGACAACATACAAGTTGTAGGATTATTTATTCTGTGGTAGTATGTAGCTAACTTCATTTTATATTATCGAAACGGAGATATCGTCTTTCGTCCGTGCACGATCCATGGCATTGCAATTTCATTCATATTATTTTTCATATCAATCAAAACATCGCATGGATTGCATGTGTGGTATGCGGTTCATTATTTTCGAAGTCAGATTGCGTGACAAATATGAGCAAAAAAATGTTAAAGTGTTCTGTGTTGTGGTAATGATTTAGTGCATTGTTTTCAAAAACATTTATTAAAGACTAGTTTGAAGTTTCATGTCCTCGAGCAAATCATAATTGATTGACTTTTGACGTCACACGCGCAAGTCGACCAATCGTTTGTTGTTGTGGATAGTGCAACAGGCTGATAAAGTGAATAATTTCAAATGTTATGTAGCGATTACTTTTCTTGTAAAATTAAACATTGAATGGATCGTATAACATAGAAATATGTTATTAAAATGTACAGCGGACGGACGACGTATAAAAGTGAATGGAGTGCCTGTGAGCCAGGGAAATGTAGCGAGAGGTACGTAAGTAATATTTGATAATGATATTCCGATAAACTCGTTCAGTAAACTATTATTAACACTCTGATAAAGAGGTTTTCATTTCAACAGTGGCATGATAATAAAACTAGAACGATACTATAATGATAACTTTAATAAATACAATTCCATGTGTTCCTAATTTTCCTGTATTATTAAAATTATTTATCTATTTGTACCTTACGGGCAATGAACACTATTTTTTTTCTTTATATAAATATTTTACATATATGTTTGTATATGTTTACAACATATATGTTTACAACCTTGATAAAATATCGTAAAATTTAAAATGGTTTAGATATTGAGATATTGATAAAAAGTCTTGTCTATTTTGTAAATAATTGCAATATTTTGTCTATTTTGTAATAATAATCTATTTTGAGGATACATTTATTATAATTTATTTATATAAACTTATATAATACTTATAAATTAATAACTTTAAACACTTAAGTTTATTTAATTGCTTGCTAGACATTACTTAATAATACTTAATAATACAATGTGTCCCAAAATTGTGAGACCAGTGGATAAACATGCTCAGGACTACTTTTGAAAACAAAAATATGATGTTTTCAAAAGTTCCAAAAAAAAAGAGTACTATTTCCAAACAAAAAGCCGGAAGTGTGTTACCCCAGCGAACTAGATATTTTTTTAACATGTTTAAATTAGATCATTTTCATTTTATTGTATTCTGAATAATACTGAAAATAAATAAATAAAAAAGACAGACAAAATGTTTTTGTAAAGTTTAAAAATTTAAAAAGTTTCCATAAAAGTTGCGAACTGTAAAATCGGCAAGTGAATGTCTAATTTCTAAAGTTCAAAAAGGGGCATAACATTTAAAATTTAATATAATGTTTGGATGACTGTAAATGTTTGTAAATATAAGAGTTATAGACACAATTAAGTATTATACAATGATATTCTACTCCAAACCATATTATGTATTAGGTAATATTCTTAAGGCTATTACAAAAAAAAATGTAAGAGCTATCTGAAACAATCTACTTGTTTGTTGTTTGTTTAGTTCAACACGTTGATCTCCGGAATTACTGATTCAAATTGAAAAATTCTTTTTGTGTTGCATAGTCCATTTATCGAGATAGGGTTTAGGCTATATATATATAACTTTATATTTGTTAATACTAGGCTGTTGCCCGCGACTTCGTCTGCGTTAAAAAAGATAAAAAGTAGCCTATCACGTGTCCCTTTACTTCTAAATGTTTACTACCAAGTTTCATGAAAATCGGTTAATTCGTTTAAGAGTTACGGAGGAATATACATACATACAGAAAAAATATACACGATATTTCTGAAAACAAAGTAAATTACTCTATGACCGACCTACAGATTTATTATTAGTATTGACGATAATAACATTTTGCACGCGAACAAAGTCACGGTCAAATACTAGTAAATTATAATGTCCGTACACCTCAAATGAAATTAGGTACTGGTATGATTATAATCCATACTTATTCATACTAATATTATAAATGTGAAAGTAACTCTGTCTGTCTGTGTTTGTTAGAGGTACCTTTTTAAATACTAAACAGCATGAATTTTTTTTTTTTCCAACGCAGACATAGTTGCGGGCAAACACTAGTAACTAATAATTGTAGTTTTGGTAAATTAAATATGTATTTAATATTTGTAACACATTCAAATTGTTCACAATATTTGAAATTGTTTGGATGTTTGACCTGGGTGTTATCAGTATAATCGGCTACACTAACTATCAGCGGGTCACTGGTCAAGCCCCTATTTATATAAAGTGGAGAACACGAGACAAGCAAATGACCACCTTTGCCAGCCTAAGTGGCATTCTTTGACTTTTTTTCTATAATATGTTACTGCCATACTGCTTTAGTAGAATTTTTTTTTGTGCAATCAATAAATTGCCAGCTACATACCTACTGAGAGATATTAAATTGAATGGACCAGTGCTGGAAGGTTTTGGGGGGGTTCTTTTAATTGGTAACACTAGGTATGAAGATTTTGACTTTATACCTATTAGTATGCTTATTTATATAAAAATTAGCAAGTATGGGTAATTGGGTACCTATATAAAAATTATGGTAATGAGCAATCTCTATAGGTGACATATTTTGCGTTTGAAATACGAATGTCCCGAATATCTGTGCATAATCTGCTGATTCGTAATTTGGTCCTTTTTGCCTTCTAAATTGAATGTTCATAGAAAACCGACCCTAGGGACAAATTGTGGCCTGTACAATTGGATGTTGAAACGCGAAGCCAAATAACAATGATAAATAATTAGGTTCAGTGTGAACGACCGCCGATATCGGTCACACCACAGATCAACCAAAGATGTATATAAAGTACTGTATATACTGCACACGTAGTTTCTTTGTGTAAACAGATGCCAAATCAAATACACATAGTAATACGCAGAAACTACCGCCAAGGTGTACCTTTTTATCTCTAAATTAATTGCTTACATTTGTGTTGCGATTTAAAGTATGAATAGTGTGCCGAAAATAAACGAGATTAGGACCCGTATACACACGAAGTTTTTTTTTTTTAAGGAACCGTCTTAAGTTTTTTTAAGTACGTTTTGTTGCGTTATATGAGCGTCGACGGCGCTTGAAAAAGTCGTCGTCTGCATACTACAATACAATTTTATGAACGTGTGCATAGGTATTACATTGGTAGCGACAACATCGCGTTCCCAACGCGTTTCGATTGCGTGAAAGGCGCGTCGACTGAAAAAAACATGTGCACGGGGCCCTTACGGCAACACAATACACGCATACACACATGTAACATTTAAATTATCTGAGTAATATCTAGTTCTAAAAAATTAATGGATTTTAACTCGCACGAGAGGACTAAGTTGTTATAAAAATTCGTCACTACTGATAGCCTGATAGGTACTTACTGATAACTTACACTGAAAATTGTAAACTTTTACCGTAATTACTATAAATAACGATAAGATGATACTGATAACCACTACTGATACTGATAATTTTTTTACGCTGTTAGCATTTAAATTACTTTTTTAATTGTTATTGCTTATTAAATTGTACTATAAGTGCAATTTTGAACTAATATCCATGTTGTCATTTTATATAACAAGTATTAAGGACTCTAGATGTTAGAAGTTAGTGTTTAACACTCTCTTTGAGTGTTAAACGTAATATAGGGTAACTACTTAATATATATAAATCATCATATTCTTAGAAAATCGTTTGTCAGTGACTATCTGTCAACGCACTGTCTATTACTATTTAATAAGAGAATCCCGCCTCCTGGCTACTTCTTCCTCCTGAAAGTCACGGGAACGCGTTGTTGTTTCACGATACAAGTTTGTATTTTTTTCTTTTAGAAAAATATTAGTGCCTACAGTTTCAAATTACCTACATTATGTACGCGCCACATCACACAAACACGACAGCTAAATTTTAGATAAAATTTATATTGAGACAGTTTTACAAATATCATTAATTGTTGTTCCATTTAAAAATACATTTTCTCTATCAAACTAATGTGATACATAAAGGAATTAAAGATAGGTATTTCCGTAATAGCAATGGCCCTTGTTTGTTTTTGAATGGTTTTTGACCATAACGCAACGGAACCTGTGCGTAGCCACGTTTTTTTATTCTTAATAGTTTTAATATTTCGTTATTGAATCGACTACCTCACACATACAATGCTAATTTCAAAGAGATTCGTTCAGATTATGGAATCGAAACTATCCCTTAGCTCTAGTCCAGTCACCTTAGCATAAGACCTATTCAAGAGGCCCACCCTCTGGCCAATTTTTTTATAGGTTGTTTGGACCAACAATAATATAGTCCTGAGTTTTCGGACATTTCCGTGGTAACTAATTAACAATCTTTGCTGATATCTCTAATTACGATAATATTTTATACACTGTCAAAATATAGAGTCTTCGCAGCCAAAAATTTTTTTAAATGTAGTATTTTTCTCTATTTTTTCTTAAAATGTAGTCTTTTTTTAACAAACAGTTGTGTAACAGTTGTTTAACAATCAGCTTGACGTAGCCCTTATTAACACATTAAACTGAATGTGCCCTCGGGTATATCTCTGCTTAATTGAACCGCAGGCTTATTATCTAAATGTCTCTGCTGAGCAACAGGCGAAAAATTTGTGTAATATCACACTAAATCGTATCACGTAGCTCATAACACTGAGGTTTGCGTAAAAATTAACGATTTAGTGTGATATTGCACAATTTTTTCCGCATTTTTCGCCTGTCGCTCAGCAGAGGCATTTAGATAATAAGCCTGCCGGCCACAGTACCACGCCCGCACGGACGTAAAAGCTACTGGATTAGAATCACAAGATAATTACGAGTTGTCAACCAACTCCCTCGAGGACATCCTATCCTTAATTTGGTACTGACAATTATTAATATCGGCTTGGATGACACAACCACTGGCTATTTGCTGTCTATTAATTAAAAATAAACACTTTCTATATATTTATTGACTATCCGGTGCTTCGGTTGCGTTTGCCTCTTAAGACATAAATATTGAATAGACTAAGCGTAGGGTTGTTCGCTTTTTTCCTTTCAGGCATTTTTGTACTGGTCGTAACTACAAAATGAAAGGTCCGGTAATTTAAAAGAGGAATTCACATGATTATGTAATTTTTTTTTTCGAAATTAAAATACAGCCTATACAAATAAAATTAATGTTAACAGTAATAACGTAAATGATACATTTTCTATACTTGATATTTCTTAATTAAATAAAACGATGTAGTTACTTAATACATTAGTGTTGAAAAAGATCCGAAAAGTTTATTATCTTAGCCTATATTGTGAGGAAAATATTTTGCAGTGCGTTAAACTTTACCATTTATTAAATTATGTTAATTATATCTTTTGCACAATAAAACAGATGGTCCATCGTAAAAAGTAATCTTCGTTAATGGCTGAACTGTCACTTACTCATCAAGCAATGATGTATTGTTACGCTAATTTATTTTCAGTTGAAAGAACGCGGAATTGCGTCTGAAGTTTTGTGTATCTGCTGAGTAACACACCCACTCGTCTATCCTCTCTCTCTCGGTTGAAGGGTCGTGACGCACGTGCGAAAGAGACAGACATGCTTAGTTCGGTGTTGTATGAAATGCTGCGCGGACGCAACCGTTCTAATCAGCCTTGACCTTGTAACTTATAGTGAATCAAGCTATCACGCTGAGTGTTCTAGTAATCTGCAATGTTTATATACTATGTAATTGTACAGATTTACGTTTAAAACAATGAGCCCAACTTCCACTTTGCTAAATCATTATAAAAATGTTCTAAATTATCGTAAAATAATTACACATTCTATTTAAGCATGATTTAAGCTAATCGAAGATTAATATTCTTTAATATGGGATTGGATCTGCAATAGATCTTAATTATTTATAAATTAATTAGTGTGAAGATATAATTAATTATTATCTATGGATTTTCTTATTAATTTAAAATTTAACCTTAGTCTTATTTTTCTGTCCAGAGAAAATAATCCAAAGCCTACGGAGTATGTGAGGTAAGAACATAGATTAATGATGATGCTCCAAGTAACGGTGACAAATCATAAATCTATGAGTTAGAATATTGTCCTAAGTCTAATTGGCAATAGTTAACTGTTTAATCTAACATTAACAGTTTCCGGTATGACTTACTTAATATTTTATCAGTTTCAACACTAACTCCCGTATGGCGCCAACCTTTGTCGTAGGTACTGCAGTAATTCTCTATTTCTTGTTGCCTTTTTATCACACACCTTTTAAATCTATAGTTAATAATATTTGAACAGTTCGTACGTAGGCGTCATCGTGTGTTTTTATCGCCATATGTAAATATAATAAAATTGTGACTTCCTAAAAATAAATTTCTTGGAAACGGCTGCTGACATAGTAAATACTAAGTATACAGTAAAAGGAAACGTAATTTTGGTCTAAAAGGATTCTGACTGACAGCATAACTTGTAATTGAAAATTGGAAATATTTACTATTATATATTTTAAAATGTATTGCTTGGAAGTAGATACTACAATGCACATAACCTTACTTTTACCACAAGTACTTTTACGTTAATCATTATCATTCAACCCATTTAGTTTACACCACTCTCCTTCCTTCGGCCTTCAAAACCAACCAAATTCTTCATAATTTATGTCCAGTGAGTAGGTCTTTATGTCTTGCTCATTCCCAATTAATTCTTTGGGATTTTTCAAATCCTTCAGGAATCAAAAATGCTCATCATTGCTTGCCAAGTGACTTGCAATTTTGTTATAATTTGTTATTACATTTTTTTTAATTATGAGGAGTAAAGAACTTTTACCGTCATTATCTACATAGGTGAATTATTATAGTATGTCTAGTAGAGCTATAGACATTTGTAGGTTCATCGGTCGATGCGTTAACTTTAAACTCGCTTACAGGAGATGTCGAGATAATGAAATTCCTATCTCTAAGTAATCCTTATTCACTGAAACGAACTTATAGGGAGATAAAACGTTCGGCTGTGATTGGTGGAGATAACAGACAATGTGAGTGTACACAGTCACAGTACATGCACTGTTTAGTATGTTCGTAGAACTCTCAGGTTCTTGTCTTTTGTATGGAATTGAGTGAAAGAGAAAGCGCTATATTAGTTCGTTTCAGTGAATCAACTGTAGATCTCTCAAAAATGAGTGGCCAGCTGACAACCTACCTACGCAATCGCTTTTTTTTTCGTTCCTATTCAGCTGTAATAGAGCATATCGAATGCTTTTACAGAATGCATTTAATGATTTTTTTTTTTTCTTTTAAAAAAAGATTTCTTTTTTATTGTTCTTAGGTTATTCGTTTACCATCGAGACAAGAAATACATTTTATTTATTTATTTAATAAAGTACACAAACAGATTGCAATTATAAAAAAAAATACATGTACAAGGTAATTTGCTAAATTGCAGTCCTAAATAGTATACAGAGCACGATTAACTTAATTTTAACTAAACACTAATGAGCTTAACTAACAATAATATTAAAACAATAAAACACTAGTCTATTTAAATATTAACCTTAATCTACTTTTAAACAAAGAGAACCTATTGTCGAATATATCAAGCTCTTCAGATCTGATTACCACATCATTGAAAGTTCGACACATCCTAACCAAGGGATTGTAATAAGATGTTTTGTTCCTATGCGCTTGGATGGAAAAGGGACCCGAGTGGGGAGAACGTAATATATATTTAGTTTTAATCCTAATCGCGGATAGAAGATTCAAACAGTCCCAGGACGAGTGCAATATTGTATGAAGACAGACAATATCATAATTATCTCCTACATCCGAAACTTCGAAGGCGATCAGTATAACCTTGGTGTGTACGACCTAGTCCATTTCTATACGAAATTACTGCAGAGACTCAATCCTATTAATATGAACAGCATAGAAGGGAGACCAAACTGGGCAACAGTACTCGAGAATACTTCTTCTCACCAAAGCACAAAACAAGGAAATAGTTAGTGGAAGCTGGCTTTTTAAATTGCTTCTAAATAATAATTTAAAACTCTTAACATGTTAACATGTTCATGTTGCAATTATTCTATTTCAAACACCGATAATAGAGTACCAAAGACCTTTGACCGTATAATCGAACCGTGATCAATGTAGTTAGTAGCAATATGGATGTAGTATAAGTTTCAAACTACACAAGAGCTTTTTTCCTCTCCCTATCCCTACAAGGATGTATCCTTACATATTATAAAACAAAGTCCTCCGGCGCGTCTGTCTGTTTGTCTGTCTGTTCGCGATAAACTCAAAAACTACTGTGCCGATTTTGAAGCTGTTTTCACCAATGGAAAGAGTTCTCGAGGAAGGTTTTAATATAGTTTCTGTTGGTAGAGTGGTTCACGGGAAGGGTTTTAGTATATAATTTAAAAAGTTACACGTGCGAAGTCGCGGGCAGCAGCTAGTAATCTTAGTATTGCTCACACAGGTCGCTGTATACTCGTTGGGCGAAGCTAACCCACAACGGGATGAATATGTGACTAAACTTATGTGAATGAATGTGTAACTGATTATGCAACAAAATGTGGCATTTGTCGCCAGCTGTTTCCCCTAGATACCTAGGTGCCTCGTCTTGTCATATTATGTAAGTGTTATTTATCGAGATAGGGTCGGGTCGAGGTGACGAACCTCAAAGTGCGTCACAATAAAATAGTTGATAAATACCTTATCTCGCTGAGGTCTTTTTTTACAAACTGTCTCTGTCTCTTTTGAATTCGTCTAGACTCAGCAGACACGCCTACGCGCAGTGTTATCTTACGAAATATTTAATTGTCTTGCAATACAACATAAAAACAAATCAATGGTAAAATAGTTTTTACCATATGGTTATAACGTACTAGAGACGCTATCTTAAGTACAAGTTTTGCTCCATTCCATTTCCATCTAAAACTAACTAATCTAACTTTCGTTAGTTAGTTAGTAGTAAATATCTTCCGGTTGTGACAAATAGTAACAACGTCTGGTTATTTTCGGCCATTACTCGTTCATTACTTTTCGGCGGTGTAGATCACCAATACGTTTGAGCAATAATTATGATGTTCGTTCAACATTAAGTACCGTTTTGCATTAATGTTATTGAAATGTGATTGTTATTGGTATTGTTTCGAGTAAAATCGCAGGAAGTGTGAAATAAGAGAATGCATTGCATGAGCGGCTTGAATAAGTACATAGTGCGAGTAAAAAGTGCAGTAAAAAGGTTACTAACTATACTCGAACAACTCTTACTCGCTTGTACTGTAATAAAACTGCGACCCTTTTAGGCAGTAGCACGCTATAAATACATTCTACTTGTCAGTGCTAATGTACTTTCACAGTGCAATTATAGTAAATCTGGTATTTGATAAGATTAGCTCGATCAGACGATACCGCAATGCGACTTTAGCAAACAAGACGTCGTTGCTTGGTATGGCATGGGCGAAATGGGCATAGTGCCAAGCGCGTAAGATAGGTACATGTTTAAACTAAATGAGTATACCTACTTCGCATATTCCAGCGAACATCTAATGTCCCATATATCGCTAAGTGGCGTTTGGTCATAGTGGTCTGCAGACACAAAAAATACAGCCAACAGACTGGTAACAGTTGAGAAGACCAAGAAATAACCAGGGACACGATAAGAGTTTAGTGGTTCCTTATGAATAAATAAATTAGTGCCAGGCGACAATTATACTATATGAAACTCATAATTATTATTATCATAGAGGTCACTGTCTACGTGTATTGCGATTTTAAACTCGTTAACACCTATAGGTGTATCGAATTATGTACAAATCTTAAACTAAAATCTAAGTCGTTATATAGCGTGCGCAGCAAAAATTATTGATGCTACATAAAATAATGTTTACTATACTAAACTTGTTGGTAGTACTCATCAACGCTACGCTTAAATCTATTAGTTGCACATTTTATTTTTGTTTATTTTATAATATTATGAAGTCCCCGCGAATTATCATAAATTGGCCACACGATTCTCGAAGGTTAATTAAGAGAGCAAAGTTAGATAAGCAAATGTTAAGATTGCGTCTGTTAATTTGCTTGGCAACAGTTTTCTCTATTTCCATACGTATAGCTAGATTACGTAGTATGAGCGTGGAGGCGCGTGCGCAGACATCGCGATCACCAAGGTCTGCTGATAGTGCGCGATTAGATAAAGAAGAGAACATCCGAGCAAATTGATAAAGGCGTTGCGCTATGCAATTATTAATATTACATCGAATGGTGTTTCTTAACATCAATTTGCACCCAACTAATATATAGTTGTATGGGTGGATGTCAAACATGTGCACTAACTCGGAAACACCTTTTAAAACTAAGAGCGTGCCAGAGAGGAATCGAAAGGAGTATGATAGGAGTTATGTTAAAAGGTCGTAAAAGAGCTGAAGAAATTAGAGTCACAACAAAAGTGGAAGACATTTTAGAGAAAATAAAACAACTGAAGTGGCGATTGACGGGACACATGTCAAGACACACACAAGACACAGACAAGAGATAACAGGACAAAGTGGACTAAAATCATAACAGAGTGGCAACCACGAGACGGCAAGAGGAAAACAGGTAGACAGAAAAGGTGGACTGATGATAAACTAATAATATAAATAAAGATAGGTATATCATTACGTTGGGAATGTTTTATTAATGTTTATTGATACTGCATTTCATGATTTGACTTTGATAAAATAAAATACAACCATTTGACATACGAACGATACAGTAACACCAAGACAATGAGCTATGTTAATTATCGCACTATAACATGCAATGTTTACTCGAAACCTACATTACATAGGACATAGCATGCGCCCGCGCATCTGCACTGCATTAGTTGCATAACTGCGTCAACACACGTACGAGCCAACGTTCTGCCACCCATCCAATACACTCAAGGTCTTTTCTAACTAATATTACTCATCGGCATCGTGTCCCTGTGCCTATGTCTTTCAACCTTTGCAATGAGTTATTGACGAAGCTTCTTAGACTATTTAAATTCAGACGACAAGACCCTTTTCAGGACTATTGACTATTGTAATACATCTTGGCATATAGTCTATACTAATATTATATAGCTGAAGTGTTTGTTTGTTTGGTTGAACGGGTTAATAGCTCTACTGCATCGAATTGAAAAAATATTTTTGTTTTGGATAGTCCATTTAAGCTATATAACATTTTGAACGCGGACGAAGTCGCGGGCAACAGCTAGTTTATATATATGGTTAGGTTTTCGTTTCATTATTCTTGCATTTACATACATCTGCATGTCTGCCGCTTTTATTAAAAAATAAATAATATATCACACAATACAAACTAATAAGGATTTTTATATTGTTCCAGGTACTTTTGCAAATTTATTAAATTATTATGTAAGCTACACACATATACATAGGAATAATATATACGCTTTATGTAAGTATGGAATGGAATGGAGCTGTTTCGTAAGACTCAGCGTGAAACGACACATTCCTACTTATTAGGTAGGTATATTATGGTAGTTGTTTAAAAAGGAATCACAATGTAAATGAATCGACATTCGAGAATTTTCAGTGTAAACACGACAATTAATGTAAATAAAAACAATTAATTCGTAAGATTCGCACGCGAACGCATGCCAAGGACCGTTCGTCGTTCTTAATCACTTAATAGCCACGGGCCGTGAAGGGCTAACTTAAGCGTACCTAAACTAGACATACATAGTACATAAAATATATTATGTTACGGTCACTGTGATTAATTAAAAAATTATTAATAAAATATTAACTTGTAATTAATAATTAAAGTAGTAATCGGTTCATATACATACGGGGACCTAACCTAACCTACTTTTTATTGAAAATGAGTATTTTCTAGTATTTAAAAAGAAATTATCCAATAAGTAGGTGACCTCTCCTAAGTTTATTTGAACGCAAGTAATGTAATGAATTTTATGATTGTCTAATTTTAATATTGCCTGTTCTCGATTGATTTAAGCAATAATAATTATTATTATTATTTAGCACCGACCAAAGAAGCCGATTTGTTGTTTGAAACAGTAGTAATAAAGACCGGTAAAAGTGATAAATTTTACATTAACCAAATGTGGTAACGTAAAGCAGCATACGAATTCAGAAGTAGTTGCAATTTTATTCTAATCGCTTTGCTCGACGGCAAAGCCTAACTTTGTAATATATTCGGATAACATTCCTTCGAACTTTGTTATGTCTACTACGTCGTTATGTTACACACTGATTTGAAAAAAAAATAACCTACACGTTTCTTTGAAGGTTCGTTTTGTCGTTTTCCAATTACTAACTCAGTGCTATATTATATTCGTCTTTCACTACTTGTGTCCGGAAAATGCGTTGATCGACGGGGAGACGGGGAAATATGATTCAATGTTACACACTGTGTCGCTCTGTGTTGCTCTATGTCGACAGGAATGATTGAAAGGCAGAAAAACTGTGTCCGCAGGGCGCAAACACTTGTTCCGCGGAAACACTGTGTCGTCAAACGCGTGACAGTTCACACCGCAGCTGCAGATATGCGGTTTTATTTAACGTAGGCAATTATTACCGATTAATTTAATATGAACCTGTATTTGTGCTATACATTAGTACGCCGTCAGTCGATGTTGAACTGTGAAACGGCTTAGATATATCAGTGTGCTGATTAGTTAGTGATTTTCAAAGAAAAAAGTTGTAGAGTGACTGATTTAAAGTGGCATAAGACTGGTTTGTGAGCGTTGAAATTGGTATGTAATATAAACGTTTATGAGAACTATTTGAATTGAAATGAATTGTGCACGCCAATTTGTTTGTATTGATTGACTTTTATTTGTCTGACTGATAAGCCTTTATCTTGATATCTTGTGATGTAAACAAAACGTCCGCTTAACCGTGAATAACCGTATGTACGCATCCAACATTATATAGGGTTGCATTTCTCTGTTGCATTTAAACGCACCAAGGAAACCCACCCTATCTTTACACTTGTTAAGTTGTTACAATTTAAAATAAAACACGATTAAACTTACCTAATGAATAAATATAAAATTGTGGTTCCCAGTTCAAGGGTAATGAAATAAGGCATTCTTTTAAAATTCGATGTAAGCGATATTCACTTCCTCATATAATAACGATTTACAATAACCGTCTATGATAACAATAGTAATTGTATCATTTATCGAAAGAAAATTGTGAACTAAGGGCTACTACAGAGCCAGTGTAACAAATTATCTTGCAAACAAAGAATTCGTGGAATTAAATTTATTTTTGTTTTTATTCACAATGCCATTGAAACTATATTTTATTATTTTAATACATGAGAAAATATCTGACATCTTTGTCGCCGTGACGACGGTGGCGCCCATATTTTATATTTTTAGACGATCCCTCGGCAACCTAACATTTTTCCGGATTAAACGGTATCCTATATGTTAATTTAAGTAAGGCTCACTCAATGTGCTCAATTTCGTCCAAATCCGTTGAGTCGATTTTTCGTGAAAGAGTAACAAACGTAGATATACATCTATCAGTCTTAATAAACTTTCTTTTAAATATTATATGTAGTAGGATTTTTTGTTAACTAATGATTTATTTGAAAATGGCATAGCTTATTTTTTATATGACTGTCCCGCCCCCCAAAAAATTGAAACGCTACATTTTACGGAATGTCCACGCGAGCGGAATTCTCGTCATAAGCATACTGTTATTTTTATTACTGATTACAAACAAAATGGTAAGTAGTGGTAGGGCACACTGCGTTTCGCAGTCATTTGGGCAGCCCGTCTGGCGGCAGTAACCACCCCCTTACAGAATACCACCGTGAAATAACAGCATATGTGCTGTTGTGTTTCGGTGAGTGAGTAAGGGATGCCAGAGCCCATTACCCCCTTCCCTTCCTTATCCCTTATCCTTAATCCTTCTATGGTCAGCAGCGCACTTGTAGCACTTATGGCGTTGCTTGTGTTATAGGCGACGGTAGCCACCTTCCACCAAGTGGACCGTCAGCCTGTCTGTCGACCTTAACATAAAAAAAAAAAAAAAAAAAAAAAAAAAAAAGTGGGTTAAACCCTAGTATTAGTTCCCGGTAGTCAATTAGGAATTAACTGGAAAGCATAACACGATGTCCATGTCATTTTGAACTCTATTCCGTTCGCATTACGATCGATTATATCGGACTGGCAGTCAAGCGTGTATAATTGCAACTGCAATAAATGACTGCAATTTAAATGATATTTATTTAAACATATCTCGTATAGTGAATCATGGCAACATCTCATTGGAGAAAAGAGGCTTGGCGCCATTGTAAGCGGATAACCAGGGGAAATCGTTGTCAATGATTTGGCATTTCTAAAAGTCAATCATTATGATCCCAATACAAAATCCAGTTTGCTCTTTAAAATATCTTTCTAGTTATTGTTAGGAAAAAAAGATCTTTTAAGAAAATATGAACAAGGATTATTTATACAGTATAATATTATGTCAATCCGTATTAAAATATTAACTCCTATTTGACTACGTTAAATATAGCGGATCTCTAGTAAAATTGTTCGCTACATATTGATAAAAACAGAAGTTATCTTATTATCATATTTATCTTTATTACCCAAATTACCTAATACGGCGCTTGCCGCGTGATGCCAAGAAATAAGTGAAAAATATATTATCAAGAAGAGAAAAGTTATGTAAAAACAGACTATAATCGAATTTTTAATTAGATGGACTAAAATGACAGCTGAAATCGGCTTTTTATTTTTTTAATGTTGCAAGCATGAAGCGTAGTGTTGTAGTATGACACCCGATAGTCCGTTAGCCCTCGGATTCACCTTGACTTAATATATTAGGGTTACGCTTGAGGGCTTACTTTATGTTTTCGGGGTCGAGAAATTCGAAAATCGTGATCGGTCCCTCCCAATACGCATCAAAGTGGCCCAAAATTAGGAAAAATTACACCTAAAATTGGTTTTTCGCGAATATCTCGAAAACTATTGCTAATTTCTAAATGCGGTTTTCGGAAAATTGGAAAACCAATTTTGGGTGCAATTTTTCCCAATTTATGCGGAATTCGAGGGGGGATCACGATTTTCTGATTTCTCGACCCCGAATACATAAAATAAGTCCTCAAGCGGAATCCTAATAGATTAAGTCAAGGTCTACTAGTATACAGATCGTATTATTATAATGTTATTATTATAATGCTCCAGACATAAACATTTCAATATCGATAAGTGTTTATGGTAGTTCTTGCATGATAAGATTGATAAGAATTTTGTACTTACATCTTTACATAAAGGGCGGCAATCAGGTTTGATGGTATGGTATATCGCTGTAGTCAAAGGCAAGGGCGCTTCCGATCTTTGTAGGGTAAACAGAAGCTATGGAAATGGGCCCTAGTATGCTGTTGTTTCGTGGTGGTGTTCTGGAGGAGTTCTACCGCCAAACGGGCTAGTGGCTACCCACAGTTTATGACCGTTGAACGTAGTGTGTCTTGCCATTACTAAAACTCTTTATGTTAATTAACATCAAAGATGTTTTTTTATTACTACTCATAATAACCTCATTATATAAGTTGTAGTTCATCTTTAATCTCATTTCATTCTAAATTGAGCTTTATACGAATTGCGTTTCAGTTGATAGTCAATCGCTCACAGCGACTCAAGCGCATAGCTAGTTACCGGAAACACTTAGATATTAATTATATTTATGCCATTTCATATTACTTAAATAAGCTATAATATAAAACGATGTGCAATAGCAAGCTAGCCTGTTTTTATTTATTGTAACTGTAGTAGCGATTTGAACACGTAGTTGCGGTTTTTCCGATATTCCTAGATATGTAAGTTACACGGAACTGTCGAGAATGATAATGGTTTTCGAGTCTAGGAAATGGTCATTAATTAATAACATCAACTCACGTTTGACGACATGTCGTAAAAGTCTGAAAAACATCGATGATTAACTGGCATTGCACCAGTTAAATGTAAAGTTAACTGAGATCAGGAATTAGACAGTTATTAAATGTGACCTCTTTTTTGAACTAAAGTAGATCAGTCATTAATAAGCAACATTCTAAATAATTACTTATCTAAAATATAGTTTGTTAATTTTAGTAAATAAATAGTTATTTTACGTCCGCTTTAAACCGACCCGTCGCCGGCTTGGCACCCATGTAATATTTTTCTACAAATTATATACACAAATCTTCCGAGTTTATCGCTTTTTCCATTTTTTAACCAAAATTTCACCAAAACAGTCACCAAAATTTGTTGTATAAAGAAGTTTAGAAAAAGCTAGAGGCGAAATATACAGAGGCGGACAGTGACTTTATTTTGTAATATATGTACCTATACTAATATTATAAAGAGGAAGGATTTGATTGTTTGTTTGTTTGTTTGTATAGAATAGGTTCCGAAACTACTCGACCGATTTGAAAAAATCTTTTATTATTAGAAGCCGACATTATCCGTGATGAACATAGGGTACTTTTTACCGCGGGAAAATGCTTCATTCCTACGGGAAATCTAAAATAAAAGTAAATACTAGCTGCTTGGCCCGGGAGATAGCGCCATCTATCCAAAATACGGTAGATGGCGGTTTATACTTTTCTACGCGGACGAAGTCGCGAGCACCAGCTAGTATATGTATGGGTATAGCTATAGATAAATCAATCATCAATACTAATAATAAATCTGTAAGTGTACGTATTGTATGTACTGATTTTCATGAAACTTGGCAGATAAACATTTAGACGTACAGGACACAAGATAGGCTATTTTTTTCTTTTTCAACGCGAACGAAGTCGCGGGCGCCAGCTAGTATAGCATAAATATTTATTTAAAGTAGAGGGCCCGTATTAAAATGTTGAACTATTCATTAGGAGGACGAATCAACTAGCTCTCCTCTGAATCTGAAACGTCGTCGTATCTAAATGAGTTTTATATTAATATATTCATAAATGCGTCGACCCCTTCAATATGTGCCCGCTAAATTGTCGACCTAATTGCAAATCACTTTTTTTTACAACAATCAACTTTTTGTGATAGACGCGGATGCTAGACACTATACCAAAATATGTACATCTATATTTACTACACATTACTATGAAATAAAGTCGCAATACTGCAATCAACAACTTTGTTTTTCAATTCACTTATAATCACGATTTGGTTCGTCATTGTCTGTATCAGTCCAAACATAATGTCAATATCAACCAATATTATAAAAGTAAATCGTTGCCTGTCTGCCTCTGTCTGTTTCTCAGCTAACTTCTTCTAAACCACCCAATACGGTTTTCATCATAGAATAATAATGGTAGGTACAGAACGCTACTATCGCTCCGATCGCTTTGTGAGCGTCGTAGACAAGTGAGTTATAGAATATCGAAGAATGTGTGAGGAATAGGGATGTGAATCAATCGTTCGACACAACCCATGTGTTATCGATATGCTGATGTTACTGCGATGCAGCTAAATTTGTGAAATTAGATTTGATTACTAAGCGATTCGTGTTTCCTATAACTTTGTAAATTATAGTTAACTAGCTGCTGCCCGCGACTTCGCCCGCGTAACTTTGTAAATTATATACTAAAACCTTCTAACTAGCTGACCATCACTCTATCCATTGTTAAAAACAGCATGAAAATTGGTGCACTTGTTTTTGAGTTTATCGCGAACAGACAGACAGACAAACGCGGCGGAGGATTTTTTTTTATAATATGTAAGGATTAAATACTTTAGTATTACGAAAGCAATATACAAAAATACAAAATATTTTATTATACAAAATATTTCTTATACAAATTAAATATTTTGATACTGATTCATGCACATAAAAATAATAAGACAAATTCATGGCGCTAATTCAGGTTTCATAAAATATTAATCCAAAACAAGTGATTTAAAACATGATTTTCACATAAAAATATAAATCGAATATAATAGGTGCGGGGCAGTGCGGTGTCACCCCCGCGAAGTGTAGTTTTAATTCGGCTCAAAAATATAATTAGCAGATTACCGATGAAATGTGATGCCAGATTTCTGTTTATTTTGTTTCCTAGTATCATTTTTACAAAATTTTATGGCTCATTTAACCATCGTTGTTTAAAAACTAAGTGATTATTCAGTGGAAACACGCTCGTCATAAGCGTTCGGTTATGACTGGCGAGGGCTAGACAAGATCAAGTTGTATGTTCCCACCCGCGCCTCCTGTTCCCTCTTGAACGCTAGCGCTCTATACCTACTTGTTGGAATTATACCTTTATGGTTTTCACTAATGGGAGAGCTATAAACGAGGAAGGTTTGTTTATAGAGGTATATTACTTGCAGAAAATTGAAACCGAGAGCGGGGTCGCTACTGTAACATATTTATTTATAAAAATAAACCAAAACAACATTACAGTTATATTCAAATGTACTTAAAAAGTAAACTGCTTACAAGTTATATTTACTGCTGGTTCCTCTAAGCGGTATAATTTCACGCCATGGTAGACACAGTTGGTGATTATTGTTTTTTTTTATGTAAAGCTCGCCAGACATGTTAACTGTTCACTAGTTGATAGTACGTGGCTACCCTCGCTAACAAAACATGCAACACCAAAAGTCGCTGCCAAATTTAGTAGAATTTAGGGATTAAAAGGGGAATAAAAATAAAAGTCTTCGGAGTAGAAGTAAAAGAATTATAATTCAAAATTAAAATTCATTTATTTTCAGGTAACTGAACCCATATTTTACATATTTTGTTTTGTTTAATACATTCGTTGTTAATATTTAACATAAACAGTTCCTAATGAAATAAAATAAAAGCAAATTTTTATATATACAACAGTAATAAGATATTTAATAATACAAGATGAAAGATTTATAGAGATCGTTTATATTAGAGTAATAAAAAAAAAATCTACATTACCGCATCACGTCACGAAACGTCAATGCAACGACACGCCAAGCGCATGCATGCATTCAATTGTCATTATTATTTGTGACCGTTGCAAATTAGGCCTTGTGGCCGTCGCTATAAAGTTTTATACTAAATTAATTGTTTATTCGCTGGGTTTTTCTCATTCTTATTCACAAGGTGAACGAGGGATGCGCGTGCGTCAGTCGCTCGCTCGCTCACTCACTCGACAACGTTACAACCCTTCAGTTCTATGAAATCTTAGCATAATTTAATAGCCAATTAAAACGAGGTCGCTATGAAATCATACATTTTATTTATAATGAAATACCCACATTAAAATGACCGCAACACATTAACAACACCGCGATATTTTTCTTCTCAAAGCCTCACTGCTTTAAAACTCGCAAGGCTTAATCCGGTGTAGGTATTTGCTAATTACGGATCTTACACTACGATTTTTATGCGCCAAAAAACATCACGAAAACAAGACGGTTTGTTTACGTAGGTATGTAACGTACAGTCCTGTCGGGTTAAGAAAAGCTTCGTCACTTTAAGCCGACTTTACCAGTGTTGCAATAAATTTAAAGAATACTTTGATGATGAAAGACGCAAAGAGAACGGCATTTGGTACAAGACCAACCAGAATCAAGCTCCAGACCATCCAGATCCAGATCCCATGGTTTTTAAACGAAAAACACTAGGATTGAATTAGTTTTTAGGCTACGATCCGGGCATTATTCGTGTAGGAAGTTCGGACATTTAATGAGAAACGTTTGCTGTTCCGCAGTTGCGCAGTTTGAGCATAGTAGATGTCCAACACTTGCTTACGGATTGCGCCAGGTACGAAAAGGAGAGAGCAAAATATTGGTGGTTTTAAATTATTTTAAAAAGATTTATAAAAGATTGTTTACGTCTATATCGATGACAAAGCGCGCTGTGCCACATGGCGGGGAAAGGAGTGGAGCAGAGGCGCTTGTTTATTGAGTGTTAGATTTTAGAAAAACATCGATATTAACATCGATTAAAGATATCGAAGTAACAGAGGCGAATTGTTATAGGCTAGCCTCGTTCTCTATTATACTGCACACTGCACAGTACGCTTTGCTTCTCTGTCGCACATTTTGTTTGTAGCACCTGTGGCGTAGCCTGACCTTTAAAAAAGAGTGACCCACTTAAAGACTAAAGCGCGCGGGCTAGGGGGAGTTCAGTGACATACAGTACAGAAGAATAATTATATTATATAACTAGCCGCGACTTTGTCCACGTTGAAAAATGAAAAACATAAGTAACACCTGAGAAAGTAAGAAAATATCTGACATATTTATTGCTGTTGTGACGACGGTGACGGCGACAGTGGCAATACTCAATCGACGTATTAGTAGGATATTTTGTTCTGCGGTAACTTGACGTATGTTTGTCTTTTCTATTGTAAAGAGAAATTGGCACGGCGCCATGTAGCAATTCGCGAATCGCATAATGTTTCTTTTTTGCAGGGTTTTATGTCTAGTTAAGTGTCGCGAACGTTGTAAACATCTAATCGGGATAGCCCCCTATCCAATGCAAATAACGTAAAAATAATGTTTACTAATATTTATGATTTCCTCGTAGTTAAGCGGACTCGATAAAAAAGTCCTACGCACGCAAACTGGTTGTAAACGGCGTACCTTAATTCATATATTGTTATTGTAATATTAATCGAGGTCCGAGAGCTAGTTTTATTTTTAAACTTACATTCACAACACAATTCTATTTTGGCCAGCGCATATAGTTTCGAACGGCCGACCCACTACGTCCGAGACGTTTGGAAATTACGTTGCACAATTAAAACGGAGGTTCAGAAGTGATGTGTCCAATTCGCTCTCAGCTCTAATGCCAACGGCGTGAAGGTTATATTTGCATAGCAACGTGTTATCGTAACGGTAAACAAAACGTTGCCCGAGTTATTCGGTTACGTGTGAGAGTTGTTATTTTTAGAAATAAAAAATCTAATTATACTCACAAAACTTGTTTGGTCCGGTTAGATCGGCGTTCGTAGTCGCTTCGCTTCAAGCAAATCTGATCCTACCGTTGAACACTTTTTGGGCTCAATTTTTTTTTTACAATTTTGGTACTTTGAACGTTCTTTTAATAGTTATGGTTAATGATTATTTTAAACATTTTGTTAGTCATGAGCATTACGATTTAAAAGATTATGATATTTTGGCATATAACTTTTCTAGATCTTTTCGTTTTCTTAGATTTGAGTGAAGGAAAAAACAATCAACTTTTTCCTGAACAACAGTGCTAATATGCATAATATCAGTTTTGGGTTTCATTACACATCAGTGAAACTTAATACTGAGCCAGTGTTTAGGTCCATAAAACGGAAACTGAAATCCAGTTACGAGTTATCTTTGGGATAGATAAAAAACATTTGTCTATTAATTGTCGAGTGGTTAAGGTTCTTCTTGCTTAGCGCCTGAGACAGAATTTATATAGGGTTCTCGGGTTCGTGTGAAAATTAACTTTTCAAAGTAGTTAACTCTGTTTTGGTGTGGGTTTGGGTATGTAATGTAGGGTGCTTACTTTAGGGCCATAGATTTGATGATTTAAAAAATAATTATAAGAATAAGTGGCTTTGCTAACAAATTAAGGTTGTTTTTTAACATTCCTATTGTTAAATGCGTAGTTAATTTTGTTGAAAAATAAAGGAGATTGTTATTTGGTTGAGGTTATGACGCTGAGACACAGTCGAGGACCGCCTCGGACGTCAATTAAGTTCATTGCACCCACACTTGTCAACGATAAAATCGATTAAACAAACAAGCCTGCATCGATTCAAATATATATAGCTTTATGATCGATTCGTTGGGAATATGTTTTTCACTCCTCGTTGGCAACGTTTTCTATTTACACTAAGTATGGGGATTTTTGGCCCAAGCACAGAAAACATCTATAGTAAAAGTATTTGTTAGTAGCCCAATTGAAATATCATCATTCATTTCACGAACCATTGGACTTCAGTTGTGGGGTTCTGCTACGTTGGTGATAATATGCCTTGTGTTGTATTTCATTTAAGTAATTTGCATCTGTATTTCTCTTTTTACTATTTCTCTAATTACCATGCATAATATAGGTGAAATTAACTTTATTTAATTGTCTTGCGTTGTTTGCTTGCGAAACCCTAAAACGCAACGTTAAACTGGAACGAGTGGAAAACTTTAAGAGATTTTACCGGTTTTCTTTCAAGTTTATAAAATTTTAATCGAATAAATTTGTTTAATTTAAGTATAGGTTGGAGAGATTTTCTTTTAATGTTTAATAACAGTTGTATAACGGTCAAGAATAGAGGCCGTTAGCTAACAGTTTTATGGATCAGGGCGTTTTTGGGTGCTCTAGTACGTACAGTACTAAAAACGCACTGATCCAGAGCACTAGAGACTTACTGATATTTTTTATTCTTCACTGTCTAGTCCAGTCCTATACAATGTCCGCTATACATAGGTAAAACATAGGTATACATGGGTAATGCACTCCGTTTGTATGCTTAGATGTTTGTCAAGTTAGATACACCCAAACACTTTTAACTGATTTAGGGCCTCTTTCACCAACTACAATAATTTTATGTTTTATTGAATTATCCACTCGGTTTACTGCATCCTTCGATAGGCGATTTTTTTTATTATTTTCTTTTTAAGTTTTGGGACTTTTACCGTAAGTACAAACAAAGGAATATCTGCTCTGTTATCTCCTATTACCGGTGACTTTAAATGACAGCCCACTTGACAGATGGTGAAAGAGGCCCTGAGTATTAAAATCTTTGAATATCTTCGCAATTCTAATTCATTCCAAATATCAAAATCGTTTTGCACAAATTGCACAAATAAGTAAGGTCCAAAAAGGTAAAGAAATTTATTTATTGAATTTATGAAACAATTTATTGCAGAAAAAGGCCAAGACCAAAATGTTGACTAGAACTATATTTAAAAGAAATATTTATGTAATGGCAATCAAAGGATAATTATTATAATAACAAAACTTTTGCGTACAATTAAGAACACAACAAAAAAAAATAGCAAAATTGGATAGTGCCGTTTTCTAAATGATAGCCGTCATACATGTATTAACGACTAGCAATTGATTTTGATTGATATTATATAGAACTAGCTGGTGTTCACGACTTCGTACGCGATGATAAATTAAAAATATAAAAGCAATTACAACGCTTGACTACTTGTTGCTATAACGCATTGGCCAGGCGTTAGTTACAGTTTCATATTTTAGATAATCCCTCGGGAACATTACTTTTTTCTTGGATGAAAGGTACCATATGTCCTTTCTGGTGTCCCAGACAACGTGTACATGCTAAATTTCATGGTGGTCGGTTCAGTAGTTTTGGCGTGAAAGCGAGACAGACAGACAGACAGAGTTACTTTCGCATTATTAGTTAAGGATAGATAAATATAGATTTGTGATTATAATTTTAAAATTACCAGGTGGTATTTTTTATGTATTTAATAAACACTAAAGTAAAATTATTCGTAAAAAGTGACACATTGATTACATGTGTCATTTGCAAAGTGTCACAATAAATTCTGCCCCGGCAACAGGTAGGGCGGACCGGTGAAGGGTCGAGGGTCGAGGGTCGAGTGGGTGGTCGCTCAGTTTACAGAGCAAACATCTTTAACCCTCGCCACGTGTGTAATGGACTCGCCCTATTTATCCGTGTCAGGGCTCGCTTCGCTTGATTCCTCGCAATTTTTTCAATTTTACTTTTGTGAAAATTATATTTTAAAAATACTACATATTAAAATTATTTTTAATATGTATTATTTTAAAATTATTATACCTAACGTCTATACAATTTTAATTTATATACCGAGTTTATAGTACATCGTAACAGTGTACCATCTATTGTTTTTTGTGTGTAAATAAATTAAAAAAAAATAGCAAAAGGGGGAACCGATGTTACCGATATCAAACACTGCATCGGTTTCAAACATTTATATTAAAGAAATATCCAAGACTAAGCCCCCAATGTAAGTACATAAGTACATTATAGGCTTGTGTTTCGGATAAACATACAACGGACATGGAGCGAAACTATTCATTTTCAATAAAAAATCTGCCAAGAATAGACCGGGATTCCTAAGACCCTACACTCGACTATAAGAGCTCGTTAAGTATTGAACTTTATTGGACTGTAACTTAACATATACCTATTTGTAACGACTTATGAATTAACGACTCACGAATTCATTAATGTTTAGCTTATGGAGCGTACATTTTTGTTTTTATGTTCATCATTATTTTATTGATGATTTTACAATTCCGAAAGACCGATTCAGATGTTTCATTTAACACCATTCGACTAGTAAAAGATTTTAAAAAAAATTATGGCCTTCGATTCGATCACAATAGTCAAGCTATCACTAATAGGAAAGCTAATTTGTTACGACGCGCTTAACTTTCAGAAAACTCCCACTTAATATGAGAGTATGTTTACTTACTTACTTACTTACACTGTATCGTGTGTTATATTTATTACTAGCTGGCGCCCGCGACTTCGTCCGCGTTGAAAAAGAGAAAAAGTAGCCTATCCTGTGTCCTGTACGTCTATATTTTCACTTAGCAAGTTTTATGAAAATCAGTTAATTCTTTTAAGAGTTATGGAGGAACATACATACATACAATACCTTACACTTACAGATTTATTAATGGCGAATACTCAGCTGTACAAACGCAGCCGAACAAAGCTGTTAATATTTATACAGACGATTAGTCTTATTGTTAGTTACGGTAAGTATGACCAATTAGTCTTGCTCGGAATCTCTTAATTGTAATTATTATAAGGTAAACAACAAATTACTCGTCGGCCCACCAGTGGGCCATCCCAGTGGGTCCACACAACGCTAGCAATCTTTTATCGTTCACCAGCAGACTTTAAAAATAATCTAAGGACAGTCTTGGTCCATGGGCGTAGCCCAGTCGCAGAGTTTATATTAATTCGATGGCGTAGCCACGGTGCAAGCGCCCCACCCTGTCCCATTAATTAATTTACTTGTTTAGCGCCGCTTCAAAGTTATCCCGGACGTCCGTCACGAACTGTCAAATGGGAAAACATAAAACTGCTCCACTATAAGTTAAAGTTTTTGTATGCCAGTAATGGTACATAGTTCATATAGATCAAATTTAAATTGAAATACCTATGTACATAATTATTATGATCAACAAATAAATTATTCTATTCTTTTCTATTCATGTTACATATAAGAACAATGTTGTGAATGCGGCCTCGAAGTGTAGTGTAGTTGTAAACACGTACCGACTCCCGTCCCGATTGTATTCGATTTGATTACACGAGTCCATGTCCATCAAAGTATATGAGCCGTTTTACGACTTCGTCCTCTGCGGTTGCGACACTCTGTCGTTGAGTACTCTGTTTACCGACATAGATCATTGTAGCAAGTTCCAAATTTAGAATTCGATCATTTTTAATTCCACATTTGAAACCGCGCTGTCAAGTCATCTTTCAATTGAGTGCGTTCAAAACATGTTGTCTTTTTTTTCTTCTTCGTGAGAATTGAATATAAAATGCTTACTTAGGAGGTGAATAAAACATCTCTTGACGTCAAATGATTATTTATATCAGATACGATCCTTATTCATTTGGTGGTGACCGACAAATGTGTTTCTTATAGTTTTTGTGTAGTACAAATAAATAACAATTTAAACTTGATTGTAAGTCTTGCCTGCTCGTGAGTGCTTATCCCGTATCCTGTAATTCAATAAAGTGCTAAATTTAAATAAAGAATTGTTGATCTATACTAGCGAAAGTGAATATGATTGTTTGTAACGCTTTCACGCCTTAACTACTCAACCGACCATCATGAAATTTCGCATACACGTTGTCAGGGATCAGGGATACATAAAAGGACGTAAGGTACCTTTATTTATTCCAGAAATAAAATACTCTTCCCGAGGGTACGTCTAAAATCTAAAACAAAAAATTCAACGCCTGATAAAAATGTAGCTATATGGTATGAGCAATAAAGATTAAATAAAATATTTTATTAACGGACGAAGTTGAACTCAAAAGCTACCTAGTTCTTTATAAAAAGTGGGAGCTGAATTTGTATGTTTGTTTACATTTGGAGCATAATCTCCGTAACCACGGCACTTATTTCAAAAATAATTGTTCAGACCTATAAAAGTGCCCTAATTGTGTCCGGGCAAAGCCGGGGCATGTCAGTCTAGCAATATTATAAAGATAATGACCGGATTTTGTAAATTGGTTTATGATATGTAAAGGGTACCACCGCACTTGTATAAATAATAAATTTAACTTCCATTCCATTTCGTATAAGATATTTTGCATCCTTTTTTTTCGTAATAATAAGTATGTCGATGCATATAATAATGAAAAATATATATCTCTCCTCACAATGAACCGATGTTATCGCAGTGTGTCAACAAGATAACTTTGAAGTTAAATAGTAATATTATTTTGTCATGAGACATGTTGGCGTAGTCTCTCATTTCAAATAGAACGTGGGTGGGGTATACTATTCAGCTCCAGTGTTGGTATTTTTGACTATTCTTGTTTGTGTTCGCTTTGCATATTTTGTTAAAAGCCGAAGCTTGCCTAAGTAAATCCTGTATGCTCAAATAATGGACTTTGGTTATTATTATACAGGGGATGTAAGTGGTTAATTAAACTCGTGATATATTTAAGAGTAGGTACAGCTACAATTTCTTGTAGGTAGCAAGTAGGTACCTACAATTAAAGCCGCGAGGCAGCAACCTGTTAATGAATGTAGATTCGGCCATCTTGTATCTCTTGGAGGAAGTCCTCCTTTCACTCAATCCGGTCGAGCTGGTTGAAGTTCTCAATACGGTTACGAATTGAAAGCAGGCAATTTTCGCATCTGAAACATACCCAATAAAAGTGCATGTCGCGTGCGCCACGAGCGGGCCGGCTAGTTTTTACTTAAGTATTTTCTATTAAGAAATTGCTACACGCATGTCAATATAATTTAGGACGGTCACAACTCTTTTAACATTTTTTGTTATTGATATAAAATTACGGACAAAACTACGCTCTAAATGAGGTTGTCTTTATTTCGGAGCAACTGTATGAGACGCTTAATAATCAAATTTATGTAAGTACACATACTAGCTACACGACCCCAACTTCACAATGATGCAACGTTTTTCTGCATAATATATTATATGTATATGCGGTGTAGAAGTGGTTTCGCACAATTTTGTTTCGTAAGAATTGTGCGAAGAAGTAACATTAAAAATTAAATATCTATACTAATCAATGATCTTCTATACTAATATATAAAGCTGAAGAGTTATCGAGGAAGGCTATAGGCTATAGAGAATGCGGACGAAGTCGCGGGCACCAGCTACTGTAGTACATAGTACATGGTCGAATATACCTACCTACTGACAGTATACATAATCATACGGTACACCCCCACCCTATCGTGCAAAGGAGGCGGTGCGGTGGTGGGGCGGGGCGGGGTGCGATCGTGCGTCATCAAGACGCACTCGAAATGGGCCGATGCAATTTAGCGAGCACCACGCGACTGTTGAACTCCACAGTAAATAAACAGTGTCCAGTTGACTGTACTGTACCTACATCACTATTACTATGACCAACTATGACCGTTTGCAATACATTCATCGCGATTTCTAGCCGCCTCGTGCTGTCACTTTTAAGTTTTTAACGTGAATACGTAGGTATTTAAATTTCCTCCATATAATAATGGGACTTGGGAGGCAATTCAAAAAATGTGATGATAACAAAATCGAGAGACAGTTTGATGCTGTATCAGCAAAAAATTAATTACACCACAAGTGGCACAAATAATAGGGCATAACTGCTCCTTTTGTAATTTTGCAGGAGAACCATTTAAAGTTTATTTTTTGCATCAAATAAGACCTTGTAATATCACTCTTGTGAATATATTTTTTAATTTAATAATGTATTTAAGGCACTTCTGCATATAAAATGAGTAATGCATATGCATGCATAACTTACTTTTCAAATTTTTAAAGTTATTATGCCCTATTATGTCTTACTGAAGGTGTGAAATGTTTTTTTTTTCTTTGAGTGTTGTAAACCTTTAAATAGAGAAAAATATTCACTAATAAAATGACGTGAAAAATATAAAATAAAATGTGAACCTCGCATCGCGAGCGCGTGCCGAATAATTCTGGTTTCATGACATGAGGCGGTTCAGACCGGATATGCCCGCAAGGCCGTCACCAACTATGTGAGCGAGATAGAGATATTCTATAGTAGATCAAATTGCTGTTAGATACACTTTATACAAGAAGACACAGGCGTATTTACGTAATCTGAAAAACGCTGAAACAATATGCATCCCGCTTGACCTTATAGTACATAATATGTCGTATAGTAGTAACTTATATAGTACGATTACCCCTTACGCCTTACTATATTCAGAAATGGAATTTGAGATCAAAAATGTAAACATAGATGTTGCCGATTAAACATAATAACCTCAAATGTTTGAATTACTTACCTAAAAGTATTATAATCTCGTGTTAAAATAAAATTGTACGAGCGTATCTTAAACAGATAAAATGAAGTACCTATAAGTATAAATGTTTGGGCAAATTTCTCGGTTTAAATTAATGTAAACTACATTGCAAATTATTTTTATGATTTTTCTGGACCTTCATTTATTTTCTATTTGTAAAATTGTTTTTTCTTCTAAATAATTGTTAAAATTTGTAAATAATGAATAGGAGTCCCTACTGGTCGTCATTGCTTACTTTTTACTTAAAAGACGACAAAAAGAAATTAGTTTCTTCCAGTTTTTTCTAAATATTGTACCTTTTAATCATTTACATACTTAGTTATTTTTTTGTTCGAAACCCTGCGAAAAAAGAATTTCTTTGAAACTTAGTTGAATAAATTTAAAAAAAAAACGCGCATATTAGTTAACTATTGAAATCTTAAGACAACATGAAAAACTACAAAACTTATTTGCGTGATAATCGCGAACAAAATAATAATAAGAGTTATAATGAAGATTCGTTTGTCGATATCGTCTGGTTTACGAGCACTTTTATTGCTCGGGTTGTACGAGGGACGTAAAATCGCTCAATTGTTAAGTACGGGAGCGTATCTTGTTTGATTAACTGCCGGATATTTTATTCGCAGCTTAAAAATAATGTCTTTTGTCTGTGATTCATCACGTCCAATCACCTCAAAGTGCCGCCGAAATCGCGGAACACTACAATGGGATCGCGAATTCGTTATTATTACCTGCAGAAACAAATTTTTGAAACTCGATATTTTTAAAGACTCGCCTCGCCCTGCTCTTGGCCCCGGCTTCGCTCGCTGTAAATTCCAGCCTAATGATCATTTTGAAACATAGGTCAATATTTTTTTTAAATATGTATTATTACCCTGTCCCATTATATCAGTACAGTACAGGCCACGGTAACCACCTACCACCAAGTGGGCCGCAATCTGATAACAAATTAATAAGTATATATTTGTAAATAAAAATATATTGAGTAGTTCCGGAGATTAGATATATTTTATATACAAGCTTTTCTTTATAAATTGTAGCCTTTAATATTTTTATAGCCGTTCATCAATACATTATAACCAATTTGTGTACATTATATTTATGTCCATTATATTTAATGATCTTATTTTTTACGAAACATTTATGACTAATTTTATTTTTAGATCTAGATCTAAGTACCTAAGTAGACACATAAATTATTGTTCTATAGAATAATGGACAGAAGTTTATTGTATATTATGTATTATACAAAATTTTTAATGTTTTGAATTCTCATCGCGATCATTTTATTATGCTATTCTATATATACGGCGCTAAGAAAAGAGTATGAATTCCATGTCCGGTACCGGGTCCTCCCCAGTCCACAAAATTAATACACTTTTAATTGTCAAACTGATACGGACCTAACTAATGGACCTGTAACGAGTTTTCAATCGTTTAATAATTGCTGGAGGTTAATGGCGGTCGAAACCACACCAACACCTGGTCCTACACTCGCTGGGAATTTAAAATGCTGCTTTACCGATCAGACATTCACAGTCACACTTATTCATTTAGTTATATATACCTATACTAAATAAATAAAGACGTTTTCAAGATATCTTCGAGGTTATCCATAATTCTATTATCAGTCTTGCTTCTGATATTATTAGCTGTTATAACTACTTAGGTAAATATTCTGACGCTTTCACTCATCCATTTTATAGCTTTGTTTGTACAATTTACTTCTTATGTTCATGAGCAAAATTAGTTAGGAACGGTTAACATTATCGACAGTATTGTATAGTAAAAGGTACTGATGATAGTAATTTCGATTGTGCACTCTAGTGGGATAACAGTTCATATGAATTAATTTATGAATAGTATCGAAGGAAAGTGTGATCTTGGTAATATTCGTTAAGAAAATTGAAACAACTTTAATAGAGATGGCGCCTAGTAGCATAAACTAAATGTGGAGTGACTATATTTTATGTTACATAATTCATTGGCAGACATTCAATGACCTATGTGCAGTAAAGTGTGAGATTTTAACCTGGGCATGGTATATCTGTGTGCCAAGCTTCCTAATTTAAAATATTAATAAAACACACCTTATTTTTTTGATTTAGTAATAAGAGCTTTGCATCCAATTAATGCGCTTGGATTCGATGGCGTATTGCACGTTTAGTTTATAATAGTTCAGCTAAACCCTCGGAAAGGTTTCGCACAAGCAATCCTCGGGCAAAAAAGCTAGTCGGTAATAAATGAAGTTAATATTGAAAAGCAACATTTTGGCGGCCACAGAACACGCGGTTAGCGCGTGTTCGCTATTGATTCGATTAGAAGCAACGCAACATCGTTAGCAGTCCAATATCTTAACTGTGAGCAAACTTCAAACAATACTCTGTTCCGGCATGTTCCGGGGCATCTATTTTGAAACTATGTTAGTGCATTTCCATGTCTGCATTATTATAGTCTATTGCTTTGATAACTTGTTTGTTATTTTGTCACGGTTCTATTATCCCTAATATTGTTATTCAGAGTGTGTGTATTGTCTGTGACGGTGACGATATATTTAATTTGTTTACTTATTTAAGTGTATTTTTTTTCTATGCAATATTTAAATATCTCGCACTTCATAGTAAAGTTTGAGATAAAATCAAAATTTTTTAGCACTCTAATTACAAACTTCTATCGTAATATTTAAGGGAACAATAAAATTGAGACCTTCAGTCTATAGTCCACTTGATGGTAGGTGGCGACCGCAACACTAGTACGATTAGAAAATATACAGGATTAAATGGGTATAGAGGGTTCCGGCATCGGCATCCCTGTATCCCTTTTAATTTATTTATTTTCAATTTAATTAATTTTTCTAAATCATATAGAGAATAAACTTAATTTTATGTGAATTCGATTTCGATGGTAATGCAACGCGTCCCAATATTTAAATTCTAGAGATTTATAGATAACGAAAGGCCAGAGGTAAACAACCGAATGTCGCTATCGACACACTGAACATAAATATTTAATATGTAAACAGTGGTGTACGTCTGTAAGTGTGTCACGGAGAGAGCAAGGTCCTGTTTATCATAGCCACACTTTATAAACGATAATACGGGCGACAGGAGATTAAGTATGTGTATTAAGATTTATCGGTGTAGTTCATATTTATTATTTTTAATAGTTTAATTCTTTAGCTGTTTCTGTTTAATCGCTTTGCTCGTGTGATTAAAAGGTAGTCTAGACCAGAGACAACTTTGAAAAGTCCATTTTTCGAAGTTGACTCTCCCGGGACTCCTGTCTCCTCCGGGGGACTTCTTCATAGGGCCTATTGTTCTTTCGCCCCTTACTTTGTCTGGTCATTTATGTTATGACATGCAAGTCACAGTGGATTAATGCGGTGTGACTCTAGTACCTACACGTTTCCTCCTTTTAAATGTCTGTCATTTTTTTGCCTTTTTACCAAATTTTCAATGTAGTAAACAGTATTTTTTCCTTATTATTCAACCAACTTGTTACACCACTCACTATACTTGATTATTTTATCATTTTTCTTTGTTAAGTAAGTATGTGTTACTACAAAATTAGTTCGCGCGTCAACTAAGTGTTTATTGTTGTTAAATCCGATTTATATTTGGTTTAAATAATATTTTGCTTTGAACCAACATCCGGCCCCGTCCACTTTGTTTGTCTGACCGTACCGCCAGGCGCAACGGTCAATAACCTAGAACCATTTAGAGTGCCTAGTACTTACATGAATTATTTCTAATCGAAAAATAGTTTAGACTTTGTTTAACAGTTTAGTATTTTCAAAATTGTATTATTGTTTTATTTTATTTTTATTTTGGAAATATACACATCGTTTATTGCTTTTTATCTTTATTATATCATTTTGTGAAACGTTTTCGCATTCATTTTTATTACGGACGACGATTATTATTGTGTAATAATAGATCTGTTATTGTATCAATTTGCGCACAATTATTTTATTTTATCGTTTCTTTTAAATTGCGTCATATACTTAAACGCTTATTGTATGCTGTAGTTGCTAGTTGCTATTTTTATCCCCCGACACCAGACGCAAAAGAGGGGTGTTATTAGTTTGACCTGTGTGTATCTGTGGCATCGTAGCTGGCTAGACCGATTTTGATTCCTTCTTTTTCTTGTTTGATACTTGACGTGATCGAGATGTTTCACAGCTATAATTTATGAAGATTTGTTAAGGCGTTTCAAGATCATCAGTTGATTTCCTAATTGACAACTTAAAGCATATACTTACTATAGCGTTTTTGGTCTCAACAGAATGGGGATTAGTTTATAATTTTTAATATAGCTTATAATATTAATAAAAGTTATAAGTACTTAAATAGTATTGAAATAAAGGAGTGTAAGTGCTGAAATAATTGGAATAAGGTTTTAAAATAATATGTCCAGGAAAAAATCCTTTGCCATGCTGTGTTAGTATAAGTAAGTTCACCTTTTTCTCTGGCAGTCTGTCTGTATGTATCGATAAATTAAAAATATTAAATCTAAAGTAAAGAAATATTTTTTAAATTGTAATTAATAGTATCTATTAATCTAATGATAGCACAAGACTAAACCTCAGTGGTTTTTAGTATTATCATTTTACATGTTATTTTATATATTAGTTAGCCCTTAAAATTGTAAATAAATAAATGTATGCGCCAATCTCGGAAAGTCGTTAACGGATTTTGTTCCCGATTGTATCGTTGGAATGAGGAAAATCTGAGGATTATTTACGGGTATGATTCATAAATATCTTATTTACATTTGTCGAGTTTATCAGTTTTTTTGTCTCTTATTGTATCGCATCCATCGCCACTTCAGTTGCATTATTTTATTTTCTCTAATATGTCTTCCACTTTTGTTGTGACTCTAATTTCTTCAGCTTCTTTACTGTCTTAATTAATTGTGAGTAGACGAGGAAGTGTTTATCGGGAAATTTGACGGACCGTCATTCAGGTGGACTTTCGCCGTCTCTTGTATCGACCGATAACCGTCGATAAGGCAGGTCGTGTCCCGGCGCGCTCGGGGTAACGAACTCGCGCCGTCTCCTAGTCAATCAACTCACGAACCTCTCCATAATAAACTCACCTACCGATACACCTTTCATTAGGTGTATTTTTAGTTTAGCAACTCTTCGTCACTTGTTATCTTTTGTTATCAACGCAATGCCTACTTAGATTACTGCAGATGCTAGACTCACACATGTCTGTATGCAAGCATACCGCCATGAACTATTTAGTAAACATACCGACTCGTGAAAGGCAATTACCTATTATGCTGATCAGGTAATTTTGCAGATTTAGTCATTATGATAGTTACCCAATTAGAAGCGTCGCCTTTTTCAATTCCTTGTTTTAATTAATCGAGTTATACAAATATTATCAATGCGAAATGTTTATCTTTTTGAACCGCTGAATCAATATTGATTAGCTGGCTTCGAAAAAGCGCGCAGACATGTGTACCTTGGATGATAGATGTCCCCTGATTTTGTTATCATTACTTTTCTGTATTGCCTCTCACTATGGAAGCAAATTTACAAGACGTATTCACGTCAAAATCTAAATATTTTCACAGAAATTCGAATTTTTAACATAAACATGACGAGATTATAACTTCGTCGGCCTAATGTGGAACATTCGTATACAGTTTGTACTTTAAGGTGTACAAGATAACGATCGAAGCATTGAATGAGAAGGGCTCACGTTAACGGTAACAAGTAACAAGACAAGGTAAGCGTTGAATCGAGGGCCAACGTCGAGGAATGTCGACGCGGAAGACCAGTTCATTGTGTTAATTGCTCAGAAAAACTTCTAGTGACATCGCAAGTCGCAGCAACGCGCGGTCGAGCAAGGACATTTTATTGTATAACTAAAACATTCTTAGAAATCAAATTAAATGGTTGCCTATTGTGCGAAAGTAACGAGGTGCACATAGAAAAAGGTTTTTTCTCCCACTTTCTTGGAAATGACTTCATTATTTTAAAAAGAGGAATACATTAATCGACTCTTCTGTCCACCCGGTGGCAATGTCAATGTCCAAGACGAGTAAAGAGTTATTTTCAAATAAAAAAATATTGAAAATTAAAAAATTGATATTTTTGAGATAAGCGATTTGAAAAAAAAATAGCATAGATTACTAAGCATCATAATATATAGGACACTATAGTATCTACCTACCTAATATTAACAAGAGCCCATTTACGCATGTCCTGAGTTCGAGAGATATTTTCTATGTCTAAATTGAAATATTAAAACTTTTAAATAATTAAATATTATGTATATATTTTATAATATACATATAATAAGATAAATAAACAGTCATTGAAATTAATATATGGGCTATATATATCGTAAACGTCTTCAGCAAAAGTCGATTGAAATATTATTATCTACTCATAATATCCGTATCAAAGATCAAAGTGGCCACTGACGAAGCCAATAAATATATCGACAGTCTTACATTTGAATTCTATGTTCATGATAGATTTCATTTATAATAAATAGCTTAATGAACTAATAAATAAATGATAAAGTCTATACTCGTGCTTGTATTTTTTATTATAAATTGGCCGGAGGAATGTTAGTGCAAAAATGCAAAACTCCACACATGAAAAATTTTTGTCCACATCTTTCTAATAAAGAGATAAAGAAAACGCGAAAGCAAAATTGAACTCGGTTTTATAAAAAAACTTTAAAAACATATATTGTATATCGGAACATAATCCAATTTCAACCATAGGGAGGTAAATTCACCTAATTTTAACTTAATATTCTTTATTGAGGATGGAGGATTAAAAACATAATTGAGGATGGAAGTCCAACCGCACGTTTTGAAGTGGTCATACATGATTCTGAAATCCAACAACATTATTTATTCACACCGTGTTTTGTCTATGGTTAACATTCGAAAATAAAAATGTTCTAAATTCGAATCATGTTGACCGACATGTTGTAACAATGTCTTGGAATGGACGCCATAAAGTCTACTTACGAAAGGACGCGATGAAAATAAAATAACACTTCTCTATTTGATATTTATTTTACTCTTTAAGGGCGAAGCGCAGTGCACAGCATTTTCTTTGTCAAAGTATTACGGATATTGCTTGCGTTAATTTCCTAAGAATCGAAACTCTAGGTTTCGCAATATGTACGCCAGCCCTTATTGATGAAGACCTACTTATTCCATTAATTACCAAACTATTTAATGGTCTACTCTTAAACAGAATGTTTGGTCAAATTAAAACCTTCCCCGAGTCTTATAAACAATTACTATTTCAAATGTTTGAATTCCTTTTTAATTTAGACTCCCAACGGTTTACATTTCTGAAGAATCTTTTATTTTTAATGTCATTTCACGACGACGACGTTGTGAAAACATTAATTTTATTTGTATATTTACATAAAACCTTGAATAGACCAACGACATTAATAATATAGTTCCTTACTTGAATACTTGCGTATTCAAAGCCTCGCCTAATTTTACGAGAGTTTTCATACGTTATGGCAGCAGAGATCATAAAATAGAGATTGCGATCTCTTTACATGAGTCATTGGCTCCAGACGCCATCGCCAGAAACGGCACCATGGCGTTGTATTACTTCCGTAGTTATTATGATGGGCCATTTTAATGTCCCAACAACATGCTATTAAAAATGATGTAACAATTACGTACCTACTGGTTTATTAACTTTCACATTTATTTGTTTTTATGTAAAGGCAGGCTGACGATCCACTTGGTGGTAGTGGCTATCGTCGTCTAATAGGAACGCCCTAGTGCTGAAAGTGAGCTGCCGGCTTTAATATGAAAAAAGGATGAGGGAAATGGGCTCTGACTTCCCTTCCTCACCCCAAACACAATAGTAACCGTGCTGTTGTTGCTTCCAGAAGGGGTGTCCAAATTATGGCTACGAAACATAGGTCTGCCCTAATATTCCAAATGCATTTAAAGGGTCTTCGTCATTAGCGAGATCCTTTTAAAACAAACGTGACCGTCAATTGCTATTTTAGCCGAGACTTTACTACTTTTTTTAAAGAGATATCTTGCTTAATATGTTTTTTTTTTTTTCATTCATAGGCATGAAAATGACCATGTCAACGAGCCCCACGATGAGCTCGCGCGTACACAGGACATTGATGCGGGCCCCACATAAGCGAACACATGTCGGAAAAATCGCACACCCGGGCAAAATGTCACATCACCCTGGCAAGATGGCGCATCACCCGGGCAAAGGCAAAATGGCACACACAGGCAAATTGACACATCATCCCGGCAAACTGGCACACCTAGGCAAATTCGGCAAAATGGCACACTATACACAGAATGCACACACTCTTCGGCCTCCTGAACCGTGCGACAACAGCAACGACAGCGGACTCGGTCCAGATCACGACCAGAGGCACTCTATCAACAGGTGAGGTACATAACTGTTGCAAACTTCGTTCATAATCTATTAATAGATACGTTATATTTTTAGTCCTGCGGCTGCACTCGGCTACTTGCGCTGTTACTTATTCCTTTTCGTTTATCGTTCTTACAGAAATTTCTTGTTCGCCACCTATAGGTCGTGGCGTGATGTTAAATAGTCCATCCCTAACCTTCCTTAACAATTGGACTATCAAAATCAAAAAGGATTATTCAAAATTCAATTCAAAATTCTATATCAATCAATCAATCAATACTAATAATAAATCTGTAATACCTACATATTGTAACTATGTATGTTCCTCCATAACTCTTAAACGAGTAGTATTATGACCAGCTAGTATTATGATATATTGTCAGCCGCTGAATATAGAATATAGAATTGCTAAGCTTATTTTAGTTATAGAAAGCTGTCTGAGCCTTTAATAGCTACTTTTTTATTAATGAAATAAGTTGATACACATTTAAATAATATAATTGAAGTTTCACTGTCGAATATTCAGATCGCTTGTTTTGGTTATCAATTTGGTATTAATCAAACTAACGAAACATATCTAGCTGTTTCAGCCACATTTGTTCAGATCACGGCGAAGTTATAATGACTCGAATAAATACATTGGAAGTTGTGCACGCGTATGGCGGCTGATTGAAATGACCGAATCGTAATACAGCTCAGCTCGCACAACTAAATATTTACTCAAATATTTTGCGAGCCGACGAATAATTTATCATATTAGCATTATTATAACTTTATCTGGTTCAACGAAGACGATGTTGCTACGGTTATAATAATTATAATCTATTTTGTTAACCCTGTACGGATATTTTTCATCAATTAACCCTGTTGGTACAAGACGAGATAGATACATACTTACTTTAAAATAATTATTATTTTCCTTTCGTTCATGTTCCTCTCTTTAAAATCTAAGGTTCAGCTTTAGTATTTTGTCCCCGACTTCATCCGAGTATCTTAATAAATTATAGTTGTGTGTTTGCATGAAAGGTCATATCCATCCTCACAAACTTTCGCACCTGCTAAGTCCTCATTTATTGCATAGTGTGAACGTTCCATAAAGCTCGCGACATACCCGCGTCTCTCGGGAACAGTAGGCACTATCTTTATGGATGAAAGGTACCTATGTCCTTTTCTGTATACCTACCCTAACAACGTACCTATTGCTAAATTTGAGTAGTGAAGACGTGAAGGCGTAATAAACAAACAAACAACTCACTTTCGCATTTAAAAGGTTATTTGTAATGACAAATTTCTAATTCTCTCCACTCGTTTCCTCTTTCAAATGTAATTGCTGTAATGAACAGCGCCGTGCTGTCTTCTATTAGTTTTAGTCGCAACGCCACGCGCACAGATGTCGTTTTTCTCACTCGTATTTTTGGCACGTTCAACCGCTATGACTCACATATCACATCGCCCACTGAAGAAGCCATTTAATTACCGCTAACATGTGAAGATGGTTTCATGAAGTGAAGAATACCCATCATAGAATTGAGGTCAATCATTTTAGATTATGGGATTTTCGGTTTGCAGTTATATTTTATCAAATTATCGCTTCATAATTTTGTCATGTCTACATAGCTCATCTCTCATTAAAGACGCTTGCGCCGCGCGCATTCCACTTTTTTCGTCCTATATCCATCGCGTTTTGTAATGTTATTTCATTATTTACTTTGGCAGATATAAGATACATGAAATGGTAGTACACTCCATGGCTACCATATATAACATAGCTTTCTCTTAAATATTTCATCGAATGCGGTTTTCTTAAACATACAAATTGCATTGTGCGGGTTTGCGCAGATCGGACACGACGGACGAGTGGGATCACAACGCGAGCTTGGCAAAACGACGCCGGTGCGAGAGCGAGACGGCTGTTAAGATCGAGTGCGACGACGCTAACGATGCTTACGCTTTTCCAACGCCGCCAACCGCGCCCGCGCCTACCGCTCCGCCTGTGGATCCGCTCACACTCGCGCAGCACCACGCTGCCACTACCATGTTTACACCCGTAGCCGCCCCCACGTCAAGCGAACCTTCGTACGTTTGAGTTGTTTTATTTTCTGACGTCATAATCACAAAATTTAAGCATTAATTAAATGTACGCAGCGCAGGCGTGAATCGGGCCGGGAACCAAGAAAGTGCATGGAATTAAAATTCAATATATTTTTATATTACCCCGCCATCCTCATATTTATCATCATAACCATTATCATGATTAAATGGAAGGAGCATTATTTCGTATGTGTATGCAAAAAATAAGAAAGATAAGAGGCTCTTTTCAATTTAAGAGGGCTTAAAAATAGTAGTCTAGTCTACATACATCCAAAGAGAATTTGATCTGCATTGCTCTCATTCAAAGGGCACTGCTTGATCTCCGGAAGAAAAACAAACGTCTTAAACTAATCTCAAAATGTATCATCGGTTGCAGTATATCTAGTCCAAGTATAGCGGAAGCGCCAGGCCAGCGTTTCCAAGATGAATCCTACCGGTCGTGTGGAAAACTAGGAGGGAAATACGTGGGGGGTGGAAAGCTTAGTGGTGGTGGAAAGTTGTCCGGGAAGCTGGGCGGCAAGTTTGCGGGGAAGTACGGCGGTAAGCTGGCACAGGCGTTGGCGAGGCGGAGAGCGTTCGCAGCTATGCACACCGGACCGCCGGGACTTTCGGCACCACTCTTAAATAAGTCTAGAGACGGCATGGTAGAGTTGCAAATACTTTGCCAACCTGAATCACAGCACAGAGCGAGGTAAGGACTCTAGATTAAATTCTACATGGATGTTTCCGCCTTCATTCAAGGGGATTACAAATTGTTAATGTGTTCGTAATATTTGTTTCAGATATCAGACTGAAGGCAGCCGAGGTGCTGTCAAAGACAACTCCGGGAACGGGTTCCCAATAGTCAAATTAGTCGGTTACGATAAACCAGCTGTGTTACAGGTGACTTGTTTTTTCTGTAAAATACCAAATTCAGACAGTCCATATGTAATTCAGTCGAGAGGGTTACACGACCTAATTATTATATTTTCTGTCCGCTTGAGTTACCTCCTCATTGAAAAATAAATGTCAGCCTTCCTCCTTATGTATTTTTCAGGTGTTCATCGGCACAGATACGGGCCGTGTGGCACCGCACATGTTCTACCAGGCGTGTCGAGTGTCGGGAAAGAACTCCACTCCGTGCAAGGAGAGGAAGGAGGACGGCACTGTCGTCATCGAGATCGACCTGGACCCCACCAAGAACTGGCAGGTCACCTGCGACTGTGTCGGCATACTTAAGGTAACATTACATTACCCATATTGCCTCTGTCATACGCGAAAATAATAAGTGATCAAAATTTCACACCAGATTGTTTTGCGTACAACGGAACTAGCAATTAACAAAAAAAAAAAAAAAATTATCTTTTCAAAGAATTTCAATAAGTAAGTAAATAAAACCAATTTATTGCGGATCTGATCCCTCTTATTACTTCGTAGATATATTTTCTTATAAATACATATAGTATGAGAGAATTTATTACTCTTAGAAGCAGGAAAAAAATGGCGTTAGAATGATTAAATCAACTAATTTCATTACAATGAAAATTATTAGTAATTACTAATATTGGACACAATTGATTGAATAGTACCTACCATGGATTTTTTAAAACCAACTAATTTAGTTACAATGTTAACATGTGTTAACAATGTTGTAATGTTACAAGTTACGATTTAAAACTATACAATATAGTTTAATAGGTTGACAATATAGTTTAATTTGACTAACTTAAACAGGGATATCTATAATACATAAAAAATCAGTCAAGGTCTGCTCGCTTACATAGATAAGTATAAAGTTTATCTCGCCACGCCTAGTGCGTGACTCCATCAAACAGTATTTTGAATACAATTCTTAATTAGTCAATAGGAACACTTCTCAAGTGAAAATGTATTTTTTCTCTACATACAGACTAATGAAATAAAGTGGACATGTTTACTGGTTAGACATTGGATGCGACCCTTAGTTGAGGGTATCGCATGTCATATCTCGGGTCGTTGCGCTCTCTATAGGCATATTGACTCGTCCACGATGCATAACTGCAATATACAACAACGACATTTTCTAGATTCAAAACTATTATTTTACGAAAGATCTTCTTGTATACACATCCAATGGGATTTGTTCATCTCAATGACGCAGCAGTTTTTAATAAAATTTTAGATCAGATTTTCTATACATTTTTATCTCGTAGACTAGTAGTATTAGTAGTAGTAGTAGTAGGTGCTAGTAGTATTGTTTTTTTTTTTATGTACAGTGGCAGGCTGGCTGATAGTCACTTGTTGGTATCGAGCGACGTTATAATTACCGAAAGTGCACTATTTATTATAATGATAGGAGGGGTAGCTAAATGGGCAAAGAACGGAAACACTCAAATGGGCTAGTGTTGCATGGTCGTCTTCTGAAAGGTAATGTAGGGTGGATACTGCCACCCAACGAATCCAACGAAGTCGTAGAAATCCAAGAAATCGTACAATCCCCCGTAACGCTACTACCCGTAGCGTGGAAATAGAATTCAACCCCTGGGGTTCATAATATGAACACTTTGATCAGGAGCGCAATGTGGACGTGGAGCACCGCTTCGGAGAGTCGCTGGGCGGGAGCGGAGGCGGGGCGGAGGTGATCCCGCATCCCGCGCCACCGCCCGTGTCGCGCGGCAAGAAGAAGTCTACGCGGTGTCGCATGGTGTTCCGCACGGAAATCGTAAACGCGGCCGGACACACCGAGACGCTGCAGGTGTGCTCCACCCAAATCATATGCAGTAAGTGCACTTTCACTACTCTTGTACTTTAGAGCCATATCAATTTTCTGCTTGTCAATATTATAAGCTTATAGCTCGTCGCAAATTACTTGGCACCTCGAAAGAAAGCAGAAACTTTTGTTTATAACTTCAAAATCTTGTGTTAATTTAGAAAGCACTGTAATGTTGTGACAATTGGCGTATAAAATGTTCAATACATTATTATAAAATTTCAGCGAGACGAAAATGTGCGAATAGCTACAAAATTATAATTTACTCACATTGAAAGCTGAAATACATTAGCTGAAAATTCTATTTGATGTTTTTAACGCGTACTTGTAACTGTTTATAGCCCAACCGCCCGGTGTGCCGGAAGTATGTCGCAAGTCGTTGGTGTCGTGTCCGGCCACCGGCGGACTGGAGTTGTATCTGCTCGGGAAGAACTTCCTCAAGGAGAGCCGCGTCGTGTTCTCGCAACGGCAAGACGGTCGCACCACTTGGGAGGAGGAGATGGTGCCGGACAAGGAGTTCTTGCAGCAGGTAATTCATGTTCACTTGTCGACCATGACTCTCGATACGCTAGAACCGTGTCACATTAACATCCACGTGACGTCATCCGCAACTAAAAACTAGAGCGAAACTAAAAACTGACGTCACAATAAATAATACGTCATCGAAATGGCGGTCACTGCATATAGGCTTTATTTTATTTTTTATGTCTTGGCACCGTATTTCGAAACTGGCATTATGATCAATTTGCATATTTGAAACACAATGAAATGAAGAAGAAAAAAAAACTACATTAAAAAAAAATTCAGAATTTTGTTGGCACATACCAGAGCAAAACAAATTGCCAATGAACTTTACAACATTAGTATGAATAATAATTATGGTACCTATGATGTTTGCTTGCACAGACCCACCTGGTGTGCTGCGTGCCGGCGTACGCGCGTACGGATATCACGGAAGCGGTTCAAGTCCAAGTGTTCGTGAGGTCGGGGGGCAAAGCGTCCGAACCGCACACCTTCTTCTACACCCCGCCATCGCTCGACACCGGGCCCCAGCACTGCACCCGCCACCACGCGCCAGGTACGCATGCCACGCACTCGCGCACTCACGCCACACACACTTCACACGCCGCACCTACATCATACTCACTATCTGGTCACATTCATATTTATTCATTTCTCAATTTTACACGCTTGAAAAAAAAATGCAGAAGGAATTCCGTACATTGACCTCTGCAAGCAAATACTTTTAAACTGTTAACTCTGTGCCTCCGGTTTAATCTTCTTTACAGAGTAGGTATAAAACAAAGTCCTCTGTATATACGGTTAGATCTTTTAAACTGCGCAATGGATTTTAGGCGGTTCGCTACTATAAAATAAGTCTGATTATCTTAATTTTAAAAATCATTTGTTTTACGTGTGATATATTTTCTTTATAATAATGCATTTGGATATGATTTTGTAATATACATTGTACAATTAAGCGATCCTATCTATCGTAATATCAAGACAAGATTTAAAAATTTACAAGAAAGTGTCAAAGCAATTGATTTGAAAAAATATATGTTATATTTTTTCTTAAACATGCGAAGAACAAATTGTATTGTTTAGAATTTCCATCGAAGTAATAGAAATCCTACAATAAAAGAAGAATTTGACTTATATTGAAATATATTTCGAAAACGGCTTATTGCGCACAATTAAAGGTCAGTGTGCGAGAGTTTCAGCCTTTTAAAGGTCAAAATTAAATCTTCAATGTCATTGGCGTATGTGAATCCCTTAAACGGTGACTGTACGTGATTCTTTCTGCTCCTATAAACTATAATTTATCAAAATGAGTACAGTTATCTGCTGTTGCTCAATATAATTTTTAAAATGTGACTAGATAAGATACCGGTCTATTGCTATCGTATGAAACTATGCTTGCTTAATCATTTTAACTATCAGCACACAATAGCTGTGAGTGTTGTCATCCCGCGATATACTAACTGGACATTCATTACACACGGACATACTACATGTATAATTTATTCGCTTTTGATATACTTGCTTGAAGTGTTACGAATTATATGTCTAATATGAAATTTTGTTAACACACAACAATGGGCCTCGTAACATGTTCTAAACTATTTAAAATTTCACTGGAAATGCGTTGTAATTAAAAAGTTTAACTTACGTAACTGAATTTGTTTATGAACCGAAGTTATCGATGCCCATTGCGTGTGAGAACGCAACAATGAGTTTGAATGCATTCGCTTGCGAATAGTGGAGCACTATTCGGAGAGGTGGCGTACAAGTGAAGTATATGAGTCCGTTTGTTTTTTCCATTCTGTTCAAGCTAGGTGTGTGTAGGTAGCGGGGAGACGCGCGCCCTCCCCCGCCTCGCCCCCGCCCTGCGCCGCCCGCCGCACGGTACTGACGCACACCCACTCACACCCACGCGCACCCACTCACACGCACTCACACGCCTCACACCGTGTGAGTCACACGCCCTCACACTGCACACGCACGATCTCCCACACGCAGTGGCGTACGTGCCCATTTGTGGCTCGGAATTCGCGACCATGTTAATGATGGTAATTACAATTATTAGTTTAGATGAGGTCGAAATTTCGAAAATGAAGCTCGCTTAAAGAGTCCCAAGTTTTATTGACGCAAGCTCGTCAAACAGAAAAAAAAAAACAAAAAGAATCTGATTTGATTTTCAAATATCAAATTATTTATTTTTCGCTCGCATAATATATTGACTTAATAATTGATTCAGCCATTGACAATTGTTTGCTAAGAACACTAATTTAGTACAGTGAGACTACAATTTTGCTTATGATTTTTAGCAACGAATAAAACTTTGTCTATTTATGTAACGGTGCGCACTCTATGTTGATGCTGGTCTACCGTTGGAACGGTGTGCACGCTATGGTGGTGCTGGTTTACCGTAGGTTCGAAGGGACCGAGATCGAAATGTTTATAAAGTGTTTACATATATTATTTATTTACACTACTTAACACTAACTTACAAACTTTATATTATTCTAAACACTGGTTTATTGAAGTTTTGGTTAATGGTAAACTGGTATGTATAAGAGTACGCGCTAAAATGTGGTTAGTGGTAAACGTAGTGCGATCGGTATGGTTGCGGAACGCGTACTTGTGGTCGCTATGGTAGTTGGGCGCGTACTTGCGTTCGCTATGGTAGTTGGGCGCGTACTTGCGTTCGCTATGGTAGTTGGGCGCGTACTTGCGTTCGCTATGGTAGTTGGGCGCGTACTGGTGTTAAAGCGTGCATTTAATTAGCAGCAAATGAAAAGTGCATGCAAAGCATGAAAATGGTAGCGCGACGCTGTTCGGTTGCGTTGCTCCGAACATATTCCCAAGCATGAAAAGTGCTCGAAGGACCTCAAGCTTTATCAGTAGTGCGAAGAGACCTATCCGGCTCGAAGGACCATGTAACGGTGCGCACTCTATGTTGATGCTGGTCTACCGTTGGAACGGTGTGCACGCTATGGTGGTGCTGGTTTACCGTAGGTTCGAAGGGACCGAGATCGAAATGTTTATAAAGTGTTTACATATATTATTTATTTACACTACTTAACACTAACTTACAAACTTTATATTATTCTAAACACTGGTTTATTGAAGTTTTGGTTAATGGTAAACTGGTATGTATAAGAGTACGCGCTAAAATGTGGTTAGTGGTAAACGTAGTGCGATCGGTATGGTTGCGGAACGCGTACTTGTGGTCGCTATGGTAGTTGGGCGCGTACTTGCGTTCGCTATGGTAGTTGGGCGCGTACTTGCGTTCGCTATGGTAGTTGGGCGCGTACTTGCGTTCGCTATGGTAGTTGGGCGCGTACTTGCGTTCGCTATGGTAGTTGGGCGCGTACTGGTGTTAAAGCGTGCATTTAATTAGCAGCAAATGAAAAGTGCATGCAAAGCATGAAAATGGTAGCGCGACGCTGTTCGGTTGCGTTGCTCCGAACAATTTACATACCGTTTAGATTTAAAATCGTCCCTAGTTCTGTTGCTACAAAGCAACAAAAAGTTGAGCTATTAGATAGAAATAATTCTATTGGTTTAGGCCCTAGGGAAACGGTGAAATGGTCCGCGTTACGCTACTGCATACACCGCTCACTCGCGTCGTGAAGTCGAAACGTCCTCTGCTGTGTTCTCAGCTTAATTAATTTAATTTACATATTTTTCACGCATTAGATTTCTCTAAAAAAACAAACAAAAAATACAATACAAGTATTTAATAAAAGATTAATATTCTTAATCCTCAATTCAATTTAAAAAAGGGAATTCAATGAATTTAATGTTATTTATGGCGTTTCTACACCGCGACTACGATACTGTAAAAGCACAATATATACACTAAATCTTTTCAACACGCAACAGATGAACACTTGTTTATAATTAAAAAAAAAAATAATGAATAAAACATTGTTGAAGTCTGGTTTGAATCGGGGATAATTTTATGTAGATTTTTTTTTATATATGCAATAACGAAAGAGAGTGCGAAGGAATTTCTACTCTGCTATAGACATAACTCACGATTGACTCACTCCACCGACACTTACACTAGGCGCACACTGCACAGAACCTGTCCCAACACCACTTAGCTAATTGGGTCGAGTGCCTGAGAGAGGACGGCACGCGTTAGGGAGAGCCGAGGTTTTAGCGCGTCCCATTCATGAGTTTGTTGCGTATTTAGGTGTTTCCGGTGAGGAGGCGAGACCCGTTCTGATGTGGGGCGGCAGCGCTATGATGCCGCCGCCCGCCTTGCCAGTGCGCAGACCCTCGCTCATACTGCCCGACCCTCACTCGCCGCTCGGCCTCAAGAGCGAGCTGGCCGACGACAGTAGCCAGCACTCTCTCGTAGATCACTCCGACGAATCGACGGAGCGCGCGGACGACCTCACCGGCGTAGATCTCCGTCTCAAGTCCGAATCGATGGTCGCCGCTTACGACGCCATCAAACTTTCCCCCCCGCAGGTCGCCAGCGAACCGCCTTCTCCCCTGGCGACGTTCACGCAACAGCTGCAGGCGATACAGAATCAAGTGCAAACGGACAAAATGGTCGAATCAGTCACAGCCGCCATATTCAACTCGGACGACAACACCGGACAGATGTACGGTGATCAGCAAATGATGCCGATGCAACCGCTCGATCCGATGCAGAGGCTCATATCGCAAAAGAACGCGATGAACTCGATGGACAGCGAGATGAAAGTGCTCGATCGCAACTTGATGCCGACGGACGCTTACGATCCGTATCGCGCCATCACCAAAGTGCAGATACAGAATCAGCAAATGGAGCAACAGCAGATGGAGGCGCTGGTGGAGGACGCGATGAAGGCGACCGCGGCGATCCTGCCGGCGGACGCGGCGAAACTGGACGAGTTGGTGAACGCTCGGGTCGAAGATCACCTGTCGGGCGCCGCCGCCGCGCCGGCGACCGACGTGCTCTTGAGTCCCGGCACCGCCAATGCCGCGACGCCTCCCGTCCCCTTACCGCCGATGCCTCCGTCCGCGATATCGCCCGAGGTGATCCTGAACCCCCAGGTCTCTCCGAGCATGCTGTGCGACGGCGGGCAGCGCATCGCTCTGCAGGCGCCCGCCCCGCAAGACGAGCTCATGATGCTGCCGGAGATCCCCACGTCGGTGAAGACGCCGCCGGCCGCCGTCAAGTCGATGATCCTGTCGGCCGCCGCCGAGATCCTCACGTCGGACACGACGATGAACGCGCTGGTGACGTCGGCGATCAACACGGCGAACATCCTGAGCACGGAGACGCCCGCGGAGCCCGCCGAACCGGCGGCCATGTCGCACGCCGTGTCGCAGGCGGTCAGACAGGCCGTGTCGCAGGCGGTGTCGCACGCCGTGTCGCAGGCCGTGTCGCAGGAGATGACGGCGCCCGCGCCCGGCCTCACCGACATGAGCGACAGCGATCTGCTCTCCTACATCAACACGAGCACCTTCGACCAAGGTATGATCAATTCTATGGACCTAATCATTTTAGACGACACGCGGCGAAACAACAATTACTATTAGTTTTTTTATGATATATCTACTTTTCTAGAATATTTAAATGGTAAAATTATTATTATTTAGAATTATGTACTTGTATAAATTATAAAAAGACCTAATTAGCTTGAGAAAAAATTTGACTTTGTGACAGAATGCAAATTATACTGGCAACTGGCCAGTACTGGCTTAATTGGGTTATCTGCACCTCGTTGAAAGTGCCGTCAATATTAGCATTTGGAAAAAGGATGGCTCGATCGAATTTCAATTATTTTTATAAATTTTCCAAAAACACGTTACAAAGTATTAAAGTACTACACTACTATAGTAGTACCTACTTTTTGGAAAGGATTTTATTTTTATTAAAATTAGCATTTTTTAATAATATACATTTTTCTAATTTCTTTTTGTGGATGTCGCCTTAACTTGGCATCAACTTGCATTTTGGTTCAACATTTGTCACAAGCCCAAGTTACATTTTTCAAAGTATTAATAAGTGTTTACTTGAAAGTTGCTTTTTGTTTAATTTGAGCCTTTGCTCGTCACTTTTGTGGGCTAGGTGATGTTTATTGTGTTTTGAATACTAATGACGATATTGACGTTGCAGTGTAACTGGCTTGCGGTCGCCATTGGCGTGGAATCCATCGAAAGGATCATTCTCGTTGCGTTTATTCGCCTACGATATAATGAATGCATTTCTTATATTATTAGTGATGTGCTGATGGCTCAAAAAGCAGTTTTTATGTGAATTTTTAATGATTGTATGTAACTATTAAACTAAGTTAGTTAAAAAAGTATATTTTAAGGACCCTTATAATCTCCGCGCCCTTACGAAACTATTGCACCGTTAAAAGGTCAATATTTTTTTTTATATATATATTAAATTCTCCGAAACTTCCCGATCGACTGCAACAGTCAATTATTTGATCATTATGAATCAGTATTACAGGGCTAATAAATTTTTTATATGAATCAAAATGAATTTTATCGATATAATTGTTATGTATGAAGATGAAAATGAAATATATTTTACTAATTATGAGATGTGTATGTATGTTCAGATTCGATTTATTGTAAACATTATTATATAGAGCTTTGTATTGATGTTGTTGTTGTTGTTGTTAATTAGAAAATTGTGTTGTGGCGATCTCGAAATAATTAAACGGAAATATGTTACGTTCGTTAACTCTGTGAAATAACAAAAAAAAATCAAATCAATAAAAAAAAAAATTACATTTTTATCAATGTTGGTCACGAAAGTATAAAAGTATTTATGATCATAAAAAAAATATTTCTAAACATACTTCAAATGAAAGTTATGATTATGTGTCTAACTAATGACTGATATTTTAATATCATGCATTGTTTATTAATATACTTAATATATTTTTTATAATCAATTTCGAGGCTCATTACTAAAATTTTACTTACTACTTTTCAAGGAGCACATTATTATGTGTTGAAGGCATAGAATAATAACTAATTATTATTCTATGGTTGAAGGGACCAAGCGATACTACTCTGTGGATAACACAACCTTTTTTCTTTTTCAAAAATACACAAATTTTTCAATAAAATGTTTATATATATTATTACGATTTACGACGTTCTTATTCAAGAGAAAGAATAGATTGAAAGAAGTTGAACTTGTATCGAATCGAATCAATATTTGAATTTTATGAATATCTATTTTAGAGAAAAACTGATCGAAACGAGACAAAACAAAAGCAAAAGCTTTGGCTTCTCGAGAGTCGCTTGTCTCTTTCACACTAACTACGAGTGACAGAGACAAACGACGCTCAACAGACAATCTCTTTTCAAGAGACAAAACTTGGATATTTTCGTGACCTTATCAAGGATAGTTTCAAAGTGATCCAAGTAATAAATTTATCAAACTGACCCTTTAAACCAGCACCAGCAAATTGGATATTAGGAAATTTTCACCAAGAAATGAAGGAATGATTGAGATTTAAAACATATATATTTTGATCAAAATATTGCTCGGATCATTTGTGAACCTAGGTAGAACCAAGTATAGACTAGATTACCTATACATAAAGAGATCACCCCGACCGCGTCCAATGTGATATGTACCGAATGATATAGGTATGTATTGTACCTACAATTATTATGTATATTAATTATTTATATTACTATTGGACATTATTTTTATACACTTTATGTGATGTACTGACGGAAAACTGTACTGATGTGATGTTCTAGAGCAAAGATTTAAATGTTTAAATGAACATTTCTTTTTAAATATAGTTTATAATGGAATGCAACATATTTTAACTGTGCCATTTTATTCGTATGTAAAAACGTAGCTTAGGTTGAAGTGCATATCGTGACTATTTCGTGTTTTAAATGTTGGTTCTCTCCGAATGTTCATCAAAAAAAAAGAATTTTTTTTATTTTTTTTTAATTTTGAACCAGCATCTAGAAACCGTTGCAGGCCGACAGTTACATTGAAATTGTATAGATAATATTATACATTTTTATAAATGATAAATCATATTATATACAAGATGTAATATAAATAAAGTATATACAATCAATTTTTTATTGTAGTGCCTTGACGTGCAAAACATATAACGGTTATTTGCAGCCGCATTATCAACTATATACGGCCTATATATAATTAGAACGCGCCTAATTGTTAATATATAAGTCCTGCGAATTGCTAATGCTCGTGGCCGCCATTTTGGTGACGTCATCTAGTGACACACTCGGTCAATGTGGCTATATTGGCCGACGAGATTTCAGTTGCGGATGACGTCACGTGGTTGTTAATGTGAAAAAAGGTTCCTGTGCATTAGCAATTTAAGGTGATGTACTTTAAGAGGTTTACCTTTACGGTGCTTTTCATGGATGTTTTTTTTTTATAGTTATAAATCTGGACTCGACGGGATTTTAAATTAAAATCTGATGTACGGTTTCCTTTAATTGTTTGCGTAACTGGTGTTATTTTACTAGCAGCTAAATGAACATTAAAATCGTGTTATTATTGTATAGAAAAATATTATTGGAATCAATGCAGAAAATCAATTTTATTCACATATCTGGCCATTACATAAATATTATAATAAAATATGTAAAATACAATTCTCTATAAACAGTATTCAATTCAGGGACCACGATGAACAATATCGAAATTACTAAATAAAAATAATAATTATATAATAAAATCAATATACAAACGGTCTTTTGCCGATAAATTAATATGTAATTTTGCTTCTAAATGCATATGAAGGTTTTAGCCAAAAATAAAATATAGTAAACAACATGACGTATGCTTAATATAGTGACACATATTTTTTTAGCTTTTTTCATCACTCATACTCTAAAAGTAGGGATGTAACGATACCGATATACCAGCATCGCTGATTATAATACAACCGATATTAAGCAGTTGTCACTGTGTAATGATATTCCTTTTTGCCACTTTTCTAATTGAACTTTCCCAATTGCCACTTCAAAGTCTTTCTTCTTTTTTTATTTCAAATGAATATAAATATTTTTTTTGTTTAAATTTTGATTGTGCATTTTTATTAATTTATTCTTAACACTTCTCAAGGCTCGGCCTTAAAGGCAGTAACTTTTATGCATAATAAAGAAATATATACAAGTTCCATATTACATTATTTATTTGATTAATTATTTATTAAGCCATCGGTATCGGTATCGCCGATTATCGTATCGGCAAAATTATGTATCGTACATCCCTATCTAAAAGTAAGATTTACAACATTAAAGAAAAATTTTAAAATCGTATAAGGCTTTTTTGCATTCGCTGACTTGCAGTCATTCGTCTAGTAAAAGTGGCTAGGATAAAATATTAGTGCTTTTTTCTTTTCAATGTTGTCTTTAGGCTAAGTATACAAATGCTAAATGATTTTTTTTTTTGTATATAAATATAAAAAAAATAATAATTGAAATTTTATATAATGTAATTATAACGAAAATTTTATTTATACTTTACTCGTTCGATTTGTGCAGTAATAAAATTGCACAAAAGTAAAAAAAATTGACATGAATTTTTTTTTTGTTGGAATACCTACTTGTAATTTTACATTTTGAGTGATGAAAAGCGGAATAATAATCGCTTACCTTACCCCTATTGTATATCAATTATAATATTAAAAAAAAATAACATGGGTTTAGTTAAAAAAATATGTTTAAAGTTGAAACAGATTCGAATTCAAGAAGGTAATTGGAATCTCGTTTTTTAATTCTTTCTTTGCAAAGTGAGAGTACATATTTACCATTTCCATTTTATGTTTAAAAAAGCATACATTTTTAGTAAGCTAAAAAAAATAATTATAAAAGAGTAATCGCACTTAATACTCCATGACTTTATTCGGATTACACGCATAAAGCTAAAAAAATATAGGGACAACTCCCAAAATTACGCAAAAGTGCAATAAAGCCCCGTTCACACAATCCGCTAATGTCTATGGTAGAGGTGAGGAGGACCGACTCATATTATAGACATGCAGAATCGAGAAATAAGGGATATGTTTGCAATTTTTTTTAAATTAGATAAAACTGCACTCATATTTAAAAAATAAATTAAATGCCTAGAGATTGGTGAAAAACGAGTAACATAAATGTAGCTAAATAATAGGTATTTTTGGACATTTTACACGTTGAAAATTATACAGAAGGAATTGATTAAAAATTGATATTCTTATGAATGACGTGCTTAGTCTATTTTGACGTTACATTAAAAACAATTAATTATTATTTTTTGTTAAATGAGATTACTTATTAACTTGTTAAAAGTTGACAGAGAAAACAGAATGCATCCAGTTACAAAATGTCTTCCAATCTATTCCAATGTTCCCGTTATTGGATCTGAAAAACTAATTAGGAATATCTAAAATGTTCAATAGCTTATAAATTTATTTATTGAATTATTATTGATTACTTAGTGCGTATAGTATAGATCTCTAGTCGGTCTAACGAAATCGATGCAACTTGCCGAATAATGTTATGATCAAGTGTATGTTGTTTTCATGTATAATTAATTAAATGTTATAGAAAAATATACTTTTGTTTTTCATTAATACATATATTTCCAAATAGGTATTTGACCTATTCTCCCTATGTCCGTCTCTGTACTTACCTATGTGGTCAAAATACTTCAACTTACTGATCCGCTGGCTTATGGATTTTCATAGTCATAGTCAAGAGAATTATAAAAAAAAACAACATAACATTAAATTAAATTTATTTAAATTGATCCTATTTATAAATAGATACATGTATGAGCATAATGTCGACCGTAACTAAACCCAAGGTACAAGTGTAATAACAATATAATATGTATACATAGAGCTAAGTGATTCGAGGGTTAAATGCCCAAATAGGAGCACAGGGTGAACGTGCAGAACAGTACGAACACGATCAGGACGATGGCGACCCACGCGGGAATAGTACCTGTAGACAACCACATACTTATTAAATTAGGGCAAATACATTCAATACATACTGAATATATCTTTTTGAGTGAGGAAAAATCGGCAGGAAGACTGGCGGTCACTCGACTTAAAGCCATAAGTGCTGCAAGTGCACTGCCAACTTTATAAAGAAAAAGGAGCGGGTAGGAAAATATTCTTTAGCACATGCTGATATTTCACGGTGGTCTTCTGTAAGGAGTATGGAGATGATTACTATCGCCAGAATTTATTACTGCAAAACGCAGTGATGGATGAAGCCGCTACTGTTTATAAAATTTAAATATCTATATAATTTCTGCACTCAAACAAGTGATATAAAAAAAACACTGAAATAGACTTTCAAAGTTGGCCCTGCCGGGAGTCGAACTAGGGACCCAAGGCGCCAATCAAAGTACCAAGGCAAGCACTTTAACCACTCGACTACACAAGTTGTATCGCACCATTAACTTTTGTAAAGCTAGTTTCCAACCACTGTGAACATGTTAAAATGGATTGAAACATCAAATAGATAAATAATCAGAATGCCTATTGCGAATTTTACCCATCAATGTATGGGTTTACGCGTTTGATCGAGTAACACTCGCATAGGCCCTCAGTAGTGGTATAGTAGTCGTATAGTGGTATTCTCAGTGAAATACCTATCATTGAGTGGACCGTGATGCCGTAAATGTTTTATGTAATATAAAAAGGTAGTTACTTCTGTATGGCAAGGAGTGAACGCAGAGGCAGTTGTCGACGGAAATGGAGAGCAGGTTGGCCTCCGAGCGAGCGGCGACGGGCGGCCCGAGGCCCGACGCGCGCACCGGCACGAACTGCAGGCCCGTCACGAACATCATGTGCGCGTTGCGCACGCGCAGCGCACGCTGCAACCATCACAATCACCCATTCATCGCTATTCATTACACAGGTCAACACGATTTTTGGCTCTGGCTTCTACATATGAAATTTTGATTTCTTCTATATTTTTTTGATCAAAGTTTGCTTTTCTAGAAACTAGAGCACTTTTTTAATTTTTTTTAAGACAAATGATAGATTCATACATTATTTCCATACTTTTATTTTCAATTACAATTAGAAAAGTTTATGTTGAACACTAGAGACTTTTTTTATGTCTAGAGATTTTTGATAAACAACAGGAAATATACGTAAAATAACGGTAAAATTAAGTTGAAAAATGAATATTTTTAGTGTTACTCTTATGTTTGTATGGGCTGTCTCGTATCTTACTTATCGTCATAAATCAGGCAAAAGCAAACTTTAAAAGCTAAAAATGAAAATGTAACTATTTTTAGATGTCTAGTATCAGAATTTAAGCATTAGAACAGAAACCCAAAAAAAAAAAATTTTTTGTTGACTAATCATTGTTTGCACAAAGGCTATTGATTTTTTTTTCAAACATTTACCTGCAAACTAAATGCCACATAGATCTCAATGGATCCGCTGAACATTGTACCGATTCCTACAAATCTTCCATCGTCCCTCACGGCGAGAGCGGACAGCGACTCGTTCACCACAACGGTCTTCTTCAACACTCCGTCCTGAGGATCCCACAACTGCAACAATCCCTTTTGCTTTCCCGATCGACTCAGTGGGTTGGCGATTGTGAACATTCTATAGGCGTCCTTCTTGTCTTCGATCATACCGAACCTGGAATACATCAACAAACTCTTGACTAAGTATTATACGGTCGGCGGAGTACGCAAAGTTTGTTTATGACTGCAGATTTCAGTGTGACCCAATACTAAATGATATTTATTGTATTCATAAACATGACATACCTACACCTCCTGAATAAATATTTGCTCCCGTTGGGTGGCTGACATGTTATTTGTAGCCGTGGCTCCCTCTTGCTCTCCGTGGACCACAGATTGGCCAGGCCATCTTTACTGATACTCACTAAAGTCTTATCGCATGGACTGAAATCTAAATCATCCAACTGAAACCAACAGAATACACTAAATTACAATTTAGAATAAAATTAGCATTTTTATTAGTGACCAATTGAAAGTTTGGTTTCGGTTTCGGACAATAAATCTAGCTTCTTCTGCACTAGTTTCGGTTTAGGCAAAAAAATCTATCAAACTATCGAGTGCTGATATTCACACAAGTTTTTATTCATTGTCGCTAAGGAATATTTTTGTTTTAAACTTACAAGTTAGTATTATTTTAAGATTTTTATGTTTATATTTAACTTACCTCCTTTGTGTGGCCTTCCAGAATAAACAATAAATTCATCTTTGGAAAACTCCAAACTCTCACTTTACAATCAAACCCACCAGTAGCCATCAGTTTTCCATTGTTACTTATCCTGACTACTCGCTGGAGAGGATCTGCGCTGCATTTAAAAAAAAAAAAAAACTATAAAGAAAAGTGAATCCAGCAATTACATAGTAAATAAAAAAAGTCTGACATTTAAGTAATAAATCAGAAAAAATATATACAATAAGCGAATCATGTGATACTAAAACACCAAATGCAATTTTTTTTTAAATAATTTATTTTAATTGTATGACCACAAACAACTTCATAGCAAAAACCACACTAATTAAAACCTTCATAACAAATTAGATTATTGTACCAAAACAACAATGCTATGTTGTTTTGCTTTTGTTAAAAATATCTAAGTATTACTTTGCTGAATGGCTATGCATATCCAAATGGTTTTATACCAAATAAATGTTTAAAAAATAAGGACGTAAAAGGTTAGAGTTACATTCCAGATAATGAAGACTTAAATATCTTCTATGAAGATGATACAGAATAAAATATGTTGATAGGTTTTAGTATAATTTTATGTATATGACAAATCAATAATGTGACAATTGATTTAAAAAATCACCAAATGACCTATTTTTTTTTTTCAAAACAACAAATATTCATATAGTAAACTATTCAAAAATATATTTTCTTGTACATATTATTATCTGTGTTGTTTAGCATCACATGATTAAATTAACATTTAACCTTTTTTAGATAAGTACTCAGAATCTAAACAATAATTACCCAAAGTCTGTCTGTACACTATCACTTGGCCTTATTTCAAATGATATTCTCTTCTCCGTGGAGTTGCTATTGTTGTCTGTTTTGGATATGTTATCGTTTTCGGAGACAGTGCGCCGTCTCCTTCTCACGAGGCCATTCTCTGCACGGAAACTGCCTCGACGCATCTCCGCTGTGTCCACCATGCGGATGTTTACCCTATACAACTGACAGTGACTCTCTTGACCAGCAGTCAAGAATATCTTGTTCTCGAAACTCCGTACGTCACATGTCATCACAACATTTGGACCAGTTTCATGTCGCATCACCTCCTCGGCCACAAATTTCGTGCCATTGTGTGATATTTCGAAAATTTCCTGGAAAATCATCAATTTACCTATATACTTATATATACTTCGAATCGTTGCCGAGTCTAATCAATCCTGGGTCTTCGAAATTGATGGACACCATAAAAGAGTGCCCAAATTTTTATATGCATTTGAAAATATCACAATCCGTTTATTAAGGGAGCTTGGGGAATTGTTACACATTATATTTCTTAAAATATAATGTAAAAATTGAACATATCTAGGAAGTACACTTCAGAATTTATGTGCTGACACGTATCACGAGATGCCTTATTTAAATAAGTGTTACATGAAGCCACCAGTTTGTTTACTTACAAATCCATTTGCTACGCCAGTGTTCGATGCTCCACCGCCTCCAGCCACGAGAACATGACGATTTGTGAGAGTTTGTAGAGTGTAAAGAGGAAAATCAACTCTCGCCAGTAACCCCTCAGCCCTATTGCGAGACATTTCGGCTTATATCATCTATTCTCCTTATTCTAGAGCACACACGTCCTCTCTGGCATTAGTTAAACTTATAACAATGCTTCATCAAAACCTATTTTCAATAAAAACACAGAAAAATACGATAATATGGTAAAAACCAACAAATTCACGAATCAAACTTTTGTTGAGTTTATGAAGTTCCAACATGACAAAAGTCAAAATTTGACATATTTTTGACAGTTGATGTTTACAAAGATTGTTATAACTTTTAAATGTCGAAAATTGTAAAAAAATTCTTAAAAATCATGTGATATTTATATTTGTTTTAAGCATATTATATAATTCAAGATAATTTTTTATTAATTAAAATTATAGGCGTCGTTACCGTTAGGCACTTTCAAATTGGCAGAAGTACATGCACATTTTTGTGTCCATTTCGATTTTCGACAATATATATGACAAATTTTTCTATTTGTATGTTTATTTTTAAATCATAGTTGAGTTACTTCCTCTTTAAAAAATTGTTCGTTTTGTGGCACAACTCCCATAAAACACACAAAAGCGATTAAAGGGTTAATAATATGACATTGGTAGAGTCCCTAATTTAGGATCTGTGTAATATGTACTTTGCTTTTTCCAATGAATTACTATTGCTATTACTAATTAAATCTATTCACTTTTCTTTTAAATAACTTACAGAAAAAACAATTTCCTTACTACGTTTATTTTACCATTATAGCAGAGATTATGAGTTCATTAATTATGTAATCTATTCGCACTTAAAAAAATAAAACACGATTAGGATTCGCTCATTTGTAATTTAACAAACTCCAGGAAATATGAAACGAGTGGTAGTTGAAAAAAAAAATATTTTTTTATTTATTTAATAATTTAATTAAAACCTCTGTTTACAAATAACATGATAAGTTTCATCGTTTTAAATGCTAGTAAGTGAATATTATTGCCCTAATGAGGCCGTCGCGGACCGAGTCACTGGTCTGGCCTATGCCAAAGTTGAAGAAGACCGACTCGGCGACCACCTGTTGGGCGCACGTGCCCATCGGATACCAGCCCATCTTGTTGAACACGATGCCCACCTTGTACACCTTGTTGCGCTGGATGTACACGGGCCGGTTGAAGATGATGTCCTGCAGTTGGCGGTAGGGGACTCTGTTCGTGTAGTGCGTGTAGGTGAGCCTGGCGCCGTCCGCGTCGAGGAGGTGCGCGTACAACAGCTCGGAGTAGGCCGGGGGCGGGGGGGCGCAAGTGCCGCTCTCCTCGCTCGGCGCCTGCGTGGGCACTTGCACGCCCAACAGACAGATGTTCTTGTCCACCATGAACGTCACGGAGCAGTCCAGCACGCTAGTGTTGAGGCAGTCCGTGTGCTGGATGATGGGCCGCTGGCAGTAGATCTTGTTCAGCTCGAAGCCTCGCTCGCCCGCATCGTGCGAGTGACTGGCGCCAGCCCCCAAGCTTATCGGCACGTACATACTTGCTAATAAATATAAAAAAAAGCGGTAACACACAGAAAACAAGAGTTAAAACACATACAATATTTGACTGTTTATTAATTTGTTCAGTAGAGACAGGGCACACTGCATTACACATTCACAAGTCTATTTGGGCATATTATCTGGCAGCAGTAACCACCCTTTTACAGAAAACCACCGTGAAATAAATAACATGCGTGTAAAAATCGCCAAAGTCAACTTTCTAATAATTTGTCGTCGATCAATTAAGTGATGGTGACTTACCATCATGCCTGGCCTGTTTGGGCAGCGAGGGAGCCAGACCCATCTGCGGGGCCTGATGAGAGGAACTGTGGCCGTTGGGCGGTGGGGCGCGCCATAGATCCACTAGACCGTTATAAACAAACTCCACCAACTCAGGGCTCGGGACGTCCACTGAGAACCCCGGTTTGGCCTACAGACATACATACATTATAGAGTAATAGTTATTTCCATGTTAGCCGTCAACATCATTAACCTAAATTTGTATCTACTATATCTATAGTACGATAAAAACTCACATTAGCATTAGAGTTTGTTGGTCTGTTATTATTGTATCCACCAATGAGCTGTTTCCTGGGCACCCGACACGTGGAGAAGCCCTTCGGCATGGCCACATCCGAGGTGCTGGAGAGGATGTTCATGAGGATGGCGAAGGACTCCGACTCGGTGAGGAGAGGCGAAGTGGCCGGACCCTTGGCGAACTGCTGAGGGGTCAGCGTCAGGAAACGGATCTTCTGTATGGCGCTACGGATCGACGGGATTTCTCTGCCTTCTGGCTTTTCCTTCTCTGGCTTGTCTATGGCTGTGGCTACACAGAAGAGCAAATTAACCATGTAGTCACAGATGTCTTAAAAATAACATTCTTTGACATTATCTTGGGAAACCTGTATTCTTAGGAACCATATATTATCACAAAATCTGCATTCTGCACTTGAAGAAATATAATTTTTTTATTCAACACATAGTACTCAAAAAGAGAACATAGAATGTAAAATAAACCTGTATTCCTTGTGCCCCTATCACTTCTTTCTTCATGATCAGATCGAGGTTCTGTCTTATGTTGATCGCAGTGTGCTTCACTATTGTCACCATGATTTTCCCCTTTACTTCCATCATCACACGAATCGGACTTGCCGAGGTCACCGCAAGAGCTCGACTTGTCATCTATTTTATGAGAACAGGTGTCATCTTTTTCACAGTCGGCGATATTTGGATCAGATTCTATGACAGCTTCGGGACTACTTTCAGAGCTGCTCTCCACATTCACTACCTGAAAATATAATAGCAAACCAAATTTCACTTTCAAAATGCCTAAAAGTAATCATTTTTAAATGAAAAGCCAACTGGTGACTGACTTTGATGAGTCTGTTCGAAATCCATTGATCAAAAAGGATACCAGGGATCAAATGTAAATCGTCGTCCTTAACTTTTATAACAAAGGACAGATAATTAAATAGAATTCAAAATATAAACAATGAAATTAAGAATTTCCACAGATATGCAAATTTCTCACAGAGCAACTATGAGATTTAACATTTCTTCTTGCCGGAAGGCAAATGTAAGAGTATTGACTTAATTTTGTTCCTATGCAATACTTTTATCTGATTACTAGCTGGTGCCTGCGACTTCATCCGTATTGAAAAAGAAAATAGTAGCCTATACAGTTACAAATACAGAAAAAAAAATGTAATTTCCTTATTACTTCTGTTTATAAGAAAAACAAACAAAAGCAATTAAAATTACCTTATCTTTGGATGTAGATGGTTCTGGACTCTTCCTCCGATCTCTTGGTGGACTGACACTTCTCTCCGAAGTCCTTTTGTCTTGAACTTTCGCATACCTTTCGGCCGCTTCAAACAAATCCAATTCACTGTCAATATTCAGGTGATTCTGAGAGAACACTGTGATGACAGTATTTAATTCAACATCTTCAAAACTATTATCATTTAATACATCCTTGGTATTTGTGCTGATTATCTGAAATTAACAACAATAAAATTAAGTTAAACACAAAATTAATTCTCTAGTCTATCTGTTAGCGTTATGTATTTAGAAAGCTTACTTCAATTTTGTATCATTTTTTACATTACAAAACCAATACTATGAGTTAAAACTAAACCGTAAACAACTGAAGCTTATTTTTCAACCTTTTATTATGACCAATTTTTGTTGCTCAATGAAGGTGCTATAATTGCAACTAATTTGATTTTTACATAACAAATATTACATTTTTTTAGCCAACAAAAGTCAAGAAGAAAATGTTTATTTATAAGAGGTATTAATTATTATTATAACAGAAAAAAAAACATTATTTCTTTTTTTTAATATATTTTCTGGATTTATTTTAATTTAATTGTTTTTCAATTTCAAATTTATTTTCAATTATTGTTAGTAATAACAAAATAATCCTTTAACTTACTAACATAATAATCCTTTAACCCACTTACTAACCGGTAAGCACATTATTAGGGTAGTATGAAAGATTCAATAAAATTATTAAAAAGTGATACTTACTTGCAAGCATTTCTCCATGAGGATATTTTCTTCAAACAGTCTAGCGAATTCGTATGCCCTGCAGGCATTTTTAGGGTACAAATCGGACCAGAGATATCTTGTACACTCCTTAACGAGATGTGGTAACATATACTTCTTGGCTCCATAACATAACTCGCAAGCTTTGTCAAAGGAACTTATGTTGATATTGTCTGTATATATGTACCTGAAATAGATTTTTTTTTTAAATAAATATGTAGTTTATTTATTGCTAGAGATAACTGCATGACAAGAAAAATTAAACTAGCTTCACCCTACTACTCAATTAAGGTGTAGACAGAGGCCAATCCTAAAAAATTAATTGTTTAAAAAAATGTTACAAGAAAGTGTCAACTCAATTGGTTTGTAAAAAAAATATGTTATACTTAAAAAAATATGTGAAGAACAAATTGTAATGTTTAGAATTTCCATCGAAGTAACAGAAACCCCACAATAAAAGTTAGAACATTTAAAGAAGAATATGACTAATATTGAAAATTGTTTCGAAAACGGTCTATTGCGCACCGCACGCGCACAAATAATTCCTGCACCGATTAATAAGTAAATGTCAGTTAAAAATATTATGGTTTTTTTTTAAATATTGTTTTAATAGAAAATACAAAAAACCAGCATTTTCAGGCCGGTTGAATTGTCTCCGCCACCTGGGAGCTCTAAATATATGGAGCTTTAGTGTCTCAGTGAGTGCATTGAGGTATGGACTATGTTTGTGTTTTCTTGCAAAATTATGTATATAGACATTTTAAAAGTCAAGTTGGTGAAGGTCAAATTGTCAATGTCATTGGCATATGTGAATCCCTTAAATAAAATGCAAACAACTTCTGCTTACCTTGAATTATTTTAAAAACACAAACTAATAATAGATATGTCTAATGAGTCAACTCAACTAAATAAAAATTAAAAAAGATTTGATATACATGTACTTACTCCAAGAGGGCCTTGAAAGCCTCTGGCTGCACATCGAGTATGCGAATAGGTTCGTTCCTTTCTGGCATGTTTCCGAAGAACATAGCTTCGAAAACTGGCGACGCCATGGCGAGTATAAGCTTGTGGCCAGGGACGACGACATGATTGGGTTCGGTCCCCACTAGAAATGTACAGTCTGACCACTGACCAGTTTGCAGCAGATACCCTCCTCTTTGCTTCACTTCCGTACATCCAGACTGCCAGTCGTTGGGAGCTCGCGCCATTTCAAGTATATCACGATACTTTCGTACGAATTTTAATTTTAATCTCAGCAGTTTTTTACTGCATTCACTCTGATTCTTTTGGAACGTAGTATAACTATGAAAAAAAGACTAAACGCAATAAAAAACAAGCTCAACAATCAACAACCAGCAAGTAGCCACTATCTAACTATATAATAATAACATTAACAATAGCAAAATCAAAATAGCAAATTGTCAAAGCAACAATAAAATTTCACTTCAATCATATTGCAATATTCTTGTTACTTTGACAAGTCACCATAGAGAATCAAATTTAACGACTTATACAGAGAACTTCGATGGTAAAGAAACTAAAAAAAAAAACTCATGATGTTCCCTCATGAATTGTAAAAATTAAAAATTGTTGGTACCTACTTCATTTAATAATTACCGATCAATTATGTTTTTTAACATAAGCAAAAAAAAAACTAGGTACAACCTAAAAATTATTTTTTTTGTTATTTTCTTCAACAAGTTTAATTAATTTCAATTGGATTTCAATTTCAATTCAACGTTCATGGGTTTGTACGGTCATGGGATAAAAGAAAAAAATAGAGAATAGGATAGGGGAAATTAGCTCCAGCATCCCTACTTGCTCACCGAAAAGATTATGGGCTGTTTCTCTCTTCACGTTGGTGTTCTGTTAGAGGTTTAAAACCTCTTACAAAAAGCACCGGATGGGCACCAGGTGATCATGATCATCATCATCATGATCATCACTATGTGATCGTATACACCACATCGTACCGTTGCGTTGCAGTGAACACAACATTACGATTTACGATTACAGCCACATTACGAACGACGTATCTTAAATTAAAACTTTTATTATGTATTAACGCAGGCAACATTATTCCACGTTTAGGTAATTGCAAATTCGATCCGAATTAAAGTGGAAAGAAAAGAATGGTCTGTGGCCAATTAATATAAAATTACAAAATATTGAAATCGTTTAATCGTTTCGTAACCAAATTCGTAACTATGAAGAAAGAGAATCTGTGTTGTGGATCACACATTTGGAGGTTTGGTTATAAATAAAAAATGCTTTATTTATTGTTAATTTAAAAAGTGATACAATACTGCACTAGCGCACACAAATCCAACATTGAATATGTCAAATGGATTTGTTTGTGAACGATGTCGAAGTTCAGTCAAATCAATTTACTTCGATGTTAATTAAGTTTATGAAACAAAATGAATCACGAGGAGATAAAATCGGTGGTGCAGGAGAAGTTTTTATCCAGTGAAAGAGTTACAGCGTTTTTATGTGATGCCAAAGTGTTGCATCCGGAACGAATTAATAAAGATAGGCTATTAGCTATCGTAGAGTATGGAGAAGAAAAGGGAGTGTTTTGCTTATTTACATCTTGCTACCCACCTAAATCGTTTACTGATCTGTCAATAGAAATAGTACTACCCATCGATGATACTTTTAAATGTGAGATAGACAACAAGCCATCAGATCCCGAAGCAATTTTGTACCTAAACCTCCAGTCTCATAACAGTAAATATAAGTTCGAAATTCAAATGACTCCGCGCGTAGACAACTTCGTGGATGACCTGTTTCGCGGCATAGAGGCAGTTAACAAACTACCCACACAACCGGAGTTTGTTTGGCTTAAAAAGTACAATGGAAAGACTGAAGAGGAAATTATAAAACAAAGTATGATAATGCCAAGAAGTGGCATGGCTCACACGTTGAACTCCGCTCCTGTTGCGATCAGGGAGAGCCTCATAAAGAGAAAGATGTGGGATAAAGAATTAGAATACACATTCACAAAAAAGTTTACAGTGTTCTGCGGTACATGGAATGTCAATGATAAATCACCTATTCCTTTAAAAGGTTGGTTAAATATAGATAAAGAGCCACCCGATATATACGCAGTAGGTTTTCAAGAGCTGGATTTGTCCAAAGAAACCTTTCTGTTTGACCAGACATTCCGAGAAGACGAATGGTACAATGCTGTTTGTGGCTATGTGGATCCACGAGCGAAATATGTTAAAGTTGAGAAAGTAAGGCTCGTTGGCATGATGCTTATTATACTCATAAAAGAGAAACATTTGTTTCATGTGCGTAATGTTGTCTGTGATACAGTAGGAACTGGCATTATGGGGAAAATGGGCAATAAAGGAGGTGTTTCCATAAGGTTTGACCTTCACAGTACTTCATTATGTTTTGTTAATTCACATTTAGCTGCTCATGTGGAAGAATATGAGAGACGAAATCAAGACTTTCGAGATATATGTAACAGGACAAGATTTGTTCAGCCCAACCAGCCATCCAAAGCTATAAAGGATCATGATCAAATTTTTTGGTTGGGTGATTTGAATTATCGCATAACAGAATTAGATCCGTCAACTGTAAAGAAAATGATAGACGAGAACAACTTTGGACCAGTCCTAGAATGGGACCAGTTAAAACAACAGCATAAAATTGGAAACGTGTTTTCTGGATACACAGAGGGCAATATTAAATTTAAACCGACATACAAATATGACCCAGGTACAGATAATTGGGATTCTAGTGAGAAAAACAGAGCACCGGCTTGGTGTGATAGAATATTTTGGAGAGGGGATAACATTACACAGTTGGGTTACAGAAGTCACCCAGCTTTGAACATCAGTGACCACAAACCAGTTTCAGCTATATTTGACACATCAATAAAAATTATTGATGAAGAAAAATACCGGAAAGTGTATGAGGAAGTTATAAAACAGTTAGACAAAATGGAGAATGAATTAATCCCACAAGTTAGAGTGGATCAGACGGAAATTGATTTTGGCACAGTTAAGTACTTAGAGCTTCAAGTAAGAACTATTACAATAAAGAACACGGGCAAATCACCTGTTGAATTTGAATTCATTAAGAAACTGGATGAGACAAACTTCTGCAAGGAGTGGCTTATTGTTGAACCTTACAAGAAATGTATATGTTCAGAAGAATCATGTGAAATTCAACTTAAAGTTCTTATAAATAAGACATCAGCTTGTAAGATGAATGCTGGTACTGACAAATTGTATGATATTCTTGTCTTACATCTGTATGGAGGTAAAGATATCTTTATAACAATTAATGGCACATACCAAAGAAGTTGTTTTGGGTGTTCAATAGAAGTTTTAGTTAATTTAAATATGCCTATAAAAGATGTGGCTGTAGGAAAACTTGTCGAGCTTGAAAGCAACAGAGATCAATCAATCTCCAACCAGTCAACCTATTATATACCAAAAGAAGTGTGGTTCTTGGTTGACCACCTCTATGTGAATGGTTTAAAGGAACCTAATTTATTTGAACAACCGGGATTACATTCGGAAGTCTTGCAAATAAGAGATTGGTTAGACAATGGATCTGTCGATCCAATACCTGGCAGTATTCATTCAGTTGCTGAAGCCCTCCTGCTCTTACTTGAGAGTACAGTTGATCCAATTATTCCTTACAATTTACAAGCAGCATGTTTAAGGGCATCTGCTAATTACATACAATGCAAACAAATCTTAACAGTGCTGCCAGAATTTAGAAAAAATGTATTTCTTTACTTGTGCCAATTTTTGCAAGAAGCTCTATTACACAGTGCTGAGAATGGACTGGATACAAAAACTTTGTCCACTTTATTTGGCGCTATATTCCTTAGGGATAATCCAAACAACATCCAAGAACCACAGACTCGGATGAACAAACAGATTATAGATAAAAAGAAAGCCCAATTTGTCTACCATTTTCTAATAAACGATCACAGTGACTTAATATTCTCTAGATAAATTATATTTTTATAATCTCATAGCTTATTGTGATCTTAACTTGATACTGTAATATCTATGTTTATGTGCTATTAAAGTAAAGTGTTTATTGTTAATCATCACACTATTTAATTGTCTAAATGTTAATCCCATGTTAATACTCAATATACCTAACATCGAAAAATAACATGCCATCCATGTTTAGTAAGTAATTCTAGAACTTAATATATGTTAATTGTATACTTTTATTCTTTTATATTTATGTGCTCTGATATCAGTAAGAGAAGATTTTATATTTATGTATTATAATAGACTTACTGATTTTTAGTATTAAACATAAAAGAATGAACCTATGAATTAAATAGGTACTGTTGTATTTGTTTAAAAATAACTTCCCTAAAGAAGCTAATGTTTTCATTATATTTTGAATAGGAAACTTTGTTTTTGTTACATCTCTAACTAATTTGGCAAAAACAATCAGTTTTATTTAAAAAGGTCTTTGTACAAACATGAATTTTATATTATTGTATTACTAAATCGTAAGAATTTAGTTACATGGGCATTGTATTCGAATATATTTTACTAGGAATGTAACATTATATTTAATGTGCTAAATGAAATGTGGTAGATGTAGTACCTTAATTTATTAAATTTATAATTAGACTTTTGAGTGTTTTAAGTTATTTTTACACCTTTTTACCATTAGCTGTGACTGGCGTAATATAAGTAATCAAATATATATTGATTATATTAAGCGAGAAACATATATTGATTATATTAGAGAAGCGTTTTCTGTGTCGATTGCATATTAATTGTGACAGTAAACAAAACAATAAAGACTTTATAATAATTATTGCTTATACCAATCTGAATTATTTAAAATATAAATAATTCTTTTTTGTTCATTGATCAATTTGTAATTCAAATCCAACTTGACATTTTATCCTGAATTGCGGGTATTACAGAAGATGGCGTTATTTAAATATTTTTAAAATTATTTTTGTTTTAAACTTATATTTGTGTTGTGGTTGAGATTTAGTTAAAATAGTTAAAGAAATGAATATTGAATATACAATAATATTACTGACTTAATTTTAAAATTTTGTGATTTTATAAAAGTAACAAACGTATTTATTTCTGAACGCAACTTAATAGATCTCAATCGATTGGATCGAACAATGGCGGCAAATTTGAATTGACCAATCACAATTGAATTTTAACCGTTTCATACATACAAAGATATGTCATTAATTCTTGAATTGTTTGTTTTCATTTCATAGCGTACCGGATTTACTTTGACGCATCTTGCTGTTGTTTTATTAGTTTGACCAGTAATTTTCAACGGCATTCGCTTTAAAAGTCCTGACAAGTAATAAACGTTTTTATAACTTATTAAACTTTAGATTTATATAGACGTGTTTTTGGCGAAGCCATCTGAAATATTTCTCCTTTGTTCTCCAAGCCTCTGTTCAAAAAGAAAGCCATGGAAGTGCAAGTTGAATGTAAGTACATTTTCTAATAAGATTTATAAGAGACTGTATTATAATATTTTCTGGATTTATTTTCGTTTATGGATTTATTTCGTTTATTTATGGATAACAATAAATAGACGCCTACCTACTTATTTATTTATTAAGATTAAAATAATGTTTTGTAAGGGTATTATCTTTAAGAGTATTAACATTTTTTCGGAATTATGTGATTTTCTTTCTCAATATTTTTTTCTAATTGAAAAAAATATCTCACTTGTAGCCCTGACTTTTGATAAGAGCCTTCAAAACTATTCGAACTAACTTCAGGTGTAGTAAAGAATTTAAAAGTATTATGCTAGTCTATTTCTGAGTAAATTTTAACTTCATTTAAAGGAATTATAAAATTTGAATGCAAAAACGTTAGGAGGTACAAGTACCTACTTAATTTTTTTTTTCTCTTTAATGTTTAGTAAAAGCCACAATTCTTAACAATAAAATAAAGGCAAAAATTTAGAAATAATTGATTACTTATTGTAATTTTTTTAAAACTATAATAGGTAGATAAAATAGAGGAAAATATCATGACGAAAAAGCGTAGTGGGTGTATGTTCGGTCGCATTAAGGGTTAAGGGGCGTTAACCAATGATTGAATCCTGTTTAAACTGTCTTTTTGATTTCATGTGTATATTGGAATATAAGTAATGAATGAACATTATTCCTTTCTCTACATGGGAAAACCATTAGGGGGAAAACACACACAACATTTTAATTATTGCTTTTCAACTCTCTTTTTTATGTGTAAAATTCACTAAAATTTTACTTCATTACTTTACACAACATTCACTACAATAAACTAAAAAGTTTTCAATTTAGCCTTTCAATAAAAATGAAGGAATTTCTTAGAATTACTTACAACTATATTATTAAATCCTACTAATAAAAATAATTGTTATTTTTCTACCCATTTTTACAAACAGTAAATGAAAACTTAGAACATTTTGAAGCAAATAGAGCTATTAGAGAATAGTAGGATGTTTTACTTCCAGTTTTACCATGGGTACATAACATGCATTTACTTCTAGCAAAACCATCAACATTGACATTATCTATGACTCTGTGTCAATTTATTTTACTTAAAAAAAATTTGGAGAATATAATTTGTTTTGTGCTATTCCAACTTATTATAATATCTTTAATTTGAAAAACATATATTTACAATTGCTTATGGTTCAAATTTCTTTTTTATGTTAGGTAAAAGTTATTGCTCAATCTAAACTAATATTATAAAGAGGAAAAATTTGATTGTTTGTTTGTTACTAGGCGCCGAAACTACTGGACTGATTTGAAAAAATCTTTTACTATAAGCTGACATTCTCGGTGATGAACATAGGCTACTCTTTACCGCGGGAAAATGCTTCATTCCTACGGGAAATCTAAAATATAAATAAATACTTGGTCCGGGAGATAGTGCCATCTATCCAAAATACGGTAGATGGCGTTTAATACTTTTCTACGCGGGCGAAGTCGCGAGCACAATATTTTTTTTAGAATATTTTTATAAAATAAATATTAAAGTAGGTAGATAAATAAAATTAATTTTACATCACAATTTAAATAGTACCTAATATTTCATGCATTTTCTTTACAATGAAAATATATTTTTAAAGTTAACCATAAATTAACACATAAACAATTAACCATTTGTTTAAGTCAATGAATATATATTATGACATAGAGAAGTTTTAGAGAAGTTTCTGTAATCATCTTGTATTATGCCAGCCATACATGAATGAGCGACAGACTACCTAATAATGGCCGCGGGTCAGCGGTGGATCCAGGCTGTGTCTGACCGATCCTATTGGAAAATTTTGGGGGAGGCCTATATCCAGCAGTGGATGTCCTGCGGCTGAGATAATATGTGTCACGTTGTTTGACGCCAATTAACTTTTAAACTACTGAACAGATTTTGATAACTTTGTAACTATGTGTAATTTGGTCCAACTTAAAAGATAGGATAGTTTTTATTTTGAAGACGGGAGCATGTTGCTAGTTATATTATATAGTTGTATAGAAATCCGTTAAACAGGTTATTAACAAGTCGAAAGTTATTTTTTGCCGAGGAGTGTGTCATCTTGTCTTGCATTTAAAACGTTGACGGTTGGCGAGCGGTTGACCGTCGTTGGCGGCAAGGACGAAAGAACCGTTGTCTCGGTGACTCATCCCTGCACTCAAAAGCAAACACTCTGCTGCAAACTCACTGGTCTGTCTATTTTAAACTTGGAATCACATGTGGGGATATACTTGTAGCACAGCTTATCTCTCTTATTATCTCAAAAGCGTAAGTATTTAAACAAATACCTAAATAATATTTATAATTTCTGCCGTTAACTTACATGACGTTGTTAGTCTTGTAGGTAGGGAAAGTATACATACTTGTATAAATCTAGTTTAGCTATCGATCAACATAGTTAATACAGGATGGAATATTTTGCCACACATGAAGGGATCTAAATACTTACTGGGGATTGCAAATTTTATTCAAAGCTTTCTTATCTTTGAAAAAATAAGAAGCTGGCTAAAATTAGAAAAAATAATATAATTTATTTTTATAGCATCAATCAATAGGGTCAAATCTTACTAATCAACTTGGTGAATTAGATTACTTAAAGAATAACCATGAAATCATTTTAATTTATTGTTTGCTTATTAAACATAAATTAATAGATAGGCAAAAAATAAAAATAGTCTCGATTATCTCAAACGCTCAATTCTACGCCCAATTAATTTTTTTCATTAAATTGACACAGAAAGAAGAGATTCCAATACCCAAAGGGATGCCTTGATTAAATGGCGAGGGAACGGTAAGGGCGCAATCGTGTTAAAATGCCTAAGGTAAATTCCGATACAATCCGACGATGGTGTAATGTAATTTCTGGAAGTACGGCGCTTAATGGCCCATTTCGAGGTTCAACTTTATTCATTTGCTTGTATAAACGCTTTGCTGTAAGGGTTCGGAACGGAACCCAACTACCTCATTCGTAGGTTATTTAACGCATTATCATTGTAATGGTAGGAATCCAACCTTCGAATACACATAAATTAGTGTCATATCAGTTTTTATCTTGGTCATGTATAATTTTATAGATCTTCAAATATAACGTATAGGTCATCCTAATAGTTTGTCCTAACTAACTATTAAAGCAGAGCCAAAACTTAAAAAACTTAAAAACTTAGACAAGTTTAGAAAATTGAAATTTGGAACATTGTTGCACATATCAGCTTTCTAAAAAATTAAGCTTGGCCTAAAATATTTTTAAAAATATCAACTCCGTGTGAAGCCGATTAACGGGAATGATTCCAACTGAGATTGTAATAGCATATGTGCCACCAGTATTATGCATATCAAGAGGTTTCTGCAAGACATTCATACGTATAGCCGATAGCCAATACATACCATACTCTTTGCCGACAGCTCACTAAACTCATTTGCGAGTTGTTAGTCTCGTTAAATGATTGTTCTTGGAATGGTTTCTTTGTTAGTCTATTGAGGCGAAATTGAGTGCAATCAAAATAACCGTCCCCGTCCACCTACACCGCTTTCTATAGATTCCCATTCTCGCATGAGTCAGTCAGTCGAGACCGGGTTGTTTTCGTGGTCTCATTACTGCGCGCAACGAAAGCTTGTCTGGTCGCATTGTACATACACTATCCACAAAAGGCTACACACAATGTGGGCGAGGCGGTCTTGCGCCGCCCACGCCCACACTTACCGAACTACACTCGGATACCAGCTTAAGGTGATCGCACACTTACTGCACCGAAAGAGCCGTAGGAGTCGAATTCGTTGCATGAAATTTTATTCGAGCTGATATGGACGAATCACTCAAAGAATTCGCAAGGTAGGTAGCTACGAGAAAGGTACCGGAAGAATTCAGAAGGTACTACCAGAAAGATACCAGAAAAGAATTCAAAAATTCCAATCATCCAAAGAATTCATCAAGGGATCAAAGCCTTGATGAATTCTTTGGATGATTGGATTCCCGGCAGGACAATTTTTGGAAATAAACTGTTCAAATTGGCTATACTTAATCCTAATATTGTTGGCAGTGCACTTGCAGTTCCTGTGGCGTAGCTTGTGTTATAGGTGACGGTAGCCACCTACCAAGTGGACCGTCAGCTATGTTGACCTTAACATAATAGGTATAAGTACTACCGGATAGATTTCGAAGGTTCTGGTCCTGACACCTACCTGGTCGTTTCTGAGCTGTCTTCTGAAATTCGCGTATAAAAATAATTAGGAATTCACACAATTCGTTTGATTCGTTGCGGGCAAGTGTGCGATCACCTTTACTCGGCTGTTCGCGAGTTGACTTTATGCAAGGACGTAAACCGTTTACGAACTTTGACCTTAAACTCGTGTCTTTCTATCTGTTCCTGAAACCGTTGTGTTTGTATTCCAATTTCGCATATATGAATCATCATTTAATTCGCAAACGTGATTTATTAACGTCGGCACTATGGCAATGGGGTCATCAATTAACTACTTAAAATCGATCAACAAACATATTATTATCCTTTTTTTTGTATTATTGAAGGGATTTCTTGTTAGACGTTAACCGAAATTTTTGACATCCTTATCTTCATGGATATTCTCATTTATCATTCTCAGAAAGACATTAGGCTCACTTTCGTCATTATTGAAGTTTAGTGACAGTACTTCTTCAAAAACAACTAGCCGTGCCTTCGGCTTCGCCTGTGTGGAGTTCAGTTTGTGACAATAGGCATTCTGTTTAATTATAATGTAAAAAACTTAGATAAATAGGTACTTTTTTGACAAATGAATCTACACACTTTGGTTTCCACACTTATTTTTTTAAAGCTTTTTAGCTATTTTGGTGCTCCCAAAAAAAAATCGCATTGAAACGCAATAGCACACACTATGTTATTGCACGGTGGTTTTCTGAAAGAGGTTTTTACTGCCTTCAGACATTGCACAATAAACGCAGTTAACTTAGAAAAGGAGTTGCGGACGAAGTCGCGGGCAAAACCTAGTATTGCAATTGAATTTTAATTGTACCTAGCCTCAATTAAAATTCAATTGTTCATTTCGCTAAGAGGCTGTATAGCCATTACTGAAAAGGCAGTAGCGTTGATTGCCAACCCCCTGTCAGTCCGGCGGGGGGTCCGCTCATTAATTTATCTGCCCATAAATTCAGTCTAGCGGCGTTTTTACTAGAGTTTTATTATCTCCCTGAGACTCCTATTGCGTATATGAAACCTTTATTGCGGTAGTTTGGAACTGATAACAAATGCTGGCCAGACTCAGTGACCACAGATTATCTCTATATATATATATATAATTATGTATAATTTGGTCAAACTTAAATTGTTATGAACCCTGGCGAAGCCGGGAGTGGGCCACTATAATATATAATAAAATCCCAAAAGAGCCGTGTCTGTACATTAGAATTTTCTGCTTAATCCAAAATATGCATCCGGAGTGGGTGGCTGATACTCTAATAAGAACTTAATTTCTTCGTATATAGCAGACATCGTTCGATCGTTAAATAATTCAAATCATATTCTTTTCGTCTGCATAAGTACCTAGTATTACTTATTCCTTTTGTTAGAATCCAGTCTTCTAATGTAGATTTTATTCACCTAAGAAAATCAATCTCTTAGGTCACATGTGCTGTGAACCCGATCGGATAGCGAATTGTTGGTTGGATATATTCCAAATTGTATATGAAACATACAATCGCATGAATGAATTTCCTTCCATAGAGACGCTGATTGCTATTGTTCCGCCATGCGAACAACAGCTGTAGTGATTCACCAAAAACCAAATATTTTTTCTGAATCAGACGCGAATAACGGTTTTCAGTCTTAATGCAAACTTCGCATAAAAAAGGGTTACACGCAGGCTAAAATGGACTTCAATGTTTTTTTTTTAATTTAAACGAACAGACAAACGGAATTTAAAAAAAAAATATTTTTTAATGTATGTTAAAATCGTAAACACGGCTTGTTTACGATTTTAATTTATTTATTAACATGTATTATACATTAATAATGAATGCCACTTGACAGAAAGTCGTAAGTATTGCGCAGATAAGGTGCATTGATAAGAGTAGGGTCAAAAATCTTCATGTCTTGTTATTGTTATAATAAAACTTCTTTTATACAGACATTTTTATAAAACATAATAAATTTTTTTAAATAAAATCTATTAATAGGTCTTCCGTCTTATCGTCGATTAAAGAGATAAAAAAATATAAGTTTATACAGAAAATTAAAGTTTATTTTCTTTTAATAGGTATTTTTTGTGAAGGCCAAAAAAAGCTTCTTATATGCTTCTTATGAAACGGATTCCGGGGCGGACTGGTCTCTAGAAATAAAAACAACGCCTGTGACGTTAGGCGTATTATTCGAGATATTAACACGAAGTTTTAATTTATATACTTGTATTTTATATATTAATCTTTTGCGAGATTATCTTATTACTATTTTGAAACCTGAAACTTTGCTAACTGGAAATGGACGACAATTTCGCACTTTGCTGACCTCATCATATGACACCCGTATCATATGACAATTGATAATTTTTCATATATAAAACGGCAGAAAACTATTAACAGAAAAATAGCAAAATTTAGTAGTAACAGGGCACACTGCATTTCCCAACCATATAAATTGGTCAGCCTGTCTATCTGCTAACCTCTTTACAGGACAATACCCAACCAGGAAAATAACAGCATGACTGTGCTATTGTGTTTCAGTGAGTGTATGAGTGAGGGATTTCAGAGTATATTCTTCTAACAGTACCCATGGCGTTGCTAAAGTTATTAGGAGAAGGCATGCTAAAGTTAAATTTATTAAATTTAATAAAGAATCACGATTTCATCTAACACGCCGTGCAGACGCCTAGGCGAGCGATTCAGTGCAGCAGCAGTCCAGGAATATGTCAAATTTGGATGTGGCTCTGTGATGATTTGGAGCGGAATTAGTTTGGCCGTCATAGGCCTCCCCCAAAATTTTCCAATTGGACCGGTCAGAAGCAGCCTGGATCCACCGACGACCCGCGGCCCTTATTAGGTCGTCTGTCCACCTTGTGGGTGGACGTCCTACGCTGCGTTTGCTGGTCCGTGTCCTCCTCTCGAGAACCTTCCGGCCCCAGCAGCGGCCGTCGGCTCTTCGTACTATGTGCCCTGCCCACTGCCACTTCAACTTACTGATTCGACGGCTTATGTCGGTAACTTTCGTACGGATCTCCTCATTTCTGATTCGATCTCGCAGTGTAACCCCGAGCATAGCCCTCTAATAGCATAAATTTTCTGTTAATGCAAGATAATGCCAGGCCACATACTACATCCATCACGTCATATTACTTACTAACGGCATCATGAAATCCGTGTAATGGAGTGGCCTTCCATGAGCCCGTACTAAAAAAAAAAAATTAAAAAAAATATACGCGTCGAATTGAGTGCCTCCTCCGTTTTTGTTTTTTCGTTTTCGTCGGTTGAAAAATCACTAAAGAGGGTTCATGGAGTTGGAGGCCAAACTAAAATTTACTAAAGACGATTATTTAATCGATATAAGAATATTTTTTGACGGACATTTTTTATCGCCAATTAGTTTTTCGCCTACAACGAACACTTTTAATTATTTTTTTGTTAAAAAAAAATACAAAATGAGTTTTTTTATTAATTATATTATATTTATAATATATTTTTTATTATTACATAAAATTTATTTTAAACCTAATTGTAGTTTCAATAATGCAAAGGACCAAAATCTTGTTCCGCTAATTGAGCATTATTAAATACTTACGGAATATATGTTTAAATATATCAAAAAACAATATCTTTGTGTTGGTTTCCTTTGTACTTGACGTCCTTTACAAGGTCGGTTTATTGTTACAAGGTGAAAGCCTTGGAAGGTTTTTAACACAGATGTCTATGAAACCACAAAGCATTGTTATAATACGTAGTAATAATTTCAATGTCTTATGAAAACTTTATTTTTGTATTTGAACTTTGCAAGTTCAAGTACAAAAGCATGAAAAAAATTTGGCGTACAGCTTTTGATCGATACGTGGGGCGTTGTCTTTTCTACATTAACATATTTTTCATATGTTTTCAAAATAAGTACTTGTTCAAAATTTTCCAATGTATTAGTGTGTATAAGCTTTTGCCAGCGACTTCGCCCCTTTATCTTAGGCGTTAAAATTATTAAATTTTATTAATATTATAGGTGTTAAAATGATGTTTATCCAATCTTTATATGGTTCATATATTTTTTTCAGTTGTTAATTTTTAATTGATTTCCCGGGAACGATACTTTTTTGGATGAAATGTACTTCTGTATGTTCTTTTCTGTATTGACAACATTTATGCAGAAATTTTATGGTGACCTGTTGAGTAGTTAGGGCATAACACCATAGCAAACAAACTCGCTTTCACATTTATAATATACATTTTAGGATATGTGGGTTCTAAATAAAAGTGTGAAGTAATTCTCCAAGGTACAAGAGAGTCAGAGAATAAATTAAACCTAGCATATATACAGAGAGTCACTGAAGGTGAGTTTGTCGCTAACGATGCATCTGAATAATTAAAATCAGCGACGTGTACTTTGGTGGCTTAACATTTTTCAAATATTACACACGTATTCGTTTCTCATTATTAAAATGTTACATAGAATGTTATATGCATTCAAAATATTAAAGGCACAAAATATTATCGTTCAGCGGTTTAGGTGTAATAGACAGAATTCGCTTTTCGCATTTGTAATATTAGTTCGGATAATAAAATATTATCCATATTGTATGAAGAAACTTTTAATATATCATGAAACTTTGTTCGTCATAGTTAAGGCTTCTTTGGTCACAGCTGGCTGGTGAATCCCGCTTACTGCAGGCTGTTATTGGCATTAACAAGGACTATCGTGTTACATCTTGATTCCTTTTTATGATGGTAATGGTAATTTCTCTACCAAACCAGTCAAGGTACATAAAGTAAATATAAAAATATAGTTAAATTTATATTTGTATAATAAGAACATGCTTCGTACCTACAGATATTTTTTATTTGAAACAAATCTTCCTTGTTTATCGCTCCTTTCTTTAGCGAAAACCGCATCAAAATCCGTTGGGTTTTTTATAAGAAGTTACGAAACTGACCAGAGTACAGCGGTTATAATTATTATAATACTGTTTAAATTATAAATGTACCATTCTTTGTTATGTCAGTGCATATTATGTCGTTTTGATTGTAGCAGTAATATGTAGGAGCATGTCGCGTTAATGCGACGCGAAAACATTGAATCGGTATATTTAAACAAAGCCTGAAGCGAACCTGAACTGAAACCGAGGCAAAATCGATACGGGAACCGTCGCAGGCGGACGCGCGCCGCTACCCCCAAATATATTCTTAGCCAAATCCAGCCGGCACGTGACTCAAACTTGTTGCCATCGTTTCAAAAAAGAAGTCAACTTCATTTCTGCTGTATGATCCATTTTTTTGAATAAAATAATAAGTTACCTTATATGATGAGCATATTTAATTTACCTTAGTTTCTCAGTTTGAACATCACACCGTCAAATGACGAAATGTGATTACAGGTGAATGGATTTGGATGAAACTTAAGGATGAACGCATATATTTGCGTTTATAAATTTAAATGCATACCGGTAATAAGTTCTGTGGGATAATTTTTCATACTTTAGTTTTTTAATAAGACATAAGATGACGCTATTTAGACCTCAGATCCCATCTTTAAAGTTTAGTTATAAGTACTTATAATATAGGTGGCGCTTTTCAAGAATTTAATGAATACATTACTCCGAATTTTCACCACCGTCCATACTGCGCGTTATAAATTCGGAGTTCATCTGCATTACTTGGAAAGTTGCCGCTGCGCACGGTCCAATTGGGAGGAAACTTTATCCCACGGACGCGCGAACCTTGGAACAGTTTATTTTTGAGATGTTTCCTACCTACTATTACAATAAGAGTCGGCAGCAAATCCTGGTGTTGCTTGGTCCTTAGCAACGGTAGCCATTTACAATTAATGCCAAGTGGACCGCTGGTCTACCGGACCACACTTTTTTGGCAATCACTAATATTTAAGGTAAGGTAAGAGAGTATGTTGTATTTAGGGCATGTTACGATTGTCAGCTATCATCTCCCATCATAATTGTTGCCCTTTGGATTATCGTAATCGTTGTGAAAGTATCGTTGTCTGAATATTTAGGTGACGGTAACCATCAACCATCAACCTGCCTGCAACCCGTATATAAAATGATTTCATTGCTTTGACTGGCTTTTACTCGCATAAAATCCCGATGCAAGTTCTGAGCATATCGGTCAGCAATATATCGACAGACAGACGCCAACCACGGTATTCCCGTATCAACGTATCGCCTGAAAAGTGGCTTGACATGGAATTCCCAGTTATTACTGCAAGGGGGACTCGGTCTCGGGGTTGATGCCCGAATCGATCTAACGCTTCACCACCACAGCCGGTGTTGTATTCAGGTGCACTGGGTTATACCACCGCAACTGCAGATTCTCTTTCATGCGCCACATCAATTAACGATTCTTAAGTTTCAATTAAAATTTAAATCATTGCAATGGCACGTTATTCATAATCAAGTCTCAACAGCTGTTATTGCTCTTATCTCCATCATAATTTAGATTTTTTTAAATACTAGCGACTCTGCATTTTTTTTACGTAGAAAACCTTCCCTGATTATCAATCCCTCTACTCATGAATGAAAACAAAATTAAAATCGGTCCAGCCGTTCTCGAATTTTGGGCTTGGCAACACTTTTAGGGATTAATTTTTGTTATTTATATAGATCTAATATTATATTCAAAAATCAAAACCGACGATTTTGATCTTATTTTGAAGTCAAAGACTAATAATAGTCAAAGACAGTCCAAAAACATTTTACCTTGCTCCTTCTTCTTGTTCTTAATTTTTCTTCTTCCTGTATATAAGGATATACGTCAAAAGATTATTTCACTAATTTTAGAATTAATTAATCGTGCGCTTGGTAGTTCAATTTGTGACAGGTGTGAGTAATTTTGAAAAAACAGGAAATCAATCGGAAGTTATCCGAGTGGCGAAACAAATTCAGCATGCCCATGCCGACTGTTAATTGGCTGCGGGCGGCGGCGCCGAGACGGCGGCGGAACCTCCGCATGGCACCCCTCCAACCCCCCCAAAACCCCTCACCGACAGTTCAGACTTTTTACGAGCGCAAAGTCTGCCGAGACGCGTAGACCTATGAGAGCTAGACGAACGCCCCTTGACTTAGTGATATTCCATAATCTCAACTCATTTTGTGGCACTCGTGTGCTCTACCTTGTTCACGTGAAGTTTTTCCATGATTTCCCTTTTTTTAAAATATGTCCATGAATCAGTTCTCGCTTTTTTCAATAAGTTTTTGGGGGTCTTGAAGTAATCTATGGTGGTATAATACTCACTTACATATCACATGTGACATTATTTTTCCATTTGGTAGGCTTATTTTCTTATGCGGGTTATCAAGTTTGGGGTGGCAGCGCACTTGGGGTGGTCTCGGGGTGAGTCCGCAAGGTGGTTGACAGCGGAGTGCGGGGCGCTGATATCGACCAAGTACCCACCCCCCGGCGCGGTTCAGTTTCCGGGCGAGAGTCGCGCAGTCCGCCCGCGCTGCGACCTGACTCGCCACTCGTGTAGATAGTCAATTCAATTTTATCATCATGTTGATAGGACTCGTTCGGGACTCGGTGCTGCAGTGCTTTTGCCACTCTTGCCGTGCACCCGTCTTACCCGCAGGTTGGAAAGCTTAGTGGACAATTGGCAATGATCGTTTCGCAAACTACCGGCGACGCCATCATCACTGACACTGCGGAGACGAACGCCCAAAAACTATTCATTTCTTCTAAATTTTTGCACCAAATTTAATCTGCTTTAAATTGCTTAAGGTATTTTTGTCTTTTGACATGTTGCTTTTTTCTTTTTTGCTGCCTCAAAAATCATTATTATCCATATATAACAGCGATTCCAGGACTATCTAAAAACCTATGCTTGTTTAGCTCATTCGTAGCATTTTAAGATATCTGCTAATACCCGTACTTTTAATCCGTCTCTATGTTTCTGATTAAATTTTGTTCGTAATGTTTTTACGTCATCGAAAAGCCGGCCGGCTAGTGGAGGGGGTAACCGCACCGGTATTTAAATTTTCATTTGACATCAAGCACGTGCTCCGTTACAGAGGAACCTCAATAGCTCAAGAGATTAGAATAAAACGCCGATAATATAACTACACCTCTCGATTAAATCTTGTTGGAAGGGTGAACGGTGTATAGAAGACATCCCCGTCATAAATTGTAAAAGTTATATAACTTTGTTGATGAAACTGACGAAAGTCATAGAAAGTTCGATGGAACTTTGGACAGTTTCCGCAAAATGTCGAGTTTTATGACTTTGCTCCATGAATTTTCTAAATTGAGGTGTGGTCAAATGTTGCGGTGGTGGTCGTAGGTATCATATTATATTATGATTCATCTAACACTAAAGTTATACTCAGTTGTTTTATTGATTATTTAATTATATATTTTTTTAATGTGGCTTTTTAATGGTCCACCATTTTGTCTATAATGGATGTGAAGATAGTTTTGGCGCAGTGGCTGCTGACGTGACGATTGCCTTCGTTTCTCGTGTTGTCGGATAAAAAGCAGGGCTTTTTTTTGAAAATATTATCTAGTCTTGCAAAATTATATACATACCTAAAAATATTTCCTAAAACGAAAGAGCTGCACTTGTATATTTTTGTCTGTCTGCGAATCGATTTGTAAGGAAGTATTTACTAAAATGTTTCCTTTTCTGCTTTATTCTTGTAAAATTGTTAGAATACCGTACCTACTCTTTTTTATAGCAGTTATGGTTTTCAACTAACTGAATCTAAATGTGCACAAATGCTGACATTTCTTCATCTTAAAATTGCGATAATTATCTTCTTTAAATTAATTTTAATGAGCATTTAAAAATTCAGATTTCAAAATGTTTTCTTGACTATGTAGCTTTTTGGAAATTACCACAAGTTTTTGGAAACTCAATTGTTTTCAAACTAGTCAAACTTAAAGATTTACACTCTCGAGGGTTTAGTGAGAGAACATTTGCAAAAGTGGTTCACCAACCATGTTTAATTGATCAACAAGTCTTGAACCCTCCGTTCAGAGGGAGAGTAACAAATTCCGGGCTTTTGTCTTTAAGTTGTCTTATCACTTAGTTTGAATAGCATTTGAGATTGTTATTTTCTAAACTCTCTAACATTTTTGAGTTGATCTCTAGTTATCCTTATGAATGTCAATTTTTCCTTTTTGGTTTGTCATCAAAAGCATAATTAATTTAATTAGGTATTTAGAACATTACAGAGTAATCAAAGTAAACTAATACTGTAATCAGTTTCATTTGAAATGATGCAATGCAGGGCCTAAAAAGGTTCGCGTGTCATGCAATGTTGTTTGTTATACATTTGTATATAACTTCCAAGCGAAAATTACGAGATTCCCAAGAAAACTCGGTACTGGCAACAATAATTATATTCGTAGTATTGACTGTAATGTTATCTTTCAATAAATAATTAAATTCACAAGAAAAGTTAAACTTGCGGTATAGAGAATTTTCAACCATATACGAAGGGATGTGTACAGTTGAATTAGAGAAAGCTAAACCATACTCGTTCGTAGTTATTATAGCAGATCATTATAGCAAAAATCGATGCCTAAAATAGTTTCTGATTGTTTTTAATTAGAGATGGGTTTGCTCTTGGCCAACAACCAGCTGATTAGCAAGGATGAGGCCTATGATGGAGCGAGCTCACCCAGACTATGTCTATTCACTCGAACTTTGAAAAGATTAGGGTTATGAGTATGAGCTCGCAATTTCCAAACCTTGGCAGTGCGCATTATAAAGGATGTCATAATCATTAAATAATACAATTAGTTTGTGGAATCATTGAATTTTTATTTATTAATTAATTTATAAAATATTTTAAATTTTATACAAAGATATTGAAAAAAAAAAAGAAAAAATTTAAAGGGAATAAAACAATTTAAACAAAATTTGAACAAAAAAAAATTATAAATCTCAATTTTTTCCTCTTTATTATATGTATACATATACTCGATGGTTTCGTTTTCTAGGTGGTATGCAACACATTAAATTCCGTTGCGTAGTTTAAAAGATCTAATTGTAAAGATATTTTATCCTTTAGGTATAGCTTTCTCTGCTTGTGACTTGTACAGGACCAACAGAAACTACTTTGATAGTGAATCTTCTTTTATACAGAAGGATCGATAACAAAGTTTTTCAATGTTTTCAGTGTATGATGTTCTATTCACATTATCTAATTGATTATAATATCTGTATAATCAGATTATATTCATATGAGTAATTAAGACTTTATTTGAATCAGGTCCCCCATCTCGCTAATGAGCACTCCTCATAAACACGACTCGCTCAGAATCCTCGCTATGGAATGTTTTATCAACATCGCCTCGACGTCGCATTTGCTTTGTTTAATCCCACTTTTGTAACATTCGTATTCCCAACGGCAGTAATTTTTTCCTCCCCTAGCGGGTTTTTAAAGCTCGCTTTAAATATTATATCAGTTTTCATGTAGGTATCGTGTGGCGTCGAGGGGTCCGAACGGTCGTCGTTTCATTTTATAACTCCTTCAAAATTTATTTTTCATGAGGTTAACATTTTAATGGACGATTGTATTTGTTTTCTGTTTACTGGTTCATCATATTGATAAACTTTAATTGTCTGCGTGCTTATAAAATATTCGAAAGTATTAAACCGTTACAGAGAGGATTTTTTAACTTTGCTTAACCTAAGACTTAATATTCTAATATTTCTAATCCGTCTGTGTTTGCGGTTATGTAAACTAGGAGCGAGCTGTACCTTGAACGGAAGCCGATACAACCGCAGTGCTTTAGTTATAATGGAATATATTATGTGGTCTACCTACATCAGCTTTTGCGGGTCGAAGAGAAGAATTTTTCCATTTGAAGCGGATGTTTTAATAAATATCTTTAAATCACACCTCAAAAGTAATTAACGATGGAAGAGAGAATCATATTAAATTATTAAATCGAATCGAGTCTGGTCCTAAGGATATTGATCCTCTTAAAATGCAGAACCAGGGAAGATAATCAAATTAATGCCAAAACACAAAGTAAAATTAAACTATACATGAGAGACTACAAAAATATATATCAAATAACAGCCAACAAAATAATATACGAAGGAATATGACATGGTTAAAAAAAAATCAGTAAAAATACCATGTACAAAACTAAGTATGTTATAAATAAGGTTTAACAAGTAGTAGATATCAAATTTTATTACATTGTTGACTAGAGTTTATAATAGGCAATGAATTTTATTAAACTCAATCGAACAAAACTCACAGGGGATTATATGGCTTCTGTGTCGTCTCCTTACCGTCTGCCGTGTAAACTGGGGCTCAACCTTGCCGCGAGGGATTATCCGTATTTGCGATAAGTTTCTCGACACTTCACCATTCGTCTCACGTACAAGACTCATCTCACGATGTCGTGCCGCCAGCTTATTACCTCCCAACTATTGCCCAACATCGACCGTGTCTCTGAACATGCACTGAAATGCCGACTAAACGACGATCTATTCGCACCCCGAATTTTCACAATTTCATTCGTTTTGATCCCTCGTGACTCATAAATACGATCGCATAAACAGTTTCTGTCTCAAGTTATGGAGAAAGTTTTTCCATACTTCATGTTCAACTCGCCACAAGAATTCTAGTTTTTATTACATTACTCTATGCATGTAAGTTTTTAATTGATGATAGTTATCTTTATGTATCGTCGTGATCGTCGTCATACAAACTGTGGATTAAAAAAGTATGAAAATAATATTAAATTGGCCTCCGCCAGTCATATTCCCTGTTTGCGGTCACGCAAACATCGATCGCTATCGATTCATTAGCTTGGCTCCGACGGTCTTCAAATAAACATTATTTCGTCAATATTTACCGCACGTAATCGTTTTTCGATTGTACTCTGGCTGGTAGCAGTTGCGACGTTATTAGCTGGAGGGTTGACTTCGGACGTTATTTCTGACGCACCCTCAAAGGTCTTGGTCATTAATGGAATTCGACACGTAATGGATTTATTTTGTATGTCAACTGACCCGAAAAGGTTGTTCATTACAATTCTACTCTGCGCTCGAATTTGTAGGGCACTAAATCGAACAAATATCGGGTTTGTGGGAAAGAAACTTTATTTCGGCTAAAATTTACAGCCCTTTTTTATATACCACTGCTTTTAGATAACTATTAATAGGATCTAAATCGCAATCACAAATTGCTGATTAATTACATACGTACAAAGTATTGTGTAGAAAACTGCTTAGACCAAAAATTGTGAAATTTTCTTCGAGATTCAGTTCCTTCGGGTTTCCCTTCCACTTTTCCTGCGAGCGGAGGCGGCTCGCATTTTTTGTAATTAATTACCGGAAAAGAAATAATTCGTAAAACATGTTTAATTATGTAGTATATCAGTATTTTTTTTGGGCGTACGGATCTTCAGTGACAGTGGATGGTGAACGCGTCACGGGCACCGAGCCCGTTGATAACATTTCTTTTTTCGATTAGCCCATCGGCGATCGGCACCCGTTAAGAAGCCAGTCGGCAAACCGAGGACCAAGCAGCCGAAAAAGGTTAAATTTATAAGTAAGTGTGTACTTGTGCTTAGTCAATAGTCATCACCTCAAAATACTTACATGATAATAAATAAATTAATCAACAAATATGTTACACAGAGACAGAGGCGAACAGGGAACTTATCTTATCCAATAGGTACTTTTGACCCAGAGAAGAAATCTATATTAATAGGTTCAGCGAAAACTTTTAAAATCTCATTTTAAGAAATTTGCGCAGAGTATTACAAGGACTGGAGAAGGACGAATATTTCATATTATGTACAGTTTGTGTACAGTACATAATATGCATTAGAAACAATTATATTACATTAATTAAAATAAACCTTACACACAATACCGCGTGGATGGATACATTACGTATATTAACCCAGTAAATACTAATATGTATAAGTACTCTTTTGTTTATGGTCGTACTTGACCACTGGGCGACCACTATAGTATGTATGCTTTTGTGTGCAGTAGTACATAAAAGCTTCCTCGTAAAAAGTCTACATTGTAAACAAGTTTCCACGGAAACATCGATCGATATTAAAGTACATCATTGTTCATCGAAAAGTTATTCGATACTCAACTAAGATACCGATACTTACTATAAATCGTTGATTACGATAGAACCATGATCATAAATTTTACTTTTAGTTCCGCAATATAAAACATTGTCCAATTTTTTTTTATCTCAGAGCCTTTCTCCTAAAATATTGGAGAATACTTATACTTAAGTATAAGGATTATTCCTACTATGGTCGGCAGGCACATGCAGCACCTGTGGTGTTGCTTGTCTTACAACTGACGGTTAGTCACCATCAAGTGGACCGTCAGCCTGTCTGACCACCTTCACATAAAAAAAATGTTTTTGTGTCGATGGACTAGAATATAGAACACATTTTATCCCGTTAATAACTATACGGACGATTAATGTGAAATAGTCCATAAAGAACATCAGGAAAGATATTTAGGGGTTATTTTTTAACTAATAGTGTGGGCAAAGTCCGGTCAAAAGCTAGTCGAAAGGTCAGTAGCACCTAACTCATTCGCGAAGCTATACAAGCCATTGCAATATGGAGTAATATGGACTTATATGTATAGATATGTGTATTTATAGTTTCAGTTGAGCAGGAACTCTGTAAGTGCAATTTCCGCGTGACTCATCCGTAAGGGTGTCGACTCCCAGTCCCTCGCCTCCCTCTTTCAACAATAATTAATCTGAAATTCCTCCCTCGTCGTTCGGGACACCGCCGCTAACTCTTAATGATGTGACCTTGACAATTACGGCAATTTACTGAACAAATGAGTCAACGACACTACTTAAGGGAATAATTAAGATTTCTGTTTTGTGGTTTAAAACTGGAACATTTTTTTGAATATTAGAAATATCTAAACAAATCCAAAGATTCGTTTTTATAATTTGAATTTTAGAGATTCAGATGCGCCTGATCTGTGATCCGATGGAGAAAAAAAATTGTAGATACGTTTGTTTTTATAGAAGTTATGTTAGGTCTCTTAAGAATAATAAATTATAATTATTACCATTTCAATAAAAATACAATGATGTATGATTCCCGACAGCCACTGAAATCCGCTGCCAAGAAATGTCGAAGGGGGGTCTCGCGTATGAGGTGATACTCGCCGAGCCGGTGAGCGGGCCTGTTCCTCGTCGGGCTGATTCCCCCGAGAAGATACCCTCAGTTGAGGAAATACAGGAGAAATTGAAGGCAGCTGAAGAGAGGAGGCGTGTAAGTAATATTGCATTAACTTTCACATTGACAAGAGCAATGGAATTTGGAAATACTGTCACTTCGATAAATCGATCTAGCATATTATGTTTGGTATTATTTATTTTCTCTACTAAAGTAGAGTAATTTCTCGGAATTGTATATAAAGTATACATGTATTAAAACACATTACAGAGCTTGGAGGCGAGTAAAATGGCCGCTATAGCGCAAAAGATGATTAAGATCGAGGAGGCGTCTCGTATCCGCAGCGAGCAGACAAACAACTTCATAGTGTCGACGAAGGAGGCGCTCGACGCCAAGATGGACTCTCACGAAGAGAAGCGCGAGGCGTACATCAACGAGTTGCGAGCGCGATTGAAGGATCATCTCGAGGGTGTCGAGAAGACAAGGTAACTTTAAACAATAATTGTGGCATATATATGGTATAGAGTAGGATAAATAGTGAGTTGTGAACTGTTCAGGTTGACCCTGGAGCAGCAGACGGCGGAGGTGTACAAGGCGATCGAGGAGAAGATGACGACGGCGGCCGACAAGCGCGACGAGAACATAAAGAAGATGCTGGAGCGGCTGCGCGAGCACGAGGAGCAGGTGCGCAAGGTGCGCGCCGGCAACCACGAACGCTTCCAGCAGCTCGAGACCGCGATCCAGGACAAGTTGCAGCAGGCCGCCGAGCGCCGCCTGCACCTCGAGCAGGAGCAGAAGGAGAAGCTGCGCACCTACGTTAGTATACTACACCCTCCCACTTAATACAATGACAGGTCTCTATTGGCAAATGTTATCTCATTGAGTTAAGCGGTGAGATATAAAATAACAATCCGTTTAATTGTTGTTGTTCATTTAGCGCCTGTTTCACAAACGTCAAGTATGGCCTACTTGACGTAACTGTCATTTAAAGTCACCGGTAACCCGGGATAATTTAGCTGATATACGTTTGTTTGTACGGTAAACGTCCCAAAAATTGAATAGAAAATAATTAAAAAATATCGGCTATCGATAGATGCAGTAAACCGAGTGCATAATTCAATAAAACAGAAAACTATTTCTAAAAGTAACTAATCAACACTTTACTTGACGTTGGTGAAACAGGCGCTTATTCTTATAAAGTTAAATCAACAGCACAAACAAAAAACTTACAATAGGTAAGTATTTAGGTAACATAAGGAAATTTTAAGGCTTATTACACAGATATAACGTTGTTGTTATAGTTTACACGGCTTTGTACTTTTAAAACGAAAATAAAAGTATTAAAATCCATTGTTGAGTGTATCTTGATTCATTCTCTTCATCATTCTAATTTTGTTCCATTTCATTGTTATACTTTCGTATTTCGTACATAGTTTTTGGCATGCCATTATGTTTGTTTTTTTGTTTTATCATTGTTCATCACGGGGGGACAGAACTCGAAGCTGGCCGAAGTTAGAAACACGATGACGTCCAAAGTGGAAGAGATCAACAAAGAAATTGAGACGAAACTGACGGCCGCTGAGCAGAACAGAGAGAAGGAAATACAGAAGAAATTAGACTTCGTCAAGAAAGAGGTTCGTATTTGGGTTTAGGGGCCGCATGTCATGTATTTTGTTTATATCATTTCATCGTGTGCATACACGTTTAATTGTGATTTTTATTTAATCATACCTATATATATTTATAAAACTATTAGTGAGGTCTTACACTCTTTCGTGTAGATGCAGAGGTTACTTTAAAGATGATAAAAGGAATGCTATCCTGAGTCTCTTTCGGGGTTTTTTCTCAGAAACGTCATCATCTTGCCTTTCTTTCCGAAACCCTTGTAAATTAAAATTTATATTTTACAAACATACGAGTTTCTTGGCGTTTATTCATCAAAACCTACTCGTATTTGATGAATAAATATTTTGATTTTTTGAAACATAATTATACTATTATACAGTTTTTATTTGTCAATTAGATGTATAATATTATGTTCTATATTAAATAAACATCCGACTGTTTTACATAATACTAATACCAGACAGTTTAATCTGAGGAATAACAATCATTAGCATCATTAGCAACATGCTAATGCTCACAGTTGTCTATGTACGCGATTACGCCCAACACATTGCATATACCCGATTGTACTTATGTGTGTGCGTTGGACGCTCAGTTTTAAGTTTTCACTTCTGACGGCAGTCCTCGTGACTGCCTCTTTTGTTTTACGTTTGTCAACTCAGAACTTTCAACTGGGTGAAACGATTTTGCTTCCCGTGCGTGGTTCCATTTCAATTTGGTCCAGTTCTGACAATGGCATTTGTGAGAAAACGGCTTTAAGTAGGTTTAAAAAGAGTTTATATTTGATTGCAGGAGCGACGCGCTGAACTCGTGCGGCAGAACAAGTGCGCTCGCGCCGACAGTGACCCCGCGGCCCCCACTTGCGGGTAGGCGGACGCGGCGAGAGGGGGCACGAGGGGACACGGGGGCACGAGGGGGCACCTGGGTACACTAGTGAACATGCACACGCGAGGGGCTTAGAGTTCAACACAGATATCTAATCCAATTTCAAGACTAGCCTCAGTCTGCGTCGTCAGAGAAACACTCGGCTCATAGACGCCTGGTTCTCTCACCATATTCTCTCACGGTCACATTTAGTACAGCTTGCAAAAAAAGGCTAAAGAGAATTTTTTTTTAGTATCGAAAATAATTCGCTCAGTAGACGGACTATAAAATAATTGCGTTAACTTTTTTTTTTTGGGTCGATTTCTAAATTATCCTTGTTTGGAATGTACCTATACAAAATTTCATCCCCAAATCCAGGAGATCCTAAATACCTCAAACTACAGTTATGTGACTGTCCCATAAATGTAGGCGTCTACAAAGGGTCTGTGTGTTCCCTGTCTAGATTTAACTGTTATTAGTTTAGTTTTGATTCGATATCACAGTATTACATTTCACTCTAGGCTCCTCCAAATGTCTCTACTCTCCACAGTAAATTGATAAATTACAAATGACACGAATTTCCATTTAAGAAATGTATTTTAGTCAAATGTGAATTAGAATTTTCGTCTTAAATATCTCGTGTCGTTGCGATTGTGCGTTCTTTGCCGTCACTTAGACAAAGTTAATACTTACTTATATCAAACTTAGCTTTATTATGTATCTCCTTTAATAGGTGGATGTAATTTTTGTTAGGTGCGGTATAAGGGACGTGTGAAAAATGCAAGGAAAACTTTCAATAATTATAATAACGGTCGTGTTGAACCGGAGAAATTCATTATGAGAGTTTTTTCCTTTGACGCAACTCAATTGATATCATATCAGCAAATAAGCCAATGTGTATAATATGATCTTTGAAATAGGAAAGCAAGAGCTTTCCTTAATAATGGTTATAGGTTATCAATATTTACTAGTGTATCGAGTGTCGGTTACATCATACAAAAAAAAATGCTTGCAAAAGTGTGTGTCGGTGTACGGTTGGCTGGTCCAGAAGTGATGTAACTCTGTGCATTGCGTTAGGCGGAGGCCGGAGGCGCGCGAGTGATGCTACAACAAAAAAAATATTGCAAACAAAAGATGTGAAAATATTTTTTTTTGCCTCACCTCGATACATACATACGCGCGCTTATTTATAAAAAAAAAACGTTATCACAAAGTTCCCAGTCGATCACGCTTAAGACGAGTTTAGTTTCCTTTTTATATATCGTCCCACGACTATGCCACATAACATGGAGGGAAAGTGCCTTAAATATTGTAGATGGAACATTTTACTGAAAGAAGACATTATTTTAATTTAAAAAACAATTTAAACTGCATTCATAGATTTTTAAATAATTACATGGTTGAACGGGGAATCGAACCCGCTACACGAGAACAAAAATTACCCTGTAGCTTTATCATACATACCGATCGAAAGGCTTTTTGGAAAGGATCAATTACTTTTTGCTAAATAACATAACAGTGTGAGAAATAAAAGGAAGACAGTCCAACCATGTAATAATTTAAAAATCTATGAATGCAGTTTAAATTGCCTTTTAAATTAAAATAATGTATTCTCTCAGTAAAATGTTCCATCAACAATATTCAAGGCATTTTCCCTCCATGTGATGTGGCATAGTCGCGGGACGCCCTGTGTACAGTCTGTCAGAAAAGTGTTGAAATTATAATAAAAAGTGCCAATACTTATGTAGTGTTGTCCTGTACTAACCACTAAGTTGAGATAAGAGAGAGACAACACTACAGTATTGCAAACACGTTTGGTCTAGCCTTCTAGCTGTTAACAAAACGGTCGCGGGTTCGAATCCCGCTAGGGGTCAAATGTTTTACCTTTGTACCCGAGTCATGGATGTTTTTTATTTATAATATGTATGTATTTACAAAAAAAAAAGTAATCTATGTAGTATATCAACTGTCTGGTATCCATAATATAAGCATTAGTTGCTTAGTGTGAAACTAGATGGTGCTGTGTCATTCATATTTATTTATTATTTATTTATTCATTGCCAATTTTAAATTTCAACACTTCTCTGACAGACTATACACAATATTATACTTTGATGTTTTAATTTAAGATTTTTTTTCCTTGATACGGCGACATCGCTTGCTATTTTTATTGTCATAAAAAAAAATATCATGGCCTATGAAATGAAAAATACTTTTAGACGGGATCTCTATATAGCTGTTTTAACATTAAATAGGTGTTAAATAAATGCTAGTGGAGGCTATTTTATTATTATTAGACGGGCGGCGAGAAAGATGCTCGAAAACTTTATTCCTAATCGTTAGTTATAGACTTATACATACATATTATATATATATATCATTATTTTTAATGTTTATCACTCACAGGCAGTATTTTAGGGAAGTATAATCTCGATAATTTTAAGTTTTATCACGTTCGCCGTAGCCGTAATGTCACTGGTCGTACACGGATTGGGGAGGGGTTGCTTGTACTCGATCACACCGGTCTTTTATTTGATCTGGCAATAATATTATGTACCTTTAATAAATGATACACTAGATTCTGGTCTGGGTTGCTTCACCGAAAGTGGCATAGTTGAATATCACCGCGCTCAACAGCTTGAGGGTGATATTTCAAATTAGTTGCACCAAGTTGTCCTTATTACGACTTCAACCGTTATTATGGAAATGTTAAGGTTCAAATCGGTCATGCATAATTCATCTTTTTATCAGAAATTAGCGAAAGAAAGTGATGCATGTATAAAAAAAACCAGAAAAGACACTTTTTCGCAGTGATTTTATTTGAGACTCTGAATCTAGTGTATCCTTTCTCAAGGGGCAATACAGATTCGTCCATAAACAAACACGTTTTAAGGGTTTTTACGTTCTCTTTATGAAACTAAGAAGGATCACGGTAACAATAAAATCATAGACAAAAGACAGAAGTGCCTATAAAATAAAATAGTATGGCTCTTGATACCTAATAAAAAATTAACATATGAGAAATCTGCCTTTGATAGCGTTTTATATATTTTTTATTGAAGGTAGTGAACGAGTAGATCGCGAGGGGATTGCCGCGGATGTGTATGTATAGATCGTTTATCTGTATAACAATAGCACTAGTGCTGTACACGGTGCCATTGATATAGAGACGAGTGGTGTATGGGTGTGTTGAACACAAAACAAACCGCTTCTGTGATGTTTTTGCTATAGTAATGTAATAGGTATCGGTGATTCGGTCGAGTTTCCATTATTAGTGTTTCCTTTTTGAATTGGAAAATATGATAATAACTTGTATATAATATAATGTATTGAGACAGTGTATCGTTGCTTGGCGCGATGGGAGAGCGGCGGGGCGAGTCGCTTGCCTGCTTTAACTTGTAACCGTTACTAATCACTGACGCTAAATACGAGTATTAGGGAAGACGAAGAAGTAGGTGTAAGTCGAAGCTTGTTTATCGGTGAAGACGTTAAAACCTCTGACCAATTTGCCTTGGGTATTGTGTAGCATTTAGATCCATTTAAGCTTTCAAAGGAGAATTATTACGATATTGTTTGTGGTGATTTTTGCGTTCAATTAGTCACTCCTACTCTCGTAACTGTAATGGTGTAATGGTTAAGTTTATACTTTGTGGTTAATGTGCTTCAGTTCGTGAGGTAAACTTAATATAAAATTGCTGAAGTGCAGGCAACTTTTGTAGTTTCATTGTCGTATTGAATAAACTCATAAACACTAATAAATACTGTTTGTTTTATTTGATTGATGATGCGATGTTACCCAAACCGAGAAATAAGGCCTCGTCAGGTTGACGGGCGTCTTTAGTGGTAAGTGGCCACAATCGCCTAAAATGGCTATAGCTAAAGGTTCGCCAGGCGGACGAACACTCGAACAGATCAATAAAAATAAAAACGTTAATCCCCTATTAATGGTATGGTGGTATCCGACATCCGTTCTTCATCTTAGAAACGCAACAACATAAATGGCGATTTCACCGTTATCTTCTATAAATAAAAAGGTTTATTAGTTTCATTGGTGAGTGATATTCCTTGTATGCCTCAGTCTTTGGTACAGATTCGTCTTCCCTCCATCTCTTGCTTATCCCTTATCCTTCTATGATTGTCGGTGCACTTGTAGCACGTATTGCGTTGCTTGTGTTAACCGACGGTTGTGGCGACTTTATCCAGGTAGCCACCTAGACCTACCATCAAGTAAATTTATACCAGTTAAGTAATTTAAGTACCTTGGTGTAAATCTAGATGGCGCCACAAACAAAATCAATTTACGTTTTTTATGAAATTAGAAGATCGAAGTAATTATAATTTCCCGCATTTGCTAAGTCGCTACATAGAGCGTAAAATGTTTATATGGAAAATTGTCGATGTCCATAGAATAGTACCTGTGTGTGACACAAAGAAATTGAACATTCTGTAACACGAACGAGAACGAAGTTCGTTCGTGATTCGTGATAAAACCAAGGAACATATATCCTCTCTAATAAAACCCAAAGCAACATTTAAGGAGCGTAGAGATAAGGAGAACAATCTTATATGGGTGTTAAACTAAAAAAGTGGCAACTAAAATTGTCGAATTGAGATGGCGCTGGTGTGTCTAGGGCAGTGATCTAGAGAGTTTGAGAGTATGAAATGAAACGGAGTAAAGTGCGCGCTGAGTTGAATTGTTTACTATCACTAGCTGCAACCAGCGCCATCAGTTCGTCGTCTTTCAACGGACACTTTTAATACACGGAGCTTGCGCTCCTTTACCTCTATTCTCCTTGGCTACATTGTTAATATGTTAATACGTCTCTTTCTTGTTACGATTGAAATTAAGTTATGATTCAAACTTAAATTTACATTACATTTTTAAATAATTTACTGTTAATTTATTGAAATTTCATTGCGTACTATTTTTTTTTTCTTGAATTCTTGGCAAAATACGATCCTCTAAAAAATAAAGTTGGCAACTCCTTGATAAGTTACTCTAAGACTCCTTTGTATCATTCTATGGTGTTTGACATAAACAAGAAAGGAGTCAATTTGGAAGGAGTAATAATAATGTTCTGTGGCTGTGGTGTTTGTGTTTCAGTGGTGTTTGTTCAACGGTGTTAATGTTAGGTCCACGTTGGGTCTTTACTTTAGTTTAGTATTCCAATTGTAATTATTTCATTTGTTTAAATTCTATTTAATTAAAATACAGTTTTTAAATATTGTGTAATAACTACTTATCAAAGGTTTCGTAAACGATATAAATCGTTTTTGTTGTCAGTGTTGACATTTATAATGGATCCTAGAGATAGTAAACGCAAGAAAGATAGAAATCACGATGACGATACGCAGAAGAGAAGGAAATCGAGATCACCACACCGAGAGGAGAAACGTGGAAGCGAATCGAAACGGAAACGTAATCATTCGCCGGACCGTCGCTACAATAAGCAACGCGAAGAGCCCCTAAGCAAAAGCGGGAAACGAGATTCTCCCAAAAGAAAAGCAAAAGACACAGACATGTTAAACACTAGAACGGGCGGCGCGTATATCCCACCTGCTCGTCTTCGGATGATGCAGGCACAGATTACAGATAAATCCTCGATTGCCTATCAACGGTTAGCTTGGGAGGCACTAAAGAAATCCATACATGGTCATATCAATAAAATCAACGTTGGCAATATAGGGATTATTATTAAAGAGCTGTTGAAAGAAAATATAGTTCGTGGTCGTGGTTTGTTGTGCCGTTCAATTATTCAGGCGCAAGCGGCTTCATTGACATTTACAAATGTATATGCAGCTTTGGTTGCTGCAGTCAACTCGCGGTTCCCAAACATTGGAGAACTGTTGCTTAAGAGGTTAGTTATCCAGTTCAAAAGAGGATTCAAAAGAAATGATAAACCTGCTTGCATATCATCTGCCTCCTTTATAGCGCATTTAGTCAACCAAAGAGTCGCTCATGAGATTTTAGCTTTAGAGCTTTTAACATTGCTTGTGGAGTCGCCCACTGACGATTCAGTGGAAGTATCCATTGCATTCTTGAAAGAGTGCGGTCAAAAGTTGACAGAAGTGTCGTCTAAAGGTGTCAATGCAATATTTGAGATGTTAAGGAATATCCTTCATGAAGGCCAGTTGGACAAGAGGGTCCAGTATATGATTGAAGTAATGTTCCAAGTATGGAAAGATGGATTCAAAGATCATCCAGCCCTGATTGAAGAGTTGGAGTTGGTACCCGAAGAGGAGCAATTCACGCATCTACTGATGTTGGATGACGCTACCGACCCTCAAGATATCCTGAGTATGTATAATATTTTTAAATTTTGGGTTTTTTTCAGCGATCATCCACTTTTGTTAATGAATAATATGGTATATCTGTTATTCTAGTATGTACATTTTACTTCAAAAATGTATTCAAATCAGTTCAGTAGTTTTTGCATGAGAGAAACTGTAACTTAAATAAAGATTTAAATTAATTAATTATTGGTTAAATATTCATGACAATGTCCAAATAATACCATCCAGTATACATTTAGCTATCTCTGTTAACATCCATCCATACAAAAAAAATCACTACACAGTTACACATTTTTAAATATTTGTATAATTAAGATGAATGTGTTGCTAATCCAACTACAATATAATCTCACTAATCCGGCACTTTAATAGATCGGCACATCCAATAATCCGGCACTCTCCGTCCACACCTCCCTCGCCCCTCTATACCTGTGCGCTTCGGTCGTTGCGTCGTCCACTAGCAGTCAAAACTTATTAAAACTATGTATTTACATATATACGTGTTAATTTAATACATTACATACATTTATTCTCTCTATGAAATGCTTTATTTTATTCATTACCAATGACTTTTTCACTACAATCCAGTAATCCAAACATTCCAATAATCCGGCACCCTCCGGTTTTTAATTGTGCCAGATTAGTGAGATTATACAGTACAATCTTGCTCCTCTCTAATCGAGTGTATCCCATTATTATTTCATATTATAATAATCATGTATTATTATTATAATCTTAACACTGCCTTTAAAATTACAGATGTGTTCAAATTTGATGAAAAGTATGAAGAAAATGAACAGAAATACAAAACTTTGAGTAAAGATATTCTTGGTTCCGATGCTGAATCTGGCGACGAAGAGGGCTCCACCGAAAGCGGTAGTGAGGAATCGGACGAAGACGAGGAGGAAGAAGAGAAAAAGGGAGACATGACTATAATAGACAAAACAGAAACCAATTTGGTCGCTTTACGTCGAACCATTTATTTGACTATAAACTCCAGTTTGGACTTTGAAGAGTGTGCACACAAACTTTTGAAGATGCAATTGAAGCCTGGACAGGAAGTGGAGCTGTGCCACATGTTCCTGGACTGCTGCGCGGAGCAGAGAACCTATGAAAAGTTTTACGGGCTACTAGCGCAGAGATTTTGCAATATAAACCGGATGTACATAGGGCCCTTTGAGGATATATTCAAAGATTCATATTCAACAGCCCACAGATTGGACACGAATAGATTGAGAAATGTGAGCAAGTTCTTTGCTCATCTACTCTTCACCGACTCGGTAAGTTGGGAGGTGCTCAGTTGTGTTAAATTGAACGAAGAGGATACGACCAGTTCGAGTAGGATTTACATCAAGATTCTATTCCAAGAGTTGGCGGAATATATGGGAATGAAGAAGCTGAATGATCGCCTCCAAGATCCGTAAGTTACAATTTTTGTTCTACTTATTTGCCACTTATTCTAACCTAATATGATAGTGTAGTACAATATTTCCTTTTAACAGGTCGAAATTTAAATACCTACATCATTTTTTTGATCCTGCAAGAGGAGGAGATCCAATTTTATATCATAATTTATTTTGATTTTTGATGTGTTGATTGAACTAATTGTTCCCAATTCCAGAACACTCCAAGAGGCCTTCCAAGGAATATTCCCTCGCGACAACCCGAAGAACACGAGGTTTGCAATTAACTTCTTTACCTCAATTGGCCTCGGTGGCTTAACGGACGAATTGCGCGAACATTTAAAGCAGATGCCAAAGGTAACTTAATATCACATAACTATACAACTTGAAAAACTTTATTGTGAAATAGTGTGCGATCTTTCGTCAATTTTATTAACAAGAAAGGCCAGAATGAAACATATGTTAAGGAAATTAGATTACTAAGGGGATGGAAACATATCAATAGGAAGGAACACATAGGAGTGTTTCTCTTATTTGAACCAAATAAACAAGGAAATTATATTTAAATATAAGAGCACACAATATGTAGGTACCTTTTCTACGTGCTAACAAATAAGTTGAGAATATTTAAGCTGTTATTATAAAATTTACAATCGAAACATGACAATACAGCAGTGTAATGTGACTGTTACAAAAAATTCTAAATGGATTAAATTGATACCATTAAAACACTCGTGGTGTTTTTATTCTTTCAGAATGTCCCGCCACCGATAACAGAGATTCAAGTGGTAAGCGAATCCAGTTCCAGCAGTTCGTCGTCAGAAGACTCGAGCGATTCCAGCAGCTCAGGTATTTAACTCACAATTTTTTTTCAACGCAGTTGTGTTTCTGCGAGTGAGTAAGGGATGCCAGAGCCCTTTACCTTATCCCTTATCCCTAATCCTTCTATCATATGGTTGCCAACGCACTTGCCAAGCCACAGCGACGGCCACGGCAGCATATGGCGACGGTAGCCATAGCCACCTACCATCAAGTGGACCGTTTTTAAGTTTAACCACTTTTAAGTTCTACTACTAATAAAGTACATACGTACCTATATCGGTAAACGATGTAATCTTAGCTCAATAATTGACGCTTTTTTTTTAGATTCTGAAGAGGAGTCAAACAAGAAGAAAAGTGACAAAAAACAATCAAAAAGCTCGCACAAAGAACCAATAGAAGAACAAGCTGGTAAAGACAAAGAAAAAGAAAGATGGGGTCACAGCGGGTTTTATGAAGTTTATGGTAAAGAATCGAGAAATAAGGGATCTAAATCTTATGATGAGCGTAAAGAGGACAAATTCGCTAGGCCAAGTGATAGAAGAGATAGAAGGACCAGAGAGTTGCAAAGGAATGGTGATGATAGATCAAACAGAGGAGACAGATATTATGATAGTGGACGTGATTATAGAAGTAGAGATGGGCGAAGTAGTAGTAGTAGGGAAGAGAAGATGCATGGAAGTAGAAGAGAGAAAAAGCAGAGATAGGAGATGAAAGCGGCTCAATTTTTTTGAGTGGTATTGTCAAAATACAATAAGATAAGTAAGAAGTTATGAAATTTTTATTTTAAATTATTTATTCACTCAAACTACATGAAGGGTTCGTTTCGTTTGTAGATATACTTGTCAAAGTATTTTGCGAATTAATTTTTAATAAAAACAACATAATATGACAGAGTTTCATCACTCATTTTGCGATTGTACATTTTTGATTTAGAAATTCACATTAATTTGTCTTTATCTGACACCGGACTATAAAACCTTTGTCCAAAATACTGACCAACAGAAAATAGGTTAATAAACTTCAGCTCCGGCACAAAAAAAAAACATTACTCAAAACTGTTTTCATGAACTGTTGTTGACCACTCCATGCATAAAATTCTACAGTTCCAATGCCAACGACATCCAAATTTGAAATCTATTGCTCATCTACTTCTGACGCTGACTGTACCACAAAATTGTGTATGAAAACCAATGCGTCTCGATCCTATTTTTAATATTATAAAAGTAAACGATTTGTTTGTTAGGCGTTTTGCATACACTTTGTCCTTTTCATCCAGAAAAAGTGCTGTTATCGATTCACAAGGGCATATAAATAAATTTAAATATATATATGTACTTATTAATTTTAATTCTGGGTGAGCTTGCTCCATCATGCCCTCATCCTTGCTACACAGTTAATTAAGAAACAGAATCGCGAACTTTTTTTTCTATTGAATACAATAGAACTTAGCAACACAGCATCATCTAGTTCCACACTAAGCAACTAATGCTTGTATTATGGATACCAGACAGTTGATATACAATTTTTTGTAAATACATACATATTATAAATACAAAACATCCATGACTCAGGTACAAACATAAACATTAAACCCTAGCGGGATTCGAACCCGCGACCGTTTGGTTAACAGCTAGGATTACTAGCCACTAGACCAAACGTGTCGTCTAACAGTTGGTTGTTGGCCAAGATCAAACCCATCTGTAATAAAAAAAATACATTCATATTGTATGATAAATAAATAAGCCTTTCTTTCTGACTTTTTACGATGTGACTTTTTTGTACATTTCGCTATTGTTAATAAATTCTATTGTTTTTTTAAGTATTTGGTTTTCTTTCTGTGTGTAGCATGTTCTTTGGCAAAAGTTAAAGGGCAAGCTAGGACCTAAAATTCGCCACAATATTTTGTCAATAATGCACTTGCCTTTTCCCTGTTTTCATCTTTTTCTTTGTCTTCCTTTTCTTCTTTAACGTCTTTCGATTATTTAGTTTTGGTGAACTTTTATTTCACCCAAATGAGTTAGTCCTCCTTGTCTTTATTCTTCATGGTTAGTACACATAAAATGTCAAAACATGACACAAATGTTATTATTTAGTAATACTAGATCTATGATTTTAATAGCGAAATATTGATTATATAAACCTTACGAGTATTGTAGGAGTCACTTCACAGTGAGTAGTGAAGTTTGTAAAGAAAGCTCTCAAGTTAAATTAAGAATGGGCGATGCTAAAGAGCCGGATTCACCGGAAGTTTTAGAACAAAATAATAATACTTCAGAGGCAACAGCTCCAGCACCCTTTTCAGCTTCTGCGCCTCTTGTTCCACATGTTGACTCCAAAGAAGAATTAAAGCAACAGATTTCTGCTCCAAGCTACTTTCATTCTTTGAAGAAAAATGAGGAACCACCCTTTAAAGCGCCTGGTAAAGAAGCTAGACCTTGTATCGTGATAGGGACCTTTATGAATGAAGCTGAAGCCATCGACATGATCGCAGCTGCCGACAGCGAACAGTTAACATTTTTTTTGGGTTAGTTTAAAAAAAAAACATTAATAATTTAATCTACTGTAAAAGCGTATCAACGCTCAAATAGATAAAACCGAATATGTAGGTAGCTGTATAATCCAAAAACAAATATAGTAGGTCGTTAAAACGTGTGCTTGGTGATTATAGTTTTAATAATGTTTATTTCAGGTCAATTTTTGGTAAATAAAAATGTCACGCAAAATTATAAGTTATCAGAGAAAAACTTCCTCATAAGTTTTCTATCTGAAACAATAGATTACGCAGCACAACGCGACTTTGACGCTTTCAAACTGGCATGTCTATTGACCATATATGTGACTACCCACCTGTACTTTAAAGCACAATTTTGGACCTCGCCTATTGCAGTCTGGAAATATTTTAAGGAACTGATGATCCGACACACAATAGAGGTGACACCAGAATTGTATGACTTCTAGTGTTAAAGAAATCGGAAGGGTCACAAGAATTTACGAGTTTTCCTTTTTAATTTTAGGATTCCCCCGATGGCCAAGAAGTCTTCAGTCCCGAAGAATGCTACGATATACTGACACATTTTCACACTATCTATATGACTAATCTACCTCTGATACATATAGTAACGTTTGGCGTTTACAGGCTCAAGTTCACATGGCCGTTTAAACCTAAATAAAAATGCTCTTTGAACTTAAAAATAATTTAATCACAGCAAGGAGTTCATCCCCACTTCAAATATTAGATGCGAGCTCTATTAGGTTTATATTTGCTTAAAATAATTAGTAACAAAGTGGCTTTAATAAACCAAATTAAGACAGATTTATAATAAGTTTGCCAAACTCTTTTTGCGTAAGATAAATTTTGGCATTTATTTATCATATTAGTAAGATTGAAGATGTGTTGAAATAAAAAGTTTTCATAAATTTTACTTATTATTTATTGTTTTAACTATTTGTTCCTCAGAATGTTTGGGCAGTTTTCTTCTCTTACGTTTTTTCACTTTACCCTCCGACACACCTTCCTTATTTTGGCCTGGCTTTTTCTTCTTTTTACAGGACAAGGGGTTAGGATTTTTCATCTTTTTCTTTTTAAATTGGACTTTTGGTTCCTGTATCGTCTCTACCACACCGAGAGCCTTTTTCATCTTATTAAGTGTCTCTTGTTGTGTTTCAGTTATAAATAAAGACGTATTTGCCTCAAGATTATGCCCAGCCTTGTCATAGCTAGCTTTGGAAGGCTTTTCTAATGTTGGTGACTTATTGTGAAGGTACAGGAGAGGAACACCAGGTCTTTTCCTGAGTTTTTCCTGCAAATCTCTATCTTGAGAAGCTATTATGTAATGTTTCTCATTGTTGTTGCTAATCATAGATAATATACATTTGGAACCAATGATGTGTTCTTTATGACCGCAGTCATGGACACCAAATTGTTTCAATATAGTTAATGCCCCGTGAGTCTTTTTTGCTATTTTCTCTGTTTCCATTACTAAACATCTTGTTGTCAATAATTTAGGCTGACTGTTGAGATATTTTGGTAATTGATCTCTTATGTTGACCTGCTCCTGAAATTTATAAAATTAAATTTTAATAAGCAAATTAGAATTAGAACATGGTTTTGTTTCATGGTGGTCTTCTGTAAGAGATAATTATTTAAAATCACTGTCTGATTTAAAATAAATTCTGGATCAATTATGTAAATGATGACCAATAACCACCAACAACCATGTCAGGTGTCTATCTATTTAACAAGATAATCCCATTGTGCTTATCACTATGATAAGCAGTCACTATGACATGTGAAGCAATCCAAAGCTTGTCCGTGATAATAGAAGACTGGGAGGTTGTCATCTGATAAAGATTTCAAACTTTCTCATGCCTCTACATTAGTTAAATTTTGATTTTGTATAAAAAAAAAACTGCATAATTTAAAATTCAGCAAAGTTTCAGAGGTATTTTCGTATGCCTTCATCCTAATAGGTTCTCAGTGCACATGTTGCTTATTTTATAGACAACGGTAGTCACTTACCATCAAGTGGAATTACATACAAAAAGAAACATTAAAAGTATTGAGTAAATCACCAGTCTGACAAATTTTACATGAAAAAATAAACTATAATATGATATAATTAGCAAGTAGAATACCTAGTTTTGATTACTGACAGCTGGTTCAGGAAAATTTTCTTGCCATCGCATGCTTTGCTCTTTTAGAGTAAGATGAGAGTCAACAGTATCTGCCTCAGGGTCGGGAAGTTCCTCGAGAGGAACTTCGATATCTTCGTGTGGCAACTGTTCTGCTCTCCACTCGTCATCCACTATGTCGATAAGACGACCACGACGAACGCATTTACTGTCCATCCTGTAGGAAAATCATTTTGAGGTTATCATCGCGTACGAGCTCGCGTGAACAAGTAGTCGACGGAGAAGTTAAACTGCAGTAATCAAAACTAAGTCTTCTTCATGACATGTGACCATGAACTTACTTTAAATGCAGAAAAACAAAATGTACCGTCAATTAATACTTGGTATGGTTCATGAAAGCCAAAATTGTTGTAATAAAACTTTAGGTACTTTTGAACTTTTTTATATCTCGTTATTTTCATTTTTCAAACTACAGACCTGTGTTGAATGATTTTATGTAAGAAACACAAACACTTGTTTTGTTATTCAGTTATAAACCTATCCTATTTTGATTTTGATGTAAATTGTGATTGAGATTTGTTGAGCTTGACTTGAGTGCTTGAACCAGGTTGAACCGAAATTGAAAAGTTGAAAACTGATTCATTGAATTGAATTAAAAAATATATCAATTGTCATTTGTCAAATGTTTGTCAAGTTGTCACAAATAACCACAGAATACTATAAACCTTATAGTCGAGTCTGTGTTTTTATACAACAGACTAATATAGTGGATTATGGAGATATAATTTGTAATTAAATAATAACGTAGAAACGATAGTTATTAATTTTCAGCTATTCATAGCAATGCATTAGACGACATAATTAACATTTCAACGTCGTTATTATCTCTAACATAGTTTGAGAGCTCTAACATCTCTCTATTACACATTAATTCTGATATGTTATTGTTAGATTTTTTTTTTACTTATTTAATTTATTTAATAACATAACAATACAAATTATCCTATTCTATATAATTCTTATATAATATATATAATTATATATCTTATATATAATCTAATAATATATATATATATATTGTTAGATTGTATGCGACGAATATACGCTATAACCGAAATTAACAATTTCAAGGAAAAACAATGATGCAATTAAACCATTTAATATTTAGTGTGTGCTGACGCTTATACCATAGATTCGGATATGGTTCATTGAATCAAATTAAATGACGTATGCCTAGCCATAGACAGTTTCGGAAAAACGTCTCTCTCGTTCGTTCGCTCTCTCGCTTCCATGTTTGTTCGTGGTCATTTCGCATCGCATTTCTGTGCTAGATTTTCCAGTTTTGCATTTTGATTTAATGATTTTTATTCGTGTGATTGTGTGATTAATGTAATTTTCGTCAACACGGCGACCTCGTGAGATTCAGTCGCCTGAAGAACAGTGTAATTCGGCGATATAGAAACAGGGGAGGGTACGTCGTATTTCATATCCTAAAACCTAGTAAATGCGTCATTTTATCGAATAATGTCGCTGCTGATATCTAAAACGCTACATTGGTTAATTTAATTGACTTTGTGTGTGTCTGTGTGTTTTTTTAACATGTAAATAGTGGCATTGTGTGGTTTTATGACCTCCAGCTGATTTGGTTGAGGGCGTCTTACAGACAATTGAATAGTTGGACAAAGTAGGAAATTCATTGATATGAGTAAAAACTGTTAGTCATCGACACAACAGCTACATTTTGTATCGCGCACAGATAATTAATGATAGAAAACTGTCTGTTATTGGTCTCCGTACACTGCGCCAATTATTTTATGATAAATACGTTTAATCTGTCTGCTGTTTCTTTGTGAACCTGCAATGGTACAAGTCGGCGGAAAGATAACACCACTATTGTTTGCTGTTGTTTTTTTTATTTAACCTCCATTTACATTTGTTGTTTACGACTTTCAAGAGCTATACATCATCTCTTTTTACAATATCCTAAACAATTGGCTGTAATTCTGGCCTTTGTTGATTCGTTACCGTAATTCAGTATAAACTAGTATAAATTTTTATTGTCAATGGTGTCTAATTGTGTATTTATTGGACTCTTAGCAGGTCAGTAATGTTTGCTTATATTTACGAACAATGATCTAAATGATATTTCATTAGACAATATCATAATATTGCCCATATATAATACTAACTGTGCCCACAACTTATTACGTGTTGCAGTTAGTTTTTTTGAATATCCCAAACCTTTTTCCAGAATAAAAGTGTCTTTATGTGTTAAATCCAGGTAATAAACTATATGTGTGCCAAATTTCATCAAGCCGTTTTTGCATGATTAAGTAACAAACTTTCCCATTTATATTATTAGGATTAAAACTAATATAATTTCATTGTAACATTATAGTATTTCAGTGGTCAAATTGACTTAATAGTTATAATACTTATTTACTCCAGGTTTTACTACACTAACAAGCATTACAGAGAATTATCAACAAATTGTAAGAATTATAATTAAAGATAAAATTGTAAGGAAGGTACATAACTATTTTTATAGGTATATTATTAGCCATTATATCAGAAAAAAAAATTACTTACATGTCAGTAATCAATCAATTTGAAACTCTCAACATATTACAAGCGAGCATAGATTAAAGAGGAACTCAAAGCAATGTCCCGTGGTATCCATGTGCCCTGGGCACACTGCGTTTTTGAGTCATTTTGGGTAGCCCACTGGCAGTACCCACACAGAAGACCGCTGTGAAATCAGTCCTCTATTACCATAATGGTAGTAGCAGACTGATCCACTTGATGGTAGGTGGCTATAAACAAGTTAATGTGAGTTGGCACGTGCAACACATTGACACATATACCTTCTGTACAGAGATTTCAGATCTTCATCCAACAGATTTCATAAACATTGCAAAATTGGTTAAAATATAACCATTTTATCAACATACTGTATATAAAAATGCATTGGATTGAGTACTGTGAATGTGCCAACTAAGGATAGGGAAATGGGCTCTGGCATCCCTTACTCACTCACCAAACTAAATTTCACAATTTTTATCCTATAGATAGAACATAATTTGTATTATCAAATTTTAATTTAATTTTCAACTATCATTGTTAAATCACGATAATGATGTCTAAAATGAACGAATTTTTTACTGTTAGTATCAAACATTCATCAGATAGTTTAATTGTAATCTATAATAATATAATTATTGTCGAGTTGCTGGTTAAATTTCTTTCTTTATTTTATAATTCCACAAAGTATGATTAAACAAAATTTAATATTTCAGCATTTGCCCATTTGAAAATACTTCATTCATCCATATATATATGAAATATATAATAATAACAAAACAGTTTGGAAAAACTAACAAAGATATTTTATCTAGTAAGGTAAAAAATGCAGTAATATTTTTATTATTTCGATACCACTGGTACAATATGAACATGATCCTGGAAGAAAACCTCATTTATACAAGTAGTTTGTAATACTCGTAACCTCTTAATCCAAACATAACCTTAAACCAGAGTAATTTTAGTATACTTTTTAGTTTTGAAATTAAAATTATAAATTAAGTTATAATTTTATGGCAAGTTCCACTGCCATGAAGTGGGCATTCCATCTGGTAATCGTCCACTTACCGAAGACTATTGTGAAATAACGAGAGCAGAATGGACAGATTCGCTATACAGGTGTTAATGTACATCTACAAAATTATTACTATCCAAAGCATACTTTTATTTATCATTTTCTGCCTGAGGCGTTGAACATGTCAAGGGAAATTATCTTCTACTCAAAATTGTAGAAAATTAACACAACTTTGTACATAATTAGCACTTTTACCCGCAATACTATTGATTTCATCAATACCTGCATGAAAATGAAATGGCATCAAATATGAAACGTTTTTGAACTATTTTTAAAATTTGTGGGTGAAGAAAAGTAAATTTAGTAAGAGACACTGAAATATTGTTTAGTTTCTTTTATGATTTGAATGACTGTGTACTCTGTACAGTTGTGATTCTGTCCAGTTGCTATGGAGCTTTGTATTTTGGTGTGAGTTGAAGGTGCCAGAGGCAGTTTTCGCTTGCCCATATAAATACCTAACTTGCTACTCTTGTAGCATAGCTTAATATTAATGGTAGCCAATTCCCATCAAGTTGACCGTCAGCCTTCCTGACTTGAATTTCTTTGTGAAGCTGGTAATTCCAGTTGTGTCTGGTCATTGTCATATATAGAGTACCCGAAAATCACTGTGTAAAAAATAAAGTTTGACTGATAACTTTTACAAACAACTATCTGAATGTACACACGCGGAGCATCTCACAACCGGAAATTGCCCGTAAATCAAATGATGCACATTAGGTCGCCGTCTTCGCTTCTAAACGTAACGTCGGAATCATAATTGAGTGGTCATCTCCAATCTAAATGAATAGGAATAGAAACTTCATCATTTCACGATCATCTTTAATGACAAAATTGTTCTAAGGGAATAAATTGTATATTTATTATTATTGTCCAGGTTTTTTTTTTTTACTTTATATTCGAAAATTATTTTGAATTTTCATATATTATTCGGCATGATTTGAGTGTTTTCTTTAACAAAACATAACAAACTTTTTTTTAACAAAAATATAGTTAAGATGAAAATTTCAATGACACAAAGATAGCTATAAAAAAATATCACATGAATAATAAAATAATTCCCTATTATGTCACTTTATTAATAAGTGAAATTCAGCTTAATTTACTTCAGATCCAGATGGGTTTTAATTAATTGACTTATATATACCACATGCTTTTATATTAAATTTAATTAAACAAATTATGAACTTTAAATGTCTGACAATAGAAAATACGAAATATGAATTATTTGAAATTTTCAGTTATCTCCCAAAAATTACAAAAGGATTTTGTTCCTGCATGCTTTAATAGAAAGAGGGATTTATGAGGATCGTTTTTGTGTTTTTAAGTTAAAACAAGAAAGTACAAGTCAACAATGACAATATAATATGTTTTTTTACAGACAAGTTTTTTATGTTCTCATATTGAGGGCGCGCAAGGCCACGGGGCACAGCTAGTCCATTAATATTTACGACAGTGCATAGTTGTCTCGTTGTGTTGTATAATATAAATAATAAGGTTGTGTACTATAAATAATAAGGTATTACTGGGTACGTCAATATAACTAATATCCTATACGTGTAGTACGCCACACGGTCCAATCATAATCCGCGTCGCCACCACCCGCAGTCGTCTTCGTCATAATACGATACGAACTATTATGTAAACACTTGTACGGTTTTTTTTTTAAACGTCAGAACAAAACTCAAATCAATAACAGCGGCATTTTATTTTATACAATACTTTGGCATGCGTCTTCGCCCGCCTTGAAATTTTACAGCGTAAAAATGTTAAGTCCATTAATGTTGCCACTGCCTTGGGTCATATACTCAGTTCATGTCGTAGGCTGTTCTATGCTATGCTTAGTATTTCTTACTAGCTTTTGTGTGCGACTTGGTCCGCGCCTTTTGCCTTTTAATTGTTAAATAATAAAATATATTATTAAACTTAAACATAATGAGCATTAAGCAACAATCTTCAATCTTATTCATCTATTATTTTATTATTGATTAATTTATTCAATCTTTATTGCTTACATATTTCTATCAGGCTTTGATTTTTTCACAATTTTAGATGATGTCTCGGGAACAGTACTTTTTTCGGAATGATTTTTATTCAACATATTTCGGAGATTACCTACTACATCCAAACTTGTGATCTTTACTCTTTATCTATGTAAATATTTTATTAGTAGAGTAGCATAAAGAAATGGTTGGTATTGCAGGCCATGTCGACAAACAGGAGCGGGGCGGCGCAGCGTCCGAACGGGGCACCGCAAGCGAAGGTGTGCCAGTTCAAGCTGGTGCTACTGGGCGAGTCTGCTGTGGGCAAGTCGTCGCTGGTGCTGCGCTTCGTCAAGGGACAATTCCACGAGTACCAGGAGAGCACCATCGGAGCCGCCTTCCTCACGCAGACAGTCTGCCTCGATGACACCACTGTTAAATTTGAAATCTGGGACACCGCCGGACAGGAAAGGTGAGCCAAACTACACATCCCCAACAACGACTATAATGTGTCAAAATTTATGGTAGCTTGATATATTTATGGTTAATTAAAACATTCAACCAACTAAGTAAGCAAATTAAAAATATATATTATACAATACTTTTTGTAAGCGACACAGCGACAATACCAAACATAAGGCCAAAAATCTTGGGCGCAGTTTCACCAGGGCACAGTATAAAAGATTGAAACAAATCATTTTAATTTTATTTTATCTTATTAGTATAGGGAAAACAAACAATTACACCATATATAGTAAATTAGAAAAAAGAGAAACATACAAAAATAAAGATAATAGTGTGATCAACAATATTTTCTACGAATTAGTAAACGAACTTTATATGGAGAGGATAATATACAAAAATACACCAAAAACAAAAACAAACAAAACAATCTCATAAAATTAAAAAATTAACCTAATAATATTATTTCTATATTCGTCTGAGCTAGTTGAAAATAAGTCAAATGTGTAAATAAACAATTGTACTTATGTATGACACGATATAAAGGAGCACGTTCACCAGCGTTAGTTTTGCAATATTTCGAAAACTTTTGGCCTTTTTAATAGACCACCATCACACTCGAACCTTTGACCTCTACACCTATCCACTGCCAGCTACTCTCTTGAGGAAATCTATTCTACGAGCAAGATTGTCAGCCCACGGGACCTTCAGACCATGGTCTCGGTGATACTTAAATAAATAGAGATTACTGTGAAGAACAGCTAGGTAAAGAGTAACATTAAAAATTCGTGTAGATAAACTGGCTGATAATAATGCTTGAGTAATTATTGTTTTCACATGCAAAGTCGTCTATCTGCGTCCCATTTAGATTTTTGTTTTTGTGCGCGACAATAGAGTGAAAGTGACGTTCACCGGTGACGTCACGGTCGGTAGAGTTTTAACTCTATGGCTAAGGATTGAAAAGAACAATGGAACGCCTTCGTTATCGCTAGGGGCGTAAGTGTACGAGATAAGTAATGCAAACTTTTATGACGACTTTAATAATAATAATAATCTTAATTTGCATAAACACATGTCTACAGTTTAATATAATATAGATCCTATTTATAATATTTAATTAATGTAAGATCCTGTAGAGTCTACTCTACAGTAATCTAATATATATGTCACAGGTTTAGTTGGCATACTCCTCCGAAATAGCTTAACCGATTTTGATGAAATTTTATTTATGTACACTTGGTAGCTCTGAGAATAGGTTTTTATCTATTCTTTATACGCTTGCGAAGTCGCCGCCAGCAGCACTAGTTTAGTTTTCTAATAAATGAATATATTTTAAAGCTGAGATGGAGCTGAGATTTTATAAAATTGTACAGTCTGAACTAAAATATAGTTTGTGAAATAATTATGACTTATTATTAGTTACTAGCTGGTGCCCGCGACTTCGTTCGCGTTTTGTGTCTTATTCTGAGGTATCATGTCTTATCTATATTATTGTCATGTAAAGTTTCATTGAAATCCATTCAGTAGTTTTTGCGTGAAAAAGTAACCAACATCCATATAAACTTTCGCATTTATACTATTAGTAAGGATTGGTAAGGATTGTCCAATACCTCCTTACACTGAGAGGCATGTGGATAATATATTATTGCTACATATGTGTAGGTACTTATGATGGTGATAATTATTTCAGATACCACAGTTTAGCACCTATGTACTACAGAGGTGCGCAAGCGGCGATCGTAGTATATGACATTACCAATCAGGTAAATATCAATTTCATTAATCATCATTACTACCAATTTTAAAAGAAAATTTAGGCTCTGTTTAAACTCTTACAGGTTTTCAATGTCCCTAAGACAAGTTGCGTTTTAATTTTACTTCTAGATTTTTCACATTTAATAAAATTAAATTGGGCGTCAGTAATCACCGTCTTGCAGAAGACCGTAAAATAACAGCATTTGTGCTGTGTTATGTTTCGGTGAGTGAGTATGGAATTCCAATGCCCCTGTCCTCTCCCAAATACTATACTAAGGCACCTATGGCGTTGCTTGTGTCAAATGGGCGACGGTAGTCACATACCATCAAGTGAAATGTCAGCTTTTATGGCAAACATTTACATAAAAAATAATTAGTCCTAACATTTGCCCCCAGCCACGTCGTCCTTATCAGATAACAGTCTTGTGAATATTAAAACATGTTTGATTACATATTTGTGTCATACAGTTTGCTCACACTAGTTTGAGAAAGATAACGCCAATTCATTGTCTCATTTTTCGCAAAACTATTTTTCAATTTAAACGTTTCACTTTTTCGCAATTTTTAATTAATATACATGGAATTTTAATTATAAAGATTGCTGCCAAATCCTTTTCTTTTCTAGGCATTGTCAATCAGACTACTAGTCCAAATGTCACTGAAAAAATACCACTAAGACTCTAATTTATATTAATGTATAAATTTTAAATATTATATCACAGTTTACATTTGAAATGTTATATTGCTATTGTGTATCATACAGTGTATACACCGTCGATACTGTTATCTGTGTCGGTCTGTCCGTCGGCATTCGGTAGACGCTTGCGACGCCCTTGAACTCTCGCGAAGACCCACATATACATATTATAATGATGTTGTCACGTTTGTTCGCAACCTTTCGCTGTACACAAATATACGATGCTAATTGTTCAATAATTACACAATTGTACCTGACCTGCATCTCGGACCGCTATAGGCGACGGTAGCCACCTACTGTCAAGTACCATCAAGTTTAGATGTAACGTAATACAGAACATGTTCTAATCTTTGATTTGTTTATTTATTTAGTAACATTCAGTACTAAATGTAACAGTCAACTTTTATACTCAAGGTGAATTCATTTGACGAAATTGCTCAAGTTCGCCATCGAACATTTAGACAGAGTGAAGCAACGCCACAGAGTGCGTTGCCGACGTGAGTAGGATTAAGGGGGGATAGAAGTGGAACTCTCTCACAACAGTTTATTAATTATTTCTAAGCTAAAATTTAATTATAACTGTGTCTTTTTCTGAAACCCTGACAAGCTGTATGCAAAAAGTGTGTGACTTTGTAGGACACGTTCGGTCGCGCCAAGAACTGGGTGAAGGAGCTGCAGCGGCAGGCGTCGCCGTCGATAGTGATAGCGCTGGCGGGCAACAAGAGCGACCTGGCCGCCAAGCGGATGGTGGAGTTCGAGGAGGCGCAGGCGTACGCCGACGAGAACGGCCTCCTCTTCATGGAGACCAGCGCCAAGACCGCCATGAACGTGAACGACATCTTCCTCGCCATCGCCAAGAAGCTGCCCAAGAGCGACGCCGCCGGCGCGCCCAACGCCGGCGCGCGCCGACTGGCCGACGGCGAGCAGCCGCGCTCCACCTCCTGCTGCAAGTGATACCCGCGCCTCCACGCACCGCCGCGCACGCGCGCCACCCAGCGGCCGCGGGGGTAACTCGACACACACACACACACGCCACACACACACGCGCGCGCGCACCCGCCACTCGCACGTCACGTATCACACTGTGTTAGGTCGGCTCAGACCAATTTGTCACTTGTCACAGTATGTATACACTATACACACACGCGCACTGGTCATTTGTCACAAAGTTTTACCGTGTGACAAAAAACTCCTCACCCACAGTGTGACAAGTGAAATTTAGGCTGGCTACTCTAATCCGAAAAATGTTCTATCTATGTGACAAGAAAATGCCGGTGACAAGTTCGCGTTCTGACCAAGTTTTGCTGTTCCCAATGAAGCCTCCGAATATTCGAATATTCAGGTGGTTATTGTCTGTGTGTGTGTGTGTGTGTGATGTGTTTTACACGCAAGTTTGGTTCGAACCTTTGAATTTGTGAATGGCAACATTTTTCAATTTTTAAAACTGCACACAAACAGAAAACTGTATATATTCCGTGTATAGGATTCGGACTCGTTTTGAAATACGCTTTCAATTGGAATTAATTTTGTATTGTTGTTACGATCAGTCTTGAAATATTCTCAAATTTGTGATCGATGATGTCATTCAGAGGTCGATTGAAGGCTCGAGCCAAAGTGTGTGAATCCAGTCCCCAAGTAACGTTAAAAAAAAAAAGATTAGAATTACTATGTAATGTAATAAATGATTTATATTTATACTTGATTTCGTTTCTACGTAGGCAGTTCGCAGTTGTTGGCGCCTAGATTAAGGGATTACTTAACGAGATTTCGGTTTAAATAGTCGTGCTATCTCGCTCTATAAATATATTATGAATAATAACACAATAATATGTTAACGGCGAATGTGATTTGCTTGGATGGGAAAACATTATGAATTTATTACCTATTATTGGAAAAAAAAGATTTTTACTTTAGGCACAAGAAGCGGTAGAAAACAAGTTTGTGTATTCCATTTTTAAAATAGCAAAATGACCGTTTTATTTATATGTGATATTAAATTTATTTTGTGTCCAAAATTGTCAAAATGTATCGCAATTTTCAAAGAATTATATACTCTAAAGTTCTTAAAAAATTAAAAGGCTCAACACCGTTTTAAAATCAAAGGCAGGTTTAATTTTCAAAAATATTTAATACTAATTTTGTCCCCCTTCGTGATATGTTTAAAGAAATATAAATATGTTTTTCCGTGTCCAAGTGAATTGCATTCAAGTAAAGCCTAAGCTTCATTACTTTCGAAATTGTGGTGAAGGTGCATTTACATTAATTTTTATCTCTATCATTTACACACCGTCTAGTTTTATTTATTGAGAGGATAGGAGTTTGAATTTAGGACACAATCGCCCGGACACATTTTTCGTCAGGAACGAAATTGGGTAGTTTTTCTTTTTCAAGGCTAAAACGGAAGTCTACTTTAGTATAATGCACGTGAACATTGTCTGTTTGTTGAAAAAAACAGTAAAACCGCGTAATTTTGTTCTCGAAGATTCTACATTCGTCATTTAGTCGGTTCAGTCAGAAAAGACTGTGATTTTATTTCTGACGGAAATGAATCGGAACAAGTGTGGAAAAAAAATGAATTTCGGTTTTTCAGAAAATTAACTGCATATATATAAATGCATTTAATTTATATATATATATAATAGATAAATAATGCCTGTATGAAATCTAAATAAATAAATATATCATTTTTCTCCTGATAAAAATGACGAGTGTGGGTTAACACATTCATTGCCGCACCAAAAATTTCAAACGTCATTTATGTCAAATGGCCAGCGGTATAATATGTTGAACTCGTGTGGTGAGCCGCGAATAGACTCGCGACGCGGTTTTTAAATTGCACATCTCCACATTTCATTCAATGTGGTTTTTGAATGAATATAAGTTGTGTTTTACATTAATTCCTAGTATTTTTCAAGAAAAAAAAAATCCGATAAATAGTTTGGACTCACGTAGCGAGTTCTAAGCCCCCCCTCCTCCAGTATTCGATTTTAGTGAACTCGCCAGGCGAGTCCCTGGCAATGGATGGGTTAAATAAAAGTGTAGATTTCCGCTTAATAGTCAGAACAGTTTCGTTCCTGACGAAAGTGAAACGCGACGAATGTGTACCAAATTGACTAGTTAGTGCAGTCTGTGTTGTGTCGAACGGATGAAATTGTTTTGCAGAATAATATTACGTTAATTTTCATTCATTTTAAAATGTAATAAAATATATCGATTCTTGATTGATTTTGAAATTTTTTTTACTGTTTGTCGATTCGATTCGAAGATCATGTTTTAATGAATATTGTCTTGCAAAGCAATATTTTTATAGTAACTTTGGCACGCAATATTTTATTGAGACGAGCTGGGCTCTTGCAATCGTAATAAGGCTGTACTAATTGTAAAGAAATTGGATATAAGGTAGTGCCGCGATATTATTGTAGTTCTTTTGTTTTTTAAATATTATCACACACACGTCTGCGTTTTTTTTTAATTGAATTTCGCCTCATTCACAAGATCTAGGCTATAAATTTTAGATCAACTGTGTTTCGCTGATTGGTCCTTCGTGTGAGCTGCAATGTTATTTAAAATGATTTATATATATATATTAAATTAAAAAAAAAAAGTTTTAGCTATAGCCACTGCAGCTTATGTGATCGACTGCTCCATTTTTTATTATGATTTAGTTTAATAAAATAAATATAGTTACGTTTCTCAGTTATATATATAAAAAAAAAAATGTATTCTTATTTTTAAACATTAATTATATTTATTATATTGAATGGATTGTTCTTATATATTATATTATGTATATTTCTATTAAATATTCGTAAGTGAAATTTAAAAAAAATAAAAAATAAATAAACGGTAGGTGTTACGTAAAACAGGTGGCCGTAATAATGTATCACTTGAAAAAAAAAAAAAAATCATTTTGTAAAAAAAAATAAACGCATTCCAAAACGGGGATAGATGCGTGTGCTCTTCGTACATACGAACAGGATAAAATAGATTCATGGCTTATTTGAATATAGTCGAGGCGAATGGTGTTGCCATTTTTTATTCTCATATATGTCCCAATACTATGCGACACGAAGGGAAAGTACCTTAAATATCGTAGATAGGATATTTTGCTGAAAGAGGACTTTATGCTATTTTTAAAAGTTTATAATACTACATTTAAAGATTTTTAAAAAAATTACTTGCCTCTGCGAATCGTACCGACTTAAATGTGAAAAAAAAATATCACCCATCACCCATTTTATGATGTCAATCGACAAAAAATAATAATTCTTCTTAAGTAAAGTATAATAAAGTATCTTAAAAGAAAGGAATAAAGTAAAACGTTTGATTCAAATTTCAAGAATATTATTTATTGTCGACGACAAGGACGACGTAATTTTTAGAAAATCTTTGAATGCAGTATTGCTAACTTTTAAAAATAACAAAGTCCTCTATCAGCAAAATATCATATCTACGATATTTAAGGTGCTTTCCCTTCATGTCAGGCCGTCAGCCTGTCTGTCTACCTTAACATAAAAAATAAAATAAAAAAAAAGTCGCATAGTTTTGGGACAGCCTGTATTGCGAAAAAAATCTCCCTTCTTTGTCACACGTGTTGACTTATAAATTTTGCATCTGGCAACACCGCCGCGCGTCGATCACTTCTACTCGTGCTCCACACTCGATTTTGGTGTTTAATTTTAGCAGAGCAGATGTCAAAATAGCAGTTTTCAATAATTTATTATAAGCCTCGGGAAGAATTCAATTGTTGAGCCTCTGATCACAAAGGAAGTGTTGCTATTGTAAATTTAAAGCGATTACATTATATTTGTTTCAATCTTAACTTGAGTGCACTTATTATTAAAGTAACTCCTGCCCGCGACACTTTGTAAAATGTATACAAGGTTTTCTATAATCACTAGAGTCTAAAACAGCATGAAAATCGGTGCAGTAATTTTTTGTGTTTATCGCAAACAGACAAACGGACAGACGCGGCGGAGAACGTTATTTTATAATATGTGTATAGATAGGATCAACAATTAAATTCGACCGCCTATAAGTGAATAATAAATTATATTGAATACACGTTTTCAATAGATTATTATATATTTAAGAGAATGCAAAACTGTACGTCAAATACTAGGATCAGCTGCTGACTTCATATACTATCGCGTTTTAGCAATAAGTTGTGCATTTTCTCACTGCGTTCAAGTCGGTCCACAAATGAATTTTTGTATGTAAGGCACAACAGCTTATCAAAGTCGTTGTAATATTATGTGATTAAAAAGCGATTTTTATTTAATTTTGTAGTGAATTTTTTTTTTAATTTTCAACAGTAATTTTAATAACAGTCTAAACTGAAAAAATATTTAGCTTTTTTTTTAAATAGTAATGTGGTTTCTTTTAAAAGAATATTACATAAATATTATGTATATTTGTTTTGGAAATGAGATATTATTAGTTGTTTATTACTTTGCTAATATGTAGTTTATTTTTAAAGACCGCAAAAAGTTTGTGAAGTACAAAATTGATAATGTCGGAAATTCGCTTAAGAAAGAATAACGCTTAACACACACACATTATGTGCCTACCGATGTCTGCAAATGGAATAAAATGCGAGATAAATATTGGTTTAGTAGACGTAGAGCTTACATACAAGTTCGAGTCGCGCGGAATTCGCATCCTTTGGCGAAGGGACGCTAATTCAGGTCATGTTGTATGTTTTTGTATTGTGTAAATATTTTTGATTATTAAGATTATTATATTGAATAAAAAAATATTGTAAATGATTTTCTGGTGTTTCATTTGTGTAGATCCTATTTACTTAGGTTTAATTGGGAGATAAAGGGTTCAAATAGTTTAATAAATAAGATTTTTTCATAACAATAAAGCCGGCGCCAGACAAAGCAACAATATTTGAACATGTGTTCAAATGATTGAGTAAAGTTCTTCACAGACTGTTCAAATATTTGAATGTGTAGCGCCGCAGTTATATTATTATGTTGCAGGCATAATAATATGCCAATAATAAAACACTAAAGGCGAGCAAGTGAACTCGTTAATCGCATATCGGCTCGTCGTCCCTAATGCGTTGTTTTTCGCTCCTTACCTACTGATTTTTAAGAATGAATACCAATTTGTCATGTTATTTCAATACTGAAACAAAAAGGTTTCACCTTTGGGGAACAAATTAAACAAATTTATATAAATAAATAGTTTATTAGTAAAACGCACACACGATTTGAGTCACATACCACTTTCATTTGGTCGTAATTTTATTTATTACAGATACTTATGGCACTATACATTACATTACCATCGACTTATACATTTATGTATAAAGTCGAATTGTGAAGGCCTTTATATATATGAATTATATAAAGGAGTAATAAATTATTTTAATTACTCATCACACAAAATTGTAAGAAAATATTTATTAGGTTTTACTATAATAGAAGCAAAAACATTTTTTTTTAATTGATAGTATACATACACTATACATACTATACGTATATGAATGCATGATTATGTAATTTCCAAAATTCTTTTTTTTTTTTAGGGATTTCTACACCAAACAGTTTTCATTGATTTTCATGAAAACTGACAAATAAGTACATTTATAAGTTATGTTCTATTACCAACGACTTCTATTATAACCGAGTATAATAGGGCCTCAGTTACAATAGAACTCTTTGTCTTTGGCTATTACAATAATATATTAAATGACTAGCGGAACATTAAGACACATTTTGTGCAAATATTTTCATGTCTTTTCAAAGTGTAACTTTGAATTTATTTGTACTGGCAACGTTAGGATTTTCCACAGATTAATTTTATTTATATTATAAAATAAATAAAGTTTTCTTTATAAACCGGAAATCATAGCTTTCATTTTTTTACAGGTTATATATTAATAATGTTCTGAAGCAGCTCAAGCATTTTTAAAAGCTTTAAATTAAACTTAAACTAAGTTTACAACTTGTTAATATGCTGTCTCTTTCTCTGAACCAAATCAAGTTAGATATTTATTTATGTAAATAATAATCTAATTTGATTTCTAATTATAAAATTTTTCTATTTATTAATTTTATAAACAAAAATATATTTTGGCTGTCTTTGAATATAATAGCAGTTAAAAAAAGTATACAGAGTTTTTAATCCGGTAACAACATAAGTACGTACATATAGTACATAATATGTCACATTTAAATTACATATGTACATACGTACATACATACATAAGTAACAGTAAAACATTACATTTAATTAGGAAAAAAAAATAGAAATACTTGGTAGTAAAATTTAGTACCTAATTCTAATAAAAATTTAATCAATATAAATTATGTAATCATAAATAAATAATTAAGTGAGGTCATTGTTTATCGTGAATAAATACTGCATTAAAAAAAATTGTAAGTAAAATAAATTAAGTATTTTCTATCAATAAATTAATATTAAATATTTTGGCAGTTAACCTTAACTAATGTATATTATTTATTTCCTATTATTTAAGTCTATGATTGATTTAAGGAAAGTGTGACCTAGATCACAATAGAGTTTAAGAGATTTGCATGTTATAAATTAACAGTTTTTTTTATTAAACCAATAAATAATTATTGTATTGGAGATACATTTTTCTATACGTAAATAACCACAATGGGAACGTCATTTGGTTTTGAATATCAATAATATGTTTCAATTATGATATCTATTTTATTAATCAAATATATATTATAATAATATATAAATTTGTAAGTCACTTGAGATTTTTCAAAATGTGTATTTTTAGTGTTAAATATGTGCTTGATTGATTGATTGATTGATTGTAGTGTTATCATTTCTACAATTGGCTGTTATATTAAATTAAGTGCTCGAACTATGGCAACATTATTGTGTGGGATTTAGCCGCCTCGGTAATTACATGTCTTCACTTTATTTTTTTTCTGATTTTCAGTATAAGTTTACATATTATATACATCAAATATGAATACTGATATCGTCTATCTATATATACATATTTAGTTATTATGATTGTCTGCAATTTAAATTTGTGATCAGTATTTAACAAGAAAACTTACTTTTGTTTAAAAGGAAGTGAAAAACTCTAGTTTTATCACTCTAGTGACAAAAAGCAATCATCTCGAGTGATAACACATTTTATCACTCAAATGACAAAAAGCAATCATCTCGACTGGTAACACATTTTATCACTCAAGTGACAAAAAGCAATCATCTCGAGTGAAAAGGCATTTTATCACTCAAGTAACAAAAACTTATCTCGAGTGATAACACATTTTATCACTCAAGCAACTTAAAAAGCAATCATCTCAAGTTATGAAAACACATTTTATCACTCATGTGACAAAAAGCAATCATCTCGAGTGAAAAGGCATTTTATTACTCAAGTAACAAAAACTTATCTCGAGTGATAACACATTTTATCACTCAAGCAACTTAAAAAGCAATCATCTCAAGTTATGAAAACACATTTTATCACTCAAGTGACAAAAAGCAATCATCTCGAGTGAAAAGGCATTTTATTACTCAAGTAACAAAAACTTATCTCGAGTGATAACACATTTTATCACTCAAGCAACTTAAAAAGCAATCATCTCAAGTTATGAAAACACATTTTATCACTCAAGTGACCAATAATCTCGAGCGTACAGGCATTTTGTCACTCAAGTGACCAACAGTAATCCTCTTATTCCATTCGAGTAATACAACTTTTTATCAGTCGAGTGATTTTGTCACTCAAGGGGACTTGCTTGTGTGATAGAACGAGTGGGCTCACAGTTCGTCGTCGAAGTGGTTGGAGAGCAGTTGGTCGCCGTAGTTGGTGGCCTCGCTGCCCACAAACACGTCGTGGTGCCGAAGGATTTCGTCGAAGGTCAGCACGTCGTCGTGATCGTCATCGGCCGAGTCGAACAGGTGCTCCACCTCTTGCACCGCTATCTCACTGACAAACAAACACACATTTCATTTTTTATATTATAACATTGTGGTGACTTGCTTTTGTACTCCCTGCGATCAGTGTACGGTGTACGAATTTGTTTGTGTCACATTTCGTTCAGAATGTTCTACTTACTCGTTGTCGGGGATGACCCAGTAGTGTATCTCCTTGGCGTCAAGGATTCCATCCTTATTCAAATCGGCGTCATGATCGAATTTATCCTTCTCGGCGATCAACCAAGCCTTGTCCTGTTGTGTACCTGAAGCGAATAAATACCAAATAAAGTTACTTACCATATATACCTAATTTATAATTATACGAGTACAAAGTAGCTAATTTTACACTATGACAATATAGGAGATATTAATCATCAGTTTACATCGTAATTGAATGACTCAAGTATTGTTATTCGTTACAATGTAGTTAAATGGGGGTAAACAAATAATGTATGTTCCACTTGCACTTTTGTAACGGAGGACTTTGTTTTATAATATGTAAGGATAAAGATTGGCTGACAAGCTAACACTTGGTGGTAGGTAGCTGTAGTGTAGTTACCAATGCCACTAAAACATCATCAAATCGTTGACATTGTTAACCTCGTTAAAAGTTAAAGGACAGGAATCTAATAAAATGAAAAAGATTATCAGGAGGAGCATTGGGCTTACTATTAGGTGGAGTTATTATGAACAAAAAAAAATGTAATGATAAGTACTTTATAATAACTAATTACCATATTATCTTTAAATGGGTGTCGAAACAAGATAAAATAACATATGGAGCTGACAAAGACCATTAAAATGTTTGTTTGGCACTCGTAATCGGCCGCCCTCTTGATTTGTTAAAATGTCATTGAATTTTGAGTTTTATTCACATATTATAGAAACGACCTAACTGATTTTAATACAGTTTTCATTTATGTATATCAATGATTACCCGGATTAAACTATAGAATATTAGGTTCCTGTGGGATTTTCATAAAAAAAAACTACAGCACGTACAAAGTTGAGGGCACCAGTTAGTAATTAATTAAACTAAATTGAAACGCCTTACCTCTGTCTCCGACAAACTCATTGAAGTCAATCAGTCCGTCTTGGTTGGCATCTTTCTCCCTCAACGTCTGGTTGACGAGGAACGGATGCATCACCTCATGCTCCTCGGGGTTTATGAATACCTTTCATACAACAGTTCATTGGCATTAATACAAAATGCTCATTATTAAAATGTAATTGGCATAAGAATAAGCCCTCTTATCGTTTTTCTAAAAAATATAACTACCTCAAACTCATTGATGTTAAGGATTCCATCACCGTTAGAATCTGCTGCGGCCCACATATTTTTCTCATCGTGTAAAAGCTGGATAAATAAATCAATTTATTAAATTATAACCACCAAAATTAATATTATGGGTAAAATATTTAATGAGAATATTAAATGCATACCATGCCTGTATCTCCGGTGTCCTCGGAACTGATATCCTGTTCATCGTCAACACCGAAGGCGTCTTGAATATACTCTGACCATGTCACCTGACCGTCCTTGTTATCATCCGCTTCCGACATACGCTCTTCTGCTTCCTCCCGTGACAATTTCCTATAGAATTCATTATTACTCCTTTTAATTATAGGCTTTTCAAATGAGCCTAGCCTCGCTAGGCATAACAATTCTAGTGGAATCAAAACTTTATACAATTTTGGTATGAAATCAAGAATGAGAAGTATGAATGAATATTCCTACTTCTTAATTAATGACTCTAAAATGTAGTTTGCCTATGTCTAAATGAAATATAAGTAAAAATAGGCAGCCTACCATCAAGTGTATGTACAGTCATCTTGTGTGACCACCTTAATATAGTATAATATTAATAATATTGATTTTTCATCACTACATTATTATAAAACATAGTCCTCTGCCGCGTCTGTCTGTTCGCGATAAACTCAAAAACTACTGCACCTACATATTTGATACTCATGCTTTTTTCACCAATTGATAGAGTGGTTCTCGAGGAAGGTTTTAGTATATAATTTACAAAGTTACGCAGGCGAAGTTGCAGGCAGCAGCTAGTTTAGTATAAACCAATAAAAGAAAGTAATTCAAAATATTATAGGAAAAAAACTATAAGAGTGCACTCACACAAAAGAGTTAAGAATCCAAGTCTTGAGTTCCTGACGGTCGATTAAGCTGTCCCCATTGAGATCCATTTTGGGTAATAAATGCCCTAACCGCTCCTTGGACTCCTCGGGACTAAGTCTGTCATACTCCTCCGCCTCTTTCACGCTACCTATTGAGAACATAAAAGTTACATACAAAATTATTGGAACAACAATGAAAAACGCGTACTTCACAGTCATAGTCACAAAGAACACTGCTTATTGCTTTTCTTATCTGAAGCAATAAAACTTCCGAATGAGTCGTTTGAATCCAAACACAAGCAAATAGTATTGCAATTGCATCGCCGGGTACCTAAAATGGCTTCATGGTCGAACTCAGAGTTGTGGCCGGAGTCGGTGTAGTGATCAGCGTCCCTGGGTCTGTAGCTACCGTCAGATTCTCTCTCCACATTGTCGAGACTGTGAGTGTGAACTGCGGCAGAAGCACAATGCATTAACATGTCATTCGTAACTAAAAATATAAACACTGCGATAAAATGTGCTGCCATTTTAAAACGTCTCCTCTGCGTGACACTACACTACACCAACAGTTTTATAGTTCTAGTCTCGTTTTTATTATGCAAATCGCATTATACTCTCGGTTTATTTTCAGAGAAGTATTTCTTTTCTTTTCTTTCTTTCGAATCGTCGGTCGAGTGAAGTCGAGTCTCGAATGATTTCTTTATTAAACAACACATACATACACAATTACACAGTGACCAGTGACATAACATGTATGTCACTATTGTCACATTTGTTACTGCAATCAAATTCAAATTTCTATTTGTCAAAGTTATATGTCAAGATGACATTTGAAATAGTTTTAAGTTTTACTAAGGAGGGTAGAGATAAGGGACAATCTTATATGGGTGTTAAACTAAAAAAGTGGCAACTAAAATCGACAAATTGAGATGGCGCTGGTGTGTCTAGGGCAGTGATCTAGAGAGTTTGAGAGTATGGAGAGTATGAAATAAAACGGAGTGAAGTGTGCGCTGAGTTGAATTGTTTACTATCACTAGCTGCACCAGCGCCATCTTCGTCGTCTTTCAACGGACACTTTTAATACACGGAGCTTGCGCTCCTTTACCTCTATTCTCCTTGAGTTTTACGTAAATCGGAACGCAGAAATAAATATAGTTTTGGAAAACTAAGAAAAATTATAGACTTGACTTGACTGACTAGTCTCGGGATCTGCTATTTTTGATTTTTATTTTCATTTTTGCCTTTTTTTGTTAAAAAAAGGCTTTTAATAATAATAATAATAATAATAATTTTATTTCAGACAAATGTCCATAGCTTTGAAAAACTTAAAAACTAAAATATTATATTAAAAAAGACATACATATTTACATATTATATAAAAAATTAATGTTTATTAGGGGTGATATGCGATATCACCCAATGTTTCAATATAGGGCAGTCCACCTTCCCAGCAATCACCTTCAACAGCGTGTCTGTGCTGCCACGCACCCTAGTCATCAGGGATGCTATTCTCATTCGAAGTATAGCATAATAATCTGCAACTCTTGCATTGGCAAACATCCCTAATGCACTACAGTAGCGCGGCAGCCCCAGAAACACTCTGAAGGCATTGTTGTACTGGACACGTAGGGCATTAAACGATTTGTGAGTGTAGTTGACCCATAGGCTACACGTATAAAAAGACTGACAATATGCCTTAAATAATGTTATTTTAACGTCATTAGAACAACGCGCAAACCTGCGGGCCATCATATTACATCTCACTGCCAAAGCCCTACGTTCTCTCGCAATGTCCATATCGTCCGACAAATCCTCCGTAACCCAGGTATTTGAATTGGCTCACCCTAACAAGTGGAGAACCATTCAATGATACTGGTGGTACAGTTATATTTTTTCGTTCCGGCCTTGAACATTAACAGCTCACTCTTGTTGGAATTATACCTGAGCCCATGGGTTTCAGCGTACTTCTCGCATATACTCAATAGTGTTCTAAGGGCACTGATCGAAGGTGCCAGCAGCACCATATCGTCTGCGTAGCTAATGTTGTTAATATAGCAACCATCTATAGAACAACCGATGCCAGCGCTGGTGAGTTCTTTGACCAGTGAGTTCATATACAGATTAAAAAGTTTAGGTGAAGTTATTCCACCTTGTCTTACGCCACATTCCAATCTGTATATATCTGATAATGAATTTGCCCATCGTACATTATTGGTTTGGTTGTTGTACCAATATTTGAACATATTAATAATTTCTAACGGTAAATCTGTTTCTGAATGCATTTTATTCCATAGGATTTCGTATGAGACCAGGTCGAAGGCTTTAGACAAGTCTAAAAAGCATGCATACACAGGCGTTTTTCTATCAGTGTAATACCTTACAGTGTGCTTTAGACATAGTATAGCAGACTCAGTGGAAAGCCCTGGTCGAAAACCAAATTGCCCATCATTCAAAGTTATATGTTTGCTTAGATATATGTTGTTTAGTAGTGGTAGGGCACACTGCGTTTCGCAGTCATTTGGGCAGCCCGTCTGGCGGCAGTAACCCACCCCCTTACAGAATACCACCGTGAAATAACAGCATATGTGCTGTTGTGTTTCGGTGAGTGAATAAGGGATGCCAGAGCCCATTACCCCCTTCCCTTCCTTATCCCTTATCCTTAATCCTTCTATGGTCAGCAGCGCACTTGTAGCACTTATGGCGTTGCTTGTGTTATAGGCGACGGTAGCCACCTTCCATCAAGTGGACCGTCAGCCTGTCTGTCGACCTTAACATAAAAAAAAAAAAAAAAAAGATATGTGTCATTTACAAATTGCTATTTTTACTAATGACACTGGCAAAATCATCGGAGAAGATCTGATGGAGCCAAGACATTAAAAGAAGAAGAAGAAGAATAAATATCGTTAATTGTTATAAATAAAATATAGTTAATTTATTTTTCAAATTTATTCCACAGAACCGTTATTTTTTTTTAGATGAAAGGTATAAAAACCTTTGATCTAAAAAGGCTATTTTTTATCTAAATAAAAGTTCTATGTTCTTTTCTTTGCCCCAAACTATCTCCTTACTCTCTATATTAGTTCCTATTCTTAAGATTCACTTCTAAGGCTTCCGCTAAGTCGGCATCGATCTCCGGCGCACGGTTTGGAGGTCCGATAGTGAACAACCGTGAAACCGTGCAATGCACTTTAGCTACCGCGTCCGCTAGTTTGTTTGCACCTTAAGGATCTAAGGAATAACAAAATAAAAAGGCACGTGTACTTATAAATAATTAAATTTTAATTTTTATACATTAAGACTCATTCGGAACTGTCTACTGACATTTACAATTTTACTAGACAATTAAAAAAAAAAACAAACAATATTCTATCAGAAACAATACTTGATATGACAGAGTACCTACTCATATCAAGTATAGGGTTGTTCCCACATGTGTGTAATCATTAATAGGTAATTGGTTTAAACATTAGAAATTGCGGGCTGTAATCCGAAGCGCGAATACTTTGCATAAAAATATTTATTATTAGAGATTATTTTAATATAAACAATAAGGAGGATAAACTAGATCATAGGTGTCTAGTATCAAAACCAGTCAGATCCCTAGTAAATTGGAGTCAAATACTGGATTTAGTATCAAATCCGCCAGATCTTTGGTACATGAGGATCGTTCACATTGGTTTGGTGAGAGAATCGATGACATTAAAATTGAATTAATCTGCAAGATTAAGATGATCAGATTATTATCTACATAGTCTTTTATTTTTCAGATATGCTCCTATAAATCCCGGCACGTAAGTTGACAAGAATGACGAAATGAGCAGAAGTCGTTTTTTGGATCAGGATTGGGTATCAAGCGGGGCAAAGGGGCAAGATTACATAGATCCGAACGTGCGATTGGTTCGCCACTCGCACCTTGCACGCTCACTCCTTCGTACACTTGCGTTAGTTTTATCTCACGTGCGCAAACTTTCTCCCACTACGTTAAAATCTTGCCAAGTTATTATACAAGTTTCCCGCAACCTCTACAATGCAATCATAAAAAAAATACTACTCGACAATAAAGACGCAAGACATTGCCAAGATAATTTTATACTACACCACTGCCGTATTACGAAACGTTCTAGAATTAGACTTAAAAATGAATGTAGAGGGCCAAAAAATCTAAGTGCAAAATACTACGTTATAATTAAAAATCCTCACATACAGATAAGGGTTTGCAAATCTTCCTTCCTTAAAATATTAAAGATCGTGTTACAGGCGTTTTACAAAGGTCTTTCATCGATGGAGGTAGTACAGCAAAGGAAAATCCCGGTGGCAACCATAAAGGAGCATGATATGCTAGAAAACTAAGAAGGGTGGAGCAATTATAAATTGAACGTTCAGAAGTTGCAGAACCCCATTATTGTAGAGCCAAATCATCTATTAGACTGTACTTGCTACTTGCCACCAGAATTTAATATCGTGAAGCTCTGACAAATGTATCAAGAGCAAGTTCAAGATACATCACAGCTTAAAATTAAACAATTATTTTCCTGTGACATTTTTAAAGTAAGTATAATTTTGGATTTGGAATTTGGATCGTCATTAAAGGATACTTTGTTCTAGATGTTTTGAGTTGACTAGAAAAATAGAAACTGCCCTCACAAGTTAAGAAAAGATAACATAATATATGTAAAAAAAAAAAACGATTGAACACCTTGAAAGCTTGAGCTTTTTTATGATTTATTAAAAGTTCAACCAGAAGATAAAATTTCACCCTCCTTTGAATGTCAAAAAAAAAAATTATCGGCACTTCCAAATCCAATTAAGATTAATTTCCTATAAATCAATATCAATATCCGCTATATCTACTTTTTCACTTAAATTAAACTGTATCATTTAAAAGCTAAAAATAATTTAACTTGGGCGAGTCGAAAATACTTAACCGTAAAAGAGAAAGTCACTTATTTAAAAAAATTGACCCTTCTAGATCCGACTGGTTTGTATACTAGACGACAAAATTAGAGACTTTGCAAAACAAGTATCAAGAGCAGATTTTCACAGGTTATAACAAGTGAGAGAATTCAAAAAATAGTCATCATTTAAACTGCTTCTTTGTTACTTGTTAAAATGTCTCTTAAATCAAATTAATCATATGAAAATAAATTTGACTCCAATTGAAAAGAAAAAAAAAAAAAAAGAAATATAATATTAGAGTTAACACAAAACAGTCGAGCAGACTTTGTCTGAAGTTTCTTTTTGTTTTTTCGTTTAGTGAAAAAAAAAAAGTTTATTTTCACTTCCTAAATTAAACAGTCCAATTTCGATTTGTGGATGTAAAATAAAAAAAAAAAACCCTTTCTTCCCGCTTCGTAAACCAGTCTACAATGATATAATATTACTATGTGTACGTCAGACTATAGGGATGGGGATAATAAACAAAAAATAATTATTATATTTCCAATCAATTAATGGTGTTATCAAAATGCAGTAATATTTATTAAATTTAAGCACATTCATAGTAAAACATTCAATTCTTTTTTTTTTCATATTGTAATACCGTTGTTAATAATCGCTTAAGGAATCAGGCTTGTTTTTAAACTTACTGCATTTTGATTTAAGTTTGATAAGACACTGATCTGTCATTCTACATTTGGCTAATTTGTAATATTAGATTTCAGATCACAGCCATGAAGAATGCTGATATCATTTGTTTTGTAACATACAAAATTTACAAATAGATAATTTTCGTATATAAACAACTATCTACGTACTTAAGATACCGCCCAGTCTTCATTCTTCTTTTTTTTTTTTTACTTAAATTTACAATGTTAAATCACATTTCTTTCATATCTATGAGTATTGACACTTGTGATTGTTTTGCACTAATATAAAACCACTGCTGAAAGGAGGGTGGGTTTTGAGCGAAGGAATGGGATTACACGTAATTAGTATCTTAGGTATAATTTGTTCAATAAGTAACAAATTTTTTAAAGAAACAAAAGTTCACAAAAAGAAGAAAATAACACCTATAGGTATTCCAAGATGTTACGAAATAATGTTATATACGATTTTGTCGTCTTTAAAGAATTGGTCCTTCGAGCCGGACTGAGGCTGCACACGTGAGAGCCTATATCAACTAATACGATTCTATAATATATTGATACTGGAAGACAAGTTTATACCAAGTTTTGTACTAAGCAAACCACAACACAGAGTAAGTTCAGCGTACCCTGAATTTGTGAGACAGCTTTCGTACATCTTCCACCAGAAAGTGAACAAGCTAATATCGACTCACGATTGTTGTGCATAGGTTCGAATTTAGCTTGACCATTTCTGACACATGCAGATGTCAGTTCAATAAACACAGTCAGACCCGTAGTGCGTTGTGCAGCCCGAGGAAACCTTCTCAATCACCCAACTCTCTCGTCACTTGAATCACCACTTAAGAATCACTTTAGCACTTATTAAATGTCACTGTCATTTGAATGTCATCGTTCTGTACATGTTAACGCACGGGCACTGTCCATCTCTGTGTCAAACCGTGGTCTTGGCGAAGGCCTCCGTGGCCAGAAGCAGCATGCGGAACTGACGCGAGAGGGCGTGGCCGGGGTTCGAATTGAGGAACGACACTATTTGCTTCTTCAACTCGTGGACTACTGCGGGCAAGTGCTCTCTCGTCACTGGATTCGTTGGATCGAGATTCATTATGGCCTCTTCTAAATATCTGCAATAAATTCGTTTACAATTAGGAGCATTTTTGTGATGTTATAGTTCTGAGTAGGTTCTCTTGAATGAGTTTTACCTTTGCTTGAGGTGGGTGTCGCGAGTCATGTCCGCGGCGAGCTGCTGCACGAGCGACAGCAGCACGTGCTGCTTGAGCGCAGCGACGGCGGCCGCAGGTTCCGCGGCGCGACACGCCGCCACCACCAGCGACAGGTCCGACGCCGACAGCGCCAGCTGGAATGCCCCGTTCACGTCCCCCGCGCTCATCAGCGCCTGGATCTGGGCCACCTGCATCTACACCAACACATACTAATGTAATTATAAACTTCCAGGCTACATGAAAAAAAGAGATGTGGATTACTTTTAAGACGTCAAAATGTTAGGTTTTGTAATTAAGGTTCATTTTCAACCGCGTAACAGTATATAATGTGCGAAGGGCATACTAGTAGTAACCAAGCCACAAAGTTCTTGGCATGGAGAATAGAGCAATTCCTCATAATACGTGACTTCTGAAATAATGTCAGAATCAGTGTCAAGTTTGTTGGTGATATAATCTCCGCAATTTGCACATTAATATTCACGTGACGTCGTAGGCCAATTTTGCTAACGGTATTGAGTGTGTCACGAGATTACGTCACCAAAATGGTGGCCACAAGCATTAGCAATTTGCGGGGCTAACACCATTCTTGCTCAACCTGGGGGCACGAAGCCATAACGAAATCACGAGAAAAATATATATTGTATAAACACAAGTAAAGAAAATATTCATATGAGTACAAAACGAAATCATTATTATTTTCATCATCCTTTTGTGAGCAGCTAATTTCTTTTGAAGCATTGGGATTTGGTCATTGAAACACGTAGACAATTTCTTACGGAAGTACCAAAAACCAAGGCTTTGAACGTGTGGTACTGACCTGCCGCTGCGAGAGGTCCTGCGAGAGATGCGAGGCGGGAGTGGAGGGGGAATGCGCGCGAGACATCTGCGCGCAAACGGCGCGAGTCTGTTCGCGCCACCACGACAGCTCCTTCTCCACAACTCTAAACACACATCAACACATTAATACCACTTGGCGGGACAATAAGCTCGTCTATTGTAGAAGGCGTACTGACCCGTGCACTAAGTCCTTGAGTTGCGGCTGCAGGTCGGCGATCCGCGGCGCGGCGCTAGCGGCGGTGGCGGCGGAGGTAAGCGCGTCCGCATGGCGGTCGAGTGCGGCGCGCAGTGACGTCACCGCCAGCGCGCTTCCCTTCTCGGCCGCCGCTCGGGCTGCCGTCGTCGTGTTCTCAGCCACTGCCAACATTAATATGGCCATGATTGTAGCAGAGCCTATTACAATACACCGAGTCAATCTGATGAGTTACTTACGTTCTTTAGTCCCGTTGATGTAAGTTTGGCTAAGCTGCTTGAGCAGCTCCGCTTGATTGGCCTGAAGTAGAGGCACCGCCGTCATTAGGATTGCCTCCTTCAATGATTTGCGCACTATGTCCGCCAGCGAGGTCGCTATGGCAGCGCTCAAATGCTCCATTGTTGACTGTAACATAAATACATGGAATATAAGTCAGTTTTAGGCTATAGTGGTCTATAAACATAGCAACACTTATTTATAGACCAGCCAGTATTTTTGGGTTGGGAAAGTTTGGAAATATAATTGTGTTTTTTTTTATCACTAAGAAATGATAATGCCATGCGAGCAGCATGAAAAGAATTAAAAAAAAAAAAACTAAATGTAAAAATTTGGAATGAAACATAAAATATAAAACGGAATCTGTATAAGATAGATAAGTCTATCTTTATATTTTTACAGAATCCGGTACGGGTTCAACTGGTAGACAGAAACCAGGTCCAATATGTAGGTACCGATTCGATAAAAGTCAACAGAATAACTGATTGGTATTAATATCGGACACAAATCGGACAGTGTTTTACAGTTTAAAATGTACCTTGCTAGTGACGAGCTTGTTGATGTTATCGCGCAGCAGGGCATCGGTGGCGGTGAGCTTGGCGGCGAACTGGTGTTGGAGTGCGCTGGCCAGCGGCTCGAGCGAGGTCGCGGCGCCAGCGCCGGCGGAGTGCGCCACGCGCGTGCTTATCGCCTCGCTCGCGCGCAGAACGCGATCCCAACCCTCCGTCAGCGACTTCTGCAGGGCGGCGGTCGTGCGCGCCTCGTGCGCCTCCAGCGCCGCTTCCAGCGCCGCCTGCGGAGCCTAATTGACTTTATTGTGTGTACCAAATGAATACGCAAGCGTTTATTTAGTAACACTCATAATTAAAATACCTGCAAGGCTGTCCTAGCGGCACTCAGCTCGCGGCTCTGCGCACGCACGAGCTCCGTGAGCGAGTCGATCTTCTGTTCGAGCGCGTCGAAGCGCGCCTTGTCCACGGGCGACACGGCTCGCTCGCACGCCACCGCCGACACGTTGAGCGACGCGTTCAGCGACTGCCCGCTCGACTTGTCGCTCGACGCCAACCGCTGCCGCGTCTCCTTCATCGGCGGCATCGGTGGCCACGACTCACCGGTATCTGTGCATATCACCCACACTTATGTATACGATGTTTGTCTACAAGCGAACCACTAATCTCCCCTGGTTGCTTGTGTCTTTAGGGTACGGTGTCCCATCAAGTGAATTATTTACAATGATAAATTCAATACAGTACAAATATAGTCTCCATTCAAGATTAAAATAATTAAAGCGAAGTACCTATCTAACTTTAAAATTGTTCGAGTCAAGCATGAAAAGTTATAAAAAATACTCACTGTTGAGCAAAGGAGCGGCTTGTTTCTCTGTGGACACATACATATCTTCATCCTGAAATATGGACTCGGAACCATTCTGCACCATCATCGATGTGTTATCCTGAGGTACTGGGGTTAGACTTGATTCGCCATCCTGTTACAGAGCACACCGAGTACATTTAAATGCATAAAATTTTGGGGCACACATGATCCATCTCATCTCAGGAGGCAACATTAGTGTGATGCGAAAGCTTTTCTTCAATCACGCAAATAAATTTTAGCGATAAAATATGATAAAGGGTAAATTAGAATTGACAGAAGACTGAGAGAGTTGGGGTGTTTATTAATAGCAGTTTATTTCAGAACCACTCTTGAAAACAAAAATATGACAATGACATATAATTTTTCTTTACTTAAAAACCTTTAGAAAACAGTTGTATGTTACAATTTTTTATGAATATTGTAACATACAACGGTTTTTTTAGACAGGTTAATGTGTGGAAGGCGAACATACCATGTAGTCGTTGTAGTCTGTGTCGGAATGCGCCATAATCTGCTGAACCTCGCGACTAGGGCTCGAACCTCCAGAGGGAGCGCAAGTTACTCCGGTAACCGCCTCGGCGCCCCCACCCACACTTGAACCTGTCCATCATCACATACTTCTCATTATTTATTCTGAACTAGCTGGTGCGCGCGACTTCGTCTGGGTTGAAAATGTTTATATATCAAGTTTCACGAAAATCATTAATTAGTTTAAGAGTCTGTTATGGAGGAACATACATACATACAGAAAGAAAAATTGTAAAAATGGTCAATTTAGTTTCAGTGTCATGTATACAGCCTATAAACACGATATCTTTGAAAACAAAGTAACTTACTCCCTTACTCCATGACCAACTCTTACAGATATATTATTAGTACTAATGATATAAGTGACATTTCATTTTAACTTTGACTCAGTCATGTGATTAGATTTCCAGTGCCAATTAACAAAAAAAAAGTTTTGGAATTAACCAGAGAAAATTATAGACTTGACTGACTAGATTTGAGTCTGCTACTTTTGATTTTGAAAAAAAAGAGACTATTACAAATTGCTATTTTAACTTGACACTGGCAGAATATGGCCATTTTAAAATGAGCCGCATTGCCATTTAACCTAAAAAGAAGGAGAAGAAGAAGAAGACTAAAAAAAGTGCGCATTTAAATCCATGAAATACCTGCTGTGGAGGCGCGCTGTTTGACCACAACTTCGGGTGTTGTGGACAACGGTGGGTCCTCCTCGTCACGTTTGCCAGGAGAACTGCACACAACACAATTCAACACTCCCATTACAACCAACTCTCATGTCTACGTGCATCACGTGTCTTAGGTACATTCATTAACATTCAAAGGGCGGATGCGTCGTCAACAGTTAAGTTAGTATTAGGGTCCGAAGACCATTTTGTTATAATATATTTTTATTAATTGAGGTCAAACTTGTTTACATTTGTTACATGAATAGGTAGGTCAACGGAAATAAAATTATTATTCCGAAAGACACTTTTCCAAGAGCAACTGCGAACAAGCAACTTACCATCAAGTGAAGAACCAGAATGCTTTATTTAAACAAAACATTACCTGAAGGCATCTGGAGTCATCAAGTTGAGTTGTGGGAGGACCGAGGAAGGCGATTCTGGACGCTGTACTATCAGACTACCCGGTTGAGTCTAAAAAATATCATATTTTATATATATATAAAAAATAGTAATTGTTTATCACAAATAATTGCGAAAAATCAAGTAAATAATTGTGATAATCAGGGAAAAAGAGACGTTACAGAACTTGAGCAAAACACGAGTTAATTTAAATGCATATAATATGGCCAACTAACTAACCTGTGATCTCATAAGAAGGTTCTTGAGTTGTTGGGTTTGCTGTTGAAGGATACTGGATCCGATGCCAGATGGTTCCTCGTCGTTTAGGCTCATGTCGGCAAGGTCTGCGGAAACTATAGTCGGATTTTTAATTAGATGAACTAAAATGACATTTGGTGGGTTTATTTTGATTGTCGATTTATTGGCAATAAGTGGTTTATGTTGTCAGGTTATGTAGACTTACCGTGTATGTCTGGCCCCGCCAAGAGTGAGGGCTCCGAGTAAACCAACTCGCCCTCCTGCAGCCCCTTGGGGTGCACTATGTACAGTCTGATGCGCGTCCGCTTGGAGCCGACGCCGGGCGTGCACTGACAGCCGCAAGCGCTGCCCGCGCCGCTGCCGCCCCCCTCCCCGCACCCCGCACACGCCGCGCCCTCTTCGCGATCACCCTACGAGATGCGGACGAGAATTTTAATCGGCCTTGGACAAAACAAAAACCCTGACGACAAACAAACCATCTATGAAGACAAAAGTCTCTTGGTCCAAATCATCTTTCATCGCTGCCAATGTTCGGAGCAACGCAACCGAACAGCGTCGCGCTACCATTTTAATGCTTTGCATGCACTTTTCATTTGCTGCTAATTAAATGCACGCTTTAACACCAGTACGCGCCCAACTACCATAGCGACCACAAGTATTCCGCAACCATACCGATCGCACTACTTTTACCGGTTTTGACCACATTTTAGCGCGTGCTCTAATACATACCAGTTTACCATTAACCAAAACTTCAATAAACCAGTGTTTAGAATAATATAAAGTTTGTGAGTTAAAGTTAAGTAGTGTAAATAAATAATATATGTAAACACTTTATAAACTTTTCGATCTCGGTCCCTTCGAACCTACGGTAAACCAGCACCACCATAGCGTGCACACCGTTCCAACGGTAGACCAGCACCACCATAGAGTGCGCACCGTTACATGGTCCTTCGAGCATCAAACCAGTGTTAAATTTCCAGTCGTCGGTGAATTACGGTGTTACTGAGCAACATCAGAAGGAGAAAAACCAGGTCAGACCAAACCATTATTTTTTCAAATTGTAACCAAATTTCAGCAACATGGAAAATTATTTCGTCAGCCAAACTGAGATTTATGAAGCTTTAAAGAAGCTTCTAACCAATATAAAGAAGGATGGGTCCGATAGAAAAACTATTGATTATTGTAACCGCAAATACGAACTTTTAGAGTCTTATTGGAAAGACTACGAAACCAACCACCAAAAAATGTGTGCGATAGCAGAATTTGACCATATTTATTTTAAAAAGGGTTGTTTCGACATAGCCGAAGAACTCTATGTGACAATTAAAGAATTAATTACCACCATAATGAAACAATTAACTTCAGAACCGATAAAACCAGAGGATGAGGCAGGAACTTCATCCCGTCCTAAAATACCACAACAGCAAGATCAAACCACGGCGTCTGGCAGTCAATTATCCAATATGCTTAAAAAGCAAAATATTAACTTCAAAGCCTTCATGCACACTGTAGGTACCATAAACGTAAGCCAAATGCAAAACAAGTGGGAATTCGAAGATGCCCTTCATTCCCTTCAAACCAGGTGGTCAACAATCGACAGCTTTCATTGGGAAATAGAAAACGAGTCTAATGAAGAAAACTTGTGGTACCAAAATGAGTTTACCAAACACGAACAGTTATTCAACCAGATAAAGAAGTCGATCAATACTGAAATGTGCAACATGTCTCATAGAGAAAAGTCAACACCACAAATGGATATACCAACTTTTAGTGGTAATAACCATCAATGGACGTCCTTTAAAGATTTATTCAACGAGACAATTCACAAAAATCCTTCTGTATCTAAAGCCCAAAAAATGCAATATTTAAAGGGAAAAATTACTGGAGAAGCTGAGCGTCTCATTCACCATCTTCAAATCAGTTCCGAAAACTATGACGTATGTTGGGAGATTCTAAACCACAGATATGACAATAAGAAATTAATTTTTACATCGCATATTAACATTATGTTAGGTCTTCCCAATATGCAACACCAATCAATGACTGCCATCAAAAAATTATATGATATCACCAAAGAAAGTCTTCACGCCATTACAAATTTGGGTGTTGATATAACCACATGGGACCCACTTTTGGTCCATTTATTATCTCAAAAATTAGACAATGACTCATTTTCAGAATAATAATAATAATAATAAATAATAATAATAATAAATAATATATAGAGTCAGTAAGGCAACCAAGAGAAATGCCTGTTCTTTCTGAATTTTTACAGTTTTTAGAAAATAAATTTACAGCTTTAGAAGCTTCACGTCGTAAACCAGATACCATCAACCAAAGAAACAACATTCAACCACAACAATCTTTTCAAAGAAAACCTTATAATAACCAAAGAAATCATCCAAATTATGCTGTTAATTATAAACAAAATTATAACAACTTCAATAATAATGCAAAAGTTATGAAATCATTGCACGTGACTCAACCGTTTACGTGTACATTGTGCAATTCAGAACACGGCTTATGGAAGTGCATCATATTTCAAAAAATGTCCCACGAACAGAAATTAAATTTAATAAATGAATTGAATTATTGTAAAAACTGTCTAATTAACCATTTCAATAAACAATGCAATTCGAATAAACGATGCCGCAAGTGCTTCGGATTACACAATACCTTATTACACGACGCATTACTAACAAAACCAGAACAAATTACGTCATTGAAACATAATAAGAAATTTAAGCCCTATCTACCGAAAAAGGAACAAGAGGGTGATCACATTCAAACTTTATCAGTAGTGCGAAGAGACCTATCCGGTGACTCATCGCAACCACAGTCCGACACATAACCAAATAATCCACTAAACAAGCAAAGTGGTGTCTATAAACCAGAAGTTCGAAGAAGAAAACGTCCCACGATACTAACTAACCCACTATACCAGCAAAGTGGTGTCTCCCCATCCAGTGCCTCATCGGAACCACAGTCCAATGCACAAACAAATAACCCAAAAAACCAGCAAAGTGGTGTCTCTGAACCAGAAGTGCGAAAAGGGAAACGTCTCACGAGACCAAAGTTCATGTCAGTCGCCGCTTCTATATTCCTTTTCATGATCCTTCTTTTACCATCTTATGCTATGCATAAAGTCAACCAATTTCCTAATAACCAAACGCTGTACTTTGATCCTATAGCCAAGGTACAGCTCATCAGAGATACCAGGAACCATATTGGGCCGGTATAGAGGCATACAATAAAATAACAAATTACTTGGAAAGATTATGTACCACTATTGAAAAACAATCGCCTTGTAATATGATAATAAGGCAATCAAACCACGATTACCAGGAATTAGAGTACTACAACGAACTTTTACTAACTCAGCATTTCAATGTTCACGATAGACAGCGTCGCCGCAAGCGGGGTCTTATCAACGGTGTCGGATATCTCGCGAATGACCTGTTCGGGGTATTAGACTCTCGTTTCGCGGAACAATACGCAAAGGACATCGAAACCATACGATTTAATTATAAACATTTAGCTAATTTGTGGAAAAACCAGACGTCCGTGATAGAATCAGAATTTAATTTAATGAAGAAGATGGAGGACACCATTGATACACAGCACAAACTCATTAACCAAAAGCTAATTCGTTTAGAAAAAAGTACCAACGTTGTCCAGTCGGAGATTACGAATATGTCCTACGTACAAGACTTCATATTGTCTGCCATGGCTGGGAACAACTTATTGCAAAGTTTAAAACGGTTACAAGAAACTCTGTTAGATACGATTACAGATATTTACCATGGTCAAATTAGCCTGCATTTATTAACACCAAGGCAATTAAAAACAGAACTTCAAACCATACATAGTCAAAGTTTGGGCGAACTCACCTTACCTATAACCAACATAGAGTCAGAGCTCTATAATATGTACCAACTACTCATTATATTTGAAGTCACATTTCCTCTCATCGGTTTAGAGAAATTTCAACTCTACCAAATTTTACCAATTCCATATAAAATTGCTCATAATATGGTCACCATAGTACCTGTATCGGAGTATGTAGCCGTAAATCTTAAAAAGGATGCCTACTTCAGCGTAACCAGTCACGAATTAAGTATATGTTTATATCGCGAGGCATCTTATATGTGTCAACTGCTTAAACCAATTCTCACTATAGAAAATGACGAAAGTTTTTGTGACAAAAATACACCAGACCAAAATTGCAAGACAGAAAAATCAATGTGTGTAAATAAATGGACAGGATTACACACGACGTCACAATATCTTTATTTCTGTTGTGACGTGTATTCTATTAAAATTATATGTGACGATCAAATTACTGCTCAACAACTAACTGGAGCCGGGGTCATTAGTATGACTCATAAATGCGTAATAAAAGGGAAAGATTTCGAATTTTATTCTATGCAACATCAGTCTAATACCATAACTTTAAATCCAGACATTTACGCCCCAAAAATAGATCAAATAAATAATTTAATAAACATAAAGTTACCAACCGACCAAACAATTCTACAAGAGGGCTCAAATTTAAGCTCACAATTTGAGAATGTAGGGCAAGTACGCGTACTTGTGGTCGCTATGGTAGTTGAGCGCGTACTGGTGTTAAAGCGTGCATTTAATTAGCAGCAAATGAAAAGTGCATGCAAAGCATTAAAATGGTAGCGCGAAGCTGTTCGGTTGCGTAGCTCCGAACATAGCGTGCACACCGTTCCAACGGTAGACCAGCACCACCATAGAGTGCGCACCGTTACAGCCAATATAATATCTCTACCATACATTCTCTGAAATAAGGACATCTAGTCATCATTCTCGCAAACATAATTTATGTATAACTGGTGGACATAGGCATAGGCCTCCCCTATAATTTTCCAATATTACCAATCAGAAGCAGCCTGGATCAAGTATCAACCCTTTGCCATACGAAAACGGTCTGCATCTTCTCAATAAAGGTGTCATATTTACATCATGCAAATTAAAGTGGTCTGGAGAATCTGGCAGGTCCGCGTTCGAGCCATTACGGTGGAACGGGTCCTCGCACCGGGACTCGCATTTCACCATTTCTTCCTCTGAAAAAAAAATAAATACACCTTTTTGTATATACAAAATGCATACAGCCATGTCTGCTATCAACAGATGGCGTTAGCAGTATCTTATTATAAACTAGTTGGTGCCCGCGACTTTGTAAATTATATACTAAAACCTTCCTCGAGAAGCACTCTATCTGTTGGTGAAAATAGATGCAGTAGTTTTTGAGTTTATCGCGAACAGATAGACAAACATACAGACAGACGCGGCGGAGGACTTTGTTTTATAATTGCGGCGGTATCCGCCTTGAGCTCATAACTCGGAACTGTGTTTTATTAAGATGCCTGCCTCGTTGGGGGCCTTGTAAAATAAATAAATAAATGAAGTGAAGTGATCAAGTTGAGTACCGGCTTCGGCTATGCAAAAGCTGAGCACGGGGTAGGGCAGCGGGAACTCGGCGAGGCTTGCGCAGAAGGCGGCGCCCTCGTCCTCGCGGTGCTGCACTCGCAGCACGTACAGCGCGCGCGCGCCGTAGTCCGACACGAGCAGGTAGCGCGCGCTCATGTCCAGCAGCGCCCTCAGCGCGCGCCCCTCCCCCACGCCCCCGTCGCCCGCGGCGCCCCCCTCGCACAACTCGCCCGCGCCCGGCGTCGGCGCGAACGTGATGCTCTGCAGGCACGCCCACGACTTGCACGACCACACCTTCAGGTTGCTGTTGCTGAACGCGCCCGTCACCGCGAACTTCCAGAAGTGAGTGCTGCACACATTCAAATGTTCAGAAATCAGATTTGAACTTTCAAAATCAATGTACACGCAGCCTGAGTAGACTATACTCACTCCGCGCTGGAAACCTTATGGTTGTCCAAAAAGAAGAGACAGCTAAGCGGCTGACCGTCATGAGGCTGCCACTTGTGAAGGCATCTGGGAGTACCCCCGCTGTTCAGGTACACCTTAAATAAGAAATTGCAATGCAATCAATTAAAGGTTGATTAGTAAAAGGGATTATGTTTGAATTTTGTGCTCGTTTTTTTGGGCGTCTTAGGCTAAATTTCCTAGACTAGGCCTAGGCTAAATAAGAACTATATTTTTATAAAACTAACAACCATTCCTAACTAATTTAACCTAAAGACACCCTAAAAAACGGGCACAAAATTCAAAATCCAAACCTCAATTCAGTCCTGGAACTACCCTGTTACAGAAGATCATTGCGAAATTGCAGGACATCCTTATGTTTAGGTGAGAGTTATTATAATCAAGAGGACAGTCAGCCTGCCTGTTGAATTTTACTTAAAAAAATATTCACTTGATAAGTGATTTGATTCCATCTGCTTTCCGGCAGTTTTACCGGACCGGTAAAATCGCTAGACCAGTTAGAGTAGTGGCGTAGTGGGAACCTAGCCTATAAGAATACCTGAAAGAACATGACGTAGCCGTCTTCGGAGGCGGTGGCCAAGGCGGTGCCGTCGGGGGAGAAGGAGGCGTCCACGATGGGGGCGGTGTGGTCGGCCACTGCGAGCACTCCGACGCCGTCCTCGAGGGCACTGGCGGCGCCTTGGCCGTCCGCCGCGCTCAGCTGCTGCGACACCCAGCGCAGGTTCCACATGCGGCCGACGTTGCCGTGCGTCGTGAGCAGCAGCCGCGTCACGTCGTCTTCGCTCGAGTCGTCCTCGTCCGGGATGTAGGGGCACCACACGACGCGGTGCGACTCGCCACCGGCGCCCGTGTCCTCGCGGATCTCCGCCAGCAGCCTGCATCTGTTATACAAATATTGAGAGTAACGTCACAGTTTTACTATCCAATGTACAGTTGCAAAATGTAAAATTGATGTATTCTTATACCTTAAGCCACTGTCCGTGAGTTCAATCTCGTGTACATATAAGTTTCCTGGTTCGTCAATACACGCTAGCACAACTTCGTGTTGCAAATGTGCAAACCCAAGGTCTTGAATCTGGTAACCAAAAAATAATACAGATTAATATCAACATGTAACAGTAAAATTAATCTCCAATACAAGTAATCGGACACACCAATTTCCATGGTAGGGCACAGGCTTGTATGAGAAGCTATGGGTTCTAGTCCACTGCACTTCACATTGCTCCCACCACTAGTGTTATCACACTATCACATCACACTAGTGTTATCACATGAGTCCTTCCATGACTATTTTCATTATTTATTTTATATCTATACTAATAACAAAGAGAGCTACTGGAGCGATTTTAAGAATTCTTTCACCTATAGAAAGCTATATTTTATAAAGTTACCGAACGATGTCGCGTGCAAAAGCTAGTAAACACATATTTGTACATACCTCTCCCTTCATACCCTTGATTAGTGTGCGCCAGTCGCTTCCCGATTCGGGATTGTACAATACGCGCACCATACCATTGAAAGTGCCAGGATTCAAACTGTTCGGAGCTAAAAATTAATATTTAAAACATTAAAGACCTCCTTAAAGTGCACACTTTCCTTCAAAGAAAAAGTTTATGACAATGCGAGTTGTTAAGGTGCAACAGTTCCATGCCGTACGGTGTCAGTGAAAATTAATCCTTACATATTATTATAAAAGAAAATCCTCCACTGTGTCTGTCTGTTCGCGATAAACTCAAAAACTACTGCACCGATTTTAATGCTGTTTTCACCAATGGATAGAGTGGTTCTTGAGGAAGGTTTTAGCATATAATTTACAAAGTTACGCGGGCTTTAAGTCGTGGGCAGCAGCTAGTATATTATAGTTTTTATACATTTCTCAAGACACCAAATTTGTCAGTATCAGTGACGTGAACTTCTAGCAGAGAATATTTTCACAGACACTGTCGCAGTATTCCAAGATGGATGACGAAAAATTAGTAGAACAGTACATGCTCCAATTTATTGTTTTCCGATTAGAAAATATATGGATAGGATTTTTTCAGTTAGTTTTGATAAAAATATTTCAAAAAAAAAAAAAAATGATATGTCATTCTGAAATGCAAAGAAAACCAAGTGAATGGCAAAAAATAAAATTTACTTTTAATAGAATAGGCCAAGTATTTTCCGCTCATATGTATAGCTAGAAGCTGTCCGGAATAATATTTTGGCTCCCAAATATAATCTACGAGATTTTTCAATTTCACTTTGGAACTGCCATGATTGTGGCTGCCGGCGTTGGTTGACACCACCACTTCTTCCGCATATAGTTCAGCACTGCACACTCCATCATCCTCCGAAAAAGATCTGTAAATATAACATAATACATTATTATTTACGCAAATAATAAGTAATTATGGGCTCATATATATCCTTCAAAAGTTACCTGTATTATTTAGTGAATACAATGGGTCATTGAAAATTTGCCCTGCAATGTGGACAAAACATAAAAGTGTAGGGCATTAACCGTTAGATGTAATATGTTGATAAGCAGGTTTAAAGATAGTTGCTAAGGATTCAAAATCCTTGCCATATTATAAAACAAAGTCCTCTGCCGCGAATGTCTGTCTATCTGTTCGTGATAAACTTAAAAACTACTGCAGCATGAAAATGCTGTCCAATAGATAGAGTGGTTCTCAAAGAAGATTTTAGTATATAATTTACAAAGTTATGCGGACGAAGTCGCAGGCAGCATCTGGTAACATTATAACATTATAAAAGACAGTCTAGTTATATGTATGTTACAATTCAAAATGCTTGGTTATTTAAAAACTGTTACGGTTGAGGTGAGCCTTAGGGGCACTATGGCGGATTTTGATTATATTCAGTATATGAGTTCAGAGCACTGTGAAACGCAAAGAAAAATTAGTGCATTGGATCATTGGGGATGTTTGCTTATTCCCAATAAGTATAGGACATTGGCAGTTAGCGACCACAAATTTTTTCGATATAACGGTTAAGGGGACAGCCGCCTGCGCCTTGGTGCAAAAACTACGCGCGCACGACAGTTTTCGTTCTGCTGTTCAGTCTTAACAATTTTTTTGAAATTTTAAACAATTACTTTACGATTAACAAACAATAAGGACATCTATGTCTTCAAAGATACGTTTCTTTTGCAGTTTAGCGTTACAATGGGCCTGAAAAAGATGTATATGTACAAAACAGGTTATAAAATTTTCTAACAATTAAATCCTAAGATTATTTAACATCTGTTTAACGTCTATTTCACTATTTAATTCAACCGGCTTTGAACAGTGCAAAAAGTATCGTTAATGAAATTGGATGCCATACTATACAGTTTCTAATGGAAGAAAACTTGTAGAGCCAAAGAACTTTTTTAACTTACATGGTTTGAGTTGTTGGCGCCAACTTCAGAAAAGTGCTTGTTGGTTGCATTTTCTTCACGATTTACCTAAATTCTTCATTAATCACAAAAAGGTTGCACTTTTTGCAACTGAATATGCAAAATTGTATTTCACAAAAACTGAAGTTAGTTATCAAATTAACCAAAAGCCGAATATTTTATTTTAGTGACAGGTTGACAGTGACAGTTGAGAAGTGAGAGAAATTTTTTGCTTGTTTTTTCTAACATAGCCTACTATTGGATTTAGTGTTTAGGCCACGTTTAGGCTAGGTTGTGTATAACAATCTATTATTAATCACATCTATCCTCCTTGACCCAAAGCCTCCTCAATACCTCTATTTTCTATCTCCATTTTCTATGGAGCACACGAAATAATTTCAAAAATTCAGTGTCCAATGGTGCCACAATTTTACCTTGGCTGACAAACACGGTGTCATATTGTTATTCTGTGCTCGTAATTTTATTAATAAGAAATATAGTACTCTCTACAAGGGAGTACTATTAACTTCGAGTCAAGATTGAAGTTGACAGTAACAGTCAATTTTACTTTACCAGAGTCAGTGAGTTTGTGTGAGTGGATTGATTTTTCCAAAATGGTAAAGTTTTTTTCATATAAATTAATTATTTAAAGTATAATAAAATATTTTAAAATGAATTTTATTGTTTTAGTCATTCACAGACAAGATAACTATGCTTATGGCACGGCCTGGCGGCGACAATGTGCAAAAAGACGATGTGCCCTGGTGGATGCGATATGCAGGACGGGGGTTGGGAACAGTTGGCAGCTTCAGTTCGTATATTATATTTTTTATGTTCAGAGTAATCATTTCTTTTATCTAGCTAGATATCTAGCTCATGTTATTTATCTAATAATATTTATAAATTTAATTAATTTTGGTTCATAACTATTCTTTTTATTTAATTCTATTAATATTATTGACAATTTTCTATGAAAATATTAATGAATAATATTCATGTTGTTTGGTAATAATTTATACTTAATGCAAACATTTTGCTTAACTAATCTTGCCTGTCCAAAGTTACATATTTACTTTTAAACTGTCCTAATTTGTTAAGCCTAGTACACACTTGTAGACCATTTTTTGCGACCAATTGCGCGATTTGTCTCTGGACCGCGTAGAAATATCATTCTTTGTTTTGTCTAATGTCCACACTATAATGTGAATTTCTTCGTCTCATCTTTGAATGATGTTTTTAAATTGTGGATTTTCTTTTCTATCTCTGCCAAAGTCACGTTGCGTTTTGCAGCCAGATATTCTAGGGCCACTTTTCTTTTTTCCCTGTTTTTGTAGAATTAAACAGTATCAAAACAATATCAAAAGTGATAGAATGGTAAGTGTCTTGATTATAGATGCTGAGAAGCGATGTCCACATTGTCAAAACACAACTTGTCTAACTTGGCATACCATGTCCCATTCCGATCAGGAAACATTAGACCTGTTATTTTTTATCTAGTAATGGGCCCGTAGATGAGGATTGATGTATAGACAGGTCTAAGTAGACAACCCGAGACAATCTCAATTACTAAAATCCTGCAACATGTCAACTAGTGTGGACTAGCCATTAGATGGTATTGTGTGCTCTAATAACACTAACTGTTGTCTTTATATGAATATACATCAAGCATTAGTACATTTTGGCCTTTATCATTTGATTTGTTTGTATTAGTCATCGTGATATTAGATAAAGTCTGTCCCTATCACATAACATCTACAAAAAAATAATCTATATGGTATAAATATTTATATTTCAGATTCCTATTTATTTCACAATTGTAAATATTTGATGAAAAGATGTAAAATCGTAAAATAAATTTAGTTTGGGATATTTATTCATTGAAGTTTCATAAAGGATGTACTTATTTATTTTGCAGGTGCAATTTACATTTAAGAAAAATCAAACATTTGTCAATTCTTTGTTTACAATATATTAACTTAATAATTATGCACAATCTAGAGACAATTTGAGGTCACTTTGACCCTTTTACTTTTACCAGTCATCTGTATGTTTTTATTAATTTTTATCTTAATAATAATAATGAAATTTAATATCAAATAAATTTATCATGTGTTATTAACTAGTTGAACTGAGTACAAAGACAAAGAAAAAATCAAAAGTACTATTCCATACATTCCAATCAGAGGTGCTTTGCTTACTAAAAGAGCTCTTTGAGTCTTTGTAAGCATGTTTTATATTTCATTTCAGTTGCCATAATTCTTGGCTTGCTGAATTGCACGGGCATCATAGTGCTGAACGTGGGCTGCCTAATAGCTGGCATATGGCAGATGTTAGCCGGATTCATTGTGATAGTTTGTGAAGCGCCGTGCTGTTGCTTCTTCATAGACTATGTCCAATCCCTCTCGGACAAGATGGAGTCGAGACCATACTGGAATAAGGCTATTTTATACACCAGGTAAGTTTAGATTTTCACTTTTTACTATTGTAAAGAACACAATAACAAAGTGTTCTCCCCTTAATAGAGACAATAAGAATCGTGTTAATGGACATTATTCTTAGTAAATATTACAGTTAGTAGTTTAGGTTATATTAAAATTACTCATTAGTCTTAGACTAGATTGTAATCTTATAAGGATGCACTTTTCCAGGTACACCCTTAAAAAATAAAACTATTACTATTAATTAAAAATTGTAAACTAAACCCCCCCCCCCCCCCCCCCCGACTTTCTATTAAGCCCAAACATGCTATAACTACTGAGGAGTTGGTTATCCCGCAGACTACTTGATGCTGCAGCATATGGCCGATTTCTTCCATTCTGATAACCTGTATAAGTTATAATGTATAAATTTACACATTATTACAAATAATAGTGGATAACGCTTATTAGTGGTGTTTGTGTATGAGATTCATTAAAGTAGTTTACAACTTTTGGTATCTAATCAACTTGTTATCATATTATTTACATTGTTTTGTATATTAATTTGTACAGACCAAGGCAGCATGAAAATTTAAAACTACAATTTACAATCACCATACAATATTCCGAACAAATTTTCAAGTGTTGTGTATTTATCCTTGCTAATAATAATTATAAATGCGAAAGTTTGTCTAGTTGAATGTATGGATGTTTGTTAATCTTTCACGCAAAAACTATTGAATGGATTTCAATGAAATATTACAATATAGCTTATACGTCAGAATAAGACCTAGGCTATATAAGATAAAAAAAAGATATTTCGTCGTCAGAGCGATAACGATGTCCGGCGTTACCACTCACATATTTTTCCTTTCAACGCGGACGAAGTCGCGGACATCAGCTATGTGCACCAGCCGATGCACGCGACTTCGTGCCTATAGCCTCTTCAAATGAGCTTAGCTTGCCTCGATAAATTCCTGAGATTAGCGCATACAAACTAACAAACAAACTGTTCAGCTTTATATATTGGTATGTGTACAAAAAAATTATTAAGAACAACAGTTGATCATCCAAGAATCTGTTGACTATCGTTGTGAGATTGTGTGACAATCTTTGCTTTAGCTCATCATGAAGCAACTAATACAAAATTAAATTAAAAATATAACACTACTAACTGGTGCCCGCGACTTCGTCCGCGTTCTGGATGAAAGGTACCCTATGCAAAATTTCTTGGTGATCGATTCAGTAGTTTTTGCATGAAAGCGTAAACAAACAATTACACATTTATAATATTAGTAAGGATAATAATGTTTATTTCAGCCTTGCACTTCCGCCGTTCTTCATGTGTTTCCTGAGCGTCAGTACCTGGTTTGGCAGCGGACTAATATTTGCGACTGGAGTTGTCTATGGTATGATGGCGCTCGGCAAGAAGTGAGTAATAAACTTGTAATGATACAATGAGCTTGTACTAACTAAAGATTTACGAAGGTTTTTGTTTGACTGAATGTTTTCTGGTGGCTTGTTTGATCTCAAGGGAATCTTTTTTGAAGAATAATCGTCTCTTGTTAGGTTGTTCTATTTCCTTTTTTTTCATCTGTTGGATTTTATAGGATATACAAAAGTGACCTGAGACCTATACATTATATAAATATTGTAAACATATGATTTGTGTTTTATATTAACATAATTTAAAGCAAAAGAGTTCACATCTACTTATCAATTGTATTAATGCCTCATATACAGTAGGTGTGTATGTATATATATATCTATTATCTTATATATATATATATATATATATATATATATATATATATATATATATATATATATATATATATATATATATATATATATTGTTTAATTCAATATCTCACAAAGGTGTTAATTGGTAATATTCATAAAATTTATTATATGAATGTCTGGTTTCCTACAGTTTTTTTGGTGAATAACATAAATATGCAGTTTCCACTGCAACTAAAGTAGTTTGTTTACGAATGGATTTCATTTATGTGCCATTAAGACTAATACCGAAGTTCATAAAAATAACCGTATCTTTTTTCTTGTATATTTTAAAAGTAGACCCACCAAAGTATAAGAAAAATACACAAAGTAAAACAATTTAAATAATCACAACAAATTTTAGGAAAATTAATGAAAATTCAAAGGAAAATTCGAAATTTAATGTTAATTTAGGCTCTTTAATGTTGATTCTGAATAGATTATGGATTTTAAAAGAGATTGCATTAAATTGACAAAAAAGTACCTAACAATATTTACACAGAAATGTCAAAACTTTACACAAATGTGACCAATCAGTTACGATTGGCTGAATCTTTTTAAATTAGCTGATTCGACCTACAATGACACGACATCCCGTTGATATTTCGATCCATGAACTGATCAAATGATCTGACATGGTTGCAGTGGAACTGTGTAACTGGTGTGTGTGTGTTGGGTGTGTGTGTGTGTGCGTGTGCGCTTACGGTGCGGGCGGTGCAGGGGTTCGCGTGACGACATGGCCGCGATGGCCGCCGGCGGTAGCACGCCACCGGGCGCCGGCCCAATGGGCGCTTCGCAGGACCACAGCGTCACGCTCATGGAGGACCCGGACGTGTGGCGTCCCAACTAAACGAGGCAACTAACTAACCCACCGACGCACTTAGCTCCGCGCTTCCCCCCACACCCTTTGCCACTGACCTGTAATATAACGATCAGTTCATCGCGCCAATTAGACTGACGTGAAGCCAAAATTTGATCGTGAATGGTAAACACTGGATTTCAAATCGCGCCGTTTGATTAAGTCGTTTGGAGTCACGTCAAATGATTGATCGTGTACTTCGTCCGTACATACCACTGGACAGGCTGTCAAATTAGCCCATTTGAAAAACGCCATTTTGGCGCTGTAAAATTAGTTCTGATTACTTCCGAGGGCGGCGTTTCAAAATGGAACACGAAATTATTCGTCATTTGTATGAGACGGCCTGTCCAGTGGTGGTACAGGGGTCCTAGTGCGATTTTTACCCTATTAAACGCAATGAAATAGTGCTACACGATAACCACCCCAGGTAGCGCTGCTTCATTCCCATACAAATTGACATTTACGCGTTCGACGCGTTTGATAGAGTAAAACTCGCACTAGGCCCCCAGGTCAGTGGTTATAGGCGGACGGTATCCACCTACCATCAATTGGACCGACAAGCGGTCATACGTTCAATTTCAATGTTCAATTTCATTCACATTTCAATGAAATTGTTAATTTGTTCCAAAATAAATAATCGTTTATTGCGTAAGCGCAGGGTTAAGTTTTTTTTAGCTGCATGCTGGTAGGAAATGTAGCCACTCCACGCTACGATAGTTATTTCACGATTCGGCTTTAGAGGATCATTCACTATTATTGTTTTTGTACACTTTTGTCGCATGAGTGGATTTGACGGCCATGTTATTTTTTTCCAGATTTTTTTTTTCTTAATTTGTCTTTGATTGCTTGTTCCGTTCGATTTACCTTTATAAGTCATAAAATAAGTTTACAATGCATTGTATTATTTTACGTAGTTTTGCTATTTAACTCGACAAACAATAGGATTGGTATCTACACTCACAATGTCACATTATATGATGCACAAGCTAAAACAATACTCATTCGTGGGCAAACTCTATTTAATTTAATTAAGCAACGCTCTATTTAACAGCTTACTTACATATAAATAATGTTTTATACAATATGAGAATCATGGTATATTGTATTTTTTATTATGCTATATGATACAAATGTATAATGTATAGCTAATGCATACATTATACATTTGTAAATATTATTATTATTTATCTCCCTGGCGTGCATGATACATTTTTAAATAAAAAAAAATGTACTTTTTTAATCTGCTTATTATAAGTTTTTATGTTAGCCTTTAGTTAAAAAAAAACCCATAATATTATGTTTTTTGATATCTCGGAATAAGCTGACTTTTTTTTGTTTAAATATTTCTAAAAAAATAACCGTGAGTTACCAATTTTATATTTTACAAAAATATGTAAAATTTTATGTGGAAAATAGAGTTTACCCGAACTCAAAAATGGATCCAAAATTATTTTCCCATGAGCTTTACCCGAACTAAAAAATGGACCCAAAACTTGACTTTTAGTTTTTTTGGGAAAATAATTGAGTTTCAAAATGGATTCAGAACTTAGCTGCTGTTGTTTATTTTTTGGGAAAATAATTGAGTTTTACCCGAACTCAAAAATGGATCCAAATGTAGTTTTTTTTTCGGGGGGGAAATAATTGAGTTTTACCCAAGCTCGACTTTTTTGATTTCGTTAAATCCAAAACTTGTTTCTTGAGTTCTATATAATTGAAATTATCTGTTAACGTAGAGCATCTGCTGAGGACATGCGGACGTCGGCGGCGAACCTCGAGGCAGGTTTGGGTCAACCGTCGACCGCCACTCGCGCCAACCTCGTCACCAACGAACAGCCCGTCAGCATCACGGGCCTCCCGAGGAAGTAACGTCACGATAAACGGATAAACCCACACCACAGGCGTACCTATACTACAATATATTACATATACTATAGCAACGCATATTACAATATATTTTCCCTAGTATTTTTTGAGTGGTAGTGGTATTGGTAAACTCCAATACAATATTTTCTTTGGTCACTCTTAAATAAAAATAGCCCAAGTTGTCCAAGCTGTTTCAGAGATTAGCCGGAGCGTACAGACAAAAATTTTTATAATTTTTTTTAAATTGTAGTAGGTATACTAAATCCTTTCTCGAGAACCACTCTGTCCATTAGTGAAAACAGCATGAAAATCGGTGCAGTAGCTTTTGAGCGAACAGAGACGCCGCGGAGGACTAATTTGTTTTAAAATAATTATGTAATAAGGATTTTTGGCATATATATATTAATATAATAATATATAATTATATTATAGTGACGTCTGTCTGTGCAGGGCTTTATGCGCTCGTGGTACTTGTGCCTACCCACAAAACTTTCAAGTTTCAACTACCCTCTCACGTCCCGTTTCTACGTTTTTTTTATATTGGTTATGTAATAATTGTAATTTTCATGAAGGTAGGTGTGTTTGTTTATTGTTGTGGGGAGCAGTGTTCACGTTATAAACTTTACTGTGAAATTTTATTAATTGTTCTACAATCTAATAAATAATAAAATTATTTCTCTAAATATACCTTCCATACATTTATGTAATTATATTTTTTAGAATTTTTTTTTTTTTAAATACAATTTTCCGCGACTGCTATTCAGTTTGACATATGTAGATGTAGCCAATAGTCCTCCAAAAAGTATTGCCAAATAAAAATTTAAAAAAAGATGCAGTTTCACATTGTTTTTAGATAAACTAAAATTGACATTATTATAATATATCAATTGAAATACTTATTTCATATAATATATTATTAGTAAATATTGTATCATTACGGTGTTAGATATATAATTAAATGTAGTTAAAATGTACTTTTAGGGCATAGATAAATGATTGGTCTCGCTACGCTCGACTAGATACGGCCCTACCTAAAAAACAATTGGCAACTTTTTATTGTAGTGTGTGTGTAAAACATCGTCACCTTTTATTACTTTTTACACAGTTCACTTTCTACGCAAATGTTGGCATTTTATCATGCCCAAAATTCAATATTAACATTCGGCGCGTACACATCACACATAATTGAAGACATGAGTGGATGAAGGTGGTATGTCGCATAATTACAATTTTGAATAAATCTAGGTTAAAGTTTTACTTTTAATTTTTGAGATAAGTCGCCACGGAACTGATTTTTGTGCTAAATTATTATGCAAAGTTGTGTATAAACTTTGCATCATAATTTAGCTAGCACAAAAATATTAATGGTATGATAGCAATTAAACACTTCTATTATTTAATTAAAAAAAAAAGTGAACATAGCTCCCTATTCCATTAAAAAAAGTAAACTTTTCAGCACTCTTCGCTTTTTAAAATTAACTGTACATAACATCTTTTTCAACGTTTTATTTTCCAAAAATGTCTTAAATCGACGATCCTAAGGTCTGTAATCATTCATATGGACATATTACCTTCATCAACGCAAAAAAAACCCCCCAAAAATGCGACATAACACCTTCATCCACTCACGTCTTGAATTTGCAGTGTGACTTAGCTCGGGTACGCCGAATTCGGCGTAGTATTTGTTGCAGCATTTTTCAAGTACGGCCGTATCTAGTCGAGCGCAGCGAGACCAATCAAATATCTTTGTTTTAGGGTTTAGTCCGGTTGGAATATCGTCAAAAATGTATTTGTTACCGAGTAAAATATAAAATATAGCTTACAATTTTGTATTTAGAGGCTTCTTAATTAATATACACAATACGCATTAATTAAGGTCATTTTACGCTATTTATTATGCACTTATTTGTTAATAATCACGACGTTAATTTAAGTAAGTACATATATGTAATCAAATTTCGTTAAATATATCATTATCATTATGTGTAATAAAGGTGTCTCCAGACGCATTGTCTTATATGTCGCGTTTGACATAATAATAATACTTGCATAGATTTAAATAATATATTAGTTATTATGAATTTAACTAATAAATTATCCGGTCAATGAATTTAAAAAAAAATAACAAACATAATGAAATTGTACTAACAAATATAATAAAATTGTTAGGTACTATTATTAGAACACAAAAAAGGCTGTAAATGTGAATTTAAGATTGTTTTTATTCATTTTTTATTCACTTGTGATATATAATTATGTTTTAATGACAAGTGTAAGCAATTTATTTACAAAACAGGGCAGCTTTAAAAAAAAACCGTAATATCAAAGTGTTTACTCGACAGCTAATTTGTATATCATCTCGTTCATCATTCAAAATAGTCATCATGTAAATAAATTGCTACAGAGAGGAGACTATTCGGGCACCCATTATGCATTTTTGAAAATGCTGGTTAATTGAAAAAAAAAAAAAATGCTATATATTTTTAGAATTGATCATTATGAGGCTTCAAACACTCGTGAAGTATTCGACTAAAATACTTAAGGGTACATCTGTTTTTTAGGAAAACGTCCCGCACTATCTACAAAAAGTAAAAAAAAAGAACATAATATTTTTGTCCAAAAGCTGAAAAAAATACCATTTTTTTTTTCTTTACAATACTTTTCGTTAACTTTTCAAACATAATGGACAAGATAGTTTACAAATGAGGGCTGATTTTTTTACCTATAAAATTGATCTAAAGGCTCCGATAATCGCTGATTCTGACACTGTATAATAGCAGCACTAGCTGGTGCCTGCGACTTCGTCTGCATTCTCTATAGCCTTCCTCGATAAATGGACTATCCAACACAAAAAGAATTTTTCAATCCGAACCAGCGGGCCTATTCTCTATCTGTGGTTTTTAAAAACGTGTCGACTTCAAAGTCGACATTAAATAAGAAATAGTACTTTGTCAAACTAAAAACCACACAATAACGCGCCAATAACTTCATCGACATGTATAACTATGGAAAAAACGTCGTAGACATTTTGACATGTGCTTAGTGAATACCAAAGTAGACAATTGTCGAGTCTATAACCGCATCGAGTCGATAACCACAGCAAAACCACACTTAGAGAAAACGGGCCCAGTAGTTCCCGAGACAACCAAACAAACAAACTTAAGCTTTATATATTGGTATATATATATATATATAGAATTTTATTCTCTGACCGACATTTAAAAAAAGCCCAATTTGATCATGTCTACGGCATAACATTGACACGTAACTACTGTGTAGCCATTAAAGAATATTGCTCATTGACTTGACGCCATTTTTGTGTAATATAATAACCGTGGACTTTGCTATTATACTTTAAATTTGTTGTAAAGGAGTAATTAGGAAAATTCTTATATGAAGAATATTAAAAGACATGTCCTTCTAAGACTTAGTGAACGCATTCCAAACATCTGTTTATTTTTTATTAAAAAATATATAATTGTATATAAAAATAATCAATTTTGAATTACTTAATACAATTTTATTAGTTAATCAAAATTAATTTTATCTCGTCAATTGTATAGGAGTTATTTGTTTGTGGTATTATGACTTTTGCCTGTTAGTTAGTTATGTTATTCATTATGAATCATGAATATTATCTATTTTTTGCCATTCGTCAAAATCTTTATACATATTTAAAAGTAACTTTATTTTTGTAGTGATATTGGTTGACCGTAAATTATCCACAATTAGTATAATTTCCCCGTTGAAGACGGAAAAAAGTTATTAGAGGTTTCATACACTATTTATCTCTGTTGATATAATTGCAATATACATAATATTTTTGTAAATTCTATGGAGTTAAGGAGACGAGTATTATCACGTTTAAGACCCTAGTCTTTAGGTAGATATGTGTAGTAGATTTAATTTTTTTAATGACTTTTATTGTTGATCGGTCAGGTCGACTAGCACTAATGATAATAGTCGGGGGTCAACGTTCTCTTTGGTCCGGGTATTGTCTCATTGGAAGTCATTTTTTACTCGGTCTCAATAATTTAGACAAAATGACATATTGCTAAGTTTTGAGACGCGAGTTATTATGTGGTGTGTATGTGACACTATTATTATTATTATTATTTGCTCTTGTTCACCCAGCGAAGGCGAAAAAGTCCAGAAATCTATGGTCTCTGTGTTGCCAGTATTATTAGTTCCCTATATATGAGTATAACTGGCAGCACTTAATTTATTTAATGAATTTATTTTTAGAGCTTCCTTAAAATCAGTGTAATAAGTAGGATTTTTTTTAAATAATTTTCGACACGAAATGTTTACAAATATAATCTTGTATTTTTGTCATCGATATTTATTTTAGCGTATTTGCCGATATTAATTGTACACTTAGGTTTAGTGCAGAGTAAAAAATATATACATAATAATATGTGTTTTAGTAGTTTTGACACAGTTATACATTAACACATGGCAAAATTATAGATCAATTATATTAAAATATTGCCACGTTGTTAGCACAGAATGAGAATCATAATAATATGGTGGTGTGAGAAAGTAATAAATTAAATACATAGATTTAGTTACCTGCACTGAACATATGTACCAAAAATAGAGTATAATAAATAAAGCTCATAATATTGTATCCAGTCCTAGGGGATCTACTTGTTTGATAAGATGCAACCATTCTGTCAACGGTAGATCCCCAGATACAATATATTTTTATTGTATAGTTGTATAATGTTTAGTATAAGCAGTTACGAAGTTGTTTCACGTGGGCTAATGTTACTGTTTAGAATGGCATATCTGTAATAAATGTGTGTATATTGAATTGATGTGTGTTTTAACATTTGCCTTCCCCATGCCTTCCCGAGAGATTACTCTTATCCTTAGTCCTTTTTATTTGCATATATACAGTGTGTTAGGGATCAGATTTCCGATACTTTTCCGATGTGTTGTAAGCTAAATTTTAACGATAAAAAAAAACATACAATATAATAAATGGGAGTCATTTTGAAAATTCATTTCTCGCATTTTTAAGAGTTCATTGAAACGATTTTTTTTTTCATATGTATGGTTTTTCGTCGATAAAATTTAGCTTACAACACATGAGGAAAGTATCGGAAATCCGATCCCTAACACACTGTATAGAAAAATGGACATGACAATTTTTTTATACCAGCTAAAAAAATTAAACAAAATAGTAATCATAATAAAATTTATTTACATAATAAAGTTATTTTTACATTATTTTTTTCTGTACGTGAAAATTGCAAAATTAACTACAGCTGATAAAAACGTGACGGAAATATACTACAATTTTGTGTGAAGACAATGTTATTGATTTTCACTGATAAAATCTTTACTTTATGCATAAAATTTAGGAAATAGACTTAACTCAAAATTGTCTTAATAACTTAAGGTGAAATAAGTCGGCGGCCCGAACTGCATAATACAAACCTAGTTAACGCCAAAATTGGTATCATGATCCGCCAAACAGCGGAGTAATAATTAATCATTCTATGTTTGTATGGAGGAAAGCTGACTTGTATTACCTTAATAACACGAAGTCTGCATTGGACTGGCTTCGAGGACCACCTAGTACCTACTTCTGGGTACAACATTTAATAACATTAACGAAAACCAAGAAATATGCGTACATTTAGCTATATAAAGGTTGATTTTGATCTGTCACATCAGCAAACAACTCGCAGCGCTGACTTGCTATACTTTCTGTTTGAAAATAGCTCCTGTAATCGTTCCGTGACGTTGAATCAAACATTGTTTCATATCCGTCTCTAAACTAACTGTCGGTGGCTTTAAGTTTGGTTGTATCTTGCACGCTTGCTCAGATATGGCTACAATGATACCAGCGGAGTCGACGTGAGCACTTCCTTTAGAGGCCAAACACAATCCTTGATGGTCTGCCACTAAACAACCCGCCACATCAGGCGTCGACATTATCTCCTCGATCACTTTATCTAGTTCTTTCTCCATAATATCTCTTCTTACAAAACTATTTCGGATGTACTAGATATTCAAGATAAAATATAATGCATGCAGTGTAATGTAAGCTGTGTAAGTAAACATAACATAACAGATGACAAGAGACAAGACAAACAAGCTGCCAATGACTGACATTGGCTGACACATCTGAAATTTGACAGTTTGACTTTACACTCTTGACAGACACACTGGCATAGGATGGGTATAGGCTTGCTTTGACTTTGACTTGACAATGAATTTTGATGCTGAGTCACTGACTCTTTGTTATTAATTTTATTAGCTGGTGCTCGAGACTTCGTCCGCGTTGAAAATAATAAAACGTCATCTAACGTGGAATGGATCCCTAAAAATATTACCAAGATGTTGTCATCTTAGTCGCTTCACCGGATTCTGGTTAGATGGCGCTATCAAGTGTATCCCGGGCGATCCCGGGACAAGCCGCTAGTATTTCTAGTTACTTTTATTTTAGATTTCCCGTAGGAATGAAGCATTTTCCCGCGGTAAAAAGTAGGCTATGTTCATCACAGATAATGTCGGCTTGTAATGGTAAAAGAATTTTTCAAATCGGTCCAGTAGTTTCGGAGCCTTTACGTTTACAAAAATATTAAATAATTTTGTTATCGCCTATCAAAGGATAATATACTAATTGCAGTTATGCTGATTTTTAAACAAAAAATATGAAAACTTACATTTCATCATTTTTGATTTTTGGGTTCCTAAAATTTATCATTTAATTTTGCATATTCTGCCAATTTTCATGCATATTGTATAAGTAACAAGCTTTTTATGTTGCATATAATCCGGTCTCTATTAATGAAAAATTAATTAGTAGTATGAGATGCGTATTAGGTATGTATGTATTACATTATAATAGCTATTATTATTATTTTACAAAGTTACGCGGACGAAGTCGCGTGAATCGGCTAGTTATATCATCATCATCATCATCTCAGCCGTAGGACGTCCACTGCTGGACATAGGCCTCCCCCAAAATTTTCCAATTGGACCGGTCAGAAGCAGCCTGGATCCACCGTCAACCCGCGGCCCTTATTAGGTCGTCTGTCCACCTTGTGGGTGGACGTCCTACGCTGCGCTTGCTGGTCCGTGGCCTCGTCTCGAGAACCTTCCGGCCCCAGCGGCTGTCGGCTCTTCGTATAATGTGCCCTGCCCACTGCCACTTCAACTTACTGATTCGACGGCTTATGTCGGTAACTTTCGTACGTCTGCGGATCTCCTCATTTCTGATTCGATCTCGCAGTGTAACCCCGAGCATAGCCCTTTCCATAGCTCGTTGAGCGACATTGAGTTTCCTTACGAGGCCCATAGTTACGGGCTTGTTATATAATAATAAGTAATATAAATAATTAAATAATATAAATAAACGCAAAAAAAAGCTCGATTGCGGTAATTTTCCGATACCGGGAATCGAACCCGAGCCTCCTGGGTGAGAGCCAGGTATCCTAGCCACTAGACCATATCGGATTACACATGATGTTCTGAATTACTGCTTTAGTTGATTCGCTTTTAGATAGTTTTTTATAATGTCGGGCATGCATGGGCGAGGTAATGTATGACCCATGACCCGTTGTCAGGGATACAGAAAGAAATATAGGGTTCAATTATTCAAAATTCGAATTCAAAATATAATACTCATTCAAAAAATAAGTAGGTACCTACCTATATACATATTTTCTCAGGGGTTACATTTTTTATTTTTCAATGCAGACGAAGTCGCGGCCACTAACTAACTAGTATTTAGATATTTTTTTTTAAAAGGCATTAAAAATGTTTTTGCTTTAACCTTGGCCTACACGGTCACCTACCTTGTGCGACTCGTGTTACTAGTACATACCTAAATAAGTATCAACATATAATTAACTACATAGGTATAAGAAATTTTTAATGACTACTAGACGTCTAATAAGGTCTCGTAAAACAACCGAAGACATCTTTTATTATTTTATTAAAAATGTTTGGAGTGATATGCATTTTCTTGTTGGCGGTATTGCTTATATTAATTTTATTAGAAATAGCATTGCTATTTAAAAACAGACTAACTATTGCAGCATGGGACAATTGTAATGGTAAGTTTGCTTTTTTACTTTACAAATTGGTATAGGTACACACTTAATGATATCATTCAGTTAAGTAATCATAATATACATACAGTATATGTTATAAATGAAAAAGTGAGATGAGTGTTTGTTTAAGTACTGTTACTGAGGAGTCCCCGAACACAATTATATTAAAAAAATTAACGCCTGTCGCAAAATAGATATTACTGATAAATGTAATATTTATGTCAAGCGTTGAATTTCTTATTTTTCAACTTCCTGTCGCTTTTCTAAATTCTTCTAAAAGTTTCTTTTTTTTAATTCCTACACTTTTATTTCCCAGGTGTAACGGGAACTCTTAAGAGCATAATGAAGAAAATTAACAAAAATCAAAATGACAAAAAGGAAAACGTAAAAGTGTTTATTATATAAATTTAAATAACAATAGGTAATAATTATTAGGCAATGTTAGGCAATATTTAATCTTTAAAACGGAACGCATTTTTGTAATTAGTTAGTAGACAGGTATTATATTGTATATTAGGTATATATATTATTAAAAGTGAATGTTCATTTTTAATTGTGCCTCCGTATTTGAAATAAATATATTAATTTACTCGCCGAGTACTTAGATCCTTAGTTTTAAGATTAAGCTTTGATATATTATATAACTATGTATTCCTAGAAAATTTTTGCTAGGCTTAAAATTAAAGTAGCACAAAAAATATGCATCACAAATTGTCAATTTGTATTGTAACTATGTAAAAAATAATTACTTGACTGGTTAGCAAAATAGTTAAGAAATTAAAAAGTGGCAATACTATAGTTTCGTCCCTTTCTTATCGATTAATAGTTAGAACGATATAACACTACAGTATTGCCACTTTTAATTTCTAGACTTTTTGCCAATCTGTAAGTAAATTAAATTGTTTTTAAATACAACAACTTATATTATGTACTACTTCAAGTGTAATTAATTGGGTGCAAATTGGGTGCAAAAATGTTTATATTTTGAATTTTTTTAAGTCTGCTATGCAGGTTTATCGACAAAATTCATGACTGATGATGAATTTTGTCGATAATTAAAATTGTTAATTAAAATTTACTTTTTTTACAAGTCCAAAATTACTTAAAAAAATAAAAATTAAAAAAATATAAAATAAAATTTTTTTTTTCATTTGTTTACAAGTCCACTGTTTTCACGTCATTACGAGACTGTTAGGTCTGTTAGTTTTAGTTTATATGAGAGCGATCGAAAAGAAAAGATGGCGCATGCGCAAAATGTAACGCAATTAAAAAAGATTTAAACAATAAAAAGGCAATTTAATGAAGAACAAACGTCCATATGTATTGATAGACTGATAATGAGAGAAAATATTAATACAGTAACCAAACAAAACAGCTAACCAAACAGTATTTTTTTTTTAAATAAACAACTAAAGAACAAACAATTATTCATAGCGTAATATTAAGTACAAACCATGAACTAGCGATATACAATAATAAAAATAAAAAATTTTCACGGGGGCCAAGTTTGGTGATCTATTATATAATTATAATAAATTATGATTAAAGCTACTAGTGCGTCAAGTCCCAACGCTACTACAGCGCCGCCTAATGTAGCGTATTCGACGGACACTTTCGACTGTGACTTTGACTTATGTAATTTAGTTAGACAGCTGTCACTGTCACTGGCATGGCACTGTCTCCAACTTCAAAATTTGCCATTTATACCTAAGAAGAAGAAGAAGAAGAAGAACTTCAAAATTCTTTAATTATATTTGTGTGTCAAATTTCATGTCAAATTGTCAAATAAATATTGAAAGACGAGAGGTAGGGATGATCGATGTTAGGAAAACATCGATGTTGACATCGATGTTAACATCGAATCAAAAGTATCGATGTACGATAAACATCGATATATCTAAAACATCGATGTTTTTGGTAACAAATAAAACTGTCTATTATACTTATGAAATATGTTTATTACTATTATTAAAATCACAAATTCACAAAAGTTAAATGAAAAAATTAACATTCTCAGTATTTTTTAGCCACACTCCGTAAAAAAGTTAACTTTGACAGGTCAAAATTGGAGTTGACAGTATTTTTTATGTCTTGAGAAATGCAAAGAAACTATTCGTACGGCTGGGGCTTACTGCGATTACGTTGATACATTGATCGGTGACGGTGACATCTAGTGTAATTTGGTTGAAGGTGAACTAATTAGTAAGCTATAATACTAGTACACCTAATTCACGTTAGATGGCTTGAAATGTAACGACGTTCCGATATTTATCTCATAACATCGATGTGTCGATATTATCGATGTTTATTTAATATCGATGAATATCGATCATCACTAACGAGAGGTCGAGAGCAAGACGACGAGAGGCGAGAGGCGACTGACGGACGAGTGTAAACCGTAAACACAACACAACTCATCAAATCAAATCAGCGTTTTTTTTCAAGCGTTGTGCTTCATAAAATAAACTGAGTCCGTTCCGTAGTCGTGTAGTTTGGTTAAATAAATAATAAATAATGGTGTTAATAGTCCTGTTTACAGTTATTGGATTCGTAGCAATTTGCCGGGTCCTGTTGGATTCCCTATGGAGTCCTTTAGAAATGTTAATCTCCTATTTAATGCCATATTTCTTGCCTTCGGAAGTACAACCTCTCTCGAAAAGATTTGGAACGTGGGCAGGTAAGATGAAGTAATTAATTATTAATTAATTTTAGTGAAATTAGATTTTTTTAAAATTTTTATACTTAACTAGCCGTTGCACGCGACTTCGTCAGCGTAATTTTATAAAATATAGCCTAGCCTATGTTAATGTTACTCGCTGGTAATATAGCTTCCCAACAGTGAAAGAATTTTTCTAATCTATCCAGTAGTTTTAGTGTCTATTCAATTCAAACAAGGAAACAATCAAATCTTTCCTCTATAATAATAGACTAGCTGGTGCCTGCGACTTCGTCCGCGTTGAAAAAGAAAAAAGTAGCCCACCCTGTGTCCTGTACGTCTAAATGTTTATCTGCCAAGTTTCATGAAAATCAGTTAATTCGTTTAAGAGTAATGGAGGAACATACATACATACAATACCTACACTTACAGATTTATTATTAGTATTGATTGATTGATGAGCCACTCATTTCACATTTGTCATACAATCGAAAAAATATAAAATAAAAGTTATCATTTCAGACATTAAAATATTTATAACTAGCTGGTGCCCACGACTTCGCCCGCTTTGAAAAAAAGCAATTATAATGCTTGACAGCTTGTTGCTATAACACTTTGGCCGGGTGTTAGTTTTTTATTTTTAGTCCTTTTTTTTGGATGAAAGATACCCTATGTCCTTTCTGGTGTCCCAGACAACGTGTATGCAGTGAAAGCGTAACAAACAAACAAACTCACATTCACATTTATAATATTAGTAAGATTCACCTGCAACATCCTTACATATTGTAAAACAATATTGTCCTCCGCCGCGTCTGTCTGTCTGTTCGCGATAAACTCAAAAACTACTGCACCAATAGAGTGGTTTTGGAGGAAGGTTTTAGTATATAATTTACAAAATTACGCGGGCGAAGACGCGAGCAGCAGCTAGTATAAGATACTTGCTGTTTTTTTTATATGGGATTGATTTATTCTTAAATCCATCTATTGATTTCCTTATAAAATTTAACATTGTTTATGTACCTAAGCAACATTATTTTTGATCTGTTACTATCCTGATATTATAAAGCTGAAGAGTTTGTTTGTCTGTTTGGTTGTACGCGCCAATCTCAAAAACTACTGGTTTGAATTGAAAAATTCTTTTTATGTTAGATAGTCCATTTATCGAGGAAGGCTTTAGGATATATAACACTTTGAATGTGGATGAAGTCACGGGCCACAGCTAGTTTTAGTGATAAAATGTTTACTTATTTTTAGTTAATCTAAATTTTTTAAAACCTTATTGATAATTTTTTTTTATTTTAGCTCAGGTAATAAAAGTTAAAATAAACTTAATATTTTGCCTTTTAACATAGGTAATTTGTCTGTAGAAGTTTTTATTAAATGATAATAATCTAAAATTTAATTTAATACAAATGAAAATTTTATAAATAGAATCATTAATTTATGTTAAATTTTATGATTACAACAAATATTTTGCATTGTTGCGGATATTCACATGTTAATTTGTTAAAATTATGTTAATTATCTACACATTTAATTTTTAATGCAGAAAAAAATAATTAAATTTTTATTTAGTGATCAAACTTACATAACTAAACTGAAACTTTTATAATTCATCCTGACCTAATTACTGTTGGGTACTATATAGTTTTTCCATTACATACAAACATACAAAAGAACATATCTTTCCTATTTATAATATTATTGTATATATATAGATATATATATGTATAAGTGCAATATGGGACAATATTTACAATGTTCCACATTCAGTTTTATATGATCCCTTGGGAACAGTACTTTTTATCTGAATGAAAGGTACGCTGTGCCCTTTTCTGTATCCCCGACAATGCAAAATTAATGTTGATTATAGAATATGACAAGTCAATAATAATTAATCTTCAGTAACGGGTAGGTACGCCATAGAAAAGATTTCAATGCATATTGGATAAAATATTTCTGTCTCGCAACATTGACGTAATAAACCTACTTTCTGTTGACTTTGCACTTATCACGACCCCGTGTCTATGTGTTTGCTCACTTACTTATAATAAACTATGTAAGTATATCAAGTGGCAGCAACTATGTATGTCTATCACTTACACAACAGAATCACGCTCGATGTACACACACTGTCTCTTTTCGTATTGCTAATGGTTCTCTATTTGTATTCCATTGCATCACGTCTCGTCAAATCTTTATTGAACTTTGGTTGTTTCCGGGTATATGTCGTGGTATATCCATTGATTTGAGTACCGTCAATGTTGGTAACTTTGCCTATTGAGGTGACTTGTTGAGAAAACAATATTATTCAAAAATTATGGATAAAATATTTATCCATAAATTGTAAAGTCACACATCTGATATAGTTTTGGTTTGGTTTCGGTATAATATTGTTTTCTCCAACAAGTCACCCTCAATAGGCAAAGTTTGTTGATCAGGCTTGACATTGACCGGTACTTAGTAGTGACATGGAAGTTAGCCATTTTTTTGGGATTATATATTTAAATAAACAATGTTTTGCCTTTAGTATGAGAGATTTATGACGGTCTTCATTTTTCAGAAAAAAATCATATTGTTTTCAGCGCCAATTTATGAAATGAACATCGTAATTTTAAAGCGACATTATTATTATAAACGGATGATTGCGATTTTCATGTCATTTAGAAAATTGGTTCTCATTATCTATATAGAAACTTGGAACGAAACGGTGCGGTTTTGCTGGTTACAAATTGACCTGAGGACTAGACCTCAATTTGTTGGCTAGACTATCATTACATTACTTACGGATTAGAGAACTCAATTGTATATTTTGTACCAGCCTTCATACAAACCAAATACGTAAAGGCACTTTCTTCCGGACCTGTTCATATAAACTGTGCATCCAATAGTTTATTTTGTCAAAACTCATTCATTAACATATTATTGTTATAATTAGTCATCTTAACTGTCGACCAATCCTAAGATTACGTAATACGTAACCGACGACGTGAAAAGCTTGACGTAACTATTTGAAGTATTGTGTTTTCTGTGGCGTAACTCGAAAGTTTGTCAGAGAAGAGCGAATTGAAAGAAAATTACTCAAGACAAATAATCACCTAATGCGCGTGTACACATCATTTATATTTTATACTCATACTAGCTGGTGCCTGCGACTTCGTTCGCGTTGAAAAAGAAAAAAGTAGCCTATCCCTGTGTCCTGTACGTCTAAATGTTTATCTACCAAGTTTCATGAAAATCATTTAACTCGTTTAAGAGTTATAGAGGAACATACATACATACAATACCTACACTTACAGATTTATTATTAGTATAATAGTAATAATAATATAAATAATAAATATAATAAGTATTGATTGATGAATTAATATTAATATTAATTAATTAATTAATATTGACTGATAATGATTACGCGGTTCTTGTAGTTTTTTTGGTCTTCATCATTATTTTTATTCATAATGAACACGTTTTTAAATTATGTTTCACTTTAACAAGCTATGATTAAAATTGTGGGCCCCGACTTTCTTTTGAGCCCAAACACGCTACATATGTTCTAAAGTTGCTAAGTAGTTGGGTATTCCGCAGACTACTGTATGCTGCAGCATCAGGTCAAGGCTACCAGGTCATAGAAATACTACCGAAGTAACAGTATACTAAATTTCACATCAATCGAACCCGTGAAAGTTTTTGAAATTCCTTCGTTAACTATGAAATGGGGGCTGATAGACAAAACGTTTTTTTAAACAATAAACGAGATCTTATAATAGGCTAAGAATCACCCCTAAAATAAAAACGAACCTATCAAAACCGGTCCATTCTTTGGGAGCTAAACATGTAGGGTACACAGAATACACATACACTCACGTTAAACTTATAACACCCCGTTTTTTGTGCGTCGAGCGATAAAAATAAATATTGTTGGGATCATCTTCATTTGTTGATTGATATGATTGAGAATTTGTTTTTGTTTTTGATTACAGCCATAACAGGCAGTACTGACGGCATAGGCAAACAATATGCAATGGAGTTGGCAAGTCAGGGCATCAACGTGGTACTTATCAGTCGCAACGAGGACAAATTGAAGGCTGTGGCTTTTGAAATTGGTGAGTATGTTAATTTTACCCACCCATTGGAATTTATTACAAACAAAAATACAAATCTCTCCTTATAATATAGATTATTACGATTGCAGTATGTGAGTATATGTACTTATAGCTGATTTATGAAACGCTCTATGTCTCAATCTCAAGCTTGAAATTTCACAATAAACTACTTAGGTATCTGTATATAAAAGGAACGTTTGTTATATAACATACTAGCGTCCCGCCTCCGTCTTCGCGCGGGGTTGAAATTTTCATATTTCAGCTTTCTAGACCTAGATATAGATATGATATTACCCACAATCTATTCTAGTCATCTATAGAATATATTGTGGGTAATGTCATTCGAAGTTATTGCGTCCATGAAGGCATTGCGGTCAATTAAAATATTTATAGAGGAAAACCAATAATTTATATTGTTAGGTTCATTTATTTTTACCAACAATGTTTGAATTAGATGGTCCTCAATTAATATATTCCAAGTCCAAAACTGTTTCTTTGCTCTATGGTTTTGCGCGAGCAAGACAGTGGGTTTGGAGAAGGATGGAATCCGGCGGCGAGAGGTCGCTCTCTTGCTTCCCGGACGTGGCCGACGACGGATCGAGTTGGTGGAAAAAGGATATATGAATTGAGAGACCAGAGTGCGATAAAAGTACAATGTACGACAATTAATGTAAGGAATGGAAGAAGTGAAAATATACATTGAGTTGAGAAGTTTACACCTGCATTTTCATTGAGAGCCCACCCTGACAGAAGGAGTGCTAAAAACTCAGAAGCGGAAAAAGAAACCACGAAAACGTAAGTTTACACGCCCAAATTCTAAGTTTCATCTATTTTTAGCAAATTCGCAGATGTATTTTATGAATGTCATATTATTCTCAGTTGAAAATGTAGTATTCCTTTCTGTATTAGTGCATTTCGAATTTTATGAATCTCATATTACCCTCAGTTGAAAATGTAGTACTCCTTTCTATATTAGTGCATTTCGTATTTTAAGAATCTCATGTTACCCTCAGTTGAAAATGTAGTACTCCTTTCTGTATTAGTGCATTTCGAATTTAATTTCGTCTCGATTATGTGCGACCCATACGCTCACGTCATCGCTATGAGGCCGCTATAATTGACGAAAGAAATAATACATTCTTTTGTTAGACAAGCAAACATTAATCGAGGTTGAAACTCATACGATGGCAAAGTAAGTTCATTGTATTACCAAGAATATAAGCATACTAACTGGTGTACGCGACCTCGCCCGCGAGGCTTAAAATTAAAGGAGTTTTTGAGATCGGTCCAGCGATTTCTGAGTCCATACTTTACAGGCGTCTAAATGTGGATACATTTGGTAATGCTAGTATAGACTATCGATAAACAAATGAGTGTCGTACTATGCTAAGTAGTTAAATATAATATTCAGATCATAAAATGGCTGTATTGTGGTTACTTGAAAATAATTACTTGGGACAGTTTAGCCTAGGTACTGTTAGCCATAACTAGAAAATTCATTGTATAACGGGTGATGCTAGTAACGGAAATCGTCTTGATGGTGGTAGTGAATTCGGTCTAACTACGTACAAGTCTAAACTTGTTAATAGGTATGGACAGGTACATAACAATGTAACGTACAGGTTGTCATTCCTTTTATTTGTACTTCTATTCCCTTATTCTCATTATCCGAGCACAACAGCGGAATACATAGTGTAGAACTCTATCATAGCTATCATAACACCATTAATTTGTTTAAAATCATATTTCATTATATTATTGATATCAAAGGTTGCTAGATGGCGCTAGTAGTTTGTTCCGACCACTTAGAAAGTTAGAACTCAAAGCGCATCTGGATATCGCTTTACATTGTGTGAGCTCGGTATCATTAAGTTTTAGATACTTCTCAAATATTTATAAAAAAATAAAATACTTATATTGAGATCAGTCACCGGATGTAAAAGCACCTTGTTTTATTAGTAACAGTCCTACCGGTGCTCTTTACATCAACGGCGATTACACGCGCTATCGTACGCATAGCGATAATAAGGGTAATAGGAAAATATACTTTTGAACAAACTTAGAGTAGGTATTACTACTAATCAGAATATTTAAGTACCTATGGACTTAATAGAAAATCAACTAAAAGTATAAACCTCCGAGGTTACTATTACTAAGATCTCCATTCATGTTTCGTCAGATAGCTCATCTTTCCAATAAACATAGAATATAACCCCTGGACGTGAGTTTCAGACTATGACCGAGCGGATGGAGCGACAAAGGCGTGCAATTCTGAGTCGACAAGACGCACACGCTCCCACTCGGAACTGTGATTGCTGCGGGGACCCCGCGTAACCCGAGGCGGAGTTTCAGCGAGTCACATGTTGGCTACCGTCGCTGCACGTCTGTGACACCGAGCCTCTGGGTATCCGAGCGCCGTGCGGGGCGTCGCACTATGGAAAATCGAGTGCGTCGGGCCGAGCGAGGAGACCAGCAGCGCGACGGCGACCATCATCGTAGCATCTCGGTGGCATCGAACCAACTGGATGCTGAACGGCGTGCAGAGCGTCGCGCCGAGCGAGGAGACCAGCAGCGCGACGGCGACCATCATCGCAGCACCTCGGTGGCATCGAACCAACTGGATGCTGAACGGCGTGCAGAGCGTCGCGCCGAGCGAGGAGACCAGCAGCGCGACGGCGACCATCATCGCAGCACCTCGGTGGCATCGAACCAACTGGATGCTGAACGGCGTGCAGAGCGTCGCGCCGAGCGAGGAGACCAGCAGCGCGACGGCGACCATCATCGCAGCACCTCGGTGGCATCGAACCAACTGGATGCTGAACGGCGTGCAGAGCGTCGCGCCGAGCGAGGGACACGGTGGCGCGTCGGCAACGACGAATGTATCAGGTCACGTAGTTTTTCTTATCAAAAAACTTCTTTAACTTATTCAATAACACTGAATCGAAAGTTTTGCTTGACGTTGGGAGCGACGTAACGATCATCGTGAAATCCTCTACAGTAGAGTTAGGCCTATCTTACGATAACTTCCCTTTGCTTACGAAAGTAATTGGAAATAACTTAGTCCACTCGGTGTCGACGGGGTGGAAGCCGGGGTAAGCTGCAGAGCCGTCACTCACCATTTCCTAGGAGTTCCCATATTAATATCGGTCTTTAGGATTAAGGACAAATTGCAGTTTTTCAATATAGGAGATGATTTGCCTAACCCCGACTTAACGGAGAACAATGATTCTTTATAAATGTATACGTTGACCAGCACAGAGGAGAGTCTATTGCTGTCTCTCTTTGGAGCGGGGTTTTGTCGAGCTAAGATAAGCGATGCTTTGTGTCCGATAGTTAATGAAACTCTCATGAAGATGGGTATTAGCCAGGTATTCGACGAAAGCCAGGTGCGCTAGGGCGAAGGAGTACCAGATGACGTAAAGTAGAGTTTACCGTACTTGTTGGGAGAATATCGATGTTATTTTGCATCTTCCTAGCAGGACTTAGGATGTACTAGTATCACCGAAAATTAATATGAAACTTAACATTCAGCGCCCAGTCGTTTGTCGTCCTTACAGGGTGTCTTAACACGAGCGAGAGAAGGTGCGAGCGATGGTCTGTAATAAGTAGGACGCCGGTATTAGAGTCGGTTTCAGATTATGCCAGCCCCACTCTTCTTCTCTTCTCGCTCTTCTCGCAACGAAATGGTTTTTCTAGGTTGAATTCGGTGATAGAAAAGGGCAGTCTCCAATAGTGATGTAACGAATATTTGTCTTCGCATTCGCGTATATTCGCATATTTCTCGACACTCGCATTCGCATTCGCAATTTTATGCGAATGTTTTGCGAATATGAACGACCTAAAAATAAATAAGATTTCCAATTACAACAAGAAAAAAAATTAAATAGAGAAATAAGTATCAACTTTTTATATATTTATTTCAAAATTTTATCTTCTAATTTAAACAGTCTTGCAATTATAACACTGTAAATTTGGTTTTCGTTTGTTGTTTAGGTACAGTGAATAGTTTATCTATTTACAGTTGAACAACTATTTGAAGTCATAATAATCTTCTATTGAATCTATGATACTGAATCAATTAATTACAAATTAATGTGTGCGTGCATGCAACTCGCGCGCACACTAAGCTGTTAAAATAAAGCCATAGACAAATGGCGCCAAATACAAAAGTCAATATTCATATTCGCATTCGCGAATATCGACAGCAGATATTCGCATTCGCATTCGCGAATATCTAAGGATTGAAATTCGTTACATCACTAGTCACTAGTCTCCACAATGCTCATCATCGCATATGAACTAGCACAACTCTCTGAACAGTCAAGCTTTATAATCCTTGATATTTAAAGTACTCACGGGGACCCTCTTTCGTTACGCCGAATAGGCAATATGAATTTAATCGCAAAGGACTGCCGCCGCTGTCGCAAGAGCGGGAAAATCCTATTTCGTACTATTCACTTAGACCACCTTGAACCCTTTGTGAAGCCCGTTAGAGGTTTTGCACGTGCTAGTAGTAGCTGTTCCACATTTCCCGACTATTCATGTTCATTCAGAGGTATTCCTGTTCATGTTGACTGAAGTTGATCGACCAAGACAGAACGTATAGTAAAAGTGCTCTGTGACGCTGCCAAAAGGTGCTTCATTCAGTTTTATTCGTTGACATAACACCAAAAGGGGATCAAATAGTTGAACGAACGCTTTTGTAAAGAAAAGTCGTGGTCGTATGTAGCACGCCTTATAGTTGCGTATCTTATAGTTAGCTTATCGTTCTACCTTAGTGTTACTCTAGTTCCGATATATCGAGCGAACAACAGCAATGTTTTGATTAAAACATAAATTGGTTTAATGAAGGTTCGAGTAATAATTTCGTTCGAGACTCTGAATCTAACTAATAATCCTTTATCAAAGGACGGGGAGCTTGTTTTTATAACTCACGAAGTAAACGATGTTCTCCTTCATAAGGCCACACCGCATGGATGTGTAAAGGGGTGATGTCGATAAAAGTTTTGGGTCTGACAACGGTAAAATTATTGAAAAGTATGATTGTCCTGTGTGTAGCTGTACCGAATCAAATTAGTCCCCATAGAGCAATAAACGTTGTCTCAGAGAGAGAAACGCGAGCACTAAACGATCGGCTCCAGAAACGGCGCGACTAGTATCTAAATGAGTGAATCGATCGGCTCTCGTGGTCGCCATAGGCCTCGATCGATCGTTCAGGAGGCACCTTGATTAATCGATCGATCAGGGAAGATAACGTGTTCCGATTAAGAGGAAAGTATAGCTTTGCGAACCTAACGAAATAGCGCTGCAGCTTGCGACAGACAATAGGTACTTTTTGATGAAATTCCATTTCGAGAGAAAACAGTTTCCATTAACTAAATCATAACAAATCACTTTGATTTTCATGTCGATCGTTTAAGCATAATATATTCTAGGTTTATAGGTTTCATAAAACAAACGGTTTTAATTCGACAAAGTATTAATCACAAAAATTAAGTTATTTGAAGTTAAATAAGTTTGAATCTATTGAAAATTTTAAAAAAAAAAAGGAAAACCTATAAATTTAGCCTTTTAAAACAATAACAAAAAAAAAGGTCATGGAGATTGGAAAAACTTTTTCTCTTTCGTAAGGACGAGTACGTGCTATTCTTCCCTCTTAAATCGATCGTTCGGAATACTTGCCAAATTCGAATAAGAGTGTATTAATATTATAATTGATTGGTCGTGATTTGCGCTCATGTAACGAATACTATCTCTTTAACGATTAACGAATAATAATAATAATAATAAGATATAACTACGAATATGGTTTTGATATACCAAGGAAACTGACTCATTTTTCTAAATATTCAAAAGTTAATCATGATAGCTAAAACAACTATTTTTGTGTCTACTTGATTACTGAGATGTATTATGGATAATTCTTTCTAGTAGAGATTGTCTTAAAGCTTAATCATTTCTAGAATTGCAATCGAAACGTATTATGTTATTTCATACTAACTCGACAATATGTAATAGTTTTGCGTTTGCTTTATTGCTAAGATTTATTATGGATAATTCTTTCTAGTAGAGATTGTCTTAAAGCTTAATCATTTCTAGAATTTCAGTCGAAACGTATTATGTTATTTCATACTAACTCGACAATATGTAATTGTTTTGTGTTTGCTTTATTGCTAAGATGTATTATAGATAATTATTTCTAGTATAGAGATTATCTTAAAGCTTAATCATTTTTAGAACTTCAACCGCAACGTAAATGTTAACTCATACCTACTTATTATTCAGACGTGTTATAGATAATTCTTTCTGGTAGAGATTGTCTTAAAGCTAATCATTTTTAGAATTTCAATCGAAACGTAAATGTTAATACTACTAAGTCAAAATAACTATTCTTGAATACTTTATTATTAAGATGTGTTATGGATAGTTCGTTCTAGCAAATATTGTCATAAAGCTTAATTATTATTTTTAGAACTTCAATTGAAACGTAAATAATATTTATTAGAATAATATTTCACAAATAGTCTACTTGGCTATTAAGAAGTGTTATGGATAATTCTTGCTAGTAGAAACTGTCATAAAGCTTAATCAATTTTAGAATTTCAATAGAAACGTATATGTTGTCCCATACTAATTCACGATAATTTACTATTAAGATGTAGTATAGACAATTCCTCTTAGTAGAAACTGTCCTAAAAACTAATCATTGTCGGAATTTCAATCAAAATGTCAACGTTATGCAATACTAATCTGTGACTGGTTTGTGACAAGCATAGGCTTCAACCGAATAAAACTCGTCTCCATAGGGTTAGCAACTCTTTCATGGGACAATGTGTGCGCTTCTACAACAGGCTTCCAGCTAATATACAACAATTATCTATAAATAAATTTAAAGTTTATATTAAGAAAACCCTGTGCAAATAGGGTTATTATAGGATATTAGATTATATAAATGATGACTGTCCTTGGAGTCAAATATAGTTGATTATTGTGTTATGTAGATTACTATGTATTGTTACGTATTACTTTGTAATTTATTTATGAAAAGAGCAACTAGGGGGTTTCTTGCCGAGTTCTTCCCCCTAGAAACAGCTTTCCGAACCGGTGGTAGTTTGTAAAGAATGTTGACGAAGATAAATGTTTTATCAACTAATGTGTGCCAGATGACTGTACCTAGTTGAAACTATTAGCCAAGATAACCGATTGTTAGGTTACCACCTGTTGTCGTGTACAGGGACGCACACGATGTCAGGACGGTCGATTGTTAGGTTCATTTATTTTTACCAACAATGTTTGAATTAGATGGTCCTCAATTAATATATTCCAAGTCCAAAACTGTTTCTTTGCTCTATGGTTTTGCGCGAGCAAGACAGTGGGTTTGGAGAAGGATGGAATCCGGCGGCGAGAGGTCGCTCTCTTGCTTCCCGGACGTGGCCGACGACGGATCGAGTTGGTGGAAAAAGGATATATGAATTGAGAGACCAGAGTGCGATAAAAGTACAATGTACGACAATTAATGTAAGGAATGGAAGAAGTGAAAATATACATTGAGTTGAGAAGTTTACACCTGCATTTTCATTGAGAGCCCACCCTGACAGAAGGAGTGCTAAAAATATGAACATCATAAACGTTTATTTGCAATCAATAATGAATGGCACGTCGCGTCTTTTAAATATTTAACAACGATTACCTGTTACATACATGATTAACATACTAGCTTTTGACCGCGACTTCGTTATTGCTCAACTATTGTTTCATTCTTTATTGCTTATCGATTTTTATCACGCATTTATCTATTTTTATTTTTAGATTGTCCTATGGGAACAGTACTTTTTTCTGGATGAAAGGTACCTTATGTCTTTTTCTGTATCTCTGACAACGTATATGTGAAATTTCATAATGATTGGTTGAGTAGGAAAGGGGTGAAAGCGAATTAAACATTAAGGATGAGGGATTGGGCGACTAGGGTCTATTTCCTTATGCCCACATTATTTTTATCCGGGGTTATAAGTATTGCCAAGAGGCAAGACCTTTATTACAACCATAAAATAATTAATTTTCCAGAGAAGACCTACGGCACGAAGACGAAGATAATCGTAGCAGATTTTAGCAAGGGCCCAGAAATATATCCTCATATTGAGGAGGAGCTCAAAGATATACCTTTGGGGATATTGGGTGAGTGTTTAGTGTGCTTAATATCTACCCAATGGACGTGGAGTGTTAGTGTTATTGTATTAATTGGGTGTTTAGTGCAGTAAGCTTCACAAAATTATTGATCACAAGAAATACAAAAGAAAATATATGACACTGACACCCAATTGCAATAAATAGAACATAATTGGGTATTTAACATGAACTTGATAATGACAGACCATTAAAAAGGTTGTAAATTGTTATGCAACTATGTTATTGGTCAGAGGTGTATACCATATTGATCCTAATATCTAGTAAGTTTACTTTCGTATGCAGTTGTCTGCTTATTGTGCTTTTTTAAATTATTTTAAACTAGTTGGTGTCCGCGACTTCGTGCGCGTAGAAAAGTATAAAACGCCATCTACCGTATTTTGGATAGATGGCGCTATCTCCCGGGCCAAGCCGCTAGTATTATTCTTTTATTTTAGATTTCCCGTAGGAATGAAGAATTTTCCCGCGGTAAAAAGTATCCTATGTTCATCACGGATAATGTCGGCTTCTAATGGTAAAAGAATTTTTCAAATGGGTCCAGTAGTTTCGGAGCCTATTCTATACAAACAAACAAGCAAACAATCAAATCTTTCCCCTTTATAATATTAGTATAGACATAGATGTAGAATTACTACCGTTCCGTAGTATAGATTAATATCAGCTACATCAATGCTTATTACATTACACGACAATGTCGCGAGTTCAATGATTATATCCCCTCTCAACAACTGTTCTTTTTTAAATTATTTAAAAAAATAATAATTTAATTTGAAAATTAAATTAAAATACAGAGCCGTCAATGTTGGTTACATTGCATTCCATGAAATACATGTCGCGAGTTCAATGATTGATTATATCCCACCTGAAAATGGGCAAAAATTGCAGTGAACAACGTGGGCGTCCAGTGCGAGTATCCGATGCGGGTGTGCGAGGTGACGGCGAGCAAGGCGTGGGAGATGATCGCGGTGAACGCGGGCGCCGTGACGCTGATGACGCGGCTGGCGCTGCCTGCCATGTTGGCGCGCGGCAGAGGCGCCATCGTCAACGTCTCCTCCGGCTCCGAGCTGCAACCGCTGCCTCTGATGACCATTTACGCCGCCACCAAGGTACTCAACTCACTCCCTACCTAATGCCTCGTTTACACAGCGCGAGCTGCTTGCTGCCTGCCCGCAGTGCCCACTAGACAGGTACTCTATACAAGGCGCGGCTCGCCTCAGCTGTCCACGTGACACAAGTAGCTGCTGTCCAGTCTTGCGAGTTGTAACGATGTCGGTTTGAACGTGTTTTAATTAAAAGAACGGTTATAATATAAGGTCTATGACAACAATGTCGCTGCTTAAAAACTAAAGGGCCACAAATAAAAATTTCAATTTTTACAGGAGAGCTAATCGAAAAAAAAAATATTATTTTTCTTATTAGATATATATCAAATATATGCTTATGCATATTATATTATTATATACATCGTTAGAGGCGTATTTTTAAGTAGCATTAAATGTTTTAAGTACATTTATAATAAACTTTACTAGAAGAGATATAAGCATGTAAGTTACGTTTGAATATATAAAAAATGATCAAATTATGGAATAAAACAAAAGTCTTTTTGCATCATACAATATGACGGATTGTGATTGTATTTTTGCAATAAAACATTTTTTGGATTTTTTGTTTTATGGCCCTTTTAGTTTTTAAGTAGCGATATCAAGAATTGGAAAATGCCTATAAATAACTTAAAAAGAAACCACGAACGAACCATATTTTTTTATATTATTTATTTAGGATACACCAACAGTCAGTACACGTGTTAAAATTATTCATGATAATACATATAATGGTCTACATAGTATTTCGGCTGACACGAGTACCAACATTTGCCACAAGAACGGCAACAAAAACTTATAATACAATAGTTTTATATATCAAAACATAATTATGTACATATACATATATACAAAGAGCCTACGCTGCATTACATGCAGAAGTTACATTACAATGCAATGCAAGTTCAGGATGTCAGAACACCGTCATGTAAGTTTGTGCTCCCGGCCTATCCAGTGGTACAACAGGTCAGTGTAATGAAATGGATCGATTGCTGTACAGGCGTACGTGCGCAGCTTCACGTACGCGACGCGCGCAGAGTACGGGTCGCGGGGTGTGTTCGTGCAGCACCTGTCGCCGCTGTACGTGTCGACGAAGATCAACGCGTTCTCGCGGCGGCTGATGGAGGGCAACGTGCTCGTGCCCGACGTGGTCACCTTCACCAAGCACGCGGTCGCCACCCTCGGCAGGGCCCACAACACCACCGGCTACTGGATCCACGGCCTGCAGGTATACCTTATATATATATGAATATAACAGCCGAATGAATATGTGCTTTAAAGATGATTTCACGCTAAGGCCGTTCACTAGAGGAGATTTTATCTAAAATGTTAGTTTCGTCCGGCTGTTTATATTGAGAAATATTTTGTGTAATATTTTTATTTTGTTTTAGCAATCACAATAGTGATTTTACATGAAAATCGGTGCAGTAGTTTTTGAGTTTATCGCGAACAGACAGACAGACAGACGCGGCGGAGGACTTTGTTTTATAATATTTTATAAGAACTGTTCTATTGTTACAGTATTTCTTCATAAAACTAGCGCCCGAGTGGATCAGAATGAGGATAGGCGAGTTGATGAACGAACAGTTCAGAGAAGAATACATTCAAAACGCTAAAATAAAAGCACACTGAAGTATAAAATAACCTTGTAATAGGCTATATAAAAATATAATCTGTTTTATATATTTGTTAAATATTAAATGCTGTAAGGTTAGCTATTAAATAAATAAATAAATTGAAGCCACAATATAAGTTCAAAACCACAGATCTACGGAAATGCGCGCGGCCGGGCCGCCCCGCTATAGATATGTATGGCATATTAGAATTAAAACAAGCAAACAACCGTGTCACTAAAATAACTAAAATAACTTAACTCACGTGCGAATAGCACACAATGACAACCGACCCGGCGTACCGACTTGCACGCACACTCACGTACGAATAGCACACAATGACAACTGACCCGGCGTACCCACTTGCACGCACACAACTGACGGACCAATAGCATTTGTTCATTCGCTTGTGTTCGTGACGAAACGCGCGATTGAATTGTCGAGCTTATACCTTATTCATTTAAACGAGCTAATATATATATAGGCGCTATCTCTTTCACTCAATTCCATATTATGTCGATGCCAAGAGTTTGTTGTTGTTGTTGTTGTACCGGGTCAAATTGTATTTTTAAATCATCGAAATAGCCATATAAAATTTCAACCCAATCGGTTCAGCCGTTTAGAAGTTATGTGAAAAAGAAGTTAAGTACGAAAGGATAATTCTTACTACACGTTGTTCTATTACCCGTTTTCCCTTAGGAATCAATCATTTTCCCGCGGTAAAAAGTAGACTATGTTCATCTGGGATAATGTCGGCTTCCAATGGTAAAAGATTTCTGTCCACTAGTTTCGGAGCCTAGTCTATACAAACAAACAAACAAACGAACAATCAAATCTTTCCTCTTTATAATATTAGTATAGTATAGATGTTGCGCAAATGTGTCGCTGGCTCTCGGACTAATAAGTTCGTTTCAGTGAATAAGGTGTAGACAATTCTTTAGCGGTGCCATATCTGAAGATCTGTGTTCAAAACACTGTGATGAGATTTTCCTCTTGAATTGTATCAACTAAAACATGATTAAATATATTTTAGTGTGAGATTTGAGGTCCCAAAGATATAATTGAAATGAAAAATCTCCACAGAGACTAAAGTCAGTGCGTTTTAATAAATATAATTTTCGTGATATTTTTTTTTTGTGCTAACGAACTTGTAGGTTTATATACTAGGAATAATATTAATATAATATAATCACAATATGTTATTTGGTACTGGTTTTATGTGAAAAAATAAAATGTTTTATATTTTATTTATTTAACCTTATGGTATTTGGTATAGTATATATATTGGTTTTGTTTAAAAATGAAGCTTAGTAGGTAATAAAATGTAACTACTTAGCTACACAGAGTAGACATGAAAATTATTGAAGCATTGATGTGATATTAATAGTTAAAAATAAAACAGTTATCTAATTACTAACCGATATTTTATTTATAACTTTAATTTTTTCAAATTTGCTTCCACAGTGGAAGGCAATTTCAAAAAATTGCAGTATGATGCTATACTATATATCTATACTGGTGACCCGCTCCCAGCTTCGCCCGGGTTCAAAATAAAAACTATCTTGATTTGGACCTAATTACACATTATTACAATTATTACAAATCAGTTCACTAGTTTAGGAGTCCATAGGCAACAAACATGTGACACGTAATTTTTAACAGACTTCAAAAAAAGAGGAGGTTCTATTCAATAAATATAAGTAATATATTCAATCATTTAATTATTTCCTCATTAAAAATGAAATCTATTAAAAAAACTTGAAATCGCAAAAATTTTACATCCGCAACAACTTTGGTGGCTCATTGACGCCTTATTTATTAATTGTAATTCATTTAAACCTAAAACCGCATCCAAAAAGTAAGGAATAATAATAATTAGTTAAATTTTATTTCCAGTAAAAAAAAAGAATTATTTTTATCCCCCTAAAACTAATCCCAAAGGTAAGAAATATTTAGATCGAATCTTACAGCTCTGTTGAATATCAGTACAATTTGGAATCAATAAATATTTTTCTGTTTATATGAATAACATTTCTAATTGGAATAGCCTGCTTTGCGAATAAGCACTATATTGGTTTGATTATTTGTACAGAATCATATAAGAGTATATATAATGTAGTTGAGATCAATTAACTTTGATTCGAATGTGTGAACTTCGTGTTTCCGATTATTGGAGAACGGTTTGCGTTTGGAAGTATGCCAGCAACTATTTCGATTCGACCTCCAACACCACCGAAAGCCCATTTTATACGATTGTGTATAATTCTCACTGTTTATACTCTCCTCAAATAAAATACAATCTACTACACAAGTACTCGGTGAAAATAAAATATGTAATGTAACCATTTAAATACTTACATATCATGATACTACCGTATCAAAAATAACTTTCAATGGTCTAGTGTAGAAGAAAGTTGCGGAGAAACTTTTACCTATAGAAACTGAGAGAGACTTTTTTATAATACATACTAACTTATTATTATTACTAGCTGTTGCACGCGACTTCGTCCGCGTAACTTTATAAAATACATTCGTGTCTGTGAAACCATGGAAATACACATACAAAATTTCAACCGAATCGGTCAAGCCGTTTAGTAGTTGACATACGGACAGCAGCGCCACCTACCGGGTCCAATTGTATTTTTAAATCATCCAGGAAATCATAGAAATAGCCATATAAAATTTCAACCCAATCGGTTCAGCCGTTTAGAAGTTATGTGAAAAAGATAAGTACGGAAGGATAATTATTCTTACTACCCGTTGTCCTTTTACCCGTTTTCCCGTAGGAATGAAGTATTTTCCCGCGGTAAAAAGTAGCCTATGTTCATCATAGATAATGTCGGCTTGTAGTGGTAAAAGAATTTTTCAAATCGGTCCAGTAGTTTTGGAGCCTATTCTATACAAACAAACAAACAATGAAATCTTTCCTCTTATAATATTATTATTCAAATTAACTCATTATATAGCCGAGCTAATTAAAAGCATTTTTCAAATTTAGAGGTCTGTATTTTTAATTTTAGAAATTTCTGGGTATACTTATTTAAAAAAAAAATGGATTTTTTGGACAGTCCTAATGTGACAGCGAGTGTGTTTGTTAAGTTATCACGCCTTAACTACTCAATTTTGCACACAGATAAGGACATAGGTTACCTCAGCCTTCCCGAGGGATCATCTAAGAATAAAAACTCAACCCCTGACCTTCCCCTGACAAAATTATATGAACAATAAATAAAGGTAATGGAAAAATCGATGTTAATGCGCGGATGAAGTCGCGGGCAAAAGCTATTGTTTTAATATGGCGGGAAGTTGCAAGATGGCATGGGCAAAACATGGGCCTGAAAGTTGACAAGAATGCTTAAGAAATCTAAGTAGCATGTCTTATGAAATTATGTATAATTTATTACATGGAGTAATCCAGTAAGTGTTTTCAAAGGTAAAATTAGATTCAATAATGCTTTTAGCAATTTTGTTGCAAAATGTGCCTCGCGGACGTCTTGGCCGGATTTATAACTTAGGTTTGAAATTATAACCCAAGGATAATTGGAGCCAACGCTCATTTACACAATATCGTAATAGCTGAAAATCCAGTTCAAATTAAAGCAACAAAAATAGATTCTTTAGCATTTTAGTGTTTCTATAGGTATTTGTAATACTGAATTAGATTTTTTGTTACATTTATTTTAATACTAGCTGCTGCCCGCGACTTCGCCCGCATAACTTTGTAAATTATATACTAATTTACAAAGTTTTTTATGCTGTTTCCAGTGGTGAAAACAGCATGAAAATCGGTGCAGTACTTTTTGAGTTTATTGACACACAGACAGACGCGGCGAAAGACTTTGTTTCATAATATGTAGTGATTAGTAAGGACTTTTCATGCCCCATTGTAGTAGGTAATAGTAACGTGTCTACAACCTGAACTCATGCGCATGAGTCTTCTTTGTTGAATAAAATTAATAGACTTAAATAAAATACCAACGTGAAATAACATCGTGTTCCTATTTAAATATACAAGCTTTTGTCTCGACTTCGTTTGCAACCCTTAGGAATAGTACTTTTTTCTGGATGCAATGTAACCTATGTCCCTTTTTGTATCCCTGACAATGTGATTGCAAAATTTAATGATTTTTTTGAGTATATTTAAGGCGTGAAACTGTAAAAGCTACTTAAGATACTTTCGCGTTTATAAGTTTATCTATGATTTGTTACAATTTGCTATGTTTGATTCTTATAATCTTAAAAAGATGAATGAAATGCGTATTGTTAAAAAACCTTTATTAAAAATATTTGTTCACAACGACGATAAAGTTCTTAACAAAAATGTTGTTCACCGAACACCAACAATTAACTAAGTATCAATGTTTGACATTATGACATTTTTTAAACGTGTCTTTCATTATATTTTAATTAGTTTTTGGCTTTATATAAATTGGAATGCCCAGCACTGATTTTCTGGTGGTCATTTCGGTTCAAGACCTTCAGTATTGCGGATGGTGTATCTATGTCTTGTGTCATCTTTCACTCCTTTGTTCACGGTCTTGGTAATATAAATGCTTATTATTACTTAACTTAGTCATAACTTAATGCTACAATTACGGTTTCTTAAAGTATTTATTCTATTTTGTAGCGTCCGTCTATCCGCTCCCTTCCATTGCTTGGTCTCATGTTTTGAGTAGCTTTAAAATCTCCACCTGAAACAAGAGAATGTAAACACATCAAGTCCATTTGCAATTTCAAATACGAGTTTTGTAAGTGACAAGCTGACCAGAGCCAACTTTGAAAAGTTCACTTCCAAAGTTGACACCGTCGGGAATCGAACCTGATGCCTTAGACGGGCTCGTCTCACATAATCTGAGTCAAAGTCAAATAATTCTATTAGTATTGCAATAATGCTAAAATAATAAGCACTAATGCTTAAAAATTTGACTATTTAAATTTATCCATTCTCTCGCACAAATATTTCGCAGTATTCGTGGATCCTTATTACCATATACGTAGTTTTTCTTACTCTAAATTTTCAGAAATATAAAGAGAAGGAGAAAATAAAAATTACTTTGACTCTTTCATATCGTTGAATATTGCATTAAAATATACCTCTACTTATTTTGAATTAGACGCCAGATAAACTTAATTAATTCCATAAATTATGTACACGTATCGTATGTGCGACTGCAGTGTCAGTGTTTATAATAAATTTTGAAGTTTGAAATTGAAACTCAACTTTATAATGAATGGGTCATAAAGGTGCGAGCTTGGCAATCTGCCATACGCCAACAATTAACGTGTAATTAACACAGGCAACTATTTGACATTTTCATTTGTGTAAGACAATAAAACCTAAAAAAGAAGGAGCGTTCAATCACAATGCAATTAATTAAATTATTAATAAAATCTTCGTTCGTCTAATTAAAAAAAAAAAAATTTTTCTTGTTTAAAATACAAAAATATATATTCATTGTTACTTTACTAGCTTTTATGGAAGAGCGAAGGCTCCTGGCACAGGCTTCCGCTTAAAAGGAGTCTTCAACCATGGTATAATATATTATTGTAAACGATTTAGTACTGGCAGGACACACAGCGATTAGCAGGTCTGTTTGTTTCAGTAAGTAATATCCCATAAAATAAAATATTTATTGCTATATTTTATTATAGGCAAGCCCGTTTGATAAAGTGTGTTTATACTAGCTGTTGCACTCGACTTCGCCCGCGTAACTCGCTGATATGTACCTATTAGCTTTCTATAGGTGAAAGAATTTTCAAAATCAGTCAAGTAGTTTTTGAGTTTGTTCATAACAAACATACTTGGGTACAAATCTTTTCTAGTATATTAGTCTCTTTATAATATTAGAAATAGATGTCTCATAAATTTAAATCGCACAGCAGTTGCACATTTTAGTTCGCACCTATAATGATAATAGGAAATCTTAAACTTTAATTAGCCAGACTCGGTTAAATATATAAAAAAATACAATGTATGTATGAACGCAATAACAATTTACGACAGTTTGACGTCCAGCGATCACGAAAACTATTTATAAACAAACAGGCAATCTGACAAATGTCTTCCAGCTCAAACGACGTGATACCGCATAAACTCAGGCGAAAAAAAAAAAACTATAATATTCATAATTTAAAAATAAAATCTTTTGACGATTGAAGCTTTTTAATTGAACACATGTGTTCATTATTTGACAGCTCACCGTAAATTATATTTTATTTCTGTATTTCCTTATTAAAGTTTTTTTTTTAAATTGAACTGAAATGACTGAAATTTTATTAGTTGACAACCAATGATCCCGTGTAAAAATAACAGACGCCTCCGTTTAATCATTTCTAATGTGGAACTATAAAAGTTTACGACGTACATTTTTAACACTGACCGAATCTTTTTTTTGTACAACTAACCTTGAGCATAAATAAGGGTTATAAAGGATCAATTAATGTAAATTAAGTCAACCCCAAAAGAGAGAAAAGAGAAAGACGTGGAAATCAGTATTCTGTACAAATATCATATCATATCAGCAATATCATGTGGTACCTCAAATCATATAATAGATTAAAAACACCAAGTTGTTTTCTTTGCCTGCTATATAAAATCTCTGAAAGATGTCTGTATTGTCAGAGGAATCCTAGCGGGTATTGTATGATAAAAAAGAAGTTCGTAGGTAGCCCTATGGGCCATTAAAACTTGTGTAAGAAAGAAACTAAGAATGTGTTTATATAGTCACGTGATGACGTGACGCTTTACTGGTGAACCTAGCTTTAACCAAACAAGTAAAATAACATATAAACCGAGCTCACATAACCCAAATCTATTCAAAGGTCGAGTGAATAGGCACCTTTTGGGTGAGCCTCGCTCCATCACAGGCCTCATCTTCGCTACACAGCTAGATGTTGGTCAAGACAGGTCAAGAGTCAAGAGCAAACCAATAAAAAACGGAGGCAGTCATGACGACTGCCGACAGAAGTGAAAACTTAAAACTGAGCGTCCAACGCACACACATACAATCGGGTATATGTGCAATGTGTTGGCGTGATCGCGTACGTAGACAACTGTAAGCATTTGCATGTTGCTGACGCGAACCCATACATTTTTTCCCTACCCAAAGTCGTATATAACGCGGCTATAGAAGTTTTCACTTCAAAAAAAATGCTGGAATGACTCACTGTTTACTTAAAACAGCACAACTGCTGTGTTAACGATAGTCTTCTGTTACGTCTGTCACTACCACATAACAGAAATGACCCAGTCCAATGACCAGTGACTAATGATTAATGACCCAGTCCAACTAGACAGACTTGGTGGTAACTTCAGAAGAGAGAAAAACCAAAGAAAAAATGTACTCGGATGATAGGCGGTTTCCGGGAAACAGTGTGTTCGCGCCCTAAATTTTTAGTGAGTGGGTGTTGTCAACCAAGAATGATGCCAGTGACCCTGTTGGTCTTGAAGAATTCAAAAAAGCAAGGAAAATCCAATTAGTCTATCATAAGTTTTGGTCAAACATTTACGACACATGTCTTCGTTGTATTTTATACTAGGTGTTTAGGTACTAGCCTTTCTCGATAAATGGATTATCTAACACAAAAAGAATTTTTCAATTCGAATCAGTAGTTGCAGCCAAGAGACAATTCTTCAGCTTTATTTATATTGGTATAAATACTAGAAGCCTCAGTTTTCATTAATGAAAATCGTATCGAAAATTCGAAACCCTTGGTTTAGAAGTTAGCAGAGAAACAGACGGCCGAGGCTCAATGAACTTTATTTTCTACTATTCATATACATATTATATAAATCATTCTATGCGTGTGCGGCTGGATTGATTTTGATGAAATTATTATTGTGCGTATGAGTGTTTTGCGTATGGCTTTGATTCACAATTTACAGGTATTTTTTGGGTTCGAGAAGGTCAAAATATGTACACTATGGCTTTGATTCACAATTTACAGTTTTTTTTTGGGTTCGAGAAGGTCAAACGTCCACTAGATCAGTTTACGCATATAAATACAGATAGCTCTATTATTTTCTTTATATCATATTATTTAGGACTCAATGAATGAAATCATATCTATACTAATATTATAAATATTTGTTTGTTTCTTTGCATTGAATAGGCTCTGAAACTGAGTCAAAAAGAAAAAGAAATTCAATATTTAATTAAAACAAAGCTTAAAGCTCGTGTTAAGTAAGGCACTAAACAAGAGGCAAATAACTAATAAAGAGCTTACATCAGTTGCTATTATTGCATTTTCTTGGTAGTATTTTTATTTTGACTCATCTATGCTCTGTTCTGTTTTTACATTTAAAATTTGGTATTTTCTCTGCCATGAAATAATCACCGCGGAATTTGAGGCCGTCAGCTTCGATGTCATTGGAATGATTTATTATTATACTTCTCATAACGATTCTATATTCTCCGAATTTCGTTTCCAAGAGAGAATAGGTATATTTACGACAAATTGTTCGTAAAATTGAAAACGGTTCTTGTTTTTTTTTACTATTGGTACAGTATTTTATTTGTATGTAGTTTAAGAATTGGGCAATCAAATGCAAAAAAGTTAAATCTGACTAAAACAGTTCCAGGATTAACGTTTACTATTATTATGTTTAATGATTTACAAGTTTAAGTTTATGTATATAACTTGTATAAGTTTATGTAGTTAAACAAATATATTAATAATTCCTAAATAGGAATTGCACAATCAATGTCTCGATTGAGTTCTAATCGCTAATTATTTTTTATGTAACCAAATAAACCGAAAGCATCCATTTCGTATAATTGACATACCTATACCTATATAATCTAAAAGTGGTTAATGTCCATGTCCATGTTGTGTCCACCCCAGTAACAATTTGGAGTTCAACTCTCTAAGTTGTTAACAGTTACATTTACTTGGGACAAACAGTCCTATAAGGTAGAGCCTACTTCGAGACGGAGGCCAATCGACTCGTTCGAGGAGATCTGAGGCATCTTCTCGTCTAAATTTCTTAGGTGCCTCAAAATAAGTTTTCGACCAATGTGTGTTGCCAGTGATGACATTGGTGCTCAAATGTGATTCAAATCAAATTGGTGCTTCTAGCTTTAGGGCCATGTAAGAAAGCTCAAATCTAACGACGCTCTAACGTCGCCTAGCTATGGACGGGGGGACGGGGTTACTCTGCTCGGGGGCTCGGAGAGAACTAAGCAAGGGCGCTGGATGTCAAAGAACAAAGAGACAGTCAATCTGGAAATAGCTACGCTGGATCCAGACTGCTTCTGACCGGTCGTACTTATTGTAAAATTATGGGAGAAGATCCCACGGATGAGAAGATGAAAAATAAATAGTTACGTATGCGCTACAATACGTATTCTTTTTTGTTTAGTCTGTACACGATGATTTACGGCTTCTGTTGTCTCGAGGATTGTCCCGAGGAGACTATATCGCACCTCAGTGCACGAAGTAGAGCTCAGAGGTAATTCGACTGAGTGACATGTTTACTACGTTCCCACAATTTTAGTTTCAAACACATCTTGGCAGGTGTACAAAAATTTTGTGGGGGAAAAAAAGACAAATAATTCAGAATTACGCGCTGTTAGGTACTAACAGTATATTTTGTGTATGTAATTTTAGACTACGTTATTATGATAACTGGAAGAGTCGCAGGCGCCAACGCAGCCGCAGACCAGGGTACAATTTTAGACATTATGAAGCGATATTAGTTACGCTCTCAAATGTGAAAATTTTCATTGAGCTGATGTAACAGACATCTGGAACGTGTTCATCATGGTTTTTTATTTTTATATCCAACAATAATAATTCTTTATGAACGACCGCTTGGCTTCTACTGTGCTTCTACCACTGCAGATAAATTATATTTATGTAATATCATGAGTTGGATTCTTTACTAATTTATTGCCATCTTTGAATGTTTTCATGGACATAATTTCATCAATGATCTCTTAGAATGAAAAATGTCACAATTAGAAATATGTTTTCGGAATAACTGAGAAAGTTAGAGCAATATTAAATGTAGTATGATAAATGTATATAAATTAAATCTTAATATTGATATTTTTTTAACAATTCGAGTTAAGTAAATATTTTCATATTATTTAAAATTTGAATTAATCGTTAATTATTTACGAGATGAACTTTTTACAGATTGTAATATCGCAAAATATATATAGACACATTCTCATACAAAACTGTACAAAACATTTGTGTTATAGACGTCAATAGATTTGGCGCAAAAATCTCAATTTCAAGATATACATTTCTCAAGCTAATAAATTTATACTTCGAAAATTAATTGAAAAAAACAGTAAAATATGAGTAAAATAACAGAATTGAGAAAACAATCCAAATGGAGCACCTTAAAACATTCCCGAATAGAGTAGCCAAAGGCTGGCCAGTAGGAGCACCAGGATGAGGTAGGTGGCGATCAAGTTCGTGGTTTCCGCGTTGGGCATCTTCACTGATTTTCCGTCACCGGCACCTTCACTGGACAAACGGTTTAGTGGAACTGAGATGCGAAACTAATATGTCGCCCGCTTGCAACCGCCTACGCTCGCCACGCCTCTTTGTAACGCCGAAATTTTCACATTTCTAAATGTAAACCTACGCTAATAGATAGTCGCCGGTGATGACAGATTCCATCGCTTCTGACGCCGAACTTCCGAGGTAAATTACCGGGAACGACAACAATATCGACAGGCAAAACGCAAACACAAGTTACTTATGGTCAGGTTTGAAAGCTTTCCCAACATTTGTCACTACAAACTGACTCCAAGAACACGACATAGAACTTACAGCCTCCGATGTGTTGTGTATTTAGAAGACAATCGTGTATAGCAACCACAGGAAGAACAGCAGAACCACGAGGATCATATAAGTGGCCGCTAGATTGACAGTCTCCGCGTTGATAGGCATGGTTGCGGTGAGGGATCAGAAAGGACTGATCGGCCGAGGATCCTCGACACGCTTCAAGCAAATCGCACGCGTCATTGCACAGAGACAGATTTAACCGTAGCTGGATAATTCCAGAAATATTACAGCTGGATTAATTTCATTATAAAGCGGTTGTTATATACTTTATAAAAGCACAAAGCGTATAAGTAGATTATGACTGAAACATGAAGCGCATAGGTTAGCAAATTGAAACGATGCAGGTTTTTAAGGATTACTTAGGTAGAAAATAAACAGTTAAACTCAACTTAGTCCTTAAATCCTTATTAGAATCACTTAATATTTTTACTCACAAATATATTCTATTGTACAACTGAGTAGACCAACCACAGGGACACTAAAAGGACGAGCAAGATGAAGTAAGTCGCCACTAAGTTGGAGGTTTCCGTTGTAAGCATTGTGATGTTGAACTCAACACGTTTGGATAACAACTGAGAGGGATAGCCGAAGCTTCTTGTAATTATTTTAAAAAGAACAAGACATTTTAATTTGTTTACTGTCTTCGGAGTGATGCGATTAATTATGCGTCAAGACTGTCAAGCGGGAATTCGCGCGACGACGCGCAAAGAAATTCGTCGAGTTCAAGGAATTGTCTTTGTGTTTACTTTTCTTAAGTGTAAAATGTGCCCTTTCCAATGCCAACACTATTCATCTGTGTTAAATTTTTTGTGCGCACGAACCAATACAGGAAGTATTTCGTTTTTTTTATTTTTTTTTATCTTAGTGAAAAATATCCCGTTAATGTTTTTAAGTTAAGACATTTTTAAGCGGATGTTTGTTACTCTTTCACGCAAATCCAAACGGAAAATATTGGAATGAAACTTTACAGTTAAACAGTTTATGCATTATTAGAATATGTAACACTTTATTATTAGAATAGGCTTTCATTGAAAATGATATGAATATTATTGAAAATGATATATTATCTAAATTGAGCCCATTCCCTTACATTTAATTTTGAGATCCTTTACTCATAATAATATTACTTTCTTGATTTTGTGTCTGTTTCTTTTCCAGCGACCATAGCCTGCGTCATGAAATTATCATGAAAAAAAAAACTGATGAATCAATCAACTAATCAATAAGACTTCAATAATCCATAATGGAATTTATTATTTTTAGGAACCAGACCAGACACCTAGGAAAAGACAAACGGAAAGAAGATGAAACTTGATGAATTTGTTTTCAGAAACTAGGGCGCTAATTGAAGTCTCCCTCGACACAAATCTAGAGCGTTTTACAAAATAAAACTATATGACGATCTTCTACAGGGACATGGTCAAACCTATTATTATCCTAACTGATATTATAAGTGAGAAAGTCAACTTGTTTATTTGTTTGTTACGCTTTCACGCCTTTACTACTAAAACAATATTGCATACATGTTGTTAGTTGTACTGAAAAAGACATAGGGTACCTTTAATCCAGAAAAAAGTACTTCTCTTCAGGTTTCAGCGAAAAATAAAAAACGAAAAATTCAAGGCCTCATAAAAATGCATCAAGACTTAATACTTATAATGTTTTATCACCTAAAAGCAAAAGCAAAAATAAAGCACCTAAAAGCTAGAGCAAAAGCTAGTCTTCTATAAACGTATTCCTGGGGCCCTAGACAAAGTGACATGACGAAGACGATAACGAAGTTCGAAAACAATAAAATGTATGGGATTGACATATGCCTTCGTTAAGTCACGTGATACTTCCCATACATTTTGTTGTTTTCGAACTTCGTTATCGTCTTCGTCATGTCACTTTGTCTAGGGCCCCTTATTTTATTAAATTTAAATATAGAATTCTCGTGAATATCGCTGAAAAGGTCATGGGGCAGTAGTAAGTAGCATTCATCTTATATTGGAGACTAAAACATATATTTATTTATTTATTTATTTATTATAGCCTTTATTTAACAACCTTTATACATATATATTTACATAAAATTAAACATTATACAGTCCTGACACCGTTTCTTAAAGATTGTCTTGCTTTTCAGCATAGGCCTCCCTTAGAGCTTTCCACAATTTGCGATCACGAGCCTTTACCATCCAGTTCTTGCCTGCTACCTTCTTAAAATCGTCTTCCCACCGTCGTTGTTGTCCTCCTTTCTTCCTTTTGTATTGTCTCGGACACCATTCCGTCACGTCTCTAGCCCATTTGTCTATCTTACTTCTTATCATGTGACCTGCCCAACTCCATTTGAGTTTTTTAATAAAGTACGTTATGTCAATAATTTTAGTTTCCTTTCTTATATTCTTTAATTTAATTTTGTCTTTTCTTTTAATGTTAAGCATACTTCGTTCCATACTGTGCTGACACGTTTCTAGCTTACGCATGTTTACATTTGTCAAACTCCACGTTTGACACCCATAGGTCATACTTGGTAGGATGCATGAATCAAATATTTTACTTTTGATTTTAAGAGACAAACTAGGATTTTTCATGATTTCTTTAAGAGACCAATATTTTTTTCAAGCAATATTAATGAATATGGGAATGCACCTTAGTTTTTTATGGTGCATGTGTATCGGCAGGACTTATAGAAGACCACCGTTATATAACCCCAATGATTATCCTTATCCCTTATCCTTAATCCTTCTATGGTCGACATGCACTTGCAACACCTATGGCATTGCTTGTCTTATAGGCGACTACAGCCACCTCTATGTGGACCGACAGCTTGTCTGTCGATTTTAATATAAAAAAAATAAGGTTGTGTCTCATTCTAGAATTCTCCAGCAAAAATGAGTATGGAAGTGAGTCCGTCCCTGTTCCCTATTCACACTTCTGGAGAATGATAAGCCGAGGTATTTGCGGCACTGGAGCATCGGCCGTGATGTAATTTTTAGGCGCTATCTACAATGTACAACGCACAGCTAATTCTGTAAAACCGAAACGCTTGCCTGAACAAATTAATATGGGCCAATGATTTATTACGATAAAGCATATTTTTGAATTTTTCTACGTAAGTACGTACCTACCGTTTACCATAGGATTTCTACGTGTGCAAAATAATAACAGTCTAAGACAGTCCCCGCAGACTACAGACATTTTATCGACCGATAGTTTGGCTTTTTAATCAGTATGAAGAGGTATGCGAGTGCGCACATTAAGTGATTCACCTCTTCTCTTCATACTGATTCAAAAGCCGACCAAACTAACTATCGGGCGATAGAAAGTCTGTAGTCTTCGGGGACTCTAATACTTAGGTACTTTCGTTTCGTAATGTAGATTAATGCACAAATATCATATTAAGTACTAGCTGGTGCCAGCTACTTCGTCCGCGTTGAACGATGAAAGGTACCCTATGTCCTTTCTGGTGTCCCAGACAACGTGTATGCAAAATTTCATGGGTATCGGTTCAGTAGTTTTGGCGTGAAAGCGAGACAGACAGACAGAGTTACTTTCGCATTTATAATATTAGTACGGAAGTATGGATATTCAAGTTATTTATTAAAATATTAATTCGCCCGTTCCATAGGTATAGGTATAGGTAGGGACCAACCAGGGGAAATAGTATGGATAGGTGGAGCGGGCGAATATTTTTCTTGTCGACTTTGTCGGTAACTTTCGTATGTACGTCTAAGGATCTCCACATTTTTTATTCGATCGATCTCTTCTCGCAGTGTACCTAACGCTGGAATATAGCCTTTTCCACAGCTCGTTGAGCGACTTGTATATAATCGATCTCTCTCTCTGACAGCAGAGCCTACTTTCTTGAAGACATCGGTCCATCTTGAACATCGGTCCAGGAATCATCATTGTACATTGTTTTTTGGCTAAATTTTCAGTACACAATATACCTTACTATAACTAGGTATAGTAAGTTTTTAGGAATCTGTGGTTATCCGACGTCATCATTTGTAAAGGGGCGTGTCGCAGTAATTAGCCAGCATGCCAAATGTCTGTTCCCGTTGCCAATACGGGAATATACTTACATATACGTAAGAAGTAAGACAGGCACAAGTTTTCAGAGTCAACGGCCAAACTCCAGTAATGGAGAGGAGACTGAACTCCATAATAAAAAGAATAAGAAGCCATTGATGAATTGTAGAAGAACTACAAGCACTTCGTGTTCGTATTTTCTTTCTTGTGTCGAACAAGTTTTTCTTATTTTCTTTGGAAATATTTTCAAGTACTTTATTTTTACTGTAAAACAAGTAGGTAGGTATGACTAATTGAGGTCAACGTACGTACCGTCTTCAATAATAGATTATTTTTAAAGAAACTCTTTAGCGCGAATTAAAATCTGGAAATGTCGTTGACTCGTTGACTTGTTTTTCCAAATAAATTCCCTCACGAACAAGAGGTACATCTCTCAATCCAGTCTTCAGAAGGATTTTCAGTGCAAACTGCGTTTCTGCAAGTTTCTGCATACTGTGAATAAGAATATATAATACCCGTATAATTTTTACGAATCACTTCATATTATAAAACAAAGTCCTCCGCCGCGTCTCTCTGTCTGTATATCTATTCGCGATATACTCAAAAACTACTGCATTAATTTTCATGCTGTTTTCACCAATGGATAGAGTGGTTCTCGAGGAAGGTTTTAGTATTTACTTTACAACGTTACGCGGGCGAAGTCGCGGGCAGCAGCTAGTATATAAGATAAAGATCTTTATCTTTATCTTTAGCTAGTATATAGTATAAATAAATATATATTTTGTTCTATTTTAAACGACTTTATAGTATAACTGTTATTAAAGTCTTACGTTTTTTAAACGATTATAAGCTGTTCAAATTTTTGGAGCATAGATTCGCACCAATTCCTTCATTGGAGCACGAATTCCTCCGGTAGTATGTAATTTTAGTACACGTGTAAAAAAAAAACGAAAATCGTTTCTTAAAACTTTTTAAAATTCTGTACGTTCGTGAGTACTTTGAAATAATAAAAAACAGCGAGCGAGATGAAACGTAATGTGAATCGTAAATAGTACGTAAATAGGTATTTACAATCGAAGAGATTAACGATTGTACACTTTGTAATTTTGAAATTGCTGCTCGTGTTTGATCTCTTAGTTTAACTGCACACTCGGCTATAAAATAAAATATCGCACTCCCAGCTGTTAGAGCCATTCCAATGTCACCCATATGCGTATTCATATAAGGTTCTTTAAATGTTCTTTCTATAAGTATAGTACATACTTACTAGTATATAGTAAATATTATACCTAACGAGAAAAGTTTTGTATTTTTATTAGTAACTAGCTGTTGCTTGCGACTTCGTCCGCGTTGAAAAAGAAAAAAGTAGCCCTGTCCGGTGTCCTGTTACGTCTAAATGTTTATTTATCTCCTCATGAAAATCAATTAATTCGTTTAAGAGTTATGGGAGGAACATACACACACTTGATACACTTACAGATTTATTATTAGTCGAGGTTGAGATTAGTGTTTGTGATTTAGTATTATGTAAAAGAACAAATGTATTTGAAACTTTTAATCGAGGTAAATGCAATAAAATAAAAAAGACATGCATTTGTTCATTTATTTATAAAAGTAATTTATTTATAAATCTCAAGTCGCTAGGCAGATATTTCCCGCAGCGCTCTGCCCACGGCTCATGGAATTATTCCAAAGAATTCTCTTGGGTTCAAAACACTTTATTTTTCAACGAATGAGTGTATGTTTAAGAATTGCGGATGCGTCTCCATTTTAAAAGTCACATTACGGCTTATAAATTACATATTTTTTTATTACTTTGGTGCCTATTTAATTTGTTCGAAATTACACATAACATTCCTTATTTATTTATTTTAATTTTTGGTAATCTTATGATTGAGTACCTACACACTATTTCTCAGGTCTCTTATTTTTATCCAACTATTGTTCCAAATTGGAAAACAGCTTGAAACTTATTAGGTACTGCATTTGCGATCTTGAACTGAGTTTTTTTTTATTATTAAAGATCTACTCTAGACTGCCGTCAGGATAGTAGATACAACAGTAGAAATAAATATTCATTAAGTAGGTACTACTTTTTGCCTGTGACTTCGTCCCCGCCCTTTAAAAGCGTTTAAGCATTTTTTGTCACGTTGAATTTTTCTTCACATGTTTGTTGATCCCTCGGCAACAGCAATTTTTTCTAAATGAAATATAAATACCCAATGTCCTTTTCTGTATCCATGAAAACTTGTATGAAAAATTTCATAATGTTCGGTTGAATAGTTAAGGCGTCAAAGCGTAACAAACAAACATACTTACAATATTTCGAATATTATATACTTAATATTAGTTTGGATAACATTACTTACTTACTACTCGCATTTTAACTAAGTAAGTACCTGCATTCAATTAATTGAACATTAATTATTATTTATTACTTAACATAAAAATAACACCTTATATTTTGTAATAGCAATATCTTTGTTTCTGAATTGAATGACAAAAGTTAGGAAATTATAAAAATATATCAAAAGTATCAATAAATATAATCTAAAAAATTAGTTATGCTTTTTTTGTTACTTTTAAAGCTTGTGAACATATAGTAAATTTAAAATTTTAATGTTAAACCACGAAACTTGCATACATTTTGCCACGATACAGGGTATTATTATACTCCTTTAATATTCTGTGGCCAGTGGCAGATGTCAGAAGTGTCAATGTCATTTCTCCATCTTGACACTTGACATTTATTTTTACCAATTTTCCTCGACTCGCTTTGTTGTTTGCTCGGTCGGTCAATCATCGTCGGATAAAACGAAAAAGGATCGAAAATCATGAAAAGCGGTTTATATAGTCGTGTCAATTAAGTAGCGGATCATTTTATTGATAAAGTAATTCGTAAATAAGTAATGTTTGTGTAATTAATTATTTTAAATTAATGGGAGAACGACAAATAGGAGAAATGGCTACAACGAGCACTGCTGTGGCTACGACAGTTCCTCCACAACTGCAGGACGTATGTGTTAGCTTTTGATAAATAATATCTATTACATATTTATTTGTATAATTTTATAGCTTTAATGCGATATGTACGCGTAACCTGTACGAGTATTTGTCGTATCAGCGTCGTGTAAAATGGAATTTTTTAAGAGATATCTTAGCGGTTCATTGTTAAAATCACATCGTTTGTACTCGACAAGTGTACCTGGTTTACTAAATGATATTAATGTACTCGACATGACGCGAATAATAGCTGGCCCCTTTTGTACTATGACTCTTGGAGATTTGGGTGCAAATGTAATAAAAGTGGAGAGTTTGGAAGGCGACGAAGCGAGAAAATGGGGCCCGCCCTTCATAAATGACTGTGCCGACTCCTTTTACTTCCTCTCCGTAAATAGAAACAAGAAGAGTATATGTATTGATTTAAAAACACTTGAAGGTAAGGAATTTTTCACATTACAACCTTGATTCTTGATTACTTGATATTTCGGACCATTTGTGCTAAAAAATTTAATGTATTGGGTACCAATTTAATTTCAGGCAAAAATGTATTCTATGACCTAGCAAGGAAATGTGATGTTATGATTGAAAATTTTGTACCCGGTAAACTGGACCAATTAGATATAGGCTATGAAAAACTAAGGAAAATCAACTCTAAAATGATTTACTGTGCTATTACTGGGTTTGGGCCTACGGGACCTTATGCTAAGAAGCCAGGGTAAGTATGAAGACTATTGAAGACACACTACCCAGATATATAATTCACTAAGACACACACCACTTATAAAGAATCTGTATGCACAGACCTATATTGAAAAATGGTAACAATAATATTATCTGCGGATACAAAAATATGGCATAGGATTTTACCTACAGGTAAATATCCAGATTTTAGTAAATCCTAATGCAATGCTTGGAATCCTCTTCTGAGCTTTCTTGCAATTTTAGCGCTCTGTATAAATAATCCATACAAACAAACAGGTTATAGTAAGTTTGAAGCATTTCAAGTTGTATATATATAATACTAGCTGGTGCTTGCGACTTCGTCCGTGTTGAAAAATAAAAAAATAAGCAATATAATGCTTGACAACTTGTTGCTATAACACTTTGGCCAGGCATTAGTTTTTTATTTTATTTTATTTTAGATGATCCCTCGGGAATAGTCCTTTTTTCTGGATGAAATGTCCTTTCTGGTGTCCCAGACAATGTGTATGCAAAATTTCATGGTGATTGGTTCAGTAGTTTTTGCTTGAAAGCGTAACAAACAAACTCGCTTTCACATTTCTAATATTAGTAAGGATTATATACAATAATGTTTAATATTATATGTGACTTGCCTAAGAGTGAAATGTTTATTAGAAAGCTTCTAATTAATATTGCTTATTTAACTTATGAACACATAATCACATAATCACATAAATAGGTATACATTAATCATTGTTAATGTGACAGAGGTTGTTTGACCTTCATATAGATATTTTTCTTGACTAGTAGTTTCTAAAAACAATTAAATTGTTTATATTGTTACAGCTATGATGTTATAGCTTCGGCAATGGGTGGTCTACTTAACGTAACAGGAGAACAAAACGGAAAACCTTGTAAGCCTGGTGTGGCTATAACCGACATTACTACGGGGCTTCATGCTTTTGGAGCAATCGTTAGTGCACTATATTACCGTCAGAAAACTGGTAAAGGCCAAAAGATCGATTGCAACCTTCTCTCTACACAAATTGCAAGTATGATAAACGTGGCAAGCATTTATTTAAACTCTGGAATAGAAGCGAAGAGATGGGGCACGGCTCATGCGAACATAGTTCCATACCAGGCGTTCAGTACTCAAGACGGAGAGATAGTCATCGGCACCGGTTCTAATGCACAATTTGCCGATTTCTGTAAGCTCATCAACAAAGAAGATTTGATTGGAGATGAACGGTTTACGGATAATTCTGACCGTGTTAAAAACAGAGAGGAAATTGTTAGCATTATCAGTGAAGTTATTAAAACTAAAACTACCAAAGAATGGACTGGCATATTTAAGGATGCTTCGTTTCCTAACGGACCGGTGAATAAAATGAGAGATGTGTTTGAGGATGAACATGTAAAAGCTATCGGTTTGGTCCAAGAGTTGCCTCATCCCGATGCGGGCACAGTGAAACTTGTCGGCCCTCCGACGGTTTACAGCGAAGGTGGTAATTCAGCGAGAACAGGCCCTCCTATACTCGGACAACATACTGTAGACGTTTTATCTAATTTTTTGGGATATCACAAAGCTAAAATAGATAGTTTGGTACAACAGAGAATTGTTAAATAATTTTGCATGAATTGTTTATCTTGCGAGTGTACTGTTGATAGATAAGATATGTCTGTCACTTTGAAATATTAACATGTTTATACTTTTATAGAATAAAATGTTAGTTTAGTTTACAATTATTATAATAGTAATAAAAGAATGTTATGAAGAATATAAATTTCTCATTTTCCCTCTTACATCATATCAAGAATATGGATGAATTCTTTATCTCTAGACAAAAAAACCCTTTCGTTTCTTTAATAAACTCAATCTAAAAGAAAGTTATTTATAGTTTTCTTAAAAATATTAATTTATCTAAATCTCAAGGAGACTTTTGTTTTTGTTTCCATGATAAGTTTTGGTGTCTTAAACAATCCTGATAATGGTTATAATATAATAACTATATTATATTATGTATTATGTACATCATAATGGGCAGGACGGTCTGTAGGTGGCAACCGTTGCCTATGACATTACGGATATAAGGAATAGGAAAATGTTGTGTACCTCCAGGAGTCGACAGAGCCTGTCGCCGTGATAACGCTTCGACCAAAGCGACGCGAACGCAAGAGGGTGGTGTGGACAGAGGACACGGTGGACAATGAGAACATGAACAAGAAAAAATCCAAATGTCAGTATTCATTTCCAAATAATTAATAATACATTGTAAGGATTAATGCCATGTTACAAGGTTACAATCACATCTCGCATAAAAGCCTTTAGTTTTTACAAACATTTACCAAGCTGCACCTGACTTTTGTTAAAATAATAAAACAGTTTGCAATTCGGCGGGACTAAACATTATTTTACTGTACGCTTAGTGATTGTATCACAAATAAAGCATCTATTAGGTTCCTTGCCAGTTTCTTCCTTGCAGAAACCGTGTTTAAGAGGGGGGGGGGGGGGGGGGGGGGTGACGATTGTGTACTGTGTATAATATTATGTTGGTTATAAATGTTGTGATATTTCAAGGTTGTTGCATCTACGAGAAGCCGCGAAAGTTTGGAGAGTCAGACTCGGAGGACAGCGAAGACGAGTGTGAACATTGCTTCGGACATGTCGAGAAGAAACACCACAAGAAGGAAAAGGCTACCACCTCGACCACACAGGTGTGTCTCTATACAGATTGATATGTATAACAAGTATATAATAACACACATATTATATAATATCAGTATCATTTGGTCTAGTGGCTGGTAACTCTAGATGTTAACCAAACGGTCGCTATTTCAAATCCTGCCAGGGACAAATTTTTGTGTCAAAATTTTTGAGTAACATAGGCTATATTTTATAAAGTTACGCGGACGAAGTCGCGTGCAACAGCTAGATTAATAATAAAATGTAATAACAGGATGCTCCTGCCCCCGAGGCGACAGTTGAAACTACGTTGAGGCCGAGTTCACCTGCGCCCGCGCAGCCCGACACCAATCACAGCTAATCTCGTACTTAACTCGTGTCGATCGTTAACTTGTTTAACTAAAATATAATTTTGTACTCTTAAGACAATGGCATAAGGTTTAATTTAGTCTTTATGTTATATTATTATTGTAGCATATGCACCCCGTCCATAAGAGAGGAGGAGTGTACCGTTCAATTGATTGTAATTCATATCCATCAATTACAAATTGCACTACCTGCAAGCAACTAGTAAAGTCGGGGTACGAAAGCCTTCGTCAGTTTTCAAATTCATTTCTTTATCAAAATCGCACTCTCAGCACCTTTTGAAACTAAAGCACTAAGCAGACAAGTAACAGACGTTTGAAATGAAATTTTAAAATGACAGACATTTGCAAGCAAATTTTGACTTTAAGGTGACGAACCTTTTTTTACCCCGACTGTACACTACTACACTACTACTACTTGCATGAAAGCTAAGGCTCAGATCACACCGATAATGCGATATGCGAAGCTAATGAAAGTTGCTAGAACTCAACGCGCACAGACTCACACCATTTTAAGTCTTCCTTTTGTGTAGTGAATAAGTTGTATATTATTCTATTGTTATCTTTAAAAAAAAAAACGTGGCGCGTTTCGGTGTTATCTGATCTTTACTATGTAAAAAAAAGTGTATGTTTTCCAAAATTTGTTTGCCCGGTGGAACAATATATAAATATGAACATATTATTTGTCTAATGAAAATAATGCAATTAAATAATATGTAGGTTGTAAAGTTATAGAAAAATAATAATGAAACATAATGTTGCATTTTTTGTTTTTGTAAATACTCTTTTAAGTACAAACTATATACCATTTGACGTATTTTCAGATTCTATGTTGAATCTAAATTCTGTGTTTCATCCTTTGGAGAAAAAAACGTTTTTAATTGTAAATCATTCGATTGTTTTTAATAAGTGTTTTGAAAAGAAAAATAGGTTATTTAATATTGAATTGGACGTATAACTAATTAATAATATAGAAATAACTTTTTATCAACATTATTAAAAATTTAACATTGAAAATGTTACAGTAAGAATTTAATTAGCAAGTATGTTTTGAATTTGGACGAAAGCCTCTTTTGAATATTCTAGAAAAGTCTTCCCATCTAACTTTTAGTTCTGGATGTAATTTACGTCATTTCGCATACTTAATAAATTTCAAAATAATTAAACAATAATATAACTAACGAACAATATTCGGAATTACATTTTGTGATTTTTGCAATACCTAAGTACTTGGTACTAACATTTGATTCTTTGATAAGATTCGAATTACTCTGTGTACCTGTTTAAAAATAAATGCATAAAATGTATGTAGGTGTTAATTATGTGTTTCAATTTTGACGTTGAACATTACTTGTAACATCTAATTTATTATTGAAATTATTTTTAAGATCTTGAAGAGTAATAAAATGTGATTTTTGTACGTTTTCTTTCATTAAAATCCATTTTGATATAAGCACCAGCTGTCACCGCGGGTTCATCCACCGTTTAAATTGACTATATTATACGGCTCTGGCGAAATAAGACACGAAAATGACTGTCGGATAAATCCGACTCTGGCGTTTAAAGGCTTAAACGTTCCAGATCCAAGTTCAAGCATTTTTTTTATTACTTTTTTCAATTTTCAAAAATCTTTTGTTTAGTATAATCAAAGTAATTCTAGATCTATGAGTATAATATGTTATTATACTTCACGTTGGTCTTCTGTAAGTTCTTTATAAATCAATGTGATGCGTTTTGGATTTAGTTCAAAATGTAAAACTCAGCATATTATATAATAAGTATTTAATGATCTAATAATAATAATAATAATAATAATGGAAATTATAAATAACATTCAATAGCATAATTCATAGGCCGTTATATAACTTGGAGGACGTTGTATAACTTGGCTTTTTATTAGACATCCCATTAGAACTGGGTTTTCACATATATTTGACGTGAATACGTCTTTAAATTTACTCCCTTAGTTTAGAAATTTAGAAAAGCGAATACAATCCAAAAGTTAATTACACCATTCGATAGCTAAATGATCAAACCATTTTTTGGTACATTCAAATTCGTTGGATATATACTTACGCTCACGTAACACACTTCATACTTTTTTTTATAAAATCAAACTGCTGTATAACGGCATATGAATACAAATTTGGATCAATACTTTCTATAAAAAAAAAATGACAATAATCTACAGTATATTACATAACCTAAGTCTCGGACCAAATTTATGAAATTACTTTTGAGACTTTTAGAGCGAGGAAATCTTAAACATATTTAGCTTTAACCCTTCATGTGTCGGAACGTGGATCCGCGCTAACAATTTTCCACTACTCGTGTGCTGGAACGCAGATCTGCGTTGCGCCTACTGTATGTATCAGTAGATACACTTGAGATTATGACTTTACGCTCCGGCATACAACGGTAATTCGGCTCGCTGGCGTTCGGCACACTAGGGGTTAATTCTAAGGCGCTTTAGAGCTGCGAACCCACTATATTCGCGCATCAATCGTGCATCACGCATCTGCAACAGATCAAGTGTTGATGTCACGCGCATCACTACTCTTGAACACAGTGCTCCACAGTTTTCGGGCGAACATTGATTCACGATCTATAGTTGCGGTATACCTCGATTAAATTTAAAAAAATTTCGTCTGACAACTCCATCTCTATATATGTAATAATCGCTAAGCGTCGATCGTGATGAGCGACACGTCCACACTATAGAGTTGCTTTGCTCGCGTCCACAAACACACTGCACACCACTTTGTGCTCGCGAAAAAACCGTCACCGATTGCGAGCACGCGCTTTGGTGCATGCACGCACCAGGGGCCCTAGCCAAGAGCACAATGCGAACGGGAGCGTTGCGTATATTTACGAAACGCCCCCGTTTGCATTGTTCTCTTGGCTAGGGGCCTTGAGGCAGTTGCACGTGCGTGGTGCACTATTGGTTCGCGAACATAGTGGGTCTGGGTACGCGGCGGATTTCGTACTCTACGGTCAGAGACTTGCAGTCTTTTTTATTGTTGAACAGGTGGAGTAAAATTTGATTATAATTATATTTTTATAAATTAAGTACATAATAGTAAACACAACACAAATACAAGAGTAAAGACTATAATAAAAGTTGCAGTGCATTTTGTAGAATACATCTACTTCATATAATCTCCGGATTTGAGACTGTTTTATTGGGACGACCAATCGTAAAAATTCTCAAACAGATAAATCTATCTTTATTAGGCACATATTATTATATACTAGCTGCTGTCCGCGACTTCGCCCGCCTAACTTATATACCAAAACCGTCCTTGAGAACCACTCTATCCATTGGTGGAAACAGCATGAAAATCGGTGCAGTAGTTTTTGAGTTTATCGCGAACAGACGGCGGATGACTTTGTTTTATAAATATGTAAGGTTTTTACATAATTCGAGTTCAATATTATCAAAATTCAGCTTGATTCAGCTTTTGTCCATAGACAACAAAAATGCTTTGTATGGGGAAAAGCTTAAGTACTCCCAATTCAGACAAGTTGTGTCTTCTGTAAGGTGGTCAGTTGGTCACTGTCACCAGACTGCCGAATGACTGCGAAACTGCCATCCACTTCTAAATCTGCTTTTTGAGTCTCCAGGACTTTCGTACCACTGTTATCATTATCTGCGCATTTTCCTGGAAAACATGCGGTAAAAAATGTTATTTAAACACTTCATTTTCATTCTATGATTACTTATTTGTGACGCAATGTTGAAAAATTTCCCATTAAAAAAAAATTCACAAAAATAGCCCTGTTTCTTCGGTGAGTGAGAGTGCCATCCCTTTTCAATCTTTTCTATAATATTATACTTGCAGCACCTGTAACGTTGCTTGTGTTATAGGCGACGGTAGCCACATACCACGTGGCTACGACATACCGACGACTCGTCGGCCTGTTTACCAACCTTAACATAAATATAAAAAACAAACCGCTGGAATGTGGGACTGAAAACGAAGGAAAATTCAATATAATTTGAGAATGTGTTACCTGTTGAGCGGAATTTCTCTGTAGGTGATCGCCTTCCGCGTCCTGCGCGTGCGCGAGTCTCGATCGCCGCGACTATCGCTGCTGTCGCTGCGACTGTCGCTGTCGCGATTGTCGTCACTGGAGGCGCGCTGGCGTCGCGAACGCGACTTCTGCGCCCTTTTCTTTGTCTCGGCCTCCGTCTTCACAACCACCGGTGAAGGTCTACCGAATCGATTAAAAGGTTTTCATTTGTTGGTTACAATACAAGTATTCAATTTATACATCATCAAATATGTTCGAAAGCTTTATGCTTTTCCTCTTTAACGAAACAAATAAAAATAATTATTAAATATGCGCGCGAGTTTGAACTGTTGCAACTTTACTGAACCTTAACTTACAATACAACGACGGCTGCATCCGTCGAGCCTTGGGGACTCGGCGCGTCAATGGCGGGACGCTTCGGGGGAGACGCGCCCCCCTCATCCTCATCCCCATCCCGATCCGCGATCCCGTTCTCGTCCCTATCCCCGCCGCCGCCGCCGCCGCCGCCGCTCTCATCGCGCTCTATGTCCAGACGCATCTTTGGCACCATCACTTTAAGGATTTTGCTGCGGAACTTACAACTGTAACGTACACATTAAAAATTATATACTAACCCCCGACTACGGGGGATAGGGGTAAGGAGGACCGACTCTGTGTATTGAAAAGTGGTTCCAGTGTACCAGTGAATTGAGATGGCGCTAGTGTAGCACATCACTGGCGAGTAAACTAGACAAAGATAGACATATAGAAGATTATGATACACTAGCGCTATTGTAGCCACTTTTAGAACCCTTATTTTATTGTTGGAGAGGACCATTTTTTCAGTGTGATTGTCATATGAGCCCAAACATCTATATTTACCGAAAGTTGCTAGTTGGGTGTGCCACAGACTATATATAATTTGATGGTGCAGTATTCAATCGAAAATGTTATTATTCGTCTAAATTTCTATTTTGTAATTCATCTGTCTGTGTATACCTTAAAATTGCCTTGTGTTACCTATATCTATTATAAGTTTTTTGTTTGTGCCGTTGGTGTACTTTTTGAAAAATAAATAAATTTATGAAAGGTTTACCCGTGTTTCTTCCTTGGTGATGTAACAGTTTGAAAAACTCGTGGCGATGAGTGCGATGAGTGCGGGGTGTGCGGCGACATTTGCGACGCACTGCAACATAGACAAGTACAACTTCGATATGTTTCTCAGAATAGCCATCTATCTACCAAATAAGGTATTGATATTACGTGTCCTTTGAAGTTAATCAATGTAGTAGGAGAGGGCACACACAAGTCTTTTTGTGTGTGTGTGTACCCCTTACACAACGAGTGATATAATAGGAATAAGTACCCCTGAAGTTTTCTCTTCAGCGTCTCTTCAACTCAAGTAAAATGTGATAGATAGGCTTACCCCTGCGTGAGATTGTTCGGAGTGCGGGGTACGAGCGGCGAGCACGGGGGAGGCGAGTCTCTGTCTCTGTCCCTGGGCCTTCGTCGGATAGTCGGCGTGAACACTTGTCGCACAGGGGACGTGTCCTGTGTAACATACATATTTAACCCTTCATATGCCGGAACGTGGATCCGCGTTAATAATTTTGCACCACTCGTGTGCCGGAACGCGGATCCGCGTTGCGCCTACTGTATGTATCACAAATGCCACTTGAGTATAATACTTTACCGGCATACAAGTACAACGGTAATTCGGCTCGCTGGCGTTCGCATCAGATATTACTCGGTTACAACTATTCAACTATTTTATTACTAGAATAGATTTTGAAATAAATATTACCATCTTAAAGGGAATGACTGGTGAAATAGTAATGGCACTTACACACTTGTTTAAAACCACACGAGGATTACCCAACATCCAACTGGGGCCTTCCATTGGATCGTCCATCCTAAAAAAAAAAAAAACAAAATATATACATTTATAACGCTATAATAACGTGACTCGATTAGGTAATATATAATATAACCTGATTAGATTTACCTTGTTGGTGATTCTGTTTCACTGGGCTCCAAATCTTCAGCCACTGCGTGAAGTATTCGACTTGCACTGAAATCATAATTATTTCTTTTTTAAATTAATATATAAAAATTAAATACTCATCAATTTGGAAAATGTGTTATCAAGACTTCTATTTACATTTAATAAATAAATATAAAGACTGCTAATAAAATGAATGTGAACATTTTTGTTTTGTATTAAAACATCACCCTTTAAATGTGCTACTAACGTCGGAAGCTCATTTATCAAGCCACCTGCCATCAAGTGAAACATTCAGCCTGCCTGCCGACTCCTGCATGAAAGAGGTTTTAATTGTAGAACTTAATTTGAATTTTGTATAGTCACTTACTTTAAATTCAGCATTTCATCGTACAAGTTTTGTTGCTGATCATCCGCATCGGCTTCCTCGTCTGAAATAGCAATGAACTGTTTTAAAGTATCTTATTATTGTTATAAAATTGTAAAGTTTAGACATTAACCCACCATTAACAATAAAAACAATAGGTAATATCTTAAACCATTGATACGAGTTATTTAGACAATAAGTTTCAGTATAACAAACCTTCTTCTATGATAAAGTGTAACAACTAATATGAATAATTGCTTAACAAAAAACTTTTATAAATAGATTATAATTATGAATTATTATACCTTCGTTACCATCGGCCACATCGTCAGTGTCCACACCGTTTTCCATGCTGTTGTTGGGCACATCAATCCTGGTCAGTGGAATGTATACATCTGAAATATTAATTCCAAACTCAAATTAACATAAAGTCAAGCTTTTATGTGCATAAGCTTTTATAAAAGTAAAAGCTGTGCCTGTTCCCTGGATTTCAAAATAGATATTTCTATCTCAAATTTCTTCAGAGGGGACTACACAGCGTAACCAAATATAATTAATAATAATTGTTAAATAAAAGTTGTTGAAAATCACACACTGATGATAATATTGATTGGGATAACTTTTATTAAATTGATAAATAAAGATTACTAACTTTGTAACAAATGCATTGGCACAGCCCTGTTGCCCGTATTATGGCTTTGGTTTAAATTTCTTTGTGGTGTTGCTGGAAAAGAGAAAGTGAAAGAATACAGACAAACGCTGACTGTGAATCACATAAAACTTTTTAACAAAAAATAAAACCGCCGAAAAAACTGAAAAGCATAAAATAATCTTATTATTTTACCTTAATCTAATATTTACTACATGCTTAATTTTTAATTTTCCCACCCTTAGGGTAGGATTTTTTTTTCCAAATTTATACGAGACCAACTTCGAGGTATACCCTATTCATTAAAAAAAGAATTATCAAAATCGGACTACTCTGTAAAAAGTTATGCATGGTTATACGCTACAATCGGTGAGTGAACAATCAATCATCCCCTGTTTTCCTACCCTTAGGGTTAGAATTTTTTTTCCAAATTAAAATGGGACCCCCTCGGGGGTGCACCCTTTCAAATAAAAAAAGAATTATCAAAATCGGACCACCCTGTCAAAAGTTATGCGTGATCATACATAATATATATATGTATATATATAGTATATACGTGTCGAATTGAGTACCTCCTCCTTTTTGTTTTTTCGTTTTCGTCGGTCGAAAATAAACCTCCATTTGGGAGTCCTGTATGTAAAGATTGCATACAAAGAAAAAGGAAACACAGAATAACTGTGACACCCAGGATCACCTAAGCCCTAGGTACTAGGGCAAAGTTTGAAGTGAAGTGAGCTTTCGCTCTGCCAACTTAGTTGCCTTAGTTGTATTGTAACTAAAGCCAACTTTAGTTGGCCGTCAACTTCTTAGGTATAAGATAGCTGCACATAGCTCTCTGAAATGATTTTCAAATAGGTCAAAATCTATTCTGGATCCAGCATCAATCTGACGTTGACAATGAGTGGTTATGGTGCTGGCCTTAACATTCTTTCTCATGGGTACCGGATTTGATTACCAGCAAGGTCAACTTTGGAAATGAAGTTTTCAAAATTGGCTCTGGTCTAGATTTGGAAAGTAGTGGCAGGACAACCTGTGTTCTAGTCATTTCCTGTCTGAGGCAGTAACTTTGTATATTGCAATAAAAGCATGTGTGCTGTTGTGTTTCAAATCTTTTCAAACATGCAGATTTTCTTAGTTACAGTCAGTAACTTACTGTAAATAATCGCTATTTTCAATCTATTCATAAATCATAAAGTATTAGAAAAGAAGACCATGCAAGCTTTGCAGTGGTGATTTTTTTCTTATAATAAATCCTCACTGAAATTAATTAGCTATTTAAACTATCTACAAGGTACATTATACAAGGGATAATTCACACTTGTTTATTGAGATTAATAGTATAAAACAGTAGGAAAACTTACCAGAATTATCACTAACATCATTTAATATATTTGATCTACTAAGCGCAACCACTGGTTGTATTGACCGACCACCCATCATTGGTGGCACCCTATGCACTTTTTCACTCGGGGTATTGTTTGTGTTGCTCAATCTCGGCAAATCTATTTCTAATTTCCGCTGTTCTTGGAAGTACCGTTTAGTCAATTGTACAGTCGTTGTTAAAATATTTGAGGCTTGATATAGATGCTGTATTGTTCTCTCAAAGCCGCTTTGTATTGCCGCATCCAATTGTTGGGCGTTATCAGCCCCCGTGCATCTTATTTTCTACATGGACAAAATATAAATTGGTCCATTAATATTACGAAAAAAAAAAAACTACTTAAATGTTATTCTTGTATACAATACGTAATATGTCTAAAAAGTTGTCATTTCCTCACCCTATAACTTAAACTAGGGGTACTTATATAAATATAGGGAATCTTCTTTGGAAAACTTTCCCTCTTCGACATGACTTTGCGACCATCTGCTTGAAGTGGTTGCAGATTCGACCAAAGAAAAAAATAATGCCATTATTTTAGTAGCACTGGGTTTTGAAGTCATTTGGGTAGCCCGTATGTTGGCTGTAAACACCTTACAGAAGACCACCATGAAATGACTGCTTGTGTGTTCTTGTTTCGGTGAGTGAATAAGGGATCCCAGGACTCAGTGCCCTTACCTCTCCTTATCCCTTAATACTATGGTCAGCACAGCATCTTACTTGCAGTACATGCTTATGTTAATAGGCGACGGTAGCTACCTATCATTTAAGTGGATAACATAAAATATACATAAAAGAAAATCACTTACACATAATTGTAACCTTAACTCGGTGATCTCTCTTAACAGTTCGATTTTATCATTTTCTTTCTGTGAAGCCGTGACTTTATAAAGTTGTAACTGTTGTGCTAACTCCGAATTGGCTTCCTTTAAATTTTCTATCAACTTGTCTTTTTCTGAAGTTTCTGAAGTATTATCCATGCTTGCTAAGGAAACAAAGAGCGTTTGTAAAAATATTGTTAGGTGGACTACACGAAATAATTGAAGTAAATAATACTGTTTTATTTTATCACATATAAAACACTGAAGAAATACCTTAGTTACTAATTGAAACAGTTTAAATGTAAAGAAAAACAATTATGCCTAAGTTTTTTGAATAAAATTTAAATATTATAAGTATTAAACTATAAACTAACCAAACTAAAGAAAAAGAATAAATAAATCACAAAATATAACTGAAATTAAATTGAAAATAGGTACCGTACTTATTTATTGTACGTCTTGACTTGTCTCATAGAATAATATGCTTTAGTTATTATTCTATGACTTGTCTTGACTTGACAATCATGACAATATTTGATTATTTGATTTGACGTGCACTATGTGACACTAGGACACAGTATAAAATATTATAGTATAAGTGAGTTGTAAGGGGTAGTTGAGGTATCTGTGAGTTACGAAATTAAAGATAGTTAGTTATGAACTAAATGATTTTTGTCCCCAGAAATTAATTTCTGTAGAAAGTAATATTAAAATCTAAAATTCGTCTATTACCAACTGACAAACAACGCTGTCCATCTGGTTTTAGTCGATTATATTGTTAGCAATTTAGTCGAGTCAATGAATATAATTGTCCTATTTTGAAGGCGAGTAGCGCGGGCGGTCGGTCGATTAGTTTAGTCAGTAACAGACTAGTTTTTATTCAAGTTCATTAGCTGCTAAATTTTGTTTCACTGAAGCGAAAAAGCAACTTTCATCTTGCAAAACAACACTCACTTATGCTGTACTCGACGTCGACCGTAAAATGTGAACGACTTCTGGGCAGTAGCGAGTAGTTTAGCTACTACCTCAGCTAGATACATTTCGCATCGCTATTCACTATACTAACTTTATAATTTAGTCCAAACGAGCCTATACATATTAATGTTAGTAGTCTGTTACCAGTACAATGGTATAATTAAAATTGCCAAACTAGAGTGACATAACATTGACAAATGACATTTAGGACATGTGCTTGTGCTGTTTGTGCTCGTGGTGTGTCAATTTGTAGTGTAGTGTTTCTGTTTCGCTTTGAGGTTATTTTTATTAGTGTAAAGTAAAACTTTAACGTATATCCATCTATAAACATGTCGTTTCGCGGTCGAGGTGGTGGTGGTGGTGGTGGTCGAGGAGGCTTCGGCGGACGTGGGGGCGGCGGTAGAGGCCGTGGCGGCTTCGGTGGCGGACGGGGCCGAGGCGGCGGCGGCGGCGGAGGAGGCTTCAGACAACAAGACTTCGGCCCCCCTGAAACGGTTACCCAACTCGGTCACTACGGCTGGACAGTGCAAGATGACCTAGTTTGCAAGGTCGACATTGAAGACGTGCCGTACTTCAATGCGCCCATTTATCTCGAAAACAAAGAACAAATTGGAAAAATTGACGAAATTTTCGGCAATTTGCGCGATTATTACGTGTCGGTGAAATTAGGAGAGAATATCAAAGCGAAGAGTTTTAAGGAGGGCCAACAGTTTTATATTGATCCAGCGAAATTGCTGCCTTTGAAACGGTTTCTTCCTCAACCGCCTGGTGCGAAGCGAGGTGGGGGACGTGGAGGCGGCGGTCGCGGTGGTGGTCGTGGAGGAGGCGGAGGGTTCAATAGAGGAGGTCGCGGTGGTTTCAACCGAGGAGGAGGAGGTCGCGGAGGAGGCGGAGGTTTTGGTCGTGGAGGAGGCGGCGGCGGTGGTTTCGGTCGAGGCGGCGGCGGAGGGTTTAATCGCGGTGGCCGTGGAGGCGGCTTCAGAGGTGGACGCGGCAGCAGATAGTTGCCTACATAGTCTGCTAATATACTTTATTAAGATATATTCAAGTGAATGATGAATGAGAAAGTGATCATACTGTTCGAGTGTTGTTAAGGTTATTATTATTATTAGAGACATTTATAAAGACATCCTTGTGTTTACTGTAATTAAAAGTTATGTATTGAAAACATAGAATAGTTCTTGTGTGAGCTGTTTTTCTGTTTCAAAATTACTAGTGATAATTAAAATGTTATCACTACTTTTATTTGAAAAAAGAAATTGAAAGAAATGTAGCAGTACACTTCTATATCAACTAGTTGACTGTATCAGTGGGTCGAACAAATTTATCAAGCAACACTAAAAGATTTAATAAAATACTTGTTAATTTAATTTGTTTATTGGTTGTACTTTAAAAACTTGTGTACAATTTGTACTGCTGTTTATAGAAGATCAATTCTGCTTCACTGCCTAGGCTCTAGGATATTATTATAAAATATGTATATTTTTTTTAATTATGACTGCCCAAATCCATTGTATGTTATATGATGATCTAATCACACCCTACAAGAGTAAATTTTTTTTTTGTTGTAGAATCATTGAAGTAGGAGTAAAAGCAAATTACATTGAAGCATAGAAAAGAACCGAAAGATCATTATAAAAAAAAAGTGTATTGGTACCTACTGTCAACATAATATTTTTGGTAATTTGAGTTGTGGAACTTGTGGAGAAAGGTTAAAGTAAAGTTTGAATTTCTAATCTAGATTTTACATTGAAAAGATTTATATTTGCGCAAAGTTTGCCATGTATATAAATTTAATATACACAATTGATACATTTTGTTTAATTCTTCATGAAAACAAATTAAATATCAAAATAATTTGTAACATAGTGTTTTTATTAGAATCTTAAATAATAATTAATACAGTAACTAATAAAAATAATAATTGACTAAGCACCTCTTCACCAACAACCAATGACAGTTTGGCCTACTTGACGTTTGTGAAAGAGGCGCTAAGAATATTTTCAGTCTCTTGATCTTGAATAATGAACTCATGTCAAAGTACATAAGATAAGATACATAAGGTATAGATTTCACAAGAGAAATGGGATTTCGAAGTTGTACACACGCTAATTCATCCTATTATATGGTAAAAAATAATTTAAGTGGCCTTCATTTGATTATAATAAATGATACATAAAATACAAGGTAATTACAAAGTAAATAAATTCCTTATTCTAAATTGTCTAATTCGAACTTTCCCTGTTTTGGTGGAACATATCCATAAGCTAGCGCTTTGCCTCTATGGTTGAACATGTAAAAGGAAGGAATGTTCTTTTGTGTCTCCCAACGGATCGCATTTAATTCTGCCGCTGCAGGAATTTCTCTTAGAGTTCCGGCTACATTTAGAACACTCCACATCACGGCAAATAGACTGGCCACAGCTTGTACGACAATCTGCAATAAAAGAAAACATTCTTTTAAAATATGTTTACATGGGCACACATTTTACTAACATAAATACTTACATCCAATGGTAAACTTGTGAATTCTTGAGAGGTTATTCGTAGATACGAGCGATCTAAAACACAAAATAAATATGCATAATTTTGAAAAGTAATTGTACCTAAATAATAAAAAATTGTTAAGTATAACAAACTTACGCTGCGCGGCTGAAAAAGCCGAGTGGAAGAGTGATATGAATCCCACTATGAGAATTATCTTATGGAATGATGTCATTATTATATAAAAATAAAATCAAAGTTGTTACATATATTTTTTTTATTTATTCTTTAATATATTAATATAATTGATAAATAAATGAATATCGTCATGCACTGACTGACTGGTGACTGTAAGTCCATAGAGTAAGTAAGTCCGAAACTCCGAAGTCTCTATGTCAATGTCATGTCTTACCACAAAATAATTGATTTTAATTCTGATATTGACAAAACCACGAAGTTATAGACACAAACTAAATAGTAGATACTAACGTATCAGACGGACATCTGCAGTACAAATGCTTTGGACATGGGCAAGCTCACCTGATTGGTCATAGCAATATAGAACATGACATTTGACTTACCCCGCCCCCCTCACCCCTTTGTTTTTTTACGGGCTTTAATAAGGATTCTTGAATTTATTTTTAAATGGATATCATCACATAATTAAAACACAGTAAATAATGGGTACATATTTATTTTTAGGATATACACAAACATAACATGAACTTAATATACGATTTAAATACAAACTAGAATTGAAATACACCATAAAACATTATTGTATTAATGATAAACATTTATAGGCATGTAGAACAAGAATACAAACACTACCACTTTTCAAAGAGTTCAACGGGATGAACGGGATGCCACTCTTCTCCGATTCTTGAAACAGCGATGGATATACTGTTAAGATTTCTTTGGAGTCACAAAACGAGTTGTGGCAGATGGGTGATTTCACTTTTTCTATTCCGTAAAGAATCATTTTTCGAGTCCTTTTTTGCACATTGTATATTATCCTGGTACACAGCACTTGTAATACATACTTAGTATGTATGTATCCAAAGATTTTTGTTTATAAGTGATTATAAAAATGCGGAAATTAATCTACGCAACAATAAACAACAATCATGTTTCAAAACAAAATGGCTTCTCTCTCTTATTAGAAGGGTGAGAGTCAAGGTCAAATGTCATGTTCTATTTTGCTATTACCACAGGCCAATAAATTCTTATGTCTAGTGATTTTTCCTTGAAGATTACCAGCCGTGGTTATAGATATCTATAATTTCGTGGACAAAACAAACTAACTTCGTGACTACACGCCACTCCGCACAGGCTACATATTATCAAGAGACAGCTGAAAAATCAAAAGACCTAAATTCCGCATTAGGAAAACGAATACGTAACGTAATCGTAAATCGAATGGCTTCTTACATGGATTATATTCATTTTTTACATCTATTAGAAAGTAAATAGTATGTGTATGACCGTGACACGTACATTATTCATTATGTGGATAAGACGTAGAGGGAGTATTAATTTAATAATTTTTCTATAGAACCGAGATGGAACCGAGGAACATACAATCATGACATATTGACATTTGACATGACATCATCTACGTTACGTTGACCGTACACCGCCGTACCGCGCCGTACACAATCGTACATACATTTTATTTTTCCCTATATATAAGTTACTCTATGTTTATTATCTATCCGTTATTATTCTATGCATCTATCTATTCTATTCTTGCAGTGTTACCACTTTTAGGGATTTTGCCCTGTTTTAGGGCGAAACCACACTTTTTAAGTATGACTTAGGGCTGTTTTATATTTTTTAGGGATTTAGGGTATTTTGGGGTAAAATCAAATATAAAGGTGGCATCACTCTTTTGACATACATTTCAACGTTTGTCTGCATATCAGCTGTCTGCATGTCTGATAAATTCAAGTAAAAAATTAAATACCAATGCATCTTCAGCACCAGCGTTATATTCTTCACCCCCTTCTTCTCATGATTAATTTAAAATACATAACAAAAGATAAAGTTTCTGTTTTATTTCTAATTCCTTAAATTTTTCGCCCTAAATAAAGGATTTTTGGAGAGTAATTTAAGGTATTTAGGGCAATTTTCAAAAAAATATAGGGCAAAACCATAAGGTGATAGTGGAAACACTTAACTCTGATTCGTCGTCTATGAATTTGTGCCGTTGGGTGGGTGACGGGTGTTGTGTTGTTGGGTGTCGTGTGTTTGTGTTGCCGAGTTCTATTTATTATTAGTTTAATTCGTTTTCTTAAATAATAAAGTGCCTTAAACTAATAAAAATGCCTAGACATCCGAAATTTGATGAGTTTGAAGTAGAAACGAAGCCTGAGAAAAGTCCAGGAGGACGAAAACTCAATGATTTCTTTTATAATGAGGAAACCGGAGAGATCTTGGGAAGAACACTGCAAAGTTGGGGTTAGTACATCTGCTTTTATAATAACTGTTGAAGTATTATCTATTCAATATATCATTCAGTTAGCATTTGTTGAAATGCTTAGATTTCAAGTGCCGAGAGTACCATATATTTACGAATCGAGGGCGTGGCTTCGTTGTTATTTTACTTACGGCATTTTACAAATCCATTACCATACGTATTGCCTGTGTACAGGTATTGTAAGGGTATACCTGTACATAGGCTGCACAGCACAAGGAAAAAATGATTGTTGTTATTGCCACGTATCGGGAATTGAACTGTTGACGGGCACTCTTCTTGGTGGTTCGGTAACAGAAGAGGTCGTAGGTTTCAATATTTTTTGTGGTGGATCTTACTGCCGAAGATCACTGTATGGGGCGAAGGCGTTAGTACTAGCACTATACACTGCATTCCACACAGTAGGGCAGACCTCATGAAAGACTTATGAAGCCTATTCTCTTATCTACCAAGAGATAGGTTTTTGTCCCCTTTTTATACTTAAGTTAGCAGCATTCTTATCTCTACCATTAATATCCTAACAATGAAAATTTTTAATACAAAATTAGTTAAGACAGACTGACACCCTATAAAACAAGAAACGCCACTTATGCTGCAAGATAAAAATATTATTTAGGGAAATGGGCTCTGGCGTTTCATCGTACTATTACTCGCTCACCGAAACAACAATATCACATTGAAGGAATCAGCAGAGTGGCTTTTTGTTGTTTTGGAACAGATTGCCAAGTTATGGATGAGAAAAAAAACCGAAACACAACAGCACATATTATGCTGTTTTTCTCTGTGGTCTTCTGTAAGCTGCTAGTCTTCTGTCCAAATTATTGCAAAACACAGTGAGCTACATTGTAAGGCAATTTCTTCATTAATTTATGATTGTAACAACATTGAAACAAAAATAGTTTATTCTCATTTATTTATCGGATTATGCTGCACTAATTCTATTAGATAATAGCTAGACACCAGTCTAGTATTGCTCTTTGCAACCTAGGAATTAAATAGGCTTTGAATATAATTGGCTTTGCTTAGAAACATATAAATAGAAGGATACATAGGTAGATTCATATACAATAACATTAATAGTAGTTAAAGGTTTTTGTTCTCCCATCTTCGGTTTTGTCTTCCTCTTTTTCGCTTATCTTCTTTAGGGTACCAATGTGTAATTTTGTGGGACCATTTATGTGGATCTCTAGTCATATGACCCGTCCATCTCCATTTGACAAAACCGAAGATGGGAGGATGATATAAGGAAGGTAGCAGGAGCAACATGGATGAGAAAGGCACAGGACAGGAAATTGTGGAAGGTCTTAGAGGAGGCCTATGTCGTGTGACAGGCGAGGAAGAGTAATAAAAGAAAAAAAAATAAAAAAAAAAATAGTTGTAATTATATAATGTAACATTTTTTTCTGTATTAGGATTCGTCGCAAATAAAGGCTATCTTTATCTTTATCTTTATCTTTATCTTTATCTTTATCTTTAAAGGTTTTTGTTCCTAAATATGAACTTATTTTATTTTATTATATTAATTTTTATTGCCCATTAATTTTTTAAGTTTTTGTTTTGACATGATTAAACAACATGGAAAATATGAAAATTAGCTTGTTTTCTAAATAGTGATTTAACAAAGATAAAGATAGCCTTTATTTCAAGGAATATAAAACATAATAAAAAACATGCTGATTACATGTTTACAGTATGAATCTAAATGTAATATTATTGTATTAATTCAAAAGATGTGTTCCTAAAATGTAGATAATGCAATAATAAATATAAATGCAAAAGGCAGTTTGTTTCTTAGACTTTCACCCTTTTAACTACTCAACCCTTTATCAGAAATTTTGTATCATACACTTCGTTTTAGGGGTACAGATATACCTTTCAACCTGAAAAAAGTACTGTTGCCAAGAAATAGAGATAAAGTAATAATATAACGCGAAGTAGTTGACACTAATCCAGCTAAATAAGAAGCCTTAAAACATTTATCACTAGTTGTTTCTTCATTAGATTAAGACTGTAACACTGAAATGTTAATTATTATAGTGTGAAATGGGATTACAGGTTTACGTAAAAATTAGGCCCCACATTCACCATACGGCACTTAATTTTTGAAATTAGAATTCATAGCCAAACAAAAATGATTTTTATTTGAAACGGCCAGTACTGCAAAACGGTAATTTCATATGTTTATCTATACTTAATAATATTTTTCAGGAAAGATCATTCTCTTCTACTTGATATTCTACGCTGCGCTGATCACGCTGTTCACCATCTGCATGGCGACCTTCCTACAGCATTTTGTAAACCCTCGAGTGCCTCGCTTGCAACAAGACGAGGGTCTCATCGGCACCAGTCCCGGACTGGGCTTCAGGCCACTTCCACCGGACGTTAGGAGTACTCTTATCTGGTACAAAGGCACCGGATATGACAGCTATAAATACTGGGAGGATCAGTTGATTGATTTTCTTTCAGGTAAATATATAATTTATTTATTTCATTGCCTACATATTTTTTTCTTTAAAGATGCTCTACAAATTAGTGTAGTAAATTATGTAATAAAAATTTGTATTTGCATTGGACTGCTTAATTTTATTAAAATATGAAACAATAACAGAATAACGAGGCCATCGTGTCATCAATTGTAGGTCACGCGATAACTGATGATATGTCATGAACAAATTTATATCATTGTGCATATTTTTTTTGTAAGTATGTAGGTTTTGTAAGTAGGTATATCAAAGTTAAAAACGAGAATTCAAAGGCCAATAGATGTCAATTTTCAAGCGGGCAAAGCCACAAAAGTATATATTTGAAAAAGTAGGCAAAAGGATATATTTGAGTTTTTAAGAAATGAGTGTTTTTTTATTTATTTAATTGAAAATGGTTACCAGCATTAGACATACTTAATCACAATATGAAATTACAAGTATGGATTTAAATCAATAAATGATCAACAAACCATTTCCATGCTACAAAAAATAAAAAAAATAAAGAAAGATAATATAATTAAAAGAGAATGTTATCTGAATATTTTTTTTTTGAGTAAAAAACCCTTTGCACAAAACCAAACCTACTAGTCTTTTTAGTCTACTTAGAACTGAGAACCTTTGGTCTACCTACACTCTCTCAATTCCAAGTAGACTAAAAAGTCACACTTCTATTAATATGCAAAAATATAATGCAAATCCTTGTTCGGCAAATTAAACATTCATATTCATATTTTTTTAAATATTTATTTTCATAATTTATCATAATTTGACGACACGTTTCGTTTAGTGGCTAGTAACCCTAACTGTGAACGGTTCGCGGGTTCGAATCCCGCTAGGGGCAAATGTTTATGTGTTAACATTTTATCTTTGTGCCTGATTCATGGATGTTTTGTATTTATAATAATCTATGTATTATATCAACTGTCTGCAAGCATTGGTTGCTCACCGTGGAAATAGATGTGGTGCTGTGTGAAATGTGTGAAGATATTTATTTGTTTAATTATTTTTTATTCAATTACACAAGTCAGTATATAAGGACATTGTGTAATTTCAGTATACAAGAAGAAGGGTCAAACGGCTGGCGCAGGTCAGAATGTGATAAACTGCGACTTCCGCAATCCGCCTCCGCCGGGCAAAGTGTGCGACGTCGACATCCGCGGCTGGGAGCCTTGCATCGACGAGAACCACTTCTCCTTTCACAAGTCTTCGCCGTGCATCTTTTTGAAACTCAACAAGTACATATTAATATGTCGTTTTCTCTATTCTATTACATGTCACAGTCCAAAACTACTGCGATTTGGATGGAAACTTAGGCTAAGAATGGATTTTTCAAAATTCCAACACTGCGAAGCCGGGGCGGGGATCGCTAGTATTCAATAGAAATCTGTGTAATATAATTTTTGACAACTTGGGAAAATAAAATGGTCGATAAAAATAAACGAGGTCCAATATTCCCTTGCAGTGCAGTATGCAATTTAAATTGTCTCAGTTATCTGATTTATCTTTTTGTAAAGTAACCCATTTAAAAGTACTTTTAAATAAGCACATTTGAGTAATAAATACTCTCAAAAAAGAATCAAGTAAATAAAATTATCCTTTCATAATCCAGGATTTACGGCTGGCGTCCAGAGTTTCACGACGTCGGCCACCTCCCTGAAGAGATGCCCGAAGATTTGGTGAATCATATTGGCAACATCACAGCCTACAATCAGGACTACGTAAGAAAATATACTTACTTTATCTACCAATTTATCCCATGATTTTTTTAAATGATATAAGGTCGACAGAAATTCTGACGGTCCACTCGATGGTAACTGGTCCAGCTCCTTATGTGTTAAAATAAATATTTCAGGCAAACATGGTGTGGGTGTCGTGCCAGGGGGAGACTCCAGCGGACAAGGAGAACATCGGTCCAATGAAGTACATCCCCTATCCCGGCTTCCCGGGATACTTCTATCCGTACAACAACGCCGAGGGATATCTGAGCCCGTTGATCGCTGTGCATTTGGAGAGGCCTAAAAGTAAGATCATTTTTAGCATTAATTTCTTGGCTATGACTCGGCTATAGTCGGCCGAATCTAGTCGGCTATGGTCGGGCGAATCTAGTCGGCTATGGTCGGCCGAATCTAATCGGCTATGGTCGGCCGACTGTTACGCACCAAAGGGTCGTCCACATTTTCAGTATAGAGGAGCTACTGAGAGTTAATTAATACTCTTTTTACTAGTAGTGGGTAGAATAATTTTTCTAGTAGTAGTTGTTTATAATAATGAGTAAAAAAGACACAAAAACAACATTGAAAATATTTCCTGCACAATAAAATATTTCCTGACGACTCAAAAAATAGACACTTGTTCAAGTTTTCACTTCTGTCGGCACTCCCGAAGTGCCACTGTTTTTTATTTTATTTTTATGTTCTCTAAATGGTATTATAATATTTTTCGCAGCTGGTATCGTAATAAACGTGGAGTGCAGGGCGTGGGCGAGAAATATAGAATACAATCGGCGCGAGCGCATCGGAGTCGTCCATTTCGAGGTTATGATAGAGTAGTCTCACTACAAGGTTTTTAATGACATAATTCTATGCATTTACAAACACCGTTTAGATAATAATTTATGTTGTAGAGCGTTCTTGGTCATAAAATGTTCGTGCCGGATGTTTAGCCAGTAAGGGGACTAAATTTAAAGGTAAATTACTTTTATTACCAAAACATCTGACACGAACTGTAGTGAAAAAAGATTTTTTTTTTTCTAGTGAAAAAACAATAACACTTTGTAATTGATTTATATTTAGTTTTTAACTAAAATTCATTCAGTTACAATATATTTTCTTATATTTGTACAGTTGGGATCTATTTCGTGGCCTTCCTAAGCTGAAGTGTTGATATTAGTCCGTTTTTGAAATGAAGACTTAAAATGTAGTGTAAGTAGTTTTAATTTTAGTCACAACAAGAGCCGATAAAGTTAAGTTTACAAGTGTGTCATATAAAGAGCAATATAATATATTTCTTTATACTTCACATATTACTTTTATAATACATAATATTAAAAAGGTATACAAAGTTAAAGCATTTTCTTCAAAACGTTTTTATAATTTATGAACTGCAAAGATATATTATTAAATGTTTGAATCTCATAAATGATTTTCCTTAATTATTAAAATGTTCTATATGTTCGAATATTTAATCTTATATAATTCAATATAAAATGGTGTTCTATAATTATTTATAAAATCAATTGATTGTATATTTTTAGTGAAATAAGTATATTTTGTATTGTGTTCATTTGTATATTTTTTTTTTGTTTCAAATGCCCTTTCAGGTAGTTCTAGTTAGCCTCAAACATATGTTTTATTCAATATTTAAATATTAATTAATCTATGACTAATTTTCATTTTTGAATCTCTTAATTCCTCATGATATCCTTTTATTAAACTCTGTTTAGATTTAAATTATACTTCGTCCATTTGTTTTTACTTATTAATTAATCTTATTTACAATTGATATACCAATTAAGAGTAAATATAATAATACTTTGGAATTCCATAATGTAGACTTCTCATAGTGTTGAGTTCCAAAATGCTCACTTTTTATGCCTCATTAATTTTAACGTACACTCGTATAAATAGAAATTTTGTAATAAATGTATTTGATATTGTTAATATATATCTTTAAATAATACAATTTAAGAATTCAACATTATTATAAAATTGTACAAGATGAGAATTCAACTTTTTACAAATGCAAATGTAAGGGTCAACTCATATTGGAGGAGCAGCGGCGCGCAGCAACGCGACGCGCCTATTTGCATATTGTATTCTATACTTTATCTTCAGTCAATGAAAAGCAATTTCATATAGAAGAAAAAACGGGTCACGTGCCAGCTCGCGGCGCCTCGCGACTGTGCGCTCTAAAGCGCAGTGACCGCGTATAATATCTTTACCCCGCCATCACACTACTCGCGAAGTTCCTCGACTAAGTATTGGGGAAAGTTGACCGAAGCATGAAGTGCGTCGCTAAACACTCGTTCGGGATAAGGCGAGGTGCCCGTCCACACTCGTATTCGCCTCGCTTCGACCAACTTCGCGAGTAGAGGCGGGGTTACGCCTTGTTGAAAGGTACGCGATGCCGCGCGCGGTCTCGAGGAGTCGTCGTGAGCAGCCACGCGCCAATGAGAGCGTCAATGCTCGCGACTGCGCGTCGCTGCTCCTCCAATATGAATTGACCGTTTCTTTGTTTAACGTTGCGTTATGCGGGGGCGGGGTAATCCAACGCGGGGAGTCTGTGCTCCCTGTCAGAACCTCGGCGTACCCGAAAGTGGAGGTACGCCGGCCTACTCGGGGACCTTGACCCCAAGAAGTAGACATTATGGATCTGAATGGAAATAATGTGTGGTTGAATATAATGTTAAAAATAAATAAATGTTATATTAATGTAAGTTAAAGTGCCTAAAATTAAGTTAATGAGTGTATTATAAAATGAAATTGCAATACACACAGTTAATGTGTATTACAATTTTAACATTTCATGACAATTTTAATGACAGCTGGAAATGTCACTGTCGAGAATAATGAAATCGACGTTTAGTGCTGTCTTTTTTTTGTGCATTTATTCCAAATATTGTGTTTAATGAGATGTGTGTCCCACCGTTACTTGTAGCGTGGATAAAGCTTGGTTATGAAATTGTAATAAATTAAACCCTATTACTTCTCGGTACTCTCGGTTAGAATTATACACAAAATGTGCCTTAAATTTTTACTTGGAAATGTTTTGTTTGCAGAAGACTTTTACTTGAATTGAATGAATTAGAAAAAAGAGGGACGATTTAAGACGATCCCTCACATCGTACATCGTACATAGTGTTTTTTTTTTAAATAAATGAATAAGAACATAAGAAGTAATTTATTATACAAAAAGTGTAACGTTTACCGAATTTCAATAGCCGAAGACTGACTGATATCATTCCATGTAGCTACAGAAGCTCACTGTCAAACTTATCCGTCCCAATGATTCAAGTAAAAAGAGATAGATACGCATTTCGGCCTATACGCAAGTAAAAAAGTAATACGCCAAATAAACAACAAATACTACATTCTTTGTTATATAAAAATATGTATCTAACTCTTTTTATTGTAACACCATTGATCCGTCCTGATAATTTATTACAAGAGTTATGCCAGCCCGATAGAGGCTGTCGTCCAATCGGCATTATACAATTGGCTCAATCATGCAAACTTGGCGGTATATGGTAGTCAAAATGGTTTGGTCCCATAGCGTCAGCGTAAGAGTTTCAAAACGTCTGAGTTTCAAATGAACAGTTTCAAAACGTCAAGAGTTTCAAATGAACCAAGTTTCAAAAGGTCAGAGATTCTATAAAGGAGTTTCTAAACGTCAGATTTTCAATATGTCAGAATTTCAAAACGTCAGTTTCAAAAGACCAGAATCTCAAAATATTTGCGTTTCAAAATGCAAGAGTTTCTAAACTTCAGAGTTTAAAACGAACGTATTCAAAAGGTCAGAGTTTCTAACGACAGAGTTTCAAATGAACAGTTTGAAAAAGTCAGAGTTTCAAAAGAACAGATTTTCAAAAAGTCAGATTTTCAAATGAACAGTTTGAAAAAGTCAAAGTTTCAAAAGAATAGAGTTTCAAAAGGTCAAAGTTTCAAATGAACAGTTTCAAAAGAACCGAGTTTCAGAAGGTCAGAGTTTAATTTGGTCAACGTATCATGCCGAATTGACGAGAGGCTTCGTCGTGTGAGGCTGCCATTAGATGTGTAATGTGTTTGGTGAACCTTGAAAAGGTGCATTTGATTTATACTTAAAAAATAACTTACATTAGAAATAGACTGAGATGAGATCGAAACCGTCCTGTAAATGTAACGTTTTGTAAGTGTTTGTAATACCCTCTAATGTTAATGCGTGTGCAGTATGAATTATTTTGTAATAAATAAAAATTACATTTTAAATCATGTGTATTGTTTATTTTCAATACACTCGGTGCCCGCGACTTCGTCCGCGTAAGAAAATATGTATATGAGTGAGGAGACAGTGGCACCCATATTTTCGGATCACTCGGGAACAGTACTTTTTCTGGATTTCGCTATGTCCTTTCTTTTATCCCTGGCAGTGACAACGTGTGTGGAAAATTTCATGATGATCGGTTGAGTAGTTAGGCGTGAAAAGGTAGCAGACAGACAGAGTTACTTTCGCATTTATAATATTAGTAGCGATAAATACGAAAGTTTGTGAGGATACATGGGATGTTGTTTACTCTCATGCGAAAAGTACTGAACATATTACTGAAGTAACGAACGTGAAAATCTGTCCAAATGGTAATAACTCTAACATTCTACTATGGTCTTACTATTACTTACTATACTATACCATTACATCGATAAATATATACGAGTACATACTAGCTGAGCTAACAAACGTTGTTTTGCCAAAAAAAATTGGGGTGGGTCACCCTTGTCACTTAGGGGTATAAAAATAGTTTTACGACCTATTCTCAGACCTACCAAAAATCGGTCAAGCCGTTTCTGAGGAGTTTGGTTACAAACACTGTGACACGAGAATTTTATATGTATCGATTGAATAGTGAATTTGTTAATTATCGGAATTCAAAACAATCGTATTGCTTGTACATGCAGAAATATTTGTTACATTCGAAGAGTTAATCACTTTTGCATTTGCACGGTGCATTAAATGCGTGATGTGTGTCGACCGCCTAAACTTAGATGCATTTATTTTGATGCGCGCGCGCAGGTCCGCTCGCAGACCATCTTAAACCGGCGTGAAGTGCGGACGCGTTTATGGTTTTAATTTGTGTGCATTATTTTCGTGATGGCCGGTAAATCGAATGGACTCGATGCGTCCGAATGGGCGAGACATCCTCCAACAGGCACCGCTTGCCAAAGGATCCTCAGAGCTATATACAATCCTGAAGAAAATAGCTTCTTTGGACGCACAGCCAAAAGATGGGGTAAGTCTAGTCTAGACCGCTGCATAAATAGTACCACATTCGTTCTTTTTTTTATATACCCTCTCTTATTTTTAATGTTATTTACATAGTTTGATGTACAAATATGTTTTCTTTTATACTTTGTTATTCAAATATCTGATCAACGAAGTTTGTTTTTGACGCGCAAGCAAGTTTCTCTATAAACTCTATATTATTTTCACTAAAATAACTTGTGAGATCTTAAAAATAAGGTCAAAAATAATAGTCAATATTGATCGATCAAAGACATTGTATAATATTTTTACTAATTATGTGGAAACTGGAGCAATGGGATCATTTACTAACAAGTTTGAATATGGGCAAGAAAAATGGCCTGTAGTCCTTTTTTTGTTTAGTAACACGAGCTTTAATGTCAATAAAAAAAATTGGAGAAAGGAATAGAGATTGATACTTTGAATATCTACTTATTACCACTAATTTTAATATCTGAATTACCTACGCCTTACACAATTTTACATACATACGCCAACAAGGCAAGTACCTACCCAGTATTTACTATTTTTCTATTATAGTTACTGATTACCTAAATGCATGAATGCATCTAATATTGTTATGAAGGCAAAACACTAATCTAATATTGGCATAAATAGTTTTCATTTTTATTACGAAACTAACTGGTGCTCGCGACTTCGTCCGTGTAGAAAAGTATAAAACGCCATCTACCGTATTTTGGATAGATGGCGCTATCTCCCGGGCCAAGCCGCTAGTATTTACTTTTATTTTAGATTTCCTGTAGGAATGAAGCATTTTCCCGCGGTAAAAAGTAGCCTATGTTCATCAGGGATAATGTCGGCTTCTAATGGTAAAAGAATTTTTCAAATCGGTCCAGTAGTTTCGGAGCATATTCTATACAAACAAACAATCAAATCTTTCCTCTTTATAAATTAGTATTAGTAATATAGTATATATAGTATAGAATAGCTGGTGCCCGCGACTTCGTCCGCGTTGAAGAAAAAAGTAGTCCTGTACGTTTAAATGTTAATCTACCAAGTTTTATGAAAATCAGTTAATTAGTTTAAGAGTTATAGAGGAACATACATGACATACACACAATACCTACACTTACAGATTTATTATTATTAATATTATTCTAAATACATTCCTATGTACATGTGAAATGTAATGTAATTTATACACATGTATAAATAAATACGATTACATACAGTCACAGGTAGATTAGTGTATAGATAATACCTACGTACCATAGGTATAGGATTATATTTTTTTAAGTGGCTACTTAAGTCCCTACCTCATTTAGGTACCTATGTAGTTGATTAATAAGAATATTATAAATAAGACATGTTAGTCTTACAAGTAATAAAATGTGCATTATAATATACACGTGCGAATTAAATTACATCGATACGCGGTAATTCGATACAACATTATTCACATTACAAGCGTTGATCGTATTGAAGTATTTGTATTCGTATCATTGTGATAACTACATTGTATTATAAATTGTTTGACATGCGCGTAAAAGTAATTCGTTTTGTGTAATTTTCAATTTGTAAAATGCTACGTTAACTACTTTGGCAGGTAATATATTATAGGAAAGGAAATGCGTGCTCATAATTTTGTGAGTGTGACGGCCATACTTTCATACCAATATTATAAATGTGAAAGTAACTGTGTCTGTCTGTCAAATTATTAAAATAGTAAAGTAATTATTTAAACATCTGCTGACATTTGTACATTAAAAAAGATGCTTACTGTATTCTAAAAAATAAATAAAACAGGTGTACGTATGTATGTTTTATTGTCTTTTTCTTTTATTTTATCTTAAACTAGCTGCTTCCTGCGACTTCGCCCGCGTAACTTTGTATACTAAAACCTCCTCGTGAACCACTCTATCCATTGGTGAAGACAGCATGAAAATCGGCGCAGTAGTTTTTGAGTTTATCGCGAACAGACAGACGCGGCGGAGGACTTTGTTTTTTTTTTTATATAATGTAGTGATAATAATAAACAAAAAGTAAAAACAAGCATTCTGTTGATGAATGTGAACATTTCTATTTTGTCCTCAATCTGAGACGTGATTATTTTTGTCAAAACATTTGATAAAAGTTTAATGTTTCAATTTTTTATCAGCGAAAGATGAATGACTTATGGCTTATAGACTCATAGAAAAGTACGACTGGAAATGCAAATGTATAAATATATTTTTTTGACGAACAAATACATACTTATAAATGAGTATATTTGAGTCTATAAATACTTACACTTTTTTCGGTTTGTAATTTTTTTTCTCAATGTTATAATAACTAAATGACGCAAGGCAACAGGACTTACTGGTTTACTTTTTTTGAGTACACCTTTTATCAATTTATTATTGCTTACTTACTTATGAAGGGTATCGTAATATTTATTCGTTCTATTTTAATCTTTGTCCATGGTCAGTTAAGGTTCATTATTAAACGTGTTTGATAACCCTCGTTAGCTTTGAAAGAAAGATTCAACGTGTTCAAGGACTTCTTTTATTCTGTAAATTCTTTGATAAACTCTTTCAAATTCAATCACGGTTATACGTACTTTATCATTTTATTGGGGCATTGCCTGGGTTTTGTCTAAAATATAAAGGTAGGGAAGCTAGCTGTTCAATTGACAATGGCGTGCCCACCTTAATGGTAGGAGAGCCCACGATGCTAAATGTGTAGTCAACCGAGCGTCGTAGTCGTAGGGACCTATTGGATTTTGAACATCAGATGGTAGGAGGAAAAAAAGGTTATATTATGATGTTTTGTGAGCGTCTACAGGCGTTCAAAATTTTGTAGACGCTGTATTAAAAAAAAATCCTCCATATAATTGTCAGATTAAGAATCAGGAATTAAGAAAATGGCAATTTTACCCCAACCCCAACTTAATACTATTAATCTGCCGGTTTGGTTGGTGGTTATGTATTAATTAAATACATATTCGCTATCGTTCCCAAGTTGATCTTGCAGAGAATCGAATCCGGGACTGCTGAGATAGAGCGCTAAGATAAGCATCTTAACAACGCAACCAATATATATGCTCGTTAAATTAATTACTTACATTATAATTGGCTTTGCATCTCACAATAATGATAAAAAAAGGAAAAACTGATAATATATTAATAACTCGTCAATCAACAATTTTTTTAAATTAATAGATATATATTTTATTTTGTATATGAAAACGATTAGGTTAACTAATGAAATATATTTTCCTAGGTGATTCCCCAAACGTATTTGTGGGATTTTTGAATAAAAAATAATTAGGTGAAAACGTGCTGGATGAGTAATTGTCACGAGTTCGGATAATCCAATTAAAAATCTAATTAGCAGCGTCATATATTTCTATGTTCATAAAAATATCTATTTAAATCTGCTGTCATTTAAATCTAAACTACTCAAAGGATTTTTATACAGTTTTCACTAATGGAAACAGAGATAAAAGAGTATGTGAAAATAATTTGTAGAAAAAAATTGCATTCGTGCGAAGCCTGGGACGAGTCGCTAGTCTATACTAATATTATAAAGAGGAAAGATTTGATTGTTTGTTTGTATAGAATAGGCTCCGAAACTACTGGACCGATTTGAAAAATTCTTTTACCATTAGAAGCCTACATTATCCGTGATGAACATAGGCTACTTTTTACCGCGGGAAAATGCTTCATTCCTACGGGAAATCTAAAATAAAAGTAAATACTAGCGGCTTGGCTCGGGAGGTAGCGCCATCTATCCAAAATACGGTAGATAGCGTTTTATACTTTTCAACGCGGACGAAGTCGCGAGCACCAGCTAATTTTATATAAATTACGGAAAGTAATCAAATTTACCTATCAAATTTAAGGGCGATAACGAATTCGTCCTTTATATTTACACGTCCCTCTGAACATTTTTTCGTATATAACATGACTTTAAGAGTTACACGTGCTGATTTAAAAAAATAAATTATTACGGCAAAGCGTGGTGGTACCACACACATTAAATTGGATCTAAACTTAATTTTTGCGAGCCCCTATTGAAATCTAGTTTAAAATCTCTCATTTAATAATAACTAAGGTACCTAGTCATACAAAACGATTGAGCATCTTCAATTTTACAGCGAAGAAGTGTGTAAGTGTCCATAATATTGTCATTGATTTATTGTGACAAATATATTGGCAGTGTGTTGCAAAATGAATCTGTTACAGTTCACTAAGCAAATGTGAATGAGTGAAGGTCAAATCTACTAAAGTGTTCGCATGTTGTGTCAATAGGTCGCATCCTGAACACATACGGCATCTATATGGGTTTCAAATGACATTGTAATGCTATACCTATTCAAGGGTGTATGAAGCACCCTTGAAGGCATTAAATAATGATACATTAGCACACCTAAGTACATTATAATTTGTATATTTTTCAGTATATACAATCGGAGTTTATTAACGATGACCTGAATAAGACCATGGTCTCATTTAGGGTTTATCTGTACATCTGAGATACTTCCTCTCTTCTTTGTTTTTTTTTCTTTTTAACTGGTAGTTACATCACTCTCGTTAACCATATGTTTTACTTTTAAAATCTTCTCTTACTCATGATTAATTTCTATTACTATTATTAATATCTAGTCATGTGACTTATGTAATAGGGGAAATTATTTTGCGACCCCTATCACATTACAATTGGATTATAAAGGTCCTTGTTCGTCGCTTTATATTATATGTATTTTCAATATAATCTATAATTATTGTAACAATAATTAACAGTGTGTCTCTATGAGATAACTTTTAGGAGGTTATTGAAATAAATTCCTTCCGCTTAGCGTTTGAGAAGGTATCACGAGTGGCGAGACAACTAGCTTTTGCCCTCGACTTTCGCGTAGCTTTTTCTTAGGTTATAAAACATTTATTTTATGTTTAAGTAATTTTTTTAATTGATATTTTTAGATGGATTTCTCAGTAAATGTACAATTTTCTGCATTAGTGATACTCATGTCCTTTTCTGTATCCATGCCAACGTGTATGATTCATTTCTAACAAAATTTTATGATGATCGGTTGAGTATAAGTAAAAGCATTACAATTGTACAATTTCAATTTAGAATTTTTAATATTACTTAGATACATAGATGAGTTCTCGAAATATTACTTATTTTCCTTTTAATAACAAAAAAATATTTTTATATTATAACTAGTTACACGCTCCCGTATTCGCCCGGGTTCAAAATAAAAACTATCCTATCTATTAAGTTGGACTAAATTACACATAGTTACTAAGTTTTATCAAAATCGGTTGAGTAATTTAGGAGTTCATTGGCCTGAAACATGTGACACGAAATTCTTATAGGTATAACATATCGTACATCAAAGCAACACTGAGATATTTTGCTAAATTGACGATTTTGTGTTGTCTCCAACACAAAAACTATTCTACAACATGTGCTGCTCAGGTTTTTACCTACCTATGCCTAAAAGAAATTCAAGAAAGCAACAAATGGTTTAGAAAGAAATAACTCATTGACTTTATATCACACTGTTGCTATGTAGTATTGATATAGAGATATATACATACAATTTTAAATAATAATGGCTCAAATGAGTTAGGTTGTAACCCAAAAGGTATAATTTTTTGGGCATTTGAACAATAATGTTCCAAAACAACGTTTAAAATAATATAAAATAAAATGTTATCGACCTCTCAACGAGTACGCGCCAGCCAACACTGTGACTGTGACGACAGCAATTCTAATTCCGTATTACATCGCCAACACTGAAATAGTATGTGTAGTAAAATGCCCTTTCAGACCAAAATATTATTATTTCGTCAGCGATATGCTGTAGAGAGAGCTTGTATAATAATAGGTACCCACTACTTTGTCTGTATCAATAAAGAAACGCATATTTTCCCTGGAAAATATGTCCTTTTTCAACCATTTTCCAAAAAGGTCGACTCAATAATTCGACTGTATTTTTTTTATGTTTAACTCATAACTTTGGACTGGGTGAAACGATTTTAATGATCCTTTTTTTATTTGAAAACTGGTGCTTCCCGTGTGGTCCCATTTCAATTTGGTCCAGTTCTGACAATGGCATCCATGAGAAAACAGTTTAGTCCTTTTTTTTATTATAAAGAGTTATCTGTATATAGGTAGTGTCTGACCTATATGCAGAAAAGGTAGTGTCTGCTTATATACAGTAGTTCGCTGACTGTATATAGGTAGGCATACTATAAACAAACTAAAATAGCTTTGGCCGCCTCCTCTTGCTTAGATGTTAAAACATTCAATTCTTTTGCTTAGATCAATTTAAATGATTCCTTGGGAACAGTACTTTTTTTGGATAAAAGGCATCCTATGCATTTAGTTGTGTAGTTAAGGCGTCAAAGTGTAATAAGCAAACATATTCATTTTGCACTAATGTCATATGGAAAAATTTAGATTTCTTCCAGCTATACCTTGTATGATAAATAAATAAGTAAGTATAGCTTATTCGTATCATGTGAAAGAACTGTATATAATACTTAGCTTTAGCTAACAAATTATTTTCAAAAAACACTTATAAATAATTTAAGCCTATTAAACCTTTGGTAGACGGAAAAGTGGCCAGAATGCTGGCGGCATTACCCCGTTGAATGCATATGCTAATCTTTTGGGCAAAGTAGGAGCCAGCATTCTGGTCACCCGACGCCTCTACCAAACGTTTAGCCAACTCCCTGTACAGATCATGAGCGGCTGGCCCCCACGGACCCATGGTCTCTACTGCAAGCGGCACAAACATGTAACCCCTATCTAGGTTTACATATTTGCGCCGCTTGAGGTTTTCGGCTTTATAAGCGGCAGCTTATACCTTGTATGTAAATATAATATTTTTACTTTTGGCAATAAAATTAACTATGCATTTTATTTTCAGGTATAGTTTTAATGTTCTACGCGGTTTTCTACGCTGTTTTGGCGCTCCTATTCGCCATCTGCATGGGCGGATTATTTTACACCATTGACGGAAGCAAGCCAACTTACATTTTGGACAAGTCCCTTATCGGTAAATATTTATTTATGTCAATACACGGCTATAGCTTATAGTGGTAACCATTTGGTAGTGGTAGTGGTAACCAAACCTTTATTGAAGACTCACTTATCCTCCTCCTAAGTGATCCTTACCTCGTATGTTATTAGACGGAAGCTTACCCTAGCTATAATATTTTAGAGACTATTGACCTTAAAAATTCAAGTCCATAATAATCAAGAATGATGTTGCAGGACTTGCATTAATAATTGCATTAAAAAATAAATTTAAATATAAATTAGGTACAAAAAATACTGCTCATGTTATTATGTACTTCATTAAATATTACGGAAAAAATAATATCATGGATGTGCTCTTGAACTGTTGCCAAGTTGATTTAAACACAGCTGGAGTAATCTCCAGGGGATAGAAATCGATATAATATTATTTACTTAGCTACATATTGTAAAAAAGATAAAAAACTTATAATATAAAATGTTTCTCAGGATATGGCTAAGTACATACAACATGGGTCCCAAGTTTTATAAAAAAACAGACATTATATATGTCATTTAATATTTCTCTCTCAGTTATATATCTTTAAATTGTTTCAGGAGACAATCCTGGAGTGGCATATCGACCTCTGCCCCTCGAGGACGTGACTGTTAAATACAAAGTTGACAATTCAAGCGAATATGAACCTTATGTGGCACACCTTGAGGAGTTTTTAGAATGTGAGCTTATTTTCTTATCATTAATATCACTGCCTGTACTACTATATTTTTTTAATACCTTACTTTTTATGTTAAGGTCTATAGATAAGCTGACGGTCTAGTCGATGGTAAGTGGCTACCGTCGCCTATAATATCCGCAAATGTCCTGCCGGATAGGTCTTCTGCAAGAGACCTGCTGCCCAAAATCAACGATCCTACTATTAAAATACCCAGACCTGGGCCAATTCTGAAAGTCCATTCCCAAAGTTGGCCCAGTCGGAATTCGAATCCGGAACCTCTAAGGGAGGAATTCAATTAAGCTTATTGAACGTACGCGTATGCATCTCCACACAAAATCGAATTTTTTCTATGGACAAAAGCTAAATTGAGCTGAATAGATTAATGTAGGTAAGTAGTACATAAGTCAGAGTACTAAGGAAAGCACTATAACCACTCGAGAAATTATATACCCATTATAACAGTCATATTATTTGTCATTACTTACAACACAGATATTATTAATAAATTATAAATAACTAAATTAAAACGCAACATAAAAAATAATTAGGCAGAATAGCTAATTATCTTTGCCATTGATATGAGCTGAACGAGTGATTTAAAAAAAATATTGTTCGATTTTCAAATATTCCCATTTTTAGATCTTTCTTAGACGACTTAAGTATCAAAGTGTAAGAACAAAATAGGGCCTGGGGTTGGCCATATAGGTTGTCCAGCTAATGATGTCACCCAACAAATAGGAACACGCCTTGAAACCCCCCTCACCTCGTAATTGAAGCGAACACATTGGGAGTGCCTTTGATTGAACTGCGGCTATTGTAGCCTCTGGCCGTAGTAATTGACAACCTTCGATATTGTGTTCCTGAGTTACTTCACCATAGAAAACGACTTTTATTAAGGATATATAGGATGAAAAAGTTGCTTAATATCTATATATACTAATATCGTAAAGAAGTAATGTTTGTTGATGAACAAATCGCGTATGTATATATGTCACCTTAGTCATTACATTAGTCAAAGGCCCTCTTGTGTCGCTTCTGCAAACGGTTGCTGTTTCAATCAGCATTTATTTGTTTCGACATCGAATCGAGTTTCTGTTATTATAAATGATTTATTTGTAATATAACGGTAATGATGTTTGACCGGCAATAATTGAGTGGCCACGATCTATGCGAAGTATATAAATATAACAGAACGACATCTGAACTTGAATTAGTTACTTATATTGATGTACTATACCCCCTGACTTCGTACGGTACGGATGCATTATTTATCTGCAAATTCTGATTATTGTGCCGAAGGGGCACTACTATTAAGGGAGTTAGTATAGCAATATACATTTTTTATAAACATTTATTGACTCAGTACCACACTTTTAATATACATATTAATATTAACATGTTAACACTTCGACCTATTTCCTATCTCACCAGTCAATAGACAAGCACGTACCCAATGTTCTTAGTATTCTTTGGCGACGGTAACCGCCTACAATGTCAGTATCTGTCAAACTAATTAGGTTTTATTTGTTGGTTTTCAGCATATGCGAGTAAAAATCTATATGCATCAGCTACGGAATGTAACGCTGGCGATAACTACGGGTACCCGATGACGCCATGTTTCCTCATTAAACTCAACAGGGTATTTTTTATTTCTTTAAAAACAATTTGGGTTCATTCTGGTTAATTTAATTTAATTGGAAAATGTAATAGAATAAGAATAAATAGAAATGAGAATGCACAAGCAATCTTATTGTATACGTTTTATGATAAATTTTATTAGTACAATTGGATGTTCTAATAGATTAATAAATCTATACTCGTTATAAAATGAAGTCGCTATCTTCGCCTCCTGTTTGTTTCTTCGGTTTCTCGTCCTAACTAAACTATCCTCAATTTTTACTAAAGGAAAGAATTTCATAATATGTGACGTCCCAATACTGGGCATAGTCGTTTTTTCTGACTGGGAAATTATGCCTCCTATTGTAAAATTATAGTAGTAATTTTTTTTTATATTATAAAAAGTAGCTGACAGGCAGACGGACCACTTGATGGTAGATGGTTACCGTCGCCTAAGGACACAAGCAATACCAGGGAGATGCAGATGTTGTCGACATTGCATTAATTTGTTTACAATATGGCTTACTTGAAGAAGCCTATATATTGTAAAACTCGGAAATGATATTGTTGTGATTGATTATTAGTAATGGTGCAGTCAAATAACTGAGCCCTTCTACCGGCAGTAATAATAACCATCTTAACTGCGTGTGCGCTGTTGTGTTCAATTCTATTTATAGCCTCGTAAAATATGAATATTTGTATATTTCTACCTTCCCTAAATTTTCGTTAGAACCTTGAGGGCCGGGGCCTTTTATTTATAGAGCATAGTTCGTCATCGTCGTTTCCAATGTTTGCATTTCATTACGCACCATCTACACTACACAATCCCACAGTGGGTTTCATATTGTGATAATACTGTGTTAGATGATCCCCGGGAATTTTTAGATGATCCCTCGAGAATTGTGCTTTTTTTGCCTCTCATCAGAGGCACCCTACGTCTTATAGTAAAAATGAATTGCCTTAATATATTTTTTCAGATATATGAGTGGCAACCAGAGTACTATGATGCAAACGCCTTACCATCAGATATGCCTCAAGATTTAATTGATAATATTACGGCTTTGGATCCAACGGAGGTAAGATTTTTACATGCGATGACATGTGATTGCATTGTAGTAACAAAAAGCAGCAAAAATAGTATTGCAGCAGTAGCTAAAATTAGTATTTCCACTTGATGGACTGTCGCCTATTAACACACATAAACAACGCCTTAGGGGTAACAAATACGCTACTTATCTGTCTAAGTAAAGTTACGGTAAGTATAAAAATGTGCCCCAATTAAATTACATGTTATGTAATATGTTATATATTTATATAATGTTGTTTTGTTACACAGTCAATAATATAGTCTACAAATATAAAACATGCTATATATATAACCATGTTTTATAGCATATTTTGTTATATTATAGTCTGGACTCGCCTTAAAAGATGAGGATAGAAAATGGAAAAATGAGCTGTGACATTCTTAATTGACAACTAAAAACTTCCCTAGTGTAAGTAATAAGTATTTTGTTTTCATTTTCACAGCAAAAACAAGTGTGGGTTTCATGTTTTGTCGAGAAAGACAATACGACTGTTATCGAGTACCCCTGGGGACGGGGATTTCCGAGTAAATTCTACCCCTATCGTAATCAGGAGGGGTATAGAAGTCCACTAATAGCGATCAAAGTAAATGCTCCAGGTAAAACCTTATTTCTCCACTTTTAACTTTTAAAACAAGTAGTTTAACTGGTTTAACTTGCACAGTGGGTCAGAGGGGTGCGACACAGATTTAAGAAATAAGTATTATTTTCCAAATAGATTATAATTTTATAATAGACTAGCTGGTGCTCGCGACTTCGTCCGCGTAGAAAAGTATAAAACGCCATCTACCGTATTTTGGATTTATGGCGCTATCTCCCGGGCCAAGCCGCTAGTATTTATTTTTATTTTAGATTTCCCGTAGGAATGAAGCGTTTTCCCGCGGTAAAAAGTAGCCTATGTTCATCACGGATAATGTCGGCTTCTAATGGTAAAAGAATTTTTCAAATCGGTCCACTAGTTTCCGAGCCTATTCTATACAAACAAACAAATCTTTCTCTTTATAATATTAGTATAGATTAGTTCACCAAACACTCCTATCCGGACTATTAAAAAAAAATTTAATAAAAGGAACACGACTGCAAAACCATCTGTGAATCTAACCGTAACCCAAATAACCATAAAAACACAACAGCACTAGTGCTGTTTTTCCACGGCGCTCGTCTGTAATTTTATTTGTTGTAAGTGAACTATTTATGAAAATATTTGTGTTCGTTTTGTTTCAGTGAATACTTCAATATACGTCCGTTGTAGAGCGTGGGCGAAAAATATAATTTATAATCAGAGCATAAAGGAACCATCCGGATACACTCGCATTCAATTGTACATTGAAGACAGGACAGCAATCGATACCTCCGAAGTTACTCAGTGAACGCGTAATGGATACGTTGCAATATTATATAGTCGTGAAAATTACTCATTTACTGTAGATTGTCATCAAATTGATCTGCAGATCTATAATAAATTGGACTAAATATAAGTAATTTGAGAAATAAAAAAAAAATGAAAAAAAAAAAAAAAGTTTTTCGTAAGAAATTTTATAAAGAATTTTTGCAAAAATTTGAAAAAAAAAATAATTTCAAAATAATTCAAAATTTAATCAATTTTGACCTGTGTTTAACAAACGCCAATTGCCTATGGGTAATAAAATAAAACTTACCTAATCTTGGCATTAAGTAATTAAGTAGGCAGTATTTTTTTGTACTTAAAAGTACTTACACCCAAAAAACTGTCCGGATTATTTGCGAGTGGCGAAAATTAATAAAAAAATCATTGATGGCAGCATAAATTATTGACACAATCAATAATTACGAAATCAACGGTAAACTAAATTGTGAAGACAAACAGTTTAAACTATACAAATTACAAAAAATGAATTATAAAAGTGTCTTATCATAAAAATAGATAACTTATAATAATATTCTGGGATTCCGTAGTTATTTAATTTTGACATGTTTTTTTTAAAGAAACTAATTCTAAAAACTAAAAAATTTCAAAGAAATTGTATTTAAGAATCCCCACCAGTAGATATATGGGTTTATATTTATATGTCTTTTTCTCTTAATTAGATTTTAGTAAGTATATAGGAATATATATGTATCTTTGTGTATTAGGTAATATAGATTGTATCAATATAGGTAATATCAAATACTTATCAGTTTTAAAGTTTGATGGTGCAGATTAAATCCAAACTTTAAGGGCCTCTTTCACCAACTACAAGTAAAGTGTTGATTAGTTACTTTTAGAAATGATTTTATGTTTTATTGAATTATGCACTCGGTTTACTGCATCCTTCGATAGGCGATTTTTTTATTATTATTTTCTTTTTAATGTATGAGACTTTTACCGTAGAAGCAAAGGTATTTCAGCTCCATTATCCCCGGTTACCGGTGACTTTAGCTTATTTGACACATGGTGAAAGAGACCCTAAAACTGATAAGTAAAATTGCAAAATGTTTATGTTAAATACTTATCACTTTTAAAGTTTGGTGGCGCAGATTAAATCCAAAGTTTAAAACTGATAAGTAAAATTATTATAAAATATTTATGTCAAATACTTATCAGTTTTAAAGTTTGGTGGCGCACATTTAAAACAGATAAGTAAAATTATTATAAAATATTTATGTCAAATACTTATCAGTTTTAAAGTTTGGTGGCGCGATTAAATCCAAACTTTAAAACTGATAAGTAAAATTATTATAAAATATTTATGTCAAATACTTATCAGTTTTAAAGTTTGGTGGCGCGATTAAATACAAACTTTAAAACTGATAAGTAAAATTTAATAAAATATTTATGTCAAATACTTATCAGTTTTAAAGTTTGGTGGCGCGATTAAATCCAAACTTTAAAACTGATAAGTAAAATTATTATAAAATATTTATGTCAAATACTTATCAGTTTTAAAGTTTGGTGGCGCGATTAAATCCAAACTTTAAAACTGATAAGTAAAATTATTATAAAATATTTATGTCAAATACTTATCAGTTTTAAAGTTTGGTGGCGCGATTAAATCCAAACTTTAAAACTGATAAGTAAAATTATTATAAAATATTTATGTCAAATACTTATCAGTTTTAAAGTTTGGTGGCGCGATTAAATACAAACTTTAAAACTGATAAGTAAAATTTAATAAAATATTTATGTCAAATACTTATCAGTTTTAACGTTTGGTGGCGCGATTAAATCCAAACTTTAAAACTGATAAGTAAAATTATTATAAAATATTTATGTCAAATACTTATCAGTTTTAAAGTTTGGTGGCGCGATTAAATCCAAACTTTAAAACTGATAAGTAAAATTATTATAAAATATTTATGTCAAATACTTATCAGTTTTAAAGTTTGGTGGCGCGATTAAATCCAAACTTTAAAACTGATAAGTAAAATTATTATAAAATATTTATGTCAAATACTTATCAGTTTTAAAGTTTGGTGGCGCGATTAAATCCAAACTTTAAAACTGATAAGTAAAATTATTATAAAATATTTATGTCAAATACTTATCAGTTTTAAAGTTTGGTGGCGCGATTAAATACAAACTTTAAAACTGATAAGTAAAATTTAATAAAATATTTATGTCAAATACTTATCAGTTTTAAAGTTTGGTGGCGCGATTAAATCCAAACTTTAAAACTGATAAGTAAAATTATTATAAAATATTTATGTCAAATACTTATCAGTTTTAAAGTTTGGTGGCGCGATTAAATCCAAACTTTAAAACTGATAAGTAAAATTATTATAAAATATTTATGTCAAATACTTATCAGTTTTAAAGTTTGGTGGCGCGGATTAAAACGGATAAGTAAAATTCTAAAATATCTATGTCAAATATCTGACAGGTGGCAGCTTTTGGATTGGGTCCTATCTAGAGGCGGAAAAGTCAGAAGAGTAATAAAACCCTAAAATGGACGAGAAGGAGAAGGATTGGACCTCTTAGAAATTACTTTAAATTATAATATTATTTGTAAGTTTCGCCTTAATATAAAAGATTCCAGATCCCACCTTTAGGTACTTAGGTTTGCTGAAGCAAATATTAAATTTAGGTACAAGTACTATTTAAATGTAATTCGTATGTATACAATAGATATTTTACCAACCATATTTACCCAACAAAAATGATAATTGAAATGACACACTGACTGACGGTCTAGAGACTACTAGAGACGGCACCCGATTATCCCTCTATCCATCCCTGATTATCCCTCTATCCATAAGTGAAAGCAGAATTAAAGTAGGTCCAGCCGTTCACGAGTTTTAGCGAGACAAACGAACAGCAATTGATTTTTATATATAAGAAAGAATACTAGTGGGTGCACTCGACTTCGTCCGCGACCAATTTTTTTTTTTACATACAAACCATCCCTGATTATCCCCCTATCCATAAAGGAAGACAGAATTAAAATCGGTCCAGCCGTTTAGGAGGAATTCAGTGACATACACTCGCACAGAAGAAATTTATATAAATATATATAAGAGATTTGGTCAACGCAAATTTTAACTTATATTCCTTGATAAATAAACAAATATTGTTTAGAAATTTGAAATCTGTAAGGGTTGGTCATGAAGTATCAAAGATATCGTGTTTATAGGGTCTATACATGATACTGAAACTAAATTGACCATTTTTAGAATTTTTTTCTGTATGTATATAATTATGTATTTATATTTTCCTCCATAACTCTTAAACGAATTAACTGATTTTCACGAAACTTGGTAGATAAACATTTAGAGGTACGGGACACGTGATAGGCTACTTTTTATCTTTTTTAACGCGGACGAAGTCACGGGCACCAGCTAGTATTTTATAGTATAATATTTTTCTCCAAATATACAGTATTTAATTATGGTATGGTGTATATGTATTTGTCATTGTATGTTTTCAATATATTTACAAGTTTATCTATTTACCGTTTATGAATTAAATTTAAACCATTATTACATAGTTACATGTTTGTATCTTTTATTTGATTTTTTTCTGCATACAGTTGTAATTAAATTATATATTTAAAGGTGAACAGATATAAAAAATAATGACAACGTATTTATTATGTTTATTAATAGTGAAGTAATTAAGTATTAGTATATACAAAATAATAAACACCTGTAACGCACATATTATTTTGTATTTTATTTTTCATTTAGGTATTATTAAATATGTAATGACATTTAAATAAAATAGACTTAATAAAGAGTTCTTTTTTATTCTTTCCCAAATTCCATAATGATACTTAATCCAAGTATTCTGCAATACCACAGTGAAAACCGCATTAAAATCGATTAAGTTGTTTCTGAGATTACGTCAATCTCAGAAACAACAGATATACAGACGTGATTCTAAATAAAAAAATTTTGACCTCATGGTTCGTCTAATTATATTATATGTATTATATAAATATAATTATATTATAATTATGTGGGATAGATAGGTAGCATTTACTTATTGAAGGACTCTAGAATCGATTTGAAAGTGAAAGGGTCCTGATTCGTTAAAGGGTCTATATTTTAATTTATTGCTCTTATAGATTAAAATATGGACCCTTTAACGAATCAGTAATTAATTCCAAATGGTTTCAATTAATTAAAATGAAAAAGAAATTTACCGTTATTTTCTAACAAAATTAATGGAGCCAGCAATGTACTACAACAGACATTATATAATGTGTCCAGTCGGATTACTTGACATTGACATTTACGATCCTTCCAGTACCCTGTACCCTGTACCAAGACAATTTAGTGGATCATGAAATTCATTGATTTTATGTATTGTAACTTTGATTTGCTATATCTCTGAGTATAAGCACTTTGAAGCATTATGATCTATAGAATCATTGTTTAAATTTATTACTCATATTACAGGCCACTAGAGCCCAAACTTCGTCATTCCTTATTGACTTACCGAAACTTGGGCTGCTTAATTTATGACAGTTTTTCTGTCTCTACGTATATTTAAAACTATTTGACGAACCCCTTGGTTGAGGTGCTTGCTTTAATGGTCTGTTTCAGGTCCCGGATGCGATTCCCGGCAGGGCCAACTTTGTAAATGAACTTTTTATAGTTGGTCATGAACTTTTCATAGTTGATAACGTAACGTAGGCTACATATTACAATAGGTACAATAGGTAAGTAACATACGTAGCAAATTAAATTGAATTCGATTAAAAGCAGAATAAGCAATTACTTAGCGTAGTGTATGTAGATGTACGCTAGAAGAGAGTGACTAATTGGCAAGTATAAGGTTGGTAGGAGGTCGTAGGGCGGGCGGGCGTATCGTCACCAAGCTACCGCACTGCCACCGCCCGGTTTTGAGCAGATTTGGGCGGCTATAAGGCAGATAGGCCAAAGATTATGCATGATCCCGCTCGATACGCAGATGAGACACTACTTTCATGCATGTTTAAAAACTATGTTTTTTTCTTATTAATTGATTTTATAAGTTACCTATTATACCTCTGGAACGTTTGTCTTAGATTATTATAGTTTATTAAGTTACATGTTTTATGTTTTTCTAGTAATCTAAGATATGAAATGAAATTTACCATACAATAGTTTTATCAACATTTTTATAAAAAATATTTTTGCTTATATATTTGTATAAACTAATAAAAAGCATTTTTTATTTACATCTATATGTAAGAAAATCACATAATTTTTTTATATATTTTTTCCTATGTTTAAATGAACTTGCTCGCAGAGGTATATTAATTCGATGACGTGAAACAGTCTTGTTTCTTCACAGATGCAAGGGTCTATTACGTGAAATTCTACTTCATAGTCTTTGTTCAGTCTTTGGTAAACATTAACAACCACTTCTCGTCCATCGGTCAGTGTACATGAGGCTTGCCACGGCGATGGGCGCAGATAAACGCAATGGCGTGGGTGTGGTCAGCAACTACTGTCGGAGACCTCCATCCAGACCTTTCCTTCAGAGGATCCAATACGCCATCTGGAACCCGGAGGAGCGGACTTTCTTAGGGAGAACTGGAAAGAGATGGGGTAAGTTGTCAAGAAATTATCCATGCATTTTTTGTAATTATTGTTTAAAAATATTTTTTGTATAACCAGTTCACTTTGTTGATATACAAATTTAAATTAATTGTCGGTAGTAGGCAGGCTAACGGTCTACTGGATGGCATGTATTTGCCGTTACCCATAAAACAAGCAATTTCTGGGGCATATAAATGTTTACCAACCGTGAGAGGATAATAAACGATGAGCGACATGGTTAAGGAAATAGGCTTTTAATATTATTATTTCAAAGTGGTCTGAAAAGCACTTTGAAATATTTTAAATATGAATAAGCATATTTAATGAAAATGTATAACTTTTCCCAATTAGGTTTATTTATTTAGGTTTATATAATCAGGTTTAAACTTTAAACCAATTTTATGTCAAATTTCAGCTGCTAAGCTGCAAAAAATCACATATAATACTAGCCGGTGCCCGCAACTTCGTACGCGCTGTGGTTTCCACAGGAACTTAACATTTTTTCAGGATAAAAGAGTATCCTATAGCTTAATTCAGGTTATCCTATAGCTTAATGAGTCAGTGAAAACTGCATTCAAATCGTTTTGAAGTTTCACCCTGAGTAGGCATTCAGTTAATATAATCTGGTATGATCATAAATCTATTATTAAAACCAATACTTATACTATATTATATCAATTTCTGTTTCTACGTGAATCATGCATTCAAAACACGGTTATTTTCAACTGCGTTAGCGTTACACACCAATCATAACTTTTCAACGCATTTATGTGAGATTAAACACACAACATGTAGTGGAAGGTATACATTTAATATGGTTGAAATATTTCTTATCTAACACACTTTTTTATGTTTGATGGTAGGTGGCTACCGTCTCCTAATAACACAAGTACACACCACATTTGCTCTAATTGTAATGCAGACTACATTAGGATTGAGGATAAGGGAATTGGGAACGAAAGGGAAATGTTCTCTGGCATCCCTTACTCAACTCATTCATACCTAACATATCGCACCTTCGATAAGACAAGGACGTAACTTATTTTTTTTAAAATGATTTTAACTTAAAATATATGCAGAAATGTCTTAAAACATTATTAAATTAAAAAAATATTTACAAGACTATGGGGTTTATTTGAAGAAGAATTGTTTAAAAGCAATATAAGCAGAAGAATAAGATATTCAATGCAGAAAAACTAATCAAAAAGTGCATATACCCTTGTCTTGCTGAAGGTGCGATATATCTATCTATCTAGTGCGATATAAAGATTTGATTATTTGTTTGAATTGAGTAGACTCCGAAACTACTGTACCGATTTGAAAAATTCTTTCACTGTTGGGAAGCTATATAAGCGAGTAACATGGGCTACATTTTATAAAGTTACGCGGACGAAGTCGCTTGCAACAGCTAGTTAGGTATAAGAAGGAGGAAAGGAAATGCTTCAATTAGTTAACAATCCGAAATACGTTGGACGTCAACAAACGTGCGAAAGCAGTAAATAACCCAGTCAGTTTACAGTAAAGTTTAACTGCCCCTGAAATATTATTAAACACATAATTTACATGTACCTGTGGATATGTATAAGTAAAGATTTGGATTTTTTACTAAGTTTTCATTTTTATAAATAATACCAGGCAGCTTAGGTAATAGTCACTGCACAAAAATATGAATAGTTTAGCAAAATGCTTCCCAATCCAGATAATAAATAATAAAATTGCAAAAGAGCCGTATTCCTTACTTACATTATTTTTTATTTTTTTGAAAAATAAATAAATTGTACACTATTGAAAAATATGGTAGATACTAGATACTACAAGTGTCAACGCCCATAGTATAGTGGGGTTGAATGAGGGTAAGGTATTGTGATAGGGAGGAAATGGGCTCTGGCAAAGATTTAAATCACAGATGCGCCCTTGCCATACTTCAGGCGGCCGAAAATGTGTCATCGTTGGGAATAGTGAGCTCACTCTTCCCGCATTAGTCTAGTCGCTTGAAGAAAGCAGTGAGCGGTTCACTTTGCATACAGACTTACTAACAGTCATACATACAGCCATAGAGGTATAATTCCAATAAGTAGGCATACAGCAAACAATTCTAAAAATGGTCAATTTAGTTTCACTATTATGTATACAGCCTATAAACACGATATCTCTGAAAACAAAGTGACTTACTCGCTGACCAAGCCTTACAGATTTATTATTAGTATTCGATCCACGTTAACTTTACTTTTAAAGGACAAACATGTCCTCCGGTCACTCTCTGTAACGAAAGCATACAGGCTGACAGCGCAAAGTATCTCGGCATGCAACTGGACAGACGGTTGACATGGCAAAAGCACATTTGGAGGAAACGAAAGCAGTTAGACACTAGATTGAGAAATATGTACTGGTTAATCGGACGAAAATCACAACTGTTAGCTACAAGCAAAATTGCCACGGAGTACAGCTTTGGGGAACTGCTAGTATTAGTAACATCGAAATCCTTGAAAGATTTCAAAATAAAGCCATAAGAACAATGCTAAATATAGCGCAATATATAAGTAATATGTTGATACAGAGGGACCTGAATATTAGCACGGTAAAGCAGGAGGTGGCAGCTTTTAGCGGAAAATATCAACAAAGATTATCCAGACACGTAAACATTCTGGCAAAAAGCCTGTGGGGTACTGGGGCAGTGCAACACACCAGACTGAGGAGACACAGTGCTCCCAACTTACGAAGTAGATTCGTTGTTAGTCAATAAAAGACGATAGTGTCACTGGATACTAAACTCTGACCAATACTTACTCAAAGAAATAGCTCATTGTAGAAAATACAGATCGCTATGGTGCAGATATATCAAGAAAAATAATTGATAACATTCGGTGCATTGGTAAAATATGAGCAATGTAGCTATTTTCCGTTATTTCGCCTGTGACTATTTATTGCCTAGTGTGTTTAACGTAGGTATTACGACATCGGTGTACCTATTCGTATGAATATGTAGAGACGACGCGGACGCGAGCTAGTATAGTATCGAGGTCGGCCACTATTTGTAGAAAATGTAAACTTTACGATATGACGTTGTACAGTCAATATAATATTTCAAAGTTCTGATCCGATGCATCATTTCCTCAAACATTCATACCTCCTTTTACATTCGTCATTTTTTATTTTTAGATATATCTACAAAACTACATTAAACTTTTTACGATTTTTACCGATTTAAAATGTACTTAAGACATTATAGCTGATTACCTTGGTAGTTCAGATAGTATTAAATGCGATAAACAGGACGAATAAATAAACTGATGTCTTCCGGTATCTTTTATAGTAAAAAGAATCTTAATGCATAAGACCCAGTTCGCTGATAAGACAGAGTTTCAGTTTTTATAGTTAAATCAATGGATTATTTTGCTTCTTTCCTAAAGGGTGGTTAGCTGCAACAACCATCAATTTAATTGTAACATCAGCATGTCTGCTCATGAATTATGATGACAAAAACATATAATACCAAAACGAACCGGTCAATGTTGGTAACTTTGCCTGGTCAACAAACTTTGCCTATTGAGGGTGACTTGTTGGAGAAAACAATATTATTCCGAAACTATGTCAGACATGTGACTTTACAATTTATGGATAAATATTTTATCCATAGTTTCGAAATAATATTGTAATAATATTGTTTTATCAACAAGCCACCTCAATAGGCAAAGTTACCAACATTGCCGGAACTTAAAAAAAAATTATGGATGGACGCTTATTACTCCTTCACGGCAAAATGGCTCAACAGATTTTAATGAAATTTGACACACAGATAGTTCATTCATTACTATAATTTATTTCAAGTTATAATGTAAGGTCACAACAGTAATAAATAAATAAACAGTATTAGTAAACAATATTAGATACCTACTTTTTTATATTAATAGAGTTGGTTTTGAAGGTGATGAAGCAATTAAAGAGTCGTAAAGGTTTCCATTAAAATTGTAACAGAATACACGCGACCATTTTAATTGGTTTGACAGAGTAATTTTCCCTTTTATTACTTGTTATATATCGGACTCGTGAAAACTGTCATTATAGAACCAAAAAAGGTAAGATGCTCTAAAGCAATAATTTACGCGCATGAAAACATTATTTTTGAAGTGAAAACTTCCATTAGGCGCGTTGGGCATTTTTGAGACGGGAAAAAACTATTGAACTCGCGATCTGTTACTGTAACCATGTCATTAAAAAAGAAATTCGACGGGAAAAACTCGCGACTGTTACCGATTTTGATTGTACTTTCATATGAACTTCACAAAGAACTACTGTCGGGTTAACTAGTTAGTAGTTCATAATAGAAATGAACATAATATATTTGAGATAATATGTTTCAGAAGTATCCGAAAATGTTATTCCAAGTAAGTTAAACAATCTATAGCGGTCGGAAAGCGATTTATAGTGCTATTTTAGTGCATGAACTGCGGAACCAAATCGATGCGGAGCGTGGCCTATTGTTTTAGCATTTGTTAGTTCGATTTATTGTTCCTTAGTACCACATATTTGTCTGGACGTCAACTGTATGTGTAAGTTTACATGAAAATAACTTCCAAAGCTTTATAATGCTAATTGTATTTTGAAATTTAGTAGTATTTTGACTGCTCTTTGCAGTCATTTGGGCAGCTCGTATAGCGGCTATTACAGCCCCCTCGCAGCGCAGAGTACCATAAATAACAGCACCTGTTCTTATGTGTATCGGTGTGTAAGTAATTGATGCCCTTACCTATGCCTATTCCTTCCCAATACCTGGTCCTACTTCGGCAGAGAACTTGCAAGCACCTTTGGTATTGCTGCTGTATGGACTGAGTTGTCTGAAATACAATATTTTTATTTATTTAATTTTAATGGCAATGCTTACATTTGCATCTGACAAAACGTTTGGTCTAGTGACTAGTAACCCTATAGCTGTTAACCAAACGGTCGCGAGTTCGAATCCCGCTAGGGGAAAATGTTTAATGTGTTAACATCACATTTGGCCATTGTTGATAAATTTTAAAATTATTATATCTCAAATATTAAAAAGCTTTAGAAATATATTTATAAAATATTAAAAGATAGAGAAATGAAAAAATGAGACTCTATTGTGAAGATATTATTTATTTATTTATTACTAGCTGGCGCCCGCGACTTCGTCCGCGTTGAAAAAGAATAAAGTAGCCTATCCTGTGTCCTGTACTTCTAAATGTTTATCTACCAAGTTTCATGAAAATCAGATAATTCGTTTAAGAGTTATACATACATACATACATACATACATACAGAAAAAAATTCTAAAAATGGTCAATTTATTTTCACTAAACACGATATTTCTGACAACAATATAACTTACTCCATGAACCTTACAGATATATTATTAGTATTGATGATTGATTGATTGATGATGACTGATTGCTGACTGATAGGGATATAGGAATGGGTTCTCACAACTAAAGTTATGAACGGAAACATAATACAACGCCATGGATCCATCTTGCCAAACGTGCCGCAATAATCCAAGTGAGAATTAGTAACGCAAATAATGTTAGTAGATCATTTATGTATTTTAAAATTATCAAACTATACAGTGTAATAATCAAATACATATTTGCTTCTATACATCGTGTAAAGAAATCGTCATTGATCCATTATCGCAAGCATAATGCGATAATAGCAATGCTAAACAAAATTATTAAGTAAATATCCAACTGCACCAAAATTACTTCTTCCAACATGAACAACAAACGCGATTTTTTTTTAAATTGGAAGCTGTTTAAGGTACTTGGATTATTAATTAATTACTGCGTAATTATATTTAAAATAAACTTTGATCTTAATGTGTAAGAGGGATAGTGACTTTATTAAAATAAATATCGGTATATATAATTTTGCCGCGAAATATAGGGTGAAATGACCTAATGTTGGCATGTTAGCGTGCCTTGTTATCTAGTGCTCAATCTAGGTGACTTAAGTTGTAGGTACATTTCTTAGAACCAAGGTTTTGAAAGTTTACCTCAGTAACATGATCGTACACCGCACAATCCATACAGAAAATCTATGCATTACCAATGTCTATGATTGAAACTAGGGTAAAATGACCTAATGTTGGCACCCCTCCAATTTATTGGCACCCTAAACTTTATAAATACTAAAAAATAAGAAAACTATTCCATAAACTGTGTTCCATAACAAAAAATAAATAAATCTTTGGTTTATGAGAATTGTTAACACTAAACAGTCAAATGATTTAAACATTGTCAAACTTTAAAATTTTATTTGAGTTCAACAAATAGGTCGAAAGGTGCCAATAAATGGTCGTATTTCTTAAAGTGCCAATAATTGGGTATTTTCCCCAAAATATAAATCAATTATTTATGTCAAATTTTCTTACAAAAAACTCAAAATAAACAATATAGGTAATACTCCTCCCAAAAAGCGCGGTTGATATAATTATGTAATTATAATAATTATAATGAAGAACAAGTAATAATGTGACCAATTTCTTTTCCAGGTGTCATCGGCCTAATATATCTAATAATGTACATATGTATAATTATATTCTTCTCAATATGTATGTGCGGATTGATGGCCACGATGGACGACAAGATACCATATTTTACCCTTGCCGATTCCATCATTGGTAAGTTTAATACTAATATTATAAATGCGAAACTAACTCTGTCTGTTTGTCTGCTTGCTACCTTTTCACGCCTTAATTACTCAACCGAAATTTTGTATTATACACTTTGTTAGGGATACAAGAACGGGCATAGGGTACCTTGCCGTTGTTATACATTGGTATACAAGGCATAGGGCGTTATTATACATCGATGTTATAGGTATTTTCTTTTTACAACGCGGACGAAGTCGCGTGCAACAGCTAGTAAGTAAGCTGTTCGTCTCTGTCAAAGTTTTGACACAGTTTTTACTTATTGAACAAGAAGAAAGGAACAAGGAAGGTTTGTGTTTATAATTCGCAGAAAAAATAATACTAAGTACAGTCGGCCGCATAAGTCGATTAACATATTCAAAAGTGCAAAACAACTGAACACTCAACTTACTTACTTATTTACTTACTTACTGAAGCTTTTTACGATCGTCTTTACGTGAAGTTTATTTTGTCCACTAATCATAACACCGACTTATGACGCGTTGAGTGTTCAGAATCAGTTGTTTTGCACTTTTGAATGTGTTAATCGACTTATGCGTCCGACTGTACATCCATTTGAAGCCGGGATAGTAAATAATAATCTATTGTATTTACAATAGATCTGAAACTAAGTGTGACAACAATTTAATAGGTAACAATCCTGGCATGGGCCACAGGCCGTTGCTGTACGAGGACGGTGCGCTCATTTGGTACGACAAGAAGAATGTCTCACAAATTAAGAAGTACGTCGACAATATAAACGAATTCTTAGCACGTTAGTATCTACCTGTTTTATTAAACTATTATTATTACTATTATAAGGAAAATCTAAGTAATTAAATTGTTAAGAAGTATTTTTTAAATTGTTTAAATATATGTATTTCTTTATTTACACTTTTTTTTCAATTGATAAATCAATCAATGTTCCATCAACTAAGAAAAAGGGGCGCGGAAGTGGATGGCGATTTGATTGGTCGATCTTGTATTTGCTATAAGTATAAGGAATATTTTCTTAAGATTTTGCTTTTAAATTTGATATAAGTATACTCGGGTGTCCCAAGACTATGCGACAAGAATTTAGAAAGTCTTTGAATGCAGTATTGCTAACTTTTTAAAATAACATAAAGTCTTCTTTCAGCAAAATATCCTATCTACGATATTTAAGGTACTTTGCCTTAATGTCGCATAGTCTTGGGACACCCGGTGTCTTTACTAATGTTATAAATGTGAATGTGCGAATGAAATTTTGCATGCACGTTCTCTGAGTGAGACACCAGAAAGGACATAGGGTACCTTTCATCGATCAACGCGGACGAAGTCGTGGGCATCAGCTAGTATGTATATATTTTTAAATTTTACAGCATATGAGAACAAATCGCTATTGATAAACGGAGGTGTCAATCAGCGTGAGTGCGGCGATGTTAAACCGCCTCGGGCCGAAGTGTGCGCTTTCAACTTGACTCAATTTGGGCCTTGCAATAAGGCCAACAACTACGGCTACAACTCGGGAACTCCTTGTCTCATCATTAAACTAAATAGGGTAAGTACAAATCTTCTTTGAACTCTTATTTTTTTAACCCTTCGGGGGGGTTGAAGCCCGACGCAAAAACCCCGACACTTCGACGACGGGGTGTTATAATAGAGAAGACATCTCAAACAAAAGTCGTGTCGTGTTCTATTTTTAGTTAAGATTCAAAACTAAATTTCGCTGCAGCGCTTCAACAATCCTTAACCGTCTAACCATACGATTCAAACATGCAGCGCTAGATCGCTTCTAAAGTGTTGTTTTCTCGCGACCAATAAGCTTACGCCTTTCGTACAGCATGTCGCTCTCTATAGCTACTTAATTGACAAAATATTATTCAATTGCGTGTTATATCGATATATAGAGTGTACTTACAGGTGAAAAGTTGTTTAAACAATACCTCAACACGCATGTAGGCATATTTAATATAAATTAAATTTATACGGACCACAGAACACATGTGTATCGTCGCCCGTAGCGCTATCTAGACTAAAATGGTTTGTGTTGGCTGGCTCAAACTCGTGTTGCAAACAATCTGGTTGCCATGTCTTCTCTATGGTGTTATAAGTTTAACGTGTTTATTTGACTTTGTGTATCGGTTTAAGATAATCGTGTAATTTTGCATACGCGTTGACAGGGATATAAAAAATTTACTAGGTACTTTAAAGGGCCTCTTTCACAAATGTGTCGAGTAGGTTAACCGTCATTTAAAGTCACCGGTCACCGGGGATAATGGAGCTGAATACCTTTGTTTGTACCTACGGTGAAAGTACTAAACATTAAAAAAAATCGTTTATCGAAGGATGCAGTAAACCTAATGCGTAATTTAATAAAAGATAAAATAATTATTTCTATAAGTAACTAATCAACACTTTGTAGTTGGTGAAGACACTTTGTAGTTAACCTTGTAACCATCCTTTAACGGTCTATTTACTTAGTTTATGTGTAATTATATAGTGGAAGCAATGTAATTTTATTGTAAAATAAACAAGAGTATATATTGTACTTCTATATTCTTCTCAACACATATTATAACAGACAAAGAATGACAACATAATATTTTCTTTTTATATTTTAAATGTAGTTCTTAAAAGAACACCGAACCAGAGGTACACATTATAATAGCAAGGAGTATTTACTCCAACATATTTAATTAATATCTATTTATTTATTATACTTATTATTACAAGACCTTTAAGGGACGGTAGCTACTTACCATCAAGTGGACCGTCAGCATGTCTGACAACATTTACATAAAATAGTTTTAGATAAATATCGACATAGTTTATTGCATTTTCTTCCTAACGTTGTCTCGGTTTTTTTTATTTCTTACAGATATATGATTGGAATCCGGATTTCTTTGACGACCCTGGCGATTTGCCTTCAGACATGCCACCCGATATCACACAGTATATAAATTCAACAACTACTGCACAAGAGGTAGGACAAAATATTTCATATATGAAGGAAAATATTCATAAGGGCTCATAGGACAAACTTAGTTTGTCCTGAAATCGGGTTTGGTTGGTAACATCCAACGGTATATATCCGGTATATATCCAACGAATTAGAATATATCCATATATACAAAAAAATAACTATGATCCATTAGCTATCGAGTGGTGTAATTAGGTACATTTTGGATGTAAATGATAGATACACATACATCCTAAGATTTTCTCAAATGCCTCCCACTATGGAAGTAAATTTAAAATTATAGGTTTTCATTGATGGTATTTACCTGTTCTGTTGAACAAGAAAAAGCGCGGAAAAGCGTTGAAAAAGAAAAAATAGCCTGTCCTGTGTCCTGTACTTCTAAATGTTTATCTACCAAGTTTCATGAAAATTAGTTAATTCGTTTAAGAGTTATGGAGGAAAATACATACATATACATACAGAAAAAAATTCTAAAAATGGTCAATTTAGTTTCAGTATCATGTATAGAGCCTATATACACGATATATCTGAAAACAAAGTATATTACTCCATGACCGACCCCTACAGATTTATTATTGATGATTTCGGTAATAATATGTTTCAGCGTCGCAAAGTGTGGGTTTCGTGTAAGGGCGAGCGTTCCGCAGACGCGCAGGCCTTGGGCCAATTGAAGTATTGGCCTTACCCAGGACTGCCGGAGACTTACTTCCCATACGACAACACTCCGGGATATCTCAGTCCTCTGGTCGCTGTTCAGCTACTAAATCCCACTTGTGAGTATCCTCGGTACTTTCAACTGCCTAACGCAAAAATGCGATGCTATAATTTTGACGGGTGTAGACGTGTGTGTATGTGGACCGGTTCGTGGTGTTCGCCCACAGTGGTGTTAGCACCCGTGGTGTTTGCCCACGATTTGAATAAATTAAATTTCATACTTTTTTTTGTGCTTTTCGACTTAGTACAGTAAACCACAATTTAAATTATTAGTTTAAATTACACAAAACGTTAGTGAAGATCGGGTCGCGAACTAGTGGGTGCAATCGGCGATTGTGTACAAGGGAAATGATTTTTTTTCTTATTAAAATGAAATGATCTTAAAATGCACGATCTATAACGAGTTGGTTGAAGTTGAAACATAAAATTTCCATGCCACCGCATTTATCTTTCTTATACTTTTATCTTTCAACTTATTTCCTATTTCAATTCATTTATTATTTTATTAACAAAATTCACTAAGTTTTTGTGTAATTTAGACTAATAATTTAAATTGTGGTTTACTGTACTAAGTCGAAAAGCACAAAAAAAAGTATGAAATTTAATTTATTCAAATCGTGGGCAAACACCACGGGTGCTAACACCACTGTGGGCGAACACCACGGACCCTTTTTTTCAGCTCATAGTTAACGAATATTTTTCACTAACTTCCACAAACGACAGCTTTATCGTTAGAGATGCTATTTGGAGGCGAGACTTGAGTGTGTTTTGAATAAATGGGAGTTTCATTTATAATCTAATAATTACGTCTATAATCAATACTAATATTAAATCTGTGTATGATACTGTAACTATGTATGTATGTTCCTCCATAACCGTTAAACGAATTAACCGATTTTCATGAAACTTGGTAGATAAAACATTTAGACATACGGGACACAGGATAGAGTACATTTCCTTTTTCAACGCGGACGAAGTCGTGGGCGCCAGCTAGTAAATAATAAATTATGTAACACGTAGCTAATAATAGATGGCTTGTGGTAGTGTATTATAATATTTGATATTTTTAAAACAAAAAAAAAAAAAACCGAGGCAGTCATGAGGACTGCCGACACAAGTGAAAACTTAAAACTGAGCGTCCAACGCACACACATACAATCGGCAGGCTTATATCTAAATGCCTCTGCTGAGCGACAGGCGAAAAATTTGTGCAATATCACATTAAATCGTATCACGTAGCTCATAAAAGGTATGGTGTGGTAGCACACCATACAATTTGAACGTATCCAATTTAGGAAATCGAAAGGTGTGATCGCAGTTAGAACAGATTGGATTCAATTGAGAGTTTATCCATTTTCAACTCTATGTCTTCGACTTAGAAATCAATTTAGCGTAGTGTGATCACGAGCTCTCTACTTAGATTCCTAAATAGGAAACATTCAAATTGTATGGTGTTATTGCCGTTTAACACTAGTGTGGTTGGCGTAAAAATTAACGATTTAGTGTGATATTGCACAATTTTTTTGCATTTTTCACTTGTCGCTCAGCAGACGTATTTATATAATAAGCCTGCGGGTATACCTATGCAATGTGTTGGCGTGATCGCGTACGTAGACAGCTGCGCGCGCATAACTGTGAGCATTATAGCTTGTTGTTGACGCGAACCAATACATTTTTCCCTACCCAAAGTCGTATAATGCGGCTACAGAAGTTTTCACTTAAAAAATAATTGAATTTTCAGTACATCAAATCATTAACATCCGGTGCAGAGCGTGGGCGCGCAACATCAAATACACTGAGAGCTTGAAGGAGAGACTCGGATCCACTCACCTTGAAATTATGATTGATTGAAACGCGAACACATTCTTACATTCACATTCTCTACTCAAACATAATCTTTTATTTGTATCATGTATCATGAAACAGTTTTAGTTAAATAGCAAAGGCAGGGATTTTTCTAATCCAAGTTGTATAAAATGGCCAAATAAAAATATGGTAAGGAAATACTGTAAGAAACTCTTTCACCAACTACAAGTAAAGTGTTGATTACTTAGTTACTCTCCAAGTAACCGGTCTTACCGGTGACTTTAAATGACGGTTAGCTTGCTTGACACTTTACTTAGAGACCGTGAAAGAGTTTACTCAGTCTCACCAAAAGTAAGTCAGCTCGTATTAATTTAAAGAAATTAATGTTATGTGTACTGAAATAAAAATGGGGATTAATGGCATTTTATAAGCAACGACACCCTATAACTGTGTTGGTATTCTATAGCAATGTTACCTATATAGGTAGCTACCCAAATCCGATAGATGGCGCTATCAAGTGTATCCCGGGCCAAGCCGTTAGAGTATTTACTTTTATTTTAGATTTTCCATAGGAATGAAGCATTTTCCCGCTATAAAAAGTAGCCTATGTTCATCACGGATAATGTCGGCTTGTAATGGTAAAAGAATTTTTCAAATCGGTCCACTAGTTTCGGAGCATATTCAATACAAACAAACAAATCTTTCCTCTTTATAATATTATAGTAGGTATAGATAGATGTGTTGTCTTGTCAAGTGTCATTTAAACAGTTCTAAGTTGTAATTGTCGGTACGTGCCTTAGTAGAAATAATGTTTAAGATTTTTAAGTTTACATGTATATTGCAGTCATAAATAACTTATTTATGTGTAGAGATATTAGGTTAAGTAAAGAATTTGCAATGTTTTATATGTTTGTCTGTTATATATATTGTGTAAAAAATCGTGTGCTTGCTATAATGTAGAAATAAACGTTATTTTTATTTTGAAATTTGTTTATTTATTCATACATATAAACTTTTACAATCTTGTACATATTTTTGTAGGTATGTCATTAAACATTTTAAAACTAAATAAATCTACTACTGGTTAGAAAATCTGTTTTTATCAAAGAAAGAAACTGTCAAGAAACCTGTGTAGTTGCTTTTTCCAAATAAATACGTTAAAAATATATCTACGTTCAATGTCAAGGCAATTATTTATGAGCGAAAACAATTTTTCAAACATTTTTGTAAGTAAAATACCTACTTTGATACACTGTAGGCAGTAGGCCTTACTAGTAGACAAATTATCTTTTGAAAATATATTTAATCCATACCAATATTAAAAATGCGAAAGAAACTCTGTGTGCCTGTCTGCCTGCTGCCTTTTCACGCCTTAACTACTCAATCGATCATCATCAAATTTTGCATACACGTTGTCAGGGATACAAGAAAGGACATAGGGTACCTTTCATCCAGAAAGAAGTACTGTTCCCGAGTGATCGTCGAAAAATATAAAGAATTGGACGCCACTGTCGTGTGGCGGCGCCACCGTCGTCACAGCGATAACGATGTCAGGCGTTATTTCTTTTTCAACGCGAACGAAGTCGCGGGCACCAGCTAGTTATAAATAATTGTTACGCATCTTATTGGTACGTTATTGTATTACTGTTTACATTCTTATTCTTGGTTTTGGTTTCATGTTATATGTATAGGATTGTAATGGAAAAAAAGGTAAGAGGAAACGAAAAGGAGAAAATAATCAAGTGTTGTTCCTTTTTTAAACTATTTTAATAAATTAGATTTTTCACAAATAAATACTTCATTGTCTATCTATATACATACGCAAGACGCATCCATACATGTTGTCCAATCCAATGAACATAAAGACTAGATTGCCCTCAAATTCTGATTCATAGTACTTTTGAATTAAATGATTAATAAAGCATTGATTAATTAAGACAGTATTAAGTTTAATACAATCTATGAATTAATATTATAGAAAAAAAAGGTTTTGATATGTCATCAATTAAATGAATTTATAAAAAAAATTCAAGTTCCCCAATAAGACATTTCTGAATTCACTGTAAATTCTAATAAAACACACCTACTAAAACGAAACGAAACAGGTTGTGGTTACTCTACCATAATTTCAATATGTACGGTGCCCATTCCTTCCATCCGATCGTACTTGATGTTGTGAGCCCAGGCGCGACATTCAATGTTGATCAGCATACCAGCTAAAAAGTGTCAGTTTTATTGTGAAAAAAAGGTATCAGGTGTAGTATCAGTTTTATTATGAAAAGGTAATCAGTTCTGAGTTCAGTTTTATTGTGAAAAAGTATCAGAATCAGACAGATGCAAATGATCGAATCTCAACAATGGTGATGCGTTCTTTTGCCACCCCTCTGAAGCGTCCGGTCCAATACAACCAATTCCCAAATTGCCAGAAATGTCAATACGCCTGAATCCCAAATAGACTGAAGTTTAAATCGACTGATTCCCAATTCGCCTTAATTTTTAATGATTGATGTGGAGATGTCAGCAAGGGCTCAGATAAAAGAAGAGTTACGTAAGGGTTACATGATCGGTGGGTAATATGGTTCGCAGATTTTCCCGCGCAAAAAATAAGAAAAAAATTGGTAAACTGCAAATAAACTTTTTTGCAATTGCAACTTTGCAAATAACAAAATTGGCTCTGATAAACAATAAACAATGCATAATATCTATCTAATAATATTTTCAATTTTTAAATTTTCAGGCAATTTGGTACTAAGGAAAAGGAATTTCGGAATTCGGATTTCAGGCGAAATGGGAATCAGCGGGCCTATTCTCTATCTGTGGTTTTTAAAAACGTGTCGACTTCAAAGTCGACATTAAATAAGAAATAGTACTTTGTCAAACTAAAAAGCACACAATAACTTCATTGACATGTATAACTATGGAAAAAACGTCGTAGACATTTTGACATGTGCTTAATGAATACCAAAGTAGACAATTGTAGAGTCTATAAGCGCATCGAGTCGATAACCACAGCAAAACCACACTTAGAGAATAGGGCATAGGGGCCCAGGTTTGAGATTTGGTTGTAATGGGAAAGGCAATTTGGGAATTGGTTGTATTGTATGTATAATCATATAATGAATGTATTGAACCGGACGCCAGTATGAAGCGTGCGAGACTGCGAGATCGATTGTTTTGTTTCAAATAGTTTCAATTTCAATAATTTATGTGGGCCAATCCCGGCGGCACTGCAATGCCGGGCCAACCCGTGACGGGAGTGGAGCGAGCCCCGAACATCCCGTCTGGTTACAAAAATCAGTTTAATATACTGGTCCCTCGATGAGGGAACTTTCAGATATTAAGCTGAAAAGAACAGATACTACACTTTGATCTTAGCCAAAAGGCCGAGAAGCGATAACGGATAAATCGAGGGGCACAGGAGTCACCGAAGAGCAGGAACGAAACGATACCGCGATATAACCTCCAGGTACAGCGACATCTATGAAACGATTTTGTAAATTCTATTATTTACAGCGACATCTATTAATTAGTATTTAAACTACCTGTTCTGGTCAAGTTCTGTCAGCTAATCAACTTTTGAATTTAGAATGCTGGTTATATTTACTAATTATTTTATTTTCTGATTTACTTACTTTTTGGCCTTTGGAAATGAACAGCTACTAATGGACTTAGATAACCTTCTTGGTTTGTGTAGGGAAAGTAATATCCCGGGAAACCTCTGTAGGGTAGATATTGCATGGGACCGACATTCTCTCTGTCAGCTGGGTTTTCGCCTTGACAGGACACCCACACCATATTTAGCTGGAAAAAGTTTAGACAAAAGAGTGAAATGTTGTCCTACTTAAGTCTAACATCAGTATCTCTAGAAAAGCGATGGCAGTGGTTGAAATTATTAAATTAATTCAGAATTAGCTTAAATCAAGTTACAGATTTCTGTTGAAAATTACCATAGATAAAATAGAATCGTTAAATACTATTTTATCCACGATATTACTACCTAACAAGTTGGTTGGAAGATTTATTGAAACATGAAACGGCCAATTAATTAATTGACGAAATTAATATATTCTCTGCCTCCGATGAATCACCTGATAATCTGATGAATTGTCTGATTTTTCGGATTATCAGGAAAAAGAATCGTCTGGTTCAATCGGGGGAATCATTTGTCAGATATCGTATTGTTATAATCCGATAGTGGCAGTTTAATCAGATTATAAGCACATAAAATTATCTTTTTGCTTAGAGACCATATACTAGGATGTATAAAGTATTGCAGCCATTGTTAAATTAACAGCTAATGTTAAAAACGGTATGAGAAATGTAATTACTTACGTAATTTTTGTCATACGCTGTCATATTTCTAATGTGCTCCTTCAAGTCATCGGGCATATCATTTGGCAGGCTGTCGGAGCTATTATAAAAGAACGGTTTCCAACCGTATATCTTGTTCAGTTTCAAGAAGATGCATGGAGTGGACTTGTGATATGCGAAATGGTTTTCCTCTACACAAGGCCCCCAAGCGCTGACATCGACGTCACATACTTTTCCGGATGGCGCAGGAAGTTTGAAGTCACAGTTGTGAATGTTTTGACTAGCTCCAGCCTTTTTACCGTCACGTTTGTATGCTAAAAGAGATTGTTAATCATGTTATATCTTATTTATAAATTGCAAGTTACTCAGCGAGCTATGCAGAGGATATGATCCACAAAAACAAGGATCCATCGGGGAAAAAAAACATAGTCCAAGTAGTTTCTGCTGATGAGGAGCAATAGTGGCAAAGTTGCACGTGCACTTATAGAAACTAATTTCAAATAATGTCCCCAAATAGAAATGGGAAGAACTGATATCTATGTAACATGGACATAGACAGACAAGTCTACGATGAATATAATCAAGTAAGTATGATTCCTACCATCTATGATAATCAAGTCCATTATGTTTATGTACCTTTTAAGAACTTTGACAACTCCTTAACCCAAAACTGTTGACTGCCAGTATCGTTTCCTTTGTACCAAACAACGCTACTTGCCACTTCAGGTGGCAACGGTCTAAATCCAAGTCCTGGGTTGGTGCCTATTATGCTACTTTCCAGTTGCCATTTGGGTTCTCTCGAGTCTAGATGTTGAAGGAATGCCCACATGTATACAGCTACAAGGATGGCGAGGACTGCGTAGAACGTTAGGTAGAATAATATTATTTTCCCTGAAATAAATAAATTATAAAAATTAGTAGTCAAAGAACTCTAAGAGGCTGTGTTAAGAGAATTAATAATATGTATGTTGACACTAGTTAAAATTAACAGCGAGAGATAAACTACTAGTTTTTTGTCTGAGCCAATAGCAATCAATTTGGAGACCACTTGAGTATGCATATACTCATGGTAGAAGTACCTAATACGAAAAAAATCCTAGATATTGCAAGCAGATAAATGGACATTCCGTGTTTCTATTCCGATTCAGATACTTCAGATTTAATTATGACTCAAAATAGTTTCAGATAAATATTCGCCGTCTCCATTATCTAGCTCAATCCAGATATAGGTAATAAAGCAGTAAGGTAAAATAAATAAAATGATGGCAAGTCGTTTGTTAGGTGAATAAATGCGTGTACTCCGGTTATTTCCCGCCACGGCCGGAGACTGTGCGCGGGCGCAGCAGGATGTCGCGCAATGAACTCATTGCTTCAATATACTCATTCAACACTACTTCCGTTGCTCTACGGCGCTATCCTTGTCCATTTTTCGTCTTAAGGTTCACATCGATCTTGAGACGATTTTTATTAGATCAAAGTTTAGAAACTTAGAAAGTCTATTACACAATAGCTGCTCTCGCGATTTCGTGCGCGCTGTAGAAATTCACAGGAACCTAACATTTTTTTCTGGATAAATGTATTCTATATAGTAATCCAAGTAATAAACTCTCTGTGTGCCAAATTTCATCCAAAACCGTTCAGCCCTTTTTGCGTGATCGTGTAACGAACTCACCGAAACACTACACCATACATGCAATGCTCTAATTTGACTGTAGTCTTCTGTAAGAGTGTGGTTCTGGAGCCGCAAGTCGGGCTGTTCAATTGATTGCGGAACAAAGGGTGCCCTGTCACTAGTTACAGCTTATTTTTTTGTAATGAATTAAGATAATAAGAAAAATAGATACTCACACCAACTGGAGCCGGTCCTTCCACAGAACGCCCTGGTTTTCGGATTCCATATGTACCGCTTCAGCATCTGTCCAGTAGTTAGTGGCTCCTCTTTCTCCTTGTAATACATATTAAACCGCTCAAGGCTGGTCAAGTCCGATGGTCTCTTTTTCACCGTCATTTTGTAGATATCTTACAGTACCTGCTAAAAATTGAAATCTTTATTAGAAACTAGCGAAACGCACTCGCTTCGCAATTTTCGGGTGCAATTTTTTTTGTAATTTATTTAAGAATCAATTTTTTTTATTGCTAAATCAAAATTCTATTATTCATACTTAATTTATAAATGAATGTCTGTCTGTCTGTTACCTTTTCACGCCTTAACTACTATAAACCGACCATTATCATGAAATCTTGCATACACATTGTCAGGGATACAGAAAAGGACATAAGGCTACCTTTCAATCAGAGAAACATTCTGGTTTTAATTTGTATTAAATTTCCATTAATAAGGTAATTAAGTTTTCTCTACGAGGTGGTTATTCTTTTCTTTTAGAGAGCTCTTTTAAAAATCTACAATTTACTAATTAAAAAATTCTGGATACTGGGTGCCATATCCAGAATCCAGAAATCAATTAATTGGCCAAAGCCATATTAATTGATTTAATAAATATTTATACAACGATATGATTTTTTAATATAAAAAATGAAATAATGAATAATGATAAATGAAAAAAATGTGTACCTGGGAATGGAGGTCAGTCGAGTTATAGCGAAGTGATGCGTCGAGTAACGAGTACTGACTGCGTGCGCGCATATGTACAGTATACGCGCCGTCACAGGATAATAGGACGGTGTTATAAATGGAGAGCCAGACTTTATTTCTTTTTTCAATTTTCATAACGACTTTAGTTTTGAATTATACCTGTGACATAACTCAATATATTATTAAATATATATACCGAAACTCAACTTATATAAGCATGGCGATAGTATCCATTAGCTGGACTCAACAGGTGACCAACGTAAAAGTCTTGCAACAGATTGTCCAGAAAAGTAACATAGTGCTTGCGTAAAAATATGTAAAGTATTTTACATGAGTAATGCTATCAAACACGAGTGATACAACGTGCTTCAGCTGGTGGTGAAGAGAGAAGTCGCTATAAAGAGAAAAGTTGGGCGAACAAAGAATTCGTGGCCGAAGAACATCAGAGACCATTCTCGGAATAGCTAAAGATGTGATCATCATAACCAACTTTTATTAGTTGGAGAGGTATCTGACGAAGAAGATACTTAACTTACTTAAGGTCTTACTGAAATATTGTAGACAAAAAATAAAAGATAACTTGTAAATTATTGTATAATTAAATAGACGTACTTACTTATTTACAGAAATAACAAAACTGATTTAGTGACTGACATTATTTGATTGAATTTTCGATTGCAACTGGCCAGTATTTTTCTTAAATACCATTAAATACATAGATCCTAATCTTTCAAAGTTCGAGTAGGCATATTCTGGGTGAGCTCGCTCCATCATAGGCCTCATCCTTTCTACTCAGCTGGTTGTTGGCCAAGAGCAAACCCATCTCTAATAAAAAAAAGATCCCGAGGGAACTCTGAATGAACAATTTCTGAGTTATTGGGTCAACTGTTGCATATACCGTCCATCAATCGCCCCCTCGCGTCTGATGTTAGTGTCCAGGATAATTTGTCACCTGACCGTGATTAATGCTCTTATATAACCATAACAACCTTGTATGTTATAATGATTTAAGTGTACATGAAAAATCAAATGGATTTTGAGGAAATTGTATAAAAGATGAGGGGCAAAAAGGGGACAGGAGAATGGGATTTTAATTATCCAATTTTAATGAAGAAACATAAGTATTTGTTATAATAAGGACAGGCGCAAAAACTGCTTCTCTTCTGTTATTTGCCGTATATAATACGAAGTATTACACAAGTAATCCAATAAAATGTAACGTAAGTATAGTATGAGGTTTCCAGTTTCAGGAAAACCGAAAGACAATTGAAATACAATGTTAACACACACGCACACACCATTTTTGTACAATAAGAATTATTGTAAATTATCTATTAGAAAATGTTATACGCCTCTGACTTCACAAGGATGCATTTTTTTCTAATAATTATATAAGCCTTCCTTGTTTATCCTTCTATTCATCAGTGAAAACTGTTTCCAATTGTATTGTTGGGTGTTTGAAAATCTGTTAAATATCTTTCCTATTATCCTGTAAATATTCAGGGTTTTAGGTTAAAATTAAAATAAAACCAGACTAAGAGCGGACGCTGTATAGTTTATAAATTATATAATATATATTTTTTGTTATGTTAGCTTACTTATTATAATTATATTCATTTGGAAACAGGTTACCCATAACTGTTAAATTTGACAAATATTAAACGAACCTGTTAAATTTTCCGCTTTCAACCGGACGGTTCCTCGAAAGCATTACAAAGGAGGTTGGAATAATAAATCGTGACGGCCATTCATCCGTTGACCGAACAGCGATAAATTAATATAAATTGTATATATAATATATATATAAAAAATAACAAATTAAAAAATGCATTGTGCACTTTGTGCTGCAGGAATATCAGTCATGCGAGCGCATCGAGAGGGCTTATAGTGTTGTCCATTTATCGAATTATCGACAAGTATCTGTTTTGCAGTAGTCTGCACTTATAAAAAAGATCTATCTACGTAAAAAATGGAATAGTCAAAAACACTTTTAGTTGTAAGTAATTTTGAATATACCATATTATATTATATGGCGGGTGAATCATATTACCACTCAATACGAGTGGTGTAATTAGATTTTGGATGTAGAAGATCGATAACTGGTAGCTACATCATCGAACTATATTCTTCGATTTTGGTATCATCACTTTCTCTGATATCTATATATTATTTTTGTAAAAATAATTTTTTGTACGAGGTGTATTGCCATGTTCTTTTTTATGGAAGCAACATTCTTTATTGTGAGCCTATGCTCATGTAACGAACGATAATGCAATGAAATTGCGTGGAAGTTGCTCACATTTAGGATCACAAATTATTATACAATACATTTGATTTTTCGAAAAATATTTTATGACATTTTAAAAAGTGAGTTTTTATGAGTCTAAAAATAACAATGATTTCAATTATATACTTTATTTATCTCCTTCATTGACTGAGATTTTTTACTTTTTGCATCTGCAAGAACTTGCTAGACTTTACTATCTACAAGTACTTAGATAAAGATTTTTATTGCCAATTTTCAGATTTTTGACTAGAATTTTTTTTCCATCTTTTGTATAAAGGAATTCTGATGAACCGAATCGAATAGATCGACGAACAAAAAAATCTAATTCTATGTACTCGTAAAGGCTCTTATTTGCTTACCTTTTTTAGTTAAGTTTAAACATATTCGTTAACAGAACGTTAATATTAATGATGATTTTAATTTCTACGGTTAAGCCCTCTCATAGCGGTATCTCAACAAGGGGTGAGATAACTCGCGCGCAATGTCATCTTCAATCATATGAGATTTCACGACACGTGGGGCAATAGGGTTGGCACACTTATTTTTTTTCTCAGACCAATACTAATAATAAATCTGTAAGTGTTGGTATTGTATGTGTTGAGACTATATTAGAGTCGTAACTGAAATAATTATATAATTAAATTAAAATAAAACTGTGTTCGTTTTCGTTCATTGAACAGTCATTATACATTTCTTTTTCATTAAATAATCAATAGACAAAATATACGTAGTGAAAAACAAAAAAGGTTACGCATAACAGTATATATGTATGTATGTTCCTCCATAACTCTTAAACGAATCAACTGATTTTCATGAAACTTGGTAGATAAACATTTAGACGTACAGGACACAGGTTAGGCTATTTTTTTTCTTTTTCAACGCGTACGAAGTCGCGGGCGCCAACTAGTTCACTAATAAAATCTTAATGGTTGTAATTTGTATGTTACTTGCTTTTTATATGTGCAGTAATTGTATGTAATTTTTACTTATTTTAAAGTTGACACAAAAGATGGCGCTCGCCACAATCTATGATTAGTGGCTACCGTCGTCTATATTAAACTTTATTCTTAATAACTTTTTCTCTTCAGATAAATAGTAGATTTAGTAGATTTAGATAATTTTTAGAGGTCTTTTCATTGTTATATTAACATTGAAAATATTTTATGAAGATTTTTCTAAATAAATAAAATAACGTCATTGATAATAATAATAATAGCCTTTATTCAATAATCTTACATACTACATAACTTAACATTACAATTAATTTCAATCTGACACCGGTATGTGAAGATTATCTTGCTTCAACGTCATTGCTTCAACGAGAAAATATTTGTATTGTTGTATTTTTATTTGTAATGAATAAGTTCAAAAACGAATTGGAGCTTGCTTACTTAATTGCATTTGGTAACGAATATGTACAAATTATTAATGTTCCATTATAAGTTTTTGGCAACCCTGAACGAAAATGGTCGTCGCCGTATCGGCTACTACGGATGACCGTGGCGTCGATATAAAAGTACGTCCTTGAAGATATTTTCGGCAATCATTTTGAGGATTTCGAACCGATAATGAGTGCGCTACGCAAGATCGTCATTACTGTAAGTGTTCACTAACATTTACTCTATACATTTAAGTATTATAATACGAAGGGAAAAATAATTATTTTTTCCATTGCAAGAATTGTTAAATTTTAAGATTTAAAGAAATTAATTAATTTAAAGAAATAATTCAATATTCTTTCTTTAAATTAAATTAGTTATTCTACTTAGAATTTTTTGCATCAGATTTATTCCACTTTATTTGTAAAACTAGCTGCTGCCCGCGACTTCGCCCGCGTAACTTTGTAAATTATATACTAAAACCTTCCTCGAGAACTATTCTATGCATTGGTGAAAATAGCATGAAAATCGGTGCAGTAGTTTTTGAGTTTATCGCGAACAGACAGACGAGGCGGACTTTATTTTTTGTTTTATAAAGTTCAAAACAATAATGGTTTAATTTTTTTATAATGTTTCTGTTTTATATATTGTATTTTCAACCGACTTCAAAAAAGAAGGAAGTTCTCAATTCGACTGTATCTTTTTTTATTTGAGTAATATTGTAATAGTGTGGAGAGCTAGCTAAAATAAGTAGGTAAAGGTGTGTATCGTATTAAAAAAAATCTCGTAAATTTTCTTACATCTAGGACAAGTTAAGTGTCCTTGAGATCGCGTGGTCCGACCGCTTCGTCTTTATGTTTCTATGATAAGATTTTTCCCTACAAATTCCCTTAATTAGCTGAAAATATTATCAGTATATATGTAATGTACCATATTTTCTTTCTAGATACTCCTTTGTGCATCACTCTGCGATGTAACAACATGTTCTATGTGGCAAGAAAGAACTGGCCTCCAGAAGATTCCAGAAAAAATAATAGGCGGTGTCATTGACATAGTTCAAAGTCATAAAAACAAGCCGGGAAGCCAACAAGGCACCACACAGGTCTACCAACCTCAGCAATACCCACAATACCAACAGTGGAATCCACCAAATTACCCGAATCCAGGATATCAACCTCAGCAGCAACAGGGGCAGTACCAAATGCAGGGACAGTACAACGGATACGCTCCACAGAACACAGGCAACTACCAAACCGGAACGAACTACCCGCAAACTGGAAATTTCCCGACAACTGGTGGACAAGTGTATCCATCAAGTCCTGGCCAATCGCAGGGAAACTACGGCAGCTCACAGAGCCAAAGTCAAGGCCAGTATCAAGTGGTATACCCGCCAAATCAATCGTCATCTTCAGGACAATATCAGAGTCAAACGCAACAGCAAAATGGACAATTTCAAGGGGGTAATCAACAATCGAGCAGTGGACAGTACCAGAATCAGGTTCAAAATCAGAACCAAGGACAGTATGTGACTCAACCTCAGGGATCCAACACGCATTTCCAAGGTCAAGGCCAGTACGTAAATCAACCTGCAGCTCCAGTAGTTCAAGGTTCAGGGAGTACCCAGTCATCTGGAAGTGAACAGTCTTCGGGAGGTTTCCAGGTCTCTGGTGGTCATCAGGGTGTCGGTGGAGGACAAGGACCAACTTGTGTGTGTCAAGCATGGACAAAACCACAACCGCATCAACAATCTGTACTGTACGATCCTGCAGAAACTTCTGAGAGTCCGAAACAAGAGTTGACGACTCAAAAACAATGATACTCCTTTTGGTTTATGTATAGCAAACTTAAGTGTAAAGATGCTTTTACAGGCGTTATCAAATAGAATAATAAATTGTGATCTCTTTAAAAATAAAAATAGAGCTAGTCTCAGACTCCACAAATGTCGTATGGAAAATGTATAACGATCATGGTTTATTTTGAAGTATATTAACTGAATTATTATTTAGACAATAATATATGCTAGGCATTAAAAGAATAATTCCTTTACTTTCAAAAGGTCAGACTTTCAGATAGCCAGTTTTTTTAATTACCTAGCTAATTTATTCTAAATATTGTGAGTTAATAATTATAAATGTACCTAATTTAAATAAAGGATTTAAAAAAATATGAAAGATTTTATTTGAATAAATATAACAATACTTATTACATATCTATAATAATTACATTATAAATAAAAAGCTAAGTAAGTATATGGAAGAAACACGATCAATTTTGCTATCTTTATAACTGAAAATAAATTTTTGGTTTAATAGTTTTAAGTTCTGATACAAAATTAATACGATTCCAATATGCTCCTGAATATTAGGTTCGCATTTGAAACCAGTTTATCAAGATCCACTTCGCCTCTCCATTTGTTCATGAGCAGACGTAACAACAAAGGGAACTCGGAATAAATCTGAGGGTCCATGTAATAGGTCACCTAAAGTAGGTCTTAAGCGTGCGCGCGCCACCCTTCTGTTACGTAATGCTTATGTAAGGCGCTGGAGGGGTTGGTGGCACGGTGTGCGAGGGGAAGCGCAGAGGCGGGGAGGGAGAGGACAGTACAGGGGCGAAACCGCCGGCAATCGATTCCTATCCGCAGTCCGGCTTGGCGTTTGATCATGGCAGACAAGACAAAGGTTACCGAGCAATATTACGCCCCACCACCAGATCTAGGAGCATGGGAGTCCTTCAAGATCTTCCTGTGGAACTCGGAGACCGGACAGTTCCTCGGCCGTACAGGCTCCAGCTGGGGTAAGTCTTGGTAGCGACAAGAGATAAGTGTCCCACAAATTTGGAGGGAAAATCGATTAGGTCAAATTATGTAATTTTTTCTCTGATCTTCCAAAAAGGTTATTAACGCTTTGTTAAGTTTCTATCCTAATTTCATATTTTGTCTGCTCGTTATCTAAGTTCCAGTTAGATCTAAGGGTTAATAATCAAAGAAATAAATGTAACTACATATATATGCTTAAATATATTACTTTAAATTCTAAAAAATATTTATTAAACATGCTATATTCGATCTAATAAGGTAGGTATGTATTCCTTATATAATTTTTTTAATTTGTTATTTCAGCATTCCAAATAACTATATTGCCATTTTAATAATTTCTTAATGAATTCTTACATTATCAACATAGTTATACATAAAAGTGGAAAACATATAAATTTTCTATGATTACTATCAAAATGTAAAAAAAATCTCAGATTACACGGACATAAAAACCTCTGGATGCGCCACCTGTGCCAAACTTGCGCGCGCCTGCGTCCTTGTTCAGATCGATCCAAGGACGCGATTTTACGGAAATAGCTTCAATATGTTAAATATATTTAAAATATTTTTTTAACTTTCGTACTTATTATAAAGAAAATACACTCTTTTTGTTTTCGTGCGCTAACTTCGATTAGTTGTGACCGGTTTTGGTTTCTGATAGCTTTTTGCCGAGTTATCACGTTCTTTGATAAAGAAGTTGGTGAAAATATCGGTTTGAAATGGCCGTTTATCGCGGGCGGTTAAACTGTCTTATATAATTATAAGATATATATATGAATGAATGGCCTTTAGTACATAATATAGATCTAAAAAAGACCGCGACGTGAAAATGAATATTATATACTAATGTATTTCGAAACCTATTTTCAAAGACGTGGTTTAACTTAACCATTGCCTGTGATGGTTAAGTTATAACTATGGGTGAAGTCATCGGCTGAACTAATTCAAGTATGGATTACAGAGTACTCAATCAAATCGATTTTAATAATCTCTTAGAGATTATCGCGATTTCAGTGTTTTAAAACTTTATAGCTATTTCATAGTTCTAGTTTTACATTAATTCAACGACAAAACGTATACATCAAGTTTGTTCCACTACATTCACATCTTATAAAGGTTGATTAGATAAATTACAATTACCAATTGAATAAGTTAAGGGCATCTTTCAAGGCACAAGTAAAGTGTTGATTAGTTACTTTTCAAGTAACGCTAATGAGCGAGTAAATGTTACGAGTATCTTGTTTCAATTTCATTGAAATTACCCTCTTGAGTGCTTAATGCTACTCGAAGATGACGGTTAGCGTACTTGACACTTTACTCAGAGATGGTGAAAGAGGCCCTAAGACAGACAGAGATAATATTGGTTTTTCTTTGTTGTACCAATCTGACGACCCTTTGACATTTGAATCTTCTTTGACGAGTCCGTTGAATGAGAAGTTGGGGTGCTTGCCTTAACGCATAGATCTCGGGTTTGATCCTCGGTAGGGTCAACTATGGAAATGAATTTTTCAAAGTTGGCTCTCGTCTGGATCTGCTAAGAAGTAAAGGGCACACTGCGTTTCGCAGTTATTAGTAACCACTTACAGTTGTCTTAGAGGCGACGGTAGCCACTTACCATAAAGTGGACCGTCAGCTTGTCCAATGACTTTAACATTAGAGAATTTAAATGTAGGTACAGAAAATTCTAATGCGACAGAAAATAGGTTCATGTTCTTGCTTAGGGTTATACCAGGAAGATGTTGTAAGACTATATCTTGAAAAGACTAAAAAGTCTTATTAAAAGTCTTACATAAAAGATAATGTTGAAAACGTTTTCTTTTCAAGACAAATATTTATCAAATATTTATCACTCGTCTGACAAACTAATGTCATTAAATGAGCAAAATAATAATCATTATTATAATGGATTTTTTTGAAATAAATTGCTGTGAACGTTGATTTGATATAAATATCCGGAGTTCATTGTTCGTTTTACAGATAAGTTTAACAAATCGCCCACTTAAATGAACTTAACATACTATACTTTCTAACACCTTCAACTTCTTAACATATAATACTCGTTAAGTAAAGTTATTGTCTTATTTGAAGTTACCGTTACTTTTTATTTAACTCACAAATTTGTCATCGACTCACCAAAAATTTTATTTATAGAATACATATACAACAATCATGCTATACCTATATATATCATCATCAAATATCCAAAATACATTTTGAGTATATTTTGCAAATAAAACATTACAATTTATATACAGAAAAAATATTTGCTCTGTCAAACAAAGTTGTCAAATGTTGAATCAAATAGTCATAGTCAGCAAATAGTAGTCAAATATATAGGGAAATTCAAAAGCATTAAAAAACGTTATACCAAATTATTTATAGAAACTATCTTTAAAAATTTTTTTGTGAAAAAATAGGACAATGTTCGTAGCATGAGATCTTCCAGTAACATTAATGATCTATGTTATTTGTGCGCATGTGTGAAAGGTAGTCAGTCCGCCGCGCATTCTCCATGACCTATCACAATTTTCATACTAAATGTTAGTGTACTGCATACAGTTGCATATAAATAAATCGATAGTTGACACCGCCCCGTTACAGGTGTTCAAAATTAACTATAAATGGTTCGTTAGAAGTTTTGTTTAACAAATGATTTTCAAATGGCTAATCAATTTATTTTTCAAGCTATAACTGTCTCTCGAAAGCTATATGACTGAATAACGTTATTTTTCTGCATTTTTTCCCTTTCCATTAGTGCGTTTCCGTTAGCGCAGAAACAGACAGAATGGGAGAGCCACTTATGGGCCATGAGCCAGCGACAGATTTTCATGACCAATTTCCTCCCAGTCGATATCTCGTAAAATGACTGAGAGAGTTGTATTATGAAGCGTTGTGAACGTCAGCTGCGGCTCCGATGGTGGGTTGAGCAGTAGAGTGGTAGCCGCCCATAGTAAAAAAAAATTTAATCATTTATTTCCGATTAAAAATTCATCAAATTATAGTTAGCCTAATATTTTGAAGAAAAAAAATTGTCAGCAATTTATAAAATGGTGGATTATGCGTCTGCAGGTCACACGAATATTGTTAGTGTTCAGTGATTACCTCCCAATAGAAAATTTATCAGATGATAGTTTATGTATTACTGTTAATAAATAAAAAAGTCAGCTGGCTATATCTTGGTGGAATGCTTGTCAGATGATGCTTTGAAAGAGTAACGGGCTATCACTGCTCAACCCACCATCGGAGCCGCAGCTGACGTTCATAATGCATCATGATACAACTCTCTCAAGCATTTTACAAATTATGGACTGAGAGGAAATCATTGACGAAATTAGTGCCTGGCTTACGGACCATTAGTTTAAAATATGTATGTAAAAACGCCTATGTACCAAATTATAAAGGGTCTTTCAGATATACCTTTCGTCAGTCAAACTATGTTAAATGTATATCAAAATACATAAAAGTCACACTAAAAGTCTCACGGATTTTGGTTTATAATCACTTTTGTGTATTTTTTTTTGAAATTCTCTACTGTACGACAATTTTTTTTCTGACATTTCTACAAATAACTAGGTACCTAGAGAGTTTCGCTATCGAATAGGTACGATTGGCATTTCTTTAATAGTGCTTTAAAAAAATGTACTCTCAATTTTAATATTACTCAACTTAAATGTCTTAAGTGAAAACATGAAATTAGCTATTCAGAACAATTCAACTGGCTGAAACTGAAAAGTTAGAGGACAAATGTATTATCTAAAGCCGTCGTCTGAATCTAATGCATAGCGCATTAGCTTCAGAAGAATTACAGAAGAAAATTCGAAGCTTTCTCATATTAAGTTCTTAGATAAATGTGTTTAAGTAAAACTAAGCTAAGTGGAATTTGTTCAAAAACCACGGACAAAGCCGTGGGCACAGTAACAATGTCGTTGCATATATAGTAATTGCTAATAGTAATGTAGTAGGTACGTTCGCAAGGACTTGCTCAAGATGTTAACAGAGGTGTCACTTTTAGCCACGTATTAATTTTCCTTCATAATCATTGTGAACTACTTTCGACAGGCACTTTAATTATTATGTTAACTTATATTATTTTATTTTATTTATATATTAATGGGACACAGAGTCAATGGTGAACCGAATTGATTTATTTGTATATGCTATTCATGCGTTTGTTGGTGTTTCTTTATCGACCGACGAAAACGAAAAAATAAAAAGGAGGTACTCAATTCGACACGTATATATATATATTTTATGTATGATCACGCATAACTTTTGACAGGGTGGTCCGATTTTGATAATTCTTTTTTTATTTGAAAGGGTGCACCCCCGAGGGGGTCCCATTTTTTTTGAAAAAAAAAAAAATCCAACCCTAAGGGTAGGAAAACAGGGGATGATTGATTGTTCACTCACCGATTGTAGCGTATAACCACGCATAACTTTTTACAGAGTAGTCCGATTTTGATAATTCTTTCTTTAATGGATAGGGTATACCTCGAAGTTGGTCTTGTATAAATTTGGAAAAAAAAATCCTACCCTAAGGGTAGGAAAATGGGGGTGGGAAAATTAAAAATTAAGCATGTAGTAAATATTAGATTATAGCCACAAAAAAACATAAAATAAAACTTTTTAACAAAAAATAAAACCGCCGAAAAAACTGAAAAGCATAAAATAATATTATTATCATTTTACCTAAGTAATTTTGAGTCGGCGCCAAACAAGCAAAAATTACGTAAAGAGTGATGCGCGGCGGCGACTCAAAATTACTTAGGTAAAATGATAATAAGATTATTTTATGCTTTTCAGTTTTTTCGGCGGTTTTATTTTTTGTTAAAAAGTTTTATAATACATATAAAGAAGTACATATACATATCTTAATTCTTTGGAAATGTTTTGCTAGTCCAAATGCTGACAAGACTGGTCGGTAAAAGTCCGGTAACTGTTGCTGATACAAGCAATAATTGTCTCATTACGTTTAATTGGTGGGCATTGCCGTGTACATACATACATACATACGTACATAGTACACCGTTTGTGTAGGTACTATTTTTAATAGATAGAATATTTATAGAAAGTTTTCGAGGCAGTAAAAGTAAAACAGTAGTTACTTGTACAAATATATATGCAGTTGCAATACCTGTAATATATGTAAAGATTAATATATATGTTGTATATTCACCTCAATAAATTAATGTGTATTGTTCACAGCTAAAATCCTTCTGTTCTACTTGCTGTTCTATGCGGTGTTGGTGGGATTCTTCGCCGCCATGTTGGCGATATTCTTTCAAACACTCGATTCCAAAATGCCAAAATGGCAGCTGGAAGGTTCACTGATAGGCAACAATCCAGGTAAGTTAATCTTTATTTTAAATTTTTTACAATATAAATTTATATATATGTCGTCGGCACATCGTAGAATTGGGCATATCATGATATTCCTGGGCACATCATATTTCTGTTAAAACTGAGAGGGTCGACTCACATCGCTCCGATTCTCTCGACGCACCTATTTTTGACTTTTGGTGAAACATTTTTGATGTCTTACTTTACGGTTTGCCCAATTCTACGATCTGCCCACGACATATACATAAAACAATATAATTAAAAAACTTAAAACTAGATATTATTATTTTTTATCATTATTATATTTTCTTTTCTTTCATGTTGTACTATATCTTATTATTGTTAGTATATAGTATACTTATAAATATAAACAATTTGCCTTTATTTTAATAATTATTGAAATAGGAACTGTATAGACTATAGATTATAATTAAATGTATAAAAATGTAAAAATATGGGTCTAGTTGCCTTCAAATAAATTAATTTGAATTTGATTTCCAAATGTATTTTCCATTCAAGGAAATCTTGAAAACCATATGTTACCTTAACTTGCTAGGAGTCAAGGAAGTAACCTGATAGGAGATCATCTGAAAAAATCCAAAGAAATTTTTTCAGTTCTCAAGAATATTTTTCGATCACCAAAGACAAAGGAAGGTCGATAATCCATTATGATGATAAGTGGCTACCGTCATCTATGGACACAAGCCACACCAGATGCAAAATAAACACCAACCAAAATTAAAAAAATATATATTTATATTTTTAATTTACATATTTAAACATTAAAAAATTAATATATTATAGGTACTGTTGGTTACCACTTTGGATAGTATAGGTATAACATAAAGAAAATAGAATTATATTGTTATCCTTACTAATATTATAAATTTTACGCTTTCAAACAAAAAATACTGAACAGATCAACATGAAATCTTGCATACACGTTGTCTGGGACACTAGAAAAGACATAAGGTGATGCACAATCAAATTAACGTATTATGTACCCGGCCTGTTTCTGAAATATCAATCTAATATCTAGTCATTAAGGTATATAATGATTTTGACAAATGATACTGTTCATCCAGGATTGGGATTTAGACCAACGCCGGAATCGGCCAACGTGGAGAGCACGCTCATCTACTACAGAGCCAACGATAAGGGGTCCGTCCTCAAATGGGCCAAGGTTATCGACGAGTTCCTAGATCGTAAGTATTTTAATATAGTGATTTTAATTTTAACATGCGACAAAAAGACAACCTTTCGTGTTCGATGAATATTTAAAAATTAATTAGACGAAATGGCCCAGGCGTTCTCCAGTTTTGTGCTGACTGACACATTCACACTGACATAATTCAATGTAAAATAAGTTGGTATGTCAAAGTTGGGTGGAAAATGTCTTTCAATATCCTCAATATAAGATTTTTTTACGAAGAAGGGAAAAGCCTTACGATTCGTGGTGGGCGGTTACCGTTTCCTAAAAACAGAAGCAATACCCAGAGTGTTGCAAATGATTCTAAAACCCCTTTTTTGGAATAAAGACAATTTCTGGGTTAGCACGCACGCCCCTTTGTCGGCCTCGTCTATCCTGCACCTATAGATGCTGGCCAAGAGCAAACCCATTATTAATAAAAAAGGTAAAAGGCACTGGTGAAAAACATGCTCATATTTCACTGTAGTCTTTAGTATAGTATAGTCTTCAGTATTCTTCTTATAAATTATATCAGAGGCGATCACAGTCGCCGTTTTTATTAATTTTTTTTTTATAAGAAGTCAAGGCAGCGCTTGGCAGCGATCTCGTGTTAATTTTAACAGAACAGCGTTATCATAATAGGTACCTACTTTATGAACAACGAGCCACAGTAAATTGTGGTCAGGTTCATCTAGTAAAATATAAAGCTTATGCTAAATGGTTGTAGAGTATCGCAAGAAGGGAAGTGGCAGCGGTGAGCCAACCGGGGCAGAGAATCGAGTGATGTGCTCCCCAACATCAGGCCCTCAGGGAGAGAAGCAGGTGTGCGATGTGCCCATTGAAGAGTTCCACCCTTGCACTCCAGCCAACCAGTACAACTACGAGGAAGCCGGGCCCTGCGTCTTCTTAAAACTCAATAAGGTAATTTAAAATGGGATATGGCTGTGTTTTGATCGTATTATTTGTATAAATATCAAACGAATTCAAATATACTATATATACCAAAAAAATGCTTGATCCTTTATTAGATTTTAGACGTACATGATAGGATAGAGATACATTAATATCCCCCTATTTTTTTATCAACATTTCTCTGAATAGCCTTCCACTATGGAAGCAAATTTTAAGACGTCAAATAATATTTATTCATGAGCACACGAGTTTATTACTTGTTGTGTAAAGTTGTGGAGACGTCATTCTGTGGGATGTCCAGGTGGCATGATAAGCATTTGAGTTTAGATGGCTTCAGAACCTTAGTAGCATTTCTTGGATAATCCATTTACGAAATGTGGTCACGTACGTCGATAACTGGCCCTATTATTGAGTTAATTTATTTATACGTCTATTGTATTTTACTATTTGTAACCTAATTTAAACTTTGGCAAAAAGGAAACTGTCAAGCAATAATATATATGACAAAAAATATCTCAATGAGATTTTTCTTTTATATAATTACAGATTTTCAACTGGGTGCCTCAACCATATAATAGCACTGAAGATTTGCCAGCAACCATGCCTGAAGATCTTAAGCACCACATTAAAGTTGTTGTAAGTGTCTAACCTAATACATTCGGAATTTACAAGAACGAGTATAATGATGTCGTTTATTATCTACGATGATGATGATGTTGATGATGATGATGAATATAAACATATAATATATTTAAAATTAAAATATATTATGATAGCACGAGAGGCACCAATCTTAACCTCTGGCGAATATAAGCAAACTAACTCGTAATTGGATTAATATGTATATCCACCCATATAATGTTCTAATTCTAAGAAAATTGATGGAATCCTTTCGTACTTTGTAAATAGTTTTTTATTATTATTGTATAAAATGAAGCCCTGGCATATTAGAGGGTAGGAATCATACTTAAGCTCTGGCCACAGCTAACATTTTCGAATCAAGTTAATCTACTTGTTTACACCCTTTAACCTTGTTTTAGTCTGGCAAACCCGAAGCCAACACTGTGTGGGTCTCGTGCGAGGGTGAGAATCCTGCCGATATTGAAAACATTGGACCAGTGCAATACATCCCACGACGTGGGTTCCCCGCGTTCTACTATCCTTTCACCAATAAGGAGGGCTACCTCAGTCCTCTGGTTGCTGTGCTGTTCGAGAAGCCCAGAAGTAAGTTTCAATTTAAATTTCAGTCTCTGGCAATTCTTTCATATGAACCGTCAGTACTTTTGAATGCAGATTCTATGGAGAAAAATCGGCAAGAAAACTCATACTTACTCTGGTTACTCTTTTCAATGTCTTAAATAATTGAAATAATAATATGTATTAATATTTGTATTTGTTTTTCAGCGGGAGTTTTAATTAATATAGAGTGCAAAGCCTGGGCCAAGAACATCCAGTACGATCGCTACGAGCGACGCGGCTCAGTCCACTTCGAGCTGATGGTGGACCGCTCTTAAACACTGCCAATAGCTGCCAACCTGCCAACTACTTGACGTTGGTTGCCATCGACCAAAGCATCTTCGGTTGACAGTCGACAACCAATTTCTCCAGGAGAGAACGTTCATGAGTGAATGTGAATTCTGTCAGTATTTTAAGCATGCGAGAGATTCCTTGCTGAAAGATTTTGCTGTTTTATTAATGTATAAACTATGTAGTCTATGTATTATAAATTATAAGAAATAATGTTAGATGAATTGTCAGCAAATGTTTGTAGATCAGAATATCAAGGAGTTGTGTAAGGTTGTTTTGTTGCAAAATCTGTTGAGATTGGTGTCAGATGGTCACCGGGTCTAACAAATGGTCGCTTAGGTCAGGCCAGTTGGCGCCAAACCGGCTGCCAACGGCTCCATTAGCAATAGCCACATAGTCGGCGGTTTATATTCGTTTTAGAATAAGCCAGAGGGCGAAATAAGTTAAATTTAATTTACACGCTTCAATTAAAGTGAAATCAAGTTTAAATTTATTGATATTTATTATGTAATGTTTTTTGGACGAAGAGTCAATAAACACGCACTAGTTGGTTCCAATTTAGCTTTCTGTTGATGTGTTTCATTTCAATTTCCTTTATATATTTGTGCCCTCGTTTTGTTAGGTGTTAAAGCACATTTACTCAACCTTCATTACTCATATGTAATTGTCTCTATTTTTTCTGGAAGAAAGGTATATATCTCTTCTTCTAAATCCTTGACAACGTGTATGCAAAATTCCATGATGATCGGATAATTACCTATAATAATAAAGTTAGGCTTATTTACATGTGAATTTGATTCAAATCCTAATATCGTTACAAAAAAGGAACGCTTTGGTCTATTATTAAGGTTTACTATCTAAAAATTATTTTACGAAAGAATTTTCTTAATTACCCATGAGCAAAGATGGCTAAGTATTTCTACTATCGACTTTTTTCTTCAGTTAGTACTTACTATACGAGTAAACACTCGGTGCCTGTGGGCTATGATAACTTAGTAGTGACACCGGTAGTACCATGGGTAAGTAAGGCACAATTATATATTCGACATTATTCGAATTAAAGACCTGTAATTTAGTTATTTGAAATCAATAAATTAATTAAAACCAGTATGAGGTGCAGGTTTATTTGTGATAAGTTGATAAGTTGATAGGTCACAGGTTGATAAATAACATCAGAAGGGATGGTATATTATAGTGCTTCGTTGACGCTGATAAGATAGTGGCAACTCCGATATTTATATGTTTTATAAGTTTTGTATCTTACTCTTACTTACTTATAAGAAAATTATTATAAAAAATTTTCAATTAGCATTTTTAACAGTACATTTTTTATTATACGCTTCGTTTGCCTGAAAATATTGAGAAAATAAAACCTTATGCCAACTTACATAACTTCAAACAGTAAGTAGCTGTCCTCTTCTATCGGTTTCTCCACTATCTTCTTAACTACTAAACGGATTTTGATACGCTTTTCACTCATGGAAAGAGCGGTAAACATGATTTACATAAAAAGTTGCATCACCAGTATTATTTAAACCTTGCCAAGCCCTATTCGGACGAGCGTTAGTAATTTCGTATACTACTTGTCTTTCACCACCAATTCTGTTTATTATAATGAATCTACAAATAGAAAATACCTCATTATTTTTGTTTAGTTAATGAGGGAAGCTATCTTCACGTCACTCAATGGATAATGTTTATATTTAGATATAATACGTGTCCTATCTTCCAAGCTTTATTGATCTTTAATTAGTATAACTCCACAAAGTAAAACTATGGATATTGACTGCTAACGGCTGCTCCAGACAGAAGAGACTATGCAGTTGATATCATGATATCGAGGTCATAAGTATGTTGATAATAGAAAAAAAAAACTTGCCAAGGGGGCCTTAGTATTTTTTTTTCAGATGAAGTGAAAGTTGGCTGAAAAATGATTTTTAACATGATTTTGTTTGTTTGTTTGTATAGAATAGGCTCCGAAACTACTGACCCGATTTGAAAAATTATTTTAACATTAGAAGCCGACATTATCCGTGATGAACATAGGATACTTTTTACCACGGGAAAATGCTTCATTCCTACGGGAAATCTTAAATAAAAGTAAATACTAGCGGCTTGGCCCGGGAGATAGCGCCATCTATCCAAAATACGATAGATGGCGTTTTATACTTTTCTACGGGAACGAAGTCGCGTGCACCAGCTAGTAATTTATAAAGTTAAGCCTGTTATCTGCTTCTTCTAAACCACCCAACGGATTTAGATACTGTTTAGACAATGGAAAGAGCGATAACGAAGAAGGCTTGTGTTAAATAAATGCAGTAAAAAATCCATTAATACGAAGCCGAGGGCTGGTTGCTAGTCTGAATATACTTAAGTTAATATTAGCACACAGAATAAGTTGCTGTTGGTAGTCAGAAAACAGCTTTTTTCAAAATCTGCAAAACAAGAGTTGAATGGCCTCAGGGTTGTCTCTTTTAAGGTTTTACTTGAAAATTTTCGTCATTAACTCATTCCATTCATTAACAACAAATTTCCAACTCTCTCTCGTTGGACTTGGACTGGAATCTCTTAACTCACTCACCGAAATACAACAGCAGACATGCTGTTTTTTCACGGTGTTCTTCTGAAAGGGGATGACTGCCCAAATTATGACAGCGAAACTCAGTAAAATATGTATTTTTAAAGTAATAAAAAAAAACTATTAGATTTACATTGACAAGTAGCTCATAAGTATTATCGTTTCACTGTTATTAAGAACCAGCTATATAACCCAAATCTTTTCAAAGTTCAAGTGAATATTTAGGCATCTTCTGGGTGAGCTCGCTCCATCATAGGCCTCAACCTCGCCACTCAGCTGGCTGTTGGTTAAAAGCAAACCCATCTCTAATAAAAACCCTTTTCATAAGTTAAAATGGAATTAAAATCGGTTGAACTTGAACGGTTTTTGAGTTCATAGTGGACAAACTATACAGCTACTTTGATTTTTATACAGGGCGTCCCAAGACTATGCGACATGAAGGGAAAGTACCTTAAATATCGTAGATATTTTGCTGAAATAACATTTTATATTATTTTTAAAAGTTAGTAATACTGCCAGTGATGTGTTAAACGAGTAAGGATGCGCCCTCAAGTATTGTTATGTGACGCCTTCGCAATGTATCCCACAGACACGTTTGCTTTATTGACTTGTTAATCGGAGTTTGACAGCTCTGTCGTACACACGTCTCGATCATTCCGAGAACCAACCAAACCAACCGATGAGAACACTTTACAAGAACAGAATACGCCAATAAGAAATAAAATACGTATTAAGATGGCAATGAAAACAAATTATTTTTAGTAGATGTGCAAATAAAGGAGGACCGTTTTTTTGTCACTGGTAGAATGGTCATCACTGAATACTGCATTCAAATATTTTCTAAAAATTACGCCGTCGTCTTAAGAATAATTATTTTTTGTCCATTCTTTCAATTGGCATCATAAAAACACGGTCAGTCTTGTATTACTAACTTTTAAAAATAACACAAAGTCTTTTTTCAGCAAAATATCCTATCTATAATATTTAAGGTACTTTCCCTTCATGTCGCATAGTCTTGGGACGCCCTGTATTTAAAAAATATTAAGATGATCAATAAGAGAGTGATAGGCAACCCTGTGAAAGTACGCAAATTTGCCATTTCGCCAATGCGTGTCGTCGCCCTATGGTGGCGCCGCGCTGTCGGCTATTCCCCATTTTATCCTTGCTCTATTACCCCACTTTCCCCACGTCCCCTACTCTCTTTGTTTTCGGATAGTGAAACCTAATAAATTCATTTTATCTACATTAAATGTGTTCATTAGGAAGCATGTTTAAATTTCAATTTAAAAAAACAGGATTACTTATGATAAAATTTTGAACATTTGAACTTCCAAAACTTGACAAAAATACTTAAATAGATGTTTCATTATAGATGTTTAATACTTAAATAGACATACTTAAAAGATGAGACGCGGACGAAGTCGTTGGCAAGATCTTGTGCGACAATGCGAATAGGAACTTACAAACGTTAATTGTAATTGAGGATCGCTTTGATCTATCTAAGAAGTGGGTAGAGACCCTAATTGAATGATAAGGGTTCTAATTGCTGTACCCTACATTATCTATACTATATATCTATACTAATATTATAAAGAGGAAAGATTTGATTGTTTGTACAGAATAGGCTCCGAAACTACTGGGCCGATTTGAAAAATTCTTTTACCATTAGAAGCCGACATTATCCGTGATAAAAATAGGATACTTTTTAACGCGGGAAAATGCTTCATTCCTATGGGAAATCTAAAATACAAGTAAATACTAGTGGCTTGGCCCGAGATATAGCGCCTTCTATCCAAAATACGGTAAATGGCGTTTTATACTTTTCTAAGCGGACGAAGTCGCGAGCACCAGCTAGTATGAAAATATTTATATATAAATATATTGAATTTAAAATAATTTATTTGCTGAATATAAGTAATACATAAGTTGTTGTAATGACAAGATGCAGATATCAAGACTGATTTATAGACGTGTTAAATTAGTTATCTTCGAGTTTATGTAAACTCAATTGTTTGTAATGAATTGTTTATTTATTAATTCTCAAATGAAAAAGGGAAAGTGATACGTCCAGCACTGTACAAAGTTGGATTGATTGAAGTCTTCCGAGTCCACGGTGTACTCTGAGATTTGGCGCCAAGTAGGCGGTTTGCGTCGTGGCGCCGGAAAATCGTCGCCGTCTAGTATTCCATGGGAGTATTTGAAGCAGGGAAATAGGGGCACCTAATGTCGCATTGTTCACTATACATTGATGCTTGTGTTTTTGTTATTAGTACTAAAAATAGAAAAATGTTGTACCTATTTTTTTTTAATGGCAAAATTAATAATACTAGTCACCTATATATTTAGAAATCAATGGCGTAGCTTGCGCAAATTTTGTCGAGAGGCACTAAACTGTCGCGTTTCAATATGTTCAAGATTAAGATTTCAATAGTAAGAAATATCTTATTATTGAAATGTTTATGGTTCATAAGAAAATGTTTTAAAAAGCATATGAATATGAAGTTATGAACACGTATCTTAAATCCTACCACAGAAAAATAGTTACGAATATTCGCCGTGTTAATTTATGATAAATTGATAAAATCTGAACACAAATTGTATTGTCTCTACACTAAAAAGATTGAGAAACAATGTGCTCTAATACAATTAGAAATTTATTTATTCGCGTATTTATCTTTTCAGCAATTTCGTTGGGAATCAATGTATGGCAAAGTACATTATCGAAGAGCAATCCCTCCCTCATCCCTCCGATTTACTCCCATTTGGAGTCACCCCTCAACTCGACTTACTACTGCTCATTCGCAGCAATCACTCGGACGCTAGTAGAGGCGATTGGCGCGAAACTCTATCTTATCTGTGCAACCTATTCTATTTTTAAAAATATAAAAATGGGACTCGAGAAGAGAACAGTGAAAATTATAGTGATATTTGTCGTGTCCGTACTTGTTGTTGGTAAGTTTTTTTTTTTTAATGTAAAAAAATAATATTTAATTAATTAAATTAATGTTAAAAAAGTTATTAAGGAATGTTGCAGTTTAAATTATTTCAATATATTAATAATATTATTACCATATCACAAGTGGACAGTCAGCTTAGGTATCTGGCATTAAGAAAAATTGTAAACTGTACAAATTGTAAAATAACCTATAATATATTGTATAGTTTTAAGTTATATAATAATTTTAAAAGTTATTTCAATGTGTTATTTACATATAATTTCGAAATACAAATTGGATTTTATCAGGCCGCTGCCCTTGTCATTTGTTTCTCTTTTTACTCAGCTCCTAGGGTCAAAAAAGGTCAAAACGTATTTTAGAAACTTTTCAAGAATCGGTCTATTAAATTCAAATCGTTTTTTAATGTCTGACTGTATGTAAGTTCTCAAGATTAACACTTTTAAACAAAAAATAATTTCACTCAATTAGGTTGTAAGGTATTAAGATTACCTCCTAATTGGGTACACATTGTGTACTTACCCAGTTAACGTAATAAGGTTTCCTATCATTAAGGATTTAAATGCACAAAGAACCAATAAATAGGTTAACCCCCGACAGTACAGGGTAACAACTAATTACTGCCATTATTTCAATAGATATGTCCATACTGTTTTTAAAGTTCCCACCAAAATATTTGTAATTTATTCACAGGTGGTATTATCGGACTTATCCTTGGATTGCTATTGCCGTACAGATATGTTGGTAAGTAACATTCATACTTGTCTTATATACTTCATTTATTATATCACCTATAGCTGACATAGGTATTATATAATATGAATGACCTCCTCTTCTTCCTGCAGATCTTCGTAATGTAATTGCCTATATAAATAAGTCTTGGTGATCTTTGTACGTGCATGGCACAGGTAGAATATCCACCTAGATATTCTATCTTCTTGATCTTAGAATAGTAAAAAAAAACACCATGATATAACATAGGTATTTGTTGTAAAAATATATTTGATTGGTCTCGCTACGCTCGACTAGATACAGCCGCCCGTACTTGACAAATGCGGCAACAAATACTACGCCGAATTCGGCGTACTCTATCTAGTCACACTGATGTGTACGTGCCGAATGTTTTATTAAATTTTGGGCATGATAAAATGCCAATTCGTGTAGTGAAACTGTGTAAATATATAATTAAACTATGTAAAAATATAATTAAACTGCGTAAAAATATAACTAAACTCTGTAAAAAGTGATAAATAGTGACGATGTTTTACATACCTACTATTGCTTTTACGTAGGACCGTATCTAGTCGAGCGCAGCGAGACCAATCATTTATCTATGTTGTTGTGTTTCGATAGACTTCCTGTATACAGCCATAAGAATATTATAAAGGCTTAATAGAGATTTTTTACAGAGATTTAAAGTTCGAATGCAGTTTTTCTTGATTCGAAAATCTAAGAATTTGTTCCTAAGAACAAATTATCGTATATCTTATGGTCTCAGATTTGTCCTCACTGACCAATTTCTATTTATCATCCTGTATAGTACCGATCTATCTCACGTCTAGGAGGCACTGTTGCTTTATTATTACGAATTTGTTTGAGAACTTATATTTAATTATTATAATTGATTTACTTGATTTTAAATTCAACAGAGTTAGAAGTGTATCCTCGTTCAGATGAATACAATTGGGAGCAACCTCTCATCCAATTCCGACCCGGCGATCCTGGGAGCTGGCATCCGTGGGTCAGGCGCATCAACGACTTCCTCAGACGTAAGTTTGTCAACGACTGCAAAGCAGACTTTAGGCGAGAAGTTTACTAACAGTTTTCCTGCAATGGCAGCCTATGAGACGACTGTGCCGGAGACTCCAGCCCGTGCACCTTGCTCGGTCCATCATCGCCACGACCATCACATGCGATCGCCCGACTGTGAGCAAGCCATGAGACTCTGGTCACCGTGCACTGCTGACGATTTTTATGGATATGCGGTTGGAAAACCCTGCGTATTTTTGAGACTAAATCACGTGAGTCCTTAACAGGAGTCAGTCTGCTGCCTTTTACACACGCATACACACGCAAACACACGCGTACGCCTACAATATGCGTATATATATTGTAGTATATTGTTTTGTTATTTTATTATTTCTTTTTTTGCGCGCGTTGATGTTTATAAGCTTTGATATTTACAGTCAAACGCAATAAAATGCTGGTTTGCTAAAATAAAATAATTCAATACTTAAATAAATTTTGATTTATTTTAATGCACATATGCTTAAAAAATCAGATATAACATTCAATATTACACACTACAACCTTTGCTTCTAAAGTCGGAGTACGAAAACCTTCGTCTGTTTTCAAATTCATTCCTTTATCAAAATCGTAGACTCTTACTACCTTTTTAAACTAAAGCACTAAAAAGACAACTGAAAGACTTGTTCGAAATAAAATTTTTGCATTGCTTACAAATTGTCCCGGTCCAAGCAAATGTCCACTTGCAGGTGACGGACCTTTTCTTACCCCGACTGTACATTGTGCAAAAAAAAATTTTTTTTTCACTTCTTTATTAAATATTTATTGAAATTTTTAGTGAGAACTATTGAAGTCCAGTAGTTTTCATCTAAAATTAAAATTACTGCTTTAGATCCACTATTGGGTGCCGGAGCCGTACAATATGACTTCGCTGCTGCCATTGCCAGCTGAAATGCCAGAGAATTTGAGGAATTATATGGTAAGAATCATTATTTTATAATCAGATTAAGGATTAGCACAACCAGGACATCAAGCCGAACCATCTGTATGAAATCCAATAGGACCCAACGACACTCGAGTGACTACACATTTAGCATCGTGGCTCAGTTTTTCTGAATCGTCAGTCTTCAGTAAATATAGTACGAGTACTTATCTATTCGAGCTGCGAAGTGTCGTTTACTCATCGTCCTCTGTTTGGTTGTAGCGTCAATTCCCAGCGCATCAGTATGGTGATTTCATATGGGTGTCTTGCGAGGGTGAGTACAATTCGGACAAAGAAAATATCGGACCGATCCAGTACATCCCGACGACGCTGCCACCAGGATTCCCGTTGCAACGGCTTCATACAGCCGATCGCATTCCACGCTCCGCTCGCAGCCTTCCCGATCAGGACCCTGGACCAGTTGTGGCCGTCTTCTTTGAGAATCCTCGACGTAAGCTATGAATTTTCTTTGAAGTGTGAAGTGCAATACTCTTGGTAAACAATGCCTTATTGACTCCGTTAATATAGTCTTTATTGGAATATTTTTTTATTCCTAATAACTGCTTAACTGGATTTTTCAAAGACCAGTGAAAACAGGGTACTTACTCAGTTGCTTATCGGTTTAATAAATATTTTGATACTTAATTCATAACTAATCGCGACAATATCTCTTTTTAAGACTCGTATTCTAAGCAAAGAAATCTGTAAATAATAGATAACTAAAAAAGGACTAGGTAAATTAAAAAATGGTGAAGGTTTTTGATGTACCATGTTAATTTGAAAGATATTTAAAAAAAAAATCACAGAATCTTGAATGATATTTATATGTCCAATCTAGCTAGGAGTTACTAATATTATAAATGTGAATGTGAGTTTGTTTGTTACGCTTTCACGCAAAAACTACTGAACCGATCACCATGAAATTTTGCATACACTTTGTCTGGGACACCTAGGGTGTACCTTCATTCAACGCGGACAAAGTCGCGGGCAACAGCTAGTGATATTATAAAGGTAATGACTGATTTCAGCTAACATTCTGATCAACGTCGAATGTCGTATATGGAGCCGTGACATTTACTACGACCGTTCCAGCCGCTACGGACGAGCACGGTTCGAACTCTACATCGACTAACTTGCTTTACTTATCTAACTTAAGATTGTCAATTTGTTAAGTTTAAGTTTTAATTATATCAGCCACATTAGCAATATAATTAAACTGTTCAAGTGAATTCTTCTGTGAGTGTGTAAGCATAATTATTTTTTTTGTACTTTAGCTTTTGTTAATTTTAAATGTAGCATAAAATTAATTAAGTATAATAAGTAGATTATAAGAAAATAAATTATTGCTCTTTTGAATAAGCTGTATGTAAAATGTAGTATCTGTGCGCTCCGACATAGGTTTGTGAAAAACCACTTAACAGACAGACTACAGACAGATAAAATTTACTTAATACTTGTGTATTTACATGTAATTGCTGTGTGGTTCTATAAAATTTAAAATAAATTGGAGAAATATAGATTTTTTTCAGAGCCATTTTGTGATTTTTAATTAGCAATACATAGATAAATGATTGATCTCGCTGCTCTCGACTAGATACGGCTCTACCTACAACCAATAGCTCCGTGAATGCGGCAACTTTTTATTATATAGTGTGTGTAAAACATCGTCACTATTTAACACTTTTTACACAGTTTCACTACGCAAATTGGCATTTTATTATGCCCAAAATTTAATAAAACATTCGGCACGTACACATCACAGACAATTTGCAGTGTGACTAGCTCGGGTACGCCGAATTCGGCGTAGCCTTTGTTGCCGCATTTGTCAAGTACGGCGGCTGTATCTAATCGAGCGCAGCGAGACCAATCAAATATCTTTTTAGCAATACTTTTTGATTAGCAATACACGATGAATTCGTGATGTCTATAGCTTTTTAATTTTTTTACTTTAATCTGCATATTCTATAGGATTCATACTTTCGATTGGTCTATTAAACAAACAAAAAAAAGTACATAATAGTTTTTTCTAACTATTTATTTATTAACTAATCATATCCTGGACTGAAAATTTTTAACGCCCGTTACCTATTCGTGAATATTACTTAAAATATTAATTTTGATTAAAATAGTTTTCATCCATTAGATAGATTGATAAAGGTATTTTCCTATTCGGATTCTCTGCAATTAAGTATCAAAATATAATTATAAAAATTACCCAATTTTTATTTTCAATAAAAAAATAAATGGTCTACATAGTGTTTATAAATGTGTACAGTGTTTATAAATAGCATTGACAGGATAATTACCAATTCATCCTGTCAATGCGAAAATATCTTCTAAATGTTGGTAATTCCGTTTTTAATATAGTTGGTTTATTCTCATCATTCGTAGAACCCAAACGTAGAAATAACATATTACGTAAAAAAAATCGGATATATTTATTGTATTCAGAATGAAATGCAAAGAATTAAATATTCGTTTAACTAAGACACACATGACTTTATTTTTTCATTACCTATTTGTACGACTGATTTTGTGTAGGCACATAATTATAAATAGGTATATAGTAGGTACCCTCAGATCAAATAAGAGCTTTAGACAGAATTTTGCGGAAAATACTTAAAGTGAAGCCTATTTAAAAAAATCTAAATGGTTTCTATTACATTCTGCATTTTTTGAAGACTGTTTTCTACACCTTTTCATTTCGATATGCAATTCAGAATTTTCACAGTTTTCACTACTACATAAATATTTTAATAATCGCGATCAAACTAAGTAGTTTGATCGGTGCAAGTCTAGATTAGGCAAGTAGTGGAAAGTAGTCTGGAGCCCTTCTTAATTCCTTATTCTTAGGGCCTCCTTCACCAACTACAAGTGTTGATTAGTTACTTGAAATAATTTTATGTTTTATTAAACTATGCACTCGGTTTACTGCATCCTTTGATAGGCAATTTTTTTTAATGTTTGGGACTTTTACCGCACTAACAAAGGTATATCAGTTCCATTAAGTATACCCAGTTACCAGTGACTTGCCAGTGACTTTTAATGACAGATTGTGAAAGAGGCCCTTATTCCTACTAAGTTATGCAGACACCTATGGCGTTTCTTGTAGTAGGTAAGTAAGTAATAGGCGACGGTAGCCACCTACCATCAAGTGGACCATCAGCCTGTCTGATCTTATCTTCTTCATTACACGTCTAGGTACCACAAAGTTTTTAAAAAAAATTAAAAAGTAATTAAAAATAGGTATCCATGAAATCGAAAAATAAAAATAACCTTAATTGCACCGTGTTTACATATTAATAACTAAGTAAGTATTATATATATTAATAAACGCAAATTATAAATTAAATGCATCTGGCCGCCATTTTAGTGACGTAATCTCGTGACAAGGTTTGTACAATCGCAATTTGCGGAGATTATACCCCAAAGATATTAAACACCTTGTTATACCCGGATTATACCATGTTTACAATAGCAACAATTTATTTATTAACAACATATTACCATTTCCTACAACTTTACCATATCTAGACATTTTCTTACATACTTAATAAGCTTAATAATTAATGTACCTATGTATAATATGGGTCATTAATGGGATAACAATGGTGTTTTGTATTACAAAATATTTTTATCGTTTAAAAACTAAAATCTAAAATCAAATAAAATATGCTTATTTTTATAAGACCGAATTTTAAATAATTGCTTGTTTTTTTAAATCCCTAACATTATCGTAACCAGAGCAAGCGGTTAATTAAAATAGTTCTTGTTTTGCCAAAAGAGGCCAGCATTAAAAATCTTCCCGATATTATGCGAATTATATTATGTTTAACATCAGATTTTAAGAGGAATGTCGATCCATACAAAATATCTTTGTGCTGTCTTTGTGTTCTATTTTATTTCTAACAACAAGTGGATAGTCAGCCTATCTGTCGACCTTAACATTTAAAAAAATACCAGCCATATTTCCTATCCGAACGGGGCTGTAGTAGGTATCTAATGACTAATGAGCTCACGATTAATATTCGAAGGAATCAAAGTCGATTAAATATGAAATGAAAAACCTGTAAGCTGAAGATAAAATTAACATATAATTAATTTTACTTATAGGTTAATAATTATTTAATAACTATTATTATTCAATAAAAACTACTAGTTTATTTTTCTATTCATAAGACCATCGATAGATTTTTTATTGTTTTTTTTTTTTTAAATTGTAATTACTGTTTGATCTTAATTACAAATCATATAAACAGCATTATACAGCTGTTTGATAATAAGCAGCATTAATGTGAATTTATATAATAAAAATAAATAAGAATAAAAGTTTGCATGAACATGTATCTACTCGAAAATTTGTATTTTGTTATAGAACTAAAATTGTAAAAATACTATTGGTTTGAAATTGGCTATCCTAAATATATAAATATATGTTATTATGATTGTTTTAAAAACTAAATAATTTTAATATGGCAATGTTGTACCGTACGGAATACTGTTTTCTCGATAGGGTAACACTGCAATGATGACTGACATTTCTATCTGTCTGCCTGCTCAAGTCTACTTCACTTTCCGTATGTGAATTGTGATCATTTCGTGCCGTTTACGATTTGTTACCGAATCTTATTTGCTCGGTGCTTGTTATATTGTGATTACTTAGTGGTTATTTATAAATTCCAAAATCGTTTCTAATTCAATAGCCATGCTCAAGGCGGTTTTATTTTGCTGTTTAATGGCATTGTGTAAGTATTAAGTATCATATTTCACAAAAATAAGATCAATTGTTGTAGTGTCGCAATAACTTTTTTCTCTTTGTTACCTTTATCAATGCACTGGACGTCTATTATTGTTACTTTAGCACTAGAAATTTTGCTATATTGACCTTATTAGACTATACAACACCTACCGCCATATTTTCCACTTGGTTTAACTAGGTACCTACATTGTGTGCAGGTCACGGCGCTATTACGCCGCCGTCAACCGTTATCATACCTGTGCCGTCGTCAACCATTTTCGTACCTGAGCCTTCGTCAACCAAAGCCAAAACTGAGTCGTCGCCAACCAGCGTATCTGAGTCGTCGTCGATCGCTTCATCACTTTTGCCATTGATTAACGAGGCGAAAGAAGAAATAAGCAAAGATACACTTGTGACTAAAGCTGATGACGACTTAACAAAAAAGACAACCACAACGACTACCACCACCACCACTACAACAACAACAACCACAACAACTCCACCTCCACCTCCTACTCCAACCCCCACACCTCCACCTCCCACGCCTGCCCCCACACCTGCTCCCCTGCCTCCACCACAATCCGGGAACTGGTCGTACACTCAGGACAATGTCACCTGCATCTTGGTCCAGTTTGCAGCGCAACTCAACGTCACCTACCCCAAGGCCGTCAATGACTGTGAGTAGTTTTCCAAATTATTATCATGAAATCAATCTTTTGTGTTGATATTAACAAAGAATTTGCAAATGGATTCGATCTACAATTATTACAGATTATCTGCAAATTGATTCAATTATTATAAATAATGAGAAACAAAATATAAGCTTCTACCTTTCTAAGTTTTCTAACTAATTATTAGGGATATTTTTATTATGATAGTAAATGATTGGTTTTCTTTTTTAATTCTTGTAGCCTTTGTGTTAACTTTAACTGAAATTATTTTTTCAACAAATTCTTTTATTCTATAGAATAAAAACTAAATACACTAAGGTTAAAAAGGTTTATAAGGTTTAAAAAGTTCTATTTTGTTAAAATGTGGATTGAAATTTTGATTTTAAATATGCACTTGGTCTTGGGTCAAAAATGTTTGTCAAATCAATATGAAAACTTGGTCAAAATAATAACATACCTACTTAGACTAAAATAATATGAATGAAACGTGGTTATCAGACACAAATTGGAATTTAAATTCACACCGTTTTCTTATAACTACACTAGCTACCCCCTCCTGGCTACGGCTGGGTGCAAAATATTTACATCAATTTATTTAATAATTTTCGTCATTTAAAACTCTTTCCATTAGTGAAAACCGTATGAAAATCCTTACATACAAACAGACCTTTTATAATATTATGTCTAGCCTGGTGCCTGCGACTTTGTCCGCGTTGAAAAAGAAGAAGGCTATCCTGTGTCCTGTATGTCTAAATGTTTATCTACCAAGTTTAATGAAAATCATTATTAATTTAAGAGTTATGGCAGAACATACATACATACATACAATACCTACACTTACAGATTTATTATTAGTATTGATGATATGTAACTACATACATATTATATGTTTTATTAATAAAGCTTCGAGATTTCCAAGAAACTTTACCTGTAAAGACCAGATAAAGTGCAAAAAATAAGGAAAATAAATGTTAAAATTGTTCCACGGAGTTTCCCACACTTTTGAAATCTGTTAATAATATCTACACTTCCTTATTTAATTGCTAAATGCTTTAAAGAAATACAATTAGTAATGTTAGTTGTTAAAAAAAGACATACCTATTATACTTTAACATTGATTTATGTTTTTCTATTTGTAGTTAGTTTATGTAGTCTATTAAGAGGTTTTATTGGACCTTATTCTCAAATAAAATAAATAAATAAATAATATAGTTAAATTAAACCATACCTTTGTTACAATTGGAATTTTCCCCGACTAATTGAATCTGTATTATTTGTAGATAGTACATAATTATATACACTGGAACTCAAAGAATAAGGGTCATAAGTTTATGACCCTTAATCGGTGCAGTAGTTACTGCACCGATTTTCATGTTGTTTTCACCAATGGATAGAGTGGTTCTCGAGGAAGGTTTTCTATACTAATATTATAAAGAGGAAAGATTTGATTGTTTGTTTGTTTGTATTGAATAGGCTCCGAAACTACTGGACCGATTAGAAAAATTCTTTTACCATTAGAAGACTACATTATCCCTGATGAACATAGGCTACTTTTTACCGCGGAAAAAGTCTTCATTCCTACGGGAAATCTAAAATAAAAGTAAATACTAGCGGCTTGGCCCCCGGGATACACTTGACAGCGCCATCTATCCAGAATCAGGTGAAGCGACTAACATGACAACTGCTTGGTGACATTTTTAGCGATCCGCTCCATGATAGATGGCGTTTTATACTTTTCAACGCGGACGAAGTCGCGAGCACCAGCTAGTGGTGTATAATTTACAAAGTTACGCGGGCGATGTCGCGGGCAGCAGCTATTCAATAAAATAATAATGTTGTTTGTGTTCAAATGTTCAATTACATGATACAACAAGATGTTTGTTCATTGTTGAGTGAAGGGGGCGTATTGTTGCCACGGCTCGCTTTTGATAGCTGCACAATGGTTACATAAGACTGGCCACAAAAACTCTCGTCATTTATGATTCACGATTCACTCTGGCAAATGCACAGTGACGCAAAATACCTAACAATTTACACAGATCTAGGCTGTTGCCCGCGACTTCGTCCTCTTTCAAAATGTCATATAGCCCAATAAAACCTTTCTTGATAAATGGACTATCCAACAAAGAATTTTTCAATTTGAACCAGTAGTTGGTTAGTTCCTGAGATTAACGCGTTCAACCAAACAAACAAACAAACAAACAAATTCTTCAGCTCTATATATTAGTATAGATTATATAGATTTTTTTCACATCTAAACACTTAGGTTTTCCTATTATGTAGGTATGTTTTTCTTAACGTTACTAATTCACAAGTAAAATCTGAAAATAACTAATCTCACTAAGTTCTAAGTAAGTAACTGCCAATAACTATTAATACTAGTAATATTGATTACTAAAAAGGTTGACATATTTATTTTGCAATACTTAATAACAACACACATTTTTCTGCAATGTTACAAAAATATCATTTACTTTGCAAAACGACTAATTACAGTGGCTTCATATTAGCAAACATAATTTATTTGTTGAATGAAATTTTTATTAAAAAACAGTACTTTAGAAATATTAAAGTAGACTTCTTTTTGCAATTTCTTGATTGCAATCACTAGTATAGAGTTATTGTTCTATTTTCACTATGGGAATTTTTTTATCACTTGTTTACTATAAACTATTTTTGGGTTTTAAATACACAAATTGATTTTACAAATTCATCAACGCAGACGAAGTCGCAGGTACCATTTATTATACAATATAATTATCTAATACATATATAAAATTCTCGTGTCACAGTGTCAGTTGCCATACCCCTCCGAAACGGCTTAACCGATTTTGATGGAATTTTATTATGTACACTTGGTAGATCTGAGAATAGGTCTTTGTTTTATTCGCGGGCGGCACCTAGTATATAGATATACATTTTCTTAGTTGGAATTGTTAGTAAATGAGGCGTTTTTTAACATATTATTATAACAAGCATGTGTTGTTTGTTTATCTAGCTTGTGAGTCAGCATTGACTACTGATAATACGTAATGTGATAATTTCATGTTAGCAATTTGTGCAAATATAATATTATTTTATTATAGTTTTGAAATTAAATGCGAAATACTAAACCACAATATTTTTAGAAACTATATGTATACTTTTAATAGAAAATACTGACTCGATTCGTGAGGCAGTCTGAGGTTTTGGATACTAACTTTTGTCCGTGTGAAAAGTTAAGAGTTTCTATATTATTCGTTATCGAGGTTCAATTATATCAAATACCCCAGCTATGAAAACTCATCGGTAACCTTTAACTAAGTTAACCAACTAACTACCCACCCATAGCTTCAATCACTTGAAGTTATTATAGTTTTCTACCAAAATAAGTACTCATTGAGCATAAAAAGAAACAATTTGTAAATTAATATAAATTTAATCAGCATGTATTAAAAAAAAAAGAAGAACCTACTAGTGACCTGGCAAAATTATTGAGACTAATTAAGGAAAAAGTATTGTAGCTATTGATTTTTCAAGTAATTTTAAAATTGTTTAAAAAATAACTGCAATTTTTCCTTATCAAACGCCAGTGACGTCATTATATCCGTTGAGTAACATCATTGAATGGAGAGATGTAAAAATATCCATGTTTATGTGTCAGTGTTGATAGGTAACTTCGCAAAAAATACTTCATTTTTGCATTAGGTACATACTTATTTTTCTTCTTTACATAGTCTATATATCTATCTATGTCGTCGGCACATCGTAGAATTGGGCATATCATGTTATTCCTGGGCAGATCATATTTCTGTTTAAACTGAGAGGGTCGCCTCTCTCCGTTCCGCTTCGTTCGGCTCCCCAAATTTATTTCCATGTAAACCTAACACGCTCCTCCTCGCTTTGCTTCGCTCCGCTCTTCGTCGCACCTATTTCTGACTTTTGGTACAAGATTTTTGATGTCATACTTTACGATCTGCCGAATTCTACAATCTGCCCACGACATCTATACTAATATTAGAAAGAGGAAAGATTAAATTCGATTACTTGTTTGTTTGATTTGAATACTTAGGGGCCTCTTTCACAAACTACAAGACAAGTAAAGTGTTGATTAGTTACTTTTAAAAATAATTTTATGTTATTAAATTATGCAGTCGGTTTACTGCATCCTTCGATAGGTGAATTTTTTTTTAATGTTTCGGACTTTTACCATACAGAAAAAAATCAGTAAAAAAGCAAAAGCAGTACTACATACATTTCCATTTTATTAACCCTTTAGTCGCCAAGTCCATTTCGCCACTTGTATAATGTTTATTTAAAAATAATTGTGTTGCTTTCTCTTAAAAAAAATACGAGTCAGGCATTGATGAATCAGTCAGCTGTTAAAGGGTTAATTAGTATTAGATATAGAATTTTCGCGAATAACCAAACCACAAATGATTGCAGAGATATGCAGAGAATATCTCCGTGCAGATTTCTCTGCATGGAGACAGTATAGCGCTTATTTGGTGTGCATTTAAACATTCACCAAACGAAATCGCCTGTTTGTTTTTTCCTCGAAACTCAGAAGCCTGACAAAGGTATTTATAATCACAAGTGTGGATTGTGAAATATCATTGTCTGCTAAATGAACGTGCGCTCGTTATTTGTGTAAGTATCACGTGTGACTCATTTTGCTGCAAACTCTTTGAATCAGCACGAAGCTATGTGACCGTGTAGCCTTAACAATATAAATAAATTATTACTGCCCTCTTGAGATTGCAAATAACCCTAGTTTAATTATTAAACATTAAATATAAAAACTTTGTTAAAAATTGCAAAATAAAAACCAAAAATTTGTATAATTTGTTACGGCAGAATGCAATACAAAATTTCGAGCCTTGCATTTAAACAGTAAAGAAACAGAAATCATGTAAAAAATGACATATTAATTGTATGTAGCTCTGCGTCTTGGGCACGGCCGTGTGTTGCTGTTGCACGCGACTTCGCTCGCGTAAGATTATAAAATATAGCCTATGTTACCCGCTCATAATGTAGCTTTCTATAGGTGAAAGAATTTTCAAAATCTGTCAAGTAGTTTTTGAGTTTATTCATTAACTAGAAACATACAAAAATATAAATCTTGTCCCTATTAGTTTATAAGATTTTCCTCGAGTTCTAGCTCTCGAATTAATCTCGAATTAATGGTAGTGGTTTTAAAAAAAAAGTGACTTGTATGTGACTGAAATTTGATCATGTATTTTGACTGACTTTGACAGTAAATACAATAATGCAACCTAATACACTAAAGTTGGCAGAGAATAGAGACTCGTTAACTGCAACTACAATATCTTTATGTATATATCTATTGATCGCTTTGTCACATTTCACAACAAGGTCAAGGCAAACAATTTAGGTATACAGACAAACTCTCATAGAGTCCAAGTGACCTTATTTTGTAATAGCATTTCTAGCTAAACCACAGTCATTTTAAAATTAAATTGACATCAAGATAAATTACAATTATGAATGTACCTACATTTGACTAATTATTTCACATTTGAAACTTTTGCTTAACATTTTGCTGCAAAACATATTTAGTAACTATGAAATCTATTTGAAATCCCTCTATTATATGACATTGTTGCTAATAAAATTTGTACCTGTAATTGCACTTGCAAATATAAATAATTTCATGACCAAAAAATAAAACCTCAATATTTAGAGGACCTTTTAGTAAATTGCTTTATATACCTACTATAATGTTAATTATCTTATCTTATTTAATCTTTAAAGGTCATTTTATGTTACTAGAAATGCGGAATGTAAATTGGATTTAGGTATATTCCTTATAGCCTGTAGGTTCAAGGTGCACTTGATATGTTTACAACCACTTGATTGTAGCTAGTGCTCAGATCACGTACCTAACTGTATAAATGATACATATATAATAAATATATACATGTATCCACATAATGTTGTATACCCGTGTGCAGGAACATTGGAGGGGTGGTGTGAATGTATCCACACTTATTGGCCTTTGACCATTTATTGGCCGCGTGAGTGTGAGGATGGATTACTTGTGTTTTTCAAGTGACTAATCAAATTGTGCATTCTATAGTTACACCGACTTTTATATAAATAAACTTCGACCTTCGACCTCGTCACAGATCGTCGACAGCAGGTCTTCAACAACATTATAAACTTACAAACAATTCGCAGACCTACAAACACTAGTAGGTATATGTATATACAATTGTACATATATACACTAGCGAATTTTAATTAAAATGTAGATATTCGGATGTCATTATCAAATAATAAAATCGATTCATTTGACTTTCCATTTGGGATCAAGTTAACAATATCGACAATCCCAGGGGAAATTGGAAATATGATTCAACTGCACCGAAGCTATGCACTATTGCCAGTTATACGGTTAGCACATGGCCATAATACCTATACATATTGACTTAGACTCGATAGATGAGCACTAGTTATCTAGAATTCCTTCCCCTGCCCGCTCAGTTCCCTAATTCGTCTTGCCCATCGCCTTTATGATGCTGGAGAGGACTTTATTACTAAATTGGTCACCTATAGATGCTATGATTAAATGTTTCATTGAATTGCAATGAATGGTATCTACTAATCACATGTTTTTTGGCATATCTATGACAAGTATCAATTTGATTTAATTAGATTAGATAATTTTTCGCTTCTTACCCGTTGTACTACCAAGTAGCACACTGGTAGAACCAATACCAAGGGGATTATTTTTTGCCCGTAGTACTTACTATGCGGTCTGGTAGTACCACGGGAGATTTATTTTTACCTCTGGTAGTTACTACTTATGAATTTAAGATATAAGAAGAATTTCAATATAAGAATTACTATTCTTGAGGAATACATTTATTATTTAACCGCCGTGTATTAGAAGGCCTTTAGGAGCCGAGTAAAAAGAAAACATGTCAGAAATATCAAAGCTAATTGAGGGCGGGTGTAGCCGCTTCCGGTTCCGGATTTTAATGCATAAAATCCGATGTCTATTCATAAGTTTATAAACAACAAACACAACATACCAATTTAGCTCAAACAAATATTGAAATTAAAAATATTATAGAACATTCTTAATGAAGTTTAATCTGTGTCTTATTTATTTATTTATTTATTTATTTATTTAACAGCGCTTTGCTGCTATGTATGTATGTCAATGTATAAATGAAAATTTTATGTGAATTTTCAGCTACCGCGTTTGACTACGTAATGTTAAATGTGCCTGCGAACGCGACGGTAAGCGACGGTAACTGCAACGGCACAGAGCAGTGGCTGAGGATAACATGGCCGTCAAAGAATCAGACCAACAGTCTTGTGATGGTGTTCAGCAAGAATGATACCACACACGAGTACTCTGTAAAGAACTTGAACGTGTCTCTAGCGGCCGACATTTTCCCCAACGCCTGTAAGTATGCTTAATATGTATGTATTATCGTTGAAGATGTATCGGTTTTTTTTAAATGTATTACCAAAGATATTTCATTGGTCTCGATGCGCTCTACTAAATAGATACAGCCGCCGTACTTGAAAAATGCGGCAACAAATACTACGCCGAATTCGGTGTACCCAAGCTAGTCACACTGCAAATTGTCTGTGATGTATGTGTACGTGCCGAATGTTTTATTAAATTTTGGGCATAATAAAATGCCAATTTGTTTAGTGAAATTATAAAGAAATGTAAAGAATGTTGACGAAGATAAAGGTTTTGTAAAAACTTACGTCGAATAAATGATTTATTATTTATTATTATTATTATATAAAAAATATAATTAAACTGTGTAAAAAAAGTGATAATAGTGTCGATCTTTTACACACACCACAATAAAAAGTTGCCGCATTCACGGAGCTATTGCTTTTAGGTAGGGACCGTATCTAGTCGAGCGCAGCGAGACCAATCATTTATTTATGTGTATTACCGTCTTAGTATTTAAAAATTGCGGAAAAACAGACAAACGAATTGTAATTTTATTATTTTAAAGATGACAAAAAGAATGGTATCTCTAATTTCGTCGTCATCTTCTTGGCTTTTTTTTGGTAAATTTAAATTTATAGGCTTGTGACGATCATAAGAGGTTTGTTAGAGAAACCTAATTGATACCATATAAATAAGTATTTTGATTTGAAATTAATAATTTAGAAATAAATTTAATCAAAACGGCTTTATAGCCATTCTGAATTCCTGGTAGCGCCGAGGTCGCATTTCCGTAACAATAACATTTCGTTGAATTGCTCCGGCTAAACATAACATGCAATTTTTGTAATATGAAACCAGATAAAGTAATCGGTTCACGTTCTGTTACAAATTCATTACAAACAAAAACGTTGGCGATATAATTAATTGACATTATTTAACCTTAATGAACTTTAATTAGTAATTTTTTTTGTACTTGCATTTTAATTACTGACGAATGTGTTGAAACTTAATTACTGACGAATGTGTTGAAACTTAATTACTGACGAATGTGTTGAAACTTTTTTTTTATACAAAGAATGATATCAGACAGGGTGACAGTCCACTCAGTTGATGGTAGGTGGCTAAACACATACCAACGCCACAGGTTTTATAATTAATGTGTTTTTGCAGACTTTTGTAAGATTTTCAATAAGGGATGGGGTAATTGGTTCTACCATCCCTTATTCACGTAACGAAACACAAAAGCACAAATACAGTTATTTTTAATAGTGGTCTTCTGTAAGACACAGTGTGCCCTGCTGGGGGTGATTTTTTTATTTAATTGTGCAAAAGGCATAATTGAGTTAGCAACTCGGGATTTTATGATAAAACAGAAGAGCTATTAAATTAATATTTTAGGTTAATTAGAAATCCGTAATAATTTAATTATAAATACAAAAGTTTGCATGGATGTTTGTTACACTTTCACGCAAAAACTATATACTGAACTGAACCGAACACCATGAAATTTTGCATACACGTTGTCTGTGACACCAGAAAGGAACTCTTTCTCTTGAAAGGTAGGTAGGTACCCTATGTCCTTTCTTGCATCCCTGACAACGTGTATGCAAAATTTCATGACGATCGGTTGAGTAGTTAAGGCGTGAAAGGGTAACAGACACACAGAAGTTACTTTAACATTCATAATATTACTAAGTACGAGTATGTGTAAGTATGGATATATATAATTCTGCAGCGTTCTCTTCGCCATTGGAACTGTGGCACGGCGCTGAATGGGAGGTGCCCGTGGCTCGCTCTTACAGCTGCGCGGAGCCAACTCGGCTCAACATGACCCTCGAGTCGAACGGGGCAGCCACCCTCACGCTCACCAACCTCCAGGAGGAGGCCTTCAGGGTCGCCGGCAGCAAAGGGTTCAGCGCTGGTGAGTTATCTATCTCTCATTTTTGTCAACAGTACATTTGCACAGGAAGATGTCCGCTTGCGATACAGTCAGTTGCACGATAAGATGATAAATGTGGATACATGAATAATATTTTGGATACTTTGTCGGGACATATATGAAAGAAAAATTTGTGTGTTTCATCTCCTCCCGACACACACGACTGGAGTTTACGAACGATTATTATCAAATTTAACTTTTCACAATTCGAACAAGCCCAAAGAACATTGGTTTTTTTTTAAAATAATATTGTGCAGATGGCGCAATATCTATAAAAAACTTAAAACAAAAAAAAAATTGAACGTAACTATAACGCATAACGTTACATATTCGTGTGACAATTTTGATTTTACTCCAATATATTTAAGTAAATCGATTCTTAAGGAGTTCTTAAGGAGTTCTTAAGGAGTTCTTAAGGAGTGAACTCCAATAAAAACAGATCATTTTTTCTTTTGCTTTTTACTTTTGACGTTTTAAAGGCCGGCTTTTGGGATCGTTTTTGTATAGCGCCTAATTTGTAGGCCATCATTAAATTACATAATATATCTAATTTGCACATGAAGGCCAAAACTCAAAAGTGCTGGCTAGGTTTCGAACCGGGGTATGCCATGACGGTAGCGGATTATATAGGAATATGTATTGTATGTTTATCTGCGACTCTCAACATGTCGTACCGATAACGCGACCATTGTTGTCGTTTTATACTTTTATTTTAATGTAAATTGATTGAATATGTCGTGTTTGATAACAATACAGACATACGTTGTTATGAAAATAAGTAATTCGCTCTGTATTCGAAATGAGGCCATTATGGTTTTGAAAGTATAAAGAAAAAACACAAGTTACTGAACCGTTTTGTCGTCACCTATCAACATTTTCGTCAACAGTCGCAAATATTTTGATGGCTGGCTTCTCATATTAAATGTAATTTAATTTATTATATTACGTTTATCTTTATTATGAAAAGAAGTTCTCACTTCTGACATGTTTAGAAATGACGATGTACGGTCATATTAGACAAAATAATTATATTTATCACGGCCATTGTAGTCGTGGAAACGTGCAGACACAGATTTTTATTATAATGAGTGATATATAATTACATATTATGTATATGAGACAAAGCACGCGTGCTTTGATAAGGCGCGCGAATCGGTTTTATAAGAGCGTGATGTGATTCTGTTTAGCGCGCGAATAGGTTATATAAGAGCGCAATGTGTCCTGTTTAGCGCGCGAATAGGTGGTATAAGAGCGTGATGTGGTTCTGTTTAGCGCGCGAGTGCGGCGGCGGCGACCTGCCGGACGCGGTGCCGATCGCTGTGGGCTGCGCGCTGGGCGGTCTCGTCATCATCGTGCTCGTCGCTTATCTCATAGCCCGTCGTCGCTCCGCCGCGCGCGGCTACCTCTCCATGTAGACTGGTGAGTCTCTCTCACACACTCTATAACACTCTCACACGCTCTAGTGGCTAGTAAACCTAGGCTGTTAACCGAACGCTCGCGGGTTGGAATCCCGGGAATCCCGCTATGGGCAAATGTTTGTGTATGTTTTACGTTATATGGATGTTTTGTATTTATAATACGTATGTATTTACAAAAATAAAGTTGTATCTATATAGTATATCAACTGTCTAGTATCCATAATGCAAGCATTTAGTTGCTAACCGTGAAACTAGATTGTGCTGTGTGGAATAGGAAGCTCTAAATTATCAGCGGGTAACATAAGCTGTATTTTATAAAGTTACGCGGACGAAGTCGCTTGCAACAGCTAGTACCGAATAAATACGCGAAAGAAGTCTATACAATAGATGACGTATCATAGACATAGACAATGTTCGGATATCTTCTTTTTTTTTATGCAATTTTTTAGTTATATAGATTAGTTGTTTTCCTGCGATTTCTCTCACTCAATTGAAAAGTGTTCTATATCGTTCTGCAAAGTTCAAGATATGATTGTACTAAATTTGAGCAGAACAGATTCAGTGATAAAGTTACAAACAGACCGACAAAAGTTGCTTCCTTACATTTATTATATCAGACAAAGTCCTCCGCCGCGTCTGTCTGTTTGTTCGCGATAAACTCAGAAACTAGTGCACCGATTTTCATGCTGTTTTCACCAATGGGTGGAGTGGTTCTCGAGGAAGGTTTTAGTATATAATTTATAAAGTTACGCGGGCGAAGTCGCGGGCAGCAGCTAGTTATTTATAAAGTTATAAAATGTCTGCATATGCGCGCAAAACCCCATCAATTTTAATACTAAAGTGAGAAAGGAACTTTTTTTCCATATAATTTTGTATATTGTGGGTCAATTACATTATTTTTTTTTTTTTTCAAATTTCAGATGACAGAAGTTGATCTTCAGTCAACATAGTCAATGTTATAAAATGTAATAGAAATAGAAGAAGAAGAAATTATTCCATCATTTCATTTCATCGCATTTAACCACACACAGACCATTTTGTGGCCACAACCCAATATCATAATTTGTATTTTAATTTCTAAGTTTCTTTTTTTAATATTTATAACATTACAATAAAACTAAAATCGATGCACAGTTATAATAATACATTTTGCTCAATTTTATTTCGTCACTTTTACTTGTGACCACAATTTTGAATAAATAAAAAAAAGTGATTTTTATTCGAATTCCAATAAACATAATAATTATTATGATCAAAATTTATTGAGTAAATTTTTGATTGTAAAATTAATGATAATAATTTTTTTTTTTATTAAAACCACCTCTAATTTTGCACTGAAAATTAATTAATTCAAAAATTGAATTTCATTTTATCCAAAGATTTCAAATTATTCTAAAGACAAGTTTTATTAAAAGAGCTCGTGTCCATTTTAAAAGCGTATAGTATAGAATTTAGAATTTAGTTAGTTCATCTAAACATGATATGCGGTGTCCTTCATTAGTTTTAAGCTATAAATAAAGAATAATAAAACTTTGATAGTTGTCTGTGCAATTTTATCCTTCAATATTTATATTTTTTCATTTGGACTTTGAAAGGTAACCGTGGATATAATATAATAAGCAGGATACTTACATTTTTACTTGCAGCTAAAAAGTGAGCCAAACAAGATAAAATATTATGTAGTAGAGAGGCTGTCTGTCCCTCTCTAAGGCTGGTTTTCGTGTCACGTCGGCGCCGACAGGCCAATATGTATTGGATGCTTTAAAACGTTTTAGAGTAACGCCGACCGCTCAGCGTTAACGAGCATCAGCGCTGAGCCGCACTGAGTCATACGCGCCGCTGACGGTCGGCGCTGACCGCCGTCCACGGCCCACGCGCCACTGTTTTCAGTGAAAGTTCAGTGAGCGTTTTCGTGTCGTGCCGACCGCACGTGCCGACGAGTACAATCATTTTATATTGGCCTGTCAGCGCTGACGGTCAGCGCCACACGAAAATGAGCGTCTCGCCCTGACGGCTAACCAGAGCGTACCGTCCGTCGCGTATGACAAAGAGAAATCCCGCAGTGCGAAACCGATCACTGAACGGAACAGTAGCAAAGCCTTAGCGCTTTTCTGCTCGCCTGCGCCGCCCGGTCAGCTTCGCACTGAGCGCGCAATAGTAGTATATAACGCGTCAGCGCACCGACGCGCGCTGTCGCTGTGCGGTGGCCCATGGAGTATTGTGTTTATTCCTACACTCGACCGACGTCAGCGTAGGAGGAAATCAAGCCTTAAACACTGATCCGTACGGACGACGCCGACGTCGTCCACGCTCTCTTGCTTCAGTGAGCGTTTTCGTGTCGCGCCGACGAGTACCTACAATCCTATATTGGCCTGTCAGCGCGACACGAAGACGTGCGTTACGCGCTGACGCGCTGACAACTACGCGCCAAGGCCTCGGCGATGACGATCAGCGCAACACGAAAACAAGCCTAATGGGGTGACAATAAGTCTTTTGTTATGTTAGACAAATTTAAATGTTGTAATATACCTACTTAGCAGTAGTTTCTTAACCACCACGGGTTGTAATTTTCGCATTGTTCATTTTATTTGCTTACAATAGTTTTTTAGGCACCGATTGTACATAATAATATCCACCAGCGTTACAAATTTATGGACATTTACCGTAATGTCACTTTAAATATTATCACTGCTATATTATACCAAGTCCATGGATGAAACAGTCAAATTTCGTAAATTCTATTTCTTTTTTAAATTCCAAACGACGATAGTATTGCACATACGACATGGTTCGTTATCTACCCTCATTAATGTTTCAACTCAATGAGGGTAGTCTGTAGAAATGTCAATAGATGGATGATAGGTTTGTGAAAATACCCTACAGAGCTTAAAAGTAAATGAAACTATACTTGAAATAGGTACATGAAAGCTGGTTAATAAAACTCATAAACCAAAACATAATGTGTAACGAACGATAGCCAAAAAATGGGAATTGTAATTTGAAAATAATATAAATAAAACATGAAAATAAGTAGATTTTTTTTCTATTTGATTCATAAAGAACCTACAAAAAATATTTTAAAACTGTTTTTTTTTGTTTAAATAATTTTTTAAATTAATTTAACGCACTACCTGCAATTAGACATTTTCTGGAACGGAAACTTTTTTGTTTTGGATATTTAACTTTTGCGCAACTTTTACTTTAAAGCTCTTTAGGGACTATTTTGGGTACTAATATGTAAGTTTGGGTCCCACCAGAAATTAGCCACACGCGCCATAACAATTGCATTTGGCTTCGTTCGGTGGCCCTGCAAAGACTTGAAGTGTATGATACGTAAAGATAAATAAATGTTTTTTATTGCCAAATTTGAGTTTTATTTGCACATTCGAATAATCCCTTTTTCTTTTGTTGTAATCTGAAAGTGCTTTATCAGTTTTGTGTGGCCTGCGATAGTTAATAAAGGCTATTATTAGTAAAACCAGTAACGTTTCAAAAAATAATTATAAAGTGATAGAAAAATTTTTGGTCCTTCGAGAACCAAAAATTTTTACACAATAAAAAATATTATATATGTTAATCCAGTTAAATAAACTATATGTGTGCCAAATTTCATCCAAATCTGTTCAGCTATTTCGTCCTCGCAAACATTTTAGTAGGATAAATGAAACAAAAAATTAAATAGGTAATAAATATGTACTTTTATTATGTACAACGTCGGATACATTATTTATGTAACTATTTACACAAATATTTTCATAAAATAAACGCTATTGAACACAAAAACAGACAAATCTTTTGTGACATTTTTAAAAACTCGAAGGCTTCGTTTTATTAAAGCTTAATAACCCTAATTAAATATTTACAATTAATGATAACAAAAAAAAAAAAAATGATCAGTGGGTTTTTTAGTATTACAGCGAATTGAGAAATTTTTGAGAAAGAATTTTAAATTATTTTATATTATGAGTTAGGTTTTGTAAGGTCGACTTTAGTAAAATAAAAAATAAGAGGCTGTAACGAACTAAATCTATACCTAATATAATAACGAAAGGTCGATTTAAATCTGCCTAATAAGTATATTTGATCGAAGCCTTATATATATACCAGTTTAATGCTTATAAATTGTACATTACCTAGTTAAATACTTTTATTTCACTAGTGACTAATTCATAAATGCATACAAAATTAGGTAGGTAAGTATTACAATCCGTAACAACAAATTATAATCTCTCAGATAAAGTGATTTGTGATGTATTACATTCGGATTTTATTTCTACTTGTAATCTATTCTAATACAGCAGTTTGTTCTATGAAATTCGTAACCATATTGATAGATAAGTGATTAAATGAATTTGAACTTAATATGCCTAAAGTAAAGTATAATATGCCTAAGTCAATAAATAATGTGACAATTTTATTGTGACAAATTATGACCACATTTCGAATAGTGGATTGGAACGACATGTCAGTAAAACGGCAATCACACTATACAATTTGAACGTTTCCTATTTAGGAATCTTAAGTAGAGAGCTCGTGATCACACTACGCTAAATTGATTTCTAAGTCGAAGACATAGAGTTGAAAATGGATAAACTCAATTGAATCCAATCTGTTCTAACTGCGATCACACCTTCGATTTCCTAAATTGGATACGTTCAAATTGTAAGGTGTGATAGCCCTTTAAAGGATCCGCTATCTAGAAACGACATTCACCCATCTGTTTAATGCAAGGTTGTCCAAAGCAAGGCCGCATGCGGCCCGCGGTTTATATTTGTGCGGCCCGCGACGTGGTTTTGACATTGGAAATGTCTTTTCGTTCGCTTCAGTATTGGCCCCGATTTCACGAAAAAGTGCCTTATCCGAGATATAAGTGGAAAAATCCCCTTATATCTCGGAGAGTTGTGAAGATATGATATTCAAAAAGAGCTCAAAAGACGCGTATTTACGAGAGCTGTAAGGTGCAAAAATATTTTTTGGAAAAAGTCAAAAACGAAAAAAGTTATGGCTGTGAATTTTTTATCTACCTATCACAAATACTATTTTTTTTCTTAAAAAAATTTAAAGTAGTTTCTGCGGCCCTCCAATCCATTTAGTAGTTCGGATTGGCCCGGGGTCGTATCCGGCTTGGACAGCCCTGATTTAATGGATGAAAAGTATTTTATATCAAATTTAATCCCTTCGTCCGCGTACGTAACTAAGTTTTGTAACTACTTAGCTACGAACTTATGGACCAATATAATATCTCGAGTGGGTTGCCTAAAAAATTCCTGGCCAGACTATGTATTTAAACTGAAATGTTTTAATCGATCGTTACTTGAACAAATGGTTTGAAAAAGTTAATTGGTGGTCTTATAATCTGATCATTTCTTGAAAAAAATGGTCTGAGAAAAGCTCCAAGTTCTTGGTGGGCTTTGGAATCTCATATAGTTACAACCGACAACTTCCCCTCGTGTGTTTAGCCCCTATGATATTTAAAATTCAAATCACTTATCTCGTACCATTTTGAGAATAAATTTAAGTACAGGTAGGTACCTACTTACTTAGGTATTTATGTATATTACAATACTGTTGGAAATTATCGAGTTAAATTGTGAATAAAATTAAATCTAGTTCACGTACAAGTGAATTTATATTAATTTCTCAATTTTTTTTATCACTAGGTACTACTGTGCAGATATTATCATAATTACAGTAATATATTTTTCCAACGAAAAAAAAATCTGAATCTGTTCTCGAATTTTAGGCTTAGAAAAACATTTGGTAATTCTTTTTTAATTTTTTATATAAGTGCCTATACCTAGATTATATAAATTCACTTGTACATAAATGTACTTAAAAAGTCTACCTAACCTAGTCTACTTATATATTATTTTATTTACAATCGAGTATACAAAATTACATTTGACAAAAACAGTATTATACAATATAGATAGAGAGAGAGAGAGAGAGAGAGAGATTTAAAGCCTCACTTAGTTAGCCTCACAAAAAATTCGGGTATATTTCTTATTTAATCAAGAGTTACACATTTTCCATTCTGAAAATTATAATAGAAATAACGTAGCGTTATTTGTGTTAAATGTACCTAATGACTTTTATTGAAAAAGTATTTTGGGTCTAGCGTTTCAAGAGCTTTTCGATAGTCCAATAAATTACTGCAATTGAACTACTGAAACCAAAATAGTCAAAATAGTTCAACAAAGCGTATCAAGAGCTTTTCGATAGTCCAATAAATTACTGCAATTGAACTACTGAAACTGAAAAGTCAAAGTAGTTCAACAAAGCGTGTCAAGAGCTCTTTGATTGTCCAATAAATTAATTGTAAGTAATTGAACTACTGAAACTGAAAAGTCAAAGTAGTTCAACAAAGCGTGTCAAGAGCTTTTTGATTGTCCAATAAATTAATTGTAAGCAATTGAACTACTGAAACTGAAAAGTCAAAGTAGTTCAACAAAGCGTGTCAAGAGCTCTTTGATTGTCCAATAAATTAATTGTAAGTAATTGAACTACTGAAACTGAAAAGTCAAAGTAGTTCAACAAAGCGTGTCAAGAGCTTTTTGATTGTCCAATAAATTAATTGTAAGCAATTGAACTACTGAAACTGAAAAGTCAAAGTAGTTCAACAAAGCGTGTCAAGAGCTCTTTGATTGTCCAATAAATTAATTGTAAGCAATTGAACTACTGAAACTAAAAGTCCTAGTAATTCAATCAATTGAATTAGCGAAAATAGACCTTACCCAACTAGTCTTATGGTTTATTTAAGATTATTATGATTTTTTAAATAAAATACTGTCGTCATTATATTTGTTATGAAATGAGTATTTATTGAAAGGAGTAAATTATTCAAAAAACGCTTATTTTAATGTAAATACTTACCCGAACGAATTGTCATGGGAATGGGAATCATTATTATGCATCTAATCAAATTGGCTAAAACTATGTTAGTTAAAGTAGGTACACACAAATGGCACTATTTGGTAATTCTCTATTAATAAATAAGGCACGTTACAGACTATAGAGTTTCTATTAGATTAATATTTACAGTATCGTGTAAACTTACTTTACTTAATATACATTAGGATATAAAAAGTACCCTTCAAGGTTTGTACGATTCGAGTTAAATAAGTAGGTGTTTTTGTCCTAGTTAAAGCAGTCATTGTTATTATAATTAAATCTATGACAAAATGCCTTTTTTATTGCTTATTTTTTTCAAAATTCTCTTCATTGTGATTACTGTCAGCTATTTACATGTAAAACTCTTTTTTGATATTGATTTTTTTATGTAGTTTGTGGTTTTTTTTTAAATTGTGTCCTACTGCATCCACTCTGTATACAAACATACACAGATATGTATAAATATACATATATTTAATTTTTATGTATTTTTATGCATGTCATTGGAAAACAAAGTCTAAGTACAAGGCTTGTATTGCGAAAGCCATAAGTAAGTACTATCAGATCAAGGCCACATTCGAAAAATTCGTCTCTACAGTTTGACCTTGAAAACATTAAGTTTGTGTACATTTGAAAACATACTTTATCGGTGTTAGGATAAGAGTCCTTTTTGCGTAGGCGCAAGAAACAATCACATGCTACTGAACAGGACACGAGTCGAGAAGCACGTTGTGTACGGAGTCCATAGCTAGCCAATCCTTGTATTGCTCATCTACGGTCACTTCTCGCAAGCAACCCTTGAAATTTTCCCTTCCCTCTTCGCCGGATATCTCCACTGTTCCCTCTGTAAAACAAATATACAATCTATATGTTCAATGTAAAATAAGACTATCTCTGAGTCAGTCCTTACCCAAATAAATGTTGATGCAGTAATAACTTAAAAACGCGGCCTACAGTGGTTTAATTAGTGAAATGGACACTGCGTTTTGCAGTAATAAATTGGGCAGTCAGTATCGTTGCAGTAAACACCCTCTTACAGTAGAGTACCGTGAAATACTTTAAGCTTCGTTTCCAATAGTAGTGAAGTAGGAGAAGAAGACAGACACCTTCTGACGTTTTGATGTAACAGAGTAGTGAAGCTAGTATTTAATCAAAGCTTACGTTTGTCTGTCATCACAATTATAAGGTTGAAAATAACAACTCAGTGTTAAGTTACCTGGCAGACCGCCGATGTAAAGGGGTGCGGGCGGCGCGGGTGACGGGTCCTCTAAAAGCGCGGGGGGCGGTACGCGGTGAGCGGGGGCGCCATCGAGCGATAACGCCACGCCACCCGCCCGCGCCCCTCTAGCCTCTACCGCGTGCCACCCGCCGTCGCACACCGCCCTTCCCCCCGCCCCGCGAGCCTCCGCCCTCACCGCCCCTCCAGACCACTGCCGCGTTAGCACCACCAGGCCTTCTTTAAGCTCCAACAGAAGTCCGTGCGCAGCGATCAGCACGCCGTTGGGCTCGTACGTGCGGAACTGCAAACGCAAGACGACGCTTGTTCCGCCCGCTTCGCTCGCTGCGCCTTCGTCGAGCGCTCTGCTCGCTTCGCCCGCTGGCGGCCATGAATTAGACCAGACTGCGTACGCGTCACCTGAAACACGAATGCTCTCGTTAAGATATTTAGACACGTCATTGGCAATAACGTCTACTGCGATAATTGTGATGTTACAATATGAATCCAAGGAACGAATTCATTGTCCACATTTTAATTGTTACAAACATACAAACAAACAACCATAATTGTGTAATAATTTTCATTATTACCTTAGTAAGCTTACTATAATAGCTGAGGCCTACTTATCTTAGAATATTTATAATTATTAAACAATGAATATAAACTATAGCATCCAATACACTAAGAATAACGTACCACCAAAGTAAGCACCCTTTTCTACGTTCGGGAAACACTGTCGCACGCGGTGATGGGCGTCCGCTTCGCGCACCAGATCCTCCGCTCTGCCGCACACCGCCACACGACGCACGCACCCACGGAACCCGCCTCCGCTTCCGCTACCGCTGCCGCGCAACAACTGCATCATACCATTCGTATTATGGACAACGTCAAGAACCTAATCCTCTCGTGAACTTAGTTAAACTTGATTAAGACTTATTACGTACCGCCTTGGGCAAATGCGGAAGTGCGGGCGGTGGCGGCACTCCGCCTACGTAGAGACGCGCAGAGCGAGGCGATCGCGTCAGCGGTGGGGCGTGCGCGCGCGCAGCTGCGCCTCCACTCGACACCACCACGCGCGACCGACTCGCTCGCACCGACACCTGCACACACCAATCAAAGTATGTTAAAGCTTAAGGGTACTCCCACACCGGGAGCATTCATGAGGCAGGAGAATCGAGCATCACAGTGCACTAAATCAAAATCGAATCTGAATTCTTCCGAATTGAAGTCTTGTAAGAGAATTGAGGTTTCTTGTCTTAGTAATTGAGAGAACGTGTTAAAAAACAATTACAGATCTCCATGTGCCATCGTTGACGACGTCCGGCAGCGTTACCTCGCGGCGTTTGCGGCCGCGCACTATCAGCTTCAACTTGCCATCTCGCACCACAAGCGCCAGGTACTGCTTCGGTTTTGACTTCGAGCCCTGCGCATGAAATCAAGAGTTTAAGGACGAAAGAAAAATTTACATAAATTAATCAATACCTCTATATATAAAATCTCACAACACAACCCAATTATTACACAACCAACCAATTATTAATACACAATAATTATCAAATAGATTGATAATTATTATTATTTGTAATTTATACATGCATCATTGTGAAAGAAACAGTGTTATTTAAGTTACCGGAACGAGTAATAGTAGTCCGTCGGGAGTGAAGGTGCGGAACTGCAGCGCCACTGCTAGGTCTCGGCACGTTGGTGGAAGTCGCAGCGACGCGTGGCTCCACGCCGCGTCCCCAAATTTCACAGCGCCGCCTTCCACAGTGTAAGATGGCGTCTGCATTCAACACATTCTAAATTTCAAACACTGCTGTCCTGAATCTACCTTGGTCGCTCTCGTAAAGGACATATGACATCGCTTCAGTTTCTATGGAAATCGCGATGGAAATATGCGAAAAAATAAGATCTCATAATTGGGCATAGTCCTCCTTGCTCTATGATAAGACTTGGGCTATAACCAATTAGTTAGACTTTACATGCATTCGAAATTGGTTCGTAAAAGTTATCCTTCGCCATTAGAACAAGTAATAAGTTAACAATTTGATTTCTTCAACATTTTGATCATTTTCTTTATTAATTATATACACGATACATACCCTGGTGCAGCCGGCGGGCGGCGAGGGACGCGCATGCAAAGCGTGCGACGCGTGCGGAGCGAGGCGTGGCGAACTGTCTCCCCTTGAATTTTCAGCGTCACTTTCTCGTCGTCCAAGCTGCGCGTGTTCCCACCGCACTCCCGTTTCCATGCCCAACAGCCTGCGTACATACAAAAGTTATTGTAATATGTGTCTGAAGGTCAAGGACTAAAGGGTTAGTTTGACTTACGTTCCATCAATGATGAGGTCAGCGATGGTTCCAGTGAAGCCAGTGAGGTTGAGTGACGCGGGTGGTTGTTGGCTCAATTCCGCCGGCAAACCGCCCACGTAGAGCCCCCGCGAGCGAGCCGCTAGCGCGCTGCCCGCCATCGGCACCGATACCACTTTGCGCTCGTCCACCCACAAATCCAACTGTCAAAGTCACGATTTTTCTATAATTATGAAGGTCGTCAGTCCACTTGATAGTAGGGGGTAACTTCGCCTATAAAGCTAGCAACGTCACATGTGCTGTAATTGCGCTGCCGACTATTGTAGGTTTAAAAATAAGGGATTAGGAAGAATTAGGGCAATGCGCTGTGGCATCCCTTGATTACTCATTGAAACAGACACAAAACAAGAGTGTGATTACTGCCACTAAATCCAACTTTGAAAAGTTCATTTCCAAATTTGGCCCTGCCGGAATGGGGGGATGGGACGGAATGGGAAAGTTTTTCTATGTAGTAATTTATGGACGAACCTGTTTGTGTGCTCTTCGCAGTCGCAGCGTGTGGAAGCGTTGGTCGTCAAAGCGAGTGCCGTTGGTGCGAGCTCTGGCCTCATCGCGCCCAGCCATACATATCACCTCCAGTTCTCCTGAAAAGCCAATACAAATTACGGTTACTCAATATGCAGAAATATTCCTCTGTCGATATACAGAAAGTAATGTAAATAAAACGGCATCTGCCGAAGATCAGCGTCATGATCATCACCAAGACTAGGAACACGCTGAGGTTAGACCATTTTCAAACGACTTCCAAACCGACTTTTTATGTTTGTTACCTCATAACTTTCGAATGGGTGAAACAATTTTGATGATTCTTTTTTTACCAAATAAACATTTTCTTTTCTTTCTTTAACTAATAATTATAAAAGAAATGTTTAGGAATATAAATAAATCTACAAAATTTTCTTGAACAAAAAAAGTGTTAATTGATTACTGCATATCCTGTTGCTAGTTGAACACAAATTGTGTGTTCATAGAAATCGAGTGAAGACCGTAATATAAAATATTGCTCCATACTATAATATAAGTACAGATTTTTTATAATGGATTTGCTGTATGCTGATAACCTACCGAAACTATCCAATGAGTGAACTGGTGAATTAGTGAAATTGACGAGTAAGGAAACTGACCAGTGATACGCTAACTGATAAGAACAAGGTAAAGCCTGTGATTCGTGAGAATGAATAACAAAATATATGGTTACCTTCGACCATATTGATTGCAAGGTAGTGTTTGTCGTCGGGATCCTCGTCATCGAGGTCGTTGCTGAGGAGAGCGGAAGGAGCTCGGAACAGCAGCAGGCCACTTGACGAGCGAGCCAAGAACGTCAGACCCACGTCCGCTTTCCGTCGGATTATCGGCGATGGCAGCTCCACGTAACCTGACTCTTGCAGCATCACCGATCGAAGAGTCTACGTGTCAAAATTATCAACAAAATATTATTTTATTTTCGACGTGGGGAAAGAAAAGAACTAAAGCTTTCTTTAGTAAAATAGGAAATTTCTTAAATGCGTAAAATCTTTGTTAGAATAAGATTGAATTAATTTTGAATATGTGCTAAGCAAGGCAGGCTGTCTACCATCGCTTTTGCATCTCACAAAAGTAAATAAACTTCTAAATTCGAAGTCACGTCATTACAACAAGTTTGAAGTATTGAGTCTACGAAGAAAGACTTAACAAATGAAATGACTTACTCTTGTACCACATCTCGCTTCAACCCCGTGTCTTTTAGAGGTGTCGAGCAGGTCGTACCCCTCTCTGTCGACTGTGAGGGCTCCGATGCAGCCAAGCAGGGGAGGAGCAGGTGCCTGAGCTCCCGGAGGGACTCCTCCCACCCAGTACGTGGCCGTAGACAGGTCTGGCAGCTCGGCTGCCAACTGCACTGGAGGCGATGGGGAGCCCAATGTTTCTTCACCGTTTACGCGCAGGCTGCCTGGGAACAGGGCGATGTTAGCTCAAAACGGACACGGCAATTAACGTGTAGGTATAATTCCCGGCACGTAACTTGGCAAGAATGGCGAGATGCGCAGAAGTTGTTTTTTAGATCTGGTCGGGTATCAAGCGGGGCCAAGGGGTAAAATAACATAGTTCCGACCGCGCGATTGGTGCCTCTCGCACCTTGCATATGTCCTGCTCACTCCTTCGTACACTTGCGTTAGTTTTATCTCACGTGCGCAAACTTTCTCCCACTTGCAATCTTGCCAAGTTATGTGCCGGTTATTATATCAATGAAAATATAGATGAGGAATTCAAAAGTACTCTGCATTCGGAATTTATAAGTTAACCAGTCCAACTGATACTACTTCCTAAGGTCGGCAGCACACTTGCACTAACAAGTATTAACAGAAGCCACCTATCATATTATGGACAGACTTTTACATAAAGGACATAAAATCGATAAAAATCGAGGCTCTCTTTAAATCTAACTAGATTTGAAACCTTGAAGTTATAGTTGAATTATATCCACACTGCGAAAGAGGAAAATGGAGGTATGTAGAAGGTGACAGTCGTACCTCTCTCGAGTCGGTTCGCTGCGAAGACCCTGATGGCCTGCACGTGAACAGGTCGCCCGTGGCAGTGGCGTCCGCTCGCTGCGATCCTCAGCCTGGCGTCTGCGTACTGCACCGATAACTCCACGCGGCATCTTCGCATGCGGACCATCACCGAACGATTCTGTATTCGACACAGAAATTTCACGAACCCATTTATTTAGAGGTCAAGGTAACGTTCTATATCAGGGTTCAAACTGAATTTTTTTAACATTTTCATTGGATATTAATCACCTCCAAATAACTTACATTAGCAGCGTCGACGGCCATAAAAAGTAAGGCGTCTTCGTCCCTAGTGCGGAAGGTGAAGGCGAGGCTGAACTGCCTCCGGTCTGAGGGCCTACGTCCAGAGCGCCGTAGCTCCGCATACCCCTCACCGTTGAACGATGCCATCGTGGGCTCTGCGCCGCCACTGCGACCGTGGCTGTACCACCTGGAGTACGAAATAATGTGAAGAAGTCTATTTATTTTACTAAGAATCAAAATTATTTCATATAGGTAGTTCACACAAGGAATATAATTAGCAAGTAAGTCGAAAACAAAAAAGGCAATAACTGTAATTGGGAATGGAGATCCTATTGGAAAGAAACTTTAGAGTCCATTTCATGTAACCGATGTACCGGCTTGTTTTTGAAATAAAAAAGTGATAAAATCGTTTTTTTTTTAATTATATCGTATGGTTCGTCCCCATCAAGCTAAAGAGAATCAAGACAAAACTTGGAGTCGATTAGTACCCATATTTGAGTGGCAGAATCGAACTGGGTGCCCTTGAATAATTAAATCCCTTGAAAGGAATAACTATACTATAATTATACTATACTATAACTAACTAAAACTGAAAAAAAATAAAAAAAATACCTCTGCGTGCAGCCCGTACAGCGCGCTTGCGCGGGCTGATCTGCGAAATTCCAAAGTCCGATTTTGATGTCGTCACAGTACAGTGCATGAAGACAAGCAGGCAGCCCCCCGCGACCCTCAGCACCCCCCACCCACAGGCGAGATGCCCGCAGTCCAGTGAGCTCTCCCGCCGAACTGTTGCTGGTTGTCAGCGGAGTGCTTCCTGCTCGCTCAACTGTCATGTGTACGGTGTTCCATATTCTGAATACAGACATTTTTCAAATCTATTTCATAAATGAAGTATACACATACCTTTTCATGTACGCAGTAATAGTACAACTAAAATTTGGCCTCGACTCAACACAATGACATCGATTAAGTGGACCGTCAGCATGTCTATATTGTTACATACAGGGTGACGGTCCACTTCAAATTCACGGTAAACAAAATTTGCCATTCCAGAAGATTCTGATAATCTGAAGAAGATAAGATTCTGCCATCATGCTGTTTTTTAAAACGTGCGCTGTTGCAGAAGGGAATCTATGCAATCTGAAGGGATCACATAGCTGAATTTTAGTCAGGACCCCAAAAATCTTGTGCGGACATAATGGAAGCAGATCAAATCTATTACGTTGTTGTTGAAAAGTCTGACTGACTTCAACCGAACCTCAACTATCTCATTTTTGTACGGTGGTCTTCTGTAAAAATCTTCTAAAATTCTAAAATTCTTTCGTGTGTGTGTGTGTTAGTATTGACGAAAATGTATTAGTTACCTACCTCTCTATGTCGATCCTGTACGAGGTATGATCGGTCTCGTCGTGAGCGGCCTGTAGATTTTCAGGGTGAAGGATCATCCCAACACCTGCACCGAGCTGCCACCACAACATTAACTTTTTGTCTTCCACCGACAGCTTGAGGAAGCTCTTTGATTCCTGAATAAAAAAGTTGTCGTGAATCGAATTTATGATTAATTTGTAAATTCGCTTTGTATGCAACTTGAACACATAATATATGCAAGTATTAGATATAATATTAAGTGATTAAATACTCACTCGTATATAATTTAAGATTTACTCTTTATTGATATACATACGTAAACATAGCAATATGATGAAATACAATTAAAGCCCTTATATTTTTACGAACTTTGTTGGAGTAGTAACTAAATAAGTACAAATATAAACAATCCTTTGATAGGATAAAAGGTTAGGGACAATCGTGAGACTGTAAGTGAAATATAAGACGGCAGTACCTGTTGATCGTCACGCATGTACAGCAACGTGCCGTCCGCGACGAGCGCGTCAAAAGTGACGGCGAGAGCCAACCGCGTCACTGCCGATGTCGTCCGAACGCGGTACGATCGTGAGCAACCCGCGCCGTCATCGCCGTCCCACGGAGACGACAACGATACGGATATCTGCAATATATATATATATATATATATATATTATTATTTACAGAACATGGTAGTTTTATATGTGATAAAAGTTGATTGTTAAGGTATACCGAATCAGCGGCATCTCTCGCCCTAGCGACTGCGTCTCGTAGCGCAGCCAACCTCGGACCGAGATTGGCTGCGGCCGTACTATGTTCGCGCGCGCGAGCTGATGCTGCAGCCTCCAAGGCTTCCGACACTTCGGCTCCTCGCACCGTGTTGCTGCGGATCTGGGACACTGAAACGTATAAAATACACAATTTCCTTAAAAACATTGTTTTTAAATCTTAAATCTTCGCAGCTTCTCAATCTAACCAGAAAATTTCCTATGCCTCGACACAGTTATTAAAGACGCAAACAAGTTTCAGAGTGAATGAAGTTTACCGTGTTCCTGAACGGCGCCGAGCGCTGAGTCGCCGTGACGCTGTAAGTCCGCGAGCTGAGGTCGAAGTGCGTAGCGCACGCGGTGGCCGAGCTCGCTGGCCTCGTCGTAGAGCGCGCGCGTAGTGGCGAACACGCGGTCGGCGCGATCGCTCGCCGCCGCCAGCGTGGTCGAAACGCGCGCACTCGGCCGAGCGTTCAACGCGCGCTCGGCCCAGCCCAGTGCGCGCAGCGACACGCTCACCACGTCTCCTCCACGCCGCACCTGCTCCACCGACACGCGGAGCTCTACAACCCAATTTACTTTGGAATTTAATGGGAACAAACACTCTTTTAAGCCTATGGGTTTAAAAGTGTGAAGATTTTCCTAAAAGTAAAAGTGTCCTTAAGTGTCGTGTAAGCTGTCTTTGTTCCTATAAAGTTGTTCGTTGTGTGGTGTATTTCTTTTATAAATAAGGCACCTTCAGCTTTGTTTAAGACGGCAGCGCCCCTAGCTTTGAGCTGTCGCGACGCTTCCTTGGCGTTGGTGGCCGCAGTGAGCAGAGGCGCAGGCCCAGCGGCCAGTTTGCCGGCAGCGGAGGCGGCGGACAGCGCAGCGTCGGCCAAGTCGGAAGCCGTGCGGACGTTCTCGGCCACTTCGGCCCACGCTGTCGCAGCGCTCACCCCGGACGCCGCTAACGCTCGAGTGCCCGCAAACAATCTACAGATGGTGGATTAAATGCTCAACAAACCATAATTTATTGAGATAATCACTAGTACACCTGGTGCGCGATATAGATTTTGTGTCTATGTCAAAACAAAGGCAAAAGGCTTTTTAATTGTTTAAGCTAAATCTTAAAATTTATATGATTTACAAATATGGGTGAAAAAATATAGATGAATGTCTCCTCTCACATAAAATCTTCAGTGAGAGGAGATTTTAGACATAAAATGTAAAAAGATAAAATTTTGCATGCCTCAATCTGATTTCCTTAAGTCTTAGTGGTCCATAAGTTTTAAATGGAAGAGTATCGTGATAGAATATTTAATGAACATACATAATTTATATTCGGAAAAGATTTTAGAGATGATATTCGGAAAAACATGAACTAACAAACTAACACGTGATAAGGAAAATCAATGTATAAGTTACTGCTATAAAATATAAGCCTCACCGTTTGTACTCTTTGGCTTTATCACTCAACAAAGCGACATGTTTCTCGACCGCCTGCAGATACTTTTTTCGATAATTCGGTGTCAGGTTGTAGAGTATGCCCTCTTTCTCTTCAGCAGCTAAAGCGAGAGCCTCCAATTCCGCGATAAGCGGCGGAAAGTTGATGGCGAGTGTACGGGTAGATAGAATCAACGAGGCTGCGTCATCAGTTAAGTTATTGGCTGCGAGGGCAATAATATCCTGTAAAATAGTACAGTCCAATAATAAGTTTACATTTAATTGACAAATTTTATTTAAAAATGAATTTGTAGCATCAAAGCGTTGATATTGCATACTACAAAGAGCATATACTAGCCAAAGATCGATGCCCAAGTAAAGAGTGAGTTAATCAGGAAGTCTCTTTTTATTGTGATCTACCTACTTGCTTCAGATTGGTTTAGTGTTAAGTGTTAGAGGCATAGTTAAACGATATATTGAACGATATGATATTGGATCATGTGAAAACGCTCTAACACTGATGGATACCTCATAGAGAAGCCTACAGCGAAGTCCCACATCCTTGACGGCTGCGAGGCGCGGACGCGCGCTCTTCTGTAGGGCGCCGATGGCGTCTCCGGCGCTCCACACGCTGTCCGTTAGGTTGTTGATGTCTTCGGCCTTCGACTCCCATCGCTCCAACGCCGAGTGCAAAGTGCGCACGCGCCGATCCAAGTCGTCTATTCTGTACTTGTACTCGTCTACTGCCGTGGATTGGACGTAAGCCTGTAACACAAAAAGCTTTTATTATTGTAAATAAACTTGAGTTTTTAAGTCTCACACGCTCACCCTAACACGATAAATGAATTTATCTGCTTACCGTGTCAAATACGTCATTAGCTCCAGCCAAGAAGTCCATCAGTTTGATCTCCTTGATAGCTCTGAGCAGGTGTTTCGCCTCCTTTAACGCTCTATGGGCGCTCAGATGCTTTTCTCCTCTTGCAAACTCGTTCAAGGCTTCCACTTCCTCACCTAATTTTCTTCTCGTTTTAAGTACTTCCTCCAGACCGCTCATACTCTCCAAGGCTAGAGAGTGTGCCTCCATTTGTCTTCTATTAGAATCTGTTTTCAGTGTGTTAGCCTCGGTAAATATTATGTGCTCCCTCGCTTCCAAATCTCCCAAGGAAGCTTCGGCTCTTCGAGCCAATTGAATGTCTTTTTTGAGGTGATACAGGGACATCTGTAGGGTCGAAGCGTTGGCAGCGAATTCTCGGACGGCGGGAAACGGGTGCGGTATTCTACTCAGCTCAGTGATATCGGCACGAGACACAAGATTGGCGGTGAGTTCCTCCACTGAATCGAGCAGGGTTTGTGTGCAGTTATCACATGCTGAAAATATATAAAAAGCAATAGGCATTTTGATGTTACATTGATACCAAATGATCAGCAAACTCCAGCGGTTCCTCGGTTATAAATTGTGCAACTAACACGACTTTCTTTTATTTATGTATAATTATTTTTATTGTTTTATTGACTCCAAAGAACTATAATTTTGCGCACGCATACATGAGTACGTACACATACTGTTTTATCATTGGTTGGCTAGTTTTTGAGACGTGTAAAATACTGACGTCTGCATCCATCGTCGTCCAGCAGAGCTCTGGGGTCTTGGCAACGGTCGCAGCGGTCACCGGCGGCGTGTGGGCGGCAGTGACAGCGGCCGTGCGCGTCGCAGGCCGGCGACGCAGCGCCCCCAGGCGAGCACGCGCACGATGCGCACGCGCCGTCCGCCGTGCGCCGGTACCCCATCGCGCATTGTGCGCATTCCGCTCCGCTGTATCCTGTAGGCACCATCCATTTATGATTCCCTTCTATTGATGTACATTACACATAAACTTTTTTATGTTATACTCGACAAATAGGCTGACGTTCCACACGATGGTAGGTGGCTACCGTCGCCTATATCACAAGCAACACAAGTACGCTGTAAGTACCGATTAGACGGGTATAGGGCAATAATTGCTATTATTTCAGGGTGGTAAGAGGCTGGCTACTTTGCAAAACCAGACCAGAGCCAACTTTGAAAAGTTTATTTCCTGGGACCCCTGAGAGCGTTGAGGCAATCACCCTAACTACTTATCCGATCACAGTATAATCATAAAATATTATATTGAGCTTAGTGTAGTGAGTGTTTGGTTTATACTAAATAAAAAAAAATTAATTGCACTTATACTCGAGATTATAATGTGTGGACTAACCTGGTTTACATAGACACTGCAACAGACCGCCCGAGAGCTCGCAGGAGGTCGCAAAGTTGCGGGCGCGCGAAGGACAGGGGCATGGCGAGCAGCCGTCCCCCATTGGCGGCGGGGCCCCGTACTGGCCCTCTGCACAGCGTTCACATTGTGGCCCACCAGTGCCACTCGTGCAGTTCTGGAACACAATATGACGTCAGACTAAACTCTGGACATATTTGCTATAAAAAGGAAGATACCAAGCTTTATCTCATCTTATCTTAGTCGTAAGACTTCCACTGCTGGAATAGGCCTCCCCTATAATATTCACACCAGCGTAGACTCACGATCTTTATTAGGTGGTCCGTTTTTTATACTGTGGTTACTTTAACTCGTGTCCACTTTACTTCAACTTTTTAATTTATTGGTATTAAGAGTTTGTCTACAGATCACCTCACCCCCGATCTCACAGATAAATCGAGCATAGACCCCGCCATAGCTTCTTGAGCTACTTAACCCGACTCAACACCATATGTCAACTGGCACTTCGTCTTAAGGTAATGATGGCAATAGTCGATAGTATCGTAATACTCACTAGACAGTGTCCGGTGACAGGATCGCAGGCAGTGGCGCGGCCATTACACTGACAGGGCTGCGCGTCTCCTTCGAGGGAGATGAGGATTGTGCCAGCTGCCAGAGTTTGGTGCACGCGTGGCGTCGGCAACCAGTATCCCAATGCAGGCATCTGGCACGACCAGGCCGCGTAGCGCGATCCGCACGCGCACACTTCCACGCCCAACGCCGGCTCGGACCGACTGAGGCCGGGGATGGCCGTGTCCAGAGACACATTTAGCAAGCTGTTAAAGAATTTATGTTTATAATAATAATTATTATAATATCTTCACATATTCCACACAGCACCATCTAGTTTTACAGTAAGCAACTAAATGCTTGTATTATGGTACCAGGATACAATACATACCTGATTACTTTTTTTCTAAATACAAATAATAAGTAAAAACATCGATGACTCACGTATAAATCTAAATGTTAACACATAAACATTTGTCTCTAGCTGGATTCGAACCCGCGACCGTTTGGTTAATAGGGCTAGTAAGCCACTGGACCAAACGTGTCGTCAAATAAATTTCAATAATAAGTCAAATAATTGGTTGGAATTTGATATTGTTTAGAACAACCGTTATACTCGTATAAGTTGAGTCGTATAAGAATGCGAAAAGTAAGTAGTGACTGATGCCTGCTTTGATGATAAAATACTGAAATTGAAAGATAGTTAAGTGCACTAACAGAGCGTGTACGTTGTCCTGGTGAGTGGGCGCTCTGGTGGTGATCCGTAGCACAATCTGTTGCAGCTGTTGCAGCACCAGCATTAAGGCGCCGCGCGACGCCCTCGCCTCTGAGCCGTGGCTGTTGCGCACGTTCCACAGCGACTCGTGCAGTCGCACCAGGTGGGTGCCATTCACTGGAGGCACGCGCTGAAAACGATTCACTCTCCCTTATAGACTACTACCTGGTGCCCGCGACTTTGTCCGCGTTTAGAAAGGTAATACCCTATGTCCTTTCTGGTGTCTCAGACAACGTGTATGCAAAATTTCATGGTGATCGGTTCAGTAGTTTATAACTTACGTTGACATTTATAATTTTAGTAAGGATACTTTGTACATCATAATATTTAGTTATTGATCATGTGGAAAAATATGACATAATATTATTCGTGTGGTCTCATTTATTTATTCAAAATGTTACCCGGGAATATACCTATATGGTGTAATAATTAGAGAAAGTATGAACAAAGTAATAACTATATATAGAGTTATTATTTGTCGAAAATATTGTTATTTTGAGTGTTATTTTGAGAGCTACATACACTTTCCGTCACTTGAAAAACATTAAAAGGCAAATTCAGACGAACCTAAACTATAAGGATGTTTAAGTTATGTTTTGTTAAATTTGGGTAGAGGGCTTTCGCACGTACCAAAATCAAAATCAAAATCAAAATCAAAATATTTATTTATCAATTAGGTTTCTACAAGAAACTCTTTTGATCGTCATTATAAATTTAAATTTACCAGGGTTTCGGAAAAAAACCAAGATGACGATCCTGAGAAGAAACCCCGAAAGAAACTCAGGATACTATTCTTTTGTCATCATTAAAATGTAAAATATTACAATACACTTACTTAATATTAACAAACTTAAAGTATATATATATACAATTATAGTTTACCTGGAAATAATCCAAGACAATATGCTTTGAGTACAATCTGACAAGTGGAAAGTTGGCCAAGGTGTCTGCGGACAGCTGCTCTCCCCCTTCTTCCTCTACTTTGAACTTGATAAGGCCGCCGTACGACGTAACCTTGTCTCCGGTGAAACGATCGTCCAGTTCCACGTAGACCGGCACCGGAGGCCAAGGGACTGATATTGTTGCGTCCGGAGAGTGCGTGTGAATTGACAACAACGAGTTTTGATCCATCTGCATCTGTTAATGAAATACATTTTCGTTCACCATTAACTACAGGGTGTCATCAAGTGAGTCATCAAGATGGGTTAGTAATAATAATTTTGACATACTTTCTGGTGTCCTAGACAACGTGTATGCAAAATTTCATGGTGATCGGTTTAGTAGTTTTTGCGTGAAAGAATAATAAACATCCATACAAACTATCGCATTTATAATATTAGTACGGATTTTGTGGGAATAATTTCGCCTGTTAAGAGGTTTGTTAACAGAATTCAAACGACTGCTGTTATGTGTGCCCGGAAAAATAAGAGTTGTTAACTGATCATTTGGTCCAAATAAAACCGGAGGGTCCAAATAAAAAAGTACTAACCGGGGGGATGAGGTCGGAGCGCACAAGGGTGAGATGCAAGGGCGCAGGCGCATGCACCTCGGCGCGCGTAGCACCGGCCTGCGTGCAATGCGTGCTGCGCCCGAAGCAGAAGCACGCCGTGCACCCAGTAGGACTCGTGGCCGACAATCCGAATGTTCCTTCCACGCATCTATCGCACTTCGCACCCTCCACGTTCTCCTATAAATTATACGGTCAACTTTGAAAATGCACTTTTCATAGGTGGCTCTGGCGTTTTGTAGTCATTTGAACTTATCGCAATAACCTTGCAAGGACAGTTTCCGTGTGCGTCGCAAGTGCAATTATCGTTGTTGCAGTCGCGTGTGCCTGCGACTGAGCATAAGCAAGGGCGACACCGTTCGCCGAAGTATCCAGGCGCGCAGACATCGCAGCGAGGCCCACTCCAGCCGGTTCGACACTTGCACTCGCCACTGTGAGGCTCACATCTATCTGGAAATCAGTGTTTTGTATTTTTAAAACTTGAATGTTTACAGAAGATCACCGTGAAATAACGCTACGAGTGCTGCTGGGTTTCGGTGAGTGAGTCCATTTTCCTATCTCATAATACGTTTAACCCATACCAATTATATTAGTAGCCCCTACCATCAATTGGACTGTCTACTTCACATAAAAAAAGTTACACCATCTAATGTCCCAAGAAACGATTGTCTATATATTTTATTTGTGTTATAGGCACCTACCAGCTACAGCACCCGGTCCGCAGTTGCAGGGTTGGCAACCGTCGGAAGCGGCCCAGTATCCGGGCGCACACAATCGACAGCCCGGGCCACGGGAGCGGCCTGGGCAAACACAGCGTCCGCTGTCCGGCGAACAGACCTTACCGTCTTTACAGACTGGACATGCTGAAAACACATATAGGATACTTTTTATCATAGAAAAATGTATTCCAGTAGGATTTCCAAAAAGCAAACTCTAGCAGCTAGTAATAAATAATATTGAATGTGACAATGACATATTTATTGTACATTCAATAGAATTTCCAATTCTCAAAGATGCTCAATGGTTACTTATATAAAACATAGTAAAAATGGATGCTATTAATAATTGAGTTTTTATTGCTCAGGTACTAATGTGATTATTACTGGCAATGTTCAGGAAGTTCCGGGATATCTTATGGTCTAAAATTCCTGAATGCCTCAAAACAAAAGTTGTCGACCAATGATGTGAACTCACGTAAGCATCCAGTGGGACTGAAGCCGTAATACCCTTGAAGACATCGATCGCACTGACGCCCAGTGACGCCGGGTGCGCACGCGCATTCGCCGCTCACCGGATCGCACGCCGCTGCGCCCGCGCCGCACTCGCACTGTCTGCACCCGCCATGCTGCAGCCCCCAGTAACCTTCCTGGAGATTGGTTTACTTATTTACTTTCTCATTTATTTTATTTACATTTGAGATTAAACAAAAATTATTTACGTCAGTGAACATTTAAGCATGTAACCACCGATGACATTGTCGCCTTAAAACTCAAAACTAAAGTAGTTTAAAGTCTTAAAGCAACTACATAAAATTTAATTTAAATACATTTTTTAAAGTAAGTCTCGACACAGCGAATTTTCTCCCATTTCCTCGAACGTGAAAATTGAACTACAGCACCACGAATTTAATTGAAGTGCCGTTAGCATCAACACTGACCCGCTTATATCAGCTTTATTGGCATTAAATGTCGCCGAGACATTTAAATGCTCGCCGAGCCTTAAAGTTTAGCTGCTTGTAAACGGTTGTTTTATTGTACTTTATCATTCTACGAAATGGCAATAAAGAGTCGTATTTACCACATTTATGTATTTGCCGACGATTGTGACATTTTGATATCGAGTTTAGTGTTTGGTTTGCTTGTTGGCGCATTATCTTACAACCACCTATTATGTAAATTAGGTAGCTAGGTAATTCTAAAGTCAGAATTCAGGTGAAGAAATCGGAAGTCAAAACTGGGATTTAATTCAGTTTTGATAAACTTTGTGAGGCAACCATCTTGTTTTGAATAAACAAGATGGATGCCGCATTTATGATAATATCATGATTAGAATTATTGATTTGGGATAACGAACTGTTTATGCGCAATTCACACTTGCACTTGCAAATCCAATAGTGTTATTTGTTTTAAATGGTGACTGTTAGCCACTTGTACAACCAACCTTCTTGCCCATATTTAAATAGCAAAAGATTACGAGGTCGCTCGCCAACAAGATGGACAGAACAAGTAAAAAAACACCTAATTTTTTGTACTCTACCAGCCAGTGAAAAGGCAGAACAAAAATGGGATTTTGTGACCAAGATCCTCAGTAACTAGGGACCGACTGGAGAGAGGTATAAATATAACACATTTTTGAATAAAAATGAATACATTATAGTATTTATAGTTCAATTAATAGTAAGTAATGCCAAGGTTTGGAACACTTTTATGTGCTCGCTCCATCATAGGCCTGATCCTTGCTACACAGCTGGTTGTTGTCTAAGAGCAAACACATCTCTAATAATAAAAAAAATCATAGATTTCGTGCCTCACATGAGTATCGAGCACATTGGAAATGAATCTACGGAAAGGTTAAGCTACAGGATAAACCCTTAACCCGATCGTCTTTATTTTAGGCTTAAATTGGAGCTGACTAAATTGTCCAGAGGAGTTTTCTCAAACTTTTGACATCAATCTTCGTTTCCAAAATATCGAGCACCAAATCAAAAATTCGGCCATTACGTTTTTTTTTTGACTTCTTTGAAAAATTACTTTACAGCTCTCATGAATACGCGTCTTTTGAGCCCTTTTTGAATATCATATTTTCACAACTCTCCGAGATATAAGGGGATCGCACTTTTTCGTGAAATCGAGGCCTATACTGAAGCGAACGAAGACATTTCCAATGTCAACAAAGTTTTACCTCGCACGTATCACAGGCGCGTCCAGTGATGTGCGGCTTGCAGCGGCACTGCCCAGTACGGATGTCACAAGCGTTGCCTTCGGAACCTAAAGCTGAACAGTTGCACCCTGGAACAACAAAGAAACTAATTATAGATATTTGATATTTCTATAAATTTCAAATCGAATAAAAGGGCTACCACACTATACAATTTGAGCGTATCCAATTTAGGAAATCGAAAGGTGTGATCGCAGTTAGAACAGATTGGATTCAATTGAGAGTTTATCCATTTTCAACTCTATATCTTCGATTTAGAAATCAATTTAGCGTAGTGTGATCACGAGCTCTCTACTTAGATTCCTAAATAGGAAATGTTCAAATTGTATGGTGTGATTGCCGTTTTATACTGATTTTACGATTAGGTTAATTCATTGTGTAACATTTTTAATTCATAAATAAGAAATTAAGTGCAATTTTTATTTAACTTTTTTAAAATTTAATTCGGTCATTGGTAGTTCTCACTAATATAAAAGGGATACGGACCGAGTCGCAGGCAAAAGTCAGTATATTTTATCTAATCCTATATTTCATTAGGACCTAGGCACAAACTATTTAAATGAACCGTGACAAGGCAATAATATTACCTAGGTACAACAGTGGTTGGCGGGCCTAACATTGACTATTATCTGAAATTTATCTTACGGCTAATGTAACAGCGGCCAATGACCGCCATCTTATTAACAAAGTAGACGATTAATGCGAAAACACGCGAATTATGCGCTCGAGATTAGACACAGCCGCTAAGTGTTCGCTTAACCTTTCCGGCCTGTGAAACTTTCTTAAAAGGTATTCCAGATACAACAAGATACTCTTTCAAAATTAGCCTTTATTTAGCCTTTATTACTAATAGATATTTTAATGGAATGCAAAAATTAAGTGTCTTATTTCTATTTTCGATAAGTACCTAACTGTTTACTTCGCTATTGGTCTTCCTTGTCGTCTCTATCTATACTAATATTATAAAGAGGAAAGATTTGTTTGTTTATATTGAATAGGCACCGAAACTACTGGACCGATTTGAAAAATTCTTTTACAATTAGAAGACGACATTATCCCTAATGAACATAGGCTAGTTTTTACCGCGGGAAAATGCTTTATTCCTACGGGAAAACGGGTAATAGGACAACGGGTAGTAAGAATTATCCTTCCGTACTTATCTTTTCACATAACTTCTAAACGGCTGAACCGATTGGGTTGAAATTTTATATGGGTACGATGGTTTCCTGGATGATTTAAAAATACATTTTTACCCGGTAGGTGGCGCTGCTGTCGGTATGTCAACTACTAAACGGCTTGACCGATTGGGTTGAAATTTTGTATGTGTATTTCCATGGTTTCACAGACACGAATGTATTATATTTTATAAAGTTACGCGGACGAAGTCGCATGCAACAGCTAGTATCTAATGAATAAAGAATCAGGAATAGCTAAATGTGTTGCTATAAGCAGAAAACTTTAAAATGGCTGGACCAAGTCGCCTATTTTTTTTTTTTCAAAATTTCGTTTTGAAGGTTTATGAGGGGAAAGATTGAAAAATATGCATATGAGCGAATCCGGGGCGGGACTAGTCTTTAAATAAGTAAATAATTTAACTTTATAAATACAAGTATATGATAATCACTTTAGAGCTATTTTAAACTAATTTTAATAAGTTAAATATAAGATTTCTAATATACTATTAAAAATAATGCTTAGAATATTTCTTAGAACGAAAACTCTAACAAATTCTAATAGATTTAGATAAAATTAAATTAATTTATTAACATTTGAGTTTACCTTTTTTTATTTAAACCGTAAAATTTGAATTTGAACTTATATAACTATTACAAAAGGAATAATTTCTCAATTTTGAAAATTGGTCCTTCGAGCCTACACGAACCAACGACTTAATAATCATACAATCACAATATGAGCTACATTTTACTAATGACAAATTTACACGATTCAAATTTCCATTGATAATGGAGTCATCAAATCAATTTCCTTCGATTCTCAGTTCATAATTATGCGCCATAATTGTCAATCAACGAAGTCATAAACCCGAAAGCACTATTCACTTGATGGCCATTTGTAATAAAAAAAAAGCTGTTAATGGGAGCTCCAAATATGGAGGCGACGAATACATTTTCGGTATCATATTCGATTAACACCATGTAAATATTTATGAACGATGGAATTAGTTTGTATATTCATACAATATTAAAATTTTATATTGGTTATTACTTATACTGGTAAAGCTTTTCGTTATAACTGGCGGTTTCGTGTAATTCATTTAAATATATTTTTAAAAAATATATAAAAAAAACTATGTGTTACTAATTACTAATTGAGTTGAAGAAAAGGCAACCTTCGACTTTAGTAAGACTGAAGACCGATCAGTCAACCGTTTTGGGTAATTTTCAACCGACGAAAAAACAAAAACGGAGGAGGTACTCAAGTCGACGCGTATATATTTTTTTATGTATGATCACGCATAACTTTTGACAGGGTGGTCCGATTTTGATAATTCTTTTTTTATTTGAAAGGGTGCACCCCCAAGGCGGTCCCATTTTAATTTGGAAAAAAAAATCCAACCCTAAGGATAGGAAAACAGGGGATGATTGATTGTTCACTCACCGATTGTAGCGCATATCCACGCATATCTTTTTACGGAGTAGTCCGATTTTGATAATTCTTTTTTTAATGGATAGGGTATACCTCGAAGTTAGTCTCGTATAAATTTGGAAAAAAAAATTCTACCCTAAGGGTGGGAAAATGGGGGTGGGAAAATAAAAAATGAAGCATGTAGTAAATATTAGATTATAGCCACAAAAAAATATAAAATATAACTTTTTAACAAAAAATAAAACCGCCGAAACAACTGAAAAGCATAAAATAATCTTATTATAATTTTACCTAAGTAATTTTGAGTCGCCGCCAAACAAGCAAAAATTACGTAAAGAGTGATGCGCGGCGGCGACTCAAAATTTTTTGTTATTGGGGTCCAAATTGTATCCTAATACTATCACACACGCATATACTCGTAGGTACACACACACACTCATAGTTTGTACCTGTATATATTTTTATAATATTAGATATTATTAATTTCCTTAATTAACTGGTGCCCGCGACTTCATCCGCGTTATTGAACGATGAAAAATACCCGATGTCCTTTCTGGTGTCTCAGACAACGTGTATGCAGAATTTCATTGTGATCGGTTCAGTAGTTTATAACTTACATTCACATTTATAATATTAGTTAGTATACATCTATACTAATATTATAAAGAGGAAAGATTTGATTGTTTGTTTGTTTGTTTGTATAGAATAGGCTCCGAAACTACTGGACCGATTTGAAAAATTCTTTTACCATTAGAAGCCGACATTATCTGTGATGAACATAGGATACTTTTTACCGCGGGAAAATGCTTCATTCCTACGGGAAATCTAAAATAAAAGTAAATACTAGCGGCTTGGCCCGGGAGATAGCGCCATCTATCCAAAATACGGTAGATGGCGTTTTATACTTTTCTACGCGGACGAAGTCGCGAGCACCAGCTAGTTTATAATATAGTAAGGATTACAAATCCGGGGGCGGGTCGCTAGTGGAGCAATCAGATTGACGTAAAAAAATTAATTAACACCGAATTTTAGTGTTATCATTTAGTGGCACGAAAACTCCTCATTTAGCTTATAATATAAGTGTGTCAGAGTCTGACTAATGTTGGCTATGAAACTACGGTTTCTAAGTTTATCCCTGTTTATCCTAGTTTTCTAAGTTTATAATAAATCTAAAGTGCATATAACGCATTAGCAGCAAAGCTGTTTCAAAATATCGCGAAAATTGTTTACTGGCTTCTAAATAGAAATCAATAAGGGAACACGTAATGTGTGTGGTAATTTGACTTTATAAACAGTGTGCAATATACATTTGCTCGCAAGCGGTCGGGGTCTATGCACACGGGCGTTTTTGTAAGCGTTTAAAAAACGCTTTTACAGATTTCTCGACGCAAACGCACAAAACGTTATGTCTATCTTGTCATTGAATAATTTATTATATAGTATAAACAAATAAAACATACTTTTCATCTTGTATTTGTCGGCATAACTTTATAAAATTAAGCCTATTATATGTTACTCGCTGATAATCTAGCTTTTTTTAGGTGAAAAACTTTTAAAATCAGTCCAGTTGTCTTAAAGTTTATTCTTAACTACAAATCTTAAATTAAATTACGTACAAATCTCTTCTCTTTATAATATTAGTATAGATGACGTATTTGTAAATGGCTTCTTGTATTCCTGTATGTATTCAATTTCCTGATACAAATTGCAATGAGTATACTCGGACATGAAATTAATAAAATTTCGATTTATTAGTTTTATTAATTTTTTGCAGCCTTAGTTTCGTCTTGAATCATTTAGAAAAATAATTGTTCTTGGTTTGACCTGTTTGTTTTGTCAAGTAACGTAATATATTATGTACAATACAAAGTAATTTATCGAGTAAATAATCGCGCGTCTGGTTCGCCGTTGGTTCTAAATCATTTTCGTGTTTACCAAATAGAAATATTTTAAGGTATAATGGATATTAATAATAGCATTTTGTCATTCTTACGCTTTATTCAAAGGCTATGTAAATAAGAGAGACATATTTATGAGACCTTTCACATGTACTAATTTATTTAATAAGGAAATTCTAGAAGTACAAATCTTTACTTCTTAAATCGGTAAAGATGAATTGTAGTTTCTTTTCACATTTTACATAAGAATACTAAGAATACATAATTCTAATACCTAAGTAAACTAACTTAGTTACATTAATAGATTTCTGTATTACGTATTTTTATGACTATCTAATAACTACTTATATATATGTATATATACCATTTTTTTTTCGGTCAATTTCAACACTTTCTCAGCTTATTTCAACAAATTCCCAAGCATTTTCAACAATATGCTTTGGAATTTGTTTAGGAAGATGTTGAAATTGCTTAGGAAAATGTTTAAAATGCTTAGGAAAATGTTGAAATTGCTTGGGAAAATGTTGAAATTGCTTAGGAAAATGTTTAAAATACTTAGGAAAATGTTGAAATTGCTTAGGAAAATGTTTAAAATGCTTAGGAAAATGTTGAAATTGCTTGGGAAAATGTTGAAATTGCTTAGGAAAATGTTGAAATTGACCAAAAAATGGTATATTATTTCGATGTTTGCGACTAGCTAGTTTCTAATATGAAAATTATAACGTAAGTAAACACAATTTTGTTAACAGATTACAAATACTCAATTGTAAATGTCTTTTTTATATCAAATAAAAGATATAATATGACTGTAATGTACAATAAAATTAATATATATGATACGACCCAAATGGAATCATGCTAGAAGTGTTTGACGTCATTCATTGAGCACAATTATCGGCTTGTCTGTCGTAACTACAGCCGATAACTACGATTCTACCGCCTTTGATCTAAATGTAGGCAAATGTACCTAACTGGCCCAGTTTTCATCTATTGCTGATGTAAAATACACACAAAACAAGAACGCAGAATGTTGTCATTATGATTCACTAACGAATATCGAATGAAAATTCAATAAATTATAAAATATTATAGTAGGTGTGCCCCGCGACTTCGCCCGGGCTTAAAAATGTATGTATTTCCGAAGTGCGTTTATTCACAAATAATGACTTTAAAGGCATTTGTTTTATAACACCTTTTGTATTATAAAATTTGATATACAGATATTAAAAATTTTACACAAAAATTATAATATGCGTGACACAGCTGTACCTAAATAAAATACATTGGGACTAAAAAAATTATTATAACCTTTGTAATTTATAGAAACTATAGTGCAGCTACGGATGAGTATAAAAGTTAGAATAGTTTTCAAAGTTTTTAGAATAGTTCAATACGTATACTAAAAATCAAACAAGTAAGTACCTACACTAGCTAGTGCCCGCGACTTCGTCAGCGTTGAAAAAGAAAAAAAGATGTCTATCCTGTGTCCTGTACGTCTAAATGTTTATCTACCAAGTTTCATAAAAATCACTTAATTACTTAGTCGCTACACACCTCCCACACTTCGCGACCCGTTATTGGTAGACTCAGTCGCTACACACCTCCCACACTTCGCGACCCGTTATTGGTAGACTCAGTCGCTACACACCTCCCACACTTCGCGACACGTTATTGGTAGACTCAGTCGCTACACACCTCCCACACTTCGCGACCCGTTATTGGTAGACTCAGTCGCTACACACCTCCCACACTTCGCGACCCGTTATTGGTAGACTCAGTCGCTACACACCTCCCACACTTCGCGACCCGTTATTGGTAGACTCAGTCGCTACACACCTCCCACACTTCGCGACCCGTTATTGGTAGACTCAGTCGCTACACACCTCCCACACTTCGCGACACGTTATTGGTAGACTCAGTCGCTACACACCTCCCGCACTTCGTTCGCGCGTCTCGAGTCTCTTAGGTACTGTTGCGTACAGATTGTTTTATCGTATTAGTAAATACGTCATGGTGAATAAATGTCTAAAAAAACATTCTTCTTCGACATCGCACGATGATTTAATGGAAGGAATATCAACACTGCCTGTAATGTTAAGTTAGTGAGACGAAAAATTACGAAATAAGAAAAAAAATATGTCATTTTTCTTAGCAATTTTGTGCGCAATTGTACACATGAGCCGATTCCCCCACAAGTCCCGCCTTCAAACCTTAATATAATAATTCACCTATATTAGTATATTGATTGATATTATCCCACAGTTCCCGGCTTCGCATGGATTGCAGAATATTGTTTTATTTATATATATACTTATACTTACAACCTTCCTTGTTTATTGCTCTTTCCTTTAAACGAGACTGATGGCCATCGAATACTTTATCTCCAATGAGAAACTGTTTCGTTTAGGTTGTTTTACGAGAACAATTTCTCAACCGTCGAATATTATTTGCAGCATAGACAAGCAAAGGCAATGAAACTTTTATTATTATTTAATACAGTTTCTATGAATAGGAAATTTTACGAGTCAAGTGCAACATAAAATCTTTTCCGTAATATGGATTACAGATATGCAATTTGTATTAAGTGGATCGACACACGACGCGCCGCATTAAAACTCGCCAACACCAATAAAAATATCGTCAAACTCGAGTTCTCTTAAACCCACGTGTTGTTTTTGAATTATTTTAAATATGTAAGTTATATCACTTTGTTTTTTATGTAAACGAACAACTTGATGGTAGGTGCCTACGGTTTCCCATTAACACAATAAACAAATTATTTATTATAAATGCAGAAGATCAAGCTATATATTAAGATCATCGATGAAGCTATATGTTATCTATACTAATAATATAAAGAGAAAATATTTCTATGTTTGTAACGTACAAACTCCAAAATTACTGGATCGATTTTGAAAATTGTTTCACCTATAGAAAGCTACATTATCAGCGTGTAAAGGCTATCAATACTAATAATAAATCTTTAAGGGTTGTGTTTATAGGCTGTATACATGATACTGAAACTAAATTGACCATTTTTAGATTTTTTTCTGTATGTATGTATGCACCTCCATAACTATTAAACGAATTAACTGATCTTCATGAAACTTGGTAGATAAACATTTAGACGTACAGGACACAGGATAGGATACTTTTATCTTTTTCAACTCACACGAAGTCGCGGGCGCCAGCTAGTATTTTATAAAGTTGCGCGGGCGAAGTCACTTGCAAACCAGATAGGAATGAATGTTCTTTGTAAAAAATTGTATGAAAAACCTCATAGTTTCTCTTTTCATTATCAATTCGTTATAAGTACCTATGCAATAAAAAGTTCTTGGGACTGATCAGCTACTTGGGACTAGTATAATATAGTATCTAAGGCTTGAATATCATTTGGGACCTTATTGTAGGCCTTACCCCAAGTACATATTCTTATACGTAGGTATACTATTTAACTGAGTGGTTTATCTTTTCTTTTCTTTTGGTTTTATTTTTCTCATTATTTCAATTTAATTTAAGTTTATGTTATATTAATTGTTTAACTTCTATGCATAATAATATGGTATCATTCGTCTCAATTTCTACCTATTAGTTTTGTGTTTGTGCTGTTGGTGTACCTTTTGAAAAATAAATAAATAATATATTTATTTATATAAGGAGTTTACAAGTCATCAAATATGTGTTCACGTGTTATATTTGAAAGTCCTACTAAGCGCAATGAACGTTAATTATAGCGCACATAGGCTTGCTGTGGCTGTGGCTATGGCTGTGGCTGTGGTTATGGTTATGGCTATGGCTGCGTTAATTTAGCACGTACCAGTTCCATTGGCCTGCGGGTCGCGTAAACATGGCCGTTGAAAGTAGGCGTGTGAAATATGCGTGCTAAAGCTAGGAGCACACGTGCGCGACTCAACCTTTAGGAAGATAACGACATTTTAATGCCATTAAGATATAGGTATTATATTAAGGTTTTTAGGCGACACTTGTGGGGGAATCCTCGCATGTGTCCGTGTTTCCCCAAAATTACAACCTCGGGGTTTTCAAGTCTAGGGTAAATGGGCACTTATTAGGTAAGCGTGGTCCATCTTTGGCCGCATCTGCACCTAACTTCAAGTGAGATCGCGGCCAAGCGCTGCCTTGATTACATTAAAAAAAAATGTGTACAATTGCGCACAAAATTGCTAAGGAAAATGAAATTTGTTTTTCTTATTTCGTAATTTTTCACTTCACTAACTTAACATTACAGGCAGTGTTGATATTCCTTCCATAAAAATCCTCGTGCGATGTCGAAGGACAACGTTTTTTTAAGCATTTATTCACCATGACGTATTTACTAATACGATAAAACAATCTGTACGCATCAGTACCCAAGAGACTCGAGACGCGCGAACGAAGTGCGGGAGGGGAAGAGCGACTGAGTCTACCAATAACGTGTCGGCACACCGATGCGTACCCGCCCCTCACTTTCCTCTGCCCCCTCAAAGACCTAAAAGTAGAGTTCTGCGCACATTTGCCGAGAAGTCTTTATTCGCTGCACGACCTATACCGACGCGACGTAACTTTGTTTTTACATGAAACGTGATTAATTTTTTTTTAAATATAATATTATTAACTTGCTCTTTTCTTCAATTTTCAAGTTCAATTCTATTGAATAAATCAAAAATCTTTATATCAATCAATCAATACTAGGTAGTAATAAATCTGTAAGTGTAGGTTAACTAGGTATGTTGTATTAACTGATTTTCATGAAATTTGGTAGATAAACATTTAGATGTACAGGACACACGAAACGTTCTCACTACTCAACCACAACTCAAAATTTAATGATCTGTAGTTTTTTTTTTTTGAAAAAAACGTACGGTCTACATTTCATTGAGTCATGAAAATGCCTTTTCATCAAGAATATTTTGAAATATCCAAGTTTGGAAAGCTTCTGGTTCTGATAAGTCAAATTACTCTGCAGTCTTTCGACTAACAATACCGGTAAAGTATACTTGATAAATAAAGTGCATACTTAAGATATAGTATGGTATAGTTGAGTTAATTATCACGGCAGGCTGCGTGCACGCGTTATAATGCGCACAAAGGGCCTATGACCTACGGAGTCAGCTAGACTACTTAGCAATATCATACAGCGTCAGTAATAATTTCACTTGTACTAAGAATACTAATATTTGTTCATATATTAGTCTATTTTTTCTTTAAACTTAAATATTAAAGTAATGATTCCGTTTTAGCTTGGGTTAGTGTGGGAGATTTTCGTTGAAACTACTCCCAAAAAGTCATAAGAATATTATAAATAACTGGCTGGTGTCCGCGACTTCGTCCGCGTTCTCTATAGCCTCTAGTCTTCCTCGATAAATGGAAACACATCGTTAGCTTTATATATATATATATATATATATATGGTTTATTTTTTTTATTAAAAATAATGCGATTTTCTTTCTAAGGTTTGGTTTAATGTGAGAGCCTGTTGAAAAACAAGATGTGAATTTGCTAAAAAACCAAGAATAATATAAAATTTTAATAGGCATAGAAGAATGGGCACTTAGATTGTTCCAGACTAGATGAATTAAATAAAAAAATAATAATTATGTAGACTTGAGTAAATTATTTTTGAATTCACTTTAAAACGTTATAATATTATTATAACTTAAGTCGCTCTATTCGGACAGTGCTTTATAAGAGCGACACCATTTGGCTAATTACCACCTTTTATGTTTAAAAATAGAAGCCAATCAATTACACGTTTTAATTTGGAATCAAAGCTTGTCGTGACTTGGCATTTTATCGCGTTGAAAGTCAACGTCGACGGTATGTTGCCAATCGTAATTACGCAGAGTGGAGGTTGCGCAGACGTCTCTCACTTGTTTGATATCCAACTCAGCGCTACGGTCACCACATTGACATCTGTGACAGCTCTAATTGTGTTTCTAGTTTTATCTGCTGGCGTCTGTCGTAGAAAAACTAGGAGCGAAGCTGGTTTCAAGGCTTGATACTTACTTTCATCTCATTCAGAACTACACTGGACCGCAAGGAAAAAGGGTCGGTTAGAAAATCTTCAATATATTCAAAAATATCTGACTTAGCTTTTATGAAATAACGACTAAATTAAAGCTAAACTGAATAAATTTCATTTTTATTTAAGCACGTTAAAATATTCTTTAATTTAGTCTTCAATTTCATAAAGCTAGGTCAGGTACTTTTGAAGATATTGAATATTTTCTAACCGACCCTTTTTCTTTGCATTCCGGTGTACATGAATAACTGTTAAATCAATAGTAATTTTGTGTTAATATTGATGCAACTGGCTACTAACTAAGAATTACTTTTCCTGGGCTCTCAAATTTCGTAGAGTAAACTCAAGTAGCCCATTTGAGTACCTTTTTGAGTAAGTCGCAGACCAACTAGTAGTTGGTCCATGGGAAAATTTAAGACGTGTCTTCTTCAAAAACTGATGAAAAATGAAAATGAAAAATGATCAAATGAAAAATAATAATTTTAATTCCCGTTGCTGGTTCTAGAGACGAAAGTCTTTAACTTTATCATATTACTACGAGTTAATTGGATAATAATAATTCAATAAGAATTGGATGTTGAATAGAAATTCACCTAACTGTAGTCGTATTCACTTTTGATTTAGCTGTAGGACTAGTTACATGTGGGATAGGCTAATGGAAGAATATCGTTAGACTCTAGACCTCTTTACTATTAGAAACATCTGCAGTAATATTGACAATCACCATCAAATGTAGTGGTCGGTAAGCAACCAGGATTAGCTGTGTTTGCGATATAATATGTATAGAGCCTCATTCTCTTGATAGCAACGAGCTTAAGTGGTTACGTCTGGTTGTTAGTTCGGTTAAAACACTTACTTATCACTTTTTCTACATAAATTTACACCTATTTCGAGATTAAATTCATGTATTCTAGCCCCTTTAAGGATAGTTACGTTTCCCTCTCATTTTAGACTCAAATTAATGAGTGTAGAGCGGTTTTTTTTCGCTAGTGGCGTATTCCTTGAAATGGCGGTGTCTTTTTTAAAAATTAGGTATACATATTCGATTAATTCAATGGCGATGAATACTTGTCGCCTGTAAACCAGTAGATTATAGTATAGTTTATATTTAATAAAAAGAAGGATATAATAAGAAGTAATTGCATCATGCAATATCTACCTAATAGGATAAAAGGGTAAGGTAGAGAAATTACAAGTTCAGATCACCATATCATTACAGTTTGATAGCACATTTTAGTTCTTCAAGATTGAAATAGAAAGAGCGCTAAACGATGAGGTACTTGTGTAGATACTTTCGAGAAAAAAATGCACTCGAGCGAAGCCGGGGGCGGGTCGCTTGTACTAAATAAAATTAAACTATTATGTATTTAGCGGTGGCCAATATAAAGAGGTTGTCTATCACGGCCTGCATAAATCACGGTCTGAAGGATTTCTTACTCCTCAAACGGTTAATTTTTAAAACGGTTTCTTGAGTTTCAAGATTCTTATTCGAATATAATAAGTACGCTCCATTCATTGTAATTGATGACTATATCATCAGGGGAGGAAACATTATTGTGCAAGTTGAAGATAGGCTCAAGTCGAGAGAGTAGCCGAAGGCAAAGGGGCAAAATGTTCAAAGGTTCGATTAAAAACCATCATTGTGTTTATTTCCACCAAGCATAACCATTAAAATGATTACTGCAAGACCTATGCAATTTCTTTAGAAGTGTGATTTATAATTACAAAAAAATGTTGCTTTATATTTTTTATTTAAGATTTAATTTCTGAAAGTTTAAAATGAAAAATGAATAAACAAGTCACTTCTTGTATTGTCGGCGCTAAAAACGTCGAGAAATACTGCCGCATTAATAACCGCGTAAGTAGAAAGATTGTTTGGATTGTAAACGTTTTGCCGTAAACTAAGTCCTCATTACAATAATACAAACAAGTAATTATTTGCAATTCAGTTGCGTTGTCAATAAATCCCATGCTACAGCTACAGCGCTAGCGGTGTGTTCGTTGGGATTACGGCGCGATCACACTGTTAGCGATGCGATTTGGAAACGAATAAAGGGTAAGGGTAAGATAAGAACTTTGTCCAATAAGAAAAAATTAGAATAACAATAATAAACAGTATTTTTTGTTATTTTTGTTATTGTGCTAGAGCAGCAGGCGAACTTCTATGTGCTTCTAAACATGATTTAATTATAACTCTAATGCTTATTTATCGCGCGATACGGCCGCTGCGGACGCCATCTGTTGCGAGTAATCCGCAATGAATATTGTGTATGGGAATTGATATTATTGAATTTACTACCTATTATTATGAATTATTACTACTATTATTGCATTATAAGTTGTCATTTTATTTATCTATGTATTTAATTATTCAAGCTATCAATATAATATGTATGTAAATTATAAAATAATTATATTTGTATGGCGTTCGCGTGAGTCAACGGTGTTGGCTGAAAATCAGCGCTGCAGGAATCTCACCTGTCTGTTCTTATTAATTTACTTCTTACTGTCTGTTCTTATTGTTTCTTATGTAATTTTCCTTCGTGCAGTGAATGTCCTTCTTTCTTTCTTTCTTATATCAATTTTCTATAATCGCACTGTGTATTGTACCTACACTTGCAAGGGTTGATTTCGTTTTAGGGGTTATATATTTTTTCTTTTTTTAATAGTATTTAAAAATAAGACTTGTAATTTTGACAGAAGTTGTAGCCGCTATCAGTGCGACCACACCCTGAATGGCGAAACGGGAATGCGGTAACCCGAGAGTCGTGACTCGGCAGCGGAAGTGGAAGGCTCCGCACTTGTACCGCGTTTATACGCACATTAACTCAACAAAATAACAATTATATTTGTTCACTGTTTCGTGCATAACATATAAAAAGTGTGTGTACTTTATTTTTTAAACATGATAGAAGTAAATGGACGGCAAACTGAAGTCATTGTATTATAAACTTAGATCAACAAAAGACTTGAATTTTATGAGTATACGTCGTTACGGGGCGGAATGATCGCTCGTGTTGTCAAGCTTTTGGACAAGTATGGTCAGCATGTCAAGTCATATAAAAACTCATATAAAAATACAGTTTTAAAAATATTTAAGACACAAATGATTTTTTGGGTTAGGTACATTATAAAAATATAAAAATGTACCTAACGCAAATTTTGCATGATTCCAACCCAATATTATAGTAAAACTTGTATGTCCATACAAGTTTTTTAGAAACTCTACTAAAAGTGGCTACAACAGCCTGTAAAGGCTACTCTTCTTCTAAGTGTCTCTGATGACAAGTGTCTGTGCTAAGGTCTCTAAATTTTATTAAAAAAAAAAATAGAAAAAAAGGTTATTACATTATCATCTAGCAACTACATTATAACTATGTTAAAGTTTAACCAGTTATATCGATTATTATCAATTAAAAAAGCAAAGTTGGTCGCTATGGCAACGGGCAGCGCGGCGTGCCGGTGTGACGCGGTCGTGCGCACGCGCCGATCATATCGACGCATTCTCAGCCGCTGCGCATTGTGAATGCCCACTTATGGCTGGTGTTACTATAATAGTTTATTGTTGAAGGCTGCCATTGCTTTGGAATTAGCAGGAATAAATACCTGCACAGATTAACTAGTTCAACGTTCGCATTTAGATCTCGGTCTAGTGTTGCGAAAAGAAATCAAGTGGCTAAAATAACTTTTACATCAATCATCGACATCATTATCATCTAAGCCGTTGGACTTCCAGTGCTGGATATTAGTAGTCCATCTTGTCCATCTTGTGTCCACCTTGTGTCCAACTTATGTCCATTTTGTGTCCATCTTGTGTTCATCTTGTGTTCATCTTGTGGTCATTTTAAATGTCTCTCCTCTGTCATCATTTTTCCTTCCATATTTTTTTGGATAGGATCGCTATGTTATAGATGGATGCCAGCTGGACATAACCCTCATAATATCTTTTAAAAATGTCATATATTCTTCATTGAATTGTTGCTAACTTATGGCTGAACAGTAAGCGCATTAGTAAGCGCATAGACAATCAAGTTTTTGAGCAGCGTTCGTAGGAATTAAGTTTTTTGTGAAATAAAAAAGCTTCTTAAAAGAGTGTTGACCTCTCGGTATCGTTTTAAGTTTTCAATTAGCCTTGACGCCGACCTTCGACCGATTTATCATAATACTAATAAAGCCGGCCTCCTTCACACCAAGCAAAAACTGTATAGGATCCTGATTGTACTTATGGCGCGATGATGTCAATTGTGAGTTTTTAAGATCCATTCAACATGATCAATGATTGTGTGCCATTATTGCGAGAATTTATGCAACATTGTTAATTCTACATTCACTTATGACGCCATTATTATTGCATCTGTTGACTGAATTATTGTATACGCATAATGTGCACGCAAATATCGAGTATCTAGCTCTTGCCTGCGACTTTGTCCGCGTTGAGAAAAAAAATCAACACCTGACAAAAATATAATATTTATGAGCAATTTTATAGGAAAGCAATTAATTATGTGAATTCTTTAAATAAGAATGACTTATTTATTAGTCACTTTATTTACATAGTATTAAAAAACTCTACTCTTAATTTTTTTCTAAACTACACAACAGATTTTAATGCGGTTTTCACCAATGTAAACAGCAATAAATGAGGAAGGTTTTTATATATGATTTGTAGAAAAAAATATATGATTGTGATTACGTGTGTATTTTTTGAATCGCCAGGAAAGCACATACTTGCTTTCCTGGCTATATATATATATAGATATATATATATATATATAGAGGTGTCGGTTACGATAACAGCGTCGCGAGTTCATTGGTTTTTTCCCATCTCAAAAAACGTCTCTATTTACGTACGTACACAATATAAGTATGTACATACTTAGGTATTATATGGAGGTGTCGATGACGGTAACAGTGACGCGAGTTCAATAGCTTTTTCGCATTTTAAATATGCACCACGCGCCTAAAGAAGTTTTAGGCCTAAAGAGCCTAAAGAAATATTTTGATTAATATTAACTGCCGACCCGACCATTAATCAGAAGAAACGTGGCGTATTTTAGGTGCATCTCTAAAAGGCTGTGACTCATAATAATCTATGTACTATCCACTTATTGCACGTCATAGATCCTGACCAAGTCCAGACGTGTGTGGGCGTCTTGCCCACGCCCTATGTTATGACTGTGTGACCCTCTAGCGGTGGATATTTATTTCGTTCCATTGTTGGAGATGGTGATTAAACGCCTCTCTTAATTAGTGCTATCAATCACGGTAGCTGTAATCAACGGAGTCAACAATAGACTGTGATGTCGTTAAGGCAGCCATCAAAGAGAAGTTAATTCGATTTTTATAAAGTAACATTTACTGGTTAAAATGTAAAGGCGTCCGATTTTTAAATGATGTGAACTATGACTGAGATAGTTTAATGTAGATTTTAGAAATTATACGAATATATACTTCAAAAATTTCTATAGTTATCCAGCTCACCAGATTATCCAACGTCGATTCGTAAGTTGTCGAACCAAAATAACTACTTAGGCTAAGTTAGAAAAAAATATCGTTATTTTCCTTAATATTATTATTAATCAGAGAAAAAAATATTTGATAACATATACATAAATATAACTTCTCAATTTAATATCACAAAATCTAAGATTACTATAATACTGACTGTATATATTTTTAGACTTATCGAAAATTTGATACTGTGCAAACTAGAATTACCTAGCTTAGTTTTTTAGTAGCATTTAGTACTAAAATAAAGTGTTATCAAATGGCACAATCGTTCCAAAACAATATTATAATCTATTTTTATTTTTTACACATCAAAAATAAAAATGAAATCAAAAATACTATTTGCACGATTAAATTAACCAGTTTGTATGTTATCGTTCGAGTTTCACGCAATACTTGACCAAAAAATAAAAATCAATTATACAAAGAATTAATAATTAAAAAGAAATCTCTCGCATTGACATTTAAACAACTTGAATCTTAAGTCCATAATGAGAAGGTTCATTTACGACTAGCTGCATTTGTGGTGCTATAAATGTGAATAAATTGGCTTTTATTGCACCGTTGTCATCGACTATCTTCTATTGCAGTTAAAGATAGGATTGAAAGTCACGGCTGTAGCTACTTGTTTATACTTAATGCACACATTCTCTTTTATGTGCCTATTTACTAGTGACTTTTAAAATGTAAAGATCGACAGACAGGTTGTCAGACGGTCCGCTTGAACAAAGGTGGCAAACATTGCATATTTAGTGGACAATGTAAAGAATCCTAACTTACTATTATAAATGCGTATGCCAGTTTATTTGTTACGCTTTCACGACTAAACTATTCAACGGGTCGTCGTGAAATATTGACAGGTATACAGGAAGGTCATAGAAACCTTTTATTATGAAAAAAAAATTATTTTCCGAGGAATCACAGAAACATGATTCAACGCCTTACAAAAATATGAGCTAAGTATAAAAATTGAAGAAATAGGGCCTCTGAAAACTTTTCCATATTTTGTTTTTGCTTAATGCGATTTAAAATGTATAAGAAACATACAAATGTATATAAATATGGAGGAATATACAGTACTTACACTTACAGATTTATTATTAGTATTTCTTTGGAGAACGTGTATGTACTTAGAAGTCGGACAACATAATGCGATGTACTATGGAACAATGGTGGGCAGGCCCATAACGGAACACACAATACACTAAATAACCTGTTGATAAAGCGCGTTTGATTTGATATCTTGTAGCGGCTAGGGTGTTCCTTGTCTCACTTGGCGCCACTTCTGGGACGCTATGGCGGGAATATGTCGCGAGGATGAGATATGAAAACACCAGCGTGATAGATAGCCACTATATTTACAATTGATAATCAGTGCAATAAATATCGGTAGACTGCAAGATATAGTTAGATGAATAACGAAACGTTCGAAGGCTTTTGAGGCCGGACCGTCGCGCGCAACGCGCGCGCGTGCTCATACGGTGAAGACTATTTCGCTACTGCTCTTGGGGCGCCGCGCCTGATACGGACCAGCGCGGCGCGGGCGCGGAAGCGGGGGTGGAGGAAAACCGTCGGTACAATAGTGACCGTTTTGGTTGGCGCGGGCGGCAAGACGCGTGGAGCGACGACGGCCCGACCCTAGTACCGAAGTGGCACGAGGGATGGCGCTAGCTGTGTCTGCAGCTGGTAGACTTGCTACATCCTCCCCCTCCAAGTCAGTGGAAGACTGTGGATCTGACTTGGCACCCTTCTTGCGCGGTCTCCCCCTCCTACGAGAATGGACGACAGCTTCACTACTGCCGACGTAAGGGGTCAGGAGACTGGCATGGTATCGACCACGCGGAAAGTCGTCTCGGTCGACAACTTCATAAGTGGTTGGAGAAACAACACTTTTAATCCTATACGGACCTTCGCGTCTCGGAGCGAATTTACCCGTAAAACCCTTTGCAGCCTGACTCAGGCGATGGCTCTTCACGAGAACAAGTTCACCAACCTCGTAACGCGTACCTGGTCGACGCCCTTTTTCTGCTACATTCTTGCGAATGTCTTGTTGACGCTCTACTCGCTCCTTTACATCTTGTAGGCGTTGCAGGAAAGTGCGAAGATAGGGAGTAATCTGGGGAACATAATTCTCACTATCAATGATGGTACGTAAGTCATGGGTTACGTTTACTGGAGATCGGAACTCACGTGCAAAGGTAAGATAAGCTGCTGAAAGACCGGTGCCTTGATTCCAAGCAGAATTGAGTGCGAAACGCACGGCAGGCAATACTTCAGGCCATCGGCGGTGCTCAGGATCAATTAACATCGCTAGCATTTGCTTCATGTCACGGTTCTTTCGTTCAGCAGGATTGGCTTCCGGGTGATACACAGGAGTCAGGTTTTGTTTAATACCGAGAACGTGCATTGCCTTCTGCATTACAGCAGACACGAACTGGACTCCATTATCAGAAATAACCCGACGAGGGAAACCATAACGCATAAAAATCTCTTCAATAAGAATCTTAGCACAATTTTCGGAATTGGCTTCGATCAATGGGAACAACTCCACCCATCGGCTCGCAGTGTCTTCAATAAGAAAAATCCATTTCTCGCCACGTTCTCCCTCAGGCAGGGGGCCGAACAAATCCATAGCGAGGACTTCGAAACGTTGTTGCTGAACAGGAGTCTGCAAGAGACCAGCAGGTTTCATATTGGTGGCTTTGTATTTCTGACACTGTTCGCAAGACTTTAAATATTGAGCCACGTAAGACTTCATATTTTTAAAGTAATATCTTTCCTTGATCTTCCTCAAGGTACGCTCTAAACCTAGGTGTCCAGCAGTGGGAGCGTCATGAAGCTCCTGCATCAGCTCTGCTTTCAGCGACTCTGGGATCACCAACTGAGGTTCTTCGGATTCTCCATCCGGATCGCAGCGATAAAGTACACCTTGGGAAAGATAATAACCACGATCTGTCCAGCGCACGGCTGATTCAAGACTATCGGGGTTCTCAAAATCTTTAATGATGTTACCAACATCAGAATCATCTAACTGGGCATTACGAATATTCTCTGGGTTCCTCTGAGGAAGGTCGACAACCACCGGACAAATGCTACAAGGGTCGGAACTCGGGTCGCCCGAGTCACTTGTAACAGGACGGCTCAGTGTGTCAGCAATGACATTAACCTTTCCAGGGGTATACTGAATGTCCAGGTTATATGATTGTATTTTCATAGCCCAACGGGCCAAACGTCCACTAGGCGTTTTTACAGACAGGAGCCACCTCAATGGTTGGTGGTCGGTGGAGACTCGAACTTGAGCTCCTTCGATATATCCTCGAAACTTATCGAGGGCCCAAACCACCGCTAAGGCTTCACGTTCGGTCGTATGGTAATTTCGCTCAGCAGGGGTAAGCAGCCTGCTAGCGTACTCAATCGGCCGCTCCTCTTGAGTCGATTCACCTTGCATAAGTACCGCTCCAACAGCGTAAGCACTAGCGTCTGTCCTTAGTACAAATGGCTCCTCAAAATTTGGCTGGCGAAGAATGGGGCTGGTGGAAAGGCGTAACTTCAGTTCCGCAAACGCATTCTGTTCAGACTCCCCCCATTGCCAGCGTCGATCTTTCTTCGTAAGATCGGTCAAAGGTCGCGCGACCTCTGAAAACTTTGGAATAAACTTCCGAAACCAGGAACAGGTTTGTAAAAAGGTCTTCAATCTTTTTAGGTCAGTCGGAGGCTTCATGTTCATCACGGCCTGGACCTTAACAGGATCAGGCTCAATGCCTAGGGAAGATACAACATGTCCCAAGTAAGTGACCTTGTCTCTTGCGAAGACACACTTACTCCGGTTCACTTTTAGATTGAAAACTCGAAGACGATCGAAGACCTGCTGCAGGTCCGTCAAATGATGCTCTAAGTCTGGTGAGATGATTAATAAATCGTCAAGGTACGCAAGAACGCAGACGTCATTCAATCCGGCTCGCATTCGGTCGATAAGACGTTGAAAGGTGGCCGGAGCGTTCTTCAAGCCAAACGGCATACGGCGGAATTGAAATGTTCCGAACGGGGTAGTAAATGCCGTCTTGTGTCGATCTTCTGGAGCTACGATGGTTTGCCAGTAGCCTGCCTTAAGATCAATTGTAGACATAACACAGTTAGGCTTGGTACTCTGAAGTAACTCATCAATGACCGGTAACGGATATTTATCCGTACGTGTGACGCTATTAAGCTTCCTATAGTCAACACAGAACCTGATCTCGCCGTTCTTCTTCGGAATCAGCACTACAGGTGAGGCCCACTCTGACTCGGCATCTTCGATAATGTCTTCTTCAAGCATCTTTTCAATCTCCCTTTTTATGATCTCCTTCTTCGAAGGAGAGACACGATACGGTGGGCTAGCAATGGGTGCGGCGTCTCCTGTATCGATGCGGTGGACAGCGAATTGAGTTGGTCCTCCCCCTGGAGCAAAAATGTCTTCATTGACATTCAGGAGGTCAGACAGTTTCTCTCGTTCAGTCGCAACTAGATGTGAGCCTTCGTCCTCGCGGAGACCCACCGACGAACAAGCAAGGGATAACGAACTCGATTCATAAATGATTGGCTGAGGGTCCCTATTATCCCGCAGAGACCACTCCCCACGATCAAAGTCCAACACCATGCCAGCATCGCGAATGAAATTCATTCCTAATAAACTATCTGTAGCATTTGGTAGCATAAGAAAACAGACAGTTAGCGCCACCCCACGCACAGTAACATTTACATGTGCCATTTCAACATTTTGTGCACAAACCCTACCGTCAGCATATTTTAACTCAGTATATACAGTGGTAAACAAATGACCATTATTTACTAAATGCGCTCTTAATGAAATACTGCCAATACAATGTTTAGCGCCGGTGTCTAACAACACCTTACCGATAACACCATAAATTTCTATGTTTAACATTGGACGCACTCGCGAATCGATACGCGTATCACTCGCGGACACAGACTGAAACACTGATGACACAACAGTTTTCTTGTCTTTACACGTCGGGCAGTTAGAGCGTATAACGCCGGGTGCTCCACACCCGAAACATGTCACCGAAGGCGTAGGCGCAGATGGCGCCTTCCCTTTGACATCAATGGCCGCTTTCTGCTTGGCCAATTTTGGACAGGCCTCCTTCAAATGACCAAACTGCTTGCAGTAATTACAATGAGGCCTGTGATTGCTCGCACTAGTTGGAGGTCGAGTAGAAGAGGACGGAGTGGCGGCCGGGATCGCCGGCTTGACATCAGCAGCAGCGGGGCGCACTTGACCCTCGTCAAGAATGTCCTCGACACGACGCGCTTCCGCTACTAATTCAGCAAACGTACTGAAGCTGGTGCGGGCCACCTTCTCTCGGATCCGACGCTGCAGCAATCCATAAATCATGTCCAGCTGCACCACCTCTGACAGAGATGACGGTGGTAGCTGGGCAATCAGTGCCCTCAGATGGCACACAAACAAGTCGGTTGACTCGTCGGGACGTTGCTCCCGTTCAAAGATTTTTCTATAAATTTTATGTGGTGGTATTCTCGGTCCGAAGGTAAGCTTCAAAGCTTCGACCGCATCATGCCATGTGTGTGTAGTATCCTTTACTCCTTGCCACCAGGTAGCAGCAAGTCCCGTGAGTAACATCGGTAACCCCCGCAGAGCATTACTGTTGTCTACACGTACGCATTCTTTATACGTCTCTATGGCATCAATGAATGCTAAAATATCGCTTGATTTTTCACCATCAAACCGCGCCGTACACTTGGCGAAGTGCCCAGAACAAGTGGATGTACTTACAGGCTCACGACGATTACTTAGCCTCTCGATAAGTAGCAGCAGCTGGTCAGTGGTCATAGCCACCGGAACAGAACCAGCAGCGACTTGTGCGTTCGCCATGGCCGCAGGCGCAGCGCCACGCGGATCGGAGTCCAGCGCGGGCGCTAGGGGAGGCGCCGAGTCCTCAGACTGCGCGGCGAGCGAAGTCGGGCTCGCGGCACGCGATCTCGTTAGCACCATTATTCAAGACGATTAAACACCACAGTAAAATTCACGTTGGTACCGTACCGCACGCCGCAGTACGAAACAAGTACCAAAAAAAAGTTCACGAAACACTTTTACGAAGTTTAGGTACCCTAAGTTGTAATACCTAGGTCACAAGTACACTAAACAGTTCGCGTTGGTACCGTACCGCATAGGCCGCAGTACGAAACAAGTACCGAAAAGAAAAAGGTTCACGAAACACTTTTAGGAAGTTTAGGTACCCTAAGTTGAAATACCTAGGTCACAAGTACACTAAACAGTTCGCGTTGGTACCGTACCGGCATACGCCGCAGTACGAAACAAGTACCAAAACGTTTACGAAACACTTCTAGGTGATTTAGGTACCCTAGGTTATAATGCCTAGGTTCACAAGTACACTAAACAGTTCACGTCGGCACCGTACCTTAGTACGAAACAAGTACCAAACGGAGTACCTTGTAACGAAGCGTTACATGGTTGAAATTATTATTAATAAATTGATAAATAAATAAAATTAAAAAATAAGGTAATTGAAAAACTAAAGTAAGTAGGTACACGCCCGGCGTGCAACGAATGCAATTGCGCCGGCGCGGGTGGTACCTACAACACGGATTTTGATCTTGATTTTGAAATTAAAGGGAGTCGGCAAAGTAGCCGAGACACGGACGGTCCGCGCCACTCAGCGCATTAGTTGAGTGGTGCGGTTTAATTAACTGTTTAGTAATTATGTAGTTTAATATTTCGTATAATTTGAATCTCCCGCGTTAGGGTAAGTTTTAAATGGCACACAATATTTTTAACTTTTAATAATACATTTTAAAATAGCTTATTTTTTTATTTAATTGCTTCATCATATATTTTAAATTCATAGTTTGTTTTGCTAATATTACTTATTTTGCTTTGCTTATATCCCTTTTGCTTTCTAGTATATTTTAAGTTTTTTTATGTAGTTACTTAGATTTTATGTAGGCAAGTAAGACTTACCTGCTTAATTATTTTTTTTACATTTTAAATTTCATTTTTATATATCCTTATAAAATTGCTTTATTGCTTTATTGTTTTTTTATCCTTTCTAAAATTGCTTTATTGCTTTATTATTTTATTTAATTAATTCTTGCTTGGTGCATCTATCTCTTTGTAAACTCCGTTCTGGTAATGCACCACTGCGGCAATGCTACTGCTGCTTAGCAGGCATTTCATCCTGTTGCCGTCGTGGCGTATCCAGATCGGAGGGTAGATGTACCAGAGCGTAATCCCGTGGTCCTGTCGATTCCAGGAACACGCTTCGGGCTGAACAAGCGTACTTCCGGCTAGCAATTTCCAGCAACCTCCGGATTGAGCGGACGGCCAGCTGCGGGTCGCGTTAGATCCAGTTGCTGCCTACAACCACCGCCGCCTTACCATCGTCGGCACGCGCATCGGCAGGACACATACCACCACGCCCACTACGCCGCATCTACCACCTTCGTCGGCTGGATCACACAGGGGAGTGCCTGCACACTGCGTGAGGAGACAGACAGGCCGACCACCCACGACCTACACTTTGTGTTGCCTACCATTGAGCGCGTAAAATATATATTTTTTATTTACCGATCACGCTGCTTGTTTTATTTTCCGGTAGGCTACACTGGCGCCCAACATATTTTTTTAAAGATAGTTTTTCCATCACACTTTAGTCAGTGTCGCCGTGGGAAATTCCCTAAGCGCGACACTGGCGCCCAGAACGTGGTTTATCTGTCTTCTCATCGTAGTAAGTAGTTAGTTTGGTGTTGCACGGTGGTTTTGTTTTTTTTTATTTTTTTTGTTTTTTATTATTTTGTAAAACGTTTTTATTTATTTTTTTGGTTTGCAGTAACTGGAGTGAAACAATAATCTTTTTGTAATTGTAATTTTATTTCTTTTATTTTGAACAAAATTTAAACACGTTATAGTACAGTCAACAACAAAAAAAAAATATTGTAGGTATATTTGATTTTTTTTAACATCTCCAAAGTTATTTTTATTTTAAATTCTTTTGTTATAGAGCTTGTTTCACACTAGTTGCATTTATACTATTTTGCTTTTTATTATTTTTTTTTTCCTTTCATTTTTTTAGTTAAATTTCTATATCATTAAACCAAAGCGTTGTATAATTAGGACATTTGTAAAGAACGGAGTATTAGTTTCTTTAACGTTTTGTGTGCTATTTTTAACTTACCGACGTTTTTATAAATTTTTTTTTTTCTTATCTTTTCGCAATTTTTTTAATTATTTCGTTGTAGTTTTCTTTCTTTAATTATAATTAAATCAAAATGGCCTATCCCGTTAATTTTTTTTTTCATTACAAAAATCAAAGTAGGTATGAGATTTGCCGTTTTAGGTGAGACTCATGCTCATATTGTAGCTGATTTTCGAATCGAAAACAGTTGTGCGTTTTGTTGTATTGCCCACTTTGTCATTAGCATTTAACTCACTTTTTACAAAAAGTCGTTTGTCGCATAATTAGACACACGATTTTAGGTTTTTGCTAGGACGCGTCTTGTAATTATAATATTACTTGATTTATTTTTTTGAATGTTTGTATGTTTGGGATGAATGTTAGAGTTTTAGTAGGAAGTATGAAAGGTTTAGTAAAAAGTTGATACTCAATGCAGTAATTGCGGATTTTATTTTTAAAATAAAATCCTTATGAGGGACGAGCGGGTAATGTAACGAAGCGTTACATGGTTGAAATTATTATTAATAAATTGATAAATAAATAAAATTAAAAAATAAGGTAATTGAAAAACTAAAGTAAGTAGGTACACGCCCGGCGTGCAACGAATGCAATTGCGCCGGCGCGGGTGGTACCTACAACACGGATTTTGATCTTGATTTTGAAATTAAAGGGAGTCGGCAAAGTAGCCGAGACACGGACGGTCCGCGCCACTCAGCGCATTAGTTGAGTGGTGCGGTTTAATTAACTGTTTAGTAATTATGTAGTTTAATATTTCGTATAATTTGAATCTCCCGCGTTAGGGTAAGTTTTAAATGGCACACAATATTTTTAACTTTTAATAATACATTTTAAAATAGCTTATTTTTTTATTTAATTGCTTCATCATATATTTTAAATTCATAGTTTGTTTTGCTAATATTACTTATTTTGCTTTGCTTATATCCCTTTTGCTTTCTAGTATATTTTAAGTTTTTTTATGTAGTTACTTAGATTTTATGTAGGCAAGTAAGACTTACCTGCTTAATTATTTTTTTTACATTTTAAATTTCATTTTTATATATCCTTATAAAATTGCTTTATTGCTTTATTGTTTTTTTATCCTTTCTAAAATTGCTTTATTGCTTTATTATTTTATTTAATTAATTCTTGCTTGGTGCATCTATCTCTTTGTAAACTCCGTTCTGGTAATGCACCACTGCGGCAATGCTACTGCTGCTTAGCAGGCATTTCATCCTGTTGCCGTCGTGGCGTATCCAGATCGGAGGGTAGATGTACCAGAGCGTAATCCCGTGGTCCTGTCGATTCCAGGAACACGCTTCGGGCTGAACAAGCGTACTTCCGGCTAGCAATTTCCAGCAACCTCCGGATTGAGCGGACGGCCAGCTGCGGGTCGCGTTAGATCCAGTTGCTGCCTACAACCACCGCCGCCTTACCATCGTCGGCACGCGCATCGGCAGGACACATACCACCACGCCCACTACGCCGCATCTACCACCTTCGTCGGCTGGATCACACAGGGGAGTGCCTGCACACTGCGTGAGGAGACAGACAGGCCGACCACCCACGACCTACACTTTGTGTTGCCTACCATTGAGCGCGTAAAATATATATTTTTTATTTACCGATCACGCTGCTTGTTTTATTTTCCGGTAGGCTACACTGGCGCCCAACATATTTTTTTAAAGATAGTTTTTCCATCACACTTTAGTCAGTGTCGCCGTGGGAAATTCCCTAAGCGCGACAACCTTGAAGGTTAAACGTCGCGAATTTTGTCCATTCCGATTAGATATCTTGCCGATATAACACACTATTGCATCTAAAACAGTCCACGCACTTTATTTTCAACGTAAGTAAACAATACGCAATTCCCGGGAAAAAACACAAAGAGTTCGCGGCCTATATGACCATATAAGGTAATGAAGCGAAGCGATGCGCCTCGCTCCGCCCACTCGTCGAAACGGTTGGCCACGTTCCCGCCCACTCGGCGTAACGGTGGAAATGGCGAATATGACGAACTCGGTGTTCAGGTATTACGATTTTGTTCGCGTAACTGTCTTAGAAACTGATTGTTATTGCAATTAGGCAATAATTACACAATATCACTATTAATTTCGTGTTCTGCCTCTACGTTGGGCGCCATAATGTAGCGGCTAGGGTGTTCCTTGTCTCACTTGGCGCCACTTCTGGGACGCTATGGCGGGAATATGTCGCGAGGATGAGATATGAAAACACCAGCGTGATAGATAGCCACTATATTTACAATTGATAATCAGTGCAATAAATATCGGTAGACTGCAAGATATAGTTAGATGAATAACGAAACGTTCGAAGGCTTTTGAGGCCGGACCGTCGCGCGCAACGCGCGCGCGTGCTCATACGGTGAAGACTATTTCGCTACTGCTCTTGGGGCGCCGCGCCTGATACGGACCAGCGCGGCGCGGGCGCGGAAGCGGGGGTGGAGGAAAACCGTCGGTACAATAGTGACCGTTTTGGTTGGCGCGGGCGGCAAGACGCGTGGAGCGACGACGGCCCGACCCTAGTACCGAAGTGGCACGAGGGATGGCGCTAGCTGTGTCTGCAGCTGGTAGACTTGCTACAATCTATGTAATTATATGGCGTTCGTTTCTGTGTCATCAAAGGTGTCATCACATCAATGTCGTAATGTATTGTAACAGTGTTATAAAAAAGTTGTAAAGTTCTTTAGGTACTTTCAAATTGTTTTGTTTTATAGGGATTTCAAATGTTTTAAGTGCAGGGGCAACAGGAAACGAAAAAATTATTAATATTATGTAAAATTTGCTTCTCTAATATTAAATAGTATTGTAATAATAAATCTATAAGTGTAGGTATTGTATGTATGTATGTATGTTTCTCCATAACTGTTAAACGAATTACTTAGCTTCATAGATAAACACATAGACTTAGATTCAAAGATTCATAGACACAGGATAGCCTACTTTTTCTTTTTGAACGCGGACAAAGTCGCTGGCGGCAGCTAGTCAATAATAAAATTACAAAAAAATCTACTCTGTTGTTAAAAAAACATTTAAGCTCTGATTTCCTAAGTGAATTAGAGGAAAATGTATGATATGTGCGAATGGCTGGAGCTTGGCCGGACGTCTCATTACAAGCGCAGCTAGTAAATCTGGTAGCACCGAAGTGATAACATCGCGAATTACGATACTGGCCACAAATATTGCTCGCTTGTTTTCTTCTAGGAAATGGATTTCATAAGAGCTCATTGCTGCAACAAAGTGCAATTGGGACGAGGGAATATTGTAGACGACACATTGGAAATGTTAGACTGGTTTTATTAATAAATCAATTCACAAAGAACTAGCTTTTGCCCGTAACTTCGTCAGCACTCCTTAGGTGTTAAAATATAAATTCAATCTTTATTTTCTCTGCGTTTGAATTTTTTATTTTTATTTTTGAATTTTTTGGACCATTTATTTTTATTTTTAGACTAGCGACCCGCTCCCGGCTTCGCCCAGGGTGCATTTTTACGAACAAACCTTCCCTCATTATCCCTCTATCCGTGAGTTAAAACAGAATTAAAATCGGTCCAGGCGTTCTCGAGATTTACGCTTAGCAACACATTTAGGAATTCATTTTTATTTATAAAGATGATCCTTCGGTAATAGTACTTTTTCTGGATAAAAGGTATCATACAAGTATTCTTTTCTGTATACTTGATGTGTATGCAAAATTTTATAACGATCGGTTGTGTGTAATCAACTGTGGATGTATAAATTTAATAATTATGCAGGCAAAACCTGGACAGAGTAATCTGGCTACAGTAACTGCACTTTACAACACTACACTTAGAATACTATGTGAATTAATAGCACATGTGCTGTTGTTTCTCGTGCCAAAGCAAAAAACAACCAGCATGCCAAAACCTTTTTTTTAATCTTACTTTACCCCATTTAATCCATTGATATAATATGTACTACGTACTAGAGAAGACATGGCAACCAGATTCTTTGCAACACGCGTTAGAGCCAGCTGGCTCCAACTAAAATCTAAAGAGTCTGGCTATCGATGATACGCTTGTTTTCTGTGTTCTTTTTAATTAAATATGCCTTCATGTGTTCTGAGGTACTGTTTAAACAACTCAGGAAATACAAATAAAGTCCAAGGAATCACCTCTCACCTGCAAGTACACACTTTTGCTCTTTGCAAGTGCACTAAGACTTTTGTTTGAGATGGCTTCTCTAGTATCTCAATGATTTAATCTAGCTTTTACCCCACAGTTATGATTTTTAGAAACGGGGACAGTCAGTTTCATCGATATATTTCATGTTGCCTATGAAGTAAGTAAGGCTGGTGACTTATAATAAGTTATGAACTATACATAAATGTGAATGTTTGTCACAGTTTGAAACGAGTGGGGCCCTGTCGTGTCGAGTCGATTCGATTCGCATGTCTCGAGTGGATCGGGGACATCGATGATGTAATCGACTTCTACTAGGATTAAACTGTCGCTTGTCATATCTCGTTTAAAACTATTAGACGACGGTGTAGCCACAAATACGTGTAATTATTAATGTACAAATATTATTCAAGTATCGATAAAGCATATATTAGCACTACATTAATTATTGCCCAGGTAGGAAATAAAGCAATTGTCGGTCGAGTTCTATACTTTTCGAATGAATTTGAAATCAATTGCTATTTCGGCCGGCCGATTAATTTTTCAGATGAAGTATAAAACAAAGACTAATATAAAAAAGTTGAAAATGTTCGTTAAGTATGAATAAAACAAAATGGCGGTCGTCTTGTTATCTTAGTAGACGGTAATCTAAGTAGTTGCAACAAGGGCCCAGCAATTTCTATTTGTCCTCTTGTATTCTCTTGCTATTCTAAGTATAGCAGTTCACAGGTCATTTAGTTACTATATTTCTGTCATATGTGTTACCAGTGATGATAATATATATGGAGCTCAAAAATTGGTCTCTAACTGTGGGCCTCGTAAGAAAGCTCAACGAACTACGGAAAGAGGTACATACGGGGGTTACACTGCGAGGTCGAATCCGAGATCCGAAAGTTACCTACATTACCCGACAGATTTGTAAGTTAAAGAGGTATGTACTGTACTGGGAACTAAGAGAGAAGGTTCTCAAATGGATGCCATGGAACGGTATTACCAGTCCTATTGTAAAACTATGGGGGAGATCTATGTCACCGAGTACCCATAGGGGTATAGGGACATAGGCCCAGGGCCCTGATTCCAGGGCCCTGATAATATGTATATATATATATATAATATGTATATATGTATATATATGTATGTATAAATATGTATATATATATATAAAGAGAGCTAAGTGCCGAATTAACATAAAAAAAGTTTCGGAGGAGTTTTGTTACAAACACTGTGTGACACGAGAATTTTATATATAAGATTGTCTATCATGTAACTTTTGAAGAACTTAACAAAACCATTACTTGTCCTTTACAATGCAACCACATTAACCGTTGAAATATTTGAAATATCTGTTTGGAAGGACTCGATAGTTTATTCAATTGGCAATCGCTGTGGAATTGAATTGAATTGCTATCGTGTGCTAATACAAACGGACAGGTCCACTTAGTGCTGCATTAGTGACACATTTAATTGACGGCAATGCGGCCTCGGAACCTGTAATTGTCGCAGTCGAGGTGCCACTATGAAACATTTTCTTTTCACTTATTATACCGTTATATTATAAGAGACTCATTTAAACAGGTAACTTCACTTAATTTCTGCACAATGTAATCCTAACTAACATTATAACTAATGCGTAAGTAAGTTTGTTTGTTGAATACACCGAAGTAACGGTATACCAAATTTCGTATCAATTGAACCTGTGGAAGTTAGTGAAACATATTTTTATAAATTTACTAGCTGGTGCCCGCGACTTCGTATGCGATGATAAATTAAAAATATAAAAGCAATTATAGCGCTTGACGCCTTGTTGCTATAAGACATTGGCCAGGCGTTAATTACAGTTTTATATTTTAGAGATAATCCCTCGGGAACAGTACTTTTCTCTTGGATAAAAGGTACCATAATAATATGTCCTTTCTTGTGTCGCAAAAAACGTGTAGGTACTATGCAAAATTTCATTGTGATCGGTTCAGTAGTTTTTGTGTGAAAGCGTAACAAATAAACTCACATTCACATTTATAATATTAGTAAGGATAATATAGCTAAGAACTATTTACATCATATCAGATTTGAAATAAAAAACAACGTATCAAAATTGGTCCCTCCATTTGGGAGCTACGATGCCACAGATAGACATACAGATACACAGACAGACATACCAAACTTATAACACCCTCTTATGGCTTTTGCTTGATTTTGTGTCGGGAGTCAGGGGTTAAAATCAAGAGCATACTGTATGTTACGCAAATTTTAAATCCCAATTAAAGTATTTTTGATTCCTAATTATCTAATATTTTTTTAATTCCTAATTAACCACTGTGAAGAGAAGTTACCGAGACAAAAGCACACGTTATTATATGAATCTCACATGTTGGCGTATTTGTTTAAAACTTGAAGTTATCTATATAAAGATCTAATACCTTAATGCCGACAAAGTTACATGATTTTTCTATACCGAGTGCTGATAGTACTTGAAGCTATCATGAAGCTTTAGCAGTGATTGAAGCCGGCGATACCTACGTTCTAAATATAAATCTTATTTTTATATTGCGCTTGCGTCATCGTCGGTTCAATTTAACTGTAGTTAAACTTACAAAATTAAATGTACGCGCAAATAAATGGAATATTTCCCAACATAAAACTATAATGATAATGTGATTACGATCCCTCAGTAAGTTTACAGATTGCGTGTTTGCAATATTTTAAATCATTTCTAATATATTCTCCTTTAAAATAATATTACTTAAAAGAAGATGGCGCTATCTCCCGGGCCAAGCCGTATTTACTTTTATTTTAGATTTCCCGTAGGAATGAAGCATTTTTCCGCGGTAAAAAGTATCCTATGTTCATCACAGATAATGTCGGCTTCTAATGGTAAAAGAATTTTTCAAATCGGTCCAGTAGTTTCGGAGTTTATTCTATACAAACAAACAAACAATCAAATCTTTCCTCTTTATAATATTAGTATAGACTAGCTGGTGCCCGCGACTTCGTCCGCTTTCTCTATAGCCTATAGCCTTCCTCGATAAATGGACTATCCAACACAAAAAGATATTTTCAATTAGACAAACAAACAAAATCTTCAGCCCTATATATTACTATATAGATTATACGATATACACAATGATAGGTGTAGAGGCAAGAATTAAAATAATGAAATATGAGAAATGATTATAGATATCGCAACGCATTAAAGAGATGAAATTTACGATCTTGAGTTAAGTAAATGTGGGTTAAGCCGGCATTAGCAGTTGGACGGAACTTTTTGAAAGGTATAACTGGGTTCATAATGGGCGCCTACTGTGTTGCAGATATCCTCAGCACACGAAATGGCCCCTCGACTTTGCTAAGCCGAACATTTCCTTGCAAATAACCCCATATTTTAGAATCTAGTGGCATCCTACAACTTCATTAGGAGCCTTTTCTCTCAGATCGACCTGACGCGGTACAGATAGCGGTTGTATTTGGAATAAACTGTCAATTACTAGCAAGTATAAGGAAATATAATAACCTACAATGTCTTAGAATATCTTACAAAGTCTAACAAGTGCCTAGAATAGAATGCATTGAATGCAAAGTATAAAATTTAATAAAAATCTTAATATGTATTTAAAACGAAACATAAGCTCTTATCAATTTAAGCACATTATAAGCAATTATTGCAATCATATTCATTATAATATGTGAATAACTTAAATATTATATTGTCAAAATTATTAATTTTTAATCAAGGAAAACGATGTATTTAGGATGTCATTATGTAACACTGAAAAACATATAAATATACTGTCTTTGTAAGATATATATACGTAATTCCATTTTTGTACTGTTTATGAATTCGGTGAATAATAATCTTTTGTAACACAAGCCTGCAAATTGTCATTGCAAATTTGTTTTACCCTTTAAGGATGAGCAAATATAGGTTTGGTGGCTACAATCACGATAATCTGTTGCGAGGCACTGTTAAATAAATATATACTCGTATGACACAAACTTCATTCATTGAAGTTTATTTTCATTTATTTTGAAACACAGCTTCGGCAAATGACAACATACAATATTTTAAGTATGGCTTTTATTCCCTATAAGTGAAAAAAAAAATTGGAAGAAATCCAGTGGGGATACCTTAACTTAGTAGGGTTACGGGCGAAATAAACCCATTTCTAGACTAACTTAGTAATTTTGGCTGTACGTTCATAGTCAGGACAAACGATCTATTATACTAGCTGGTGCTTGCGACTTCGTCTGCGTAGAAAAGTATAAAACGCCATCTACCGTATTTTGGATAGATGGCGCTATCTCCTGGGCCAAGCCGTTAGTATTTACTTTTATTTTAGATTTCCCGTAGGAAAGAAGCATTTTCCCGCGGTAAAAAGTATCCTATGTTCATCACTGATAATGTCGGCTTCTAATGGTAAAAGAATTTTTCAAATCGGTCCACTAGTTTCGGAGCCTATTCTATACAAGCAAACAAACAATCAAATTTTTCCTCTTTATAATAGAAGTAAGTATAGATTACGTTGTTTTTTAAGGTATTTCGTTTACAAAATTTGAATAATTATTCCATTATTGTGCAGATCGAGAAACGCACTGTATGAGTAAGTACTACTTGAATCTCTCATGAGCTTTACACATCTCATTGTTACTGTTCATATAAGAGTTTCACATTAATAATGAGAGTTACACGAGTAGGGGTAACGTGAGCGGGTCAATTCACTCACTCCATTTGGCAAATTTGCTACGTCTTGTGTTACAGTAATGAGTACAGGGCTGTCCCTAATAAGTAATAATATTATACGCTTTCTCTACACTAAACTTTTCAAGAAAGCAAGCAAATAACTAGTCGATCGACGAAGTAAATAATAACAAATATCCTAAGACGCCTAACCGATTAGTGGTTTTTTAAAAGGTTTTTTGAAAGTCAGTTGAAGACGCCAACAAAATTTAGTTTTAAAAAAATGTACCTACAGAGATATAGATGCAAAATTTTGTCAAGATATTTATTGTCACTTAATTACGAGTAAACTTTGGTGTCTTTATTAGAAGGTGTTTTAAGAACTTGGCTTTTTGCTTCTAATGAAATCACTAGATGTCGCTTTTAAGTCGAAGCCTTCACAAATCAATAACTTTCAAATTCTTGAATAGAAACTTTAAATAAATAAGCTATGTTACGTCATGTTAAGTTAAATACGATCGGACAAGCTGTATTAATTAAGCTGTATTAATGGTACTCGCTAATCTATAACTAATTAGGTAATTATTGTTCAAAAAAGTGAATTTAAAGGGGCAATTTTATAGTTAAGGAATTTTCTTAGAGTGAGATTTTTTTTAATGTTTGACAAAGAGCGACAAGCAGGCTGAGTGACAAACAATCAATTACTTAACAAAATATCACACTGACTTAACAATTTAATCATAAAATAAACAAACAAGGAAAAGGTAATGTTTCCGATGGACGCTGACAAATTCGCGGTCAAAAGCCAGTTTAATTATAAATTTTGAAATTTTTAATTGGACTATTTCACGAAAGGATTCCCGTGTAAATATTACTTCCTTTACATAATATAAATTGAAATATTTTGATACTATTAAATAGTAAAATTCGTTTTGTAAGACTTGAAGATACTTAAACCACGATAAGATATATTTGTCGCTGACTGTTTAAACTTAAAAGCGGTAATTTCTGTGCGATCGCAATAAAGATGGCCATTTGGAAATGAATTTTCACTAAAATTGAAATTAGAGGCTTACAGCGCCGTTGTGGGGTCTAAGTGACCCACGGGTCACACGATTGGTACCCACGCGGAAACTGCCCACGCCCTAAACGAAGCCGTGCGCATTTATTGCAGTATTTTCACGGTTATTAACTCGAGATCCCTAATTTGTGTTCATTACATCGACATTATGAAAGTTATTTATTGGGGCTCCAATATTTAGGAGATTTTTGATTAGTGCCTTTTTTATTTTAAAACATGGCAGGCAGGTATATACATTATTTACTTGCCACCGCCACCTATATGTGTATATACAAACTAAACTGGGCGGTATAACTATAGTGCTCTGTCTACCCTGTGAGGATAAAGGGAAAATAGGTCTACCCTGTGAGGATAAAGGGGGAATGGGTTTGGCATTCTTTACACATTCTCTAAATAAAGGTAATAAAGTGTACCTTACCATGTAGGCATATGGCAAGGCGCATATTATACATGGCAGCCTGTTTTATGACAGTGGACTATAGAAGACTACTAGAAAAAATAGCACATATGCGGTTCTGTTTCAGTGCGTGAGTGAGTAAGGAATGCGTATTGTTCAACTTTCCCATACACTGTCATACACTGTCAAAGTCGGAAGCTCATTTGCAATCTCATTTCTCATTTCCGAGTTGCTTTCATTTTCAGGCAACGGTAACACCATCTACTACGAAGAAGCCAAGCTGACTTGTAAATCCAGAAAAGAGCTACCGGACCCCTAGCCAAGATGCAAACGCTTCGTTGCGTACTTCGGAAACGAAGAAAGAACGCTAAGAGAAAGCTTGGCGATTGGTTGTTGTAACAACAAAAGATAATTTTGACGAAGCGTTCGCATCTTGGCTAGAGGTCCAGAAATATGTTAAAGTTAAAACCAATGGTAGGAAAAATGATAAGTTGCCAATCAAAGGCCGTGTTGGTAATATAACATTGACTTTGAGAAGTAAATCGAGGCTTGACATCCTATAATCCAGGTGGTTACATAATAAATCAAGTTGGGTCCATTAGTAAGCGCACGACGTGACGGTGTGCGGCCAAAGCGGACGACTTCGCGGAAACTTATTGGCTTATTTTGAATTACCACAACTCAATTTAGTATTAATAACAAGTAATTTTCAAAATTTATGTAAACACATTATAATTCAATTATAAACCTAATCTCATTTATGTATTATTTTTTTATACAGCTACTTGCTTATGAGTCAACACATGCGTACAGATAATAAACTCCCCAGATATTAAAGCCCATAGTTGATAAACTCTGTCGATAGTGCAATTATGCCACCATAAGTGCATTTGCATTTACATTGCATTACCACATTAGTATGTTCGACGCCTTCATCTAATGTAAAACGTGGTTTACAGCTTGCCTTATGAATCTAATTTGTTCCATTTTACGCCTTCAATGATATTATAAACATAATAATATATTAAAACTTTAAGGGTTCTCAAGACCTTCAAAAATCTGCGGCTTCAAGAAAGCTGTACGTGCTCATAACCTGAATACAAAGCAAAATGTTTTGGCTTAGAAATGCGATAAATCAAAACAATCGTTCTTTCTAGATGTTCCCTCCTTTTTGAGACAACGAACAAATAGGTGTTGGGTCAAACAAATGTATAAGCTAATCGTTTATGAACAGCGTTAACTGTACCTTATAATGTGGCTCATTGTACTCTAAATATGGTAGTGAAATTATTATGTTGCGCTTGTTCAGCGCTATGAGTTGAACCTAAAAACATCTCTAGTTCACTTGTATACATTGTTGCAATTGTTACTATGACTATAGAGGAAGAATGATTCACTATACATAGTAAGATTTCAGTAGAGCACTTGAAAACAAAAGGCGCGCGACAGTGAAGATACGATCTAAACTGGTCATCGATAAATCACGAACGGGACGACCAACAATTCATTCATGTCTCGGCCTCGGACAATGCGGTTGTTGCCCAACCACTCGTCATCAGTCAGAGTGGCCATCGTGCCACAGCTTTGTTTACAACTGGCCAATCCATCATAATAGAAAGTTGGCTCGCGTCTAAACAAAAGCGATCAATGTGTCTCGGGACGGTTCGTACAAATCGACGGAAAACGGTCCACAATCGACACACTGACGTCTCAATCGTGCCGGCGGTAACAGATACGACTGAATCAAACTCTCATTCATCGGAACTGGTGAACCGTGATTTCTGGGGTCATTACTGCGCACAAGGTAATATATTTCGTCTGGTAATTACATAACAAAGAGGGCCGATTCTAGCGATAAGCGGGAAGAAATGACGAATAAATTCATTTTGACAGGACGATCTCCTGATGAGGGTTCGGTGACCTGAGCAATGATTTGTATTCGTACTATTGTGTGTGTGTGCGTTGAAGGCTGTTAAAAGAAACCGATGAATAATTTTTATGATTTCAAACAATAAAATCGTTAAAGACGTTAACCTACTGGACAGGATATTTTGATGTGGAATGATCGATCAAGTGATGGATTAGTGACAGCCCAATAAGACGAACAGTAGACCTTTATTCGAGATTTCTCTTATGAAAAACAAGAAGGCTAAAACTCTTAAAAAATATATATGTCGTCATTCATAATCCAATCCAGTAACCGTACCATGGATTGCAGAAAATATTCTCAGAAAATGAAGATATTTCACCTGAATTTCTGAACTTTTTGAAAATTTTGCCCATTCCACTATGGAATCACTTATGAATACACTTATGGGTTTAATCTTCATATTGTATTTGTAATGTGCCAAATTGATGATTCAGAAGTATGGCAATCAATAGGACAAATTTCCAAAAAAAAGAAAAGCGAAAGTAATAAAGATGGTAAAAATGCGATCTGTTGATAATTTGGAGAAGCCAGCGGCAGCAAAGCGGCAACAAATCACAGCTATATAAAATATTCCAAGGAAGATGTAGCGAATGTGATGGGAGCACTTGATAAGCGGCTTGTGTTCGTCGATCGATTTATTATTCAATTATTTTAGGCGATTCGCGTACATAACGAGCCGCTGGGAGCTCTCGGGTATGCCTGATTGATTTTATTTACTTCGAAACATGCAAGATACTGATCTAAAAAACCTGTAGTCGTGCTAAGATCTTTAACTTTAACCCAATTTTTTACATCGGATTTCTTAGTAACACATTCTCATAAGAACCTGAAAGAGTATGAGAGACTCGATTCATTTTTGGAGCTTTTTCAGCTATAAATAGTAATAATAACAATAACTAACACTATAAATAGCTAAATCTTAAGAATTTACTATTTTTATTAAAATTCAAATATTTTTAGAAAAGAACACATACAAATGCAGTTTAAATTTTGAAATTGTTTACTATATTGTTGAAAATTCTATTTCAAACATTTTTTTCTGAGTAAAATAATAAAGTTAACACATTAAGAAACGAAATTTATTTATTCCATCAACGGTTGAATCATCAAAAGTGCCTACTGTAACAAAAGTTTAGACGTTTTTTTTTCTAGTTAGAAAATTGTAGCATTCGCTGTGTACCTAGACGCTGTGAGGCAGATTATGAACAATACATCAAGCCGAGTTGTATTGATAAAGGTGCCCTTGCTACAATTTCTCCGGCGAATCGTTGGAGCCGGTCGCACCGGTCCTGACTGAATGCTCCCCTGCTCGGGTTCCGTAAAAGCACCGGCCGTGATTGATAAACACATAGATTGAGACCTCCACAGAAGCCGGTGATTACGGTGTTATCGCCTTACGGTAACACGATGACAATATTTACCCTGTGAATTACATTAGCATACCTTTAAATATAATACTAAACCTAAACCATCACGCTCAGATTGCAACTGTAATTTGGAATAACTTGCAGCTGTAAGTTTTTGGATAAAAATTTGACTAAACAGTACATTTTTATTTTGGTCTTTATTATTTGTTTGCTTTCAATTAGGTATTTATTGTTTAGTTGCTATAACGTGTGTCATCGGTCGTCTCAATTTGTAGTTTGTAGTTAATCTGTGCCTTAAAATTGATTTCCTATATCTATTTTAAGATTTATTTTTGTACTGTTGGTGGCCGTATTACCTTTTGGAATATAAATAAATAAATATTGTAATGATATGATTTTGTCATTTAAATGTTTTTGTGTTTTTATATGAATAACTAGTTTACAAATATTTCCCAATAAGTAGATGGTATTTTCTGTAAATTGTTTTGTTAACAGTACAATGTAAAGCATTTTACTTGCAAATCTAATGGCGTCTTTTTGTTCAGGTTTGCAAATACGTTTCCGACTTTGCGTGAACCTATTCACAGAGTAAAATGTTTCAAATGCTGAGAAAAGACCCTGCATGGTGATGCGGGCGTCATATTAACTTTAAGTAAGTAAGTAAGCACCTTTTCAGAAATCAGAAATCAGAAAATTATGTCCTTTTTATGGATAGTCAAAAATAAGGTTGTAAGATATGACGCATAGGTATGACAAGGTGCTTCTAATAAAGATAAGAGATAATAGAATAAAGGATAAGAGACAAAGATTGAATAAATTGTCGACTAAGGAAGCATTTTTGAAAATTTTGACTCCTCAACTCCGCTAGTATAGTATAATGCGAAGTCCACATTTTTCTCTGGAATATTGGAAAATTTTAAATTATTTTGTTCGTCTTTGGAAAGATCTACGGATGGTTATAATTTATGAAATATATCAGTCGAGTTATCACGGTTTTGTCAAAGCAATTATGCCCTTTGATATACTTGTGGGCTTTGAAAATCCGTCACAGATTTTACTTCTTCTATTTTCTAAGTATATACTAAAATATCTGTAATATTAGCGCAGTAATGGTGAAAAACTAATTGTATACTGTTTTTATGAAGAGGAAAGATCTGATCGATTGTTTGTTTGTTTGCATTGAGTAGGCTCCCAAACTACTGGACCGATTTGAAACATTCTTTCACCTATAGGACGCTACGTTATCAGGGAGTAACATAGGCTATATATTATAAAAATGTTATAATAATAACTTCTAAAATATAATTTATAATTTTAACAAGTAACCGATCGCAGTGACGACGTAAAGGGGTAAAGAGAAATAATTAAATTACATATAATGTGATCATTCTTAGGCGGCAGCATGATGGCACTTGTGAGCCGGTTCTGGGAAATGTCCCATTTGATTTAATACTTGTTAATTGCAGGTTAGTGGCAATTGCAGCGGTTGCACAAGTAATTAATACAGCATAAGCCCGGTAACATCTTATTAATGATAAAATTACACCTTCGCCGTATCGTTTCGTCATTTCCATTTATTATTTCGTTTAATCATCTTCAAGTTTTACGATTCGTCTCAGTTACTTGGTGACTGCGTTATTATTTTCATATTTCTTTTTTATTTCTATTGAAATAGAAAAGAATTAATTGAGAGACTATAGAATAAGACTCTATTGAGTTAGATTTTCTTATTATGTCGTATTAGATCTTGTAGTGTTTATTTCTCCTCGTTGATGATCTTTTGGTAAATTGCGGTTGATCTTGCGGTTGATCAGTATATGAACGAACATATCGATTGCTCTTTGTTTGTTGGTTTGTTGCCTAATTTATTTATTTCTTAGGACGTCAAAAGTATTACAAGTTATAGTTATATTTAAATTGAATAAGATGTAGAAGGTCGCCATTTTGCTCTTCTGTAGGTCGATCTGTGGCTCTCTTTGTCTATCTACTACTTATTCGTAATCATAAGTAAGTTTATTTTTGGATCGCTATTCTTCGACAATATCTTTATTTGTTCGTTTAGTTTTTTCTTCTTTGTTAAGAAACTGCGTTATCACTGATGTGATAATAAGTGGTAATGAAACAGAGAAGATAATTTCCCTTTTAACAGTTGATTTTGAGAAAATGGTACTAAAATAGTGCAAACGATTGTTTCATATATTCAGTAGGTAAGTTAATCCAGATATTTAAGACCTGACTTTTTTATCCAGTGGGAAATCTGTTTTTACTACCGCGCAAACATTCAAATAAAAATATATGCGGCTGGCTTTTAACCGACGTTCATATATTTCTAATAAAATATCTATTAAAGTTTATCAGTCGGCTCAATTATGAATGAACAGATTTGGCAACGCTACATTTAAATTCGGGGTTCGTCGACCGCTCATCCAGATAACCTGCACACGAGGTCGCCAATCATGTAACACACGTTAAATGGTATCGAACGAGAATTATCGAACACTGTACTATGTCGGAGAGCGAGTCGAGGTTTACTGTTTCACGATTGTTTATCGAACAGGTTTGATAATAGTTCGCCCGGGAACGGATCGCGCGGAAATGTTGGCCCCGTTTTTAAAGGTCGCGATCTGGATTTTCGGACAAGCTTCGGTGGTATAATTTTCTTTTGATTTGCATAAAATTGGACGTCCCGTTCATAATTCGTGCTTCATAATCAGCTCTTGTACCGCGAAACACAAATATAATGAGACTTTAAAATCACATTTCTCGTAAAGGACCATTTTGAATGAAACGTGCAGTATTAAGAATTGACATTAATTGCAATTATAATTATTATGCAAATGACAGTAATAGACCACCGCGAAATAACAGCATGTTTTTTATTCCCTTGCTAATTCCTAATACTGATCCTACTACGGTCAATCGAGCATTATTAACACCAATGCGTTGCTTTGTCATAACAAACGGTAGCCACATACCATCAAGTGGACAGTCATTCTGCCTGACAACTTTTAGGTACTTAAAAAAGAGACAATTTCGTAGGAAACATGATAAATAATAATATGAAGTAATTTACTCTCTTATTCTTTGAATCTTGAGATGTAAGTAAGTTGCATATAATTTTATAGGTGAGATTGAATTCCACTAGACATCAAATAAATAAATTCAGTAAAAAGTCTAATGTCTACATATAAAAATCGATGTTTGTGTAGGTATATAAAATCGATAAGATCCAACAGCGTAAAATGATCGATCACCATGAGCGTTGGAACATCTAATGAAGGTTTTATGCCTTTGAGTTTTAAGGCAGATGATATTGCAGGGCACAGCTAGTAAGTATTAAAAAGATTAGATATGTAGTCTTAATTCAATAAAAGAAATGTAGACTTTATTTGATTACATCCGGATTAAAAATAACCAGTTGAATGGCCAACTGTACGTCGATTTATAATTTTTTAAAACACATCAATCAATATTTCTTATGAGAAAAAGTCCAAGGTGAGCTAAAGATCCACTTGATGGCAAATGGAATTGGCAAATTTCACGTGAACACAAGTTATAAAATGTGTGATAAGATGAGAGGATAGGCCACTTAGGCTCTAACATCCCATGCTAACTAATAATCAGGGATTGTCAGGGATACACAAAAGCACATCTAGAAAAAGGATCTAAAAATATACAATAAATAATTCAACGCTTGACAGAAATAAGTATATAAGAAAATGAATTATAATTATAATAATTCCTTATAATTTATAAGGACAAACTTGCGGATAAAGTCTAGTATACTAAATATAAACAGAAACACAATAAGCAAAGCATATAAGCCTTCACAAAGTCTGTCAAATGTATATCTATAGAAATCAATGTGACCAGCTTTTATAGAATTAATTAGAGTAAAAAAAATTATAGTGATTTTGCACATACCATATTTAAGTCCATACCAAGTCCTATGGTATGGCTGGTATCGTCTATTAGCCGGCGGTGGTCTTAGTCTTCTGTAAGAAGAGGATCCACAGGCTGATGTACAACAGAAATAAAAATATCTCTTATCACGAATTTTTTCAGCAGCTTTGAGGCGTTCCCGAGCCAATCGGCCAGCGCAACGACGCGGGGTCGAAACGGCCCCTACAGATACCGCCGAGGCCACAATGGCCATCAACATCAGAGACCACCTCATCACTAATTCATCCAACCATCGTCATCACTTTTTCACTTAAAATTTATCACATTTCATTTAAAAAAAAGTGGTTAAATTTAAATTTAAATTTAGTGCTGTGTAATTAAAAATATATTAATTTAATAACACATATTAATTTTAAAAACTTGCAAACGCGAATAACATTTTAAGTTCGAGGCAATAATATCAGCAGGGGTCTAATTACAAAATGTAGTCGCGATTTAGTATTTTTATCACATCCCAACACGTGTTCGATATGTAAATATTAAAGTATTAGAGATGCGTGCGTCCACGCCGCCTCTGACGCGACGACTGTCTGCTTCCTCCATAGGACTATGACTTCGTTCCTTGGTGCCTAAGATCGCGCTTTTCGTGTTTTCATAAGGTTGTCTTTTGTAAGGTGTTATTGTTGTACATTACTAATATTTATATAATATGATATTGTTATTTTAGAAACACATATAACCATTTTACACATACATAATTTTTATTTCATAATTAATTTGTGTTTCACAATTTAACCGTCTGAAATACTATAAGCTTAAGGGTCTTCACTCACTGCGCCCGATCCGATCCACCGATCCGATCTGAACGCATGCGTTCTCTGTAACCAATGGTGACGCGTGTATGCCTCCCCACTGCCTTTAGTATATCGAACGCGTTCCACTGATCGCACGCTGGTCAGTCGCGATCTGTCTTGAACATAATCTTTAGTGGAATGGATAATTGGATGTATCGCAGAACGGGTCGTCACCGATATAAAAATAAAAAACTCAGTATAAAATCCCTTGCGATCCGACGCAACGATCTGATCTGAAGACGCGATCTAGAACGTATCGGTGCGGCGGCTCCGATCGGGCGCACAGTTAGTGAAGGCCCTAGAGAGGCCCCCGCCTCAACAGCGTCATTTTAGGCTCCCAAAACGACGTCGGCAGTCGGCACGCGAGTCCACTAATTAGGCCGGTGGTCGGATCTAGAGATTGCTCCGGTGATAACAGCTGATAATAACCCGCGGGTGGTCGACCTGACACATGCGTCCATCCACTCACACGACCCACTCTGCACTACACTTATACACTACCACTATACGTCACCGTAATGTGTCAACAACACTGATACTAGTCGTATTTGCATATCGAATTAATGTCGTAGAGCGTTATGTATACGACTTGTTCTAATCTCCTGCGATATCGTGACTCCTGCAATCTTTTCAGACACGCACTGAAGATTAACCCTTTAACCGCCAGAGTCATTATTTTCGTGTCCTACGATATATATAATATACTTATAATATATATTTTTTTAATTATGTATGTATATTTTCTTTCTCATTTCTTCCCAAAAGTCTACAAAAGTACACGTAAGTATATGCGAGAAATATTGTAATGAAATCGAAATGAATGGTTGGAACTAGTGCGCGGTTTTTGAGGACAAGCTTTCGCGATTCGTGACTTGACGAAAGAAATACATAACAACAATGATTCATCACAACGACAGCTGCAGTATGGTCAGCAAGAAAGGGTTTATTTCATTCTTTTGTAATTAACTAAGACCTATTTTATGTAACAGACAGACATGGCCTGGTCTTCTGACATGGAGTTTAGAATCACAGAGAAACTTAAATTGACCTTTTCTTTCAGTGACACATAAACATAATTTGACATATTTGTATCGTATTACTAATCTACGAGTATATATAATATTATGTAATAGACAAGACAGTTAGTACGCTTTTCTACTATATTAGTCAAGTTATTTTTTTTAGTAACTTTTGACAAGTTATCGATAAAAAATGGACAAGTTTTTTCCACCGTCGAAATTATTATATGGTGGAATTTTATGTGAAAAGATAGAAACTACGACATTTTAAAGTCACTTCTTCGGACAATTCGTACGAAACAAAATTGTGCGAGACCACCACTAATCCGAGTTTATAAGTCAGATTTTAAAATAAAATTTACTATAAAAAATATTAACAAAAGAGACATTTAAGTGTTTTTGTCTGACTTTACAAGAGATTATTATCTAAGGCACGAATGTGTTCTGGGAAACGCCCAAATTATCTTGACGAGTATCACATTAATAAGTGGTAAGGTCTTTTAAAATTTTATTTAAATAGTTATCTAAGTTATGACAATTTTATCGCATGATTCTATTTTTGAAAAGTGTATATTTAAGTAATAGTCGACTTCTTCATTGTTGAAGGTCGTACCCGCTCTGAAATGGCATCGAACACCAGCTGTATCTATTTGAGTCATCAAAATTGAATACTAACTAATTCTGCTTCTGGTGGCCAGTTGTGGTAATTTTTTTTGACTCTTACAATTGTGGGGTATTAGAAATCTTTTACTATGTTTTTATTTACTTTTCTAAATTAACTGAAAGAGATGGAAAATTAATAATAAATATATTATATTTAGAAATTTTATGACGAGGCAGTTGCTTTCTTATGTCGCCGTGAAATACCAGCATATGTGCTGTTTTGTTTCGCTGAGTATTGGTCGACATTGGTGACTGCAATCTTGACTATCGACCCTAATATAAAATAACTCTCTTTATCAAAAAATAAATCGACTTCAAACCGTCTCATGGTATTTTCTCATGGATGCCATTTTCAGAACTGGACCAAATTGAAATGGGACCACACGGGAAGCACCAGCTTTTAAATAAAAAAAGAATCATCAAAATCGTTTCACCCAGTCGAAAGTTATGAGGTATCAAACATTAAAAAAACATAGCGTCGAATTGAGAACCTCTTCCTTTTTTGGAAGTCGGTAGAAAAACATTGCTCAAGACCTCAGGGTCAGAAAGATCTCTGAAGATTTGCTCCATAATAGAGAACTTTCTGACAACCGTACCGGTATATATAACGAGATTAAAAAGAGTGTAACTCTATTAATTGCGGAGGCACACGACAGCTCAGACAGTGTGACGACCTCGGAGACGCAATGTCTCGGTATTAATACTGCACTGCATTCGAATCGGTAGCCAACCACGTACCTATCGTTTAAAATAGGATGGTCATCAGTTTTATCACATTACTGATCACAAGCAGGCTTTTTTGCATTTTTTGTAGGGTGTCTTGGAAATGGTTCAAAATACTGAAAGGGTGCTTGATATAGCGATTTCTTATTCTTATTCGCGAATGTGAAATACACTGCACTGAAAAGAAAAAGGGTCGGTTAGAAAATCTTCAATATCTTCAAAGGTACCTGACCTATCTTTATGAAATAAAGACTAAGTTAAAGCTTATTATTATTATTATTATTTTTTAAGCACATTAAAATATTCTTTAATTTATTAGCTTTATTTCATAAAGCTAGGTACTTTTGAAAATATTGAAGATTCTCTAAGCGACCTCTTTTTTGCGGTCCAGTGTATATAACATAGTGGCCAATAAATTTTTAATTCGTCGATCTAGTCGGTATATTAAAATGATTTGGTATTCTATATACAATTGGCAACATTTTAACTGCAAACACGCGAAAATATCTCTTATAAACTGTGATTAAAACCATCGATATTACAACTAAAATAATTTTATTAAACCTCTTTTTGTTAGCATTTTTAATAGTATTGTATTATACTTATTTTTACCAATAAATACAAAATCCCCTCAGCGTTGAAGCACTTAGTGGATGCTAAAATACACAACACAGGGTTTATCAATACTCGAATAATAACAGTTGCTACAAACGGGATTTAAAATTAGGATAACGCTACCACAATTTGCGAGCGATCTGTTTATAGTGGTAACACCAGATTCGCTTCAAGATCAAGCCGTAAAAGCACTTGTTTCGGTGAAGGTTCATTAAAACAAAGCAGACTGGTTTGAACATTATAAACAGATTTAGTTTTGCAAATATTGTAAGTTTAGATAAAGATTTAACACATGTTTAAAACTATAAAGCTTCTTCAGTATTGAAAGGCTATTTTAAAATAATATCAGAACCAGTGTTGAAAATTTTTGGCAAATTTTGGAAACTGAAAATGTTTTAGTTATATAGGATATATCTATTACTATATCTAGTGTTTGTTTATTTATTATTATTGTAGATTTTCAACGTACTTACAATGTAAAATATTGAATTAATAAATAATTTATTTAAATATTATAAATTTTAGGAAGACAAATCAAAAACTTTTATTTATACACTATCTGTAATGCATGTATCCTGGCCTTTATTAAATTCTTGGGCAGCATAAATCCACCTATAACGACTGTAATTGTAATTTCTTGTCCATGTTTTTGTAAATTTGCAATTTTTATAATTTATGTAAGTAATTAATTTGTGTAATAAAAATATTTAAAATAATATTTATTTTAACTTAGATTAGGAACAGATACATTTGAATTAGGATTACTTCTGTAATAAAGTACCATGTGTGTTATTGTAAATAAATAAATAATAAATAAATATAGAAAATTCAGATCGAATATTAGACTGGCTGTTTATTTTCAGTAACATTCACTGTGGGCAGGCGCATCTCATCGCGAGTAACAATCGGTTGGGCAGCGAGCGGCCTTTTATTGAGATGAGCTTATTTGGCAAGACACAGTTAAAACAAACAGCGTTACACTTGCGGACAACACTATTAAATTATGAATAACTTCGTTCGCGTTCAAAACGTTATATAGCCTAAAGCATTTCTCGATAAATGGACTATCCAAAACAAAAAGAATTTTTCAATTCGAACCAATAGTTCCTGAAATTAAGGCGTTCAACCCATAAAATAAACAAACAAACTTTTTTGCGTTATAATATTAGTAGAGATTATGAAATTATTATAAAAATATAAGTTTTTTTTTAAATACTTTTTAAGGACTTTCAAAATTTGGTATATATAAGATACATGTGATAAATGATAAAAAACATATGTATTTTTTAAAATCCCAATACTAAGCAAGCTTAGCTAAGCAACCTAAGCTAATAAAATACTAAGCAAACGGTATTACTGTAAATGATTTTCTTGTCATTAAACATTTTTTAATCTTTTTTATGTCTTACATAGCCTAGTCTTATTCTGATATATATAAGCTCTATTATTGTAAACTTTCATTGAAATCCATTCAGTAGTTTTTGCCTGAAAGAGTAACAAACATCCATACATCCATACAAACTTTCGCATTTATAATATTAGTACGGAAGTACGGATTTACAACTTTCAAAATCGTCGATATAATGTTTTTTAATTAGTATTTTAATAACTAAATGAGATAGGAGCTTATTGTTTATTAGTGTAATGAAAACGTTGAAATAACTTAATAAACCAGAGAAAATATTTTTTTTAATGTTGTCTATTTGTCCGCCATTGTACTTTGAACGCATATCCATAACGGATTGTCTGTTTTATGGCGCGATGTGTTTGTTGCCTCAGAGGGTTAGTCTATAAATACTGGTTCAATGCAACACACTAGAATCAATTGTTACATTGAACGAATCCACATAATATTATGTTCTTTTTTTTTAATGATTCATTAATAATTAACAAAATAATAATGGGATATAGGGAAATGAAGTATACACCTCACCTCTCACTCTCTCACCTAGACACAAAACAGCACACGTGCTGTTATTTTACAGCGATCTTCCTCATGTTACAATATGTATTACGTACAATATGTTACAATGTAGAGTAAACAAAAGCTGTACTTATCTTTGCTTTTGCAATATCTCGTTTCATCTTTTGAACTGGTAATTTGTGTGATGCAATAACAAAATAGCTTAAGGCGCGACGCACACTGCGGTGGGTCTAGTTCGCGAATTAGCCTCAGCGTACATTAACTAAATTGCAGGCAATTGAGTGAGGTAAACGCACACGCTGTGTCTGGTCACATTGACGAGTATGATAACGTATGTAAATAAAGTGTTATGACGCAGAGTGTTTATAAGGAATGAATTTATGGGTCTTTTTTATGCGATTTAAAGCTCGTTTTATGTCTGTAATGTTGACATGGCGTGAAACAAAAAGTCTAGACAAATAAAGGTTTACAGACATTGTTATCATATTATTATATTGTGTAGAATTTATGTGTTTTAGATAATACGTAAATAAAAAAATAAATGAAACCTTTTTTTAGATTTTTTAAAGACATAACGTCTTTAAAAAAAAAGACGTCTAGACCGTCCACATTAAAATGTGAATTTTTCAGTCTTGTCTTCGCAGTTCGCCATGGAGGACATTGTTTTGTGTGGAATGAGTTCCTGCTAAGTGCTAATTACAAGTGAAAGAACGCGAAAACATAAATCCCACAAACAATAAGATGTACCTATGGTAATTTTCAATTAGTTTAAAAAATACGGTGTTTTACAAAACAAAAAAATCTGTAAACAAAACCAATAAATCTGAAACTGTCGAACCACACCACTCGGTAGCTGATGGAGAATGACTGGGACGTCTTATTGTCTATAGACGTCGAGAGACGTCAACACTCTCAAAATATTGCATTCAGTCTCCCATTTCTGTATAGGGAGACATTAACACTTGCGATTTGGTCTATAGACATGTCTACATAGACACGTCTATAAAATCAAAATCGCGCAAATTGGACCAGGCATAAGACGACAACTCTCAAGATCGTAACCTGCACACGTAATATTAACGTCTATTAACGTAATAAAATTCTTACCTTGACATCCGTCGGATGTGATGCCATAGTGGTCGCCAAGACAGACGTCGCAGTGAGGCGGGGCGGTGCCAGGGGAGCATTCGCACACCCCAGTTTCCACGTCGCATACCGCACCCCGGGCACCCAAACCGCAGCTACAAGCAGGACAGCCAGCCGACACTCCTGACATCATATTCATCCATTCACTTTAACAGTTAGGCGCAGTGAGAGTCTAGACTAAGTAATAACTGAGTACCTACTGACAAGGTACTGAGGTATAAAACATTACTTAGCCTAAATAAGTTTGAGGATTCTAAAATAGAATTTGAGGATGAATGTAGACGAAACATTACAAGCGGGAGAAGCCGCAAGCATCAGCTATCTAAAAATCGAACGTTTGGCAATAAGTATTACATATATTATATACATTTAATATAATGTCAGGCTTTATATTGCTTTACATTATTTACATACTAGCACCAGCTAGTAAAATATAAAATTTCTATATGCCTCTGTTTGTTTCTCTGCTAAATTCTTCTGGTACCTAATTTATTTTGCTATGGTCTTCAAAAAATGGAAAAAGCGATAAACAAGAAAGGTTTGTGGACATAATTTGCAGACAAAACTTCATAATAAGAATGGAAATATGTGTTACCTCCATATCCCGATGCACAGACGTCACAAGTGCGACCCGTCCAACCCTGCTTGCATGCGCATTGGCCAGAGCGCGCGTCGCACGCCGCTGCAAGCGAGCCCGCACCGCATGCGCACGCGACGCATCCACTCTTCGATACGCTATTATTTCCATCACTGTCTGGACCGAACCAGTAGCCTTCCTGTTAAACATCATTTCGTTGAAATAATCCTATACTTTTTCAAAAAGACAAACATTCAGATGGTCAGACAGCCAACACTGATTTTGACTTATATAAGTAGGTATAGTAGTGGCATTGAGTCTAGCACCCTCTTACAGAAGAGCCCCGTGAAAGCATTGTAGGTGTTGCACATTGGTGTGAGACAAGTTATATGGTTATACCTGACACTGTTCGCAACGAGCGCCCTCCGTGTGCTGGGGACACGTGAAGCAGAGGCCCGTTTTCCGGTCGCAAGGGGCTCCGTCGCACTCGCACGGCTGGCACGCGCTGCCCTCCTCTTCCGGAGATCCGTAGAATCCGAATTCACACCTACCACAAATAGTACATGTATAATACTGAATGAGTGAGTGGAGTTATCTATTGTTCTTATTCAACGGTAAACTAACGATTCACAGTGGTCGCCTGTGTATCCTTCGGGACATTGAGTGCAGACATAGTCGTCGCCATCGGCACCAGCCAGTACGCAGTTGGGACTGAAGTTGTTTGATGGCGCGTACAAAGGACACGCACAAGGCTTGCAGGCACCCTGTAACCAAAAACAAGTGCAGTTACAATAACCAGTTAGATTGAGGATAATTAATAGCCATTCCTGTACAGAGCACTCAAGGTTATGTTTAGGTAATCCTGGGGTATGAGAACAATTTTATGGTGTATTTTTGAATATAGTTAAGTTATTTATTTATATCTTCACTTGAGCTAAGATAGGTTTGAATGATTTATCCCACCAGGTAACAATAGTAGCACATGTTATGGTAAGAAAAAAAAAATACCTGCACTGGATTTCCGTAATGTCCGGGAAGACAGCGCTCACAGTGTGGTCCAGTTGTGTTATGCTGACAAGGACCGCATGGGCCGTCCACTGAAATTATCTCATTTAATCACTATAAAGACATCAATATCTATACTAGGTATCTACCCAAAATTTTTAATGTTATACTTAGCTAGTATCTTGTCATAGAAAAACAGCTTTTATTCACCAACGAAAATGTTACAAATTCTGCACATTTCAGAAATTAATTATCCTAGATATAAAATTTCTATCCAAACCTTCATATTATATCTCAGAAAGGTCATGTTTTTTTTTTTCATGTTTTATGTATGGAATTGGTAAGCTGTTCGAGTTGGAAAGTGCCCTCTTAATAGTGTGGCTCTGCTTTAAGAAAGGGCCATGGGGAATATAGGTATGTATGGAGGCCCAACTCTATACATGAGAATGTGTTCATCGAATACGTTCAATTAGGCGGCGCTATAGTACCATTGGTGTGTGACTCACTAGTTCATGAACTACGCAATCAACCAATCATATCAAACACTAATGCTACACTAGCGCCGTTCTGGTCAATTTATGAACTATTTTAATAATTTTAGGTTGCCACTTTTTCAGTTTAACACCAATGTAAGTGGGTCCTCCTTTACCTCTACCCGCCATAAAGAAAGGGGTATCATACCAGTGTCACAGTTGGCGTGTCCGTTGCACGCGCAGGGCACACACTCGAAGCCGGGCGTGGCGCGCGCGGCGTGTTGCACGCGTGCATGCGTCCACGCGCATCGTGCGCACTGCGGCCCCGCGTAACCCGGCGGGCATGCGCAAATCTCGCGCACGTTTCCCGCAGCACCGCGAAGTTCTACGCCTTCGATGCGAACCTAATTCAACAAATAACTCTTTTTAACACAAAATAAACCGACTTCAAACCATTTTCTCGTAGACAAATTGAAATGGGACCACACGGGAAGCACCACAGCTTTCAAATAAGGAAAGAATCATGAAAATCGTTTCGCCCAGTCGAAAGTTATGAGGTAACAAACATTAAAAAAAAATACCTGACAGTCGAATTGTGAACTTCCTTATTGAGCTCATTGCAACATACTATTTATGGGGTTGCACTAATATAACACTTACTAGAGTATATTGGAAATTTGATATAATACTAGCTTACCTAAATATTAACTTACTAGCAATTCCATATAAAACCATCCAAATTTCCGACAATTCCCATGGATATTCCATAAGAAAAAATTCATATAAAGGTTTATTACGAATTCTGAGAATTACGAAGACAAGAATAAAAAAAGCAGGAAAATGGAGGTCCTGCCGTTCTCAAGTAATAGTCCGTCATACATGTAGCAATATATTTTTATTAATGATGATGCTTGAGCCTCAAGAATTGGCCGAAAAGTTAAGAGAAATAAGAAAAAAATGCGCAGTATTACCTCGTCCTGATCCATATGAAAATGTGCTCGTATCATGACGGCGTGCAAATCTCTCAACACGTCCATTAGTTGGTGTCTGGTAGCCAGTTCCGTTTCGCCTTCCGAGATTATATACCAATTACCTTCAGTGATAGGAACTGATATCTTCACCGGTCCTGGGACCTCATGGCTAGTGTTGCCATTTGTTAGCCTGGTACCATCTACAAAAAACCAAAATAATGGTGTTCATGGTTCTAGCTTGATGGTAGATAGCATAATCATTTTCTTGACAAAAAAAAACAGATACTAAATTAATAATAATATGGTGTCTTTTCCAGAAATATCCTACCATTATTATTGCGACTTTTTTTTATGTAATCAAGGCAGCGCTTGGCCGCGATCTCACTAGATATAAGGTCCAGATGCGGCCAAAGATGGACCACGCTTACCTAGTAAGTGCCCATTTACCCTAGACTTGAAGACCCCGAGGTTGTAATTTTGGGGAAACACGGACGCAGGCAATGAGTTCCACTCCTTAGCAGTTCGCACAAGGAAGGTGGAACTAAAACGCTTCGTGCATGACCGAGGAACATCAACCACGAAGGGATGAAACCCCCGCCCGCGCCTCGTGTTCCGCAACTGGAACGGCTCTGGCCGGATCAGATCCCATAGGATGGACGCATTATCATTATATAAGGTTTTACATTCCTCGAATAAATTCTACATTATCCTTAGAGGTTTACCTTATTAACCTCTATGACGACTTAGCCGTACCTGCAGAAAACTCGAAAAATAAAATTGTAACCTGAAGATATAAGGATGAAATCGGGTCCAAGTGTGGGATTTCCTCCTGTGTCCCCTCGCACTACACCCCATACAAGGCTGGCCTGTAGTTCGCCGCCGTATGCCGACAATCTCTCACCGTTGTATGCGCTGCTCAGCCAGTAGAATGTCTCCCACCCTTCTACCTGAGGAAACTAGCTCACTTAAAAACTGTCAAATTACTTTTATTGTGTATAACTAGCTGGCGTCCGCGACTTCGTCCGCGTTGAAAACTATAAAACGCCATCTACCGTGGAGTCATGGAGTGGATAGCTAAAAATATCATAAAGCAGTTGTCATGTTAGTCGCTTCACCTGATTCTGGATATAAGGCGCTGTCAAGTGTATCCCAAGCCAAGCCGCTAGAATTTACTTTTATTTTAGATTTCCCGTAGGAATGAAGCATTTTCCCGCCGTAAAAAGTAGCCTATGTTCATCAGGGATAATTTCGGCTTCTAATGGTAAAGGAAATTTTCAAATCGGTCCAGTAGTTTCGGAGCCTATTCAATACAAACAAACAAATAAATCTTTCCTCTTTATAATATTAGTATAGACTAGCTGATGTCCGCGACTTTGTCCGCGTTGAAAAAGAAAAAAGCCTGTCCTGTGTCCTGTACGTCTAAATGTTTATCTACCAAGTTTCGTGAAAATCATTTAATTCGTTTCAGAGTTATGGAGGAACATACATATACAATACCTTCACTTACAGATTTATTATTAGTATTGATAATCCCGCGGGAACAGTACTTTTTTCCTGGATAAGATTTTTGTGTGAAAGACAAACAAACAAACAAACTCACATTCACATTTATAATATTAGTATGTTATTTATTACATTTTACATTTATTTCAATATGCGGTAAAGATACTGCATGCGTTACTGATACGGATTTTATTCATAGCGAGGAAATATGTAGAATATCATTATACTTATGTTATAAAATAAGACCTTACCTCGTAACTAATAAGGTACGGTTTCCCTTGTTCGTCTACCGAAGCTTCTAAAGTTTCATTACCATCAGTTATCATCCAGGCATCGTCTAATGGAAATACTACCTGAAATAGAGAAATCATATAATTTTTTTAAGGTATTTCGTGTGTATCTGCTTTCCTTTTTCGGAAATATTTAAATTCTCTAGTGTTTCGTTGATGTATACCATGTTATCATAACTGCTTAATACTTACTAAGGTTTAATCAAGGTAATAAACATATATAAATGATTGGTCTCGCTGCGCTCGACTAGATACGGCCCTACCTAAAAGCATTGCTCCGGCTATTGCTGTGGCAACATTTTATTTATTTATTTATTTTTCAAAAGGTATTTCAAAAGGCAATTTTAAGGTATACAGAGATAAATTACAAAATAGAAATTGTGACGAATAACATTTGCATAGAAGTTAAATAATTATTATAACATAAACTTAACTAAAATTAAAATAAAATGATGAGAAAAAGTTAAAATTAAAAAAAAATTAAACATCCTCATTATTTATCCCTTTTTACAGTTTAATTATATTTTTACACAGTTTCACTACGCCAATTGGCATTTTATTATGCCCAAAATTTAATAAAACATTCGGCACGTACACATCGATGTGACTAGATCGAGTACGCCTACTTCGGTGTAGTATTTGTTGCCGCATTTGTCAAGTACGCTGGCTGTATCTAGTAGAGCGCAGCGAGGCCAATCTAATAATCTTTGGTAATAATACCCTTTTGCAGAAGCATGTTTAATGTTGGGACATTTACATTAAAAAAATATAGATACATTGTCTGAAGGGTTGGGGTCTGTGGAGCAAGAATCGGTGAGGTGCGAGCAATAGCAGGGTCTGCAGCCACCAGTCAGGGCAGCGCTTAGGCCGAAGTGTCCTGGTTTGCAGGCGTCGCACCGTTCGCCGACCACATTCGCCTGAAACATCAAAATGTTGACCTTATGACATGATTTAGGCCGGTTTCAGTGCTCTCCTGACGGTCAAACCTGACCGATACGCACGACTGACCGCGGTAGCAATACGCGTGCGTACGGTCAGGCAATTTCTGTAACGACTTGTGAATTTTCATACAACAAATGACAAGCGCGTCGATCGCATGGTCAGGAGAGCGTATTGTCAGTCAGGAGTGCGTCTCCGTCAGGAGAGCACTGAAACCAGCCTTAGATATGATGGCTTGGCTTAGTCTAACAGAAAAGGAAAATTTCGAGGGGAAATGCAGTGTCAGTAAGGTGGCATATATAGCCAACACTTTACAGGAGATTCAATTACATATGACATTTCAGATATGTAATTGCATAGCCAATCTCTTCATCAACATCGAACTCGTTGGTAAAGGTAAATTCAATAAACTGACAATTTTGTTCAATGATAAAATGTATGTTCTTGGTTTTTTGTCCCCAAATCCAGTCGTTACAAGCGTATTAAACACTACAAATAAGTTATTTTTTATTGTGATCTATACCGTGCCAGTAAAGAAGTAAAATGAAAGATGAAGGCTATCTTACCTTGCATTCGCAGACGTCGCTGCATATACTGCTTGTTTCTATGATACCTCTTGGATCACATTTACAAACAGGAGTAACAGCCTTGTCGCAGTGAGGATACTTAACAGTCAATTCATCACAGCCGTCGCACAGGAACCCCGTAAAGCCGGGTTTGCATCTACATGACACTTGATGATGTCGTCTGTCCCATTCACAGGTACCTGTAATGGCCGTGTGGTAGAAAAATTAGCATAAGTGCTCGTATTTGATGTGGTAGTGGCAGCCTTTTGCAATTATGTATAACAGTTTTCAATCATACCGTCAGAGCTTATCGGATCGCAGTTACAAGGCAGGCAAGGTCCGTCTGAAGTTCTACTGTAGTATCCAGTCAAGCAACGGTCACAGAGTGGTCCAGCTCTGTTATCCTGTAAAAATCGTTTATAAAATCACATATACTAAAGTTGTTAATATGTATTTGTTGTAGCATGTGCAAGTATAAATTTGAATGTATGTAATGTTTATTCCTTTAAATATAATTATTAGATAAGTGATTTATACCTAGTAATCAAATTATTAGTCAATAATTAGTAATCTTGGCATATTATAGACGAATATGAAAGCCTATTTAGAACATTAGACTAAAAAAAATTAAATATATTCTTGTGTGTCTTATAGTTATTTATTCTACGTTCATTTACCGAGCAATTGACACAGAGTACTCCACCGGAATCGTCAAACGAGCATGCTCCTCCTTCTCCACAAGAACAATGAGCACCAGCCACGAGTTCCGGACAAGGTGCCTGCGCAGACCATGGCACTCCGGAGCAACATTTCTCACAGTGTGCACCACACGACCCTTGCACACATTCACAGATCGCTCCCTGAAATGACAATCATAACATGGAGCAGTGGAAGCCGCAGTGGAAGCGATATTGAATACTTGTAACATCAACAATAGCCCACGTTAAAACCCAACCTCGTTTATCGCTCTATCCATTACTGAAAATTGTATCAAATTCTGCTGGGTGGTTTACAAGTAGTCAGTTACTTAACTGACATACGCGGACATAGAGAATATAGATATAGGAAAGCAATTTCGGAGGTTTCTCCCGTAGAAACAGCTTTCTAATGTTACCTATTTCCGATAGTAGTTTCATTTATTGCGGTTGATAATCTATAGACAATTGTGAAAGTTTATATATACATAAATAAATAAATGATTTAGTATAAGTTCAGGTCCAGGTTTCCCTGGTATGCACTATTTCCTTTACCTGTGCATTGACGTGACAGACAGAGGCTCGCCCGTGACATAAACAACGCGCTGCTAACGTGAGCGCTCTGATTGTGTAGTAGCGGCGAGCGTTCGGCGCCGCGTGAGTTGCTCGCAGAGAGATGCGCACGCGCCGCGCTATCACACCCTCGCCTACTCCAACGTGCATCTGTAAACAAATTAACATACATTACAAAGTAATTATTCAGGATACAATCCTAATATTTATTAAGAAAAAAAAAATCAAGTCTTTGTTGATGACCATCATCAAATCTGATTCTGTAGAATCAGTTGAAGCTGTTCAACTTCTCGATATGTAAATGCAGTAAGACAATTGAAAAAGACAAAAGCCTTCCTTACCCGTGGTCTGCCTAGTTCACCTAGGTGGACTACGGGAATTTGTTTTTTCCCGTTGTCCACCAGAAGGTTCATTTATGTTTATATCGTAGTATTAGGAAAGAAAATAAATGATATTCAATTGTAAAGACAGTTTGACAAAAGCTTCAAAGTATGAAGTAAAGGTTAAAAAATTTAAAAAAACTACTTAGTTATTACATATTACTTATACAAATTTGTTACCATATAATATATCGCTTGACATTATGTTGCAACGTGTTAAAGCTATCTATATACTGATAATAATCTTTGCTTGATGATTCAGGATCTGATATAGGACTTTATAAATACTGATACCGAGTCATGAATTGATTAGTGACTCAATGATAACATACACCTGGGACCTTAGCTTTTAGAGTTGCTAAAAACTGCTATATTATATTAAAATATAATATTGTCCAAATATGTGCAATTATTTGACTCGGGAAATCTGCGTGAGAAGTAGAATCACCCACAAAACTTAGGAATTATCTAACTGAAATTGCAGTAGTACACTGTCGCACAACTGTAAGACAGTTCGTACTACTGTCGTATCCGTACTACGAGTTATATTATAAATGCGAAAGTTTGTATGGATGGATGTTTGTTACTTTTTCACGTAAAAACTACTGAATTTTGCTGAAATTTTGCATACACGTTGTCTGGGACACCAGAAAAGACATTGTTCAACACGGACGAAGTCGCGGGCACCAGCTAGTAACATATAAAACCGGAAAGATTTCATCCTTTGGAAATATTTTTTTTATGCAATTTCAGACAAGCTGACGGTCCACTTTTCTTTTAACGTCATAGCTAAAAGTAAAAAGATTGCCGTTCACTGGCCACTATGGGTTAATTCATATTGGAGGAGCAGCGACGAGCAGGGACGCCTATTTGCATATTGTATTCTCTACTTTAACTTCAGTCAATACATATTGTATTCTGTACTTTAACTTCAGTCAATAAAGTGCGTGGCTTCTCGGCACCTTGCTATAGAGGGACCGTGCAGTTACTCGTTTTTTTCTGCTATACCAAATTGCGTTTTGTTGACTGAAGATAAGGTACAGAATACAATATGTATTGTATTCTGTACTTTAACTTCAGTCAATAAAGTGAGTGGCTTCTCGGCACCTTGCTATAGAGGGACCGTGCAGTTACTCGTTTTTTTCTGCTATACCAAATTGCGTTTTGTTGACTGAAGATAAGGTACAGAATACAATATGTATTGTATTCTGTACTTTAACTTCAGTCAATAAAGTGCGTGGCTTCTCGGCACCTTGCTATAGAGGGACCGTGCAGTTACTCGTTTTTTTCTGCTATATGAAATTGCGTTTTGTTGACTGAAGATAAGGTACAGAATACAATACATATTGTATTCTGTACTTTAACTTCAGTCAATAAAGTGAGTGGCTTCTCGGCACCTTGCTATAGAGGGACCGTGCAGTTACTCGTTTTTTTCTGCTATATGAAATTGCGTTTTGTTGACTGAAGATAAGGTACAGAATACAATACATATTGTATTCTGTACTTTAACTTCAGTCAATAAAGTGAGTGGCTTCTCGGCACCTTGCTATAGAGGGACCGTGCAGTTACTCGTTTTTTTCTGCTATATGAAATTGCGTTTTGTTGACTGAAGATAAGGTACAGAATACAATACATATTGTATTCTGTACTTTAACTTCAGTCAATAAAGTGAGTGGCTTCTCGGCACCTTGCTATAGAGGGACCGTGCAGTTACTCGTTTTTTTCTGCTATATGAAATTGCGTTTTGTTGACTGAAGATAAGGTACAGAATACAATACATATTGTATTCTGTACTTTAACTTCAGTCAATAAAGTGAGTGGCTTCTCGGCACCTTGCTATAGAGGCACATTGCACCCTTTTACGGTTTGGGGGTCTATGGGAACTTGATGACGAGTGCAAAAAGCCTTCGGAATTGTAAAGTAAAGTAGTAAAGTACCTACTGATATGGGTAAAAAAACCTTATAGATAGTGGGCGATTATCATGAAATATGATACTCGTTAATAAAATTAATAAAGTAAGTAAATGTATTTGCGGTAAATACGTATCTCTTTCAATAATCAGCATTTATCTATTGGCTTAATCGCTTCTGCAGTAATCCCGTCTCGTGTCGTGCCAAGTCTTTTATATAAATATTGTAAAATCTGATAATACCTGATAATTAGCTATGACATTTTACAATCTATAAAACTTAATTGGTTTGTGGTAGCGAAGTTGTTATATTCGCCATGGAGTCATTGAGCCGATAATTATAATCCCTTATTATCCATAGATTATGAAGTATTTCATTATTTATACTAATAAATCTGAAGTTTGTTTGGGCCAACTATTATAGTCTACTACTATAATAGTTGGGCTTATAAAAAAACATCAGAAGTTGTAATATCGGGCTTTGTTTAAGCCTGTAAGTATTAGAATTAGAATGCGCTAATATTTGATCGAATATGCAGCTTCTTGTTGTTTTATATGAGTTATTTTCCATTTCGTTTATCAAGGTGATATCTTATGTTTAAAAAAAATTGATACTGTTATTATTATTTAAAATTAATTGTTGTATAAGTTTAGAATTCAAAATGTTTTACAATTTTTAATACAGTATAAGTATATACAAGAGTAGGAATGCGCCTACGACTTTTCAGGACTTCAATAGTAATAGGACTTTGGACCTTACCTCTCCATTCTCAAGTGGTCTCGGACTTGTAAATTGCGTGGAACACGTTGGCTTATCAGATCTGTTGCTTCTCTTGGCCCCTCTAGCTTTCCGTCGTCGACGCTCAGGCCTCAGGTCCCACAAACGACGACAATGCTCCCTGTCACCGAAAGCCCTGATCATTCGCCATTCGTCACTCTCTTCCGAAGGTGATACTTCCAGAGACCACGCAAGGGGACGCGGCGACGGACCAGACTTAATGATGACGTGGAGAAGTTCCATTTCCTGAAAGGAATTACATTTTAAATTCAGACTTTTTATATTCCAAAGTGTAAAAGGTATCAAAATATACATGACATGGCTCTTATTTTCACTTAGATTTAGTTGAGGCAGTTGAACAGAACAATGCATAATCGAACAATATTTGTTATTACGATCTGGCCCCAATCTATGAATCATAATGCTTATATGGAACTTACACCCGCGAAACGAGGCAAGTGTAACCAAGCGATAAATTACTGTGACTAAAGTGAGGTTACTTATAAGTTAATAAGTTATAGACGACTTTACCTACACGAATATCATTTCCCTAATTGCGATATTCACAATCCTTACTAAGTAATATTATAAATGTGATTGTGAGTTTTTTGCGACACCAGAAAGTGTAACACATAGGGTACCTTCATCCAAGAAAAAAGTAATGTTCCCGAGGGATTATCTAAAATATAAAACTATAACTAACGCCTGGCCAATGTGTTATAGCAACAAGGCGTCAAGCGTTATAATTACTTTTATATTTTTAATGTATCATCGCGTACGAAGCCGCGCTCACCAGCTAGTACAATATAAGTGAAATAATATAATTTATTGAACGCTACAAATCGATGCTGGCATTTGAATAATCGATTCAGTAGCCAATCAAATTTGTTCAATAGGAGTAACAACAAAGATGCCTAAAAGGTCACTGTTAAGGCCTTGCTACCTATAAAAGGGGAATTCCATATTTTATACTACTTAGGAGAGAGTGTTTCCTAATTATCATAAGATTATATTACTTATGGGAGTGTCTCCTAACTAACATAATATTTTATTATTATTTATGAGTCTACTTATAAGAAAGGAGCTCTTATGAGGTCGTCTATATAGTACGATACAGCATTTGTTAAATGATACACTAGATTCAGGGTCTCAAACAAAATCACTACGTAAAAGTGTCCACTGGATTTTTTATACATGCTATCACCTACTCTCATTAATTTCTAATAAAAAGATGAATAATGAAAACGTTGCATGACTGATTTGAAGCTTAACATTTAGTAATAATGGTTCAAGTCTTATAACATGTGACTTTGTGCAACTAATTTGAAATAGTGACCCAAGCTGTGAGTGCGGTGATGTTCTACTATGTCACTTTCAGTGAAGCAACCCAGAATTTAGTCTATCCTTATTGCTAGATTTCTATTTTGGACAGTTCACTTCCTCTTTTGATTGTGTGATATTCAAAATAAATTGAGGTTGTATTTGCTAATGAATTTGTGGTAGTAAGATCGCCTTAAGTGTTGGTAAGGCTGTAACGACAGTGGCGCAGCCGACGATGGGATCTACGCCATGTAGGGCACAGCTAATGAGCTGGGGAACGAGGCACGCGAATCATCTCGCTCGGCTGCCTCGCTTTTTGCATTGTTCTCGGACAGCATAAGCATTCCGTCCATTTGCAAACTGACCCGTCTACTCCACCGCTCGGGATATCTTTAAATGACACGTCAGCGTGATCTTCAATGAGTTTTGAACTTGCTAAACTCTTTTTAGGACACTCGGGGACAAAATTTTGCCAAGGCATACTGCGTTTGGCGGTCATAAGTTAGGAAACCCGTCTGGAGTCAATAACATGAACCTTCAGGTTTTTTAGGATAAAAAAAAACTTAAAGAATTAGCTAGCATGTAGATGGAATGTGAATGGAATCTTAATATAGATAAAAAGTTACATAAAATGGATTACATGAGCAAGAGCTGAGATATTTTTTGGGGAGGACCTGAAAACAGGCATCCAAAATATCTAAGTTTGTTGCTAGATTCCGAAATATTCTTTGAAGGCTATGTTAATATTTATAGTACTCTACTTATAATTGTGCCTAGACAAAGACTGAGCGCATCGTTCGAATAGTACAAAACAATCGTCAGGACCGCTTAGTACCTACTACCTAAACTTATAAACACAGTCCAATGTGTACGAAAACGAGATAAAAACAATAATAAGTTTCTACGAAAATTCGCCTACACCTTCTTATCTATTGATATATTTATCAGAATGCCCGCTTGCGATAAGAGCCAGTTGATAGCGAAACACTGTTGTGAAATGTCGTGGTGCAGATAATGGCGAAGCAGGTGAATGTGGTGTATTCTGAAGCCAACGAACAGAGGCTGCAGAATATAAGAGTGGACGTAGTCAGAGAAAAAAGGCAGCAGACACACGAACCGCAGCCAGGACCTAAGGTGTCTTACACAAGTGAACGTGCATATGTGAACTCAGCTTTCGTTGGGAGTGTCAATAGTGTTAATGATTCCAGAGTGCAAAGAATAGGACCACCTATTACTGGGTTTGTATTAGCCATAATATTAAGATTTTTATGGTACAGATCTAACTGTAGAGCTCTTTAGTTAGTTATAAAGATAATCATGTTTACCATCTCATATAGTGGAATTATAATTGCTAATTTTGGTGTTTCATCTTGAAAATCTTAAAAGGATATAGATATCTTCGGCTTACAAGAACTTGTGACAATTTTGTAGGAATATAGACCCCTGTCATAAGCTTGCACAGTATCTGTAAACTTCCTAACTATAATATAATACTGTAAGTTTGTTCGTTTGTTGCGCCTTAACTACTCGACCAATAATCATGAAATTTTTCATACACGTTTTCAAGTATACAGAAAAGGGCACAGGGTACCTTACATTTAAAAAAAGTACTGTTCCCGAGGGATAATCAAAAAATAATAAAAATATATATATCACCGCATAACAAAAACATATGAGCAAAAGAGATTTAAGAATAACACCTCAGACCGCGCTGCCGTTCGATTAATTCGGCTCTGATAAATCATACCTAGTCTTTGTGTGAAGAATTGTATTATTTTATCAGTCTATTGACTGATAACAGGCTTTAAACTTTATAAGCGGTAAACAATTTTAGAAAAATAAAAAAAAACATAAAATCATTACCAATTAGGACCTAACTAAATGAATGAAAAATTTTGGCAATTTTATAGTGAAAAATTACATTGATGTATTTGCCTTCAAAAGAATCCCGGATTAAGAATAAAAAAAAACTCATTGATCGAGTGAGCACCTTTGGCAATGCTTGGGCTATAGGCGATGGTACTGACTTACCATTAATTGTCAGCCTATCTGACAAACTTCAAATAAAAAAGTTGGACAGGCAGTAAGTGTAATAACTCTTTTTAACAATAAAAAAACTGACTTCAAACAGTCTCATGGTCTTTTTTCATGGATGCCATTGTCAGAACTGGACCAAATTAAAACGGGACCACACGGGAAGCACCAGCATTCAAATAAAAAAGGAATAATCAAAATCGTTTCACCCAGTCGAAAGTTATGAGGTTACAAACCTCATCCTTTTTTGGAAGTCGGTTGAAAGGTATAGGCAACTGGAGTAAAGACATGACAAGAGGCGGACTGGGTGCAATGATAGCACGAAACGAAAGTCGTCACAATTTCAGAAGAATTCACAAAACTATAACTTTAGAGGAAATGCAAGTGAACTACTTACTCTGATAGAATAAAGGACCTTTTAAACACAATACAATTTCCCATTTCAGAGTGGTTCGAGAGCAATACTGGGCGTGTTCAAAATGGCCGTCCACTCAAAGGATGTTGGCGCTTGCAGTTGGTCTTCTCCTAGGCACCGTTTTTGGTTTATCTCTTACAGTCGCACTGAGGAATCACGATGGAGATGGCAATTTTATTGAAAATTTACTGAGAAACTCGGTGAACTAAACAACGGTTGGTTTTTGGGCTAATAATATGGATTTCATTACAATTATGATTATATTCACCAGACTAATATGATGATGGCGTGAACATCACAAACAAAACATAACTCATGGTTGAATATACTCGTAGAAGACGGAAATAAAATGAGAGACGTTTTTAAGAAGTATTCTCTATTCACGTGTGTCTGCCTCAATAACGATTTGTAAATATTTTTGTGTCATAAGTTTCGCTATTTATAGGATAATTTCGGAAAAATGTAATGTAGATACAAAAAATATATTTATTATGAATGAAAATGTAAATGTAATAATTAACTTGAGTCTAATTTGGATTTGATAGTCTTTAAAAACTCATAATTGTCATAATTGTATGTATATTGTGAAAGGCGAGTGAATGGTCATTTTACAAATTGGTTTTTGAAAGTATTTTCCACCAGTAATCCACCACCGGTGAACTATAGTACTTAATTATATATTTTGACTAGTTGTATTTTTGTAGTATTATTAGTAATATAAATTAAAAATAAACGAATGACAATACAATGGAATATCTCCAAAAAAATTTAAATATTGCAAATGTAAAATAATTAATAATGTCGAAAACAATGGAAGTGAATAGGGAGCTTTATAATTTTTCAGAAAATGTATAAAACCAATCGTAATGGACAATATAATGAAGACTGCACTGTCAAGAAAATTTATTTGTATCTATATAGTTGTGTATTTTGGTAAAAATAATTAGGTTTTAGGAATATTTTCTTTAATTGGTTTTACACATTTTTTCAATGCTATAAACCATACACCAAGCTTTACTCCTTTTAGCGACTTCGTTAAGAATGTTCTACGACTGTGCGTACAATAAACTATGTACATTTGTAACAAGTGACTTTTTATTGTTATATTAAAATTAAGTAACAGCAATTTTTACAATATACTAGACGTTGCACGCGTCTTCGCGTAAATTTATAAAATATAGCCTATGTTATTCGCTGAGAATATAGCTTCTCAACAGTGAAAGAAATTTTCCAATCGGTCCAGTAGTTTCAAAGCCTATTCAGTACAAACAAACAAATATTTCCTCTTTATAATATTAGTATAGATTTAGTATTATTATTTAGTAGTAAAAAAAATTCTAATCTGCTTTTGTTTTGGGGCCTTTTTTCACTAAACATTTCTATTACTTGTACACAGCATGTAAAGATAAGAATTAAATGTCATTCACTTTATCACTGCTGAAATAAGTGATAAAAAATCGTCTGCACAACTTCTTATAGGAGAAAACTAGTCCTAAACGAGATAATTTTTTTTCACACGTAACACACAGCACCATCTTAGTTCCACAATAATATAATTTATTATGGATACCAGACATAGATTACTTTTTTTTGTAAATACATACATATTATAAATTCAAACATCCATGACTCAGGTACAAAGGTAAAATGTTAAGACATAAATATTTGCCCCTGGCGGGATTCGAGCCCGCGACCGTTTGATTATCAGCTAGGGTTACTAGCCACTAGACCAAACGTATCGTCATATTGGTATTGAGTTGAGTATAACTTAAACTCGTTGTGGTTTAGTACTACATCAATGCCATGGTTGCTATTTTCTTAATTAATTATTTTTAAATAATCGATTAATTAATACCTAACTATATTTTATATCTACAGTTATTTATATTTATTAGGCAGATATATTAATTGGTGATTATATATTAATGAGACTGGGCGCGCCGAACAATTTAAGGTGACGTATAATACTAAATCATGTTTTATTATCATAATTATTAACTAGCAACGCTCCCCGGCTTCGCAAGGATGCAATTTTTTTCTGCAAATTAGTGAAAACCGTTTAAAAATCCTTTGGGTGATTTAGAAGGAGAAACAGACAAAGGTAACATGTAGGTAAAGTGTGTAAATAAAATCTGTATTCAGCGTACGCCATACGTCAAAAATGCATATTTTTGATACCTTGTGTTACATTATTGTAATTTTATTAGAGAGATCTAATTTTTTTAGAAAATAAAATATAGCCTATGTTACTCGCTGATATGATAACGTAACTTTGTAGAGGTGAAAGATTTTTTCAAATAGAGTAAGTAGTTTTTGAGTATACGTTCACACAAAAAATCAAATCTTTCCTTTTTATAATGTTAATTTAGATGTATATCTAGATATCTATGTATAATATAATGGACTAGTGTTTTTGCCCGCGATTTCGTCCGCGTCCGGTCGCTGCCAAACTTTACAGGAACATCCGCTGCACTAATCTGAAAATTGTCTGAAAGTTTCATCAAAATAGGTTCAGCGGTTTTGGAGTCTATAGTAGACGTAGAAGAAATTTTAAGTTAATAATTGACCTATACGTTATGTGATTTAATAAGTGTTCATATACTCCAATGGTATTTCCATGACATGGTAACCTTGATCTGATCTGATGACCTGATATCCAACTCCTCAGCAACTTAGAGCAGATATCGCGTGTTTGGGCTCAATAGAAATGGGTTCAATTTGTGACACGTCATTGTTCCCTGGTAAAAAAGCAAGTAACGGCTTTACATGCAAGTACACGTATTGAGCATTAAGTGATCGGACCGTCTCAGTGCGGGACGAGCCACTAATTAAAGGCGTAAGCTAATAAATTGTGGCTAATTGTTGACTCGCGAGCAGCCGTGTGATAACGCGCATCCATCACGCTTATCTGCTATTGGATCTTGATAACGTAGCAACGCAACACACGGGACCCATTTTGTTTGTGAACGACATTGGCAATGAATATTTTTAATTGGCGATTATTTCTTTATAATACCTACTTCCTTCTCTGCTAAAATTATAAAAGAGAAAATTTGTAACGATACATTTTTTTTCACATGCCATACACCACCATCTAGTTCCACACTAAGCAACTAAATTATGGATAGACAGTTGATATACTACATAGATTACTATTTTTTTTTGTAAATACATACATATTATAAATAAAAAACATCCACGACTCAGGTACAAAAGTAAATGTTAACATATAAACATTTGACCCTAGCGGGATTCGAACCCGCGAACGTTTGGTTAACAAGTTTACTAGCCACTAGACCAAACGTGTCGTCATTATGTATACACACTAATAGGATAAATTTGTTCGCTGCCGACAATGCAAGAACTTATTTAGAGCTATGTAAAATTATGTGTCAAATGCACGTCAGTATAATATTTAAAACATTTCACTTATATTCTCAGAGTATATAAATATATAATATTCTCAGACGAAAATAATGTACGCATAAGTTTCGGTTGTTGAAGAAGACGCTTAAATGGCATTTCGGAATACATTTTTTACGGAGTGTATATAAATATTCCCAAATTACGATTACAGGCCCGTGTTGTGGGCCATTAATCTTAACGATAAAATCCCAAGTTAACCTTTAACCGAACACTCATCAAAGTAATTAAAACCGCCTTGTTTTAATAACGCGAAAAGGTACTGATGCACTGGAGTTATCCGCCGAAAAAATACATTCACAGGTTGACATTTCATTTTTAACACTCTTATTTTGTATATATTTTTATATCTATCTATATATTATATATAAATTTCTCGTGTCACAGTGTTTGTAACCAAACTCCTTCGCAACGGCTTGACCGATTTTTATGATTTTTTTTTTGTGTATATCGTAAACTCCTAAGTAATAAGGGTAGCACACCCCAAATTTTTCTTTTTTTGGCCAAACAACGTTTGCCTTGGCCAGCTAGTGTTTTTATATATTTTTAACACAGTGATTTATCCATATAATTGAAGCTATACATATATATATTATTATACTGCTCATAGCTCCCATAAATGGTACCTAAGTACTTTAGCATTTGTTAATCGACTTCAAAAAAGGAAGAGGTTCTCAATTCGATCGTATAGGTCGTGCAGCGAATAAAGACTTCTCGGCAAATGTGCGCCGAACTCTATTTTTAGGTCTTTGAGGGGGCAGAGGAAAGTGAGGGGGGGGGGGGGGGTTACGCATCGTTGTGCCTACACGTTATTGGTAGACTCAGTCGCTCTTCCCCTCCCGCACTTCGTTCGCGCATCTCGAGTCCCGCCTTCAAAACCTTAATTCACCTATATAAGTTTTATTTTTATGTGTGTTCGCGGATAACTTCGTTGTTTATGAACCGATTTCGAAAATTGTAGGAAGTCGTTTTTTTTTGTTAAAAAATATTATTATTGTTATTTAATTATTGGTCGTACTACACTTGTTTAAAGGATGCAAGAGTCCATTTCACTATCGGAAGATAACGCTGTGTGGATTGTGGCAAACAGCACATGCTGAGTTGGGTGCTCATTTGAGGCAATGCATATTGTGATAAACAAGTACGATAATATTGGCATTAAACATTGTACTTATTAGAAACTTGTATTGTGTGCCTTTTGTGTCTGTTTCTTTTTATTGGAGTTTATTCCTTAAGAATCGATTTGCTTATGGTATGAAAATTTATGGGAGTAAAATCAGAATTGTCACACGAATGCGTTATGTTATGCGTTATAATTACGTTCTATTTTTTTTTTTTTTAATATTTTAGAATATCTCTGAAGTTTCAGAGATACTGCTGTAAAACCATAACTAATGAATAAATTTAAAAATGTTTATAATGAAAATTGTTCCTTAAAACACCATATATAAAAATGGTCTCATGTAATTTTTTGTAAAATGATTAGAAAAGAAGTTATATCGACAAATATATTTTTTATTTTTATGGATTTTCGCTTATAACTTTTTTATTTATGGTTCTACGACTAAGAGTTACTGGACAAAAGTTGTAGATAATTTTATTTGCAACAAAAAATGTTAAATATTTTTTTTTGTGAGACCTTTAGTTTGGCAGATAAACCCTAAAAACCATTTAACCCTATTTTCCAAGATGGCGGCCGTGGGACAAGGGTTGCAACCCCACAAATTTGGATTTAACTTTACACCAACCCCCCCTTCATATCTAAAAAAATAAAATTGCGTCCTCTGACAAACGCAACCCCAAATGTAACTTTTCAATGGATCATTTATAAAAAGAACAATGTTGTTCTTTCAGAGTATTTGTGATTGTGAAAATGTAAATTTTATAATCGGTCGTAAAGAATAAACTCCAGTCGTGTGTCGGTGCTGACACCATGCTGACACACACACTTTTTTCTTTATTTTTTTCTTTCTTTCTTTCCTTATATCCTCCTAATCCATTATCTAAAAGATAAATACACTATATAAGGTCGACAATATGGCAAATATATAACACTAAAAAAAAATACAGTAAAAAGCGAAAAAGCACTATATTATATGACATGAAAACGACGAGAGCCTTAACAACTTAAAATTCTGGTTAATCAAAGATCAATGTGGTCCAATTTCTCAAGTGACAGATAACGTTACAGATATATAATTAAAGTCAATTAACAGCGTTTCGACAAATGAAACGCTTTACTTAATCGTCCATTACAAAAAAAAAACATTTCTTGCTTCTTGAAGTAATTAAAGTAATTAAAACTCACACTTACACTTGTGTAGTCAAAAATTTTGATTCTTAAAATTCTGAGTATATTAATTTGTTTATTTTGAACAAGATGTAATTATGTGTTGAAGTCTACAAAGATAAATGTGTAATATGCTCCTTATGGATTGATTCAACATACAATTTTTTTATATGAAAGTACATTTGTTTAAATTTAAAGATACAATGTATCTTACTACTTATCATAATTAGTGGAAAAAAAAACTTATGTTTTAATAGAACAGAAACCATGGTCACCCTACTAATAATGATTTACAAGGCGCCCCGTGGCTCCATTACCTTGTCCACTCTACGATAGTCGAGATGTGGTATCTCTACTATTATCCTTCACTATCCCATTTGCCGCTTTGTCCATATCGCCCGACGCGCCCCATTGTTGCAAAACTTGTATCCCGAATCGGTGTTCCCGATAACAATTAAGTATAGGTTAAAAATATCATCAATACTAATAATAAAAATAAATCTGTAAGGGTCGGTCATGGAGTCATGTATGTATGTATGTATGTATGTATGTAAGTATGTGTGTATGTGTGTATGTATGTATGTATGTATGTATGTATGTAAGTATGTATGTATGTATGTATGTATGTATGTTCATACATACATACAAGATAGAAATTTTAACACCTAAGAATAAGGAACGCGAATGAAGTTGTCGGCAAAGGCTAGTTTAAAACAAACTTGATCTGTCAAAATATTGTTTGTTGCGTTTTTTTTTTAATTACTAACATGCCTTGCAAAAATATATGATGAGCAATAAAGATAGAATAAAATGTTTAAGGCGCAGACGAATTCGCGGGCAAAAACTTGTTACTAATACAAGGTTATTATGTTTACATTTATTTATCAATAGTTCAGATATTAGTGAAGCGGTTAAAATTTAAAAATTATCCCCGTAAGTTTAGAAAAAAGATGTAATCTTCAATTTTAACTAACTTGAGTACACAGAAACTATTTTTATTAATAAAAAACTTGTTCAGCTTTTTCAAAATAAAACTTTGTTTCATAATACGAAAAAATAATGTGGCCGAAAATCTACTATCCTTCTAAAACCATGTTGAACGAGCAATCGAAACGATAGAGTTAAGTGGTTGAGCTACCTTTTAACTTTTTTTATGTGATTTAGAAGATTTTTTACGAGGACTCTTGTCACCGTGGGTGGTGTGATTTAAATGTAACCATAATGGTCATTTTGTTACAATGAGCCTAAAAAGTGTACAAGTCTAATTTAATATATAAAAAAAGGATTTTACGTGTTCTTTTAAACACCGTTTTAGCTGACCATTTTTAGGAATAATAGCATTATTTGTCATGTAAATATTTTTGCTACATTATATACAAAAAATAGCAATGTTTTTTCATGTTTCTTAATGCATCAAATGAGAAAATCGAGAAGAACGAAGAGAAAGCATTTAAAGATTGCATTTATGAGTTTAAAATAACTAGTCAAGATTTTTTAATAATGTCCTACATAATGAAAATTTGGGGAGACCCTACACCGGCGCATACGCACCGCGCTGTGTGCGATTTATTGCTGCGTTTTGAGATAAGGGGCCTCAATAAACGTAAGGAAGCGCGCCCTTTTGTTCCTCTTATCAATGCCTAATAGCTTCGAGACAGTTATAGCGAGTTATTGGTGAAATTTCCACTTTCATTAAGTTAAGTAACCATACATTTGTGTAATTTTATTCAAATACCTAGGCTAGTGTGCCCGCTATTTAAAAATTACACAGGAACCTAACATTTTTCAGGATAATAATTATCCTATATAGTATGTTAATTCACATAATAAACTACGTATCTGTGTGCCAAATTTCATATAAATCGATTGAGCCGTTTTCGCTTGATTTAGTAACAAACTTTCTACCGTATTTTGGATAGATGGCGCTCTCTGCCGGGCCAAGCCGCTAGTATTTACTTTTATATTAGATTTCCCGTAGGAATGAAGCATTTACCCGCGGTAAAAAGTAGCCTATGTTCATCACGGATAATGTCGGCATCTAATGGTAAAAGAATTTTTCAAATCGGTCCAGTAGTTTCGGAGCCTATTCTATACAAACAAACAAACAAACAATCAAATCTTTCCTCTTTATAATATTAGTATAGACTAGCTACGACCCGGCAAATGTTGTGTGGGGTGGCCAAATATTTTACGGCCTATTCTAAGACTTAATCATCATAATAAAAATCATAAAAATCGATCAAGCCGTTTCGGAGGAGTTTGGTTACAAACACTGTGACACGAGAATTTTATATATAGAGGAAAAAACTCAGTATCAGCTGTCTGTTACAATTAGGAACACAAGAGCTTTTTTTTCGACGAACAATTAATTTCAATCTCAATCAATTAATTTAAAAAGATTATCGCTGTTAAAATCCAATGAGCACATTCTTATCTCGTTATATCGTTGCAAAAAATGCATTGTAAATAAGTTTGAACTTTATAACTGCAGCAGTAAGACACAAAATCACTTAAAATACTTCTTCAATTTTAAAAGTCTTATGCAGTCATAACAAATTACTATATTTATGGATTTTAAAAATGCATCAATCAAGTAACGTAATAAATGGAATGAAATTCTGATATGGATTGCAGTTTGCCGAGGATTTATTGTTGTACAGATGTATGGTAACGAGAATAACCGTAATTTTTTTAACCATTAGGTTTAAATAAAATTAAGTTGTTTACAGAAATACAAACATAATAAATAAGTACTTAATGGCATATGTAAAAAATAAGTAAATGACCCAATAAATGACATTATCTGTGTTTTATTATTTATCTTGTGCTGTGCGAGCGAGATAGTTCGTTTTTTTTTTAAATCTCACAGAAACCTAACATTTATTTAATACTAAATACACGCTCCCGGCTTTGCCCGGGTTTAAAATAAAAAGACCCTGTCTTTGGATTAAATTACACATAGTTACGAATTGGTACAAAATTGGCACAGTAATTTAGGAGTTGATAGGCATCAAACAAAGGGACACGTAATTTATATATTAAACATATAGAGATGATTAAAAAAAAGAGAGATTTAAAGGCCTTTGAATAAGATTCTATAAAAGAAGATAATATATATTACAATATGTCTCCCTGTTAAATACTTTAAGATAGTAAATACTCCATTATTGGAGAAACGGTGAATTCTTGTAGTCATACCGCACCTAAACCGTGTACACTCGACCACAGGTAAGTGTTTTAATATATTACTGTACAGAATACATTAAATTCCACACTAATAATTTGCCTATTTTATTTGCCTAAGGTACAATTCTAATCCGACCCGGATTCGCACAGGTACAATTCTAAAAATTATAACAAAAATATTCCATCAGTGAAAAAGTTACAAGTAAGCGGAAACTTGACAGAACTGGATATTGATTGATTTTGAAGATAAAAAAAAGTCTTCGTCTTCGAATTGGTGAAAAAAAAAAATATTAAAATAACAAATAAAAATTATTGTTAGAAAATGTTTACGACTATATAATGAAAATTATATTTTAACATAAGAATATCTATTCCCTACACAGAAGACTTTTTATAGGTACTTTATATAAATCGCAAACATTAGTCACATATATTAAGTCTATACAAAAGTTACTACTTGTTAAACTTGTATGGAATAATTAGAATAAATTTTACGTTAACATGTAATGTTGGAAGAGTAAGCAAAAGGGGCAAAAATGCTCTTCATGCGTCGAACTGTACTCCAAAAGGAAATTGTCTATAATAATAACATTCCGTATCTCTACTGATCGCGTTGAAAATTACGGTCTTATGCTAATTGGCAGGAAATGAAGGGCTATAAGTGACAAGCCTCTGGGCACCTCTAAGATATTAACTTCATAATGAATTTATAAATATTTGATGATAAATTGTATATTATGATATATGTGAATACATAATTTTATTATACTGACTAACTGACGTAAATACCGCGAGGATAGTATATTTTAGCTATTTCCATAGTGTAATGACGTACGGTATTTTACTTTGGGGTAATGCTGCGGATATAAACACTATATTTGTGTTACAGAAAAGGGCTATTCGTGCCATCTACAAGCTCGGTCCCAGAGTCTCGCTAAAAGATCAATTTAAAGAAATAAATATACTTACTGTAGCATCACAATACATTTTTGAAAATCTTTTGTTTGCTCACAAAAATATTAGCACTTTTAGTAGAAATAGTGATGTTCATAATTTAAATACTAGAAACAAGCATAGACTTCAACCAAATAAAACTCGTCTCCACAGGGTTAGCAACTCCTTTATGGGACAATGTGTGCGCTTCTACAACAGGCTTCCAGCTAATATACAACAATTATCTATAAATAAATTTAAAGATTATATTAAGAAAACCCTGTGCAAAAAGGGTTATTATAGGATATTAGATTACATAAATGATGACTGTCCTTGGAGTCAAATATAGTTGATTATTGTGTTATGTAGATTGCTATGTATTGTTACGTATTACTTTGTAATTAATTTATGAAAAGAGCAACTAGGGGGTTTCTTGCCGAGTTCTTCCCCCTAGAAACAGCTTTCCGAACCGGTGGTAGCTTGTAAAGAATGTTGACGAAGATAAATGTTTTGTAAAAACTTACGTCGAATAAATGATTTATTATTATTATTATTATTATTATTATTGATGCTTAAATCGATTTGGGTGGGAATCTAATGGTCAATGAGACGCACGTCCACAGATGACAGATTGTTGAAGTTGAAGCAATAAATCACATATCGAAAAACATTATATTACGTTCACATAATTATAAAGTCAGATAGACTAAGTTTGTGGTTGGTCTACTTAAACCCACACATGGATAAAGATCTATAATACACTATCTGTGCTCCGTGACTTCGTCTGTTTAAAAGTGTAAAGGCATTAAAAAAATTGAAAACACATTTATAAGACAAATTTCTTGAAAATTGTTTTCGCAAGGATGTATTATTACATAACATATTCTAGTTTCAGTAGTATTGTGTAGATGGCGCAATATCTGAAAACAAAGCGCCTACAGAAGTTTTCACTTCAATATACAGAGGTGTCAGTTACACACACGGTTACATTATATAACAAGTCGCTAGTTCAGCAGTTTCTTTTTTCATCTCAAAGAAACTTCTCACTTCAAAATCACATAGACTGAAAAAGCTTGAGTACCTACTATATTAAGTATATCACGAGCGACAAAAAGTACAGTATTTAATAGGAGATGGTGCAAGAAAGTACACCTGGATAAAAATATAACAGAAACTTTACTTACATCAGGTAACGTGGCGATTAGGTCGACATGACGGTAATGTTCTCCAGTGGCAAGTGTAGGACTCTGCCACCAAGTGGTCGGGTCACCGTCGCTTGCGTGCGAAGGTGGATGTCGTCTACTCGGAGATCCGTTGAGGCCTTCGCACACATCGCATACCACTCCATGTCTATAAAGGAATTGGACGTCATAAAAGTAAAGACTTTAAAACTTAAAATAAACAGTGCCACCGTGAAAAAAGACCACCGTGATAACAGCATGTGTACGCTGTATTTCAGTGAGTCAATTTCTCTGATGCCAGAGACAATTTCTCTGTCCCCTCCCAATAAGTATCTAATTTCTACTAATATTATAAACTAGATGGTGACCGCGACTTCGTCCACAACCAGTAGTTGCTGAGATTAGCGCGTACAACCAAACAAACGAACTCAACAGCTTTATATATTGGTATAGATGAGAAAGTTTGTGAGGATGGAAAGATGCTTGGATGACATCCATTGTGTAAAAACCACTGAACGGATTTGGATAAAATTTGACACACAGATATTTTATTATCCGAGATTTCACATAAGGGAAATAAGGGATTTTTTCACACTTACTTTCCTGGGGTTTCCCTGCAAAACTCCTCGGTGTCAGCTTCCCCGCAGGTGGCGTTGGCTGTCACCGTAGAGTACGGAGCGACGTCCAGTGGTGCCGGTAGCAAGCCGGCATCTCTCCTCAAAGTCACCTCACTAACTGTGTCACTGCTGAGCCTGTCCAAGAGTGCGCGACCTGACAACAGATAAATCCATACGAATCCTTACTAATATTATAAATGTGAAAGTAACTCTGTCTGTCACGTTTCTATACACGTTCTCAAATATAGAGGAACGAACATAGGGTACCTTTCATCCAGAAAACGATACTGTTTCCGTGGGATCATCTATACTATCTATACTAATATTATAAAGAGGAAAGATTGTTTGTGTGTTTGTTTGTTTGTTTGTTTGTTTGTTTGTATAGAATAGGCTCCGAAACTACTGGACCAATTTGAAAAATTCTTTTACTATTAAAAGCCGATCTGATGAACATAGGATACTTTTTACCGCGGGAAACACTAGCGGCTTGGCCCGGGAGATAGCGCCATCTATCCAATTCTGGTGAAAACTCGCAGATATATATATTTCGATGGGTGAAACGACTAACATGACAACCGCTTGGTGATATTCCACGGTAGATGACGTTTTATACTTTTCAACGCGGACGAAGTTGCGAGCATCAGCTACTCTAAAATAAATAAAACTAAAGCAATGAAGATATAAGGCGTTATATTGCTTATATATTTTTTATTTTTCAACACGGACGAAGTCGCGGGCACCAGCTAGTTAAACATAACTAGAGCGTTCGCTATTGCACCTTCGGGGTCACCATTAGGCGAATTTAATTGAGGACACTTAGGTACATTATTGTCACAGCTTCAGCGTTATTATATTACTAACTGGTGCCTGCGACTTCGTCCGTGTTGAAAAGATACTATTGATGACTATAGACACCTACTAGAATCTTCCTTGTTTATCGCTCTATCGATTAGTGTATACCGCATCAAAACCCATTGGACGGTTTAGAAGAAATTAGCGGAGAAACAGACAGATGCGGACAGCGACTTTGTTTCATAATGTGTCACTAGATTTGTTAACTGCGGATCGCTTACGAAAATTACTAAGCTGGAAATTAGTTAGTAGTTAATAGCTCTCAAGTTGATCTCACCCAATAAGGCTAGATTGGTCCCGTATTTATAGACTGGCTCACTTCTACTGAGCGACTAATATAATTTCTAAATTACAAAATTTTAACAATTTATACAAAAATCCCAGTAAACAATAATAATGCCATTCTCTTTATTACTTTAACTACCAAATAGCAAAAGTTAATTTTTTTCGTCAAATTAATTAAAAAGCTCTATTAAGCTCTAAAATACAAGTTAAAAAGACACATTGATACTAAAAAGGTTTAAAGACAGAACTTAACGGAATGTTATTAAATTAATTCAATATAATTTGTTTATTCAAATCGTTAAATGCCCGATTGGAATTTCTATTAACTATTAATGAAGTGTATCAGCAGTAATTCCCCCTTACTGTGTTAATTCTACTTTTGTATGTTAATTAACATAAATTTTATGCAAAGTTAATGTATTTCTTTTAATTTTTGAGATAAGTCGTTACAGAACTGATTTTTGTACTAAATTATGATGCAAAGTTGTCTAAACAACCTAAAATATTAATGGGTCTATTTTTATTTTAAAATTAACTGTAAGTACTCAACACCTTTTTCAAAAATGTCTTAATCGATCTTAAGGTCTTTAATCATTTATATACGACATAATTACCTTCATCAATGCAAAAAAACGAAAAACCCAAAAATGCGACATATCACCTTCATCCACTCACGTCTTCAATTCTGATTTTACTCCCATAAATTTTCATGCCACGGGCTTATAATAAACTCTAACAACTATGTAAAATTTTCTTAAGAAAAATTAACAGTCAAATATAATACAACATTATGCTCTATTGCCTCACTTAATTAACATGTACGAAGATAGTGCAAGGATAGTAGTTTTAAACAATAATTGTGGTTTCTCTTGCTAAACCTTCGACGATTGTGGTGTCATAAATAAAGGAAGCGGTTCGTTAAGAGGACATTCCACATCCGAACTGAAGACACTAAATATTCAACCGAGTCCAAACGATGGTGACCGCTCGACCGCCACTAACCTGCCGCCCGCCATTATAGTTCCGTAATTACCCAAAAATTCCAAGAGGAAATTATTTCCTTGTGTTCTCGGAAAGTGATAAGCGAATTAGTTTATTTTTTTGATGATGCTTCTGACCGACCGGTTCTGGGCCCCTATTCTCTAAGTGTGGTTTTGCTGTGGTTATCGACTCGATGCGGTTATAGACCCGACAATTGTCTACTTTGGTATTCAGTAAGCACATGTCAAAATGTCTACGACGTTTTTTCCATAGTTATACATGTCGATGAAGTTATTGGCGCGTTATTGTGTGGTTTTTAGTTTGACAAAGTACTATTTCTTATTTAATGTCGACTTTGAAGTCGACACGTTTTTAACAACCACAGATAGAGAATAGGCCCGCTGGGCCCGTATTCTCTATGTGTGGTTTTGCTGTGGTTATCGACTCGATGCGGTTATAGACTCGACAATTGTCTACTTTGGTATTCACTTAGCACATGTCAAAATGTCTACGACGTTTTTTCCATAGTTATACATGTCGATGAAGTTATTGGCGCGTTATTGTGTGGTTTTTAGTTTGACAAAGTACTATTTCTTATTTAATGTCGACTTTGAAGTCGACACGTTTTTAACAACCACAGATAGAGAATAGGCCCGCTGGGCCCGTATTCTCTATGTGTGGTTTTGCTGTGGTTATCGACTCGATGCGGTTATAGACCCGACAATTGTCTACTTTGGTATTCACTTAGCACATATCAAAATGTCTACGACGTTTTTTCCATAGTTATACATGTCGATGAAGTTATTGGCACGTTATTGTGTGGTTTTTAGTTTGACAAAGTACTATTTCTTATTTAATGTCGACTTTGAAGTCGACACGTTTTTAACAACCACAGATAGAGAATAGGCCCGCTGGGCCCGTATTCTCTATGTGTGGTTTTGCTGTGGTTATCGACTCGATGCGGTTATAGACTCGACAATTGTCTACTTTGGTATTCACTTAGCACATGTCAAAATGTCTACGACGTTTTTTCCATAGTTATACATGTCGATGAAGTTATTGGCGCGTTATTGTGTGGTTTTTAGTTTGACAAAGTACTATTTCTTATTTAATGTCGACTTTGAAGTCGACACGTTTTTAACAACCACAGATAGAGAATAGGCCCGCTGGGCCCGTATTCTCTATGTGTGGTTTTGCTGTGGTTATCGACTCGATGCGGTTATAGACTCGACAATTGTCTACTTTGGTATTCACTTAGCACATGTCAAAATGTCTACGACGTTTTTTCCATAGTTATACATGTCGATGAAGTTATTGGCGCGTTATTGTGTGGTTTTTAGTTTGATAAAGTACTATTTCTTATTTGATGTCGACTTTGAAGTCGACACGTTTTTAACAACCACAGATAGAGAATAGGCCCGCTGGGCCCGTATTCTCTATGTGTGGTTTTGCTGTGGTTATCGACTCGATGCGGTTATAGACTCGACAATTGTCTACTTTGGTATTCACTTAGCACATGTCAAAATGTCTACGACGTTTTTTCCATAGTTATACATGTCGATGAAGTTATTGGCGCGTTATTGTGTGGTTTTTAGTTTGACAAAGTACTATTTCTTATTTAATGTCGACTTTGAAGTCGACACGTTTTTAACAACCACAGATAGAGAATAGGCCCGCTGGGCCCGTATTCTCTATGTGTGGTTTTGCTGTGGTTATCGACTCGATGCGGTTATAGACTCGACAATTGTCTACTTTGGTATTCACTTAGCACATGTCAAAATGTCTACGACGTTTTTTCCATAGTTATACATGTCGATGAAGTTATTGGCGCGTTATTGTGTGGTTTTTAGTTTGATAAAGTACTATTTCTTATTTAATGTCGACTTTGAAGTCGACACGTTTTTAAAAACCACAGATAGAGAATAGGCCCGCTGGTGTGACTTATTTTACGTAAGCTCTTGAAATCAGATATATCGCAGCTTAAATTCAAATGTGCCACAGATCAAAATCATTCTTTTTTACTAATCTTAAATTGATTAGCAGAGCTAATCGAAAAAAAATTTAAATTATTTTTTGTTTATTTTTAAAAATGTAAAATGTAAGGGATGTGTAGCGCCTGACTAAATGTGTAAAGCAATATAACGCCCGACATCTTTAGATAGCTGGTACCCGCGACTTCGCCCGCGTAACTTTGTAAATTATATACTAAAAACGTTCCTCTTGAATCACTCTATCTATTAAAAAAAACCGCATCAAAATCCGTTGCGTAGTTTTAAAGATCTAAGCATACATAGGGACAGACAGACAGCGGGAAGCGACTTTGTTTTATACATATCTAATGTATCAAATATATGCATATTTTTAAGTAGCATTATATGTTTTAAGTACTTTTATAATAAAGTGAATACTAGAGGAGATATAAGCATATAAGTTACTTATAAATGTAAAAAAAAAATATGAAAATATACTAAACATGGAATAAAACAACCTTAAGTCTTTTTGCAACATAGAGTATGAAGGATTACGATTGTATTTTTGGATAAAAACATTTTTGGATTTTTTGTTTTATGGCCCTTTATAAGTTATCTAACTATAATATTTTATTAATAAATTGAATCATTAACTCATTATTAATAAAAACATTTATTCATTTAGTTAACATCATTATTAGTTTGCTATTAGTAGTTACTTCTACTTTTTTTTTCATTTTGGCAGTTTTTTTTAAAAAACATCCTTTTTTTCTCTTTTTTTAGTTATAATTTAAGTTATTTGTTTATATTTCAGCTATGCTGTGCTTATCTTTTATGATTTTTATTATAATCTTTAATTTTTTATTGATTTCAAAATAATTATCTACTGACTACATTATGTGCTACAAAATATTACATTTTTAGGACAAACATACATTCCCATATGAATGAATGCAATAGGTAATGGGTATTTGCTTAAAATAGCACGTTTCATGGCTCCTAATGTAGCCATTGATGTGACATGTTTAATATCAGGATGTAGCTTAACTCTGCAGTTATCATTTTGTTAATAACTCGTGCAGGAAGATACACTATTTCATTCCTTAATTTCATTTGCTTTGCTTTATAGCACCACAATGTCACAATCATATGGAAAGGATTGTTTTTTAAATATTTGTTTAACAAATCTCTGCTTAAAAACGAAAGGGCCATAAAACAAAAAATCCAAAAATGATTTTAAAAATCACAATCCTTCATATTGTATGTTGCAAAAAGACTTAATTATGCTGGTTTTAAGTATTCCATATTTAGTATATTTTATTAATTTTTTTAATATACGAGTATATTCAAAAGTAACTTATATGCTCAACATATAATACAAAATTAACATAAATATCTCATATATATATCTCACCTCATAAATAATAATCTTATATGCTTATATCTCTTTTAATATTCAGTTTATTATAAAAGTACTTAAAATATTTGATGCTATTAATATATATGCATATATTTTATAATATATCTAATAAAAAAAATAGACAATTTTTTTTTGTTTTTCGATTATCTCTCCTGTGAAAAGTGTAATTTTAAATTGGGGCCCTTCAGTTTTTATGCAGCGTAATGTCTCCATAAGATATTTGAACAAAATTACTTACCTTAAGTACATTTCTGTATGTATTTCTCTGACAACGTGTGATCGGTATTACAATAAAATTTCTTAATTTATTTCACTGTAAGTTCAGCATAAATAACGGTCGTGTTTAAGCGATATATCTAATTGATAACGGTCATATTAAACAGGATGTTGGTACATTGTTCGTAGTAAGAAACGAGTTGCCCCAAGACGTTCCTAGGTGGTCCCCGTCGGTTAGATATCTACTAATTGTGAATGTACACCTGCCGAAACTCTCTCATCGTCAGAAAAACCATTCGTCTTATTAACCAAGTGAGACATTTTTCCAAAATTATATCTTTACAAGGTGATAGGTAATTCAGTTTTACAAAATTCGGTGTAGCTGTGTCGTGGACACACAGCCGTGTCACACAGTATTTTCTTTAACTGTATTACTATTATTATGTTATAATAATATCAAACGATGACGAATATATATCTTACTAGCTGGTGCCCGCGACTTCACCCGCGTTAAAAGTAAGGGATGTGTAGCGCCTGACTAAATGTGTAAAGCAATATAACGCCTCACATCTTTGCTGTTATAAAATTTTCAGGGGTTGTATCTTTATTTTTTAGTAGATAGCGGGTGCCCGCGACTTCGCCCGCTTAACTGTTATATACCAAAATCTTCCTTTTGAATCACTCTATCTATTAAAAAAAACCGCATCAAAATCCGTTGCGTAGTTTTAAAGATCTATGCATACACATACATAGGGACGGACAAAGAGAACTTAGATGCTATAATTTCATGCCTTAACTAGCTAGGTACTCAACCGATCCTCATGAAATTTTGATGATTCACATGATGTTCAATAAATTTTAAAATTCATAATTTACATACATATTTTAAATTGCGTTTATAGTGTAGGTACCTTAAGTGTACCTTAAGACTTGTCGAAGCATGCAGACGCATGTTGCCGTCCATAATGTTGTGCGGCACCATTGATTTTTTTAATGCCTTTAGAAAATATTTTTATGGTATTGTATGTACAATACAATACTCACTATTTTTTGAGCACTGACTTTTTCTGATATGGAATATGTTAGTGTTTATACATGAGTTGTATCAGGGCTGTAAGTCGGTGTGTTTTTTGGTTTTACGTGTGTACGTACGTGTAATACTTATTTAAATATACATTTACTTAAAGGCAGTTATTTTGACATAACAAACAGATACTTAAGTTTTATTTATTGGTATAGATATAGATTTTACATTGCTCATGTAAATTGTATGCTTTTGTAGCGTAAACATTTTACTGACTCTTTGCTTCGCAATTTTTATAATCCCTTTTTGATTTTAAGTTTAACCTCTTAGTTTCAAAATTAGTTGTGTCTTTGTCAGTCTTTACTACATACAATATATTTGACTTGCAAATATAATTTTACCGAAAACGTTAACCACTTTAATAACTGTAGTATCCTTTTCAAATGTTATAATTAAAGTTGTTCTTCCTCAGGGTCTGTAGCTAGTACGTAATCGGTGTTGCCTTCCAATTATCTTGTACATGTAATACGGGGAATCTCTCGATTACGCGCTTGTCTTGCGAGACAGAATCAATTGGTTCTAATCGCATTGTAGAATACAGGCAATGGGAGAAAATGCATGTCTTAGTCTTAGAGGCTCACAGATCAAAGACGTTAACTTTACTATAAAAGGAGCTCAAAAGCTCCGACAGCAATAAAAAGCTCATTGCATTTACAAAACTAAGTGAAGGCTTTACAAATTGGTCGCTACGAATTTAGCAACTAAGCGAAAGAGTACTTAAGAGTAACTTAAAATTGATATGTGACTATTTTTAATACTCGACGCAAAAACGGGGCATTATAAGTTTGACGTGTGTATCTCCAAGTCTCTGACTATGGAATCGTAGCTCACAAACGGATGGACCGATACATTAGAACTTTAACTCAACAAATATGCATTAATTTATTTTATTTTATTAATATTTTTGACACAAACAGAAATTCAAATATAGTAAAAAAGACAAAAGACAATCAACACATATGTCCACAGATAAATATTAGAACCAAACATAATAAATATAAAAAGGACCAAAAAAATTTTACTTCAAAAATTAAAAACAGATATTATTTATACCCATCAACTAAATAAAGGAAATTGTGAGAATAAACTATACGCATAAGATACAAGACAATCACAATGACATCTAACTACAATACATACTTCGAGTTCACGTTGTGAACCTAGTTGATACATTTTCAAGTAATTGTATTCGGAGTGGACCACACGCAACCCAGACCGACATCGAAGTAATAGCTACAACGCGGTCACTTGCCACAAACAACTTTATGGCCACAACCATGCCACAACCGACTCAGGGTTGAGCATTGTTTGACAACATTTTCTATTATATTCCCCTTTGATAAAGGATACACTTAGATTCTAGGTTGCTTCACTAAAAGTGGCACAGTAGAACATCACCGCACTCACAGCTTGGTGTTACATTTCAAATTAGTTGCACAAAGTGAACACGTGTTACGACTAGAATCATTATTACTAAATGTTAATGTTCAAATCAGTCATACAACGTTTACATTGTTCATCTTTTTATCAGCAATTAACGAGAGAAAGTGATAGCATTTATAAAAAAATCCAGTGGACACTTTTTCGCAGTGATTTTGTTTGAGACCCTGAATCTAGTGCATACTTTATCAAAGATATTCCTATAAAAAATCAGTTTGACGTGATATGTACAAGCGTCAAAGGGTAGACTTTATTATTATACGAGTATCTAAGACTACAGTATCTACAGATGATATTAAAACTAGAATAACGAGGACAAGCTATAATTGTTTAAAAAAAATGAATCAATAAAATTACTTAAACTATAACTAATTCTCACTTACTATCCTTAATTTCCATACTAATATTCATAATCATCATGAAATTTTGCGCTGTTGCACGCGACTTCGCCCGCGTAACTTTTTATAAAATATAGCTTTTTATGTTACTGGTCCGTGAGCCAGCGACAGATTTTCATGACCAATTTCCTCCCAGTAGATAACTCGTAAAATGACTGAGAGAGTTGTATCATGAAGCGTTGTGAACGTCAGCTGCGGCTCCGATAGTGGGTTGAGCAGTAGAGTGGTAGCCGCCCACGCACATAATAAAAAAAAAATTAATCATTTATTTCCAATTAAAAATTCATCAAATTATAGTTAGCCTAATATTTTGAAGAAACAAAATTGTCAGCTATTTATAAAATGGTGGATTATGCGTCTGCAGGTCACACGAATATATACGTGTTCAGTGATTACCTCCCAATAGAAAATTTATCAGATGATAGTTTATGTATTACTGTTAATAAATAAAAAAGTCAGCTGGCTATATCTCGGTGAAATGCTTGTCAGCTGATGCTCTGAAAGTGTAACGGACTACCACTGCTCAACCCACCACCGGAGCCGCAGCTGACATTCACAACGCATCATAATACAACTCTCTCAGGCATTTTACAAATTATGGACTGAGAGGAAATCATTGACGAAATTAGTGCCTGGCTTACGGACCATACTCAGTGATAATTTAGCTTTTTATATGTGAAGGTTTTTTTTAAATTGATCCAGTAGTTTTTCAGTTTATTCAATATAAACATACAAAATCTTCTGTCTTTCTAATTTTAGTATAGATTATTAAGTATAAACCTTTATACGAATGTTGTACCTACGAATGTCAATTGATGAAATTTCTCTGTGGTGGTTTGGTGACGTCGGCATTTAGCAAACACTCGGTTTTGAAAAGAAAAAATGTGTTTACGATTTAAAAAAAGCCATGAACACACGGTGGAATATAAACAAGAGGCTGTAACATAGTACAGAAGCACAATGTGTAGTATAAATGAAGGAAGCGGTCGCCCGCCTACAAGTAAACACTGGCCACTTATTTTAAACATATGTATAAGGAAGTGTTTCGTGGTGTGGGGATGCCGAGGCTCGTACTTAACACCGACTCAAGTCTCTGTGTTTATTCGAAGCGTGCCCGTACTGCCCGTTTAACTGCAGCTTTCGACTTGGTCATAATACACGCGTTACTCGCTCAACATGAGCATACCTTTACTTACAAGTTTACTAGCTGTTGCACGCGACTTCGTCCGTATAACTTTATAAAATACTAGCTCGTGCTCGCGACTTCGTCCGCGTTGAAAAGTATAAAATTATAATCGATGGCGTTATCAAGATACCGGTAGATAACGTGGAGTGGATCGCTAAAAATATCACCATGCAGTTCTACCCGAATCCGATAGATGGCGCTATCAAGTGTATCCTGGGCCAAGCTGCTAGTATTTACTTTTATTTTAGATTTCCCGTAGGAATGAAGCATTTTCCCGCGGTAAAAAGTAGCCTATATTCATCACGAATAATATCGGCTTCTAAAGGTAAAAGAATTTTTCAAATTGGTCCAGTACTTTCGGAGCCTATTCAATACAAACAAACAAATCTTTCCTCTTTATAATATTAGTAAGTATAGATAAACATTATGACCGATTTGAAATTTCTCCTCCGTAAGCCTTCCACCGCATACTCCACAAATCTAGTGCTCAATCTAGGTGACTAAGTAAGTTGTTCTTGGAACTAAGGTTTTGAAAGTTTACCTCAGTAACATGATCGTGCACCGCACAATCCATACAGAAAATCTATGCATTACCAATGTCTATGATTGAAACTAGGGTAAAATGACCTAATGTTGGCACCCCTCCAATTTATTGGCACCCTAAACTTTTCATTAAAAAATAAGACAACTATTCCATAAACTGTGTTCTCACAAAAAATAAATAAATCTTAGGTTTATGAGAATTGCTAACACTAAACAGTCAAATGATTTAAACATTGTCAAACATTCAAATTTATAGTTCACATCACAATAGGGTCAAAAGGTGCCAATAAATGGTCGTATTTCTTAAAGTGCCAATAATTGGGTATTTTCCCCTAATTATTATTTTACTTTGCTAGGAACATGGATAGTTTCTATGTAACAATTACATGTGCTGATTACTTGCTGTGCTGTGCTGAAATCAGTGAAAAAGGAGGACTTTATACTGTGCATCTCTGTCTGTATGTATGTGTGCGCTAATATCGGAAAGTTGTGAACAAATTAAGTTCCTGATTGTATCAGTGGAAAGAGGAATGTCTGAGAATGGTTTTTGTGTATAATTCATGAATATCTTATTTATATTTGCCGAATTATTTATGTCACGGTTTTTGTCAAAGAAGACGGACGCCAAATACACACTTAGTTCAATTTAAGTAAATTCAAAAGTGTTGAATGTGATCAAAAATATATGTGTTAGAACTTATGACCTGACTAGGTACAAAACTAATATGTATAGATATATTATATCATATTTCCTCTATATAGGATAGGTGCAGTACCTACTAGAATTTCAAAAACATTTATTACCGTACACAACAGGTCTTTTTCTTTTTGCAAATAATTCAAACATACGAAGATACTTTGTCCCATGAGTCACCATGCTAGTTGCGGGGCGACTCACCTATTTGAAATGCAAAGAACACTAAAAATATTCAAGTACAGTGCACCACAAAAGTGTTTGTTAAGGAGATTCGATTGAATGCAAAAAGTGGCGCGAGCCGTGGGAGCGCGTCCCAGCGTCGTCATCCCATACAGAAGCCTCATTAGGCTCATTAGGGGTGACCAAACATGGAACGGGACCGTCCACTTTTTCCGAGGGCTATTTATGCCCGACGATATTAAACCGATACGATCGAGCACAATCGATTTATTATCGTACCTTATGAGCACAATTATACGCGGCCGCCGTAACTTGTGGATGTTTGATTTACGACGACAGATAAAATAACAGCAAATAATACGACGGATTGCACGACTAACGTGACTCTCACTCAACGGTACGACATTGCTGATTACATTATACGTTGACAGTTAACTGCTAATATCAACGTCTGCGATTAACAGTAATGCATAGCGAATTATGGCTTTTTAACTATCTGATTGTTAATTAAAGATTTTCCTCGGCTTGTGCGGCGGGAGTAATGTGAGTGCATTGTCATACAATTTGCTAAAGTACCTTTTCTAACAATCTTTCGATAATATTAAAAAAAAGTCGCTTCTGGACATTAAAATCTTTTAAGTTACGCAACGGTTTTTAATGAGGTTTGTGTGGTGAAGTGGAACTAGTGGAAAGAGCGTTAAATAAGGAAGGTTTCCTATTATATAATTCAAAGCGAACGAAGCCGCAGGCACTACTTATATGTAAAATTAGTTCGATTTTATTTTTATTTATGAATGCATTTATAATATTACTTACTAAGTAAGTATTACTTATACGAGCAATAATTGTATGACAACTTATATTGATATACTAGCTGGCGCCGCGACTTTGTCCGCGTTGAAAAAGAAAAAAGTAGCATATCCTGTGCCCTGTACGTCTAAATGTTTATCTACCAAGTTTTATGAAAATCAGTTAATTCGTTGAGTTATGGAGGAACATACATACACACAATACCTAGGCACTTACAGATTTATTATTAGTATTGATGATTGATGATGATTAATGCTCACATATTTCAAATTTTCATCATTGAAATCGAACAAGTACTAACTATTTAGTACAAAAAGCTCTGAGTAACCGTAGACCGTTGATCGAGTAACCATTTACGTACTACATAAAATGTTTAATGGTCCGTCACGTCATGTGCATACGACGCTTGGATCGTACAGCTTATTTTAAATGAAAAGCAAGTACGAAATAAATATGAAAAGTAATAATGCTATTTCCTCGGAATGATCACATCAAACACCGCTATCGGAATCTTGAACGACCTCGTGGAACAGGAACGCAATAAATCGCTGCCAAAGGAATCTCTTGATGGATATCCAACGAAATCAAATAAAATGACAATCTTATATTTCTATCAGTTTCATTGTCATATTTTTCGATACCGTATAAATATGTTAGCAAGAACTTAAAAATAATAATGAAGAATATGTATATAATATGTATTTTTTTTAAGTTTCTTAAGATTCACTAAGATCTTAGGGTTAATTGATTAAGAGACAGAGAGGGTTAATAAAGATTCAAATAAAATCATTAAAGTAGGTAATAAAATATATAAATAACTTGTTCTATACAGCAGTCATTTTTGAACGATATACCTAATTAATGGCAGTCTTATCAAACAGGATGTTGTTACATTATTCGTAATAAGAAAACGAGATGCCCTGAGACGGCCCTAGGTGGTCCCAATGCCCATCGTTTGGAGCCCTACTAAATGGGAAAGTACACCTGCCTAAACTCTTTCATCTTCAGAATAACCCATCATCTCATTAACAAATGGACTAGCCATTGACATATTATATTACTTCGTAAGGACAAGGCTAACGCTCCATACGCGACACCGACGCGCCGGTGTCAAAATCGGAAAGTGACACCAGACAGCTTAGTCACAGAGACACAAAGACCGGCCCATGTACCAGAGCTGTAGAAGTATCTAATATCTAATAGCTGGCGTTAATTTTTTTCTGTACCAAATGCGCTCGAAGCAAATTAAATATTCGAATAGCCGCATCTTTACTTTCTAGGATCAATGGGACTAGCATTTTCTAAATTCTTTTTAGGCGAAGCTAACTAAAGGATTAAATATAAATTTGAAGGATTACACGCGCTATAACGGGCATGGTCCTCATAAATTCGGTGGTAATGTTCCGCGGAACACGGAAGCCGGAGTGTTTAAGATTTGTAAACGGCCAACGAAACATGTATATTACAGGATATTATGTCGTTTCATTCTCAGAACTCATTATTGCGCCTCTAAGATACTTTTAAGCAATTTTCCGTGAATTTAATTTGACTAGTGCTCGTCCCCTGGTCTTAACTCGAGCGTCAATATAATAGAACTAACTAGATTAGGTACTTAGCATAAAATACAAAAAAAAAAAAAGGATAAGCGTGAGCATCATATAGGTACTTTGTAATAAGACCTTGTACGTATTATGTATAATATTAATTATATTATGAAATTTCTTTTATATTCTATGGCTACTAAACAAATAAGAAAATCGATTCACAAGCAAATGAGAAAAAGGTAAGAAAATTTTATCTTTTTAAGTTTTTTATACACAATTTGTGTTTTTTTTAATATTTGTAACAAGTTGGCTCTGCGATGTGAGACTAGATGTCGCTACAAGACGTTAGCTGTTATATATAAAATGTATATAAGATTTTTGTTAAGCAAGTATAGATTGTTGAGTAGAGAAACAAACCTGGACTTACACGTTTATCGTCGCGTTTACACTAAGCAAGGATCAACGACTGCTTCCCGCCCGTTATCCTGTTTTAGATCATTCCTGCGCGCGCGCAAGCACCAATAGGGAATGTAATGCCAAGTAAAGTCGGGATCCCGTATTTGGTATACGGGACTAATCCCACCCACCAATTGGGATTCCTCTGCCAATTTGTGGAATTGTGGAACATCAAACATATACGATATTTTGATACTAAGTATGAAACTCTTAAGGTACGGCATATATCCGACGAACTTATAAAATACTAGCTGTTGCACGCGACTTCGCCTGCGTAACTTTATAAAATATAGCCTACGTTACTCGCTGATAATGTAGCTTACTATCAGTGAAAGAATTTTAAAAATCAGTCCTGTCCAGGAGTTTTTCAGTTTAATATTACAAACATACAAATCTTCCCTCATTATAAATTATAGTATAGATTTCAATCTAATTGTAGTACCTAATAATTAATTATTTACTAGCGACCGGCCCGCGGATTCCCATGATTACATTTTTTGGCAAATTATCATACAACAGTTAGTGAAACTGAAAACCGTATCAAAATACGTTGTGTGGTTTAAAAGAAGCGGGGAAACAGATAAACGCGGGAAGAGACTTTATTTTATAAATACATATACATACATAAACTAATATGTATCTACCATAAATCTCACAAAAACCTACAGTATCCCGCTAATATGCGGGATACTGGATTCTGCGGGATAGTGTTCGGTCCCGTAAAGATCGATATTTAAGTAATACGGAAGAGCATTCCCTGCACACGTACAGCGGAGAGCGGTTTACAAGAGATTTACGGTGTGATGAATAGCTTTACAAAATACAATAGACTCGCCACAATTTCAATTTGTTGCAACGGGTTCGATTCCAGCTTGCACAGTCATCTTCTGTCAGCGATTGTCAAAACCTCGTTAATGTCGAAATTGATTTATATAAATTATACAGTCACAATTTTTAAGTAAATATCTTGCAGAAAGTGTAATTGGAAAAATTTAGCATTTTGCAGACTAAATTTACATACGTACGAAGCCGCAGGCGGGGAGCTAGTATATTTATATGTTTTTGTTTTTAAATTTGTATCTGTAAATACAAATTATCCCGCTTCATCGCTCTTCCATTAATGAAAACAGTATTAAATACCGTTTAGAAGAAACGCAAAAAATGCTTGTCATGTCAGAATGTCAGTCAAGTTAGACAATTAGTGACCAGTAATATACACGGAGCTTACCATATTATATTAATTACCACACCGTTAATCTATACTTAATACTAATATTATAAATAGTAAAGATTTCCGAACTAGTGGACCAATTTGAAAAATTCTTTCGCTGTTGGAAGCTATATTCATATATTATTTATCAGCGAGTAACATAGGTTATCCATACTAATAATAAATCTGTAAGTGTACTATAGATATTGTGTGTATGTGTGTTTCTCCATAACTCTTAAACGAATTAACTGATTTCCATGTAACTTGGTAGATAAACATTTAGACGTACAGGACACAAGATAGGCTACTTTTATCTTTTTCAACGCGGACGAAGTCACGTACAACAGCCAGTATTGAATATTAGAATATTTTTTCCAGTGTCAATTTCGCCAAGTTTTAAGTTTATATGTTTGAATTCCTTCAAGTGGCAAGGCGGCATTGATGCGTTACCGAATCAATGGAGCGCAACAATTGAGCCGATCGAATGGAAATGCGTCGCCTGCGCATTGTGCAACACTATTGTGTCATTGTGCACTGCGGGCGCCGGCGCCGGAGGCGGGAGCTTGTCTATTCAACCCTTGTTTCCAAAAAATATAAAATAAAAGAACTTATTTTAATTTTTTTTTTTATTCTATAGTTGGTACACTACAATTTCATACTGCCCCAGATATTGGCTCATTCATATAAGAAACCTTTGGTCTATCTTCTTCTTGGCCGAGTCATATTTTAGTAGAGATGTAGAGAGAGATCTACTCTAAAAACACCGTAAACAGATCTATAAATTACTACTAAAGCATTATAATTGCAGATTCAATTTAGAAGTATATTCTTTAAATGTAATTAAAAAAGAGGAGTCATGAGAATAAGCACGAGAAACATTTATTGAAGAAGCAAGTTTTTGTGATAATTGTGAATAAATGTTACAAGCAAAACACCATACTCGCCTCCCGCTGTTAGGGTGCGTGCCGTAAAAGGTGTTTTTATGGGCACTTCATTAACAATTTATAATCTCCTCTTTGTTAAGACACCGACTTTTAAGGGACTATCCGTAACAAGCGTGCAATACAATTTATGAACGGCTTTTTTTCTTATACAATCGAAAATTTTCTGTTAGCTAAAGTGGTTTTCTGAAGCTTGTTGTGTTAGTCTTTTGTTTTTTTTACGTCGACCTGACTCCAACATGACGCAAAATTGGAAACACATTTACTAACCAACTCTGGTTATTTTGTATGTGACAATGTATAGACAAGCATACAGTAGGTACATTTGATTAAACGTTGTATAATGGTATACAATACAGTTTTCCCTGCCTTGCTACTTACAATTAAGTTAATTAGGGATAAATTAAATATAAAATGTTTAACAAAAAACTGTGATATGTAATTGTGGTTAAATTTAAAGTTTGATATGGTTAAACAAGACAACTAATGGGTAATATTTTTTGTAGTAGGTACGATTTCCTACATAATTTTACTCTATACTTTCAAAAGGTCAGACTTTCAAATTGTCTGTAAAAACTGTCATTTTATTTCATTGTCACATCTACTATTAGAATCAGAGCTATTTATTTTGATAGAATTAAATAATATTATCAGAATTAAAGATTACTGAGTCAATACAAACAAAGCCAAATAATCAAACTTCCTTCTTTTAAAATTACTGTGAACAAAAAATGCCCAAAATTTTAATTGATTTACCCTCTAGCCTACGGTTCGTCTTTTCTAACATAATTACTGTAAAAGCATACATTAACACGCAGTAGACATGTCAGTAGACATTATACCAACGGATAGACACAATTAACACTCCATATAATTAACAAATAAAAGGATAATGGCTTCAAAGCTGTATACCGCCAAAAGTAATCTTATTAAAATTCCCACGGAACACTTTATTATTGAAGCTATAAATATGAAGTAGTTTGAGAAACTTAATTGAGAAACTTATAAAATAAAATGGATGGATTGTTTGATTACTTTGAGTCTTAAACTCAATCGCCGCGAAGTACCTATATTATGTTGAGCGGACTTTTATCATCAAATACTTGTACCATTAAGGGTATTCCGTGTCTTAAGACAGTTTATTTTTTAATTGATCCTTGGTCATGCTAAAATCTGCATTGGCCAATGCTTGTCGATAGTTAATGTATATATAATCAGTAGCACTTTTGATACTGCCACTGATTTTGAACTGCATTGGTAGTTTTGATATAGGTACTGTACTGTGATGAAATGTGGAAAATGATGTGGAATATCTCGTCCACAAATTACAAGTCGGTTTACTATGAAGAGTTGGAGAGGACAATGCTTGAGATTTCTATGAGGGATGTAGTCCGAAATACGAAGACCTACATCAGTCGGATGGTCTAGAGTCTAGACATATCTGTTGTACAGCTGATGGGGAATTAGGTTAGAGAGGAATCTTGGAGTGGAGACCATCGTCGAAATTAATGGAAGATCCAATATGGTGGCTGATGTGGCTTATAATGGACTGATGATGATAATGAAGATGATGATGATGATGATGAATGATGATGATTTTTAAAAGTTTTATTGACTCAGAAAATGTTATTTTGGATAATCAATGATATATCATTGATCGCTTTCTGCTATTAATAACATTGCGTTGTGTAGGGCAGTTATGAGACAAGTACTTAAGGCACTTAAGTAGATCCCTTATAATAATGTGTATGGGAAATTAAACCCGTCCTCGTGGGAAAATTATATGTTATGAAATTTAGTGTCATTCCATTACGAATCTTATTAGGTATTGTATATAATATGTATGTACTCGTATGTTCTCTTAAGTCTTAAACGAATTATCTGATTATCATGAAACTTGGTAGATAAACATTTAGACATACGGGACACAGGATAGGCTACTTTTTCTTTTTCTACGCGGACGAAGTCGCAGGCACTAGCTAGTTTATGATAAAGCTAATGACAAATCCGTTGGTCAAGTGGTTTAATAAATAAATAAACATTTATTTGCATACATTTATAAAGAATCTCAATTAATATACAGCAGTTACAGTACAGTACCAAATACGTTCTGCCAATATTGGTAGTTAATTTATTTATTTAGATATAAATTAATATGGGCAACGGTTAATATGGCAATTAATGTACCATCAAGTGGATGGAATCTGTCTTTAAGTTTTTGCCTTGAAATTTTCAAGAATTATCCTCTAACAGATAAAAATCTTACAACATATATTATTAATTTTTTCACAAGTATTTAAGTATGAAGCGTTTTGTAAAATGAAGACATTTCTTATTCTTTTTCTAAAAGTCTTCCATACCATGCGCGTTCTGATTTAAGTTGATTAAGAGGAATGGAAGTACCAAAGTGCCTCCCACATTTCGCCCGCGGCCTCACGAGTCGATAATGCGTTGAAAACCACATTTTATAAACGATACAGTACCTCGATCCGTTTTTCCCGCGGGCCTTCTTATGTAACTGTCATGTTTTATAACTGCGGTTAACATAGTTAACTGGCCATTTTAATTGAACATTTGAATTTTATCTTTACACTAGCTGGGGCCCGCGACTTCGTTCGCTTTGAAAAAGAAAAGGTAGCCTATATCCTGTGTCCTGTTCATCTACCTAGTTTCATGAAAATCGGTTAAAGATAATTTTTGAACCTTTAAACACAAGTCCCTAATGTTCTGTCTCAGAGCAACAGACTTCATAATAAATATATTATAGGTAATACTAGGGAAACGCTCCCGGCTTCCCACGGGTGCAATTTTCTTCTGCAAATTAGTTTGTCGCTCTATCCATTAGTGGAAACTGTATCAAAATCAGTTGGGAGGTTTAGAAAAAGTTTGCGGAGGCTTTATTTTATAGTATGAATTTTTGTCTATGTAGATTTATAATGTAGTTAAATTAACACTTAGAATTAACATAATTAAAGAGCTTCCAACTTAAAAGTTAAATATAAAATTGCAAAGGTCTAATAATTCCTCTCTTTCAGATCTATGTTGTCGAGGAATATCATTTTAAATTACTTAGTGATTTTCATTTACTCCTGAACAATATATCCTTTTTAATGTCTTATTTTTTAATTAAGTTTTCAGTTTTAATAATGATTAAGTCTTGACGTAAGTTGCTATAAGCTTTAATGGGAATAAACCAATGTAGTTAGCCAGTATTAAATCGATATTTATCTAAAAGTTAGGTAAAAAAACTCATCGCCCTTGATTTTAAACATGTGTACGAGTAAGTATGTTGTATGGGACGTATTATTTTTATTTATTATCGAAGATGAATAGCTTGAATAGATCGTTGGGGCCATTAGCGAGGCGGAACCTCTGTCAGCGTCCACGGCTTTATTAAAAACAAACTATGAAGGCTATAATCACCATCTAGATCATTATGATATTTTTATTTTTATTCAAGTTTTGTAAAGATGTTGGTTACGCTTATACAAATCCGTTATTATTCTGTTATTGAAAGAGTAGTTGTCAAGAATTTTTACACTTTCATTTGACAATTTGAATGGAACAAAGCCCATGTCCAGCAGTGGACGTCTACGAATGAGATATCGGTGAAAACCTTGAAAATGAAATTGCCGAATTTCAATGCATTTTCATACGAGTTTTCATAAGTTTAAGCAGTACTTAGTTGACTTCAATAGTATCGCGGGCCATCTTTGGATCATTTTTCTTTTGCTGACTGCTGACCCTCAGTAGAAGAGTTTCCGAGCAGTCCCAAGGGATGACCTTAAATAACCAACCCACAGAGAAATATTGTAATTTTTACAATTTTTCTCGGCGAAAAACCTTTCGAGTTGGCCCAGACCAACACACTTAGCGATACTTTTTTTTTGTTTATATAGATACTAGCTGTTGCACGCGACTTCGTCCGCGTAACTTTATAAAATATAATACATTCGTGTCTGTGAAACCATGGAAATACACATATACAAAATTTCAACTAAATCGGTCAAGCCATTCAGTAGTTGATATACCGACAGCAGCGCCACCTACCGGGTCCAATTGTATTTTTAAATCACCCAGGAAATCATCGAAATACCCATATAAAATTTCAACCCAATCGGTGTAGCCGTTTAGAAGTTATGTGAAAAAGAAGTTAAGTGAAAAGATAATTCTTACTACCCGTTGTCCTTTTACCCGTTTTCCCGTAGGAATGAAGCATTTTCCGGCGGTAAAAAGTATCCTATGTTCATCACAAATAATATCGGCTTCTAACGGTAAAAGAATTTTTCAAATCGGTCCAATAATTTCCGAGCCTATTCTATACAAACAAACAAATCTTTCCTCTTTATAATATTAGTATAGATAACTATATGTTTTGTAGACAAGAACTGTCTATTTCACTGTAGACAGAGCACATCGCCTTGAATTTTACTTTTGTATTCAGCCTTTCTTTCTTATAAGAGAAAAAAGCGGTGATACACAATTCGTATATAGCATAATTGATTGGACTTAAGAGAAGCAGAAAAACATGAAATCGTTTCAGTAAGCACGCAGTTAAGTATTATTACCATAGCAAAGCCTTCGATGGCTATCCAATTGTACATAGAAAGCTTCGGAATGCACGTCACCCGCCAAGGGTCGTCGATAATGTACGGACACGGTCCAAGGGATATTTCACTATACTCATAATTATAATTAATATTGTAAATGCTACTACACTCTGTCTATCTGTTATTTGAACTACTTAATTCATTTCGTTTCTTAGTTTTTCAAGTTTTTAATGATAGTAAAGTGTCAAACTTAATAAGAAAAAGTAATAGATTGGGTCCTGACTTCGTTTACTTTTGGTGCTTAACAACCAGTGTGGCTGCCCAGAATAGTTTATTAATTAACTAGTTGGTGCCTGCGACTTCGTCCGCGTTGAAAAAGAAACAATAATATTTGAATTATTGTGTGAAGGGATGAAATTTATTCCTCATTGGGGATGAAAGGAAATTATTTGTTTGTTATTTAAAATATAATTGAAAATATTGACCTTAACATCTACATAGAATTAAATAAATAAAATTGAAACCCATCCCATTAAACATTTTATTATTTTAATTTTCTTTTAAGTCGCACTCTTTCAAAATATCCCTCTGGGTTAACTCTAACATATATTTTCATGCCATCATCACTACATTATTATAAAACAAAGTCTTCCCCCGCGTCGGTCTGTCTGTGATAAACTCGAAAACTACTGCACCGGTTTTCATGCTGTTTTCACCAATGGATAGAGTGATTCTCGAGGAAGGTTTTGGTATATAATTTGCATTTGTGCGAAGCTGGAAACAGGCCGCTAGTGAAAAGATAAAAATATGACAAGTAAAATGAAAGTTCTGAACAGCTTGACGTTTATAACTTGGGCCAAACAACAATGGTGGGATGGCGCGACGATTGTGACGCCGAGTATGGATCGAGAGCGTGTGTGCCTCGTTACGAGCGCCATATTAGGCACCGGCGCGCGCGCAGCCCAACTTACGGCCAGCGCTGGGTGTTACCGGCTAAATGCTAACTCCTGATAAAACATTTAACTTAGAAATAACACGATTTTAACACAACTCATTATTCCCAGGAGGTCAGATACCTATAGAAAGATTTCACTTGTGACCCTCTACTATGAACTTCCCGCGGCTTTTGCTGTTTGTTGATTGTCAGAAAAGAATTAATTGGTAGAAAAGTTAATTGATCATTATCACATTACTTATTTTATTTTTCTAACATCAATCGATGAAAATACTAATATTATAATTGAGTTCATAGTTATTTATTAGTTCATCATTAAAGTTTACAACTAATTAAAATAATATAAGAGTCCAAAATAAGTAAAAATAAATTATTTAATCTATTCTATACCAATATATAAAGCTAAAGAGTTTGTTTGTTTGTTTGGTTGTACGCGCTAATCTCAGTAACCTCTGGTTCGAATTAAAAAAATATTTTTGTGTTGGATAGTCCATTTATTACCATGGACGGCTATAGGTTGTAGAGAACGCAGACGAAGTCGCGGGCACCAGCTAGTTTGTTTATAAGCGCAAAACTTGAGAACGGCTGAACTAAATCGGCTAAAATTTTGTTTCAATTTTTTTTTAAGTCAGAGTATTTTTTAAGGTTGAAGCAATCCATACGAAACCAGTGGTCGGTCGCTAGTTATAATTAGAAATCCATACTAGTCTATAAATTTACTAATAGCCGGAAAAAAGTAATTAATTTGGAATCAAGTCGCCCAAAAAACCAATTTAGTTTAATAAACCTTAAAATAGGTACCTGGCTTTTAAAAATAGGGTGCACATTTTAAACTTGAATTCTATTTTGTAACAGTGTTCCAAGAAGTAAAGTAATTAAAAGGCAATAATGAGAATAAATAGGGTTCCCTTTGTGATAGTTTACGATCTATTTAACGAGCCTCCATACGTCGGTCATAGACAGACGTCCACGATTGTTCGCTTGAATGATAGACGTGTTTCATCTTAAATCAACTGCGCGTTCACTCGTAAAATACTAATGAAGTTGAACACACAATAATCTTGCCACTCGTTCTTATACTGACTTGGACTTGGACCCAAATTTGGACTTAGAAATCTCTCCAATTGTATATATGCATCAGTTTGTAACTGCTGGACACAGACCTTATGCTACGTTATCATAGAAATAGCTGTTGCACGCGACTTCGTCCGCACCCAATCGCTACCAAACTTCGCAGGAACACCCACTGCACTATTCTGAAGATTGTCTGAAAGTTTCATCAAAATCGATTCAGCGGTTTTGGAGTCCATAGGGAACATACACACATACGTCGCCTTTTATATATAAGAAGATTAGAAAGTGTTGCTATTATTCAGAAATAGAGGATCCACTTGTCTTAAAATAATAACCATTCTCCAATGAGTTAGTTATCTTATGATGTTTTCATTGTCTATTAGTAATGTAAAAGATTTTAGGAAACGGTATGAAGGATAAACGAGTTAATATTTTGTAGTTCATTATTTTATTTGACATATTATTGTTAAATTACTGTGTAATAATTAAAAAAATTAGGTTAGCTTTATTCAGTTTAACTGTAAAACGTTTTTAAAGGCCCCTTGAAAATACGCAGCCGGTACATTGTTTTGAGTCACACACATTTGTAGTCATAAATAAAACGCATTCCCCAGAGAAAGAGTTTTGTTGAAAGGCGCTTTTTAATTCTCATTACAAGGTATGTCTCTGGATCATTAAAATATTTTAAGTGAAGCCGGATCAACGAGGTTTTTGTTTCGATTAATGGGAAGGAACGCCAGCGCTCTTGTACTGTCTGCCGCCTAATAAATACACGAAAATTATCACAATTCGTAACTATATAACTGTGTTCTTTTTTTGAATAAAAGTCAATATAAGTACTTAGCTTTTCATTGTCATTTTATACTTTACTAACTGTTTCACGCGACTTTGCCCGCGTTATAAGTAAGGGATGTGTAGAGCCTGACTAACTAAAAGCAATATAACGCCTGACATCTTTGCTGTTATAAATTTATCAGGGGTTGTATCTTTATTCGCTTTCCGCATCTGTCTATAGTTAGCGAATATACAGACAGACATATGCCAAAGAAAAGCGACTTCAAATTATGCTATACTAGCTACACGCTCCCGGTTTCACCCGGGTTCAAAATAAGAACTATTCTATCTTTAAAGTTGGACCAAATTACACATAGTTACGAAGTTTTATTAACATCGGTTCAGTAGTTTAGGAGTTCATTGGCCTCAAACATGTGACTCGAAATTTTTATGTACTTAGGTATTAGAGATAATAATGTAAAGGACTTTACTTTTTCAACTTCATTGTTAGCTATACGTTTAATACTTATAAGTTTAATATTGTTTTAAAAAATATTTTGAGTATTTTTTTTGGTGAGTGTACAACAAACTTTAAAATTTATTAGCTTGTTAAGAGGCGGCAACAGTCGTAAAATAGTAAAATTGTTAATTAGTAATATCGATATGCCGGCGATATTTCACGACATGACGTCGTCTCGGTGTTAACAAGGATAGATACCTATGAAAACCTTCGTAAAGGTAGGTACTTTTTTGGGGTTTTTAATTATTATTTACGTGACAGCCCTTAATATTTGCAGTATTTGTTAGCAAGGGTGTCAGGGCGTAAAAGTTCGATACAGAGTTCGATAGTGTGGCCACACACATTGGCAATTAGGCAGAGGCATTTTATTTAGGGCAGCGATCGACGCTGTCCACGAAGGGCAGTTCACTTTATTTACTTAGCAAACATACACTTGACCAGTTTTCGTGGGTGGTTTAATTTATAAGCGATACATTTTTTTTTAATTTATTTATTTACAATAACATATATATATATATTTTAGTTAATTAGCTATGAAAGCACACACTAGGCATGCAAGCCTAATGTGCCTATTGTGCTTCGTGAGTTATAATTTATTTTTTGATATTTAATAAATTAACTATGGAATACACAACAATGACTGTGGGATTTATTGTGTTATTTACTTTTATATGTACCTTAATTTAGTGTTTATTTAGTCATTTATAATTCGTTATTATTATAATTAATATTTTAATTTTTTGATATTTATTTTAAATAATTTATTCCACAGATGAAAAAAAAGAATGGATTTTTTTCGCCTAGTTTAGGGATGTAATGAAGAATTCAATTGTATTGTAAATTAATACATTTTAAGTTTAATTTGCTATATATTTATTTTAAAACAACAATTAATTAATTTATAATTAGTTATTTTTTTTTTAGAATTTGTAAAATTAAAAAAAAAAACATGCAATTTCTTGACACCTAAAATAAATAAAAAATACCAAAATACTTAACTGTTACACGGTTACAGTTAAGTATAGCTACGAGGTGAACGCCATCAAATTATCATTTTGGTGAGGCTAAGAATAGTTGTAGAGTTCTTTCCCGCTAAGTTCCTATGATTTGGGCCCAACGAAGGCTTGCTCCGGTATGCAGTAAATAAGTATAACGCATCGACACCAGCCAATGTTTGTTTGTCTTTGCATTAGGAATTGTTCGAGAACCCAATTTGGGGAGTCTGTGAACCGCAGAAGTTACGTAAGCTAATGCCTGATTACATGGAGCTGGAGAAACTACACTGGACCGTTTAGAAAATCTTCAATATCTTCAAACCTACCTGAGCTAGCTTTATGAAGTAAAGTATAAATTAAAGAATATTTTAATGTGCTTATATAAAAATAAAATTTATTTAGTTTAGCTTTAATTTAGTCTTTATTTTATAAAAGTTAGGTCAGGTACTTTTGAAGATATTGAAGATTTTCTTACCGACCCTTTTTATTTGCGGTCCAATGTATATGTATAAGTATTACAGGCATTTAAGTACATCAGTTAACATTATTTTGTTCCATTTTCGATAGAACTTTTACACAAGACAAGACAAAAATTGCAAGGAATCAAAATGGTAACAAGTATGCAACCTTCATTGAGTTGCGAAGATACATTCAGTCCTTAAAATGTATCTAAAACTGAGTCCAGACATTTTTTTAAAATATTTTATAAAACATAATTATATAAAATGTTTATAATGTATGTTGTGTGTTTATAAAACAAAGTTATATAGTTAGCATTTGCGCGTGAGTCACATCACCAAGTGTTGTTATTTTAATTTTTTATCAGGCAATTAAACAAGTACAACAAAGTTATATAACATTGTTATTCAAATGCACCTTAATAAATTAATTATTATTTTCGATGTTATTTATATATCACACTTGTTAATATCCACGCCTTCCTCAACGTCTATATTAAAGTCCATAATGGGCAAGCAACTAATTGGTAGATGTTGTGGAGAGATGGGACATAATTGGGTCGAGACCGGTTCAAGCAGCCTTTTATCTGAAGGCACGTTTGGGAGCTGGCATGCCACTGCTATTGTTGGATTTAATAATATTATTTGATTGTAAGTAAAAAAGCTCCCCACAGTGCATTCATGTTCGTTTCGAATGAACTTTCATGGCATTTACTGATTAAAAAAGCTGAGAATCTTCGTCTTCGAGACGAAATTACTATTCGATAAATAATTGTTTCAGTAATTCAGTATACAACTGACATTTTCTTTGTCTATTATGTGTTATAATTCAAAAGTATGCCATTGTTTCGTTAGTAAAAGTCTGTCGTAATTCCGCAAATTTCCTGTGAATATTTCGGATTTTGTAAATGGGAAAGTATAAATGGCTTTTTATACTTTCAAACTTGAAACTTTTCTATGAAACCCCATTTTTCCAAATTACACGATATTTTCCCAGGAAAATCCATAATTTGTTCTTACCTAATGGTACAAGTTTCAACTGTTAGAACTTAAATAATAAAAAACTGATGGCCATATAAATCTGCTTTGTATGGCCATATTTTGATTCGTTCAGATTTAATAATTCCGGTCGTTGTATTGTGATACCATTCGACAAAATAGTCGCGATCGCGTGTTGCGAAGTACATTTATCTCCGACGAATTGAATTCCTGCTTGGAATGCCATTAATAAAATGCAAAAATATTTGCAATCGCTTCATTAAATATGACTAGAATAACAAGTGTTCTATTAGTATCACTCATAGCACAGTACTTGTCCAGTTTTGGCTTGGAGCTGCACTAACTCACTTTTCCTACGTTCTGTTAAAGTTATTTGTACTACAAATATCAACATTGTTTACAGTTTTTAAACATTGCAAATAACTTGCAATTATTTAAAACATTTTTGTGATAACGTGTAGTTGAGTCTCTCATCACTCTTTACTCTAAAGTACTCTAAGGCTCAGCGCCCATTATCGGCATCGGCAAGGAAAAGGATCCTTCAGCATCCCTACATGCAAGCGCACACTGTCGGAAACTATGCCTTGGCTTGCTGCAACGTCCTTAGGGATGCCGAGGTATCCTTAAGCATGCTGAAGCGTCTCGACATTGTATTTGTACCTTTTAGCTTGCGTCTTTACGCGTTCTCTTCAAGGCAACCTATCCCCGAGTGTTGCCTCGGCGTGCCGAAGCATGCCGAAGCATTCCGAAGTATCCTCAAATACCGCTTTTTGTTACTACGATCATATACGAGTATATTGCAAATTTCTACTTTATTGCCATAATGTTAATGTAGATATATTACTATATATTTTCCACCTAAAATCCTCAGACGTGCCAATGCCGATAATGTGCTCCGACCCTAAAACATTCCAAGCTGGCAACGGGATAGGGATGTAGATAAATAATTTACATTCCACTATAATTAGCTATGTTAATAGTAGTTTAATCCGGTCAAAGTTTCAAAATCACTCTTTGCCTTTCAATCTCTCGTTTGCATCACTATTACATCAAAATAATGCATATCATTCGCGTGCATTACGTTTACCATTATCTCTGGGTGTCCATTACAGCTTGACAGTTGTTTGACAGCCGTCTGACAGCCGATGCACTTTGCATTGACAGCTCAATGTGTGTGAAATGAAATCGATTGCAAACGCTGATTGTCTTAAAAGTTTGTTTAAATAAACCTTTATTTATCGAAACAGATAAATAAATTCATTATTTTTTTTCCATTAAAATGGTACGACTTTTTTCTTTACTTTTATCTAAATGTTTCAACCCCAGAGCTATAGTTATAACCTCTATCGGGTTGTTTTTATGTAATTTGCTTCTTCCTTAAGGGATCCAAGCTAGATGTGGTATACAAGTATGTTATAATTTGTAAAAAAAAAACTGTAAATAAGCTAGATTAGTACTAAAACATTATGTCCTACTTATTAAGTTGCCTGCAGTGCAGTTGATGTCGTGAATGGGAAACTTTATCTACTGTTTGAAGACACACTGTAAACATCTCTCTGAAGTTTCAAAGTAAGCTGAGAACGCAAGCATTGGCGTTAATCAATCAGGTAGAAACAAGGGATTTCCTCTCGATTTTCACCAGGAAGTGGACCGCACAAACGAGCCGACTGAGTTATTATTTCCCACCGGGTTTGCTCAATGAACCGCTAAAGTAGGGGGCGCGGAATAAATAGTACGCCAGACGTAAAGAGGAGGGGAGGGAGGGACGTCCACTCTGACTACAGATATAGACCTGAGTCCGTTGACAAGAACGACCCAAGTGTTTTAACATTTCACTCAAGTGACAACCCTATTCTTTAATTAATAGAGTTTATTGTTTAATGCATTAAATTTATAAGTACTTATATTAAATGTTATGTTTAAAACATCCTAAATGAACGTTGGATTTTTGGAAACTAAACTTTAAGGCAATACGTTTAGAGTTGAGATTGCATTTATAGAAAAAAAATGTCACTTGTTTACGAACAGTCCTTACTGTTTCGTTTTGAATCACAGGTCGCTTACCCTTGCGAAGATAGAAAACTTTTTTAGTCACATAGGTATTACATGAAGTAACAGTTTTTTTGCCAATTCATTGACCTCTAATTCTAATTCTAAAAATATAAAATGAGAGTTTAGAAGTAGGTCAAGATAATGATTAATTATTTTTATAAATACAAGAGTATTAGGGTCATATTTTACAGCTTTTAAATTAGCATATATATACATGTATTTATGAACTTACGACTGGTTTTCGCGACATCATCTGCGTTGTAAAATAAATAATATAAATTATAGCAAGACGATCTATTTTCTATACAAATATTGTAGTGACCACACACGCTGCTATAATATATTTCTATGACGTCCCCAACGTATACTTACCGTAATATTATATATATTATAGCACGGTATAACTATTAACATATTGTAGCTACTTTGGTGATGGGATTAACACCTTAAAAAATACAAATGATATATTTATCGCTGTGACGATTATAGCGACGCCACTATTAATTTGGGCAAAATAAAGTTCTATATAATGCAGCGTATTGCCATTAAAAAAACGTAGCTAAAAAAATATTTCATTTAAAAGTGAAAGTATTTTATTCAATACTGTGTTTTGTTTTAACCTGTCAATTATATTTATACTTATTATATTTAAATATTATTATAAATTGTATAAAAAATAGCGCTCGAGAGTACAATGGTTGCTGCTCTAATAGGCCTTTCAGATGAGAACAATGAAGAAAAAAGACCCCTGGAGATTTAAACAAACATTATTGAATGCCTGTACGGTTCGACAGGATGTCGGTCAGACAGTTTTGTTTTATTGATAATTATTATTATTATTGTACATATACAAATGTATGTGTAACCTATAAATGAAGTTAAAAAGGTCCCTCGCGTTTCACATGAGTGTAGATGTAGATAAATGTACACAAAACAATGAAGCGAGTTGCTATTAGCCACGAGTTGATCTTTGAATTATAGCAATTATTAATTATGTCAATTTTAAGGACAATTTTTTTTAAATACCATATAGGTAAGTGACGAAGACAATATTTTCAATCTTTTGCCCGCGACTTCGTCTTGGGCGTTAAAACATTCTTTCAATATTCATTGCTGTCATAGTTTTACCAAGCCATAATGAAAACTACTTATTTGTGAGTGAACCCTTGCTTTTTTCTGTTTTTTCCTGACAATGTTTATGCAAAATTTCATAATAATCGGCGTGAAAAGGTAAGAAACAGACACAGGGTTACGATTGTGAAAAGAAATATTATAACTCTAGAAGATTACTTCTAAATCGGATATTAAACATACATTTTTTGCATTTGACAGCTCAATTCTTGAGGAAGGTTACAGATTGACGAGAGGAGCCGACATATTGTGTATTCCTTTGGCAATAAACCTAACAGAAAACGCGGGTGAAACCGCCCGACACAGCTAGTTAATAAGTGGTTGACTATTGTTTCCTTGCCCCACGTGTCTATATTTACATCGCACTTGCTCACAATCGCGCACTGATTCACTGTCAAACGCGCTCGTACTGTCACTATGCCAGTATTGCCAGTCCCGCCCACACCTATCACACATAAGAAGATCGACACTCTAAAGCTTTCGTCACACAAAATGTAGTACGCGATAATTTTTAGTAGCAACTAGTCTAGCCGGGGTGCATTTTTTTACGTAAAAACCTTCCCTGATTATCCCTCTATCCATGAGTGAAGACGGAATAAAAATCGGTCCAGCCGTTCTCGAGTTTTACGGTTAGGGGATTCATGGGCGTCTTTCCATTAGCGACGGCACGGCACGGCCCGGCACGGCCCGGCACGGCCCGGCACGGCACGGCACGGCATGCCGGGGTTCGTCTTTCCACTGAGCCGGTGTTGGACGCCGGTTTTTTCCTTGGTAGGGATGTCGGAAGTGAAAGAAATATCGATGTATCGATATTTATAAAAATATCAGTATCAATTAGGTTTCTACAAGAAATTCTTATCATTGTAATAATAAACTTAAATTTACTAAGGTTTCAGAAAAAAAAAAACGATTCTGAGAAGAAACCCCGAAAGAAACTTAGGATTATTATTTTGTCATCTATAAAATATAAAATGTTGTAATTTACACTTAACTTGAAGCAAAATCAAAGTATATAATATTAGTTTTAATGACACTTTTAAATTTATTTATAGACAAGCTGGTGCCCGCGACTTGGTCTGCGTTAAAAAAGATAAATAGCCTATCACGTGTCTCGTACTTCTAAATGTTCATTTAGCAAGTTTCATGAAAATCAGTTAATTCGCGTAAGAGTTATGGAGGAACATACGTACAATACCTACTCTTACAGATTTATTATTAGTATTGATAAGGCTCTGATTTTATCTCAGGTAGTTTATGCTAAAAAAATATTGTTTCTGATATAATTTTCGATGTTGGATATTTTGTATCTATGTACTATCAATATATCGGCCATAAATATAAATATATCCAATTAAAAATATCGATACACCGATATATCGATACTTTTTCAACAAGCGTAGCCCTTGGGTAGCACTCACACACGCGCACGGCTACAATTCATATACAACACACATGCAGTTACCCCCAAGCCGGCCGGTGCCGGCCGGCGCCGGCGGGAGTCACCTGCCGTGCCGTGCCGTGCCGGGCCGTGCCGTCGTTAGTGGAAAGACGAGCCATATAGTTTCATACATTTTTACTTCCCCGGTAAGCCGGGCCGTGCCGTCGCTAATGGAAAGACGCCCATTTTATTTATATACTAGCTGGTGCTCGCGATTTCGTCCGCGTTGAAAAGTATAAAACGCCATCTACCGTAGCGAATCGCTAAAAATATCACCAAGCAGTTGTCATGTTAGTCGCTTCACCGATTTGGATAGATGGCGCTATCTCCTGGGCCATGCTAGTATTTAGTTTTATTTTAGATTTCCCGTAGGAATGAAGCATTTTCCCGCGGTAAAAAGTAGCCTATGTTCATCAGGGATAATGTCGGCTTCTAATGGTAAAAGAATTTTTCAAATCGGTCCAGTAGTTTCGGAGCATATTCTATACAAACAAACAAACAAAGAATCAAATCTTACCTCTTTATAATATTAGTATAGATAGTATAGATAGATATAGATTAATCATTTGTATTATTATAACTCAATTATATAAATATTAAAAAGGGTGCAATTGCCCCCTTTTTAACATTGGGAAATCCTCCCGACACCGACGCCAAGGGAAAGGAAAGCAAAGAAAAACATTTTCTGTGCATTGGTTGTTAAGTTTTTTTTTAGGCCAGTCTGAAACTAAGACCAAATTAGTAGATAATATATATTGATATGGTAGTTCCAAACGTACAGCTATTTTATTCGCAAAGAACTTAGTGGTCGCGGGACGAAAGCCTCACGTTTTGCTCAATTTGTATCAAACTGAGTCAGAGTTGATAAAATTAGCGCCCGTCTCGCGAAACTCAACAATATTTAGGTTGTAGTTACACGCGCACAATTATATATTTAGACAAGTCGTTTTCTGCGGCTTTTCCCTTATTAAATTTGGATTTAAAATGAGTATTGGTAGCGGAGCCCACGATGCTAAATGTGGAGTCACTCGAGCGTCGTGGTGTGGTGACCTATTGGATTTTGAAGACGCTGCATTTTAAACCGTCTGTGTGAAAATCTGACGCGATCGACTATTACAAAATGCAAAAAATCGATGCTCGAGTATTGCAAAAAATCATTTTTGCATTTTCAAAAAGCTGCCACGAGCTTGCGATACATTCGAATCGTCTGTATTTTAAATGGGAGCTTACTTTGGGTTCACTCAACATCCCCTCTGAAAATCTGACGCGCTCGAGTAAATCCCAAAATCCCCTCTTGGGCTCTCCTACTTGTTCGTTTGTAAAAAATAAAAATCTGTCTTCCCGAGAGTGCCGACAAAGTGCCGAAGTGAAAACTTAAACAATTACGTGTGTAGTTATTTTTTGAATCGTCAGAAAAATACATATACTTACTTATATACAGAGGTGTCGGTTACAGTAAGAGTGTCGCGAGTTCAATGGATTTTTCCCATCTCAAAAATGCCCAACGCGCCTAAAGAAGTTTTCATTTCATATATCATTGCTTATTCTTTACTTAGTGATACTTCGTCACGCAATATCTCGAACTTCGGAATAAATTCAGCTTCCCTCGAATATGCTCCTTCAGGCGTACTTAAAACAAATACTTGGAGGATTCAAATACCTGCAACGCCCAGGTCTTAAACTGTTTCGTTTAAAATTTAACAAAAAAATACTTGTAATATGCCCATGTTACATGCTTAGATAATATAATATTATTAGAAATAGTAACGTACTTACTAGTTTTTTTAATGTTATATAGCATAGTCGTTCGCTATTCCAAGCAAATTATAAGGTATGTTATTTATCAATAGTTACGAGAATGACTGGCACAAATTAGCCCCTAAGGTGGTTGGCTAGCGAAAGGCTTGTACTTAACTTACTTCACTTAACTTGACTGAAAGAAAATTAATTAGAAATTGTATGTACAAAATGGGTCCAAATTATATTTAATTGTCCGTTAATTATTTAATAATTAGCTTATAATATCTTCAATTTCGACAAAATTAGGACTAGGTCCTAATAAGGACTAGGACACTAGGATGCCCTACTGCTTGTTAATCAAATATAATGATTAAGTTAGGTTTTGATTGTTCACGCTAAGTCTACATTTTAACAGGTAAGAGTATAAGGTAAAAGAGTATGGAGGCGTGATGTAAATAAACACAGTCGTCGCATGCGCCGGGATTTTGGTTCAATATTAAATTACTGGCTGTTCTCTATCTAAAATTGAAATTCTACTCAATATAAGAAACCTTCTGGATCTTCATTGTAAAATATTATTAGCTTTGATTATCTATATCGATGTGGTACAATATATTTATTTGATAGTACTAACAGTATCTTGTCCTATTTCTTGATGACGCTAATCGCTTAATTAAATTAATAAGTACATCTCATTTCTGCGTCGCAATTGCTGGGAGCAATATTAATTTCATACATTCACCACTCCGCCTTTGACATCAATAGTTCAGAACGGTCAGTTAGCGTCAGGTAAACATCACTTACAAAATGACGTCGAGTGACGCGTGACTAATGGCCGTCCATACATTTCAGTGCTCCTTAATACGTCAATGCTCGTGTCTGAGTGCGTTCGCGGCCGTATTTATAGTCCGGTGGTGTCTGCGGGAGATAATGTCTACGGGACGTGACAATGAATGATTGCAACCGTCATTTGTAACCTCACTTACTAGCTTCACTGTGTTTGTTGTCTAAGGTTTGGATTTACAGTTTATTTTTCTATGGAAAGCCCGACGGTCCACTTGATGGTACGCAAGCCTCACCAGGAAAGTTGCAAGTACTGTATGGCCATCCCTACAGAATAAAATATAAGGGAGAAGGAAGGCGAGGCGTATTAGCACCGGTGCTATTCATTTCACGGTGGTCTTCTGTTAATATTAGAAATTCACTAGAAATTTCTATAATGCTAAAATTTAGTGATAAATTCTAGACCTAATTATGGTTCTATTGTATTTCCAAATAGTTAAAATTTGTATGTATATAATTGTGTAATAGGGACACAAATAATTCATATGCATTTACAGTAGTTTATACAGTACAAATTATGTTATAAGTAATTATAAGTAAGTTAAATAAATAAATGAATTATTGTGTTTCACTATTATAAAATCTGGTATTTTATATTATTGGGTACTATTGTTTGTTTTAATTGTCATACATAAACATTTCTATCATTATTATTGTATAATGCACTTTGATTATTTTTGGTCTTTGCAATAAATTACTTTGCCTATTTATTTTGGAATTTAAATTGCATTTTTGAAAACTATAACTTTCTAAACTTTGTACTAAGTCACTGCCCTAAACTATTTGATTTAAACACGTCTTGATTAAAACACAGTCACTCTCAACATAATAAAATTAAACAATGCATCCGACTTCCCCGAAGGACTTTACCTGACTATACTATTTTGTAGCTACCCTTAAACAAATCACAATACAACCCCAATACCAAGGTGAACTTACACACAATGAGTTGCAGGTTTTCTGTTTAAATTTGACACTTCACTGCCAAATTCTTGGTAGCTTTATTGATTTAACAACACTTAACACTTTTCCCGTCATTAACCTATTTTTTTTTTAATGTAATTTAAAATTTCATAGACTTACATCTTTAGTAAGCCTATGGAAATCTATAAAAAAAAATTAAATGGTGTCAATGAAGTCATACTCAAGTTTGTCAGAGCATTTATAATTAAATAGACTTCACTATTTTAAGATACATTATTCTTCGTTCCCGTACCCGTTCCCGGCTTCGCACGCATGCAAATTATATACCAAAATCTTCATGAGGTTAAAAATTAATGCCAATGTGGTTAAAAAACAATTGAGAAGCAATTAGGTATTTTGTGCGCGAGTAATTTTTAAAAATGTGCCCTAAACCGGAATTGTTATTAACTCGTAAGGCAGGTATACAATGTATGCGCTGTGTACTTAATAATTTAGTACAAAGTACACGTATGTGGTGTTTGTGCAGCCACGTGTAATGGCTATAGGATACTGAATCTAAATTGTAGTGTAAACTCCGGGCGACGCTTTGGGACGTGTGGTATTATGAGGTATGGCGACGCAGAGTACGCTTGGCCGCCGCGGTCTCGGCGGTGTCGAGTGTCGGCTCACGTTTGCGCATTGCAAGTGGCGGTTTGATTCCCGGAACGTGACCGGCTAACGTCCGATAATATCGGTAACAGATTGAACAAACCGCGTCTAAACGACCTCCGTACAGCGGCTACGGAAAGCATGTGTCTTCAATTCAATTTGTCCACTAAACGCTATTTCTATCGCAACATAGTTACAACTCAATTCTGAGGTAAACAGTTTCGATACTTGATATAAAAGAAATTTTTCTTCTTAGAATGTTGCTTCTCTACGAAGCTACTGAAAGAAGGAGCGAGTGCTCGTACCAAGTTATTCTCTTAAGTTCTTCAACTAGGATGTCTCCTGCCTCTGCTAATACGGTGTCTTTCTCCTCTCAATGTGTGCCCGAAATTAGCAGCTTCCTCTTCTTATCCTTTTTAGCATTAGTGATTCTTCCATTTTAATGATGATATTTTGAACCAAGCAATACATTTCCGAACATTAATCTTTAAGTATAAGTGAGACCGTATGTTATAAGAACCATCATGCAGTAGTCATGTTGAAAAAGGAACTAACTGTGCTCTTTTGCAAATTTAATACCGAGCAAATAAGACGTTTTATTACAATAATGCAACAAGTGTAACGCGACACTGTCTCCAATGGTCCTACTCTGGGTGAGCACTGAGCACTTGAGCACATCCGTGATTTGTTAGAAAGAAAGACGGGAATGTTAACGGGCCCGAGCACGAGGCCCTACATATCGAATATGGCGGTAAGGAATTCGTACGCGCAATCGACACATCCAACTACGAAAAACACTGCTTTCTGTTCTTTTTAAGAAAAATCAAATATTATGCTTTTTAATGGTAGGTGACTATACTGTCGCCTACAACACAAGCAACGCCACAAGTGCTTCAAGTGCGCTGCGAAACACAGATTTCGATAGGGAGGAAATGGACCCCTTTAGCATCCCTTCCCTGCCACTACTAAGCCACTGCTGAGTGCCTTTAAAGCACTATCAATACTTTTATGCTAATAAGAGCTCCAAATAAGATTTCCAAATGTTTTATTAAATTAATGAATTTCAATTCCTTCAAAAGCGGTCACACATACAAAACTCTCGTGATCACATCATAGATAATAGGTACCAATTTCGTGAATATATTAACAGTACCTAGGTTTAATTTAACTTAACTGTACTGTAACAAGTTCAAATTCACTTAAAAAGAGCTTTACAAAATTTAAAACTAGAATATAATTAGATATTCTAACTTGATTTGTATAATTTTTTTATCTTTATATTTCGCTTATATCGGAATTAGACATATCCTCCCTTTATGTTTTACTTAGATATAATAATATAGTGTAAAGGCATCAGAATCTTTTGTCATACTTATGCCTTTTTAATATCTAAAGCACTGCACTATTTATAAAATTTGGCAGGTGGGCTGATGGTCCACTTGATGGCAAGTGGCTATTGACATTTATTAAAGCAGATAACGCAATAGATAGTAATATAAAAAAGTACTAAAATAATAAGATTCTCCCTCATGGAAATACACACATATTGCTAGTAGGTATTTCACTGGCTTTTTCTTTAAAGATGTGGTAAATCCTTCAAATGAACAGCCTAATTTTTTTTTATGCGAAACGCATCAGGGGCCACTAATTAATAAATCTTACAGCAGTTTGAAGATTGTATCTAATAAGAAACCGATAAAGCGCAGCGCAAATAAAACATAGATGTACGCAAGTGCAGCGGTCAGCGACCCGATGACAGATCGTAAGAGGTCGGCTCGATGCTCCTCTACAACTACAACTAATACTCATCGGCTACCAACATTATCTTAAAAACACACACATATATATATATATATATATACATGGCTATTAATGCCCAGTTAAAACGTCAATAATAAACGAAGATTACCTCAGTTGGAGAAGTTAGTATGGAACCTCTAGCACGCATTGCACATAACAATGTATTTAATTTGTCTAGGAGAAATGAAATACTACCTAACTATATATTAAAGGGCATCTTTCACCAACTACAAGTAAAATGTTCATTGGTTAATTTTTGAAATAATTTTATGTTTTATGCAATTATGTTAAATTATGTTTTATGTTAAATTATGCACTCGGTTTAGTGCATCCTTGTGACTGAGTATTTTTTCAGAAATTAGAATGGGCATAGTAATTACGAGTAAGCTTAGATCCTTAGAAGATAGATATTCCATTGCGGACTTTTTTATAGACTACTAGCTGTCGCCGGCGACTTCGTCCGCGTTGAAAAAGAAAAAAAGTAGCCTATCATGTACGTCTCCAAAAGAGTTATGGAGAAACATATAATACAGAAAAAAAAATCTAAAAGTCGTTAATTTAGTTTCGGCATCATGACTGTAAGGAGCCTATAAACAAGATATCTCTGAAAACAAAGTATGTAACTTACTCCATGTCATTAGTATAGATAAAAAAAACTGTATTATATAAATGATATATATATGGATTATATAAATGATGACTGTCGTTGGAGTCAAATATAGTTGATTATTGTGTTATGTAGATTGCTATGTATTGTTACGTATTACTTTGTAATTTATTTATTTATTTATTTATTTATATATTTATTTCTTTATTTATTTATTTATTTAATAGCTAACCTTACAGCATTATTTATGAAAAGAGCAACTAGGGGTTTTCTTGCCGAGTTCTTCCCCCTAGAAACAGCTAGATAAATGTTTTGTAAAAACTTACGTCTAATAAATGATTTATTATTATTATTATTACAGTTTTTTTCCTGAATTTTTAACAATCTTCAATAACAAGTACCTACTTAGTCGCAAGTAGAACCTGTGGCCTAAGCCTGTATGTCGTGTTTCGTGTTGTTTCTTTACAAAAGGTAATCTCGTGTCTATAGTGTACTGTAATTCCTTGTTTCATTTTAAGTAGACACTTAAATGAATTTAATTATTCACGAGCATAATATCTTATGTAATATTACTTAGTTATCTTAATTAAACATTAAGTTTTTTATAAGCACCTAAGTTCTCTACTCATGAAGGAATTATAATATATTAATGATGAACGTTATTTAAAAAATAATAATTCTTAATTCATCCAAAACCTCTTTAAAAGTTGCAATACCGTGAACTTGACAATGAACAAGTTATCGAAACAAATAAATTATTAAATTCTGGTAGACATACTTATAGTTATTTCCCATTTGTATTTATTTAAAATTTACATTGATTAAATTATTTCATTCCGTCGATTGAAATATGAAAATGTGTTTTGGTGTAAGTACAAGCATAACTGCTTTTATTTCATGATGGTACCTATTCTGGTCTTTTTATTTAGCCACAAGACCAGCTAGTCAATCAGTTTTATGAGGCAGTGTACCCCGGTACTAAAAGTCACCTAAGTAGGTAAAAGCTCTAACTTTACAAATTAAAATTTCTGAACAAAATCTAACTTTAATAAATATTTTGAGAATTTAACATTGTTACAGGCTTTGTTCATGTTATCACACAAATTGGTTGAAAATTCACCTGGTTTATGGTGTCGATGTTTCTTCCCCTTGCCAGCGGCGGCTGTCACCACAAACAAAAGAAGAAGCCGGCTCCAGTACATCCTAATTCACCATCACAAAACACCATAACACAACATGTACTCAGAAAGCTTCGATTAAGTAAATTATCAATTAATACAACATTAAAAATCACTTCTTTAACAATTTCTTTTTCCGATACTTAGATAAGTTTACTAACAACAATGATAATTATGTAAGTAATTTATACAGGGAAAATAATTATATGAGTGCGTAAATAAATGCGGACTAAAATACTGAGAAGAATTCATTCAATTCACGTGAGTTCAATTTTACGAATGTAAAAATATACATGAGAGACACGTGTCTACTCTGTCAACGTACAGAAACGCGACTGCTCCTGTCTGTCTGTCTGTTCTGTTGGTGCTGTGCTGTGATGGTGGTGAAGCTTTGATTATATTATTACTATATGTAAACCCGGCAGAGGACGCTACACAAGAAACGCACGATGCATCTCTTTTACTCCAAAGAAGACAGCACAAGAGTAAACGAGACAAAACACTCCTGAAGAAAGCACAACACGCTTAAATCTTTCATTTTAAAATTATCTTATATTACTGGATTGTATTTTGTGAATTTACTTCAAGGTAGTATTTACAGACTATATGGCTATTTATTTGCACAAAATGCATATCTATAAATAAACAGGGGCAAGTAAGTTTAGCGGAATTAATGTGAAACGAAAGCTCCCAAAAGCTCCTTTCAAATTTACACGCTACACTCTACTCACTCTACTACCAGTTCTACTACTCGACGCTAGATGGCGGTACATGGACGTCGCACTCTTAATAGTTATGCAATTCGACAACAGATGGCAGAAATTGAGTGACATATTTTATTACATGTATCGGATGTGCCGAAAAAATAAATTACTTAACCAGTAGTAAGTAAGTAATATTTTATCAATGTTCCAAGTTAATTTTTATTGTTTATATTCCAAACAAATGAAGTAATAAAAAATTTGTAGGTGAACAAATCTTAATAGTCCGCCAAAGAATATTTTTGTACCAGACCAGGCAATAAGCGTTTAGAGAAAGATGCGAGAGATGGCGCTGCTAGTTTCATTTTGATTTTATTTTATTTTTTCTATGTAGGATTTATCATGTAAGTGGTCAATATTGTGTGAAATAATATTGAGATAGACAATTGATTTGAGTTCTAAAATTACATAAAATAACCAGAGTTCTAATAATATCAGTGAACGTGGATATTTATTTATATTATGAGAATAATATTAAAAGAAATACTATTTTTAGTAGCCTATCCCGTGTCCTATGAAAATCAGTTAATTAGTTTGTGTTATGGAGGAACATACATACATAATATAATACCTACATACATACCTACACTTACATATTTATTTTTAGTATTAATTTATTTAGTAAAGGGCTATTTTAAAATATTAAATATTAATTTGATAAATACTTCCAATTCTAAACTGAAGACCAAGTGCGTTCTGGCAGCGATGTCGATACTATAGAGACGTGGCTTCACGACAGGAATCCCAAAGTTTAGGCAGAACTAGATATTACAGGAAGCTTGGGACATTTGATTGGTCCCGCTGCGCTCGACTAGATACAGACGCCGTACTTGACAAATGCGGCAACAAATACCACGCCGAATTCGGCGTACCCGAGCTAGTCACACTGCAAACTGTCTGTGATGTGTACGTGCCGAATGTTTTATTAAATTTTTGGGCATGATAAAATGCCAATTTTCGTCGTGAAACTGTGTAAAAAGTGATAAATAGTAACGATATTTTACACACATTACAATAAAAAGTTGCCGCATTCACGGAACTATTGCTTTTAGGTCGGGTCGTATCTAGTCGAGCGCAACGAGACCAATCATTTATCTACGGAAGCGAGCTTTACTAGGACTTTCTTTGGTAAACTCTGAACTTCGCAGGAACCAAGGTTATACTTATGAATTTACTTATACTAGGTAGATATACTTACTTATATACTAGAGGCATCCGTCGTTTGTATGGAGAAAAAGTATAGCTATCATTGAGGACAAAAATAGGTAAAGAAACATCGGGATAATAATAATAAAGTCAATAATACGAACAATAAGCCAAAAATGTTTAATGTCGATATCGATAAATTTACATTGCGTTTATCGTTAACACCAAAAACTGGACACCCACGACACTGGCGCGCGGTGCGCCTGCCACTAAACGAGTAAAAATTCACCTAAAAAAATCCCGCTAAATTTATAGTTACATACAATACTTTCGGATAGACTTTCGCGTCGTGCGGTCGCGTCGGTCCGGCACCGGTCCGGCGCCGGACCGTCCGAGAGCGCACGCTACGGGCACAGTGCAGAGAGGGCACAGTAGTTTACACGCGACCCATACGCATACTTTACAATATAAAACATGGGGTTTATTGCAGGCGGATAATTCAACAAACGATAACCTATTTATATAAACATTTTTGAGTAGATAACACATGCGCTCGCATTATATATATATATGAATCGATTGAAAGGGGATATGTAATGGATATGTGATGTTGTGCGTGGTGCTGTGTCTCTGCGCTGTGGTGTCGGGGAGGAGGGGGCCGGTACGGCGCCCCCGCCCTGCGGGCCCGACCGGGCCGCCTAGACGAACCACTCGTCCTTGTGCGGGGCGCTCAGGCCGAGCCCCGCTGGCGGCCCGGGCGCGCCGCTTTGTACCCGCGCGGGCCCGCAGGGAACACCCAGTTTCCCGGCAGCTGCGTGCTGCCCGGCGAGCCGCCGGCCGCCGGCTTCCCGGCACCGTTGCTGCTCGCCATTTCTTGCACTGCGCACCAACAAACAAACCCTATTATACACAATCTTCGCGCGGACGTCTGCGACTTCGAAATCTAAATATTTCATCTATAATATTTAGATTTTTTTTAAATCGGATGAATAGTTTCGAAGATTACCTATTACATACAAACAAACATATAAACTTTACCTCTTACGCATATAATTTATTGTAGGTACACATAATCATAAAACTTTTTTACACATATTATAAGGAAGGGGCGTGGAGAATTTCACCTCTTGATAATCACTACATAATATTATAAAACAGTCCCCGCCGCGTCTGTCTGTCTGTCTATTCTGTTCGCGATAAACTCAAAAACTGCAACGATTTTCATGCAGTTTTCATCAATGGATAGAGTGGTTCTCGAAGAAGGTTTTGGTACCTATATAATTTAAATCCGTGCCGGGAACAGGCCAGGCCGCTAGTATAATATAAATAGTGTATGGTAATTGGATTTACATTGTAGATGTGTACGCTGATTGGCTGCGCGGCGGCGACAGAAGCAGCAAGCCGCGGCTGCCGTCGCCAAGGTCATCAGGGCAGCGGTTGCCGCCCCAATTACTAACCACGCGCCATTCGCGCCACTGCTGCCACTGTCTGAAAACGCAAGAGAGCTCATCAATATTGACGTTTTGAAGTTGAAAGCAGTCTTCCTCTGTTGACTATAGCAGTTGTATTCAAGTGAGATGAAGATTCGTTTAGAACAGTCTTTCTCAAAGTTTGCGATTAGAACAGATGTGGGCGTTGGAGACCTAGAGGGGGCGTTGGCGTGGTTTAGGGGGGCGATGGTTGATTTGCAATTTCATTTACTTTATATTTTAAAACTAAAATTAAAACCTGCCTACTATTCAATCTCGAATAAATTAGTTTATATTTTCTGCCCCGTGTGATGGTAAAAAACTAACTCGAAAAAACAACAAACTTGTTAAAAATCATCAAATTCATCCTTCTCATTAGATTAGTTTTAAAATTGTATCTTTTAACTTGATTAAAATATTGTAACGAAGCGTTACATGGTTGAAATTAGGATTAATAAATTGATAAATAAATAAAATTAAAAAATAAGGTAATTGAAAAACTAAAGTAAGTAGGTACACGCCCGGCGTGCAACGAATGCAATTGCGCCGGCGCGGGTGGTACCTACAACACGGATTTTGATCTTGATTTTGAAATTAAAGCGGCGGTCGGCAAAGTAGCCGAGAGACGGACGGTCCGCGCCACTCAGCGCATTAGTTGAGTGGTGCGGTCTAATTAACTGTTTAGTAATTATGTAGTTTAATATTTCGTATAATTTGAATCTCCCGCGTTAGGGTAAGTTTTAAATGGCACACAATTTTGTAAGTTTCATTACATATTTAAATTGCTTATTTTTTTTTTTTGTAGTTTCATAGCTTCATCAAATATTTTAATATTTTTTTTATCTACTTAATTAATATTTTTTTATTTCAAATTATATTTTTTTTCACACATTTCATTTTTGCTTTCTCATTTAAATTGCTTTGTAAACTCCGTTCTGGTCATGCACCACTGCGGCAATGCTACTGCTACTATGCGGGTATTTTCATCCTGTTGCCGTCGTGTGGTATCCGGATCGGAAGGGTAGATGTGCCAGAGCGTAATCTTGTGGTGCTGTCGATTTCAGGAGCATTTTCCGGGGCAAGCATTCCCTGGGCCTACCATTCCCCGGGCCTAGTATCCCCCGAGTACATCGGCATTCATCGACCAGCTTCGGAGCGCATTAGTTTCGTTGCTGGTCTTATGCAACTGCATTCGTCGGCCGGCGCCGGGTCGCATTAGATCCGTTGCCGGCTTTGCATCGCCGCCTTACCATCATCATCACATCAGCAGGACACGCACCGCCTGGCTCGCATCTACCACCTTCGACGGCCGGATCATACAGGGGAGTGCCTGCACTGCGTTGAGGAGACAGATTGGCCGATCACCCACGACCTACACTTTGTGTTGCCTACCTTTGAGCGCATTTAAAATATATATTTTTATTGTTACTGATCACGCTTGTTTTACTTTCCTGGTAGGCTTCACTGGCGCCCAACACAAATTAATAGTTAGTATTTCCATCACTAATTTAGTCAGTGTCGCCGTGGGAAATTCCCTAAGCGCGACACTGGCGCCCAACATATTTTTCAAAGATAGTTTTTTTCCTTCATTTAATTTAGTCAGTGTCGCCGTGGGAAATTCCCCAAGCGCGACAATATATTCTTAATATTATAAAGTTCCGTTTTAATTGCTCTCACTGGTAAAAAGTCTAGTTTAGAATGTAAGTTTAAACACCACAACTGACTAATATATTACAATTATATGTACACTATAACTAAATTAATTAATGAAATTGTGGTTTTTAAGTTTTAGCAGTGTATAAAAAATGGGGGCGCTGAAAAATAATTGATTTTCAAAGGGGGCGGTAAAAGAAATAAAGTTTGACAATCTCTGGTTTAGAAGGAAAGGTGCAAGAAGATGAGTGCAAGAAGGTAACCTGGGCACAGCACAGCAGTGTCTTCGTCGGAGCCGTCGGCGCAGTGGTCGACGCCGTCGCAGATGAGGTCGTAACTAACGCAGAACTCGCGCTGTTTACACCTGAACTCCTTGCACCCATGTTCTGGAACAATATTACAAAATACCATTTTATACTCAGACTGTGTGGAAAATTTCACAGTTTACATACATTTACCTGTATCGGTTATGTCCCGTAGATCTCAAAGTTAACGAGGTACGTGCCTCCGACTTCGAAAAATCTAAACAGCCTTATCCTATTGGAATACAACGTTAAAAGATTTTTCGTAATTTTTGAAACATATTTGAGTAGAGAAATTTGAATAGGTTTAACTCCTCAACATAACATTCTATAACTTGAATTTAAATTCAATTTAATTGTGTAAATGATAATGTATGCTTGAACTTGATCTACGCTTAGGTATATCAGTGCAGTGCAAACTGTATCTTTTACAGAGCAAGTAGATAATATTAAAATTCGTTATAAATATTCACAAGGGACGAAGCCCGTAAACCGCAAAGTTCATAGTAAGTATGTACAGTATCTGTAAGTGATTTCAGACCAAATGCTCTTAATTTTAGTAACATGCTACCAGCGCAACTAAACTCTGACAAAGCAAACTGCTATAAGTCTCTTAAAAGTTTTAACCGAGTTGCGAACTATAATCTGCAGTCGAGTAACTGCTAAAATATGCACAGAGAGCAGTCAGGTGCTGGTGCTATGTGGCCAACTTCGACCTCACTCCCCACGGGTCACTTACGAAATTATTTAATGGAGATAGTTACGTTAAGAGGCTTTACTTATCAACTACTAGCTGGTGCTCGCGACTTCGTATGCAATCATAAATTAAAAATATAAAAGCAATTACAACGCTTGATAACTTGTTTCTATTACACATCGGCCAGGCGTTAGTTACAGTTTTATATTTTAGATAATCCCTCGGGAACAGTACTTTTTTCTTGGATCAAATTTCATGGCAATCGGTTCAGTAGTTTTTGCGTGAAAGCGAGACAGACAGAGTTACTTTCGTATTTATAATATTAGTAAGGAAGGAAGTAAGGATAAGGATTTATATATTATATAGTTAACAATATATTCTAAATCGATATCAATCTATACATTATATAAAGTATCTTAATGTATCTATACTTATTACAAAATAACTCAACTTCTGTTTACTTTGCCCTCTTATTTCTTCTAGACCAAGCAACGAAATATAATTATGGAAAAAGCTACAAACAAGGGAGGTTTTTATGTATATAATTTACAGAAAAAAATGCATGTAAGACTGCTGAGGGAAGGTCGCTAGTTAATTAAATTAAAAATACTTAAGCAAGGAGCGTGTAAGATGATGCAGTGAGATCTTAACAGCTTTAAGTTATTTGTGTCTTAACTCTTTTCCTACAACCACATAATAAAGAAGTCTATTCAATTTTATTTTTACTTAATCAAAGGTTTCATGAGTGATTTCCGATAAAATAGTGTACAACCTGTACATTCCTACAAAACTATTAAGGCTGAAGTGTCATCTTTGACCAGCACTAAACCCAGTCTTGATGAGTCTCTAAAAATATTACGAGCTATTCACATCGTAACTATTACGTATGTACGCGAATTTATGCCCTTAATAAAAGCCACATGTATGTATATTATTTACTAGCTATATCTATTTAAAAATATTTCTATCTATTCCCATTTTTGGGCTAAGTCGACCTCTTAGTCATACGATGAATTCTTCAGAGTAAACTTTGATGTTATTTCACAGTGATCTTCTATTAATTTACACTCACTGCTGCCACACGGGCTACCAAATATCAAAATCAAAATTAATTTTTAATATCAAAATGTACCTCACCAACAATAAGTATATATATAATGTTACGCCAAAATTCATCCATGAAACTCCTACAAAAGGAACTATCCATAGTTAAAAAGGCGAGGAGAAAACGCCGCCCGAATCAAAAACAAACTTGGCGAAATATAATTACATCCCTTCGGGCTCCGAGACCGTCGAAACTTGTGAAATCCCTTTAGAAAGTATATTTTTCCACTCGACGGGATGGAAAATCTAATTGGTGTAATGTAAGTTCAAAAGACGTTTCACAATGGAGGTTACGCACTGTTGTATGAATTATGTAATTGCTTGGTTTGCTTAATGTTAACATTTGAGCACTCAAACAGCTTGTTTCATCTTTAGCAGCATGGTTGTGGCTTTAAGTATACCTACGTCTTTGACGGTCGTATGTGGTAAATTGGTTTTTATAGGAAACTCTTTCATATATAAGTCAAATTGTCGTGTTTTTAGAAAAATTCAGAGAGGGACGATAAAAGAAAAGTAACAGAATTATATACAAAAGAAACCTATTACCTATTATTAACATTTTAGTTTTCATGCGGTTTTAACATGCAGACGCAGTGTTGGTATTGTAGGTATATGTATGTTCCTCCATAACTCTTAAACGAATAAACTGATTTTCATAAAACTTGGTAGATAAACATTTAGACGTACAGGACACAGGATAGGCTATTTTTTTGTTTTTCAATGCGGACGAAGTCGCTGGCGACAGCTAGTCTTATATATAATACAAAAAGTGTTAAGAAGAGTAAATGTTATGATGTTCGCGTTAGTCGTAAAGTACCTAAACACCGTTGGAGGCAATATCAATGACGATAATTATCGTCATTATCGTCACAATATCGCGCCGTAACGGCGACTGAGCGAACAAAATGGAAAAAGGGCAGAAAACCATGTTCGGTCACATTCCCAGTATTCATTATTACTCTAATAACAATCTAAGGGCGGCCATTCACGGCCCGACAACTGATGTGCCTCGACTACAATATAATCGTTACTATAAGTATCCTAACTAATATTATAAATGCGAAAATAAGTTTGTGTGTTTATCACACTTAAGCGTTAGCTAATCAATTGATCATTATGAAATTTTGCATCCTGTCATGTCGTTAAGGATACAGAAAAGGGCATAGCATTGTACCAAATAAGAACAGAAAATAAATCTGAGTAAAGATGGAATAAATGTTTTAATGTCTAAGAAACTAGGGGGCGGTCGATGTCACGATCAAAAGCTAGTTCAGTGTATTTTTATATAATACTAGCTGACGCCCACGACTTCGTCCGCGTTGAAAAAGAAAAAGTTGCATATCATGCAAAAAGTTGTCCCGTACGTCAATGTTTATTTACCAAGTTTCATGAAAATGAGTTAGGTCGTTTAAGAGTTATGGAGGAACATACATACATACACTTACAGATTTATTATTAGTATTGATTAGTAGGAAGGATAGTCGGATTTTTCAGAGCGGAAAAAGTCACGGGCACCAGCTACTTATTTGGAATTTAAAAAAAAAACCTTTCGCGTATTTCCATAAAAATGGTGCACAAGTTCGCAACAGGTCGCGCCGTGAATAGCGCCGTAAAAACGGATGGAAAGGAATTCGCGGAGGGTGTAATAAAAAAAAGTGTATAAAAAGGGTGGAATGTGTAAACGAACTGGCCGGGGTTGTTTTTGCAAATAAATAAATATCCGGCAAATTAAAGACGGTTGTATTTCCTTCGTGTTACAAAAGTCTTTGGTTACAACTTGAATTTTTCTTTTCAATGCCTCGGACTATAGTGTCTAAGATTATTATTAAGTGTCTAAGATTGGGGGCAAATTTAATTTGGATTAGCGATTATTTGTAAAAAAATTCAGAGATTTCGTGCCTCACACGACTAACGAGCACATTGGAAATGAATTTACGGAATTCGAAATTATGTTATTCTGACTTCATGACATCTTTCAAAAAGGTTAAACTACAGGTTAAACCCTTAACCCGATCGTCTTTATTTTAGGCTCAAATTCTAGCTGAATTTTCCAGAGGAATTTTTCTCAAATTTTTGATATCATTCTTCATTTCCAAATCGATTATTATCGAGTGCCAAAATCGAAAATTCGGAAAATAAAACAAAATTGTTTCACTATATCAGTCATAACTTTTTTCGTTTTTGACTTTTTCGAAAAATTCTTTTTTCACCTTACAGCTCTTGTGAATACGCGTTTTTTTTGAATATCATATCTTTACAACTCTCTGAGATATAAGGGGATCGTACTTTTTCGTGAAATCGGGGCCAATACTGAAGCGAACGAAAAGACATTTCCAATGTCAAAATAGTCTAAGTACATTCAGGCGTTTCGGAAATTATACTAGACAAACTGTCAAGAGAAGTACGCGTGTAAGTATGACTGTATATATACACTTAATGTTTTAATGCAATGCATGTAATAATTATTTTTTACTATTATTACTTATTTAATTTTAGATATTTTATGTTAACATCGGTCCGTTTGTGTTTATTCGCGACAATACAGTGACAGTGCAGTAAAATAGAGAGGAATGGAAAAGGAACCAGGGAAATGCAAATAAGCTACTGATTTTGGTAGCGTAGGTACGAGTGATAAGTATTAAATACTCGTAGAAGAAAGGGCCCGGGCATCCTTCGTTTACTGTAAACACGACAGCACTTATGCTAATATTCTATGATTATCTTCTGTTAACTAAGGGTGTTTATTAAAAAACGATAAAAGTTAAAGTTTAGTTAAGTAAAATGATCCATTTTGAACGGCACTAACTATATTACAAGTTGGCCGCAAGCACAGTTCAGTAAATTGAATCCATTTCCTACAATATCGCTCGCAGTGCAACCTCAACTATAAATTCAAATGTTTAACTTATTTAGAGTTTAACGTAAGATTTACGTTTTAACTACATCGAATCACAACTCTCTTTTATAGGTACTTAGTAATAATACGTTAATGCTAACAAATCTTGCATAAGTCTAAACTCAATACAAAAGAACTGATTTCAATTCTGTATCTACTTAATTATGATGTATTATTCTAGAAAGTAATACAACTGAGGGAAAATCTAGACCAAAGTACATTTTCAAATGACTATGCAACGCTCACTTATGAAGGGGTTAATTTGATGAGTATAGATCCATGTATGTAACTAAATAACTATTAATTGTAAGGCAGATTTGATACTTACTAGGGTCCTTGACGCCAGTGATGACCAGTTTGAACCCATTAGCGTCTGTGCCCCAGTTGTCTGTGACGTACTTTAGGGTCACGAAGTTGCTGCGAGTGAACAAAGCTCCGACCTGCTGCTTCGTGTTTCGACAGGACAGGTCCACCTGAAATAATAATTTCTGATTGTAATAATTTGTGACGTGGAAATCATTACTAATCAGAAGAAGACGTCATAAAAAGAACTTAACTTAAGCAATGTGTCCATAAGCAGGCAGTTTTGAGACTGATTCAGATTAAAGAGAACACTGTGCAGTAACCACCCTTAATGAAAGCATGTATGCGGTTTCAGTGAGTGAGTAAAGGAAGTGAGAGACCATTTCTTAATTCTGTTATCTCCTAATCCTCTGTCCTATACTAAGGAAGCACACAATATGGCGTTGGTTGTGTGATAGGCCATGGAAGCCATTGACAAGTGTATCATCAAACAACCTGCCGATCTTTAATAATAAAGATAGCCTATTAGATGGAATGTCACATTAAGACCTGCGCAAGCCATGGACGGCATTAGATGTAGAATGAGATGAGAGTGATTTTGTTTCAGCACTTGTGCGACCAGAAGAGAATATAAATCTAGCCGTTACCAAATAACATACTAAATAAATATATTTTAAAAAAACAATTCATGTAAATAACATAACATTTGGAAGAAAAAAAATAAAAGAAGAAGATCGTGGAGCCTATAATGTTAAGTTAATGTTTTGGCTCATAAAAATTCCAATCTCTTTACAAAGTTTCCGAATTTTTGTTAGGCAATACCTTCTCTAAACTTATTCTTATTGAATTTCATATTTTTATCGCATCAAACTCGAACACGACATTTACATAGAGAAAACAACACATCTAAAGCGATTTGAATATGGAATGTGCTCCAATTTTACAATATTATAGAGAGAGAGAGAGCACCGTCAATATAGTCGGAAAATAGATTTAGCCATCGCGTTTTTCATTGGTTGATCGCTCAGGCTCCGGCAATATTTTCTTCATCGAGCCGGGGCTTATTGAGCGAACGGGCGCATTATGGGGACGTCATATTTCCGGGAGAACGATAACGGAGACGTGACGGGCTTCGCGTGTTGCGGCATTCAGAATTGCCGTACATCATTTCTTCCTCTTTTATTTTCCAAAGGGCGTTACCAGCAATTAGTTTTGCGAAGTTAGTCCCTTTTGCGACTATGTTAGCACTACAATTTTCATTGTGTGCTCCCTTCAAAGCAGAATTACTATTCGTCTGATAAATATAAACGAGCAAAAATTTAGATTAATTTTAAACATTTAAAAAATTACAAAAAAAAAATACTTTTACAAATTTACATATCTCGAAAACGGCTGTAACTATTTGGATGAAATTTTGTATTTAAATAAGTTTTGCCTTATAAGTCTACGTACACAGTAATATTTCTTGTAAAAGATAAAATTTTGTTAGAAGACGCTATAATCTATATGAATACTATATATATTCGGCTTGCATAATGTTACTTACAATGCAATTATTGTGTTGCATTGCAATATACCGGCGTCCGTCGGTTGCAATGCAATTATTATGACGATCTTAAGTCCACGTTCGGTGTAAATGAAAATACAGTGAGCGCAGCTCAATCGTCCAGGTACTTATTGCTAATCCACACATGATCCGAAACTTCATCTGCGACTTCACCGAGCTTTCACATGTCACAACACTTTCAGTACCTTGCGTGAAGCATTCATACTACCAAGCATTCTAACCATTCTTTCTACGAGTATTTCACCTTCTCATTAATGTTTCTCGGCAAGGTTCCTGGTATTTTTTTTTCTATTATTTTTATAAATTACCAAAATTGTAAATTGTAATTTTTTTTTTTTTGTAACAAATTGTAAATATTTCGTTCGTCTTCTAGGTAATCCTTACTAATATTACGAAAGTAACTCTGTCTGTCTGTCTCGCTTTCACGCCAAAACTACTGAACCGATTTAAATGAAATTTGGTATACAGGTAGTCTAGAGCCTGGGAAAGGACATAGGGTACTTTTCATCCAGAAAAAAGTAGGTACTGTTCCCGAGGGATCAAGAATAATAAAATAAAAAAATTAACGCCTGGCGAAAGCGTTATAGCAACAATACATCAAGCGTTTATATTGCTTTCGCTGACGAAAGGGGGGGTCATCTAAAAATATTATCACATAATTACACCGTATTATACGCGGACGAAGTCGCGGGCACCAGCTAGTTTTTAAATAAAATATATATTGTTGCCTGAACGATTATTCATGCAGACGGAGGCTCGAACCTCCGTCTGCTAGACAGCAACCAAGCTTGCGTCCACTGGGCTAGAACTTCGCCTTACTATGCAGTTTTCATTCATCTTTGTGCCCGTTTAATAAAGATCAGACGGTTGATATTAAAAATTCCTTTCAAAGAGATGACGCGCATTGGAAATAAGAATTTCTTACTGCAATTTTCTCGAGAATTTTATAGTGGAGGTAAAATATTATTCTCAATAATTGTTTTAGTTTTAAGGCGAATATCATGTTTGCATTTTACCACCAAAGAAGACCTTAGTTATACGTGTAAAGTGAATGTATCTTTCAGTTGTGGACGATGAGCATTATTTCCATGACAAGAGTATTATTTCCACTTTTTTTCCTATTATTTTAAAGTCCACATTATTCTTTTATTAGTCACACTATCAAATATAGCGCCGTTCAGCTTACAAATATGGCTACACTGCATATCGATCAAGTAATTTGTATCGAATACGTGATTGACACAAATTTTATTCGTTATATTTAGCCATTTTTATAAACTAACTCGCGAGTCTATTTTAAAAATTGCGCTCGAAACGAGCTATTCGTGCTATCTCTAAAATGGATCCTAGTGAGTCGTTTAAAAACAAATATAAAATACCTGTTTTCACAGTGCATTTATGAAAGCCTAATGTACGTTAGTAAGAATATTCACATTTTAAACTTTAAAAAATAAGGTCAAATCGTAGCTTCTAGTTCCAAACTGCAATAAGTTACCAAAGTATGTACTTACTTGTACAGTAGTTATCTATAAAATGCGGATAAACATGTAATGTACAATTGTAACTTAATTGACGACTTGCTCTTGGCTTCGTGCAGATGCAATTTCTGCAAACCGTCTCGTTTTCCATTAGTGAAAACCGTATCAAAATCGGTTGAGCGGTCTCAAAGAAGTTAGCCAGAAACTATTCATTTTTTCTTTCTTGAATATATTTTAAAAGGAGCAACAACGGAGATTCCTTGCCTGTTTGTCCCCAATAGAAACAGCTTTCCGAGCCTTACTTGGGATTTATAATTTATCTTGTAAAAGTTTATACAGATAAACGTCGAATAATAGACAAGTTTTAGCTGAACAACTCAGCGCGAGGACGAAGTTAGATGACCGCGGCAAGGTGAGGTAAGTTGAGGCATCTGAGACCGTAACAAGTGCTCTTATCATTCCATAAGGAAAGTTGTGCGAACATAGGAGTTGTCGCGCACATCGTTATTGCCGCAAACATGTGAAGGATAGTTGTTAATAGTTTGGACTTTGTGCAGGTGGTCTCAACTTCTCCCTTTGTCGCTGTAATGAATCCGAACCGCTAACATTGTTTCGACGGCGATCGCCGAGAGTTCGTCCCGCACAGCTGCGGTTAACAATTTATTCCATTTAAGTTTGCACTTCAAGAAGTATTTCATCAAAAACAAACACCTTTCCACTGTTATTTGTTACGCCCTTTGTTTCGCTATAAAATGAATTTGTTTGTTTATTTATTAGTTTGATTGTTTGTTACGCTACTCGACCGATTATCAGGAAATTTCACATACATGTTTACAGAAATACAGAAAGGACATGAGGTATTTTGGATCCATAAAAAAGTACCGTTCCCGAGGGATAATCTAAAAACAAAAATGCCTCACAAGATTATATATAAGCAATAAAGATTGAATCAATGTTTTGACACATAACAAAAGGAAGAAAAGGGGATTTATACGCGCCAAAAAAGACTCCAGTGAATCTGGATAATAATGAAGTGTTATAACTAATTAAAGTGGCAATTAATTAAAGCAAACGTCGTTATCAGACACTTGAAGTACTTTTAAAAGTTTCGTTCCAAGTTACGCGTTGCGATAAAACGTCAAAGTTCTATCCAATTTGGAGTCACAATTACGAATTTCCATTTGAAATAGGTATCCGCAAGTAAGTCGCGAGGATGTCGGATATCGTTGAAACTTTGCCGTTTGTGGGAGGACTATGAGGGTAATCCGAGTTGGCAACATTCAGCAATGCCAACTCAACTCTGTCGAGTGTCCACTTGGCTCACTTCCTCCCAAAATTTTTGTTTGGTTTGCCTGATAAAATGATCTATCTGGATGTCCTATTTATTGTTAGGAAAACTCATTATGACATAAAAAAATCTATAAATATTACAGACTGCTCGTGTAAAATCCAACAAGCCGTCAAGTATTTTAACGATATGGACCTATAATTGTCTTTATGGGATTTATCACCAGTTCTATCTTTCAGTATTCGTACAACCAGCGTTGTTGTCAAATCTGTCGGCAAGTAGGAATGCCTAACACAAAACGTGTAAACATTGCTAATACACTTGATATAATATGTACACCCGCATTTTGAAGGTGTTTGACACTAAGGCTGTCATGACCTGGTGATTTACCTCGAACCATGAAGCTAATCACTTTTTTTACTTTTTTGACTGTAAATCGAGAAAACTCACGACATCCATGGGGTCCCGTATCTAAATACCAAAGTGTTGTTTAAACATTGCAGTAATTTCGTTAGGTTGATTTAAACCATCGACACTCATGGGCAAGCCAGGTCTTATATTGGCACTATTAGTAGCCTTCCAGAAATTTTTGAAATCTTTATTATATACAATAGTGGACAAAGTAGGCTACAGACGTGGAAATACTTGTTAGAACTGATTCATCGGTTAGCAGTTTAAAATTAAATTTTAATAGGATAAATCTTTAGTCGACATTTCTATTACAATGATTGCCTTTTTGTATATAATAAAAAGAAAACCCTTCACAACCCAAGTGATAGTCAATCCAGTATAATCCAGACGCGGAACACAATGACACCGAACTTGGGAAAAGGTTTTTGTTCTGAACACTTTTGACCGAAACTTTACAATTTGAATTTAAAATTCACAAAGTCTCGTCTTTATTCCCGTGTTAATTATTTAGAAGATAAAGCCGACACCTGGCCCTCCTCACCAACTTCAGGGATAATTAAATAAATAATTCGTCCTCTTGGAATTCTTAATGAGCAACAACTTTACAATAACCTCAAGTATGGAACCAAACAAGTTCCATCCAACGAATTATGATCACTAATATACTTTTCTTTATTTACTGGATAAGAAACCTTTTTACATCATTTAGCGCCTGTTTCACAAACGTCAAGTATGGCCTACTTGACGTAACTGTCATTTAAAGTCACCAGTAACCGAGGATAATGGAGCTGGTATACCTTTGTTTGTACGGTAAACGTCCAAAACATTGAATAGAAAATAATAATAAAGAATCGGCTATCGATGGATGCACTAAACCGAGTGCATAATTCAATAAAACAGAAAATGATTTCTAAAAGTAACTAATCAACACTTTACTTGACGTTGGTGAAACAGGCGCTTAGACTATAGACTAATGTTATAAATAAGAAAAGCTTATAAGTTTGGATGTAGGATGTAATTTCTACAAAGGTTTTTCAGATTTAAAGAATACTTTGACTTTTCAAGGATTTTCAAAGTGAACATTTTGTAAAATACAATCACTCAACATACATCCTAACTAATATTATAAATGCCAAAGTGAGTTGGTTCTTTTGTTACGCATTAACAACTTAACCGATAATCATTAAATTTTGCACACACTTTGTCAGAAAAGGACCTTTCATGGGATCATCTAAAAATGTTTAATGGCATCTACATAGAATTCATTCCCTAAGTAAAGATCAGAAGTAGACTTGTCTTCGTTAATGGATCTCGCATGGGCATTCCATCAGGTCTCATTAGCATCCCGGTGGCGGCGTGCATAATAAATTAAATATGGCGCTTGATCGGGAGCAATCCAGAATAGTCCGGATAATTGCACGGCGGCTTGGAATGTCTCCAAATTATCGTGGATATTATATCACTGAGAGATGATATTAATGTTGGGAAGTAAAAGACCTGAAAAGAGGCGAATCATCTTACGAATGAACTAAATCATTTACACTTCAATGACAACATAATGTAATAAGAAAATACTTATACGTTAATATAGGTTGATGTAAAAAATTACATATATTTTTAAATAAACAAACAATATGAAGAAGCCAGTTGTCTATATAAAATATTCTGTCTACTCAAGCTTGGTTTTTTTGTCTCCGTTTGTACTAAATCAGAATATATGTTATGGCTTGGATGGCTTGAATGGGCTCGAATAAGCAGATAGCAATTGGATATACAATACAATATACAATTATGTTACATATACATACGTACATTATTATATCATGTTCCCTCACAATCGAATGTACGATGATAAGTAAACGCCAAGTTTAGTAACAATGTCCAACTTTGGCCAAATCGATGTTTACTAGTTCAATGTTGGAACATTAAGTACATTAAGTGCTAGATGTACTATTAGTTGCAGCCCGTATAGTCTTTGTGATTGATGCACGTAAAAGTTCGAAACTTGGGCACATTTGTATAATAGATGACCAACTTCACTCTTCGCTAATTACTAACTTTGGGCATTACATTTTAAATAGTTAAGTAAATACTGAATTCAATTTGTTCAAGGGTAAATTGGTTCCGTATCTAAAAATGACTATTGAAAAGTTTTAAATTATAAGTTTTGGTAATAAAGTGAATCTTCAGTTCTTAGAAAACCTCCTAAAGACGGGAATGTCTTTGGTAGAAATGAAAGAGAATGTTACCTTAGGTGGTGCGGTGTCGTGAGCACCGTCATAGACGTACAGGTGATCATTACAATCCAGTTGCAAGAGATCAAAGTGCAGCATGAACCGCTGCAAGATGCTGTGCGTCTGGAAGGTCACCGTACAATCGAGGTTCCTCTCGTTGCGAGACCAGATCACTCCGCCGTCGACTTTACGGTATTGTCGCTGTAGAAAATGGTCCTTGCACAGCGAGTCCATATAATCTGTGAACAAGAGAACGCTTTCTATTAGTTATTATCAATATATAAATAGTAATAATGTCAGCAAGTGGTGGAGCAGTTTGTCAATCAGTCAATACACAACTATTCAATTTCATAATTAATAATTAAAGTTATGTGAAGCTTAAAAAAACTCAAGTAAAATCATACAAAATTAACTTCCCGTTTGCAAATTGGAAAGCGCTTTTGATTGATGTAAACGTCATTTACAAAATTTCCTTTGGAGAGTTCATATTGACGAAAAGTACTACGAGGAAAAATTTCTTATCAGATTCATGCGAACGTTGGTCTCAATTGTAAATTTAACTTCACGCTTTCGAAAATAAGAATCATTTTTCTATACAGTGTCTAAGCTGATGAATGACCTGTATCGTTGAGATTATCGGTGAGATTAGTCTGATAAGTGTATCTGTTGAAATGGTTGACGATTCGACAGATCAGATACAGCCATTGAAGGTGGTACAGTGTTTCAGACTAAGCGTACGACGGACTGCTCACGCGCAGTCAGCCATGTAAGGAATTGTTCATTATTTCATTTAATTGTGCCCGCGACTTCGTAGTTTCAGTTTCAGTAAGAGATAAATTCTTTGGCTTTGCCATTTATCTATACTAATATTATAACGAGGAAAGATTTGATTGTTTGTTTATTTGAAATAGGCTCCGAAACTACTGGACCGATTTGAAAAATTCTTTCACCTATAGAAAGCTACGTTATCAGGGAGTTACGCGGACTAAGTCGCGTGCGACAGCTAGTATCTAATAGTTAACTAGTAGTGAACGGATTACAAACTAAACGGTTATTTAATACTGGCTGGTGCTCGCGACTTCGTCCGCGTAGACAAGTATAAAACACCATCTACCGTATTTTGGACAGATGGCGCTATCTCCCGGGCCAACTATACTTTTATTTTAGATTTCCCGTAGGAATGAAGCATTTTCCCGCGGTAAAAAGTATCAGGAATGTTCATCACAGATAATGTCGGCTTCTAATGGTAAAATAATTTTTCAAATCGGTCCAGTAGTTTCGGAGCCTATTCTATACAAACAAACAAACAATCAACTATTTTTAATGTATTTTTGTATTTCTAAAAACATTACAAATATTGATCAAGTCGTGTGTAAATTTTCAGGAGCGGCTGCGGTGCCGGTGTGGTGGCATGTCTCACTGGCATCTTACTGCTGGCCAGTGTCTCATCAGCTCCGACCACCAGGACCCTGTCTTCCATGGTGTCAGGAGTCACCACCGGCTTAGAGGTGCCTAGAGACGTCGTCGGTTCTGTCGGCGTCGGGACAAGTTCCTTACAACTGGTTTTAAACGTCCACACAGACAGCCAAGGAAACATCGAAGTATATACTAATTAATTTAATGATTTCAAATTACTCCTCTTCCTTTCTCGTTATAAAGGAAATCGAAGTAAAAGATGACGTTTCAATGGAAATGGTTTCCCTTAATTATAATTTTGTAATTAATTAACGAAATCGCTTTAATTTATGAAGATTCTGAATTTGTTGTTTGTTACTGACTTAATTACAGACAAATGAGTGTTTAATTAAAATAGCTAAATAGTAATTATAATTTACAAATAACCTTCAAAGACTTGAAATGGCGGCAACGTAGTGAAATTTATATTAAAATGGAAACAAAATTTTATTTAACCACAAAACGTATAAAATGTGACAATGTTTATCAAATACGCATAGATAAAAGATAACGTTTTTACTTTGACGTAAGAATATGAAAGAATGTAGAGAAATTTGGCCGAACTGATAAAGAAGATGTATTTAATAATGATGATTCATTTGTACTTAGTTTCCATTTAACAATTCAAATTATTGAATATAAAGAATCATAATTTATGTAGAATATATTTATGTAGAAATTTAATTAAAGTTTAATTAAATTAAGACTGGGAATTAAAAGAACATTAATTTGTAATAGTTATTATACGTTCTAATTTCAACATATATTTTTGGGTTTTATCGTTAACTTTTATTTGATTTCATTTGATTTGGAATCTCCTTGTCCCTGATTTCACACCGGTTAAAAACGTTGACCTAGTTTTTTTGAACTTAAAACAACTAAGAAACTTAAGAAAACCAAAAACTAATTAATTAGGCGAACCTTACAATATAAGTGTTTTAAAGAATGTCTAATTAAACCGCAACATATTCTGTACCTAAGCAACAACTATGAAGGGAAATCTTTAAGCAAATTTTAAACGAAATTCCTTAATATTCGTTGGTGTAATACAGCCGAGTGTTTCTTGTAGTTGGCATTTAAGAAATTTGAGATTTTGCCGAGCAATGCAGCACTCAGGTTCAACACTTGAGCAAAACTTGCAACTTTGAAGTCAGCGGTTTACAGTAGGCGCAGGATCTAGGTCATAATAAAGAAGTGCTATACATATACAAGGCTACTACAATCTTTATCTACATCTATTACTTTATTAACAAGTGCAATATATAATAATATCTTTCATCTTATTTATTTAATTAATATGCTTTAAAACAGAAGTAGTTCTCGTTGCAAATTTCGATTATTGCTGTGACTAGAAAGGGTTTTTTGAGCAGTCATTTTCTCAGACTTTGTTCTGAATCTGCAGACATTAAACAAATCGCATTAAAACACGGTTGAGGTGTTTTACAAAATGTATCTTTAAAAATTGTAAAAAACAATGTACTTATAACTCGTCTACTGTAATTGCTAATCATGTTTAGAGGACGTCTTGATTAGCAAAGTATGAGTAATTAGCGATTGTTTGAATTTTTACACATTTTTTTATGTAATAAATTGTTTTAATATAATTCTATGATTTTATTATTACCTAATATCCTTACTAATGTTATAAATGTGAATGTGAGTTTGTTTGTTTGTTACGCTTTCACGCAAAAACTACTGAGCCGATCACCATGAAATTTTGCATAGACGTTCTCTGGGACACCAGAAAGATAGGGTACCTTTCATCATTCAACGCGGACGAAGTGGCAGGCACCAGCTAGTACATATATAAAACTAGCGACCTGCTTTCGACTTCGCACTGGGTGCTACATTTTTCAATTTTTTTTTTAATCAAAAATAGGCCATAACATAAAATGAAAGTGTATAGAGAGGTAATGGAGCCAAAATATTCGGTATCTTGCCACCTGGATCCAATTTCAATAGCATTAAGTAATTTATAAATAGTAAATTTCATTTCATAGTATATTTTTTTAAACATTCATTACACTCAAGTAAAGTATGAAAGTAAAGATAGGATAAAAACAGAATCTCGACCATGTCTATCACTTCTAGTGGTGCACAAGGGAGATAGAAAAGGAAATGAAGGCGAAATACGTCTCGGTCTGGAGTCAGCTGCAATTACACGCAGACTTTAATCGCGTGTACAGATTGTTCCTGTTACGCCTACCAACCACAAAAACACTTCTGAAAGAAAAATCTTGCGACAACACATACATTTTTCAAAGCCATAGTTTCCATTTGTAAAGAAGGCGCAATAGTAAAACGCTTATATTTCTTATGTTCGTGCTAACTTTTAAAAAATTAAAAATATATCAAGTTATTTTACGAATAAATTATAAATCGATACCAGCATGATTTGTAGTTGTTATTCAAGAAACAGATATAATCAAATTAATCATATTAATATTCCTATTAAAAGAGTTGTACATATATTTGTTTGTTTTATAAAAAAAAATCAATATTTTTCCACTTTATCTTTTTCTTACAACATATTATGATATACTATGAACTTCATTAAGTAATACACAGGAATCATGGCATGAAATTAAGTCTACAGTCTGAACCAGTTTTAATAAAAGCTGAGAGCATTTTTTATTAAAAGGTAACTGACGTTCATTTCATACATTCCAAATTGAAGCAACTGTATGGAGCTATAAAGGACAAGCACCATCACAATATATATCAAGTTGTCGTCGCAGCACTCAACCAGACAGCGATCCTAGTAAATTACAACAGCCGAGTGGCGGTGGTCGCAGTGACGAGTGGGAGCGGAGCGGGAAGCGATTTCTTTTAATACTTCAAATACGTTTTTGCAATAATCAGGTTATACGTTTTTGCCTGCTGCTCTATATGGTCTTTTGAAGGCAGATATTGTTTTGTTTTGGTGCATGAGTAACAATGAAAGCTATGTTTATCCTATCAGAAATTGTGATCACCTTCTATATATACCATGAGCATGTCAATGTGTCCCATTTTCGCAAAAATATCCAATTGATGGTAAGTAGTTACCTACCATCGTCTACCTTCGAGTAATTTAAGTAGATACTATCAGTAAATATAAGTGATGTTGGGGATCTGTTTTGAGAAACTTTGAGAAGATCAGAGCAGGACTTGGATAATTGACCACTAACCTCAACCAAGTAGAAAAGTGGTTTAAGGAGAAGATAAAAACGCAAACAACTCCAGTAGAAATGCAGTCCGATTATAAAGAGTTAAAACCAAAACTGATATTATAAAGAGAATTATAAAAAAGAATAGGGCAAAATTATTTTCGGATTCCCTCACTTTACAGAAGAAGCTTTTTATAGTCGGTCGTAATCCGCGTTTAGTGTAACCCCACCTTAATTCTAAGTGCTTATCCCCCATTTCTAGAAAGCCTGTAATAATTTTAACATATAAATAAGACTCAGTACCCATTGTACTTAATTTCTCATTCTCTCGTATTTCTTTGTTACCTTATTTTTAAATGAATCAAAGCTTCAATAACATCTCTTCCATTTTACTGGAACTTTTGAAACTTGGGAACTTTTTACGACAGACCTATACTTAGTACATCCCAAGTAGGCGAAATTAGAAATAAAAGAGAATGAATAACTTTTTAGAACTAGACTATTCCCAGATTATAAGTTTATTTTCAAAAATTATAAGTTTATCTGATCAAAACAAAAGATTTAAATTGCTTACTTGCATCTGTCTAGCAGGCTGATTCTTATCAGAATTAAATTGTCACCATAGAGTTATTATTACTCTATGCAACTGACCCAATGTCATGTTTTTAGCATAGACAGATATAAGGATGTTTTTCGCTATAAGGAAAGACCATAGTGAAATAATATCATGATCTGTTGTGTCTCAGTAAGTGAGAGAGGGATACCAGGGTCCATTTCCCCATCCCCTCCTAATGTTTAATACTAAAGTATGCCACCACCATCAAATAGCCTGCCAACGTTTAGTAAAATATATGTATTATAGGAATTTGTAATCAGCATACGAATAAACACAGCTCTTTACCCCATTTAGTGTTCAAATAAATCGAAAACTTGAACAAAGGAGAGGACCTAAAATGTTAATTTAAAAAACACACTGCCTCAATTCCTCTTTGTGCTTCCAACGGCACAATGCGCCGCGTGTATTTTAACAAAAAACCGCATTTTGCATATGGAAGGACTCTCCGCTATAGCTGCCACACAAGAGCGGTATAGTGACCCATATTTTCTACACTCCGCTGGCTAATAGAACACGAGTAAGGCACCTGATGCAATTATCCTTCTTGCCACCTTTTACCAAGTTAATAAAGATTTAAACCAGTGCAGTGTGTCGACACTTTTCTGCATTTAATATTCTTCTATGCGGTAATTTCATCGATGTTTTCATTTACCATTAAAAAGCCTAACCATTTCTAAAATTTCACCCAACTTGGATTTTTTTAATAATACTTAATTTTTATTTTATTTTAATCTATATACCTGAGTATCTATATACTATTATATATAAAGCTGTGGAGTTTATTTTTTGTTTGGTTGTACGCGCAAACTGAACTACTGGTTTGGTTGAACTACTAGTTCGAATTCTCTATAGCCTGTCTTCTTCGATAAAAATTACTTTTATCGAGGAAGACAGGCTATAGAGAACGCGGACGAAGTCGCGGGCACCGGCTAGTATATTATAATATAGATTAGCGCTAAACAGACTTTTGTGCATTAGGAATTTTTTTGTAATGTAATGGTTTTATCCTCCTTAGATTGTATATTAGCTTGATAGCCTACTTGAAGGTAAAGCATAGATGTATGTATGTATTCTATGTTCCATCAATGCATGTAGGTCTAATTGATAGCGAAGATCTATAGAAGGCGCTAAGCGTAGGTTTAAATGTTTTAACTGAATATATAAATTATTAAGGAGTGTCTTAGCTAGACGTTGCACACCCACAGAAAACTCGCAAATGAGGTGTGTGGCCAATGGTTAAAATTAGAACTCATGGCTTTCGGTTGTTTTATTTTCAAAGTATTTTCCTTTCCACATTGAAATACACAAAACTTGCTGTCATTTCTCGGTGGTCTGCAAAGATACGAATCCACATTATTCCTGTACCGAACAATAGCTTTCTTCCTGTTGCGAACAGCTCTTATAAAATATAGTGAACTGATTTTTTTATATTTATAAAATGATTTCGCAGATTTAACTACTGCTTTCAAGCTTCCTAATGTGATTGTACGACGTAGTTTCCCCTTCCCACCGCCCCCACACCCGACCTCGTATTGTGAACGGAAGGGGAAGCCGGGCAAATAATTACGAAGGCTCATTGCAATCCTGCAATGCCTTTGAACTTCGTTGTGCTTCTGACCCAATTCCGTTGACATTTGTTCAAATTTTTCTTTACCCATTGTTGCCAACAGGTCAAATATAACTTAATACTCATATTTATGTCACATATTTTCATAAATATTTTAAAATTGCCACTGTGTTTCATTTAAATTAACAGAATATAAAGTTATTTTATGCGCCATTTTCAACATAATGGCCAGGCCTTACAGGGGAATTATTTAAAAGTAGATCACAAAGACGATGGGCAGACTAAATTGTTGCTAATGCCGGGAATTGCGTTAATGATCACTGGAAATGAAATGGACTGGAGAAGGCTTTTAAGTTAATCATAAGGGGTCCATAATAATTTGAAGAAGAAGAAACTTGTAGTTTACTAATATAGAAATTCTTTATTAAAATAATTAATAATAACGTGTCTATAATAAGAGATAGATATAAAATGGCATAGACATAGATTTTGTGTCGCTGTTAAGGTTATTGCATATTAGTAAAATATACTTTTAAAACATGTAATAAATAAATAAAAAAATAAAAAATATATTAAATCTTTTCAGTATTGATCAAGTAAGGATTTCTTTCGTGAACCCACTATTTATGTGATCGTGAGATGTGCATTGGACACCAACATCTATATGCGAATGAAGCTACTCTGAGGCCAGCGGGCCTATTCTCTATCTGTGGCTTTTAAAAACGTGTCGACTTCAAAGTCGACATTAAATAAGAAATAGTACTTTGTCAAACTAAAAACCACACAATAACGCGCCAATAACTTCATCGACATGTATAACTATGGAAAAAACGTCTATAGATTTTGACATGTGCTAAGTGAATACCAAAGTAGACAATTGTCGAGTCTATAACCGCATCGAGTCGATAACCACAGCAAAACCACACATAGAGAATACGGGCCCAGCGGGCCTATTCTCTATCTGTGGTTTTTAAAAACGTGTCGACTTCAAAGTCGACATTAAATAAGAAATAGTACTTTGTCAAACTAAAAACCACACAATAACGCGCCAATAACTTCATCGACAATTGTCTACTTTGGTATTCACTAAGCACATGTCAAAATGTCTACGACGTTTTTTCCATAGTTATACATGTCGATGAAGTTATTGGCGCGTTATTGTGTGGTTTTTAGTTTGACAAAGTACTATTTCTTATTTAATGTCGACTTTGAAGTCGACACGTTTTTAAAAACCACAGATAGAGAATAGGCCCGCTGGATCGACCTTGCTTCTTTGCCAGTTTTGTAGTTTACATATTATTTGCAAATTTTGCCGGAATAATTACGTACGGTGCTATTTTTATGGAATATTTTTAATTTATATACTCCAGCTTTTACGGTGGCTTAGCCCGCGTGAAAATTTCAGGGCAGCATATTATGTACAATGTACATTATGTATTTCCTCGTGGTTCAAGATATTTTTGTATTTAATTTTGTAATAGTGTCAATAAATTTATCACAATTATTCATTTTTTTTCTGAAAATGATGAGTAATTATATACACAAACCTTCCCCGCTTATATGTCCTTTCCACTAGTGAATACCATAATATAATATAAAATGCATGAGGTAGCTTAGAAGAAGTTAGCTAAGAAACAAACAGATGTGGACAGTGAGTTTATTTTATAAAGTATAGATTGAGTCCTATATATAGTTTACTAGCTGAACCCGACCACGTTTCTTATATTATTGGTTAGCAGCTGCCATAACAACGGCTAACTTCCACTATAAATGTGACAGTGGTTCTCGCTGGCGAGTGAGTTCTCATCGCTTTCGGCAGATGGCGCTGTAAAAAAACGAAAATTTTCTCGCGATTGGGGTTAAATTGTTACGCAAAAAATAAATAAGATCAATCCTTGAAGTGGATTGCATAATGTGTAAAAATTTCAAGTCAATCCGTCGGCTAGCCAACCAATCACCTATAAACGCATTAACACACGAAAAAGCTGTCAAACAAAATTCTTATGACTTGCAGCTTTCACTTGGTTTTATTAAAAAAATAAGCTCTCTTTTATGGCGTCAATTTTGAACGAGAATCGTACACGGAGACAGCGATTGCTCCAATACTCGAAAATAGCGTTTTGTTTTCTGCTAGGACGCTACGTCGCTACGCTGCTACGGCGTAGGTCTACGAGGGGCGAGGGGTGAATGACCCAGCGGCATAATGGCGCGGGTCGATACCCTCCCTCGGCCCGCGGCCCCCTCGCGACCCTCCATTTTGAGGGTCTACACTTACACGACTAGGCTTAGGATGAACCGAGTGCTTGGGCCACAGACTATGCACACAGGTATACCTCGACAATCGTCAACGAATATTTATTTAAAAGAGCATAAATTTAATACTAACTGATGCCCGCGACTTCATCAGCATTTACTAATACAAAAATATACAAAATTCAATATGATGATCGGTTAGCCGTATAAAGGTATATATGTAGACCGAGTAACTTTTACATTTATAATATTAATATGCATTTTATAATGTGTATCTTATTTAGCTGGGAACAGGAGACCTCGTTTTATTCCCTATTGTTCGCCTTTAATCAGAGATTTGAAAGAATTACTTATTATCATAAATTTAAACTTCACTGTGTCCGTACTGTGTATCATATAAACAATAACGATTCATTTCCAACTCAAGTTAGCAATAAATCAAGCCTTATACAACTGAATAAATTGCCCCATAAATTACATTAATAGACAAACCAAACCAAATAGGTTTCAGCTAAATGTTGTATACCTACTACTACCAAGCTGTCCCAGTTTCGCAAAGTAAAATAGACTAAAATATGTTTTAAATCTATATTAATTTAATAGCTGAATTTAAGCTGAGTAAGCTATGTAAGCGTCCAGAATTAGTTTTAACGATTTGCTTACTTTGTCAATATAAATAAAATAAATCGCTAAATGTAAATCAATATAATGTATAAAATAGTTTGCTATGCCAAATTTGAGACATTGAGAACTTTATAGCGTGACAACGGCTGGACCAATTGGGTTATTTTTTCTTTCTTTATTCCTTCATATAAAATAAAGGAACCAATTTAGGTACCCCTTTTGTAATATGCAATAAGTAATATGCAATACCTCAAGATTTATCACTGCATGTATCGAATATTAGCTACCTAATTGTTTTCAGATTAGATTTTCTGTGTAGATTAAAAAGAAACTGTCAAATATCAAACAAATTAATCTAATCTAACAGTTTGGACCGATAAATTAAATTGGAAACCACTGGACAAAACCAGCACAGTACTTGATGACCTTTCTGGTTATTTAATAAGTCACATAGGAAGGTATTTGAATCAATACCATAAAATTGCCTTACCTAACTGGATGCTCAGTAGCTGGTATTTAAAATTTAAATATTGTCGCGTCATCACACATAAAACCCGGGTGAGTGTGTGTGTCTAAACGCACGATGTGTGAACCGGAGCAATCGATATGTGACCCATGACTCGGCCATGTGACCCGCACTCCGGTCACACCATCCGGTAATTCGTTAAATCAATTGTTCCCCCATAAATAACTGATACGACTCGAATTTACCGCGTGCTCTTGGCAGAAGCGGATTTAGAGCTATCGGCGAAGACGACGTGCTTGGTAGGGGAAACTTATTAGTTGACCAAATTCTAAAGCCTAGTCCACACTAGTAGGACATGTAGTAGGTGATCTTTGTAGACATGGCTATAACTCGTAGGCCTGCGATTTTTTGCCTCCTGATCAGAACGTTAGTCATATTGTGCAACATTTTGACAGTGTGGACGTTCCTCCTCGGTTCCTCTGATATAATTAGCAATATATAATATCAATAGAAATAAAAATTTTATTGTCTCCTATTGTCAAGGTGAGGCTTGTGCCCAGCATTGGGACTGAATTGACTGAATAACATAACATACAAATAATATTTGCGTAGTTTACAATATAAAATATCGATTAGTCCAGTAATTGACCTTCGCAATAAAATAAAATCAATGTTTATCTGTACATATGACTTAATCGATTATAATTATTATCTGTATACTTTATTTTATCTGAAGAATAACAAATGTACTTACTTACCTACTGACTTATTTTTAAATCAAGATTGGTAATATTCCCCTTATTTGTTTAACTTAGGGCCTCTTTCACCAACTACAAGTATAGTGTTGATTCGTTACTTTTAGAAATATTTTTCTGTTTTATTGAATTACATATGACCTCGGTTTACTGCATTATTCTATAGGCGAATTTTTATTATTATTTTCTTTTCAATGTTTGGGACTTTTACCGTACAAACAAAGGTATATCAGATCCATTATCCCCGTTGACCGGTGACTTTAAATGACGGTTAGCCTACTTGACAGACGGTGAAAGAGGCCCTTACAATTTATTAGAAGGATGTGAACCCTCGCTAAAGGTATCTTAATATTCATCTCTATTTTATAACTTTTATACCTATACAAATTATTTTTACGAAAGATCCTAAGTATTATCTTTAGAAAATAATATTTTGAGAGAAATTCCAAATGGAAACCGCTTCCCGCTTCGAACAATGCGGCTAAATAGAACGCCACGGTTGGCATAAAAAGGGTGTGTGGTATATTTATTTGGATCACGTATCACATGTGTATTTCAGCGGAAGGAGACGCTCAATATTTTGATTATACGTGCGTACCGTCTAATTTCTTCATAAATGCTTCTGCGGCCCCCAAAGCGCTTGATATTCGGCTCGCGAGAGCGGTTTCATCACACTATATAACGATAAAAAAACAGTAGGCAATCTAGCACAAACAGACCACGTGATTTTATATTTGGACGGAGACCGTGCATCAACTAGTTAGTTATTAGTTTATTATCTTTATTGATTTATTTATATTCAAGCAGTTACAAATATTAAATAGCGAGTAGTGACGACTTAAAATATCTTTTGTTTCAATAATCTTATAATAACAATCTTAGCTGGATATTAGTTATTTAAAAAGTGGATTTTAAACAGATATTTAAATAGATTAATTTTATGGTGTTATTCAAATAAATTTCTATACACCTACATATTTTGATAAGATGAGGATGGTAACCTGCAGTACATCTGGATGTCCAATGGAAGTAAAGAGAAGGCGGTATGAGATGATGCAGTTCCTGAGCACGCTCTCCGAAGTACATCTTATAGAAGACACACAGACAAGCGGTTTTGAGTCTATGTGCCAGGTTATGCAACTTGCATCCTAAAAGCGCCAATGAGACTGTTTTAGCTTTGCGAACCACAGAGTCGAGTGCAGTAAGTTGATATTTGGCTGAGCCATCCCAAAGGTGGGAGTAATACTCCATGCGAGATCAGACTTGCGCTTTATACAAAGCGAGGAGCTGTGCAGGTGTGAAGTATCTTTTTACCCTATTTAGAAAGCCTAGCTTTATGGCCGCTGTTAGAATAAAGATACAATGGTTAGCGTACCTTTGCTAACCATTGTTTCTTTATTTTTAGATAGCTGGCCCTCTATTGTTATATGTAACTTATGTTTTGGCCTAACAGCGGCCAAAAAGCTGGGCATTCTAAATAGGGTAAAGAGATACTTCACATCTGCACAGCTCCTCGCTTTGTATAAATCGCAAGTCCGATCTCGCATGGAGTATGGAGTATTACTCCCACCTTTGGAATGGCTCACCCAAATATCAACTTGCTGCACTCGAATCTGTACGTTATTTGCCTCTGCCGTACGTTATTTTAAAAAATATCGTCACTTGCAACAGCTAGTATAGCTGTTTATGTTCGAATGGAAAATCAGTGAGATGACTTACTGTCCGTCGTTGCTGTGCTGTGTCACGGCCGTGGTATCGACAGCGGCCGGCTCCGCGTCTTTTTGCTTCACCATAGTGATTAATTAACATCAGACGCCTAGTGATTAATGCCTTTTAAGGGAAAAAATATGGGAGTACGCAAAATCAATTCTTTGTGTTACACTTTGGTCGCGTGCGTTACGATACAAGATAAAAATCATGAGTTTCGTTGGTGTAACTAGATCTAAATGATAAAGTTGCGGAATTTATGTTAAACACAATTATTGTTGATGTACAGGATGTTTACTTATTTATTTCTATTATTCTCATAATTCCATAGGTACTTTAGGTAATCACGCCTGTAATTGGCCCCACATTTCAAAGGTCAGCCATCTGCTCGCTAGACAGATGATCTTAAGAAGTCAGATGACAATCGACGGGAGTTAGGATAACCGATTTTAGCAGAACTCAACGAAGCAGAGTCCAACACTAGGTGCTTATGTGCTGATGCTGGAGACGATGAAAAAGTTAATACACATTGTACTTCGAGCAAAAAATTACGTAAAATTCTAATAAGTAACGCTAATCGATATTGTTAAATTTTATAAACAACAGCCTAATAGACTTTGGGCCTCTTTCATCGTCTGTCAAGTAGACTAACTGTCATTTAAAGTCACCAGTAACGATAACCGGGGATAATGTATATGATAATATACGTTTGTTTGTGCAGTAAAAGTCGCAAACATTAAAAAGAAAGTAAAAAAGAAGTCGCCTATCGAAGGATGCACTAAACCGAATGCATAATTTAGTAAAACATAAAATTATTTCTAAAAGTAACTAATGTATTAAGTAAATTGTGAAATATAAATAAATAAAAATATATTGCAAAATAACACCCCACAAAAAATGATTAAGTCTAATCTATGTAGATACCTCGATAACGTTGTCCACCGATTACCGGTGGGTTAATAAATATGAGTCGGACGACCTGCGTACGGACATTCTGTACAGGGGGCCGAAATTGGGGGCATCATGACCAAGTTGCTCAAAGTGATCGGTATAACAGTCGGCGTCGTCCTTCTTTGCGGACTCATTGCAGGTAATCATTGCCACATTTATATTATTCCAATTTCACATGGCGTACCGGCGAAATTCATTATTTCCATGAAGTGCTGGACTGTTTAAATTTACCTAGCCTTTTTATACAAATTTTTGGGGTTTTTGGTTTACTCCTTAAGAATCAATTTTCATATAATATTATACCCGTGGTATAAAAATTTATGGGAGTAAAATCAAAATTGTCACACGGTAGGCGTTACGTTCCAGTTTTAAATAAGTATTTTTGAATATCTAATAACCAATAAAATATTACAAAAATTCTTACTTTTTGTATATCATACTTTATTCCTTCTTTTTTTTATGTTAAGGTCGACAGACAGGCTGACGGTCACTTCTTGAAAGTGTTCGTAATGATATTGATATATTATCTTTGAAATGAAAGGAGATAGTTTATGTATAAAAAAAACTACACTAGTATATTAATTACGAAGCTTGACACTTTCTGAGTGTACTTGTTATTGTACAGGCTTAGTGACATGGGGAGTCCTGGCATCTAGAAATCCAGCACCGGACCCACCGGAGCTGATACCTTTGGACTGGTGGGAACATTGTATACTTTATCAGATTTACCCGAGGTCTTTCAAGGACAGCGACGGAGATGGAATCGGAGATCTAAATGGTTTGTTGTCTAAAATTAGAGCATACTATATACTGAATTATGACAATGCTATCAATAAATTTGAACTGACTATAGTACCCATTTTAAAAATTAAATTTCGCTTTGATTTATCTTTCAAAATAAAATAAAAATATTCCATTTTTAACACAGAAATAAGGCACGACATCACTCCACAATGACAATATAAAATCGCAGTAATTTAGTACAGGAAATGGAACATTTTACTCAGTTTGAATCAATTTAAATTATACTTGACCGTGACTGGTCGTTGCTGTTATCTCTGTCGAAATGACTCACTATATTTAAATGTAATATACCATTTTTCATGTAATAAAGGTCATTTTGTAGTATATTCTATAGGGGTTAATGGAAATTTAAGTGTTGCTTACCAATACAAGCCAAAGAAATAATCACATGTGAATAGATTTTGATATTACTTACTCTTAATATCACAATGTTCTTATGTGATTTCTAAAAAAACGCTTTGCTTAAGAATTACTCGTTCAATTCCCGGCAGGGCCAATTTGAAAATTTACTTTACATATTTGGAAAAATTTAAATTACATATTATATATTATTAGGGATTTATAATTATTAGGGAATACTAGTATTCTCTTACATAAGGAGTTTAGTAGAGGCAGGGCACACTGTGTAACTATATTTTTAATCTACTTTATAAATTAAGGTCACTTAAATGAAATAGCATTTAAAAAGCTTAATAATTGTGGTTGAAATGCAAATGTGTCAAAGCCTGATTACGTTATTTCAAAATTAATTTAATTAACACAGGTATCTACAGTGAACTTGAACATTTCGTTGATGCGGGAGTAGACGCCATATGGATGTCACCTATTTTCAAATCGCCTATGATAGATTTCGGTTATGACATCAGCGATTTCTACGACATACACGATGAATATGGCACTATGGAGGACTTTGAAAATTTGTTGGAACGAGCCCATGAATTAGGTAAAAAGCTTAATGTTCTGTTAGCACATATATTAAAGTAATATGTAGGACATAATACTCTAGGTATTTAGAACTAGTTGCAATCTTATGATAATTTTATATACAACATAATTGTGCTGCATTTTAGATAACAAATCAAATGCATGTATTTAGAGATAACATGTCGATAGAACTACAGAAGCTCAAAAATTGATTGATACTGAAGATATATTTTAATGATATATTTTTCATTGAATTCATATTTTTTTAATATTATAAATGTGAAAGTAACTCTGTCTGCCTGTGTGTCTGTTACCTTTTCACGTCTTAACTGCTCCACTGATCATTAAGAAATTTTACATAGACGTTATTAGGGATACAGAAAAGGACATACCTTTCATCCTGAATAAGTTACCGTTCCCGAGGAATCATTTAAAATAAAAAATAAAAACTGGCAAAAGTATAAATGTTACTTCCTCTTTTACCGCTCTTTCCATTAGTGAAAACTGTCTCAAAATCCGTTGAATGATTTAATAAAAATTACTAAGTAACAGGCAGAAAATAATAGCGACTTTATTTTATAAATAACTATGTGCTGCCTGCGACTTCGCCTGAGAAACTTTGTAAATTATATACTAAAACCTACCTCGAGAACTTATCTATTGGTGAAAACAGCATGAAAAGCAGTGCAGTAGTTTTTGAGTTTATCGCGAACAGACAGACAAACAGAGATTATAAGGATGTATGTAAAGGTTAAATGAAAAATGGCTACTGCCAATCATAGATGGATGCGAGAAAAACAAAAGGAAATATTTATTGGATCAATCGTCTTTCAGGTCTCAAAGTGCTATTAGACTTTGTCCCGAATCATGCTAGCACAGAGGCGGAATATTTTCTCGCATCTCAAAGAAGAGATCCAGGATACGAGGACTACTTCGTCTGGGCTGATGGCTACGAAGATCCGGATAATGCCTCCAACATACTACCACCGTCGAACTGGGTATAATATTTTTCCTTTTAATACTTCCTATACTAATAAAGTATTCAGTGAAGGATAGAAAACCGTGCGTGGTGGCGAGTATTAGAAAATGTCTACATCCAAAAGTGGAGAGTCACTGGTGATGGTTCATTAATATGACTGGAAAAATAAATCATGTTATTAAATTAGATCAAATTTAACTTAGAGTAAATTTGGAAGATGGATTCGAATTTAAGAATTTAAAAATCAGAATTAAAAATATATATATAATAATGAGAATTTAATACTATTAAATTGATGTACGCACATATATTAGGAAACATAACTGATCAATTTAGAATATTTAATCCGTACGACAGTAATCAGTGAAATGTGTTGGGCAACAACACACACGCTCTGAAAGGACCATTAGTAAATGGATTACACTGAATAGAACGCTTGATTGATGCGAAATCAATACATTGTACCTTGGCAGACTTTAATGTTTAGAGGAATTACGAAGAAACAGCCAAGTTGGTACTTTTAAAGGAGTTCTCTTAATAGTTCATTTAATGTCTTTACAACAGGCACAGGAAATTGATGGCTTACTGGCACTATTTTAATTAGAGAGCATTAAAAAATAAAATATTTATTCATTAATATACATCAATTAATAACTAATAAATTTGCTAAAAAGCTAGTGAAACACTTTCTCAAAATTTGGATACTCTTTATATACATAAAAAATATTGAACAATTCGTATTCCAATAAACCGTGCCCAAGGTTTTGTAATACCGTAGGTTAGTCGGTTAGTCTTTAATTAATCAATTAAACAATAAAACGAATATTATTATTAAACAAATATAATTAAATAATAAATTAACAAAGTTTATTATTGTATATTTCAGGTGAGCCAATTCGGTGGATCAGCCTGGGAATGGAGCGATTCCCGGGAGCAATTCTACCTTCATCAATTTGCAATCGAGCAAGCTGATTTCAATTTCAGAAATCAACAAGTCAAGGATGAAATGTTTAGTATATTGAAATTCTGGCTAGATAAAGGCGCTGATGGATTTAGGCTCGACGCTTTGCCTTACATGATGGAGGCCGATCCTGCTGATCACGAAGGAAGATATCCTGACGATCCACTTAGCGGGCTCAGTCAATTCGAATCGCATCAACTTGGTTATACTGTTCCACTTTACACTAAAGATCTGATTGAACTCTATGATATTGTCTATGAATGGAGAGATTTCATTGACGAATACAACGAAGAGCATGGTGGTGATACTCGGTAAGTACAAAACTTATTATCGTTATAATAATGATAATAAACTCCAATATTAAGACAATTTTTTTGTCTTAATATTGGAGTTTTTTATTTTTTATTTTTTTCAGGGTTCTCTTTTCCGAAGCTTACGCCAACGTATCTATGACGATGTTGTACTACGGAAATGATGAGGGTGCAACTGGAGCCCATTTCCCTTTCAACTTCGACTTCATAACGGACCTGTCATCCGAGTCCAATGCGAGAGATTTTGTGTACATCATTCTTAGATGGCTTACATACATGCCACATGGGGCAGTACCCAATTGGGTGGTAAGTTTAAGTTTTTTTTTCGTGGTTATCTCAACCTAGTTTTAAATTACTTTTCCATTATACATTTTCATTTTTATGACGAAATTTTTAGTTTGGCAATCACGACAATAACAGAATGCCAACGCGGTTCCGTGCAAATATGGTGGATGGTCTAAATGCCCTCAACATGATGCTACCGGGGGTTGCAGTGACCTATCAAGGAGAAGAGATCGGCATGAAAGATGGCTACGTTAGCTGGGAAGACACAGTTGATGTTGAAGCTTGCAATCGTGGAGATGAAGACACGTATCACCTCTACTCCAGAGACCCAGCAAGAACACCATACCACTGGAATAACTCAACGAGTGCTGGATTTTCAACCAGTGAGGACACTTGGCTGCCAGTTGCTGAGGATTATATGGAACTAAATCTTGCTAAACAAAAAGAAGATGTTAGAAGTCATTACAAGGTAATTTATGTCTCAATAAATTTCAATAGGATCTATTAATGACAATTCTAACCATATCGACTTATTTTTATAACTGCCAAAAATCTACTTTATCCCATACGAAAGAGATTATTACATGCTTCAGGGCTTCAGTAATGGCACACGACGTTGCTTGTTTAATTATTCTCTTACATAAAAGTCATAATAATTCTATATTTATGTTGTCACTGTATGGTTTTGTTGAGTGAGTGACCGATGTCAAAGCAAGAGGAATTCTATCCCCAACCGGTACTTCATAAGCAGCCTGGTCTCTGTTTGCAGCGTGCAGAATAACCCTTGGTTTATTCTTTTTATAGACTCACAAATTGATGAAAACCTATTTTAATCATATTTTCTGCAGGAATATCCAAAATTATATTGCGAAAAATAAACTGCAGTCTAGTGGCGTCTTGTACAATTATCCATGATATCTGATAACTAATTAATATTGGACAAGATTGTTAACATCGAAATAATATAGTATATTTGCAAATTCGCTGATTGTTAAGTCAAGTGATTTTAGAAAAAATGCAATGCAATTTGAAAGTCGTTATCATTGATATCGAGTGTATTGATTTGCAACTGAAACTGCGAGTAGAATGACTCAAATGGCTATACCGTGCGCAACTCGATCTTACTCCAAACCACTTGTAACACGGAACTCGAGGCGTGAATAACGAGTAAATGCCTTTTTGAACTAAAACCGTGTAGCGCTCTCTACACCGTTAAGCTCATGGATTTTTATTTCCATCTCTTTCAGAACTACCAAGCATTGACGGCTCTTCGAAAACACGAAACCCTAAAACACGGCGAATACAATATTAGAGCGTTTTCGGACAGAACCTTCTTCCTCGTCAGGAGTTTGAGGACTTATGACACCCTGGTGTTACTATTTAACGTTAGCGAAGATTCCGACACTGTCGACTTGAACAGAGTCTCTGACTTAGTGCTGCCAGCTTCTGTCTACCTATCAAGTGTTAATTCTACAAGATTAGCTAAGTAAGTTGTTTTATAAATATGACGTGCTAAAAATCTAAGTTCGTTCAACGCATTGCCATATTTGAATGTAACATTTATGTCTGGAATGGAACCTCGAAAATATTTTAAAGGACTGTGACTATACATTGCGGATCCAAGTGGTTTTTTTTCATGGGAAACGTTGTTATGTTGTAAAATTTTAAGAATAAGTTGCAGAATACTAATATTTGCTTTTTATTTTACAGTGATGTTATTGAAGAAGATGAGCTGACTTTGTCACCAGGAGAAGCTCTGTTATTAAAATCAGCACCGGTTTGATACGTTATTCTTTTTTCAACTGCGATTCTTTTAAGCAATATGTTTGTTGCAATAATTTATTTTATTATTAGTTTGTAATGGGCAAGACTAAAAACGCCAATATTTGCCTCCAAAGTGAGAAAAAGTTTGTGTAAAGATACCATAAGCCCAAACTAGAATCAGTAACCGTGAGTCATTATAATGGCAAAAAGCCATCAAGCAAAAATCGACGAAATGAGGTAAATTGTAAATCTTATAATATAAAATTCTCGTGTCACAGTGTTTGTAACAAAACTCCTCTGAAACGGCTTGACCGAGTTTATAAATTTTTTTGTGTATTCAGTAGTCTGAATATTTTTTAAACCCCAGAATTTTTTTTTTTTTGGAAAAACATCGCTTGAAGCTTTTTATTGTGATTTATTAAATTATTTGTTAATATCATGTTAATAAGATTTAAGTATAATATGTGTAATAGGAAACATGAAATATATGTTAAGTAATATACCACATAAACAAGCTACTTATAACCTTTTACTTAATTAACTTGAACAACTTTTATAAAATGAAATTCCGCTAAGAAAATAATTTTCGTTAACAAACTGTTTTATACACCCTCATTTCCCTTTTTTGTAAGGAATGGCGCCAAATGTTCTTCGCAACATAATTTAATGTTCCATTTAAGTTCATTTATGCACGTTTAATTTATACATGTTTATTTTAAATATAACTAGATAATATTATAAACAGGAAAGATTTGTTTGTTTGTTTGCATTGAATAGTCTCCGAAACTATTGGAACGATTTCAAAAATTCTTTCACTGTTGGGAAGCTTATTATCAGCCTGTAACATAGGCTATATTTTATAAAGTTAGACGGACGGAGACGCATGCAACAACTAGTTTTATATAAAAAAATTGAAATTTATGATTAAACAACCCATTGGATGTTTTGCAGCAAAGTAGAAGATAACTTGTAATATAATTAGAGATGTCATATTGTACGACCAGAAAATAAGTTTTAGTTCTTAAGGTATACCAATAAATAACATTGGAATGTCTGTGATATATAAATAAAGGCTATACCTGTTTGCATACAAATACGAACGTTTTAATTTTTTTTTTTTTTTTTTTTTATAAGAGATGGGTTTGCTCTTGGCCAACAACCAGCTTGGTAGCAAGGGAGAGGCCTTTGAAAACTTTGAAAAGATTAGGGTTATATGAACTCGGAAATTTAATTTTAATTTTTTATTCTTACTCGTCAAATTTGTCCAAGCTATTCTGTGAAACGCCAAAATTTTTCTTGATAAAATGAGAGTATTTTTTTAAAAAACTACAGCTTAAAATCAGAGTGAAATGGTTTATTTGTCTATTAATTATTTTTATTTTACGGACCCTTATACATAAAAATGCTACAAAGCTTCATTTCAGGTGTCCAGGAATGTATTAAATTAATACATCTAAGAAATAATCCATTATTTAAGATAAAGAAGATCACAATTCATAATAGTTTAAAAAAATAGTTTTCACTGATAAATAACAATTAAAACTCAAAACATAATAATTTAAAAAACCTTTTTGCAATTAAAATATTCTCGCAGGAAATTACGTAAGCCACGTCACGTGGCTAGGTTAAATGGATTCTCAGACCACAAACTATTTTCTAAAAGAGATTGGCGTTGAAAAAATTCAATTGAAGCTGGTAAGTGGTACACGTTGTCGGGCTCAGCTGGCTCTGATTAATTAACCCTCGGCTTGGAGGTGATTAATGGGAGTGTAAAAACCCGTGGACGAACCAGCCGACGAAAGCATACATTGCATGAACTCGCGGATTATAGAAATCGGCTATAACTCATTGAGGAGCCCGAAAACCCGGACTCGATTCTTGGCAAGGTCAACTTTGAAAATGAATTTTTCAAAATTGGCTCTGATCTCGGTATATCAAGTAGTGTCAGGGCACACTGCGTTTCGCAATCATATTACCTGGTCAGCCCTATCTATCAGCAGTAAACATCCCCTTACATAAAACCACCAAATAACAGCATGTGTGATTTTATGTGACAGTGAGTGGCATTTCCCTACCTCTTATCCACCTACTTAGGTCGTAATGTGGCGTTGCTGCCTATTAATTATAATGATAAGTTAATAAAAGAAGTTATGTAGAATTAACTTCAGACATAGCTGAAAGAATCAGCGACCTGAAGAAAGAATACCCGAAACCTATTTTTTCATTGGGGTAGACGCGTTTAGAATAGCGACAGTCGAGTGGTTGGCCAACCACCCACTCGTTGGACCGATGAACTACTTAAATATTATAGATTCGCTGACGATGGAAGGATTTGGAGAGCGAAAGACCACGTGACATAGCGCTTATTCAAGAAGGCCAATATTCAACAGTGGATGCCTGTAGACTGATGACAAACATATTATCAAAATTGGTTAATTTAATTTGTTAGTAATCTCAACTAAGCTACATCAAATATCTAATACGATTTATTCTAGTACTCTCAGTATCGTCAGTTTTGTTACCTGCACTTTTTAGTTGCGGATGACGTCATGTAAATATTAATGTGACAAGGTTCCCGAGCATTAGCGATTAAACCAATTCAATTCAATTGAAGGGATTGAGATGAGACAACTTAAAAATTCTTTCCAACTTTAAATTCAATACATTTTTATTAATGCTATTAAGCAATATTCATCAGATACCCCGATATCTGTAAATTTAATTGGATCTGTGATACCGATAAACTCTGTTTTACGATGGGTGGTCGAATCGCCTAGATGCTTCAAGCCTTCAGTCGCAATGGTGTCGTTGTGGAGAAAAGTTGGCATAGCCGTGGGCGTCGTCCTGGTATTGGGGATTGTGGTTGGGTCTATAACTTGGGCAGTGATTGCCAGCAAGGACCCTCCAGCACCAGACCCACCAGTAATCATTCCTCTGGATTGGTGGGAGCACACGGTTATTTATCAGATTTATCCGAGATCGTTCAAAGACAGCGATGGAGATGGAATTGGCGATTTAAAAGGTAACTTATGTAATTTTACATAAATAACTCTAGTAATGTAACGATGTGAAAAATAACCTCGCTTATCCTTCTCATTCTGCCAGACCTTTTTAAATTTTAAAAAATAAAACAATAATAATATTCCTTGTAATTAACAGGAATCACAAGCGAGCTAGAGCACTTCGTAGATGCAGGTGTTGGAGCCATCTGGATGTCACCCATCTTCAGCTCACCGATGGTAGACTTTGGCTATGATATCAGTGACTTCTATGACATTCATTACGAGTATGGAAATATGGGCGACTTTGAAGAGCTATTGCAAAGGGCACATGAACTCGGTAAGGCGAAATTTTTTATCGTATTTACACTTTTATTCGTTGATAAATATAAATAAATAAATTTATTTTTTCTTAGGTGACTATAGGTCCTGAAATAATACATGAATTTATTACACAAGTTGTTCTAATGATATTGTGCAAGACATCGTGCTGCCGCTCAGAAGTTAGCGCTGCTAAATAGTACTTTTAAATATTAAATTACTAGCTTTTGCCCGCGAGTTTGTCTACGCATTTTTTACTTATTAAAAAATCTATTTAATCTTCTTTATAAAAAAAAATTCTCCTGCCCATGTGAAATCCTCGTCAACAACCTGAACTGAGTTTAGGTTTACAATAGGACCCGATAGGTTGTGCTGCAATCTGAATAACGGGACAAATCTACTGGGTCCGCTAGTTTCTCTCATGTTTTTGTAAGACGTTAATTTTTTAATTTTTCTTTAATAAAAATTAAAAAAATACCGTTAGGAAGAGTACTTTTTTTAAGATATGTCCTTTTATATCATTTCAAAGTGTATGCAAATTTTCATTATGATCGGTCGAGGTGTAATAATAATTATGACAATGAATTCATCATATTATTATGTCAATTGTACTTTTGCATTTGTATTTTTTTTATTGTTATGCAAATGTGTTATGGAAATGTTAACATATTTGTAGTTATTACAGCCTACATAATGATGAAAGAGCTTATAAATATCCGATATTTCAATTCACTATATTATTATTATTACAAATCAACTTGTTATAGACGACGGTCTTGTGGTATTGGTTGACTAGTTGTATATTATCACAAACTAGTTGTTGCACGCGACTTCGCCCGCGTAACTTTGTAAATTATATACTAAAACCTTCCTCGAGAACCACTCTATACATTAGTGGAAACAGCATGGAATTCGGTGCAGTCGTTTTTGAGTTTAGATCATTTTTGTTTTTTTGAGTTTTTGAGTAGTGATCATGGACTAAGTATGCAGGAAGATCAATTTGAATCTCTTTCTCACAGGGATAAAGGTCCTCTTGGACTATGTGCCGAACCATGCCAGCGACCAGTCCGAATATTTCAAGATGTCCGAGGCCAGAGAGCCTGGCTATGAGGATTTCTTCATCTGGGCTGACCCTAAACAGGACCCGGAAAATGAGACGAATTTCATTAGGCCATCCAATTGGGTAACTTATTGTTTTAATTATTTTGAAAAAAAAATATACTGAATTCTCCCAATACAAATTGCTTATAATATAGCTAATAATATACTATTTATTGCTACACAGATTACAAAGCAATAAATAGATGATAAAGTAATTCGTGATAGATTTATCGTGATGCTTATCGGTATGTTGTTTTTCTTTTATTAGATAAAGGATATTTTTAGTAAAATGAAACTTAAGTAATCTGACATATTTCTGGCATCCTGGTTTAAAGGTTTCTTTTTATATATCTATAATATATGTTATAGTTCTGTTCACACATACATATTTATCACCTAAATAAAAAACATAAAGAACGGACCCTGATAACCGTCAATAAAAATAAAATAAACCCAGAATGAGTTATGCCAGATTATAAGTAGTCCTTTTCCTTTCCTTTATCCAATATTTTGTGAAGGTCTATATGATGTTGGGTTAATAGGCGACCTTAGAGCCAATTACCATTTAATTTAATGTACTATCAGACTACCTTTACATAATATTTATTAAATCATCTGTATAATTATTTTTATAATTTATTTGCTTCTACATACATGTTTTAACAGGTGTATGAATTTGTCTAAAATAATCATGTATAACATATGCTGAATATAAATGTATTTTTTTTAAACAATAAGTATTGAAGAAATTGTAGTTTACGTTACGTATAGCCAAATACTTCGAATATATATTTTTTTTAATTTGTATGTGAGCCGATTTTCCTTCTTTGTTTAGGGCCTCTTACACCATCTGTCAAGTAAGCAAACCGTCATTTAAAGTCATCGGTCAAGGGATAACGGAGCTGATATACATTTGTTTGTACGGTAAAGGTCTCAAACATTAAAAAGAAAATAACAAAAAAGTCTATCGAAGGATGCACTAAACCGAGTGCATAAATTAATGAAACACAAAATTATTTCTAAAAGTAACTAATCAACACTTTACTTGTGGTTGGTGAAGGAGGCCCTTAGTCTCTCGGCGAATTTATTTTGAAAAAGTTCCATCCGCTAGTAGCCGAACGATATATTAATGATTTGTCATTTTATTTTTCAGATAAGTCAATTCGGCGGTTCAGTGTGGGAGTGGAATGATGTCCGTGAACAATATTATCTTCATCAATTCGCTATAGAACAACCCGACTTCAACTTCAGACAGCAAGCAGTGAAAGATGAAATGCTTGAAATTATGCGATTCTGGTACGACAAAGGTGTGGACGGCTTTCGATTGGACGCTATTCCTCATATGTTTGAAGCCAATCCCGATGACCATGGCGGGGAGTATCCCGACGAACCGCTTTCTGGAAATGCGTTTTTAACTGACGTCCAACCTGGATATACTACACAAGAATATACTAGAGATCAGATTGAGTTATATGATGTTGTTTACGAATGGAGAGAATTCGCTGATAGGTGGCAGGCAGAACATGGATCGGATACAAAGTGAGTGATGGGATCTTCTTCGCATTGATTTTATTTTACCGACAATAAAATTCTACAGGCCCATTCTAAAAAATATCATAGATTACCATAGAAATCCATAAAAATATGAGATAAGAGTTTGTTATCCATTTCATTGTACTGTGGTTGTTAATATGATATACATATTTCCAAGCGTAAACTGTTTGACCACCCCCTTTTCTGTGGGATACCACAGTATTGATAATTTATTCAATATTGTTCATATATTTTTGTTTAATGTTTTATATTTAATTTTTAGCTGACCCCTCGCTAACAGTACTTGACAATGTGTATGCAAAATTTATACTGATCTAAATTGAGTTAAATTATGAAAGCATATCAAACCGCTGCTGAACGATTTTGACAGGACTTTCACTGATAGACGAGAGAACTGCTGTATCAATTCTTTTTTTTTTTTATTATTCGTTGAAATTCGAGATTCGCCAGTATGTCATAAATATTTAATAATTGTAGTCAATACAACTCTAATTTAATTGTAAGAGACTGTTAACGGACTGAATTTTCTGTCTCATTGAACTGCATCAAGAATTGCGACGCTATTGGTTTCAGATATCTATATCTTCGTTATTAAACTAGTCTTGAGACCATTTGCGATCTGGCTCTATCACTTCCTTATTAAATTAGTTCGCCTGCTCGGAAAATTGCCTTCTGATATCTCCCGGATGCCACCTAGTCTGCACTTATTTAAAAATTATTTTCCGAAGTGAAAATTGAAGACACCATATTTTTTTGTATTTTAGTAATATCTGAGTGCAATCTTCCTAATATAATAGTAGACTTTATTTATATTATTTAGCCCTTAATTGTTTTACCACCGTTTTTGGCCTTTTTATTTTATTAAGATCTGCTTTTTAATTCAAATAAAACGTTTACTATTTCATTAAAATTTTGAAATATGTAACTATACTTGTTTAAAGCAAACTGTTGCTGATTTTGGCGCTTCAGTTTGTTTTTTTTTTTTAATTTTATATTGCACTATACTGTATTAATTTTAATAATACTTACAGAATTCTACTTGCTGAGGCGTATGCTAATATAACAATGACCATGTTATACTACGGCGATGAACGTGGCAGAATAGGGGCCCATTTCCCATTTAATTTCGACTTCATCAACAGTCTATGGGCTGGTTCTAATGCCCGTGACTTTGTTTATGTCATTCAGAGGTGGCTTACATATATGCCCCATGGGAATGTCGCCAACTGGGTGGTAAGTTACGTGTTTTATGTTCAATAGACTCAAGGTTAATTAATTCTCTCCCCTAAGCATATTAAGTAACAAATATCATAGATACTTTTACTAATACCTGCTAAGATGATTCAAAGGCAAAAAATTCACTTTGCATCTGCTTGTAAGATTGTACAGTCGGGGTACGAAAGTCTTCGTCAGTTTTCAAATTCATTCCTTTATCAAGTCGTAGACTCTTAGTACCTTTTGAAATTAAAGCACTAAGCAGATAACTGACAGACGTTTAAGATGAAATTTTGGAGTGACTGATTATTGCCCTGGTGCAAGCAAATGTCGACTTTAAGGTGACGGACATTTTTTAATCCCGACATTACGACTCATTACAAATGTATAAAGACTGGACCCCTTTAAATTATTCATGTTTTAGTTCGGTAACCACGACAATAACAGAATGCCATCAAGATTTAGAGACAACATGGTTGACGGATTAAACGCTCTGAACATGTTACTTCCCGGGGTCGCCATCACTTATCAAGGCGAAGAGATTGGCATGAGGGATGGTTTTGTCAGTTGGGAGGATACCGTCGATGTGGCCGCTTGCAATCAAGGCACACCTGAAAACTACTTGGACTACTCCAGAGATCCCGCAAGAACTCCATACCATTGGAACAATTCCACGAACGCTGGATTCTCGACAGGAGCAACCACTTGGTTGCCTATCGCGGAAGATTATGAAGAAATCAATTTACAAGCCCAGAAAGATGCTGAGCGTAGCCACTTCAAGGTTGGTAAAAATTTATTACTAACTAACTGGCGCCCGCGACTTCGTTTGCGTTGAAAAAGAAAAAAAAATGCCTGTTCTACGTCATCTACGTCTAAATGTCTATCAACCAAGTTTCATGAAAATCAATTGATTCGTTTGATAATTTTGGAGGAACATACATATACAATAGGTATATTTATTATTAGTATTGATTATTAGTTTCCTATGTCTATCTCTTAATTATTCCTGAATCTATTGTTGTATATTAAAAGAGGATCTGTATTATTGAACTGTAAAATTTAATCTGAATTAATTTTATTAATCTGAACCCTTAAAATTACTCTTAATTTTAACAATCAACAAAAACAAGAATATTAAATTTTAATGTGTTTTGATACGTTGATTTGTTGATTGGACTAATAATAAGGTTAAAAGAATATAAAATTTTAAGAGTTTTTACATAACTATTTCAGGTTTACCAAGCATTAACAAGTTTGCGAAAGGAAACCTCTCTTTCTCACGGCTCGTACCACTTGCAAGCTTTGACTGAGAATACTTTCGTCTTGGTGAGACACCTCACAACCTTCGACACCTTCTCACTTGTTTTCAACGTGGCCAACACTACAGACACCGCTGATCTATCCAGGATAGACTTCATACAAGAGCCAATCACAGTATACGTATCCAGTGTGCAATCTGATCTAGTTAATGGGTAAGCTTGAACCAAATGTGTCCCTAAATTGATAAGGTTATCGTACCTATTTAAAGATCATTGGAGGCATTAATACAAGTTCCATCATTGTATTTGACTGTAGTTCTAGCAAATGAGAATTTATTTCTTATAAGTACTCTATATGACTGTACTGACATTTATTAAGTACTGACATACTTATATTAAACTCTTAACTTTTTTTCAGAGATTCATTACCGCTAGGAGATGTTGCTCTCAAGCCTGGAGAAGCTCTCGTAATACGTTCACAGCCTGTATAAAATAATCCATATTATGTTTATATTTATTATTTGTATTTGAATTTTTCGTAATTTGTAATGTTTTTAAATATATTTTTTTTAATATAAAACATGTTATTTCAATAAATTCTTTATCACTGACACATAAATAAAAGTGGCTGGGCACACTGCGTTTCGTCACGTTTCGTCAGCATGTATTAAAATTCCAAGAATCAAAGAATCTTTATTCATTAGATACTTACCTCAATTTCCATTGAATTGTAATATTTATATATTAATTTCTCCTTTTCTTTTGTTGCTTTGGTTTCAAGAAGGTAAGTATTTTATTTTTAGCTAATACATACGAATCATTGTAAATTATAATTATATTTATAAAGATTTCGATCGGTGTATATTGACTTTTGATAATGATGCTGAAATGGGGGCTTTGTCAAGCTGAACGTCGCTCAACGAGCTATAGTTTGTCTGTGAGATCGAATCAGAAATGAATATATCCTTATAAATACGATAGTTAGGACAGCATGGACAGACGATCTTATAGGGGCCCCTACTGATCGCACGCTGAATCCAAACTACTGGAAAATTATGAGGGAAATACAAAATTAACTATCTAATTTTTCAACTAATAATTTGTTTACGCGAACCGATTAAAAATGTCCGCCTAAGCTGTTAATTTCATTGTATAAACACAATGAACTAAGCACGATTTCAATGTCAGCGTAAATTATTGGCCACGTCGACCAACAAAACCCCTATATTAGCCGCGTATAATTTGTGGCTCGCGAACAGTCCACTATAATGGACGACGTATCCGCACTGGCTAGTGATGGATGCATCGTTTGAGGTTGCGCACTAAAAGCATTTTGTTATTTTAATGGCTCTAATGACAGCTATTCGGTGACAGGATGTTTTTGTTAACATTTTCCCAGCATTTTGTTTCATAGTTCACCATTTAAAACATGTGTAGTATAGATTATATATATCGACAAGTATTTAAGGCAATTTGCTAAATTTTCGTTCTACATCAGCAAGCAAGCTTACACAAAATTTCCTTAATAAATACATTATGTAATAGATAAATGTAATCAATACTAATAATAAACCTGTAAGTGTGTAGGTATTGTACGTATGTATGTGCCTCCATAACTCTTTAACGAATTAACTAATTTTCATGAAACTTTGTAGATAAACATTTAGACGTACGGGACACAGGATAGACTACTTTTTTCTTTTTCAATGCGGACGAAGACGCAGGCACCAGCTAGTATTTGAAATAAAAAAGGCCCATCACTAGAGCAAGGGAAGGTCACAATGTCGCGTTTCTCATTAGTGTAATGCCTGCAAACATGTGGGTAGGTGTTCTCGCAGTAAGTTTTCTGATTGCGAGGGTGACGAGTGAAGTGGTTCCACCATGGTGGACTAATGCGGTATACTATCGAATACTGATCGATTCGTTCAAAGACGGGGATGGAGACGGACTAGGAGACTTACAAGGTATACCTTGGAGAGAAAAGTAGACAGAAATTACCTATTTACTTGATGGTAAGCTTCATGGTATGTTGAGACAGCTTTTCTATTAGATTCTAAAAAGTAAATAAACGCTTAAAAAGTTTAATATTTTTTAATTTTACGCTACTTTTAAAAGTTATAAACTTTTATATGTAAGTAAATAATGCCTTAACTTTACAAGATTAATCCCGTAAAGCGTGGGATATTAGTTCTGAAATTTGTCTACAGATTTATCTTGTATTTCCACTAGCTGTTTATTCTGAAAAGAGGCATAATTACTGCCACCTGCACTTTTCAATTTTGTAACCACTAATTGGTAACGGAGCTTTTGTTGAAGAGAACCAGAACCAAGCTACAACTTCGCCGATAAAATTTAAGTCTGTTCATAAAAGCCATTATTGCTTAAAGATCTATGACTGAATCATCACACTGCTTACTCTAGGAGCGACGCAACAGATGAGTTATGTGCGCGCTTTCGGCACCGACGCCGTTATCCTGTCACCTTTTTGTGCCATGAGCACGGACTGCACTAAACCTGGACCAGTTAATTTAATCGAAATCGACCAGCGATATGGAGACCTAGACAAGATGACTGCCTTACTAACTAAAGCGAAAAAGTTAGGTAATATAAGTTTTTGGTTCTAATATTGATTTAAAATAAACAATTGCTTGCTCTTTTTTTCTTCATTTAATGCCAGACAGGTTTACGGTCCACTTGATGGTAGGTGGATACCATGGCCTAGCAATACAATGCCATAAGTTCCGCAAGTGCGTTGCCAACTTTAGCAAAATTAGGAGGAGATAGCGTTGGCCAGTTATATTTCACCATTGTGTCACTTACCTACACAACATCACATCCTGTCATTTTACGGTACCTAGTCTTCTACCAATTATTCACTTTTTATGAATGCAAAACCCAGTATGCTCAGCCACTATAATTGATTGCTTTTGGACTTAAATAGAATATACCGTAATATTAAGAGTGAACCTTGTGTGTTACAAAACAGAACTCAAAGTGGTAGTAACGATTCCACTTCAAATGATGAGCATAGAATCGGAATGGTTCAAATCGAGTGCTAATCGTGATAGTGGATATGAAGATTGGATATTATGGAAGAATGGGAGCGGTGAAGACACGCCCGAGGTAACTTAAAAAATGGCCTCTATTACTTTAGCAACTGCAAACAGTTTCGCGTAAATCGTTGGGTTTACTTTGCGAAATCGTGTGTCCAATTGAATAAGAAGTGCATGTGTCCAACGAATTGGAAGTTCTAAGAAATCATTTCTTTTCAGCAAAATAAATCTTCTTTTTTTAAATATCGGTACTGTGATCTTTAAATTAAATTAGATGGATATATATATTGAAATCAATTTTGATTGGTTTTCAAATTATTATGGTAAGATTTCGGCTAGTTTTTTTTGTATATACTGCTAAAGTGATGTAAACCTTGGTGGCCGTAAAGCGTGTATACGCATATAGTGTAATTTATAGTCAGTAACGGAGTATTACATTATTCACAGGAAGAGGACGGTGTATATAGATGGGTATGGCACGAGGATCGTGGTGCATTTTGGGCATCATTCAACAACGCAGCGGTACTGAACCTCTGCTCGGAGGGAGTTGTAGCGGCACTGTCTGCAGCTATGTGCGCTTGGTTGAGGAGAGGAGTAGCCGGTGTACTGCTGAACCCAGATTTTCCCCCGAATCAGGCATGCGGAGAAAAACTTTTGAGTAAATTGGCTGCCGAAGCAATGAGTTGCGTAAGAGCTGCTAACTTGGATACTCCGTAAGTAGTGTGGAAATAGAAAAAAGTCCCATAACGAAAATATGATTTATAAAAAAAGTCATTTTATATAAAAAGTCGAGTCCTAGCTATTACTTAATGTCATAAATTATGATAGTCTTAAATGAAGTGTAGCGCATAACGCATGGATAATTCCTGGATTAGTAGGCACAGCTTAAATATGTTCCCGGTTTCCCGGATTTGTTCTTAATTTATCAATAGAGTGTACTAAGAGAACCACATGTAACAGCCTAAATTTGAATTGAAGTTGTGAACATTTGTAAATAGAAAAGAAGGAAGTTTTTAAAATTCATGAATAAATTGTTGCAGTTTAATTCTCGTACAGTCTTCATTGCCATCTTTTGAGGCAGCAAAATACTACAGCGACGGTGGTATTGGTGCTAATAGCGTAATAAGCAATGCATTAACATCGACGACGAGAAAATCTACTGCTGAATTGGCCATTGAGTTTCATGCTGCATTGCTCTATTCTCCAGATGACTTTTACCCTTCTTGGCTAGTTAGTATTGTTTTAACCTAAACCATTAATATATTAATTAAGTATTAAGGAATCTGGAAGAAAGAATTTTGCAACTTTTCAGACAAGTACAGAGGACGGCAATAGGATAGCAACACGATATGGCAGTGACGTGATCGATGCCATCAATCTAATAGCTCTCACTCTACCCGGGGCAGCTGTTATTCAGCAAGGCGACGAGCTTGGAGTAGCAGACACTATACTTGAATGGGTTTCTTCGTCAGATAAATGCTGGCCGATACCAGCTAGGCCTTCAGCAGCACCGTTTCCATGGGAAGATTCTACTAACGCAGGATTTACAAGTGGAGAGCCATGGCTACCTATAGCACCGAACTATAGATACGCCAATGCGAAATCGGAATATTCAAATGATTTAAGTCACATTGCAGTGGTGAAAACAGCTGCAGCAATGAGAAAGTCACCAGCAATGGGACCACATACAGAAGTTAGTAAAAATTTTCATCGAATAGTTTTGTTTTATACTTAATATTTGGGTTGGAAGTAGAATTCACATGTTTATTTCCATTTCAGATAAAGCGTCTAGGGGAAGCTCTAGCTATATTACGATGGGGTGGAGCTGGTATTCTCTTAGTAGTCTCAAATTTAGGAAAAGTACAGACTGAAGCTGAAATATCTAAATATCCAGGTCTTCCACATGAAATGATAATCGCCGCTAGTTCCACTGGATCTGCTTTCACGACTGGATCGCATGTTACATTGGACAAGAGCTTAAAACTTGCGTCAGGAGAGACAGTACTTCTAGTAGGAGGACCAAGGCACTGCGGAGGACCGGGTCCAGTGGACAAAATAGCCAACAAGTTGTCAGAAGGTTGGCAAAAGATCAACAAGTATTTTAGTAACTTGTAGACCTTTGTACCGAGAGGTTATCGTCCGTTTAAATTTAATCAATAAATGTTTAATAACATTATTAATGTTTGTGATATTTTAGTTTGAATGTGGCAAAATTCGTTCGTTTGTTTTACTGACACCACTTAAGTGACGCTTTACAAATACTGAATTGTACTGGAAACGAATGTATGTGCATACACATTCACGCCAGGCTGGGCCTCCGTTACCAACTATTGTCTCCGTGACCCATTTCCCGCCGACTGAAGGCATAATTTTACATAACCTAGTTGTACAAAGTTGTATCGAAGGCAATATAATTACACGCAACGTGCGCCCAATACAAATTACCTTCTGTTTGAAAAACGACAATCATTTCCTTGGAATTCTTGCAAGGGGGCAAAGTTGAATTTTTACAACTCCACGATCACTCGGGAAGCCGTCTCGTACTCGCGTTTCTAATTGCTACACGAAAATACTTTCAAGCCAAACTCCTCGAGGAGCCGCCGCGATGCTTCGGGACGACAGAGGGCGTTTTGACCTAGGTTTTGGTTGATTTTATGAAATAAAGTTAGGCTGGAAGAATGAGAGATTAGTGGTGACTTACAGAACTTGCTTTTCTCGGCGTACGTGAGAGTAGAAGCGGCGAATATAGCACTGAGCACGAAGATTAGGGCGCGCGCCCTCATGGCGGGGCGGCGCGGGCGTCTTGAGCCCGGCGCGGCGCGGACTGGCAGTTCACTCCCGCTGCCACGACACCTATCGACCGGAGCACCGCGCATGCGTCACGCACTACTACTTGCTCCGTGGGGTTGGTACACATACTTACACCGGCACGGCTGACGAGTACCGCTAGTACACTTTCTTAGACGTCCACAAGTACCTACAACATTTTTCACTCGCCGCTATTGGTTCGTTTCAAGCGAAATTAAAATGCCTAGCCAACATGGATTTAATCGTGAAACACCGGTTAGCAAAATAATTACAGTAAGGTGTTATAAATTCTCTTAAAATTTGCTTATTCTCACCAAATTTCTTATTTAATTATTTTCATTAATTTAATAATTTATTTAAATCATTATTTGTTAAATACTTTTAAAAACATCTTAGTTTTAATAAACTAAGATGTTTTAATTTGAAAAGATTTCGGTTAATCTTTACATTAATTTTAATTAATAATAATATTACTTTATTTTATTAGTAGAATTTCTCTACTAATAAAAAATATACTAATACTAATATTAAACTTTTAAATATTCTCTTAAAATATTTGAAAAATTATAACTATATTTTTTTTGTAATTCTAAATATATTAAAAAATAATTTAAATTAATTACAGATTATAATTTAAAAAGAGTTCGCTCAATCTCTCTTAATTTATTCATTGACCCGAACCATTTAAAGAACGTATGAAATGTATGTACATATACAACCTTTTTGAAATAAAAGTACTTGTACTATTGTGTTGGGTTGCCAAAGCCTATTTCCTTTTTCCCCCACCTTTATTTATCCTTTATCCTATAAGGGTTGACAGTGTTCTGTTAACATGTTTATAGGCTACGATTGCCATCTACCATCAAGTTGGCCTTATACGAATCCAAGATGGGTAAAGTTTTTAGTAATAATTTATACATATAATGACAGTGATTAAAATATTACTTTAAGCAATAACATTAAGTTGTTAGGAATATACCTACTTGAATGTTTAATGCCACTCTTTTAAAACCATTTTGCAAACTAGGCATGAATGGAGGCATCTAGGCATTGATTTTATGAAACAATGCCACCGAACAAAATGAGGCGAATTTACAACTTAAGGAACACCAATATTTTTATTAATTTAAATTCGTAAGTATTTTACACACTAATACTACCGATACATGACCGATATTATATTGTACGTACGGTAGATGGAGCTATACAAACTCAAAAGCGCATATATAATTACTATTGTCAAACACTATAAAATTACGCTGTGTGCTTTGCCTTTATCAAAATCCACGGCAAAGGAGTACCATAGTTAGAAAAAGCTTAATCTGTGACGTCATAGGCTACGTCGTAGATGCAAAGGAAGATGCTACGCCACCGCTGCACTACGAATTTGTAGACTCCCAATAAGCTACGAGTATTTGTGGTTTATTTTCAACCGACTTCCAAAAAAGGAGGAAGTTCACAATTCGACGCGTATGTTTTTTTATGTTTGTTACCTCATAACTTTCGACTGGGTGAAACGATTTTGATGATTCTTTTTTTATTTGAAAGCTGGTGCTTCCCGTTTGGTCCCATTTCAATTTGGTCTAGTTCTGACAATGGCATCCATGAGAAAAGACCATGAGACGGTTTGAAGTCGGTTTATTTTTTGTTAAAATGAGTTATTAGATTGCAACCGTGACATATAATACCTTCGTAGTTAAATGTCTATCTATGGAATTGATAGCCATCACATGTCATATACCTATATTATTGAAATTATATTATACATTATTTTGTTTCTATAATTTGATTTCTGTAGTTAATTAAAGCCAAGTTATATAAGTATTTGGTATTTCCTTTAAATATATCAAACCGTAACATATTTTTCATTTCAATTTTCATTTAGCCATCATAGTTATGTATATACGAATTACTATATTGTATATAACTCGACACTATTTATTTATTTTATATTTAAAAAAATCACAAGTATTAAGACACAAAAGAAATTATTTTTAACGCTACGCTTCAATGAGCTGGCAACTCTGCATGGTTTTCTAGTACATGTCGGCATAAATGACGGTCTCATTAAGGTTGACACGACACGTCACGACGTGACACGAGATGGGGAACGGGACAATAATCGGGCAACACCATCCCTCCAGTAGGTACCTACGTATAATAGCGTATAAGGCTCATGTGATAATTATTTCTTTAATTGGACTTAATTTTTTTTTGTTGCTGTAAATTAATTTTCTTTAAAACGGACCAAAGAGTGCAGTTTAGCTGGGCAGCCTCTTTAAGGTCTATAGAATCTATACCCATTGCGTTTTCCAGTTTCGACATACGAATTACGAACCATCTTGTCCAAAAATTATTAAGCTACTCAGCGAGCAATGGAAAGAAAATTTCTTTGCATTTTTCTAAGGGATATGAGTCTTGGAGTCTGACAATGAATGGGTGTGGAGGGAAAATCCAAACAGAGTTGCCCTCAATTAGAAAATCCTATCTAGAACAGTAGACGCTTGTGGCCTAAAGGTCTAATAATAAATCAAATTTTAATTATTAATCTGAATCTTTTGAAAATAAGATAACCGAAAATGTAATATTTTAATTCAAAATCTAAAACAACAGACAATTTACCTTACATATATTGCATACAAGCCGATTAAATATAACAACACCCATCCGCAGTTTCGCGTTTCAAACTGTTGCAAACGTGCAAGCTATCTCCGCACCTGTAGCTGGATTAGTAGAGCACATATTAGCGTGAAAGCTATTTGTATTATACACAGAAACACGCGGTTGGGTGTTCGAGCATCGCTCGACGGCACTCAATCAATGTTATATTTAACATGAGACGACACCGACAGAGGCTGCCCGTCGGAGTAGGCTCTCATTATCTTTTAAAAAGGTTTTCATTCACACACGTTGCTAATTGTTCTTAATTCTCCACGCAATTAACATTCAGCCCTTTATTAAACGTATTTTTGTTGATGAAATTAAGCGGAACCCTTTTTCCGAATTACTACAATCTAAAAATTACATTTACCTACACCGAAAGCCAAAATGAAAATTTTCACAATAACTACTAAGAATGTTCAACCACTTCCAAAACTTGTGGAACCAGCATATATATTTTTTAATATATCTTATACTGAAAAATATCCACTTTTTACTGTTTCTTCAGATCAGATATTATGTTAAAATAATACTGATTTTGGAAATTCTAAGAAAATACTGTTTTCTCATATTAGATTTATTTTGTATTTTTATCTTTTGTAATGAAAATGAACACGATTTTATTTTTATTTTTTAACTTAATCTTGGAAAATTTTGATTAAGATTAATTTAAATTAAAAATAATTTAAGAAACATAAATAGAGGTGTGTGTGTGCCCTATTACCTACTACATAAATTTCTAGTGATAGATATCATCTAAGTTTTCTATCATCTAGCTCTGTCATCTAGCTGTCATTTAAAACCAATCAAACAAAATATGTCAATAGTACAGTCGGCCGCATAAGTCGATTAACACATTCAAAAGTGCAAAACATCTGAACTTGATGCGCGAAGGCAAGAGTCCGCCATGATTCTGTCAAAGGCGTTCCTTTTATGTGCCTATTTGGCATTTGTGACTCAAATTCCACTGTAGTATTTCGATGGCAAAAACACTTGAAAAAACTGGAGAAAATTAAAAAAGTTGTAAGCTAAGATAAGAATGGAGGCGCTAAGTAAAGTCGGTACCAGTCTCGAACCAAGGCGCGTGCTGGGGCTGCTAGACCGGCGCCCACTTGTCAAGTTGACGCCTGCGAGGTACCCTTGCTGGGTGAGTGCGTCGCTGCGCCCCCCGCCCCTCTCGTCTACCCGCTCCAGCCCACACCACTCGCCTCGAGTGCCACTTGACTCGCTTCAAGTGCCCTCCTCACATAAAGGTATCTTTTGGACAGGTTTTAAGTGGAGGAATTTTAAAATGAAACGAATTAGCTTTTCATGATTGAGGTTACACTTCCTTCTGTGGCCTTTGGGTTTTGATAAAAAAAATACTTCATGACCATTCTACTTCACCACTTTTCTTTCTTCCATTCTAACTTCTCACCAATTTTTCACCATTCTAAAATGTTCGTTCATGGTGTTCCTCAGGTCTCCTATGTTATAAATAGGAAAGCTAGTTTCTTTTTTTATTCATGATGAAAACTTATATCCAAAGAAAAGTAAAAGTAACTGCGATTTAATGGTTCACATATCTTAAAAGAATGCTAACATATCCTAAAAGAGAATCTTAAAGAATGTTAATATTGTCTGACGCACAAGAATCTTCGTCATTTTTTATGTTACGATCGTCATATATGCTGACAGGTTATTTGACAGGTTAGGTGGCATATGTCGCATATATATAGAACCCTTTGCGCACTGTTACTATTTTGTTATTGTGTTATATTGTTCAAAATTAACTATTTGTGACAGTGAAATAAACATATCACCTACTTTTATCAATAATAAATTGCTTACAGACACGCTTTAGCGAAAAAGCAATGCAACTGACATTCGCGGTGAACGATTTATCGATTAATTACGAAAATCAATCAAGATATAAAAAAAAATGCGAAGATAAAAAAAAATCCGGTTCAGGATCAGCAGAGGTCTCGAATACCAAACAGCCCTCACAAAGGGTATAGTCGGTGTGCACAAGGTACCCCAAGACCACCGCTGATGATAGCAAACCGCCGAAAAATCAGTCTCTTTCCACCTATCTCGAATTGTTTCGTTGCTTATCGCATTCGTTATCATTGATAACAATTTCCACATACGAATGCAAATTGATAAGGCGCGCCTCTAATTGCGTTCGTCATTAATGAAGTTCGTTCGCTTTCAGCGCTATCGACCTTCCAATAAACTATGAGTAATCATATCTTAGCGTTACTTCAAATAAAGTATCATTAAAAAATCTTTCAATGTTAAATCATCGCCTCTTTAAATGACAGATAATATTATAAAACTACTAGCTGCTGCCCGCGACTTCGCCTTACAAAGTTACGGCGAAGTCGTGGGCAGCAGCTAATTCATTATAAAATAACACGTGCATTTTTCTATATATATGTACTAGTAGTAAAAAGTAAGTTTTGGTGATGTCGACTATATCAAAATTCATATTGTCCCTGACAATCAAAGTGAATAGTAAATTTTAAAATTCGAATGCAAATTGTTATAAACCACCTAAGCAATCGATAATGTAAAATTGCACGCAATCAAATTATGTATGTATAGTATGCAAATTGATAGAAGTCACGTCTGGACATACACCTGCGGGACCGATACGTGTCTAATTGGTTACAAGTACCCATTGAATACATTCCAATTTGGATAATTAGCCACTGAAGTGTTATTATGTATTGAGAGGCACTTTGCGTAAGCCGACCGCAATCATTGTTATTAATTTAATCAACATTTCACATCTGAATATCGATGTGCTTTAATTCCCTTCTGAAGGTGAAAGGTGTCATGCTTACTTCAGAAACAACCTATCATATAGATAACTAGCTGTTGCACGCGACTTCGTCCGCGTAATTTATAACATTATGGCCTATGTTAGTCGCTGATAATGTAGCTTTCTATAGGTGAAAGACTTTTTTTAATTGGCACAGTACTTTTTGAGTTTATTACATTACTAACATACAAATCTTATCTACTCTCTTTTCAACGAGGACGAATTCGCGGGCGCCAGCTAGTAAGTAATAATTTTGTAAGTAATCTACTTAAACGCTCTCGGTATTCATTACCCAAGGCTTGTTCGCTGTGTAAACATGTTTAATTAAAAAAATAAAGAAAATGTCTTTACGAAGAAAAGTGTCTGCGAGGTCTGAAACGTATAATAACAAAAGGCGAGGCAATTCTCGCTCTAATTCCCGCATTATCCTACAACTACAAAGCGGGTTTGAAGCATCTTTCCCAAATTGTGTTGTACATTGGAATAATTTTAATACTTTAAGATATGCATATTAAGTAATAAAAATATGCTACCCAACAGAATACATTGTTATTATTATGACTAAAGAATTTCTAATTTAAACTCTATTTAATATTATGGTAATATTACTATAATCTTACATAATTAAAGGCTATCGTTAGTATTAAAATTTTATTAAAAACATACTATCTTGTCATGTCCCAGAAGGACATAATTTGTATTGTAACAATACACTATTATAACAATATGAATTTAGTTTAATAAAATTCAAATGCAAAATGATTCAGGTTATCACATAGACAACTGTATTGTACTTAATGTGTTGCAGAGATTTGTAAGTCATCGGTAAACATTAAATTAGATTAGTAATGCTGAACGCGCTCGGCTCTCTGTCGGCTGCAGTCTGTATGCGGCCAGTGCGGGATGTTCACGCGAGACGTTTCAATGAACGGCGCCAGTTAACACCAAAACAATGCCGGTTTTCATAAAATGAGGTGAATTCAAGAATTAATTATCGCGTTATCGTATAGTGCACCGCCGCAACAACGAGTCGGGATCGCGTGCGCGCGCGCCGCTTTCCTATAGAGATTAGTGTGTCCGCGAGCGTCGTCCGAGCACGACATGAACTTCTTCGCGAATGCGCCTCGTTCCGACTCGCCTACGCCCATGAATCGTCTTCCCGAGTTCATTGAAATCGTCGAACCCGAACCGCAGGACTGTTCCCCAGGCTCCCTCCCCCCAGAAGGAAATGTCAAATTAAGAAATTACCGCACAATAAACGAGAACCTACGCACTTACACTCCGACTGGCGATGTTAATGCCTCACCAGAGAAGGGGAAGCTGGTGGCAAGGTTCGATGTCACTACTTCTATATCACCGCCGAGGGCGAAGATTCTCGAACTGTTGAGGCCCGAAGATCCAGGACGTGATGCGTTGGAAGCGATAGTGCGTCCGGCATCTCGCCGCGGCCTCACTAGACCCTTCGACGAGGACACGAGGAGATTTCTGCAACGGACTTTACAGACACCTACACCTCAGATTTCGGCCGCTCCGACCCCAGAACCATATGCTTTAGGAAGTGATTACAGAGAGGAATCCGCAACACAATATTCATCTAGCTTAACAGTTCCTTCATCACGTCCACGTGGGGCTTCGCCGACAATCTTCGCCAGATCACCAAGTCCATATAGACATTCTCCTACTCGAAACTCTGCCTTATCAAATTTAAACAAGGAGAGATCTTTGGCCGAGGAATTGAAAGAAGCCGAAGAGCAGGAAAATCTGCGCCAGTGTAATGCGGGGAATATTCGTCAGGAGCTTCTACGAGAGTTTAGGAAGCAAGTTGAGATTGGTGATTCAGTGGAGAGAGAGCGTTTGGGGAAGCTGGCGCTTATGGTCGAGGAAGATGACGACCGGGAGTTGGGTGGCCTCACGGTAGCTGCGAGAAGACTGGACGCGCTTCTGGCCGAGTCCAGAGATCTTCACGAGGAGCTGGCTGGGATTCAGGAAGATATCCAGGTGCTGGCTAGGCGCGTGGCTCGCCGCGACCACTAACGCGTTGGTACTGATGCTTGGCGTAGTTACCGACAACATGCTTGCAATTACTCACATACTAACTGCACCCTTCAATAATTTATAATTTCAAGCATCCAATTTGAAGATTAGATAGCTTAGTTATACACGCCCTGCACCATAACCAAATTCCCGGCCAAACCGCTTTGACCTATTTGACTCAATTTATTGAGAACACTTTATCGAAGTGTTGGGTTTAGTCATTAATGCACTATCCATATACTTGACCGCCTTCAGTTGTTTTATGTCCCATTAAAATGCATTATAGTATTTTGTGCATTCAACCTTACACTTTTGTTAAAAGTCATTTTAATTTTCATGACCCAGAAGAGTGTTTGGAGGATTTATTTATCGATTTTTTTTATCAACAATGTAGTGGTTGTCGGACATTGTTCGTTTCTACAGTCATTAATGATAACAAAGTTCATTACCATTCTAATGTCTGCGATAGAAATGTGTTGCAAATGCAATTGTATATTTTTTAAGTCGTAATTGGAAATTCGAAAGTTGGCTGTTGTTACGGAAACGGTTCTTTTTCAAACTGTGGTCAAAAATAGTGTCCTAAATTTTCCAAAATATAGTTTCAACATATCATTTGAAATATTGTCTCAATTGTATATTATTGTTCTTCTATTTCTATAAGATTTTGTTAAAACAAAAATACATAATATTGCCAATCAATCGCGCCACTGATCGCCGCACGTTTTTACATAATTTGTAGATTGCATTCAATAATATTCATTAATTATGCATCAGGTTTTTGCGCGAATTCCACAAACAACGCTATCTACAAAATCTATTGAGGAACACATACGTTTAACCGCTTCCTGTAAAACGAAGGTTTCGTATGAAAATTTAATTATTTTGAACTAGATCACACGAAACCCCGTTTTCATTGGTGTAATACGTACGAAACGACGACCTTTTGCAGCATTCTAAACGTAGAACACTTGTAATCGCTTCGTTATTAGAGTGCTCGTTATGGATTTGTTAATATAGTTTTTCATTACATTCTTAACTAGCATTTGTAACTTATATTTGCAATATATACTTACCACTAACACTTATATTCTACGTGTACATTTTGGCTATCTTTAAAAAATGATGACAAACTTATAATGATACTAGCTGGTGCCCGCGACTTCGCCCTCTTTAAATTATTCGAAACAGACAATGAATATTAGAATGCTAAAAGTAAAAAAAATGCCTGCGGTACGAGCAAGCAGTCCTACGCTTAGAGTATTTTAATTTAACATTGAATTTTTGTTGAGAAGATTTGTATTTTTGTATGTTTGTAATGATTTATTTAAAAAACTACTGGACCGACTTCCAAAATTCTTTCACCTATAGAAAGCTACGTTATCAGCGAGTAATACTAATATTATAAATGTGAATGTGAGTTTGTTTGTTACGCTTTCACGCAAAAAATACTGAACCGATCACCATGAAATTTCGCATACACGTTGTCTGGAACGCCAGAAAGGACATAGCCCACCTTTTATCCAAGAAAAAAGTACTGTTCCCGAGGGGATCATATATAATAAAATATATTACCACCGCTTTGCTATAATTGATATATTACTTTTATATTTTTAATTTATCATCGTGTACGTAGTGGCGGGCACCAGCTAGTAGGCTATAATTTAAAACTACGCCGACCAAGTGACGTGCAACATTCAATAAAAAAGTACATTGCAGACGCAGTCGGCCCGCGCCTTCAGGTGCGCTGTGGCGGCGCGAGAGTTGCAGGCGCAGTCGCGGGCGATGAGCTACCTTGACGACGTGGTCTCTCTGCTCAAAGGAGACGTGGCTGCCGCTCTACGGACCAAGAGGTGGCCGTTCGCTTCAGGCCGAAGAGAGCCCGGCAGGAACTATGTTGTATAGTTTCGAGTGAGTACATGTTTCTACTATGTGTCATTGTCATGCAATTCTATTCGGATGAACTTTGAAAACATATTTTGGAATGAAAGCTAATGGCAGGTGGCTATGGTGGAAGCAATAGGGAAAATGTACTATGCATATTAATATGCTGTTCTGTCTGGATCTAGTGTCCACCCGCGGCCCTTAATATTCCCTTAATATTCCTAACAGATTTTTATATTTTCTCTATAATTACTTAGGTTATGATTTATCTAACTTTTGACAATAGTCATAAAAAAATATATAAAAAATAGAAAGTAGGTACATTAATTAATTTTACACATAGGTTTTAAAATGTCAATTTTCAGGGCGAGCGAAATAACAGAGTATAGTGATTAGATTATACTAGCTGGTGCCCGCGACTTCGTCCACGTTGAACAATGAAAGGTACCCTATATCCTTTCTGGTGTCCTAGACAACGTGTATGCGAAATTTCATTGTAATCGGTTCAGTAGTTTTTGCGTGAAAGAGTAACAAAAATCCATACAAACTTTCGCATTTATAATAAATGTATTAGTACGGATAGTACGGATTAGTAAGGACTAATACGGACGGATTTTAATGTGTTCAATCAATTATAATACAATCAAAACAAATACTCGAGATTGATGGATACGTACACTCAAACTCCAGTATTTGCAAACTTTTTTGATACGTTGTGACAGCTTCAAGAGAAGTTTATCAATAGACCGCACGAACTCGATAACTGTTGGAATATTACTACTGCCTCACCTATGCCGTGAATCTGTATTCATTTTACCATTACATATCATTTCTAATATTAAAGGTGCCTGCGTCCAAAATGTTCAAAATGTCCGCATTCAAAATGTTACTAAAGCCTTCCTCGATAAATGGACCATCCAACACAAAAGGATTTTTTCAATTCAAACCAGTAGTTCCTTAATAATATTAGTATACAAAATTCCCTTTTTCGTTATTATTTTGCTGTTTGCAAGGGAAATTTGAACGGGCTCTTAAATAACAAACAGTGTGAAACAACTCCATATTTTATGTGTTAAGAATGCTAATGCCGTCGCTTAATTGGAGGTAATTAGTTAGACGTACACTCGGCAAGAAATGAAGCGTCTAACTAACTAAGTATATAGTAGTTTAATTAGTTGAATTAGTGAAATCGGTAGTGTCGTTATAAGTTGGTGGGTGGTGTCCCGGTAAAGGCAAGCGACGCACGGTACCGTGCCGGGACGATGCCGTAGCGCCCGTAGCGCAATGGTCACGACATTCTTGCAGAGTTGTGCGCCGATTACAACTTTCTACTATTTATTTATTTTTATTCAACAAACGAAACTTTTCTAATGCAATCTATGATTAATATTAAAAAATACGTTCAATAAAAGCACCTTGCTCCGTTATTCTCGGGGCAAAATTTCAAGTAAACTAAAATACTTTTTGCAAAAGTAAATCTTCATAAATCAATGAATAAACTTCCACCAAAAATTCCTAGATGCAATTTAAGCCTTATCAAATGTAATAGTAACGAGACGAAAATTATGTAAAAACAATATTAACCAATAATATAATTAACTGATAAGAGAGTTTTAACTCTGATAATTATTGTACAGTGATTATGTCACTAATTAACAATTAAAAGACGTTTCCAACTGGATTCTTTCGATAGACAGGCCTCAGCCTTACTTTGCGATGTCGACCATAAGAAATGGTCTCTCGCATCTATTACTCATTCACCGAAACATAATAGCACGTGCTGTCATATCACAGTAGTTTTTTGTAAGTTGTTGGTTACTTACACCAACGTTATTGTCTAAATAGGATACGGTAGCCTCACTACTTTTAGTATTGATTATTTAAAAAAATATGAAACTAGCGACCCGCTTTCCTGCTGCTTACCTAATGACAATTTTGTTATGAATACTTACTTAAACATTATTTTATTGTTTCACAGCATAACCTTTTAACATTTTAACGTTATCATATATTATGCAGATTGACTATGTGACATTCAATATTTATACCTATATTTAATGTACTTACTTTTAACATGTTTTTGTTTACAGAGACACGATAACGCCGGCCCCTGAACTCGACTCTGTTATAAGAAGATACAAGGAGACCATGAATTTTATTAAGTTTACAAAAAAAAATATTTTATGGAAATTGTTACTTTTTAAAATAGTGTCATAAATTACTTTTTGTCTCTGTCTACTACTGTTCTGTTTTTAGTTTAAATTTAAAACATTATATTAAGATTTATCTCAAATTTCAATCATATGATAACAGATAATGTTACTACATAAAATTATGTGTATTACTATTCTTACGCATACACATAATTGTTATTTTTCATTTTTTAACTAAAAATAATTTCGTTTCAATCACTATAAATATTTTGTATTTAAATATTTTATACTTTATAATGTATATAGCATAAGTTTCGTTGACTTACCTTTATCGGATTTTTTTAATTATATCATAACTATTATAAAAGAAAAAGATAAGATTTCACACAGATAAATTATTGTCTTTGCGTCCTTAAGGAGCATCCTGTATGTAAATGGGTATTTTATTTAGTCGTGAAAAATAAATTAATTAATAACAAAATTATTATAATACTCGATGTAACTTTAAGACTGAAATTGTGTTAGTGATTTTTAAAGTTAATGACTAAAATTTAATACAGTTAATATTTAAAATATGGTTTAATAAAACATCTTCGGATTACCGAATTGTAAAAAAATTGAATTGTAAAAAGGTCGAATTGTAAAAAAAATACCGAAGATTACTTCGGTATTTTTTTTACAATTCGACCTTTGAATTTGGACTTCTCTTTTATAAATTTATTTTATAATTTATAAAGGTTCAGAAGAATAAAAAAAATATCATAATAATTATATTAAATACGAAAATTTAAGGAAAGCAGTTGGGAAAACTAAATTATGCTAGTAGGTATTATGATATGTAAAACTAATGAAGATTTTGTCTCTCTATTAGAATTTCATAATGTACTTGTCTAATAAATATTCCATAACTTACTTATAACTTAAAGAAAATTTACTATTGATTTTTACGTTAAACCTTAATAAATTGGGTATGAAATTATAATTTATTTTTAAGTTTATTATTATTATTACAGGATACATAAGTTGATTATTATTAAATAGTTCATGTATAAAATATATAGGCATAGTTTGATTGAAACTCATGAACATATAGGTATTCATTTGTTTTTATTTTTCATTTGGTGTTTTCTTATTAGTTTATTATTTTTTGTTTTCATTTCAACTAAATAAAGTATCTTGGGTGGTTTTGAATATAGTATTTCAATAAAAATGATTGTTATTTAAAAGTATGATGTTATACTACTTTACTAGCAATATTAGAAAAATGTAACTATCGGAATGAACATAATAGTTTCTAAAACTGGTAGTATTTTTTTTTATTATGTAAGTAAATTATTTGAGTATTTGTATTAGAAAACCACTACACTTTTACAATTTAACAAAATAAAACACAAAACAACATACAAGACGACTCTAAGAAGTTATTACCGCTGCCATTGGGCGGGCTATTATTTTAGGACCTTTGAACGCACTGTGCTCTTCCACTAATCGAGTATGTTTTCACTTTATTTTTACTAATAGATTTCTTTATAAACTAAAAAGATAATTCTTGATGTTTAGTAAAACAAATTGTAATGCCTTAGTAGAAAAATAAAATGAACTGTCATCGTTGAGTTGGAAACTGATGATTGGTTTCTATGAAAAACAAGGCAACGAGATAGCGATTTTTTTTATATAAGTAACTATAATATTATGACGATTTCCCTCCGCAAGTTTAGCGATAAATCAATTAGCGTGATGAAATTCCGTTTCCAATTTAGTTGGAGTTGTTACAAAAATCAATTTGGCGCAACAATTAGAGCAATTCGATCGTCCGGCGTTATTGATTAGAACAATACTTCATTACGTCCGCCATGCATCTAAACAGTAATTTTGTGCCGCGTCGAGGCCCGTGATTAATGTTCGTTGCGGGGGGGAGTGGGCCCCCTCAACCCAAGCAAGGGTGGCTGGGGGCCGCTAATCTCTGCCGGTGACAGACTGTGATAGTACACATCCACTTGATGTAGAAGCCCTCGGCGGTCCCATCGGATGCCGCTTACATTGCCTTATAATAAGGCGCACAGACGCTTCGCCCGGACGCAAATTTATTGCATTTCTATCATCATAAAATATAAATAAAAATAATGTGAGAATTGAGACGTTGGTTATACTTATAAAATCGTCGACTATCAACACACAGCCATATAACTAAACTCTAGAAAGATGAAATTTGGAACATTTTATTTTATAACGTAAGCATTCGTAAGACGTGTAGACGTGTATGACAATAAATTGCAGATAGATTTAAAAGTTAAGCATATGTTATAGGCATGGTAGCTACCTACCATTAAGTAGACCGTCAGCTTGTCTATCAACCTTAAATCTGATCTTAACCTTTACCTTATAATAAGAAAATGTCATCAACGAGCGACGATTCCATCAACGACACGCCAGTCGCAATAATCGTAAATCATGGAAGTCGCGAGGATTTTATTTCGAGATAAATTATGTTGATAGAAAGATTTATAAACTTTAGAGAAAAATGTGGGGCTCAAATGCTTTCGAATGCCTCAACTTTTTAACACAACATCAAGGTACAAAATGAAAAATCGAATAACTATAGAAATATAATATAGAAATACTTACGATTACTATAAAGGTGTAGATAATTAGATATGTATTAACATTACACTTTCTACATAAATATAACTTTAAGTCTTTATAGATACACAATAATATAACAGGAAAAGAATAGACTACTTATAAATTGTTGAGGATTAAATAGGAATAAAATATACCGCGTTATACCAAAGATAGTAGGATACCTATTAGACCACTGTTGGTGCGGACTGTATCATTCGTGATAGGATATATGGAGACAGAGGTTTTTTACAAGTTAAAAGATAAACCAATAACAGCCAAGCAAAAGATAAACCAATTATAAATGAGTTAAGCCAAAAAACACGACATGCTAATATTAAATAGAGACACAATATCATTGTGCTTCGGCGCACAACTCTCTTTAATCGCGTGTTTTTGTAACAGCCTAATTACAGGGCGCGTGGTTCGACTCAGACCATAGTGCGCCAGGCCACGGCACAACCACGGCAGCCTTTCTCTCAATTATTACTAAAAACAATTGCAATAATTAAAATCTATCTGTCTTTTTAAAAGGACTAACTTAGTTACGCGACAGTGTGCAAAATAAAAATATATTATAACTTAAATTCGATGTAGGAAAGTTGTGTGTAGATATAAAATAGTGTGTGAAAAAAGTATTACCAGTGTCAAAATGTGTTTAAGGACTTAATGACAGTGTTAAGGAGACAGTTCTGCAGCAGCAGCGATGAGACTCTCGCGTTAGTTCGAGCACAAAATAATATTTTTAGTATTTAGAAAAGCTTTGCTTTTTTGCTTTCTGACTAAAGCTCTTAGGGCCTCTTTCACTATCTGTCCAATAGACTAACTGTCATTTAAAGTCACCGGTAACCGGAGATAATAGAGGCGATAGCTTTTACCTTGTTTATCCAAACTAAACTTCCCAAATATTAAAAAGTATATAATAATAATGCAATGCAATGCAATAAACCGAGTGCATAATTCAATAAGTAAAACAAGAAATAATTTATTTCTAAAATTAACTAACCAACACTTTACTTGTAGTTGGTGAAAGAGGCCCTCAAATAGAATAGAATGGTATTTTATTTGTAGCAAGACATACAAAACACAAGTCATAATAAGGTACAACGTTTTCTAAGTAAGTGTCTTTTGATTGCATGTTATACCTACTTTGAAGCTGATCCTGAAAAATGCGAATATATCAGGGGGCAATTCTGTTGTCCCTTGATTATGTTACATTAATAACATTAACAAGGATTAAGGATAAGGGATAAAGGAGGGACGGGATAATGGGCTCTGGCATCCCTTACTCACTCACCGAAACACAACAGCACATAATGCTGTTATTTCACGGTGGCATTCTGTAAGGGGTGGTTACTGCCGCCAGACGGGCTGCCCAAATAACTGCGAAACGCAGTGTGCCCTACCACTACTATAAAAACTACATATATATATTTTATACTATATATATAAACAGCGAACTGAAATATACGTTTCGATGAATATAAAATAAACCGTTCCAAATTTCAACTTCCTGACAGTCAGTCAGGATAAACTGATTTTACTAATAGTATTATAATTGTAGATTTTATTATTAAAAAATTGTAAATATTTTCAATATTTTTTCCCACTAAGCTCCGAAAGAGTTTTAGTATAACGTCAAAAGCATGAAAACCTTTTGATATCAACATTTCAACCTAAATTTAGTATTAATTTTAAAAAAAGTATTAGCCCGATTTTTGTGTAAATAAACTGTACTTTTATGCGGGGTTTTTACAAAATAATCTGTCATTTTACCCCCTCCCAGACTCCCCTAACCTTAACCAGCGAGAATCCCCCGGGACCCCATCACAAAGCTAATGCGAGTTTTAATTATGTACGTAGTAAACCGGATGTTGGTTCTGACGCATTAATATGGAAATGTTTCTCTCGTTAGGTTCGTTTTAATAAACCCTCGGCGTTCCCCGTGGCTCTGCTTGCATTTTGGCCTGTGGCCTTCCATATTATATTGTTAGGGAAACAGGAAAGTACGTGGAGTATAATTTCATACAAAAAAAGTACTGCTCCTGATGGATGATCTTAAAATATAAGAAAATTAATGTGGCAGCGCCAACGTAGACAACATACATACATTAAATGTAAAAATATATAAAAATAAGTATAATAAATATATAAAATATATAAAATATAAATAAATATATAAAAATATATAAAAATATGCACGATTTCATTTTGGATAATGTTTACATACATAGAAAAAAGATTAAATATACATATACAAAGTATACGAAGTAGCGAAATAATCGCTTCAGGAAAATTATGCACAAGTAAATTATCATTTTCTTGAAAAAAATTCTGGGTTAATTTTACTTAGGACATTAAGAAAATTCACTTGTGAAGAAAAAAAAATTTGGTCCTGCGAGATAAATAATAACAAATAAATATCTTCACACATTTCACACAGCGCCATCTAGTTCCACATTAAGCAACTATAGGCTTATATTATGGATACATACATAAATACCTAGATAGAATAATTATTATATGCATATTATTAGAGTTATTTTGAGTAGGTAATATGCCACAAAGTTGACTATTAAAATGTATCGATCGTTGCTATAATATTGACAAAGACACAAGCACGGAACTAAATAAATTAGCATATTGATTGGATACACAATATATTTATGCATCGCATATTTTTAGACAGAAAACGAGTTGAATGTTCGCGTGCTTCAGCCGACTCGGAATTATCATGAGTTTCATTATTGAAATAGACGTTACATAACTACATATTATTATTATTTAAGTAGTGACAGTGAGTAAGGGATGCCAGAACCCATTACCCTATCTTTATTATTATCCTTATCCTTATTTTTATCCTTAATCCTATTTTAAGACGGCATAAGCACTTTCAGCACCGGAGCTTGGTTTAAAGTTTATATAACAATTAAAAAATAACTTCTGAACTTACTATATTATCACTTTTATATTCATTATTAATTCTTGTAATTATTAATTGTACAAATTAACTAGTTAATTAAAATATTTAAAATATATTTTTAACTAAGTAGTTCACACGAATATACATAGAAATTGTCGCGTCAGCCGCGTACAAGCAAATGTCTCGATAATTTTGCAGAAAGAAAATGAAATTTCACGTAATAAATAGATATATATATTCTGTAACTGTGATAAATATAACAGTTTCTAACCTGTATGTAACCTGTAAGTTGTTTCGTAGTAACTCAAAACGGTTTTTGGCAAATATCTTCTATCTGACATGCAATATATCCATTTGCAAAAAAGAAACTCAAATAAACCACTCCATCGCGATTCTATTACAGTAATGGGTATTTCAGCATAATATATTATTATTCTATTATTAATATGTGCTTTATCTGTAAACTTTTAATGAAAATGTAAATAGGTATTTATTTATTTACAAATTAAATTGTAATCTTAGCATCAATAAAAGATTAATATCTGTTTTGTTTTATATTTCTGCATGTTACGCTTGTACCTATCAATTGCACGTCAGTAGAGGCAGTATAATATACTTTTTAATTAATTTAAATTACAGTATAATGCAAAAAAAATACTTTGACAGACAAAAAAATAGCAAAATTACCACTATAAAAGGTGGGATTACGTTACTGAAAATGTCTCCTAGTGACATCTATCGCCTACTAGATATTATATCTAATTGTGCGCCATCTAGCGTCAAGTAGTAAAACTATTTCAACTTTCATACATCGTGTTATGTTCACCGAAGTATAGATGCCGCGGTACAATTAATATAAACTTTGGCACTGGAGAAATAAATAATATTTAAATATTAGATAAAATAGAAAAAATAGAAAATAGAGAGGTGTTCTCTCAACATGTAGGTATCATTTCCGAAGTATAGCTGCCGTGAAAACGGGTAAAATAATAATAATATAAAAAAAGATGACATTTTGTATGGAGGCGCCGGGTATCGATCCCGGTACCTCTCGCATGCTAAGCGAGCGCTCTACCATCTGAGCTACGCCCCCAATAGTACGTAAGTGTGAAATAGTCCATTGTATATTTAGGCTCCATAATCCATACTAATATTATAAACTAGTTGCTGCCCGCGACTTTGCCCGCGTAACTTTGTTAATTAATACTAAAACCTCCCTCGAGAACCACTCCATACCCTCGAGAACATTTATTCATTGATGAATAACAGCATGAAAATCGGTGCAGTAGTTTTTGACTTTATCGCGAACAGACATACACACACACACACACTGAAACCCTGTAATTGGCAATGTAAGTATAATAATGTGTATATTGTATGTTATTTTGTTTTGCTGTTGGGTTTATGTTTACAAATTAAAAAAAAATAAAAAAAATTAAAAACAAAAAAGGTAAGTACTTTAACTATATTATTATTCGCCTCATAGCTTTTGTTGGGTGCACGCTTTCCGCTCTCGCAACCACGGCGGCAGCGTGGCACGGTTGGCACTGTGTGTCAGTGCGATGGCACTCATCGCACTCATCGCACACTCGCGAACATGTCGCTGACGAGCGCGGTCGCCGCCGCCAACGCTGTCGCCAACGCCGCTGCTGCAGGCAAGAAGGCCGCTCAGGTGCAACTGCAAGCGGAACTCAACACCGACGACGAATGGACCAAGTTCCTCACCAGAGAAGGCCTATTGGGTTAGTTAGTACATTACATTACACTATACTTTTAATATGCTTTTAGATTTAATTTATCCTGACACCTGACTGAGTTGAGTTTTAAAAGGGTTCTTTCTTCCATCTACTAACTATACACAATTTGCAGAATTTTATCAATATACTTACAGCTGGACAAAAGCTACTTTTAAAGTTCCTAATACTCATTTGCAGGTGAAGCAATTTTCTTTTTTTATTAATTATAGTAGCTTACGGGACAAGCCTTTATAGTGTTACTTAATTAAGTACATACGGTTGAATTTCAACCAGTAAACAAACACGGAATTTGTGTTTTAATTTTAAAACTATCAGCCCCCTTTATGACCGTAGCCATTTAGGACCAGTTTTTCCCATGGAAATATCTTAACATTTGCTAATGGATCTTAAATCATGGAGTGGATTTTCGACCTGAACGCCTTAAAAAATGTTTCTTGCTATTAAGTATGTGAGTCACGGGTTTCTCCTATGTTAATAAGTAAATTATTTGATACAGTAATCGATGTTTACTCCGAATGGTGCGGCCCTTGCATCGGCATGGTCGGCAACTTGAAGAAGATCAAAGTTGAATTAGGAGGAGACAATTTGCATCTCGCTGTGGTGAGTGCAACTCCCATGAGGCAAGTTCAAGTTACCAACAAGTTTTCCAACATCGAAAATATCCTCTTAACAAGATTCTATTAGACTATAGGAGCTGCTGCACGCGACTTTGAGAACTCCCCTTTTTCTTAAGCGTCAAAAACTAAAAATAAATCAATGTCTGACAGAGAAATAATTTATTGCTCTTATTTAAAAATGTTTCTTCCAAGCATTGAATTTCTTATATTTTTATTTAATCTCTTGAGAAAAGTACTTTTAATTTTGGATGAAAGGTAGTTATAGCAATAAACATACAAACCCACTTTCACATTTTACAATTAGGATGATTTTGTGTGCAGGCTAAAGCGGACACGATAGAATGCCTGAAGAGATTCAGGAATCGCAGCGAGCCCACTTGGATGTTTATTTCTGTAAGAAACTTAAGCACATTCTCTCAAAATTTTTAAACGATTTTAATTATATATCAGTTTTCCTATTGGACAATAATTATGTCCAGCAGTGGACGTCCTGACTCCTGCGGCTGAGATGATTTCAGTTTTTTTTTGAACCGCACACGGTTCAAAAAACATTAGTTAGAAAAAATACAATTTTAGTAACTAATGTTTGTTTTAAAGTAGTCTGTTTTTAATGAAACTTTGTCTGAAATTTAAGACAAATTATAATCGCAATGTAATTCTATTTTTAACCAAGTTATCAATTAGGTAAGTACTAAAAAAATTGAATGTGGCTGTGTTATGTACGCGGACGTGTATTTTACTCGAATATGAATACGTTGCGACTTTGCGAGTAATATTTTGTTTAATCCAACGAATTCGAATATTATCATATATACCAAAAAAATTGTTTGATCCTTTAGCTATTGAGTGGTGTAATTAAATTTTGGATCGGATACAGCATCAAAGTGTATCTGAAGATTTTGTTATCATTTATTTTCTGAATTGCCTCCCTCTATGCAAAAATTTTGTTAATAATTAATAAATCTCTTTCGTCGAATTAATTCTACGTTTCTTAATGTACAATTAAATGGATTTGTGACAGTTAAATTCGATTCCAAAAACAATTAGCTATAGAATTAATTGTACACGCATTAAGACGTGTAGCAAGTTCGACATGAAAGTTCCTTGAAAACACCTTCGTTTTATTGGCTGACGCATTTATTTCGTGATTTCGTTGAAATTTCAGCTTTGACTCACAGTCTGAGGATTGTTTTTAGAATGGTGTTTGTGAGAAGTAAGATATGTATAGAGTAACACGTATGTATATACGTGCATGATATTCATGTGCTTTGCGGTGAAATGGCACGAACGTGGTGTGGTGTGCCATCGATTAAACATTTCCAACGTGAAGCTTTAAGTATATCTTTTTTTATTTATGGGGATGCAGTGCATGACTGTACATCGTTAGAATATTTTATACGGTTTCGATGATGTATGTATATGAAAACGTGAAATATTATGGGTATGTTTTAGAAAAAAATACCGACAGAACTTAAAAATATTAAAAGTTACGTGTCACGTTGTTTGACGCCAATTAACTCCTAAACTACTGAACCGAATTTGATAAAACTTCGTACGTAACTATGTGTAATATGGCCTAACTTAATCCCGGGCGAAGCCGGGAGTCGTATCTAATCGAGCGCAGCGAGACCAATCTTTTACTTATACTATTTTTATAACGAAATAGAATGATAGAAATACCTATAGGTACCTACTGCTTTTCTTGTAGTTTTTTTATCAAAATATTGAAGATGTAATAGTCATTGTTAATTATCCTCAAAAGATGACCCTCGCAGACTTTTAGGTACCTCTAGGACACAAATTTAATACATACCTACCTTAATTGTCCTTGCGAAATGCATCAAATGAATAAAATTCGTCTTACTGACTAATATAATTAGGTGTAAATACTTAGGCAGGACAACTGGTGAACGTAGTGTTTGGTGCGGATGCTCCACGACTGGCTCGCACCATAGAACAGGAATTAAAAAATGAGGAGTTGTTTAAGAAAGGGGAGTTGGAGAGACCCAAACGAGCTCCTCACGAGTTAACACCTCAAGAGCAGGTCGGTATTGCAAAGTGTGACAAATAGATATTTATGTTAGTATGTACCTAGCTAATAATTAGTTAATTACCTACAGGCCAGGTTAAAAACCAGCAACAGAGCACTTAATTAATATATGCAAACGCATTATAAGTAGGTACTTGGTGAATTGACTAAATTTTGTTAGTTGCTTAGTGTGTAACTAGATGGTGCTGTGTGGAAGGTGTGATGTGAAGATGTTAAAAAATGAAAAATATTAAATTAAAATAGTGATAAAATATTAATGACAGGAAGTCGCTGACGCTCAAGAGAAGTTGCTGAACTCGCGGAAAGAGAAAGAGGCGGCTGCTGCCGAAGTCCAAAGGAATGGGAGACGAGAGGCCAGGGCGAAACGCCTAGAGACCTATTTCATGGACGTTTGTCCAGCTCTGATGTTGCCTCATGCTCAAAAGCACCTTCGAAAGGTGTCTGATGCTTTGGAACCGCTTGGTAAGCATGAAAACATTCATATGATTATTGATTATATACAAAAATTTCCACATATAATCATGAATTTGCAGGTATAATCATAGCCGATAAGTGTCCCCTGTTGGTGGGTAAAGACATAGCGAGGAACTTAGCTGTGGAAGACCCTGAATTAGGTTCTCCAGCTGCCATCGACATTCTCAATGAGCGGCCATCTCTTACCCTCTTATTGAAGAAACAACCTGATAGAGAGGGAGATGTCATTGGTAAGAATTGGAACTATTTGAGAAGAACTGCCCAAATTGTGTTCGGTATTGCTGTGACGAAACAGACGAGTCCTAAGGACAGTAAATTTCCAAATTATAGAGTTAACTCGTCGCGCGATCTTCGGTGACGGAGTGGAAACAGAAGAAGACGAAGCACCGAAGAGATTCCTGTCGGAGGAACTACGAGTGGACGCAATACCAGGAATTTTTGTGCCATCTGATCGGCACAAATGGGCGGCAGCGCTTGATTTACTCTTCCCGAAGGTTAGTTTAGTTATTTAGTAGTTCTAACATTATTTATGTGCATAATCTGTAACTGAATATCGCGTCTTCTTAGATGGTAGGAACAGTGGTGGAGCCCCCTACGCAAGTGGAGCCTCCACACGTGGCCCTTTGTTTTGGAGCCTGGCAACGCAGGGCTATTCTGTATGCGGCATCAGCCCCCAACGTAGCTCCGAAGGTCCTCCGTTACGGGTTCTTTGCCGATATAAATATAAACGAACCAAAATTGCTGTGCAAGACGCTTGATCAGTACGAACAGAGGCCAGACAAAGATTAGTAAGTACATTTGGTAAACTTTTCTCAATACCTTCAGTTGTCGATAAGGTTATGTATATTGTATATTTCTCAGTATTGGAATTAAATTTAATATGTTGCTGCGTTGAGAGTTCTTCTTTGTTCTTTTAAGGTCAGCAGCGAACCGAACCTTTGTTGTTTTATTAACTAAGAATACGAAAGAATAACTAAGTTTTTTTTTACTATTTATATTTTACTTCAAACTTACTTACTATTACCTAATTGATTATTTATTGTTAAGAAACCGAAATAACTCGTGGTCCCATTTTTGATCTTTTAATTTGATCTCGCCTTATTATAGATCTTATGTTACAAAAGACACACAGATAAATTTAAGAAATGTAAATTATTATTTCACAGTTGCGAAACAATAGTGCTGATGGTAGCAGTGGGCCCAGCGGAGCCCGCCCTGGCCAATCCCGACGATGTCCTCGGAGTTCCTGTGGAGTTACTGAAGCTTGGTCCTCTTCACATGAGTGAGGACTTTGTGATTGGTGCCGAAGAGTGTGCCAGATTCTTCCCGCCAGGATACAGCGTGCCCGAACCCAAGCCGAAACCGAAGGCCAAGAAGAAGAAGAAGGTATACCTACCTACCTATACCCTATAGGTACTATATGCTAGATATGGAAAAATATTAAGTATTTTTCCTATGGTAGATCCTAGATCAGATTTAGTAATACATATTTCGTTTTCTTGTAAGATAAGTTGTGTGACTGTTTTTGTCTGAATAAATAAATAAAATAATTTGTAGAAAAAATTACACCGTGCGAAGCCTAGAGCAGGACACTAAGTAGTTCTATCCAAATTAGATAGATGTCGCGTGACCCTCTCTAACGCTTCACTTAATTCTATTTCAAACTATAATAGATAGATGGCGCTATCAAGTTTTATATTTTTTAACGCTGACGAAGTCACGGGTATCAGCTAGTGTACCCATAATATAAATACTGTAATGGTCTCATTTATTTGTAGAAACGTCACGAAAACAAAGAAGAGGCTGTGGAGGGTGGGTCCGAGGTGCCCCAATCGAGCGAAGTCACAGAAGTGGAGGCCAATGGGGAGGCGGAGTGCAATGGGGAGGGAGAGGGCGACGCGGAAGGGGAAGGAGAGGGAGAGGCGGAAGGAGAGGGCGAAGAGGAAGAGGGAGAAGGAGAGGAAGTGGTCGTAGCAGACAAAGCGACTTCGCCACCGCCGCAAACGCCACATTAAAACAACATTTTCATAAGGCACACACCTCTGACCTTACTATGTATTATTATTTTCACTCTTTAATCTGCGGCCAATATTAAACACCTTTACCTTACCTTTCGTTTCAATCTATCTTATATCCAATACCAATTATATGTCATTCCAGGGCGAGGCGAAATAAAAGGGCGAGTAAAATTTGTAATATTTAATGAACCTATAAATAATGAGATAACAAAGTAATATATAATAATAATTAATAATAGGGGGTGGCGGGTCAGACGACGGAGTCCTTGCGGTTCCAGATGTAGTGCGCGTCGTGGTGCGGCGCGCGCATCACGCCCACGCCGCCGCCTAATCGCCGGTAATTCATAGCGCCGCACAGTCGCCACTGGTTCGACTCGGGGTCGAACACCTCGATGGACTTGAGGTACGCCGTGCCATCGAACCCGCCCACGGCGTACAGCTGCCCGTTCACCACAGCCAGCCCCACGCCGCTGCGCCGCGACGTCATCGCCACCACCGGCGACCACGCGTCCGCTGCCGGGTCGTAGCGCTCGGCAGACGACAGTTCCGTGCAGTCGTCGCGTCCGCCCACCGCGTAGATCTGCCCGTCGAACACGGCGCAGCCGAGGTGCTTGCGCCGCGTCGACATCGGTGCCACGGGCGACCACTTGTTGGCGCGCGGGCAGTAGCGCTCCACGGTGTTGAGCGGCGCTTGCCCGTCGGAGCCACCCACGGCGTACAGCTGGCCGCCCACGACGGCGACAGCGACGCCGAGGCGGCGCGTGGTCATGGCGGCCACCTTGGTCCAGCGGTTCTCCTTGGGCTCGTAGCGCTCTACGTGATTGAGGCACTGCACGCCGTCTTGGCCGCCGACGGCGTACAACGCGCCGTCGAGAACGGCCACGCCGACGGATGTGCGGCAGGAGGAGGTGGGAGCGACGGCGCCGCACCACTGGTTGGTCTGCGGGTCGTAGCGCTCGATGCTGTTGAGGTAGCTCTGGCCGTCGTGGCCGCCGACGGCGTAGAGCAGGTCGTGCAGCACGGCAACGCCGACGCCGCAACGCCGCTTGGACATGGGTGCCACCATCTTCCACTCGGCGCTCTGCGGGTCAAACCGCTCCACCGACGCGATGGCGTCGCCCGAGCACCAGCCGCCCACCGCGAACAGCACCTCACCTGTCGGTGTCGCCATAACGGGCGTGAGTTAGCGAGCGAGTCGATAGTGTAAAGCGAGTCAAAGTGAGTCTGAGCTTACCTCTCCTGGTGGGCTTCCGCGGCCTGGTGCGCGGGCCCTGCATGAGCGGACGCTCCTGCGGCAGCAGCAGATAGTTCTTGGCCTCGTCGAGCAGGTCGCGGCAGGCGTCGTCGGAGCGAATGAGCAGCTCGGCGGAGACAGTGCCCACGAGAAACTTGGGGCTGAGTAGCGGCAGGCGCACGTGTTGCAGCACCTGCGCCAGGTGCTGCCGCCGCTCCGCCACGTTGTACTTCACCCACGACATGACCGCCGCGAACGTCTGCTCCTCCGATCGCACGTTCAGCTCGTCCGACGACACGATGTCCATCAGCTGGGCCGCCGGCAGCAGCAGGAACTCCTCGCTCTCCATCACCTGCCACGACACCAATTATGACTTAGCCCTATCAACATTCTAAATAGATGATTCCATTGTTATTATAAGGCAACAAACCTCTGGGAAATTTTGTTGTGTGAACTTGTCTGCGATGCGTAGGAGCTCCCTACACGAGTGGGTGTCGGCGAAGGCTCGGATGCCCAGGCAGTTGGAGCAGTCCAGCTGACGCTTGAGGAACTCGCAGCAGACGTCCTGTATTTCCTGCAGTTGCAGGAGGCAAGCGGCCGGCAGCAGCGCCTGCAATCGCAACACTGCTCCTTGACATTTCAATATTCGCACTGTCTCTGCTCGTTTGGGAAACAACGTCACCTCGTTACAATTTGTAACAATGCACCTTTCGAAATGTAACCTAATTTTAAAAGTAATTATGTTACATTTCACTTAGGTTAAATAAGGGTCTAGAGAGGTTTGTATGGTTACAATGTTGGAATGGTCCTCATTAAGTAATAAATTTATTCAAATTTGTAGGTATCTCAAATACTTCTCACGAAATCGCTAACTAGATATAATTAATTTTTATATATTAAAAAAAATATCACGTTTCACAATGATCGTTCACGGTACTGGTAATGGAATTGTGTGAATGTGTGTGGTTAGTTTCAACTTGAAAATAAATATATATATATAAAAGAAAAAAGATTTGATTTTTTTGCATGCTTGTTTGTAATAAACGCAAAAACTACTTACTAAACTGACATAGAAAGCTGGGCTGCATTTTATTTTAAAAGTGATTAAACATCACCACGAGAATTATAATAATAAGGTATTAAAAATTTACTAATATAAATAGTTTTTTTTTTTGTTCAAAATAGTCACTCGCTTAGAAGTTACGACGGGTTTACCTTATGTGTAGGTATTATTTTTGTTCAGTTTATTATATAACTTTCTGAAAAGTTATACAATATATTCACATCTCAATATGAAGTCCACGCGAACGAAGTCGCGAGGATCGACTAGTAAATTTTATCGGTAATGAAAGCAAATATGCGTAGACTCAATGACACAAGTGGCGCACAATGCGCATTAATATGTATGCGGTTATTTCTGTCTTCAATATTTTAGACACTAAAAAAAAAGGAAATCTAAAAAATAGATTGTTCGTTGAAGTTGGACATAAAATATTCTCTTCACCTACGAAATAAATATCGTATTTCCACTTGACTTCGCAAATGTGGCAATTTTCAAGTTAAGGTCGTCCACTCTTGATGGTAAGTGCACTGCAAGTGCACTCACGACCATATAGGGACAATAGAAATTAGGAAGGATAGAGGAATGGGCTCTGGAATAAAGTTTCTATCCCAAAAAGAAGATGAACTCCTCGTATGTGGTAAAAAGTTGGAGTAGGCATTAATAAAATTGGAACAAGTGATCAATACGTAGCATTGACATATTTTTCAAGTAACCTAAGGTCAGTACTCAGTACCTTATTGAATTCAAATGTGGTTACATATAGGTCGAGGTCAAGGTATAACAGACATCAAATTAAAAAAGTAGAAGATAATTTAACTAACGCAATTTTGACACTGGTTGACAAAGAAATTAAGTAAATGTTAATATTGTTAGGACAATCTGACAATATCCCCGAAAATTGGAATCAAAATAATAAAAAAAAATCCCTTAATCTTTCTATTGTTTCCTGACCTTTTTATATAAAGTTTTATATAATTTCGCTAATTTCGCTAATAAAGCTATAAAGTTTATTTTAACGCTCCAATTTAGTAATTCTAATCATATTAAAATTTCAATTATTTTATTTAAATATGCACTTAAAAAATACAACATGCCTACCAGGTCGTACTTGCTATACTTAACATGCTATAAATCATCACTAAAGGAATTTCTAAAGACCCAGAAAGTTGAAGAGCTCCAGTCTAAAAAGCAATGGCTACCAGATCCGATCGGCTAAAGAGAATCTAGAAGAAATAAAAGAGATGTTCCCTTATGAGTTTAAGTGTACCTGAACATTGCTCTCCTCGACGGTGATGTGAGCAGTGTAGCAGAACTCCACCAGCTGTTCCATGGCCTGTTCGTCCACGTCTCGGATTGTCACCTCCGTCGCCCGAGACTCCGCCAGCTCGCCCGTGAACATCGCACGGAAGTACGGGCTGCATGCTGACAGGATCACTCTGCAACGAGTGTGCACTATGTCACTAACTAATAAATACCCTCTTAAACGTCAAAAACTTATCATGGATGGCAGGTAGGCGCGTAAAGACCAGGACCTGGGTGAACTGCCCTGAAACTAAGAGCTGTTGTGAAGTCTTCAAGATGGCCAGTGCGCCTCCACGCTTATGCTCTGACAGGGAGCATAGTCCTATCTGCTCTGGACAGGATCATATTGGGTCGCGGAAGTCACTTTACAATGCCGGAGCATCAGTCCCTTATACTTAATCTTACTGTTGCTTGTGTTAGGCAATAGTGGCCACCTACCATCAAGTGGGCCATCAGTCTATCTGTCGATAAGTGTTACTAGTTATGTGAATAGAAGAATCTGAAGAGAAAGAGAAATACAAGATGGTAACCTGTGTGCAAATAGTTTTCTGTTGGCGACGTTGAGGACGACATCGCACAGCTCCCTGTGGCGACGCAGAGCCGACAACTCGCCTAGTATGGCGCGCGGGTGCTTCTCCGACGTGTGTGGGAGACGGGCCCCGCCGGTCCCGCCCGGACCACCAGGCGATCCACCCTCGCCCATCCTGACACACAATTTTATTTATTGATGCAGCTTGAGAAGCACTTCTGCTATTACACATGTCAGATCTCTACTGCTGGTACAATACACGGGGTAATCTTCTTGCATTGACACTATGAGGCACTACAGTCGACCAATGGTATTCTAAACATTAAACAAAATAACAAATGCTTCTATGTGTTTTGAAATATCTTGTTACATTGTTTGAAAAAATGATTAAAATAAAACACATGATTCTTTACATCATTAGATTTTGTTTTGTATTCAATATATTCAACAAAACATTTTTGGATTGATTTATTTATACCTTGATGCACACCTAAAATAAAAACTTAGCTGGTAGTAACTTACTGCTAACTATAATTTACTAAATTCGTAGACTTTAATTTGAGAGATGTTGATTAAAAAAACCAAAAAAAGCATGCACAAAAAATAAACATTTGTACAGAGTATGCTTGTCAGAAGTTGAGCCTATTAACTAACTTCTGACATTAACTATTTATTAACTATACACCATTCTATATGTAAAAAAAGTTATTAATCCAATAGATAAAGAGTACACAAAAAATATTTCAGGAAATTATATTAATTAATTACATAATAGAACAACATTACTATGTAATTAATTAACAAAGAAGCAACTACATACATAGTTAATAGTTAAGTTTCATAATTAGCACTACATTACCTAATGTAGAAGAAATTAGGAAATATTAATATGCACTTTCAATTACATTGTAAAATTGACCAAACGGTTTGAGTGGAAACACATTTCACTCTTGTTAATTTATTAAGTGTATTAGACATTCTGTGTTTTGCACCATTTTGTGTTTTGTTCATTTTGAGTGTGGTGCTCATTTTGCCTTTTTTACATTTTGCTCTAAAAGGGTTTTATTAAAAAAATACTGTTTCGACACAATTATCCCGATAAAGTGAATTCATACGATAATGTCTTTAATGGTCAAAATTAAACAGCAAAAATGTTCTTTATAGTAATGGACCAAATTCAGTCACTAATATCTATTCAATGAGGAAGAATCCAGAGAGAAACCTAATTGGTACTCTTTCCAACAAATTTATAATTATACAGTGAAAATCCATTATTACCTTCCTTCAAGGGACCCCAAAAATTGGTTGTAATAAAGATAGTTGTTGTAAGCAATATTAATTATTATGTTAGAGGGATTCGGCAGAGACCTTGCCATTCAGTTGTTATATCCGAGTTCTACTGTATTATAAAATAGACACTGTCTGGTACCTGTATATTTTTCTGATTTCTTCTAAATCACTCAAAGGATTATAATTGTTTTCATAAATACAGTACAGACTGCAGTAAGCCTATTCTTATAAATTAATTGTCTTGCAAGACATTTAATTATTAAATTAAATAAAATAACCTGGTTCATTAGTTTTTCAAATGAAAATTCGATTATCTATTGGAGGGTAAATGAAATAGTTTTTAATAGGCATATAAATTGCAATTAAATTGACAAAGTTCACTCACCTCTTGGGTCCGCGCGAGTTTCCCAGCTGCAAACGCAGCGGGGGCGAAGCCCAACCCCACACGGAGTCAATCTGCAACGATTCCAACATATCCTCATAATATCAAGGCTCCCGACGTGACGAAATACTACTTTACATTCTAAAAGAGTCCAAAAACTACATGTCAGTTTATCTGTCCTCGCCCTTACCTTTAACGATTGTGTATAAACTGCACAAAAGAAAATTCTCCAAGGAGAGGAAAACACTAATTACGAGTTCAGAGAAAATTGTCCACGCTACAAATTAACCACACGGTGATTTCTCAATCCCACTTATTTTATGTTTACCAATTTATTACAAACATCTCACTAATTATTTTGCCCACTAGTCAATTTTTTGGACACGTTCACAAAATTAGTTATTTTATGTCAGGTTAAGAAAAAGGTTACACATTTTATAAAATTAAATTGTATACTCAAGTAATAAAGAAGTCAACAAAATTTTAAATACGTTTCACTAACTATAAAGGAATTGATCTAAAGGTTTTGTACGATATTGCTTTTTTTTAATGTACATAATTCCATTTTCAGATAGAAATGTACGAACTTCTGAATGTTTTTAGGACAAGAAATGGAAATGTCTGTCAATTTGATAAGACATTATATTATGTGACAGTATTACAATACAATAACACAAAAACTAAGACCTTTTTAAAAATATAATTTTAATAAAATTAAAACAACTTTTTAATTAATTTATGAAGTATTTATCTACTGTTTTTTGATATTATTGTTATAAAGCAGGTAGTAAATAATTATTAATCATAGATATACATTACACTTTAAGTCGTTTTGACGTTGATACATAGAATAATAACTAATTTGCGTTGACATTGTAGTATATATAGTCTTTACGTGACTATGGTCTTTACCTGTGATATTAAGTGTCAACTTGACAATGACAATACAATATTTCAATTTGCAATTGTCAATTGTCAATCTATGTCATGTCAATGTCATCCACAATTCCACATCTGCAAATTCTGCAATTCTGCACTTCTGCTGGTCTGGCTTCTGCAGACCTGCAGACTGCACTCACTCCTGAAGTGTAGAAAAAAAACGCAAGTGATAGTGCAGTCATGAAGTATAACTAAATAAAATTTAATACATAAACCTGCATTTATGTTACAGAAATACATAGTATAATACACATTTTATTAAATGTAAACAAATTTGTATTTTTTATTTAATTTGTTTTAATACCATGTCACTAAACATACTTTTAGAAAAATACGATGTTACCACCGCCGAAGGTCTTCAAAAAGCCTACAATGAATTAGCTAAAGAAGAGGTATAACTTTTAAAAATACTTTTAAATATGTATACAAATGTTTGACTTTTTATTTACTTAGTTACACTTACAGGCTGAAGTAGACGCAGCTCTTGCCGGTGCACTCGCTCGCTCGTGTGATATCGAAGGCGAACTCCGCACCACTAGTCAGGCTTATAGTAAACTAGGCGAACTGAAGGTAGACGTACAAACTGCAGCAAACATGGTTAATAAGACAGCCGAATTGGCGAGAGATGTCAGTGCCAAAGTGAGGCAGTTGGACTTGGCAAGGGTAAGTTTTTGTTTGATAGTATCATGAATGTATTGGGAGGGAATAAGTCAAAACATCGATTTTGTCCTAAAATACTATGTTTTAAATGGAACTGCATTTTCATTTGCTAATTATCTCAATTATGAAACATTTAAATAATTAGTCTAGGTAAAATGTTTTTTATTTTTCTAATAAGATAAACAGAACAAATTACTTAGTCCGTGTTAATAATTTCAGATTATACTATTTTTTTTTTAGTTATGTTCTGCATTTTTTGTTAATAATATTGACAATCGCAATTGATTGTCTCGGGGATCCCTTATTTAATAATACAAGCTGGTGCCCGCGACTTCGTCCGTGTTCTTTGTAGCCTATAGCCTTCCTCGATAAATGGACTAATTAACACAAAAAGATTTTTTTAATTCGAACCAGTAGTTCCTGAAATTAGCGCATACAAACAAACAAACTCTTCAGCTTAATGTCTTCCTTTCTTCCTTTCTTTATATATTGGTATAGATGTAGTTGATTAATTGTCTGTGTATAAAATTTCAGTCTCGTGTAGCGGAGTGTCAGCACCGAGTACATGATTTGATAGATCTACAGTTATGCAGTGAAGGAGTGGAAGCGGCTATAAAGGCGCACGATTATGAAACTGGTATTTTTTTATCATTGTTATATGAAACACACATTTAATTACTTAGTTTTCACTTAGCGTTCTTTCCGACTAGTTCTTCCTCCCTTTTTAATATTTTATCCTATAACCTTACAGAATGAGGTATCAAATTCAACTGGTAATTCCTAATATTAGTGCATTAAAACATAAACTACACTCTAGCTATATTTATGCATTATTTTTATGGAATGGTAATGTCTATAACCCTTCAGGGGTTCAGTGTCTGTCACAGTTATTCCTATTCCAAGAAGTAATTTATAAGGTTTTGTTATATATATATGTTTTACGGGACTTTTCGCACGCCATGCAAAACACTAGAAACTTTATGGAACATTTAAAAGTGACTTATGCTTAAAGAATCTGTCATCTTAAAGAAAATGTGACTACACCAACACATTGTTAAGTTTAAAATGAATAACAGAAGTTGGTCGTTACTACCTCTTGACCGACCATTGACTCCCGAGTCACGATTCCGATTTTAGGGGTACTTTTTATGTGCCATTTTGGCATATGTGATGCAATGTCCATAAGTACTTGTAGAGTACTTCGATGGTTTTAGGGGAGAAACTAGTGGGCAACGAGTAAATAGTAAAACGAGGGTAGTGAAGTAATTTGTTGGTTGTGTATGAAGGGGCAGCTCACGTGGCCCGTTTCCTGAGCATGGACCCTGGGTCGGTGGCGGCAGCTCGCGCCAGGGGAGCTGCCGACCCTCGGGAAGCCATGCAGACTGCTGCTCACACGCTCCGCGAAACACTCCTGCTCAAGTGAGTCACTATGAGTCACTACGTTGTTATTACATCACTGAAATTAAAGTTTTTATTACATCACTGAAACTACTCGCCTCTGTCTGTTTCTCCGCCAACAATTTCTAAACTATCCAACGGATTTTGATACGGTTTTCTCTAATGGAAAGCGAGGAATAAACAAGTAAGGTTAAACTTTTTAATTTCGAACATTAGAAACCCAACAAAAATTAATTCTAATCCGTTCATTATAACTGGTTTCCGAGGTCTAATAATACATATAAACCTAATTGCACTCGACTATAATGCAAAATTCAGAATTTTAATACTATCTACCAAATCAATTCCAAGCATATAAAACTTGGTTTTTCTTCTTGCTGCAAAAATAATTATCACTGTTCACTGATTTGAGTAAGGTTTGTGTTTTTTTTATCAAAGTCTAAACAAATTGCCAATAATTTGTATGTACAATGAACGTCCTCATGTCCAGGTTCGAGGAAGCTGCAAGGAAAGAGGACGACGCTGCCGTCGAGCGCCTCTTCAAATTGTTCCCTCAGATCGGGAGGGCCGATGAAGGAGTTGACTTGCTCGCAAAGTACATCGCTAAACAGGTAACGGCAGCCTGATTGGCACTCTATATCATATCAAATAGTGTTGTTACAAACCTTACGTCATTGCTAAGTTTTATGGTAAATAAATAAAGTGTTACACACACTGCTGTTAATAAGACTCTGGGAAAACATGTTTTTATTCTAGTCATTTAAAAGTTCACTAATTTTAAAGTAATCAAATCGATACTATTAATGGTGTAGCTGGAGCGCTCCATGGTGACGGCATGCAATGCGTTGGCGGCGTCGGAGCGCGACGCGGCCGTGTACGCGGACGCGATGACGAGAGCGCTGGAGGCGGCCGCGGCAGCCGTAGAGCGCGCCCGACGTGTGGCGGCCAGCGGCGCCGCGGGTCGCCTGCCGCGCGCCATTCGCGTTATTCAGCCGGTGGTGTGCACGGGCGGGCGGCGCGTGTACGCCGCCATGGTAGCGGCGCGGCGCTACGACGCGCTGCCCTCCGCGCTGGACGCCGAGCCGCTGCTGACGGAGCTGGCGCTGGCGCACTCGCGGCTGCAGCTCTACTTCACCTTCCTAGTGCGCAAGACGGAGGCGGACACGGCGTCTCTGTCGGAGCAAACGCAGCTCGACTGCCGGCAGCAAACGCTGCGCATCATCCACGAGTGCGAGCTCACGCGCACCGCGCAGGACATCATCGACCACTACCTCTCCTTGGAAAGGTTGTCAACGATACTCATTTTAAATTATGCTTCATTCTATGTTAATATTATTAAAGTCACTAGATGGTGCGAGGGGGTATAGCAACCCTTACATAATTTGAAATTTGTTGGCAATATGCAAGTTGTTTGTTTGGCAAATGCTTCTTGGACCACCACCACATTAAAAAATGTGTCATTGTCACAAAAAACTCAGATGACCACCACATCATCAACTTTGAAGATTTAATTCAAAGTTTAAAAAGTTCGAACGGCTTACACCTCGTTCCTCACTCCTTCTTCGTTTTGATTAGATTTGTAGAGTCTGACAGATTACAAATGGCTCTGTAGATATTTCCTGGAGGCGAGCGTGTCGAAGGCGATCCGCATGTCGAGTCCGCAGACGAGCGCGACGACGTCGAGCCTCGTGGACGATGTTTTCTTCGTGGCGCGCAAGGTGGTGCGTCGCAGCGTGGCCACGGGAAGCGTGGACGCCGTGTGCGCCGTGCTCAACGACGCGTGCACGCAGCTCGAGGTGAGCGCATGCGGCGCGCTGCGGCGTTACCTGCGCTCGTCGCCGCCGGACCCGCTACCGCTTCCGCCGCCCGCGTCTCAGGCGCCCGTGGCCGGCGCCCTGGACGCCGCCGGCCTCCTGGCGCAGCGCCTCAACAGGGACGTCGACGCACAGCGCACTCTCTTCCTCGTATGTCGCTCTTTATTTATTTATTAACCCCCAACCTGTGACGTTACTACAATTGAAATGAAATGACATAGAGCCACATGAGCGAGGCGGAGACGGGCGCCGAGTGGGCGGAGCGGCTGGCGGCGGAGGCGTGCGCGGAGGCGGAGCCCTTGTGCGCGAGTGCGGAGCGGCTGGGGCGCAGCGAGCGGAGCGCAGCGCATTCCAAGGTGCAGTCCTGCGCCGGCGGCCTGGCCTCCGTCGCGGCCGCCTTCCGCGCCGTCCACGAGATGGCGCTCGCCGGAGTGCTGGCCGCTCTTAAGGTACAACATTTACTATAACACAATGTTGTATAAATTATTAATTATGTCGCTAAGCAGGCTGGTTGTCCAACTTGTCCACTTGATAAAAAGTGGCTACCATCATCTATTAACACGAGCAACGCTTTTATGCGGTGTATTTTGTTATTAGTAAACTATTATTACCATAAAAAGTTCAGACGTTCAGAAAATGTTCTATATAAGAGCATATTTTTGGCAAATGGATCATTTTACGAAAACTTATTGTCATATATGATTTCATTGCAATCAATTGCTAACAAATAATAAAATCGTTTGTATCTCAATAGGAATCAAAACTTTTAGAGAACAATAAGAAAGACGTCGCACATTTTTACATTCTATTACCAGATCTTTTACAAATTGTAAACAGGTCGCCTCTTATTATGATATTGTTTTGCAGCCGCGCGTGGTGGCGTGGGCGGAGGCTGTGGCGGAGGCGAGCGAGGGCGACGAGTGCGACGCGGAGGCGCTGCCGGCGGCGCTGGACGCGCTGTACGAGGCGGCGCGCGAGGCGCTGTCGGCGCGCTCGGCGGACGCGCTGGCCGCGGCCGTGGTGGGCGAGGTGGCGGCGCGCGCCGAGCGCCACCTGCTGGCGCAGCGCTACTCGCGCGCTGCCGCCTTGGCCGTGGAGCGGCGCGCGCGGCGGTTGGCTCGCTGGGCGGGCGCGGGCGGCTGCGGCGGTGGAGCAGCGCGCGAGCGCTGCGCTCGCCTCACGCAGGCGGCGGCGCTGTTGGCGCTGGAGCGCGTGGGCCACGCCCCCGACGCGCTGCACCCCGCCCCCCGCCTTCCCCCCGCGCGCGCCAAGGAGATCCTCGCTAGAAGGATCGATTTCAAGATAGAAGAGATCAAGCGGCTGAAGTTGTGAACGCGTATAACTAAATGTCTAGGTAGCAACTATTTTTAATCCTGTATTATTACACTCCGATACAATCTTAAAACAAAGGACCAAACATATAAGATTGTCCCAATGCGGAGTAGTTCCACAGTTGGAGGACTTCCGATATGAATAATCCGATTGTATTTTTGTTACTACTGATGATAAATTGTGATAATTCTACCTTTTCCAGGACAGGATCATTTCCGCCAGTGTTGCAAGTAAATAAAAAATAAAAGTAGCATAAAAATAATAAAAGAATTTATGTGGTTGTCATCCGAATGACTTGAAGTTTATATACATTCCATTTTAACCAAAAGTGTTTTAATGGTATAAAAACAGAAGTAATTTTACCAGTACTTTTATATGACAACACATGTTATTCGTGTCGTAAAAATTTGAAAACTATTTTACTAGCGTTATCATAGTAATGTAGTTTAAGATTGTAAAGCTTTCGTTTTTGTTAATAAATTTGGTTTATCATCCTTCTGCTGTTATACTATTACTATTTCCTGTTATTCCCATTAGGTTAACTGGTTTTAAAAGGACTCGTCGATTACAGAAATTATCTTAGTTTTCTTACTTACTTATATATATTTTCCACCTTCACTACAATGATTAGGAAAATGATATTAAACTCTACATATTGCACGCGACTTCGTCCGCGTAATTACATAAAAATATAGCCTATGTCACTCGCTGATAATGTAGCTTTCTGTAGGTGAAAGAATTTTTAAAATCGGTCCACTAGTTTTTGAGTTTATTCATTACAAAAAAATATACAAATAGTTTCTCTTTATAATATTAATAAGGATTATAGTAGACTAGCTGCTGTCCGCGACTTCGCCCGCGTAACTTTGTAAATTATATACTAAAACCTTCCTCGAGAACCACTCTATCCATTGGTGAAAACAGCGTGAAAATTGGTGCAGTATTTTATGAGTTTATCGCGAACAGACAGACGCGGCGGAGGACTTTGTTTTATAATGTGTAAGGATTTATTTATTTTGAAAATTTTCCCAAGGAAAATGTTAAAAATGCTTGAGTAATTGTTGAAATAGTCTGGGAAAATGTTGAACAGGCTTGGGAAATGTTGAACATGCTTGGGAAATTGTTGAATTAGTCTGGGAAAATGTTGAACATGCTTGGGAAATTGTTGAATTAGTCTGGGAAAATGTTGAACAGGCTTGGGAAAATGTTGAACAGGCTTGGGAAATGTTGAATTAGTCTGGGAAAATGTTGAACAGGCTTGGGAAATGTTGAATTAGTCTGGGAAAATGTTGAACAGGCTTGGGAAATTGTTGAAAATGCTTGGGAAAATGTTGAAATTGTAAAAGTATCAAAGAATTTAACATTTAAATCTCTACAATGACATTTTCTTATATGTTGCTTTTGGGTTACAATAGTAAATTAGAATAGAATAGAATAACAGTTCATTTGCAACAAAGGACATAAATACATAATAAAAGAAAAGAAGAAAAACACACACACATACAAACCGGTTCCAACTCAGCATAATGCATAATTTAAATTAGATTAAATAAAACACAAACATAATAAATCAACAGCATTTATTTATTCATATACTTAATAAAACAAAAATAATATTGTAGAAATACTGAACAGCGATAAAATGCAGTTAAATACGTTATTGTTTAATTACTTTTAAAATTGTGCAAACAACATTTATTTAAACATTCACTTGAGTGCCAATATTATTTATAAAAATATATACATCTGTTAGATAAATTATTAGGTACATGATAGTGTGTAAATAAATACATTATGTGACTATATTTTACAAATATATAAAGATATGTTGATACCGCATGAGGTAGATACTCATTTAAGGCACTGATAACACATCGAGAACATTTTATGTGTTTAAAAAATACTTTATTTAGAATAAAATCTCTTTATTGACCAATAAAATTACTGTAAAGGTTATATATTATATTAATTCTCAGATAAAATAATAACTAAAGATAGAGCCAGGATTAAGCCTTAAATGCTTATTAAAAAAATTACTAGTTTTTAATTAAATTTAATTAATAATAAAAAAAATTAAAAATATAGTTTAAAAACTAGTGTTCAAAAAAATAAAAATAAAGTTGTAATCACATTTCACACATAAGTAAAACTTGGAAACGTATATTTTCAACAAAAATGAAGATTAGTTCAAAAAAATCAATCAAAATATTATTAATAGTTCTTTTTTGATCTGAGAATTCACTAGGTATTTAAAAGATATTAAGTAATATTATACCACGAATAAACATTTTAAAACTTATTGAGCTTAAAGTAACTTATATTATATTATGTGTTAATATATTAGTCATGGAACACATTAGTATTACACAAATTGACATAAAAATGTAAAAAAAGACTATTCTTATAGAAAAATAAAATAACTTTTTAACATTAAATAATGACTAATGGTGAATATCTAATTGAGGGATACTCTAGCACTTCATATAGCCAATTAATTACAAACTATGTTGACCTTAGTTTTATCTGAAATACATAATTATCGTGAATTTATAAAAATAAAGTGTAAAAACAAAATTCAGTTTAACGCCATCTGTCGCCAAGTTTTAATAAATAAACCGCTATACTATTGTGCGGGCCTAATCAAAGTGGAGCCCGCACACTGCGGGCCTAATCGAGGTGGAGCCTGCATTGTACAGGCCTAATCGAGGTGGAGCCTGCATTTTACAGGCCTAATCGAGGTGGAGCCTGCATTGTACAGGCCTAATCGAGGTGGAGCCTGCATTGTACAGGCCTAATCGAGGTGGAGCCTGCATTGTGCGGGCCTAATCGAGGTGGAGCCTGCATTGTGCGGGCCTAATCGAGGTGGAGCCTGCATTGTACAGGCCTAATCGAGGTGGAGCCTGCATTGTGCGGGCCTAATCGAGGTGGAGCCTGCATTGTGCGGGCCTAATCGAGGTGGAGCCTGCATTGTGCGGGCCTAATCGAGGTGGAGCCCGCAATTTGCGGGCCTCGTCTGACAGGGGGAGAAGAAGGTGTCATGTCCTACAGTTCCCTTTAACTAACATGGACATGGATTTTTAGTGGGTTAAATTAAAGTCCTATATTCCCCATACATTTCCCAGTGGAAGTGGGTTTGCGCATTTATAAGCCTTTTCCCGATAAATATTCCAGCGAAAAGTGCTAAGGTATCCCTTTTTATACGTGAAAAGTGCATTTTCCTCTAAATTGTCTAATCCGCGAGTACTTCTAAAATCGTTGTCGTGAAATTCTAAATTCGGTTTAAGCCGTCATCAGATTATAACTTTGGTATTGAAATAAATAAGTGCCCAAACAAACATTATGATATTTTGGAGTAATTTTAATGAATTCATCATTAAGAAGTTCAATTCCAGACGTTTTACGAGGCTTTTTCAAACTACATAAGTAATTGACATTATTTTTAAATTGCTCCACGATGACAAAAAATACTGAGATAAAATTTCCACACATTTTTAAATATGTATTTTGAGTACATAACTTTTTTATTATTCTTCAACTTTTTGAACATTAATGTTTTAAAAACCTTTTAATAGCTTTTGTTCTATTAACTGAAAAAATATATTATGCTTTTAGATATTTAAAAAAAAATATGCAATGCAATCACTAAAATTGAAAATACGATTTTTTCATCGGTTATTTTTTTTTTTGCATGTGTAATAAAATGTGTTTATTTCGTTTTTTTGACACTTTTGACTTCAAAATTCACATTACACAAATTTTGCAAAAACTTAACGCACATATTATACTCTTTGGTTAGACACATTTTTTTTATCTTAAGAAAATCATTTTATAATTAATTAATACACATAAAAATTTAGCTAAATTAAAAAAAAATAGTAAGGCATGTTTTAAGTTTAATTAAGTACTACGTTTGTTCGAGCTTAAACTAAGACATAAAAAATATACTTAAAAAAAATTGAAAAAATTGATTTGAGAGAATATTATAATTTTTTTGATATTAATATAAAATATTATGCATGTCATGTTATTTCTTATGTTTTACTATAAAAATAATTCGTTGCATTAATTCAATATTATAAAAAAAATCAATATATCACTTAAATATATATATATGTATATAAAAATCTCAGTGTATAACAATTTAAAAAATAGTAATATGGGTAACGTCACATTAAATTCTAGTTTTAGCCTTTTAAGGCTTTAGGTTAGACGAGTATTGCCCAAATCTAATAAAATATTACTAAGAGAGAAGATTTGTATGTTTGTATCTAACTCAAAAACTAGTAGGCCGATTTTAAAAATTCTTTCACCTACTGTAGAGAGCTACAATTTTAGAGAGTAACGTGGGCTTTATTTTAAAAAGTTACGCGGGCGAAGGCGCTTGCTAAGGCTAGTATTAAATGTTTGGGCAATACTCGTGTGTAATTTCATTCAATTTGAAACCGCCTAATAACCCTTTATATACCATTTTTCGGTAAATTTCAGCATTTACCCAAGCGTTTTCAACATTTTCCCAGGCTACTTCAAGTTTGAATGTTGAAATTGCTTAGAAAAATGTTGAATTTGCTTGGGGAAAATGTTCAACTTGCTTGGGAAAATGTAGAATTTGCTCGGGAAAACATTGAATTTGCTTAGTAAAATATTCTTTTCGTGGGAAAATGTTGAGTTTTCTTGGGAAACTGTTGAACTTGCTTGGGAAAATGTTGAATTTGCTTGGGAAAGTGTTGAGTTTTCTTGGTAAAATATTGAATTTGCTTGGGTATTCAACAATTTGCTTGAGAAAATATTGAAAATGCTTTGGAAAATGTTGAATTTGCTTGGGAAAATGTTGAAAATGCTTTGGGAAATGTTGAAACTGACCTAAAAATGGCATATATACATATATAATAATAACTAATTCCCTCCATAAGGTGTTCTCCCCCGTGTGGGATGTTTAGTAGCCCTCGCGGGGAGGGGAGGCGAGGGTGCTGGTGGTCTGCTTAGAGACCACCCTGGTCCCCTGGGCGAGACCACCCGCGCGTACCCCGCGCCACTTGAGGTACGCGTCGATGGCGTACGCGAGGGTCGCCACGAACCCGAAGAACTGGAAACAACCACACCCACTTCTTTCAGCACGTCCTTACTAACATTATAAATGTGAATGTGACTTTGTTTGTTTGTTACGCTTTCACGCAAAAACTACTGAACCGATCACCATGAAATTTTGCATACACTTTGTCTGGGACACCAGAAAGGGCATAGGGTATATCTTTCATCGTTCAATCACACCAGTTAGTACTTTATAATAATAATTAAAGCCATTATGAAACAAGTATATTGAATGTTGTTTCATGTAACAAGGAAGAGTCTTTTTGGAGTTTGCTTCAAAAAGGTCATAACATAAGCGTTTCATTCATAGGTTTGAGCGTCTCCTGGTATATTAATAAAGAGAATCTTTTGTGGTATTGCCGAGGACATGGTCATCTACAAATAAAGAGAACGGTAACTCACGGCAGCAGCTGAATGCGGATTGTCATGGACGACGACGGCCAAGATGGCCGCCAGCAGGTAGAGGAGGGTCCACAGGCCGCAGAAGACGAACTCGATCCTCAGCCAGGGGATCTTGTAGAACTTCTCCACCAGGTGGAACAGGTACAGGCCCAGCAGGATCCCCGTGAACCAGAACGCTATCATCGATATCCAGCTGAAGTACGAACTCTTCGCGTTGCTGATACGCGAGACCTGGATGCAGATGAAACCCAGGAGACTGGTCACCTGGAAGACAGACACATCAACTTACAATTTGACTGTATCCGGTGGCTCAATAAACGCCACCTGCTAATAAATAATAGCACTTTGTGCTGTTCTGTTTAATTCCTTAGAAAAAATATTTTCAATTGAAATGCCCATAAATCTATAATTAATTTAAAAACATTATAAAATTGACTACTTAAAAATATATCACATAGAAATGTAGTCGTTTACACACGAAAGATAATAACTTTCTATTATATTATGTGTGTAAACAGACAGCGGCATCATTTCACATGACAGTGATAATTATTTCTGCGGTTTCTCTTTTAAAAAATAACCTCGGATTAAAGATGGAACAAGATGAAAAATATGTGGTAAATATGTGGTATATCCACATATTTTTTATCATATTTCATATTAAATATAGAACGTAAAAAAACATTGCGATAAATTGTGGTTTTTGTGCACACATACATAAACAGCTTCCTTTGGTGTGAAATTTTTAAAATAATTTAGAAAATATTTCAATTTTTACATCAGATATATTTTTTTAATATACTATATACTCTGTATCAACTATACTCTGTTATTTTTTTTTAACAAACGAGTACTGAAAGAGTACGAGTATGTTTCTCGCATATTTCCAATACTCAATACTGACAAGATTGAGATTGGTCATTGTTAGGGGCAGGACCTTACACCTTTGGCGCGTTCTTCCTTACATATTATTATAAAACAACGCCGCGTCTGTCTGTCTGACTGTCTGTTCGCGATAATCTCAAAAACTGCACCGATTTTCATGCTGTTTTCACCAATGGATGGAGCGGTTCTCGGGGAAGGTTTTAGTATACATGTAATTTACAAAGTTACGCGGACGAAGTCGCGAAGGGCACCGCAGCTAGTACATATTGAATAAAAACGGATATTATGTCGATTACGTTCACCAGTAGCAATGTAGTGAAAATTTTTGGTATTCTTTAAAAAAAAACAGAGTATGACAGTAACAACAAATGAAATGAACAAATTGCAGCATTCTGTTTTCGACTGTACTTATTGGGTACATTCGTATGTTGCTAAAACATCAGATCTGTCTGTGCTACATAATTATGTACTTGTAGCTCAGAATAAATTACACAACTTGGTGATGTCACCTAAATCGGTGGCGTCACAATTTATTATGACCAATTACGACCGAATAACAGGACATATATATTATATATACAAGTTCGTCATAGGTCAAACGGTGTTCGCAAACACCAGCAGAGTACCTTATTTAATTTATATAGGTAATTATACCTTACTCAACGATGAAGGTCGTCTGCAAGGAGTTTCTATTGATTTACAAACGAAACGACCTTTATTAAACGGCGTCAAGTCTTTCTCCTTCACACGTGTGAAACATCCAATCCAACTTTATTTCAATTAATATGTTTTAACTAGCTATTTCACGCGACTTCATATGCGTAACTTTACAAAAACACTAGCTGGTGCCTGCGACTTCGTCCGCGTTGAAAAATCTACCAAGTTTTATGAAAATCAAGAGTTATGGGGGAACTTACATAGATAGATACATTGATAGCCTATGTTACAACCTGATAACGTAGCTAGAGGTGAAAGAATTTTTCAAATTGGCCCAGTATAGTTTCGGAGCCTATTCAAATCAAACAAATAAATCTTTCCTCTTTATAATATTAGTCTAATCCCTCGGGAATAGTATAGCTATTTTTTTTTCTGTATGATTTATGACGATCGCTTAAACAGCAAACATATTATATAACTCATTTTCACATGTTTATTTATATTATTAGGATTTTTTTTCTGACTATTCCGTAATCAAATAATATATAATGATAATAATAAAATATTCTATTGCAGTGGACCAAATTTTATATTAATAATAAAATTAGCAATCATCATTACTTTTCTCAATTGCCACAATTCCTCATTTGCAGACATTACGAGGTAAAAAACACGTGTATGTTCATAAATATTAATTGTTATACAAGCACTAGACATCATACGTTTTATCAATTAAATAGTTAGGTATTACGCGAGTTAATAGCCCCTTTTTACATAAATGATATTTCACAATCAAGTGTAATGATTTTGTTAAGTAACAGTAAGGCTCGTAACTTAATTTAATAGTAAGGTAAGTAATGGCTCTTCCAATCCAACTTCTAGCTAGAAGAATAAACATTTTGTCTATAGTTATATACCCAATTATATCAAATAGTGTAGTCAAATTAATATAAAACACGGCATATGATAAAATAATAAATTAATAAATGCATATAATTAGATAAAATTAATATAATATACGCATATATAAACACAGATGTGGAAATATTTGACATTTTCCCTTAAAAATGTGAAATTTAACTGAAAAATTATGAAAGCTCGAAAATATTTTAAAAAAAATGCAAGTATTTCTTTTTTACAAAAACAACCCATTTGCTGCTTCAGATACCACATTATTTATAATTATCAATACGATTAGGTTGATATGAGTAACTTACCACTTGCACCACTTTCAGTATGCCTGGTACTGTCCGCAAATAAGACGGGTCGAATCTTATGTTTGTCTGCACGGTCGTACTCGACGTGACAGTTGTCGTCGTCGTGTGTTGTCCCGGGAAACCAACTTCTGCCATCTTTCAATTCTATTGGCCAATTTTCAACAATATGCATTACGATAAGGTGTAAGACGTACAGTACATTTCATGAGACTTTACATATATGAAACTAGCTGTTGCAAGCGACTTCGTCCGCGTAACTTCTCGCCGATAATATAGCTTCACAACAGTGAAAGAATTTTTCAAATCGATCCAGTAGTTTCAGAGCCTATTCAATTCAAACAAACAAACAATCAAATATTTCCTCTTTATAATCTCTATCTCTATAAAATTTCGTGTCACGTTGATTGACGCCAATGAACCCCTAAACTACTGAACCGATTTTGATAAAACTTCGTAACTATGTGTTAATTGGGCCAACTTAAAAGATGAGATAGTTTTATTTTGAACCCAGCGAAGCCAGGAGCGTGTAGTAATATTAGTATGGATTTATATAAGTTACCAGTTGTGCTCGGCGGTTTTACCTACAGTTTGATAAGTAAAAAAAGGATTATTTTTCTCTCTTGGTAATGCTTGAGCCGAACACCTTTTTTTTTGGCAAGGGGAAATCATCATGGATACCCACAGGCCCGGGGTGACCTGTGGGTTATGTCGGACTTGAACCGACTAAAACCCCTTGGCATTCCTACTCTCTGCCAGGTGGTGGAGACTGGGGAAATAGAAACGTGTCGTCCGAGACTCCACCGGCAGTTGTCCACTGCGTTGCTACGCCCCACCTATGCTATCAGTTTGCTCACTCTAAAAACATTTTTAACTTATTTCTCTTTGAAATTAAATAGCCAGTCACACTCCTTAAGAATTGAACAATCAAATGCTAAAAAAATATTTCAAATTGAAATGCTAGCCCCAAAGATTATTGCAATCAAACAAGAAACAAATATTGTTTTAGTAGTTATATAATGCCCATCGCAACTCTGATATATTTATTAACGCACTTGGACTAACTGCCTGCTACTGGGTAGAAGTTTAAATTTGGAAAGATTACTTAATTAAGTTTAAAAATCTATCAAGTTTAAAAAAAAAAACTCTAAACTCTAAGAGAAGATGGACTAGAGTTGGGATGAGAAAATAAATTTAAGGCAAGCAAAGCTGCTGGGTACAACTAGTCTTCGACTTATCGAACACAAAGTACATATATACAAATATTTTACAATTAAAATTTTGGCCAGCATTGATAAAACATTTCAACGCTATGCTGAGTCATTTGAAACTTATTTATGGCTGTTATCATAACTGATAAGGCGCGATTGGCTTAAATTGTATTTATAATAATGCATATTTTATTTTATATGATGTGATTTACTGAAAATTTATAACACTTGAAACCAATTGGAATTATATTTTAACTATTATTATTGTAAACATTCAATTCATATTACATTTAGTTACTATTATATTTTTGCATTTCGACTTTCTGGATTAATGCTACACATGCCAGTGTATTTAGCTAAACTATTACTAAACTGACAATCTTTTTTACATGGTATAAAAGAAAGTCACTACATAGTTATAATTATAAATATGAAATTATTAAGTATTTTTATACAAATCTAACTAAATTATGTACCAGCCATTTATGTACCAATAATTATTGTGCTAAATATTGTAATAAATATGATTGTAAATTATGATAATAAAGGAAATATAACGATATCACAAAAAAATATAACTAAAATTATTATAATTTTTTTTTTCAATTAAAAATAAAAATCAATGTACTTTAAAGGGTAAATGAAATATGCTGCTGCTGATGTAACTATTACCTATTAACGTTATGCCAAAATTTACTAGTCAAGAAATTTCTACAATACATTCCACATGAGAATATTAAATTAAGAAATGTGCAAGACATTTACAAATAATATGGAGCGGGTCACGGGTGCGAGACTATTAAACGCCACCCATCAACACTAAAAATAGAGATTATTGAGAAAGACCCTTCGAGTAAACACAAATTAATAGTTCAGTTTCTTTATAAATTACAGACAGGGTTAACAAGTTACTTACTTGGTGGGGTGTTAGAGCTTCCTTGTGAGCTTTTGCTTTATTATTACTCACAGATAATCTCACTATAAAGTTACTATTACGTTACCAACAAAATTTCTAAAAATCTCAAAACCTTGTTACCTATTTTAAGCAATCTATCCACCTACTAAAAACTAAGTAAACAAATTGACAATGATTGAAAATATTTGGCAATGACAAATGACAACGATGACGTCATATAAACAATATGTGACAATACGTGTCAAGTTGAATATAATCTGTATAATATAACGTTTTTAGATAATCTGTGGTTCAGTATTTTATTCCGTGTAGAGAATAGAAAATTAGAAATTAAAAAGTGCAATACAATTGCAATACGTACTGTTGTCCCGTTCTAATTATGTAGTTGATAAGAAAAAGACAACACTATAGTATTGCCACTTTTTGACAGACTATATATCCGTGGTTGACTGTGGAAGTGTGGACCCTTGTTATGGACTGTGGCGGACACAGATTCTTATGTTATTATACAGAGATATTAGTTTTCTGTGGTTTAATTAAATAAAAAATAAAACAAAGTAAATGTTTTTAGGTAATTAGATAAATACAATTTACATTTCACGTAATATACATAAAATGTAGAAAAAATAGACGTAACTAAAGCAACTTAACTAAAGCACAAGGTGAATTATAAAATTCTCAAAAGTGAATTATAACGGGATTATTGTATTGTTGTGGAACTCGAGATAAATATTTAGTGAATATTTTTGTAAACCACTTGCATTTGTGACAGTTAACTTGTGTATTAAACAATAATATTAACATACCAAAAATATTTATTGTTATCATTCGCACAGGAGATGAGTCATCGACTTATTTATCATGTTTAGGTTGTACTGAGTTAGGTTACCGTTAATAATATTGTGTCAAGGTTTCGCTGAGTAGGTAACCGACTGGAGTTATCTCAATGTAGGATTGAAAACCAATCAGCGCTATTTTTATCATCTCAGTGCCGACTCAACGCCGTGTCACTACACATGTAAGTATCTTCATTGTATTGTTCAGTGTCTAATTTGTAAACAATTTTAATACATTTTCTCACGGTACAGTGCAAGATGGCAGCATATCCGGACAAACCTCTCCCGCCCGTACCACAGGGAATGGGCTCCAATAACACAATATTTGTAACGCAAGTTCGATTTGATCCATCTTACTTAAAAACAACCCCGGGTGTCATCAAGGTTGCTGTTATTGTAAGTATACTTTTTATCTACCTGTCCAGACCAGAGCCAACTATAAAAAGTACCTCGGCCCTGCCGAGAATCAGACCTAGGTTTCTGGACACCAAGTTCGTCCATGTAACTTTTCAAATTATATACTAAAACCTTCCTCAAAAACCACTATCCATTGGTGAAAATAGTAAGAAAATGGGTGCAGTAGTTTTTGAGTTTATCAATAACAGTCAGACAGACGCGGCGGAGGACTATGTTTCATAATATTATAAGGATGAGGGACGTATGTCAAAGTCTCTGTTACAAAGCGTCTTGCATTAAACTTTCAGATTCTCAATTTACTTGGATTTATTTGTGTCCAATCATCGTCGTTCTGGTCAAACGGACGAGGAGTGTTCTTCAATATTGTAGCTCACCTGGGTCTCTGGTTTTCAATGATTCTCCTGCTGTGCTACCTGTTCCATCTGGTTGAGAAGTATCATAACATAAAGTGGCTGAAAATTGAAATGATTGGATGCGTTGCACTTGTGTTTTTGTATCTCACTGCGTCAACTGTAGCGGTTGCATTTGGAAATGCAGGATATTCTGCTGGTGGGGTGAGTTACTTATTTTTTTTATTGTATAACACTGTTAAATATTACAAATGCGAAAGGATGTATGGATGTTTGTTACTCTTTCACACGAAAACTACTGAACCGATCAACATGAAATTTTGCATCATTGTCTGGGACACCAGAAAGGACATAGGGTACCTTTCATCGTTCAACACGGACGAAGTCGCGGGCACCAGCTAGTTAACTATAAGGCAGACATAAGTTTTCATCTGAGTTTTTGGTGTTTGTGTTATTTTGGTCACTGAATGATTTTGATTCACAACTCACTAGTCACACTGAGGATTGTAAGAGCACTATCAAGCTAGATAGAATAAAGAAGAGTATAAGAGAATGGGTTCTGCAATCTCATACTACCTGGGTCCCTAAATATTTCACATAGATGTTCACATACTTCACATACTGTTGCCAAATGAACTGCACCATTCTCAAGAGATATCCTCTAAGCTAAACTATGTCCTAGCTTTTTCCTACACCAGGCATAGCTGCAGTAGATAAAGAATACCATAAAAAGCGTGCACAATGAAAACATTCATATCCAAGTTAGATTATAAATTACATACTAATTTATAGTCTATTTTGATAGTAATTTTCTTTAGAGTTGGTCAACAATAAACTCTTTAAACTTTTCATCCAACATAGACATCTCAATACATATTATGTACCTATACTCATCATGAATTTAAGTATAATAATATTCTATTTTTATTTTATTTAATTGAAATACCAACAGCACATCAAAATTTACTAAGTCAAAATTCTATATATTATCAGTGTTTTAAGAAAATTAAATCAAGGGGATAAGTCTAATTCTAACAAATATTGAGATGTTCAAATGTAAAGATTTGTTTGCAGACGTTGAATTTGTATTAAAAAATTTCAGTTTTTCGGCTACATAGCAATGGTGTTATATGGGATTGATGCATACTTGAAAGTGTTGGCATTGAAAGCCGGAGAACTGGCCCAGGGTCACCGAGTTCCCACCAAACAGACACACATAGTGACACCACCAGCTCTGTCATAGCGATCAGCACTTTCAGTGTCTCTTTTAAACTAATTGATTCTCTGTCACTAATAGACAATTACAAAAATATCAATGTTTATCAAAAGGAGGATGCCCAAAGTGTGTGTAAATTATCTTCAGAAAAAAAGTGCTCAACATCAAATGACAGCACATGTGCTGTTGTGTTTTGGTTCGTGTGTTGCTAAGCCGATTTTATCTTTTGTTTATCCTTTCGTTCATATTTGTAATCCTCCCAGAACTTTTGTTTTTAGGCAAAGGTAGTTGCAACAACAGGGGAAAATTAAAAAAAATATACAAATATGTACATATATATACCTTAAATCATGAAAAAAAAAATGAATTTGATGTAAGTAAGTGGGTAAAATTAATTGAAAATCATTTTCTGCACACTGTCTGGGCATTCCTCTTATCATTGAGAAGTGTTTTTTTAAATAAATACATGATTTTTATCTCATGTGGGATTAATTAAGAAAACGTTTACTATGCTAGTTCTACTAGGTGATTAACTATATAGCAAAAGTGGGGATGTCATTAATCAAAATATAATGACGTCACCACAGTGAAGTCACAATTCAAAATGTGACAACATTATTTATAGTAAGTATAAGTTATATGATAAGTATTAAATGATAACCCACCTGTCTTGTGTTAATCCTTGTTTTTTAGAATATATTCCAGATTTGCACTTATTGTAAAGTAAAATATTTTGAATTGCTTCTGTTTATTATCGTATGGCACATAACTAACTTTGTACCTCAACGTGTACTTATTTCCACTGTTATTTATATTAATGGAAGAATATTTTTATTAATGTTTTAGATTAAGTTGATAAAGGTATAATTCTTGTGATAATAAGCGTAACTTTTTACTAATGTGTATATTTTAACATGTAAGGTCAAACAAACAGAAGTCTTATTATAGCAAATGTAATTGAAGTGACCCTTCAAGCGGAGAAAGTCAGATTCTGATCTGACTAGGTCGTTTTCTTATTTAATCAGATTCTGATTAAGTCGGTTTTAAGGTAGATAAATGCATCGTGAAAAATTTTAAAATTTCTTTTATAAGTAACAATAAATAAAATAAAACTATGTAGTATATTAATGCAATCAAATTTAATGTGCGGCATAAATAATCTTAACTTTCTTACCTTAAACTTTAAGGTAAGTAAGCTGTTTTGAGAAAGGTTGGGTATGATGTTACTTTAACCTTGTGTTACTTTACTTTAAGCCATAGATAAACGATTGGTCTCGCGTGCTCGACTAGATACGGCCCTACCTAAAAGCAATAGATCCGTGAATGCGGCAACTTTTTATTGTAGTGTGTGTAAAACATCGTCACTATTATCACTTTTTACACAGTATAATAATTGTTTTACACAGTTTCACTACGCAAATTGGCATTTTATTATGCCCAAAAATTTAATAAAACATTCGGCACGTACACATCACAGACAGTTTGCAGTGTGACTAGTTCGGGTACGCCGAATTCGGCGTAGTATTTGTTGCCGCATTTTTCAAGTATGGCGGCTGTATCTAGTAGAGCGCAGCGACCAATCAAATATCTTTGCTTTAAGGCTTAAAGTAAAGGAAGGTTGGGTATAAATTAACACTAATATACCCTATAACCTTTCTCAAAATTGACACACTAAGAATCTGACTGAATAAAAAACTAACCTAGACAGAATCTGTCCTTCGTCTCAATGAGACTGACTTGTATTCGATTCATTTCTATTACAATTGTTGTTTATGGTCAGAAAGTAGCTCAAGTGTAGAGACGGTAGAGGGTAGTTTTACACAGAGATAAAGAGAGTTTTTCCAAAGATATTTTTTTGTATGATTCTCAAAGTCTGAATAGGTTATTAAATTATTACTCAGTACTCGGTAGGTAGTTAATGCGATATTGTGTCTGTATACCCATAATATATTTATTTATTTATTTATTTATTCAGGAGAAATCAGAATTTTACAGAATTACATGAAATGAAAAGGAAAATTTAATATTAAATGAAATATATGTAGCTAGAACTTAATTAAGCATGTGTCCGTCCATATTTGCTCATGTAAATATTTTTAATGCGTGTTAATGTACACATTTTAATATTGAAAGGGCTATTTGAAAGGTAATACCCTGACAACACTGTTTTGGAAAAGAGTAAGATTGACTCAACAATTGGAAAATAATTTAAAATGAAGCAATTACTTAGGTATTTAATAAATTTTCTTTCAAAAATCCATAAGTAAGTTTTCATTTCAATGAAATTAATAAATAAGTTGTAAGTAATAAAATTTGCTAAGAAACTAATTGTCTCTTATGAAATTTAAAAAAAAAAATTTGAATATTATCGATGTTTTTTAATGTAATTAGAATATTCTGATGTCCTAAAAAGAATAAGAAAAATGAAATCTGATTTTTAAACAAAAAAAAAGTTGGAATGTGTTATAATACATAATGTGAAACTAACTACCCGTTATATGTTTATATGTTATAAAATAAAGAGGCTTTAATTGTCTTCAAAGTGTTTTATTTGTACTGGTATTAACAATTAACAGGCAAATTTTTCAATGACTCGTAAAACAGTAACAATATATTGATATCTTATTCAGACTTCACTGATAAAATGATAAAACTTAATTTTCAGTTTTCGGTAAAAATATGTGATTAAAAATATCAAGTACAACAAACAATAAACTTGACTCCTAAGTCATTTGGCGGTGGTTTTACATGCGTGTTAAGATATTTAAAAAAAATCTCAATATAAAAGTACATTCGAGCAGAAAAGTGGAAACATTAACCTTGAAAATCGTTATTTTCTTTTTAGTCAAAAACTTTAATAGGTGTGCAACATAACAATGGTCTAAAATACTTATAAATAAATAGTTAAAAAGTAAACATATATATATATATATATATATTTAAAATGCTCTAAAAAAAATGAAAAATTGTACATAGCGATTCCATTTTTTGCCAGCGAATGTACTTAATATGTTACTATCGTAAGAATATTAAATTAAATATGAATATTACTTAATTAATTAATTATTTTTATGCCTACAACATTTTTTCGAATGCCTTCTTCACTGGTTTCTATTTGTAAGTGTTTATATTCTAAAAAAAAATTATAACTGACATTATTTTAAATTAAACATAAAACAAAGACGTGGCACTATGCAAAAGACAACCTTATATGTATGATTACTATAAAGTATTTAATCCAAGTACATGATACGATTCAGAGCAGAAAATCAAAAAGTGCATGTACCCTCAACCTCTAACTTTGTCTGCATAATATATTTTTCTGATATCTGATCTGATCTGATATTTCCTTTAATAACTGTAATAAATCTAATAAAAATGCCTACATTTTTAGTGTGGATATCTAACTCGGTGATCATTTCAAAAAATTGGGGAAAATGTATCTACTTGAGATTTTTTTATTTAGAATTTTTAGATCGCAGAACTTTGGTTATAAAACAAAGAAGTACTTACTGCAGTTTTGAATTTTGTATCACAGAACTTCAGAGAATAGTAGGAGACCTTGTTTTAGAGCACTCCTAAAGTGGGTTTCCGTTCCGCGAAATTATTTATTTCTTTTAAACAATACCACAGCTAAAAATATTTTGAAATTTCGTAAAATATGTGATGTTATTAGCTGTTAGCAAATTAGGCTGTTTTAAATAAGGCTGTCAATAAATTTAGGCTGTTAGCAAGAATTTAGCCTGGAGTATGACTAAAATGTTTTATATATTGGATTTGGTTACTGTTTTAAAAGTTCAGAAACCCCTCTTTTAGATCTTATTAATTATTATTAAATAAAAAGGTTGAGAGCACGAATTATGATTTCTGTATTATACAGACTTTTTATTTTTATAGTGAGGTCTAATTTACTAGTCTTAAATAGTAAGTGTAAGAAATACTGTAAGCACTATATTTATAAACAATAAAAAAAGTACCTATATTATTGTTTTACTTGTGCATTTTGGTGAATAAAATTAGTATAAATTATGGCCACTAGACACTAAAAAAAAAAAGTTAAAAAGGTACATTTATGTATGTTAAAATAAGTGAAAAGTGCTTATATACATGATCGGTGACGGTTGGACCCACATCCCATTATTTTTATATAATATTATAATATATTATTATTAAGATCTGAACATTTACAACAAAGATCCATAAAAAAATATTTCAATACATTTTTTTTTTTTTTTTTTTTTTTTTTTCAAATTATTAACTTTTAACTTTTTTATGTATAAATAGATAATTAAGTATATATTCTCAAAAAGCACATAATTATTACAAAAATTAAATTGGGTACAGTCTGGCTAATGAAATATGAGATTTTTTTGACAACGTGATTAAATCACGACCAAAGGACAATTTCAAATTTCAAATTTTTTTTTTTAAATATTAATCAAAATTATGTTCTTTTATTAGAACCGGTTTTTTACATATACTATGTATTTTTTTTAATTTGTCTACTCTTTTTAATCTCCTCTGTAATTATCCAAACAAACTATACCCTATGTTATAATAAATAGCACTTATTTACACTTTAAGGCACAAATGCACCATTACAAGGCTTTATTACCTGTAAAAGTGAATATTATATAATATACATATACATACTGTTTAATATATAATATAGGTACATTAAGTTGACCACATTTTATTAATTCAAAACCAGTCTTGTCCATAACTTTACTAATTACACCTAATTATCTCCATGTAAATCAACATTTGACTGTTTTTCAATTCAGAAAATTTATTTTAATAATTGCGACTCACAGATAGATATCCTAGACATTTTATATGTATGTATTTTTTTTTCAAAATGCTATCTTTTTAAGGCCCTATGAAATTAAATATTACCGTCGGTTCATCCCAAGCAAGACATACACAGTTTATATTTTTCTTAAATTTAAATTCTTACTGCAATTTAAAAAAAAAAAAAATGTTTTATCTTACCAAAGTACACTTAATAATAAGATGACTGCTTGCTTATTGTGGTGGTAAACCTCTTTTCCACAACTTGTACTTCAAGAACGCATCAAATCCGTACGCTATTATAGCACATAGTCCAAAGAACTGTAAAGAAAATGTTTATAATATTTATTTCTGTGAGAATAGTTCATTTACAAAGCTTTCTCTGTCGGGAATCGAACCTAGGACCCCTGAGACAAAACACTTATTTAAAAGGGCTCGTCAAAATTCAATCAATGTCAAAAAAATATATAGCAATACTACAGATATTAATTGGTTTTTGTGTCAATGTGCAACTTTATGGACATTTTCACTAATTCTGTTCAACCTAAAGAATTTTCCCGAATAGAGGGTGTTAACACTTTGTTCTATTCTGTTTTCCACCCCTATTTTGGTTTAGAGCTTTACATTGTGGTAAGCATAATTATAATATTTGGGACACAAACAGAAATAAAAACAAAATATACTAAAAAAAGACAAAAAAATAATTTCCACAAGCATGTCCACAGATGGATATTACATTTAGGAGAGAACAGAACCGATCATAAAAGAAACATAAATACAAAAAATATATATTACCATAAAAAATTAAAACAGATATAAAAATTTAAGAAAAAAAAAGCAATCAATGTAATATAATAGAAAAATAGTATTTATAAAAGATCCTATTAAAAATAAGTAAATAAAAAACATACCCCCACAGCGTATCCATTTTCCCCAACAGTTGCGGCAAATATAGACGTTCCGATGTAAGTGAGGGCCATCACGGCGCAGTAGAAGAACTCAAACCTCAGCCACGGGACTCCTTCGTACTTCTCAACAAAGTGGAACAGATACAGGACCAACAGGGCTCCCGTTATCATTATGCCGCACCAATAGAGAATATTGTAGAAAATAGCCGACAGCCATGCCCAAGACACCTTTATGCAGATGAAACCGACCACGTTGCATATCTGTCAAGTTTCATTTCATTTAGTGCAAAAGGTGACAAAAACACTTACGTGGTAAACTTTTAATAATTTATTAAATTACCTACATAAATAAAATCTTAAATTTATTTATTTAAAATTTCGTATATGTTAGAAGGCATTGGCACATCACCATTGATATATAACATTTTTATATATAGGTAACTAGTATTTGCCCGCGACTTCGTTTGGGTCCAATCGCTACCAAACTTCACAGGATTACCCGCTGGACTAATCTGCAGATTGTTTGAAATTTCATCAAAATCAGTTCAGCGGTTTTGGAGTCTATAGGGAACATACATACAACACATTGCCTTTTATACAGGATGTGGCCTGTAATAAGAGCATTAAATGATTCTATAGAGTATACACAGTTACCTTAACCTAATGATAATGCTCCAGTGCTTATACTCAGAGATATAGCAATCCATAATCAATGAATTTCATGATCCACTAAATTATCGGTTATCATGTCTTGGTATGTGGGCGAGAATGATGGTAAATGTCAATGTCACATACTCCAATTGGACACATTATGTCTGTAGTAGTACATTGCTGGCTGGATTAATTTTGTTAGAAAATAACAGTTGGAATTAATTAGTGATTCGTTAAAGGGTCTATATTTTAATTTATTGCTCTTATTACAGGCCACACCCTGTGTATATATAGATAGATTACGATACAATGATACTAACTTAAAATCAAAGCAAACTATGAAAAGTTTATTTGACAATTTTAATATGCTGGATACAGAACTCATACATCAGTGTGCTATCTAAAATAGGTATCCTTTATAATCCTCAAATTTAAAATATAACTTGCAGAAATGATTAAAAATGGCTCGCTTACCAATTCGACAACTTTTAATATTCCGGGTAAAGTGACGATATATTTTTTGTCAAACCGTATTTCTTTTGATGGTGGAGACTCTGTCGGAGTAGTTTGTTGGGGTTGGTAGTGGTCAAACATGTTTTCTGGGAACAAATGATAATACTTTTAAGACGTAATATTGCTATGTAAGAAATAGTTTGGTAGACTTGTAAGTTAAAAGTGTTAACGCATATGTTATTTTATGCGTACAGATGTTAGCTCTATAATACTCACATAGACCGTAGGATATTTAATCAATTATATATAGATTATCGAATAAATATTTATAAATCTTATGTACTATAAAAATAGGACTCATACAAAATATTTAATTTCTGTTGTTGATTTGTTTTGTTGTTTTGTTAACTAACTATAAAAAAATGTTGACTTGATTGACTTTGACTGACGAGTGACGTCTGACTGACTCATTCATACTTATTTCCAAGGAGAATAGAGGTACAGGAGCGCAAGCTCCGTGTATTAAAAGTGGCCGTTGAAAGACGACGAACTGATGGCGCCGGTGCAGCCAAGGAGAATAGAGGTAAAGGAGCGCAAGCTCCGTGTATTAAAAGTGTCCGTTGAAAGACGACGAACTGATGGCGCTGGTTGCAGCTAGTGATAGTAAACAATTCAACTCAGCGCGCACTTCACTCCGTTTCATTTCATACTCTCAAACTCTCTAGATCACTGCCCTAGACACACCAGCGCCATCTCAATTTGACGGTTTTAGTTGCCACTTTTTTAGTTTAACACCCATATAAGATTGTCCTCCTTATCTCTACGCTGCTTACTTATTTCATTTGACAAATTTGACAATTTTGAATTAACTGAATTTCTGACTGACATCTGACAATGACTTGCTTTCTGAGATAGTGTCTATGTTCTGAGGTTCTGAGACCAGCCATAGGCTAATGGAATCAATGGTCACAGACTAGTAATGGTATTCTTTACAATCCGTGTCCTCCGAGTAATAAGTACTTATCCACTACCAATCCATGCTTGTTGGTTTAGCATGAGTTTATACATAACGATTGCAGTAATCGCTTGTGAGTGCAAAAAATTATATGGATTCATAGAATGGATTATTGTCAGTTGTCAATTTTAAATGTTAACTCTCTCGCTAGCATGAGCGGTCATTATAAACTCATACTAGACCCCACTTAGTCTGACAGTGACAGATTATAGACAATTATAATATAATGTGGACTGTGACAGAAAAGAGAAAATTAATAAAAAAAAAAAAAAAAAAACGTGCATGTGAGAGAACGAAATATGCACAAGATTTAAATATTGTAATTTTACTGCGAATTGCAACAGAAAGTTATTTTATTTGAGTGAAAATAATATTTAGAAGTAGAACAGTTGTGTTTAGTTGGACGAGATCGTTGTACATTTTGTACTTGTCCGTATAATTCGTAATGAAGTTTTTAAGTCGACACCTATTAGGAAAAAGGCCAATTTTATAATTGTTTATATTATATGCCAAAACAAAAGTACCAATTTAAGTTCGTCTATTTTATTATTATTTGTTTACTTTATTTCATTACATTCAGGGTTATATTTATTGATCAGTGAAGTTCTTCAGTGTTTCTTACAGGACAGAATAATTAAATTTTATATATTTGCTTTTATGTAATGGGAGATAGAGATTGGAGACCATTTATTTACGGAGGCTTGGCCTCTATTGTTGCGGAATTTGGTGAGAAATCATTTTAAATTTTCATTATTCTCTATTTAATTTCAGTTTTACATCATCAATAAAACTGCTTATCTTTTAGATATTCAAAGTAGAATTTTATTATTAGTAAACAATGTATACTTTGCTATGATAGAGGTAATGGCGTTTTACATACAACTCTAATTAAAAATTTAATAAAAGTAGATAACAAAGATAACATAATATAGCGCACTAACAAGTATGTAGATAATTATAATGGGCAACAAGTAAAATTCCATAGTCTATGGACTATAAAGGATAAAGTTTTATAGTAATTTCAAATTCCTTCAACATTTTTTTAAAGTTAAGATTGACAGACAGGCAGATGGTCTATTTCAGGGATGGGGAAACTTTTTCCTTCGCATGCCAATATTTATTAATATTTACTACTAATCTGTGCTTGATTGACTGTAGTGTTATTATTTCTAGAATTGGTTGTTTTATTAATTTAATTAATTAGTTAATTGCTCAAACTATTCTGTAGTGCCTTTACTATCATCTCACTAGCTCACACACGCACACTCGGACAGACCTCCGTCACGCGACTGGCATATTTATCTCCCCACGTGGATTGCTGCGCCAGTCACGTGGTACGCTTGAGACTGTGCTTGTTTGTATGAATTAGTGAACAAATCCCAAAGATGCATACACTACATATTCAATATTATTGTGTAGGATTTAGCCATATTTTAGTGGAGAAACATGTTTTACTTAATTTAACCAGTTTTCTCGCAATTTTATATGGTTTCTTGTTGAAAAAAAGAAATTACGTGAGATTTTTCGAGACCCACCCTCTCGCCCACATGAAATTGGGTGAAATTTGGCTTAACCCCCTTCCCCCCTAAACACCTCACGTAATTAATTGACGTCCCTTAAGCAGTGCACTTTCTTACTTATATATTAATAGGTGATGGTAGCCACCTACCACCAAGTGAACTGGAAACTTTTATAATAAAAATTAGTAAAAAACATTTTGAATAAATGTTCCAGGAACGTTCCCCATTGACACGACAAAGACGCGCCTTCAAATTCAAGGTCAGAAGATCGATCCGCATCATGTGGAGTTGCGTTACACGGGAATGGTGGACTGTTTCATTAAGACCTCCCAACAGGAAGGTGTCAAGGCTTTGTACTGCGGGTGACTTTCTTTTTTCCATTTTAACCTCACATCATCACAAATAAACCTTCCTTACATATTATAAAACAAAGTCCTCCACCGCATCTTTAAATATTAAATAATTGTTAATTATTTAAACTTTAATTAAAAAAATGGCATGGTGAAACTTCTGCCAAAAGCAATTATTAGTAATGCATAGAGGTTTTGTGGAATAATAATGTAAACATTTATTTTTGGAACACAGCACAATTTCAACAGCTATTAGTTCGTTTGTGAATAGCTCGCATTTGTTACGAATTACAAATAATTTACGTATTTGGCGCGCATTCAAATCGTTGACATTCTGTGTTGACTGTATATCTAATTTATTATTTTATACTCGCTACCGCTTGGGACTTTGCTAGGAATATAATTAAAGTAAATAATATTAAAGTTGATCTATTTATCCTAAGTTTCGCTTTAATACATATTTTCAATATGTAGCCCAATTCTGACAGGCTGATGATGCCTATAATGCGAGGAACGCCACGGGTGTTGTGAATGTGCGACCACAGTAGAATGGCTCTAACATCAGCATCACTCACTCACTCATTGAAACACATTGAAATACCGCGAAGTGATAAACAGAGGAAGCGATGGTAATATATTTCAGAATATGGCCGGCCGTGTTGCGTCAAGCGACGTACGGCACGATAAAGTTCGGCACATACTACTCGCTGAAGAAGATGTTGGCGAAGAGGAGGGCGGACGGGGGCACTAAGGAGCATCTGCCGACGAACACTTTCTGCGCGGCGTTCGCGGGGGGACTGTCGAGCGCCATCGCCAATCCGACGGACGTGCTCAAAGTGCGGATGCAGATGGGCTCCGAGAGCCGGGGGCTGGTGAGGTGCTTCGTGGAGATATATCGCAGCGAGGGGGGGAGGGGGCTGTGGCGGGGGGTGGCGCCGACGTCGCAGCGGGCGGCGGTCATCGCGGCAGTCGAGCTGCCGGTGTACGACTCGTGCAAGAAGCGGCTGGAGCCCTCGCTCGGTGACTCGCCGCTCAACCACTTGGCCTCGAGTCTGCTCGCGAGTCTCGGCAGCGCCGTCGCCAGCACTCCGCTCGACGTCATCCGGGTAACTCACTCACTCACGCCATTCAATTCAAACACTAGTTTAATTTAGTCTCATTGACTCACAAAACGTGTGCAGACGCGGATGATGAACCAGCGCAAGGTTAGGGGAGAAGCGACGCGCGTCTACTCGGGGACCGTCGACTGCTTCCTTCAGGTGTGTATTCCATTGTGTCAAGCGCTCTCGCTTTATAACAGTTTATTTATGAGAAGTTAATATACTTTCATAACAATACTAGGGTAAAATTACCTAATGTTGGCCCACTAAACTTTTCACTAAAAAATAAGAAAACTATTCCATAAACTGTGTTCCCACAAAAAATGAATAAATTTTAGTTTTATGAGAATTGTTAACACTAAACAGTGTCAAATGATTTAAACACTGTCAAATTTTTAAATTTTATTTGAATTGAACAAACAGGTCGAAAGGTGCCAATAAATGATCGTATTTCTTAAAGTGTCAATAATTGGGTATTTTCCCCTAGTTATTTTTTTTATTAGAGATGGAACCCATTAACCCATGTTTTAACATTTATCTTTTATAGCTTATAATATTATATTTTTGTCAAATGTTGAATTTTTATTTGAAAAATTTCATGACATTCGGTCGAGTTAAGGCGTGAACTTGTAAAAAACTAAAAAAAAACCCCATTATTATACTTTTAATTTATAAAGAAAGAAGATGTCTATAATACAGTTTGTGGTTTGTCAGACTGTCCGCAGCGAGGGTTTGCCGGCCCTATACAAGGGTTTCATCCCGACTTGGTTCCGAATGGGTCCTTGGAACATCATCTTCTTCCTCACCTACGAACAGCTCAAGCAGTTCTACTAGACTAGTCAATAATAAAACTAAAAGCCCCAAAAAAAAAAAAAAAAAAACTGACAATTTGTAATTCCGTTGACCGCTTCCTTATTAAGACTTTTTTTTTTTTCTAGACTTTATTATATTTCAAATAAAAAAAAAATATTTGGGGCAAAATAATCGCTATTAAGTTTTATTGATATTCAAATGATCTGTTGTTCTATAATATTTGAAGGGCATTTATTTAATATACACATACACATAATTGAGTTCCTCGATTAAATTAAGTTTAAATTAAATCTATTTCTATCTAATAGATCGAATGCTTCGATTGGATTTATCCAAGATAAATCTAGTCAAAAATTAGTGTTAAGATTTTTTTAATTTAGAGTAAGCGGACGTCGCACTAGTCAAAAAAATTGTGCTTCATAATATAAAAAAAAAAATCATAGCGGTAGTAATATAATATAGAGTTCATTTACTGCAATCAACAAAATGGCTGCTACGTCAAAATGCCATTTAAAAATAGTATACAAAACAATAATATACTAAAATTAAATAAACACATATTTAGGATGCATTTATTTAAATGTAAAAAAATGTGGTTATTTTTTCAAACTTATCTTAAAATGTTTTGTCAAAATCCATAAGAATATCAACTGAACATTTTGAAATTTCGTTAAAAAGACTAATTAATTTTTTATTTCCTATATTTCTGTGCCTTGGAGGTGTAGGTTTATTGCAGATTTCTAAATATCTCTTTTAAGAATACAATTTCGTAATATGTATAGTTTGTGCAAACATCAAAGACATTATGGATATTAATGATGTGATGTGATATTTTATAGTGATGTGCCGGATATCTTTATACTGGTTTTTTTTAACAAACGAGTACCAAAAATGTTCACTGCATTGCTATTGATAAATAAAATCCGTTTATCCAATACTAGCTGATGCCCGGCGACTTCACCCGCGTAACTTTGTAAATTATATACTAAAACCTTCCTCGAGAACCACCAAGTCTATCCATTGGTGAAAATACCATGAAAATCGGTGAAGTAGTTTTTGAGTTTATCGCGAACAGACAGACAGATAGACGCGGCGGAGGACTTTGTTTTTTATAATATATAGTGAAAGATTTTATGGACCAATAGCAACTTTTGGTATTCGTTTAAAAAAATAAATAAAAAACAGACTAGAAATAATTTGCTCTCCATCCTTTTACTTTTATCCTTACCCTGTCTTCTGTCCATTTTTTCAATATTCTCGTAACGTCTTCCGATCTATAAATAATATTTCAGATTCTGTCGTTTTCCCATTATTTTTTTTATTTTTATTATCACTTCTATATTAAATGAATCAAAATAATATGAGAAGGGTCAAAAGACTAATAATGTACTTGAAAAAGAGTCGAAAAGAGGTTCATTTTAGTAAATATTTAACATAATATAGGTACTAAATTATATTCGATTCCCAAGAGAATATAAATATGTAATGAAACCGCTCCGGCACATATATAAATAATAGGTGTCCAATATAGATTAAATTTTTCGAGTCTTATACTATAAATCCTAAATAGAAACCTAATTTGGGATCCTCACTTTTTTGCACATTGTGAATTTTTTACGCAGTATCACACCGAGCTTGTATATTTAAGAAAAAATGTAAGTATAGAGTTAACGAACGGATTGACTTATTATTTAAAAAATATATAATGTCTTGAATAACATAAAAAAAAAGGTACTGTACATAGGGTAAAATGACCTAATGTTGGCACCCCTTCAATTTATTTGCACCCTTTTTCTTTCACAAAAATATAAGAAAACTATTCCATGAACTGTGTTCCCACAAAAAATAAATAAATCTTGGGTTTATGATTTAAACATTGTCAAACTTTGAAATTTTATTTGAGTTGAACAAATAGGTCGAAAGGTGCCAATAAATGGTCGTATTTCTTAAAGTGCTAATAATTGGGTATTTTCCCCTAATATGTTTTATTAATATTTTTTCGTTAAATATAGGTATAAAACAGATAAAATTTTCTAGTCTTTGACAAAATAAAACACATAGGACTACTTTAAAAGTAGATTCTACTATTTTGTGACTCACAATATAAATAAACATCACAATACTTAAATAAGTAGGTATACTACAAATACTTTAAAAACTGTTTTAACAAAAACCTACCTAGGTTTTTTTTTAATTTCTTTATTTCTAAGTAATTTAGACGAGTGTTTTTTGTTTAAGGTCAGTTATAATATTAAGTCTTTTTAACTATTTTTAAAAGACTCGTGCACATTTAATTTATTTCAATCTTAGTCCAATCGTATCCGAATAAGAAAAACTGATATGTAGTAAATAAGTAGGCAATTTTTATTACTTATGTATTTTTTTTCATGGCAATCTCAATTTGTTGCAAATAGGATTCAACCTATGCCATATTATCTAATTCTAATTTTATTATTATTTTACTTTTATTAGGTATTAGAAATGTTGAAAAATTTGTACTCGTGTTATTATTATTTTTTTGTTTAATTAAATAAATGTTTTCCAGCCTTTTTTTATTCATTATTTATTGTGCCTCCCAAAAAGGTTACACGAATATTCTGTATAAAACTGTATAGGTCTATAAAATATAAGTACATTATATATATTGTCTATATAATAATTCTGACGTCAAAGTAAGATTTAAAAGAAATGCTTAGGAGCGTTCAAACGCAAACTTAATTCTATCGAAAGCAGTGAAAACACAAGAAAAAAATTAACTCAAGTTATTATTTTGTATTTTTCCTTTATCGGAATCGTGTTGTGGCTTTGAACTAAAACTAAAAAAACTATTTTTGGTTTATTTCTGCTAGTTTCAGAAGTAGACGACATGGTTGAAACGTTTAGCTAAGCGAAACTTGAAACGAATGTTACCAAAGATATTTCAGTATTTGAATAATATGTCAAAATACATAAGAATGCCATCTAATGCCCAGTCGTTAATGCAACCTTTAATATCCGCGTGACGTCATCCGCAACTAAAAAAATCTAATTGTCAAAAAAGTAACAAGTGAGTGTGTCACGAGATGACGTCACCAAAATGGCGCCACTATTCACATTTTAACATAACAAATGTATTGTAAAAATTTACAGATTTATAAAGATAAATATGTCGCTAAATCTTTGTGACATAGTTAAGTTGCCTTTTTTTGCATTTCTTATTATATTCGAGGAAGATTCAAACTGTCGTTATAAGTAGTAATCTTAAGTTGTAAGTTGAAATAAATCAAAACGCAGAAAACACGTGCAAGTTATTTTGTTTTGTATATACAAATTCACTTTTAGAGCTTGTGTTAAACACTAATACGTTGTGAACTCAAATGTAGGTACAAAGTTTAGCCAAATTTATTGAAAACAATAAAAAATATACCAATGTTATGTTTTGTTTTATTTTTCAATTTAATATACTTCCCTATTTGTCTGTGCTTTGAAACTGCTGTTTGAGGCATAATCAATATTTTTGGCATGTTTGGTATTGAAAATAGTTTTAAATCCACACTAAGTTGGCAACACTGATTCACTAATGATGGTAACCGTTAGTTCGTAAATCGGGGATTTTAGAAACAAAAACTACAGACATTTTATGCTCTCGAATTTCTCAAATAGTTAATTAATAATATCCATAATTTATGTATCAGAAAGTTATTATTTGTGATATACTTCAACAATTAGCAATTTGCTCCCAAAATAAAGGGCATATTGCAGCAGGTGTTACATAATAAGAAATAAATAAGAAAGCTGTTTATGTAAAAATACTTTTATTTCACAATTCTTAAAATATGTCACATATTCGGTCGCGAAATAATTGAACCCGTATAATATTAAGGTACTTTGTTATTTATGACTTCAGCATCCAACATTGTCTCACTTCGTATCACACGATTCACTACATTCGCCATTTTACTTACAACAACTTGCAACTTGAGTAAATCAAACTTTTATTAAGACAATTTTGATCTAACTATATTCTTTTATATAGTTTGGCCTAAACTGCTGTGCCACTTCTTAGGAGTGCGGGTTGAGGCGGGAGGAAAAAGCCCCAGTTCACATGAGAGCGATATTTCTCGGACAGATCTTACAATATTTAAAAATGACCGACAATATTCTCATCACTTTTATAATTATTCAAAGCTGTCTTGTTTTCTTTTCTTGAAATATTAAACCACTTTCAAAAATCACAGTTTTGATGTCACAATAGATCTCACGATTTATCTCTGGATATTTTGTCGGAAATATCTCGGTACTTCAGTACAAACTATTTTAATTATTTTACTTTTAACTATTTTTATTAACTTTTGCGTATTGTTTTTTCCATTGCCGAAACCGTAGCGAGCGGTATTGCATTGTTTCGAGGTGCCAAGATATCAAGTTATATCTGAGGCATGTATGGTATGGCAATTCTTATATTGTTGAAATTGTATTTATTTACCTAAATTTTATATTCGACACAGTCCATTTCTTCCTTAATATTATGTAGGTGAGAGTAATCTGATGTTGTCTCTAGTCAACACTAGAACGCTTTTGCTATTTAAAAGTTCATTGACATGATAATTTGTTAGAAATAGCAAGTCACACACATACGTGTGTGTCATGTGTGCCCCAATTATTACAACAGTTACCTAGAGTTGCTGATCGCAATTAAAACATTACCACAAACTAAAAACATTGGAGACATAAATTAGACTTCAAGAAATTCTTGAAAGTAGGTACATCGAAAATATGGAGTATAGAAATGGCGCTAATGTAATAGACTAATAGTGTATAATATACACTAATATAACTATTAGTTGAAGGTTCACAATGAGACCTTTCTTAACTTAAGCACTAAAGCTGTATGCTACGTTTGGCATGAAGCTGTGGCAGGGATCGAAAGTGATGTATTTGCATCAATCTTTACAGATTTTCTCCAAACGGCAATCGAAAAAAAGACACCCTGAAAAAATTACGATTGGACGTGGATACCAAAATCGAAGTATCAAACTTTCTAACGCACCATTTGAATTGAGTATTAAAACAAAAGTATTTGGAAGTTGGACACACATTCATGGAAGTCCACTCCATTCATTCTACTATTGAGAAGAAATTGCACAATCGGAGAGAAGTTTATACACCCGCAGATTTACATCCCAAGACAACGTCCAGGTCCTTATGAAACCATTTACTCTAGTAGTGTAAAAAAATACTACAAAAGTATTCACCCTGGTAATAAAGTTGGCGATAAATGTGTCAACGATGTGGTTGCTTATCAGTATACCCCAAATGGCTAAATTCGTTACAAACTATGCTTCCAAGACGAATGCGTCTGGAGTCTTGTTCCAGACTATCCCAAACTGTACATGGGGCAATTCCAATTGAAGTTTCAAAATATAGGAACTTGCAAGATCTGAAAGAATTAATTCCACAAGACTATTGTTTATTCTATGCGACTTTACTTCACAAGTCAACTTGTTTTTGTTTAAAGAAAAACTTAATACCGACATTATTAACATTTATTTTGTTGTTGCAATTCTGAGATCAATTTCATTCACCTATGTCATCTAAATGGTTCTTGATACTGACTCAATAATATTGCTGGGCTGTTCCCTCAATTATTACTTCTAAAATATTGACAGAAGAACCGATATTATATTTTATCAAGTTGCTTTTCTGATTATTTGTTTCATTTTGACGTTTACACAAGACTATAAAACGAACGTTAAAAAAAATAAAATAAAAAAGACACTCATCGATCACACCACAAGTCACTTGGTCCAACCGCGCCAAACGGCGGCTATCGAGGCCACGGCAGAGTTGACGAGCGAAGGCGGGGCCACGAGCGGAGCGGCGAGCGGGGCGGACAGCGGTGCCGGCGGGTCGACGTCGTCCGGGTTTGTGGCGTCCGGCCACGAGATGTGCTCGGGCGCGTCGTTGTCGTCGTTGTCGTTGTCGGCGCACGACAACGACCACTCGGCACTCGCCGCGCACACGGATTCGCTCACCCATGAGTCGACGCGGCCCAGCAGGGGGTCGTCCGTGGCGGCGGCGACGGCTATCGCGTGAAGGGCGGCCAGCGCCCTGGCGGCGGGCGGCGGCGGGGGCGTTAGTTGCGCGCGCGCTGCCAACGCGGCGGCGCACGCGCAGAGGCGACGCGCCGCCCTCGCGCTGGCCGGCCCGCCGCGCCACGCGTAGTAGTCGGGCAGCGGCAGCGCGTTGGGCAGCCGCCCGTCCATCGTCCACGCCAGCAGCGCCGACAGCTGAGCCGCCAGCCCGAGCGCAGCACTAGTGCGGTGCGCCTCCTCCCACCCGCCGCCCGCCACGGCGCCGGACCCACCGCCGCTGCCTTATCAAAGACACCTTATTAACTTTTGCGAGTAAAACCTTTTGAGTAGCGTGTCATCATTGCTTTAACACATTCATTGCTGCACCAAAAATTTCAAGTCTCATAAATATGAATGGCTAGCGGTATAATATTAATATGTGGTGTCGTCGGCCGTACGAATGAGAAGAATAGACTCGTAAAGCGAGTCCACGGCTTTTGAATTGCATATCTCCACATTTCAAGGTGGTTTTTGAATGAATAACTTGTGTTTTACATTCTAGTATTTTTAAAGAAAAACCAATAAATAGTTAGCAAGTATTTCTGCTTAAAAAAAGTTTGTCATTTGGGCAGCACATTAATTTTCAATGGGGAAGAACACTGTTACAGAAGACTAATTGAATAGCAGCATGTTCCCTATTAATTGCCAATTCTAATAGTAGGATTAGCATAATGGTTAAAAAGAGAATATAAAACTCACTCAAATTGGCAATATCACTGAAGTCGCCATCGGTGTTGATCCATGGCGCTACAATGTGCAGCCTCTTTGGTTGTTCCTCCGGAATGTCTCCCAAAAACTCCAAGTCTTCAATGCTGTCACTGTCAACAAAATTATTAAAAGCATTTTAACACATCACAATGCTTCTGAAAAATTATTGAGGCGGTGTGTAATAAAAAATTGTAATTCTCCAAGCAGGAATTGATATGTTCTTTGCATACTACATTTCTGGTGAAGCTCTCATCTGCTAAATAAGACATTTTGTTTTGTTGTAACAAAATTTCTTATTTAGCATAATCATAATCCCAATGTATACTAATAATAAAATTAACAATTTACCTCGTGTCATAACTCATATAAACTGGAAATATATATTTAGTGAGCTGACGTATCCGCGAGCGTCTCAACGCTTCCAAATTCTGTGCCTTGTCCGTGTAAATACCGATTGTATTCTGCAACACTATCCTTTGGTCCTGAGCGTGTTTCGCCAGGAGGGCTACTTTTTTCTGATACCTAGGCAGTATTAAGCTTATGTCGATGTTCCTTTGTTTCAATCCTACAAGAACTTTCTTTTCTTCCTCCATACTATGCTTCCTCTGTTCAATAGCAAGTTTGAGCAGCTCTATTTTGTCTTTTGATAGTTTAACCTCTGCCAGTAGCATGTCTCTTCTCAATTTATTCCCTATTATTCTTTCACATCTGTCTAAAACATGTTTTTTGTTTGTCTTCATCCTATGCAATTTCAACTGTTTCTCTGCAAATCTGAAGGAAAAATACAACATATTAAATTTGGAAAAATTAAAGACAATATATATTTTATATTTATATTTTTTAATTTATATATTTTCATTGTCTAATAATATAATATAGAAAACCTTTGAAATTTGACTCAAAGTTATGTCATATAATGTAATGATATTGGTTTTAATAATTGTTACATTCTATTTTTGTAAAAATATTATCATTAACTCGAGATTTTGTATGTTTATTATAAAATAAAAAGCATTTGCATTGGTAAACATACTACGAGTGACGCACATGTATTACTTATATTGTAACGCAAAATTACTTTCACATATTGAAAAAAATCCTTGGCACAATGTGGATGGTTGTGTTATGCAAGAATTACTTAATAATATTAGTAGTTAGTGAGAAAATATTGTAACTGTACAAACCTGTCCGAATAGGGCATTGACGAGTGAACGAAATTCCCATTTCTAATACACTCTACACAATAAAAATTCATTTTTAATTGACAACATAAAAGGCATTTTGCATAATGCCCCTCGCTATCCGTGCTAGAAATGCGAAAATCTCGAGGTGCCTCGCTCACTGTAAAGTAACTCAAAGCCATTTCGTCTTAAGCAACGTGGTTTTGTACGCAATAATCTCTGACACAATAACAATTTTTCTTAGTGAGCCAACAAAATCATTGAAAAAACTTTAACTTATGGTATGAAAATAAAGCCAAGCTTGTCAAACGTCAAAACAAAATTTCTTTGTTGTGTTGGGCTTCTTGTCTGTCAAGCTCGGATGGATGCGTTCAGTTTATGCTTTTTAATTATTTTTATAACACGAAATTATTTACTAATTATAATAAAATAAGATGGAGCAATTGTATTATCTTTTATTTATTACTTATTATAAAGTTTATATAATACTAAACTAAAATACATTTATTGGTTTGTATAAAAAACAAGACTAGTTTATATACAAAAGATAAAATGCTCATACTAGCGTCCACAATAATAATTGTCATCAGCCGTTTCAGTCAATATAACAATTAAAGCCAAGGAGAATAGAGGTAAAGGAGCGCAAGCTCCGTGTATTAAAAGTGTCCGTTGAAAGACGACGAACTGATGGCGCTGGTTGCAGCTAGTGATAGTAAACAATTCAACTCAGCGCGCACTTCACTTCGTTTCATTTTATACTCTCCAACTCTCTAGATCACTGCCCTAGACACACCAGCGCCATCTCAATTCGACGATTTTAGTTGCCACTTTTTTACTTTAACACCCATATAAGATTGTTCTCCTTATATTTACGCTCCTTAATTAAAGCGTTACTTTTGAGATTTTGAAGAAAGTTTTAGATAACTTCGTTATGTATGTACGACCTACAACGAATCGGCAAAAAATATTTTAGAGTTAGAAAATATAGATAAAGAGGGGCACAATTTTTTGCAATAATACTAGATATACGATATACACAATAATTATATTGTTTTATTAACTATGAAATTATCTACAACTTACAGTTTCATTTTAGGAGATAGGTACCTATTCTAGTTTTATGTAGGTACTAATCAAAATAATATTTATCAATTATATAGGTTTCTACAAGAAACTCTTACGATCCAGTTATGATCGTCATTATAAATTTAAATTTGTTTCTAATTATTAATAATGGAAGACATCTAGATTTGTGAAAATTGTGAAAACACATGAAATAGTTATTTATTGGTTGATTTCAATTTTAAAACATTGCTTAAAAAATGTGTTGAAGGATATTTATCAAGTTTCGTGAAGTGAGGTGCAATAAACAAGTTTTATCTGAAACGACGAGCGTGGTGCACTGACAAAGAGAGCGTATACTGTATGGCGCTTTCTCCTTGAACCCGAGCCAACCAATACTTTTATCTCTATCAATTTACACTCTATTTTATTATAGCCATCGACACTAATTGCCACTATGTATGGATATCTCAATGACACAATAAACTTCGATCAGCTGTTAAAACGACTGGATTCCAATTAACATAGGTACCTATTATATTTTTTTGAAGTGTAAAACACTTGCGCCAATAAATTTATTCTCTCCTTAGTTAATTTAATATCTACATAAAAATAATTTGATAAATTAGAATATTTTTGTCTTAAATGGCGTTAGTTTTTTTCTGTACCAAATGCGCTCGAAGCAAATGTTTGAATGGTAATTAATTATCAAAAATAAACGAAACTACGGTTACGTATTTTGCTTTTGCTCAGTTGAGTATCAAAATACATTTCAATTGTATCCTGTAACTTCAGAGAGATTTGTAAATTCGTAAACATTAAACAATTCAAATCTGGATTGACTAATGTCCATCTTAACTGCAGATTTATTCAGATTCCAATTTATAGATGTCTCTGTCGAAGGGTCTTCAAGTAAATTGATTTATTACCAAAAATGAATTATAGTCACAAAAGTTTTAAGGCTTCACCATAAATAATTAGCGAATTTCAATAAGCCCATTGTGATTATTTGGACCCACTGAAATTCTTTGTCGATTATTTTCATATTTTATACTAGCTGGTGTCCGCGACTTCGTCCGCGTTGCAAAAAATAAATAAAGCAATACAACGCTCGACCACTTGTTGCTATAACACTTTAGCCAGGCGTTAGTTTTTTATTTCGTTTTAGATGATCTTTCGGGAAATATAGTCCTTTTTCTGTATGAAAGATACCCTATGGTCCTTTCTGGTTACTCCTAGGTACAGTCTGCCGCATAAGTCGATTAACACATTTAAAAGTGCAAAACAACTGAACACTCAACTTACTTACTTACTGAAGCCTTTTACGATCGTTTGTATGTACATGAAGTTTCTTTTGTTTTCTAGTCCTGACAACGACTTATGGCGCGTTAAGTGTTTAGTTGTTTTGCAGTTATGAATGTGTTAATCGACTTATGCGGCCGACTGTATTATGGTTGGCAGAGCACTTACAGCACCTGTTGGGTTATTGTAACCACTAGCGTCAAGAGTGGACCGTCAGTGTGCCTGTGACCCTTTATCATAAAAAAGTTTGTAGATACTTTTCCATATTCCATGGCATTATCTTTGATGTGTCATAAAAATAAATAAATGGTGGATCTCGGTCCTCTAGAAAAGGGGTCAACGCGAATCAGTGGGATTGGATTACCGCGTGCCGAGTTACGAGTTAGGTGTCTCATTTTCTTTTTATTTCGGGTGTAATTCTTTCATTCTCGTTCATTACAGTGATGCCGTTTGGAATTCCGCTATTTACACATCTGCGTCAGGACCAAAGTAGGAAAAGTTATTTCATCTTGAAAACAGTTTAATGTTAAGCTTAAAAGACACGCTAATGGTCAAATTGACCATAGCATAGTATCATTTTAGCATTAAGTATAGGGAATATTAGGATGGGATAGGGAATAGGGTCCTCGCAATCTCACACCAAAACTCAACAGCACCCTTGCTGGTATAATTATCACGATGGTCTTCTGTAAGGGGACGTTTGCTGCCCAAATGACATCGAAACTTAAAATAAGGAACATCCTTCGTTTATAACATGAAGAAGCTAGCAGAGAAACAGATAGATTACAGTGAATGTTTCCCAAGAATACCTGGGACTCAGAAGTGAATGCAGCATGAAGAGTGAACGCACTTAGTTTCCAGCTAAAGTTGGCTAAATTTGAGAAACTGCTATGCACTCTCCCAAAAATGGCGGTGGCACGAGCTGGCCGCCATTTTTGCATGTGATCTTGCAAATTATTAATTCCATTATGAGCGGGCAGCCTTCCGTCCGCAATCAGGGTCGTTAACGAATGGAGGACGCGCCGCATTAACTCCGCATAGGTTGCCCGTTAATTTTTTATTCCCTTTCGGATTTTTTGTGGCAACCCTGGACGATTTGCGTCTGGTATTACCGTATATTCTGTTTGATGCTTGTTTATTGCATTATTTTATTTTCACGACTTGTTTATAGGCCTACACATTCCCCGGGTTGAAAATTTTAAACTGGCTTTTAAACTTTTTTGACTCTTTCTCTTTGCCAGAATACATTACTTAACATGAATAAATTTAGTATCAGGATAGTTATGCAATTTATAAGGGTGATGTTCAGTTTTATTAACAAATGAAAATAAAATCGGTGTCATCTTTCATCGGAAGTTTAGAGCAAACAAGAAGACTATATTTTTCTCTAAGTTACTGGCTTATTAATTTTCATGCACTATTTTAACTTCACTGACGTATAATATTTAAAAGTTTGAAATATACAATATGATTTTGAGATTTCTTTTCTTTATAAGTAATCCATGCAACCAGCAACTTTTATCCATACCTCTTTCAGTAGAATGAATGAAAAAGCTATGAATGAAAATAACATACATTAGTTTCCAGTCGACAAACTATCCTATCTTGCAAGTATTTACAGTATCAAAAAGCGTAAACAAGGCACACATTTTTAATTTAGGGAAGCGTCGTCATAAAGCGTAATTAAGTAGATCAGATAAAGGTAGGTTCACCTGCAGGGGTTGATTTCCCCGGGGCAAGGGACGCCATTGTCGGCGCACTTTGCGACCGCAAATGAAGACGCTAGTGGCACTTTCATTACGTGCCTATTTCTAGCGCACGACGTCTTTAAGGGTTTATTTCCTAATAAAAGACTATGTTATTCTGCATCTTTTAAATTCATAATAATTTGCTTTGAATATTGGGACATATTATGATTCAATTTTATTTGAATTTCAAATTATCATGGGAGTCCATCTATCTATTCTGTATCTAATATAAACTTATACACTAATGGAAGGAGCGTTAAATGAAGAAGCATAATATAAACGAAGAATTATATATAATTTTACACACGCGCAAAAAAACAATTTGCTTTCTTGACTCAGTAGCCTATTTTAGAAAAATAAATGTATCAGTAGGTTCAAACGATTTTATAAGATAAATTATTTACGTATGTTAAGTATAGATACGAACATGAAAATGTTAAAACAAGCTCTAGTTCGTATATTAATTAGCACTTTTGCACTTCAGAAATGAACAAACATTTTACGTATTAAAATTAACAGACATGAAAAACTTATAAAGCAAATGTTTATGTTTGTAAAGCTTTATTGCGATCAGCTTTACGCGATCAGTTTCCAAGTTTTTGTTTACGAAACGATTTAACTAAGTAATGAATAAGTTAGTTATACAAGATTCGTATCCACTTTGGTTAACAGTATTAAAAGTGCGGGCAATTTATTGTGGCGCCCCGGGGCGAGGCATAGCGCCTGATTTCCCCGGAGCTCGGCCAGTCGGCATTGCCACGTCTTTCCCAGACCGCACTCTTTACGGGAAAGCAAACTGAAATGGATAAGAAACGGCCACATATTATCCCCATACATATTACATTGCAGCCTTAATGTATATCATTTATTTGCTGAAAAAAAAGGATACAGAAAAAAATTCACAGATTTCGTGTCTCACACGACAATCGAGCACATTGGAAATGAATTTACGGAATTCGAAAAAATGAAAAAATATGTTGTTCTGACTTTTTGACTTCTTTCAAAAAGGTTAAGCTACAGAGCAAACCCTTAACTCGATCGTCTTTATTTTAGGCTCAAATTGTAGCTGACTAAATTGTCCAGAGGAGTTTTTTTTTCAAATGATTGATATCATTCTTCGTTTCTAAAATATCGAGCGCCAAAATCAAAAATTCGGAAAATAATTGATTTTTTCTTCACTATTTCGGCCATAACTTTTTCTTTTTTCACTTTTTTGTTATTGTAGTGTAGGCAAATTATATATATAAGCTTTTCTCGTTTTTCGCTTTTACCATTAGTGAAAATTGTATCAAAATCTGTTTAAAAGAAGTTAACAGAGACGGAAGTGACTTTATATTTTGATTGATGTGTTCGACGTCAATATTTGATTGAAACGTTTGGATTGTCAGCTCGCAAATTTTAATGGGAAAACGAAAAATGGAGTTTTGATGTTTTTTCCGCGAAACGATTCCAATTTTCTCTTCAAAGACTTAATAAAAATAATTAAATATGATCCAAATCTGAATTTAGCGATTTATTTATTTATATATTACTTATATTTATTTATTCATTTTTTAATTTTTGAATGAATTAGATTTAGCCTTTCATATAATTTATGAGCCGTGGTAATGTAAAATTGTAAATCAAACACTGAAACTGAGGCTGATGTTTTTTATAATTAAAATGCCTTTAAAATTATAAGTAGGTAAAGGTAGTAGAGCCTTTGTTGTTTTGCTTGCAATAGAAAAATCATTCAAAAATTCAAAAAATATTATAATAAAAAACTTATAATATTATCAAATAAGTCTTTATTAGATTCGTCTTCAATTTTTTATTTTCAGAAACAGTTTCTGACAAGTTCTTTTACATGTTTAGAGTCTTTTGGTATCGCCTTTTTAACTTAACTAAACAAAATGTAGATAACTGGACCGTATACAGTATTTTGATATTAGTTTTAATAATTATTCATAATTATATATTAAATGAAAATGGTGTGCATTTGGTAACTGTATTTCAAATACTGTATCTAAAATGAAGTCACATCTTCGCTGGCGTGGCTTTGAAAGCATTGAGTCTTTGAGATCTAAATAATAAGAGCCATTATCATAAGTTGTCCAAACAACTTCACGTTGGAAGTGAAGGCGGGCGCGGATTTTTCAGTGTGAGCAAAAATACAGGTCGTATTTTCAGTGAAACGGAACAGCTATGCCGTTAACGCATCCGAGGGACGGAGCAATGCGAAATGCGAATAGGTGCTTCCAGCCACCGTAGCCCACAGCCTATTGCCTTGCCAAAACTCGCATGAACCATCCAAAGTTTTGCAAAAAATCACTAAACACCTTAACAGCTTAAGCATAGAGTGCATTTTCGCTTGTTTTTCCATTTACTATTTGTTTGACAGCCACAATTTTATTTGTCCGCACGCCTCGAGACGTTTTTGTTCGCCATCAAAGATTTTCATTGCTTCCTACATACATACCTTACATACATAGTTATATACATACACATAAATACCTATAGTTTGTCCTTTTTATTTTCTCATTCTATGAGTATAAATATCTAGTCATTTGGTAGCGATTGGTCAGAATTGGTAAATTAAATATAGGTTCTGTTTGACACAGAGGATAAAAGTTTCAATGGCCAATCCATTTACCTGAAAACGCGTGCATTTGGGCGTGAAGAAAATTGTTTTATTATTCAAATATGAAATACTGGGAATAGTGAACGGTTGATGGACATTTTAAATTGCGAATTGTCGGCACAAAGTTGTGTCAAACGAAACGCAGTAAACTGATTATATAATGGTCCGTGAGCCAGCGACAGATTTTCATTACCAATTTCCTCCCCGTCGATAACTCGTAAAATGACTGAGAGAGTTGTATCATGAAGCGTTGTGAACGTCAGCTGCGGCTCCGATGGTGGGTTGAGCAGTAGAGTGGTAGCCGCCCACGCACATAATAATAAAAAAATTAATCATTTATTTCCAATTAAAAATTCATCAAATAATAGTTAGCCTAATATTTGGAAGAAACAAAATTGTCAGCTATTTATAAAATGGTGGATTATACGTCAGCAGGTCACACGAATATATACGTGTTCAGTGATTACCTCCTGAATAGAAAATTTATCAGATGATAGTTTATGTATTACTGTTAATAAATAAAAAAGTCAGCTGGCTATATCTTGGTGGAATGCTTGTCAGCTGATGCTCTGAAAGTGTAACGGGCTACCACTGTTCAACCCACCATCGGAGCCGCAGCTGACGTTCACAACGCATCATAATACAACTCTCTCAGGCATTTTACAAATTATGGACTGAGAGGAAATCATTGACGAAATTAGTGCCTGGCTTACGGACCATAACAATGAGGACAAAATACAATCAGCTTTTTATATAATTAACTAGCTGACCCGCTCCTGGCTTCGTTCGGGTTCCAATTTTTATAATAAATATTTACGTAATTTTCTTATGTTTGATCTTAAACCTTATCTTATCTTACCTGTGAGACCCCGCAAATTAATTTTTAATAAGTTTTACAACAACTGTGAGTTCCATGGGATTCTCACTATGTTAAGTATTTTATAACTTCTCCTTATATATTTAATAAATAAATAATTTGCAATAAAAAAAATTGAGATAAAAACTTAAATACTATCCTATCTTTTAAGTTGGTCCAAATTACATATACCTAGTTATAAAGATTTTTTTCAAAAGGTTCAGAGTAGGAGTTCATTGGCGACAAACAACATGACACGTAATTTTTATATATTAAATTATATAGGATATTAAAACTGAACTCTTTATCGTTAATAGAAAATCACCAACAATAGGGGCTTACGTACCTGTACGTGTAGGTTAACCTATTTATAATGTTATCTTTCTGCTGCTCCCACAGGACGAGCATGTATTGATTATTCAAACTTTTGTTATGTTTTAATTAATATTTTAAGTAGATCATAACTAATATAAAGTCAGTTTGTTTGTTTTTGTTGGCTACTCTCTTAAGGCTTTACTACTCCACCGATAATAATGAAATTTTAAATACACATTGTCAGGAATAAAGGAAAGGAATAGGGAAAGCAGAAAAGTACTGTTTCCGAAGGGCAACTACGATGTCGCTAGGTTCGTATGTTATTTGGTTAATATAAAAAAAAATACTTAGTATTAAATGTAATAAATATTTTACATGACATACTTAAATAGGTATAAAAATGTTTACTTGAGTATTTTGTTTACATTTTCGGGAAATAGAATCTTTTTATAATTTCAAACTACTGCTTTGCCTTGACTGATTCAGATTTTGATTTGGATTCGATTTTCACTAATGGAAAGAGGGATAAGCGAGGAAAGTTTCTGTATAATGGATTCTGTATGGATACGGTTTTCACTAATGGAAAGAGGGATAAGCGAGGAAAGTTTCTGTATAATGGATACAGAAACCTTCCTCTGTATGTATAATGTATAATGGATTCTGTATGGATACGGTTCTCACTAATGGAAAGAGGGATAAGCGAGGAAAGTTTCTGTATAATGGATACAGAAACCTTCCTCTGTATGTATAATGTATAATGGATTCTGTATGGATACGGTTCTCACTAATGGAAAGAGGAATAAGCGAGGAAAGTTTCTGTATAATGGATACAGAAACCTTCCTCTGTATGTATAAAGTATAATGGATTCTGTATGGATACGGTTTTCACTAATGGAAAGAGGGATAAGCGAGGAAAGTTTCTGTATAATGGATACAGAAACCTTCCTCTGTATGTATAATGTATAATGGATTCTGTATGGATACGGTTCTCACTAATGGAAAGAGGGATAAGCAAGGAAAGTTTCTGTATAATGGATACAGAAACCTTCCTCTGTATGTATAATGTATAATGGATTCTGTATGGATACGGTTTTCACTAATGGAAAGAGGGATAAGCGAGGTAAGAGGGATAAGCGAAATCGCTAGTCTAGAAAATAAAAGTTTGGTTGTCATTCAATTTGTAGGTATAATTCGAATCCTAGAATATAATTTATATTAAAGGGTAGAATATTAAATCCTAGAATATAATTATATTAAAGGGTAGAATATTAAATCCTAGAATATAATTATACCCATCTCACAGAGATGGGTATTTCCGCTGTTTCTGACTTCATAAATAAATACGTTACAACTAGATCCCCGAGGCGCTTGGTTCGAGTTTCAGGCGTAACAATTAGTATACCTATTTGTATTCCTTATGTACAAAACTTTGATAAATTAAATTAAAAAGAAACCAGTTCTATATTATTTAATTATGTCCTCACGTAGTCGCGTATAAATACAATATAAATTCTCGGGTTGTTAGGAGGCGCCCTTATCTTTAAAATTCCAATAATTACTAAAAAATAACAATACGAAAAAATACGAAATTTTAGCTTATTTTAAATAATTATTTCAAAGTAATTGGGTTCCGAGGTTAATCTCTTCAGGCACTATTCATTATCATTCATTCGAGTTATTTAAACACAATAAAATTGCTACCTCGTGCCTTTTATAGTAATATCGAGCGAAAAAGTTTGCCAGTAATATTGAGAAGATATGTTAAGGAATTAAAGGAAGCACTAACAATGCAGAAATCCCATTTTCCAATCTGGAACAGAAAATGACGTGAAAACAGATCTAATGACCGGATGTAGGGAATCAACTAACGACTATTGCTTGGAAATATGAAAACTTCCTGCAAACTGTGACTCGTTCATTGTCTAAGGGGATATAAATACTATGTGAATAATGGATGAGGCATTTTAGAATCTCAACCCACTAGCGAAACCACTTATTGTTAACACGCTTTTGTCCGTGACTTCGTTCGTTTTTTATTAACTTCGTCCTTTTTAAATTTAATTCAAAGGTACCCAATCGGTTCAGTGGTTAAGGCGTTCATTCCTATATCAAAACCGTCGACTCTTAGTTCCATTTGAAAATGAAGCACTAAGCAGGCAACTGTCAGACGTTTGAAATGAAATTTTGTCATGACTGACAATTGCTTTGGTGCAAACAAAAGTCGACTTAAGGTGACGGGTCTATTCTTGCCCCGACTGTACATAAATCTGTCGCATATGGGGGCTTGGAAAAAACTATTTGCAAAAAGGAAAAATGGTTCTGAAGGTTGGATTCGGATAGAGCGTTTAAAACACAACAATCAATCTACTTATGAAATATTGTGATAATAATTGGCCTTGTTTAAAAAGTGTTATAGTAATTTCTTAGCTCCATGTGAAACAATAAGTCGCATCTGATTGAACCCTAACCCTTTAGCTACCCCTAACCGTAGTTAGTCGTCGGCAACCATTCAATTGAGGGACGACTGTAGTAATTGGAACTCAAGTCAGATGGGATTCAAACGGCATATTGTGATTCGCGATATTGTCTATACAATATATCCCAGTCTATACACATGTCACAATATATCCTAGTGACTTTTACATAACAGTTACAGGGCCACACTACGTTTAGTAGTAATAAATAGCGTAGCTAATCACTGTGAGGGCTAAAATAACTGTCTTAATTGGCCACGATCGTACGAGCCCATCGTGCGATGGTTTCGTTTTACGCATACAATGATTAAGTCAACACAAAATTGAGGCGGGATGCGAGGAGCGAGCCGAGTGAGTGCGTATACTTAGAATACGAATTTATTAAGATACGAAATGAGTAAGTTTGATTGTCATACGAGTCGGTATTCCTGTAGAAATGGAGAAACAAAGACTAACGTGTTTGTTTACATTTGTCGACAAGTTCTAAAAAAAATATAGTATACGCTCACTTGGTTCGCTTCTTGCGGCACGGCGCCATTTTTCGTTGAGGCGGAAAACGAAACCATCGTACGATGGTCTCGTACGATCGTGGCCTGAAATGACGGGACTGAGAGTGCTGTAGTTTGTGTTTCGGGAAGTGAATAAGAGATGATAGAGCCTTCTTTTCCTATTATAATCTTCTCCTAATCTCAATTTTTTTTCCCGTTAAGGTCAAATGCTGCATATATTATTGTCCCTGTAGTTACATTGCACTGGACTAATATTCAGATTGAAAAATGAATCCGTAAAAAGAATTTTTTTTTCTGTAATTTATATTAGATTAAACAACTAAAATTGTGAACATAATAAAAATAAGTTGAAATTAAAAATTAGCAAGTAGCCATAGAGTTATTCTATATAATTAAAAACAAAAAACGGTTTAGTTAAAGAGCTTAGTTTAGTTTTTCTTCTTTCTTGATTTTTTTTGTTTTATAGGTGTGTGGTTTGAATGTTTGTTTTGCAAATTTCCTCTTTGTATGAGTTTACTCATCCTTGGAATATGTTGTTTAATGCTGGTTGAATGCACAATTTATCTTAGAAAATATTTCATATTTTAAAACACGGACGATATTATATTTCGTTTGTTTTCCTAAATAAACGAAAATACAAAAAAGTGAAGAACTCTACATTTTCACAAAATCAAAATCAAAATATTTATTTATCAATTAGGTTTCTACAAGAAACTCTTTTGATCGTCATTATAAATTTAAATTTACCAGGGTTTCGGAAAAAAAAACCAAGATGACGATCCTGAGAAGAAACCCCGAAAGAAACTCAGGATACTATTCTTTTTGTCATCATTAAAATGTAAAATAGTACAATACACTTACTTAATATTAACAAACTTAAAGTATATATATACAATTACAGTTTTACAATACAAAACATAGTACGAACTCCGAATAGCTTAAATCCAGGCTTCTTTGTCGCTTAAATAATCAGTGATTTTATAATAACCTTTCGAGAGGAGTTTAGTTTTAATGACACATTTAAATTTATTTATAGATAAGGCTCTGATTATTTGAGGCAGTTTATTATAAAACCGGACACTTTGACCCATAAAAGAATTACTTATCTTATGTAGTCGTGTTTTATGAAGATTTAAATCACTTTTGGACCTAGTATTGATATTGTGTACATCACATTTTTTATTAAATTGACTAATATTTTTGTGCACATAAATTAAATTTTCATAAATATATTGACATGCAACAGTCAAAATCTTTATTTCTTTGAACTTTTCTGAACTTGAACATAAATACTTTTTTGAACTTGAACATCCTTAGTTTACAGAATTGATTCTCTTTATTTTGTTTTCCATAAAAGTCCTATTTACAAAATCAAATGTTTTAGAGCACTTGTGTTTTTTCGTGTTTTCTACAGAACTCGTGCGCTACGAAATAACTCAAATATCCTCTTCTCGAAAGCTAAACCGCACCGTATTTCCGTATCTGAATAATCTAATCACGATTTTCATTTAAACAGGACACAATCAAAGTATTTATAAAAGTACTGCGGTACCCACTGCGGGTTTACGGAATACATGCAGTGATGAAGTAAGCCTTTTATTAATGAACTAGCTGTTGCACGCGACTTCGTCCGCGTAATTTTATAAAGTATAATACATTGGGTGTCTGTGAAACCATGGAAATACACATACAAAATTTCAACCCAATCGGTCAAGCCGTTTAGTAGTTGACATACCGACAGCAGCGCCACCTACCGGGTCTAATTGTATTTTTAAATCATCTAGGAAACCATCGAAATACCCATATAAAATTTCAACCCCATGTAAAAAAGAAGTTAAGTACGGAAGGATAATTTTACTACTCGTTGTCCTATTACCCGTTTTCCCGTAGGATAGGAATGAAGCATTTTCCCGCGCTAAAAAGTAGCCTATGTTCGTCACGGATAATGTCGGCTTCTAATGGTGAAAGAATTTTTCAAATCGGTCCAGTAGTTTCGGAGCCTATTCAATACAAACAAACAAACAATCAAATCTTTCCTCTTTATAATATTAGTATAGATATAGACTAGCTGCTGCCCGCGACTTTCATATATACCGGGCGCAGCTGTCCAGGGTTTATCCCAATTTTACCAGGTTATAATATTTTAGTATAAATTTAATAACAGCCATAAAGTTCTAAAACAAGTGTTTTAGACGAGAGTTTCCCCAATACAGTAGTTTCGTTTTAATTTACGAACAACATGCTCCGGCAGGAAATTAAACTTTGCCGTATTATAGTTGGAATTATAAACAATTTCCGAGTTTCATGTTTAATATTATCTCATTAACACAAGAACTAGAGGCTACGAAATCAACTTTTTACTGTTTCAATAACAAAATTGCCGACACGTGTGGTTAGTAACTACGCGGGTCGCGGGTTCGAATTCCGTTAGCGGCAATGTTTATGTATTAATATTTACTTTCGTACCTGAGTTGTATATGTTTTTATTTATAATATGTATGTATTTACAAAATAAAAAGAAATCTATGTAGTTTATCAACTGTCTGGTATCCACAATACAAGCATTAGTTGCTTAGTGTAAAACTAGATGGCGCTGTGTGGAATGTGTGAATTTTTTTTAAATTTATTTATTAAAAAAGTTATTAATAAATAAAAAAAAACATCAAAACATACAAAAGCGAAGGCAGTGACACGTACAAAAGATACCGTTTGGTATTCGCTTCATATAATATATATAAAAATGTGAGTTGTCCCGATCAACGCTATCTCCACGATACATTTATTCTCGTATTGTCTTTTGTGAATGCTCTCAGCTTTATTTGTTCAGTAGAACGGCAACAAACAACCCCCAACCCCAAAGAGACATTGTTTCCTAATTGAACAAGATAAAATAGCCTCTGTTTTCTAGCACACAGATATTTAAATTCAACATCTCAGAAGAGGCATTTTCAAAATAGTCATCTCTTGAAATGATCACGTGTGCACTTGTTAAAATGATCACTTTAGGAAATAATACCAATTCTGAATATGATCGAAGTTAAGTATTTAAGTAGTTAAGAAGTTAGTTATTATAATTAAGTATCAATCTTGAAATTTAAATAGTATAAAATTTGTCTATACTAATAAATAAAATCGAAGTGTCTGTTTGTATTATCAAAACACTGCTTTTTACTAAATCTATTATCAAAGTGTATACACGGCATTTTTTAGAATAATAAAACAGTACTAATACTTTATTCAGTTATAAAATTTTCCAGTATTGTAGTACAGTCGGGGTACGAAAACTTTCGTCACTTTTCAAACTCATTCTTTTATCAAGTCGTAGACTCTTACTCTTAGTACCATTTGAAACTAAAGAGCACTGCAAACACAACTAACTGACATTTGAAATGAAATTTTGACATGACTGATGAGTGCCTTGGTGCAAACAAATGTCTACTTTAAACTGAAAAACCTTTTCCTTACCCCGACTGTACCCAAGTTACCAAAAGTTAAAATAATTATTATTTGTATTGGTAAGTACTTGTAGGCAGAATAAGTTATTTTGTAGATACAAATACTCAGAGAGAGTCGGATGAAGTCGGGCCCCGGTGTATTTGTTTAAGAACGTGTTTGTGTGTCTTTAGTATTTTGTACTTACATCGCGCATTCAGAGACTTCGCTTCTTACTCTGTTTGGCTGTAGCGTGTCTGAGCTGCTGTTCTACTGTTCTTAATAAAATTTCAAGTCACGATACCTTAGTGTGAAGGGCTTTCGAAATTTTCAGGCACCTGAAAATTATGTCTAGCCACGAGTAGTAATTTACCTTACCTTTTTTTAATGAAAATGATTTGAATTTTCATCTCATTTATGGAGTAAATTTTTGACACCTTTAGTGACAGGTAATTTTCGAATCTGTTTAAAAGTTGATTTTATGTCTGTAGGTATTTATTAGTTAAATAATAATTTACAGTAAAACACGAACATTTTATTATGTAAACATCGATAGACAGGTTGACGGTTGACTTGATGGTTGATGAATACAATCGCCTTTAACACAAACAAGTCACAGGTAATGCAAGTGCAGTGCCGACTACAGTAGGATTAAGGTTAAGGGAAATGGGCTTTGGCATCCCTTACTCACTCACCGAAACACAAAAACATTTACCGTCGGCCTAATTCGTTAACCTGCTAAGTTAGGCCGACGTTATGCTGTTATTTCACAGTGGCCTTCTGTAAGACGGGTGGTTTAGTTTCGCTAGACGAGCTGCCCAAATGACTGCGAAACGCAGTTTTCACTGCCCTCCTTTCAGGACCCGTTTTGCAAACATCCTAACCGCTCTGCGTAAAGTTGCATAAGTCCTGCGTAATAAGTAATGAATAAAGTTGAGTTATTTGACGCAACCAGTAAACGGGATAGGTATGGGTTCGTAAGGAAGTAAGAGTTTAATTGGCTCCTTGCGATCGACGAGTAATTGTTTCGCGCCGGCGTCTCCTGCTGCGAGGAAATTGCAATTACAGAGTGGAGAGAGCTCTCGCCTTTTTTATACTTCCATTCGCACTGTTCATTGTTGTCTAGCGCCAATACGACAACTGGCTGCGCACTAATCACCTCACAGATTTATATTCTTTCACCATTTACTTTTACCACTCTGCACTAATAAAATTATTTTATTACTGCAGTGTTAAAATTCTGAAGTCGTTTATCACCAGACACAATTCACCCTGACCTTAAAATAAAATAAGACTTAAGTAATAATAGACCATTTTGAGTATTTGTTTCAAGGGCTTTGTTGCTCAATTGTTAAAATTCAAGGCATATCAATAAAAACGTTCATTCCCCGCATTGGACGAATTTTACACTTGAAAATTGAAACTGATAAGTTAAAAAGCCAATAAGCTAAAAGCCACGGTGATACTCCCATTTGAAGATTTTCCTGCTAAAATTTTACGCATGTTTTCATATGATTCCGAGCGGTCTTTTGCTCTTGGTCTTTAATCATAATCATCATCATCATCATCATCGTCATCATCATCTCAGCTATATGTAGGATTTCTACCGCAGGATATAGGTAGGTCTCATAATTTTGCAATTGGTGGTCCAATTCAGAAGCAGCCTTGCATAGTACCTACTTACCTACCTACTTATATTTTAAATACAAAATTAATTGTACTTACATATCTGTTTTAATTGACAGAAGGTAATCTTGTAGTTACTATAATAGTTTAAAATGATTCCTCATCTACACTTCGCTTCCATTGCGTCCATGCTAAAGCAAACATCATTCATATTTGATTGATATTGACATTTTATACGATTGTATATCGTTTGCCAACAGGCGAATCGTAACGTCAGAGTTTTCTATGAAACTATTCACGAAATACGGCTACACGGTTGGAATAAATTAACGCGGCTCTGTGCATATTTCACGAATGAAATAAAAAAGTTTTCACATCAACGTTCATAGCGTTTAGTGGCGACAATAAATTCCTGGGACCCCGGACACCCCTGAACTGCGATCCGCCATTTTGTGAATCATCTTTATGTACTTCATGGATTACAGTTACGCCAACATTAAAATCATGAGACGGGCTTCAAAAAATAACCAATTATTGGTGCCCTAGTTTACCTCAAGTAGTCACAGTTCCAGTATACGATTTCTGTAAATAAAAAATGGTGCTTTTGGTCTTCTTGTGACCAAAAGCACCATCTAGTGTAATAATGGAGAATTAAATAACCTAATTCGGTACAAATGGGTATCAAGTTCGAAAATCAAGGAAACAATATCACAGTTTTCTCGTCTGTTCTACTACTGTATTTATCATTACTAATATTATAAATGCGAAAGTTACTCTGTCTGTTTGTCTCGCTTTCACGCCAAAACTACTGAACCGATCACCATGAAATTTTGCATACACGTTGTCTGGGACACCAGAAAGGACATAGGATACCTTTCATCCAAGAAAAAAGTAATGTTCCCGAGGGATTATCTAAAATATAAAACTGTAACTAATGCCTGGCCAATGCGTTATTGCAACAAGTTGTCAAGCGTTGTAATTACTTTTATATTTTTAATTAATCATCGCGTACGAAGTCGCGGGCACCAGCTAGTTAAATATAAAGTTATAAGTATTCATTATCATTATAATCAAAACGTATTATCCAAAAATTGGAGCAGCGCTTTGCTCTTTAAAAGGCTCAAATTAGGTCCCACATGGAATACTAAGTAGTTATTGCTCTCAGCTCTGCGCTGGCTCGCCTAAGTATCAACTAGACCCATTAAAGCCTCGAATGGTTAAATTTAAGGTTTAACACTATAAATAAGCAACGATTAATTAGTGCCACTTAGTTTAAGAAGAGATGTAGCCACTTTCTCAGTGTTCCCGATTGAACAATGATGAGTGTTACGCCTCCCTCCACTTGGCTCCCATGTCTACGATCTCATGGGAATCTAGGATAATTCTTTTGCCTTTTGTCTTCCATGGGATTCCAATGAATTGTTCCAATTAATGTTGTACAATTACGCGTGTACTCGCATGTTATGACGTTTTGTTTATGACATCTGGTGACTGATCTCAATTTACTTAATCACTTCTTGTACATATTTGTAAAACACATAAAACATAATTATACCGAGCTCACCAAATGCAACACGACATCTAGATGCACTTTACGTTCTAGGCGGGTTCAACAACTTACTAGCGCCATCTAGCGATCATTAACATAATTAAAACTGTAAATATGATTTCGCTCTAATACCGTTCAACAAATGTTCATCTCAAGCTTGTACCATTTAAACACATTATTACTTGGATACTTTGAACAATAAGCGTCCGTCGCTTGACATTTTGTTATGCACTTTGCAAGCGAGCTACGAATTTGAAATACGACGATTTTTATGCTGACATCCGATTTCATTTAAATAAAATGTTGCCACAGCTAAATCTCCCTATGAAAATTGCATGAAAATCCGTTTAGTAGTTTCGGAGATTAATGATAACATACAGACAAATGGACTACAATATAAATAGATTTTTTTTTGTATTCAATACGTTTCGTTTCCTTTTATTGTCGGCTCTCAATTTCTGATAAATATATTATTTCGGCTTTGCACAGATACAATAACTAACAATATACATATACAAACCTTCCTTATTTATCGTTCTTTCCCTTAGTGAAAACCATATGAAAATCCCTTGAGTAGTTTAGAAGTTATTTAGCAGAGAAATAAAAAAACAGACGCAGACAGTGACTTCAGTTTATTATAAGTATTGAGATTAAAGTTTTTATTAACTGATAGAAATACGTCTTAGGATGTCTAGGTATTTTCTTTGGGATTTTAGAAGAACTACAATTATCTAGTAAATCATTTTTATGCATCGCATAAGTTTTGACCTACATAAGCCATGTAAAGATATTATATTATTTCGATGAACCCATCTAAGTTTATTTTTTGGCGACTTGGTTGCAAAATATTGGTTTTAATTTTAATACTTAATAAAAAAATGTGAACTTGGTACCTACTTAGAGAATCGTCCATTTGTTTTATTGGGTTGAAAGAGTTTTTTATATATTTCTTGCCGTCCACAAAATGGCCGCCCTCTAATAAAATATCCTTCCATCGCGACATTACTCCGCTATTGTCGTTTCGGAATTTATTATTTTTTAACACCCCTCTCAATTGTTACACCGGCAGTATTCATTATGGCTCATTTTATAATGGCAATGTGGACCGACATTTGCAAAGTTCTCTGTTTGACTAATAGTATTAGTGTAGATTAAAAAAGAGCTCAACTCGTCTAAAACAAAGTTCATATTTCATACAAACGTATGATGCCACTGCATTCGCTATATTAGCATTGCTTAACATAGTATATAGCAATGGTTCTGCTATGCTAATGTGCTAAATACTATGCAAGCCTAAAAGTAAGTTTTGTTAGTGCTTTTATTTAAATTGTATTTTTTGACATTGGAAATGTCTTTTCGTTCGTTTTTTTCAGTATAGGCCCCGATTTCATGAAAAAGTTCGATCCCCTTATATCTCGGAGAGTTGTAAAAATATTATATTCAAAAAGACCTCAAAAGACGCGTATTTACGAGAGCTTTAAGGTGCAAAAAGGATTTTTCAAAAAAGTAAAAAACGAAAAAAGTTATTGCCGAAATAGTGAAAAAAAAAAATTGTCATTCTTTCCGAATTTTTGATTTTGGCGCTCGATATTTTGGAAACGGAGAATTATATCAAAAATTTGAGAAAAGCTCCTCTGGACAATTTAGTCAGCTACAATTTGAGCCTAAAATAAAGACGATCGGGTTAAGTGTTTGCCCTGTAGCTTAATATAACCTTTTGGAAGAAATCAACAAGTCAGAACAATATATTTTTTCGAATTCCGTAGATTCATTTCCAATGTGCGCGATAGTCGTGTGAGGCACGAAATCTGTGATTTTTTTATGTCAAGGTCGAATTGACAGGTTGACGGTCAACTTGATGGTAGGTGGCTACCGTCGCCTATAACACAAGTACGTCAATGGTGCTTCAAGTACGCTGTAGTAGGATTAAGGATAAGGTGTAAAGAAAGTGTGGGGTAACACAACAGCAGACGTGCTGTTATTTCACTGTAGTCTTCTTCTGTTTTGTCCTACCACCAAGTGCCTATCTGCCGACCTAACATATGAATAAATAAATATAAAAAAAAACACAACCAAATCAATCTAATTAGGTGAGGTTAGATAAAATAATTCTTTAATTTTGACAATATTTCGTGTAATTTCTTTCTTATTGAAAAGAACGCAATCACAATCTATATATTATATAAAAGGCAATATGTGTATGTATGTTCCCTATGGACTCCAAAACCGCTGAACCAATTTTGATAAAACTTTGTAACTACATATAATAATATGTGTAATTTGGTCCAACTTAAAAGATAGGATCGTTTTTATTTTGAACCCGGGCGAAGCCGGGAGCGTGTAGCTAGTATACATATATTAGCTGCTGCCCGCGTATAAAAAAATAGATAAAAACCTACTCACATACCTACTAAGTGTACGTATAAAATTTCATCAAAACCAGTGAAGCTGTTTCGGAGGAGTATGGCAACTATAACTGACACGAGAATTTTATATATTAGATAATGTAGTCATATAAAAAGAAATGAAGTAATTGTGAAATCCGTGGGCGGTCCGCGGTCGGCGCTACGGGCGCTACGGGCGCTACGACGCGACGCTTCAGCTCTAATGTAATTTCTTTCAGTAAATAAAGAAGATTGCATTAAGATTGTGAGGATTTTATTCCGCTTGTACACTGGAATACTTCGCGGAACAGCTTTGAATAGATTTTATTTAATCATTTTTCAACTAAACCTACACATTTTAAGCGTCTCGTAGCATCTGAACAAGGTATTTTGCTTATGCAAGGGTTTAATGTGTGGTACCCCTCAAATATTTTGTTTACAATAGAGAATGCCAGTCAAAATACATTTGAAATTAAACTACAATAAGTAATTTTTGAAGAGAAACAATATATAAGTACCCAGTGAATATAAAAAAGCAACACCTTCTGATGGAACGCAGCAGTAGTTCATATGAAACTCTAGCAGAGTAGATATACGAGTATGATAAATTGGATCAAGCCAAACGTGCCGATGGAATCACACACATGATCGTGTATGGCCGTCAATAAAAGTTACAAAACTATCTTAAAGGACGTTTAATATATATTATCTTTGACGTGTGGTGGTGGGAGGTTTCAAAAAGTGATACGAAATAGATACGCAAGCTCTTAGCTGTGTCGACGACGGTAAATCAGCGTCGTGTTGGCGCACCATGCCATTACCGGAGGACGTTAATCCTTCCCACTTCCTCTTCCGACACTGGCAAAACACTTAAACCGTCGACTTCCTTCTAAGACCATTAGTGCATCTATCAAAGTTGCTTTCCTACAATTAAGGTACGAGTGTATCCTAAATGGACAATCCGATTTTGGTCCTGTGCTTTCAATATTCGTGCGAACAGATCCAGGGAAGACTTACAGAAATAAATAACTTCATTTTCACAGTATATTTATGAAAGCTTAATACTTATACGTAAACTTAATACCTATACGTTTAAAATTTTAAGATGAAAAATTTTTTTTAAATGTGTAATTATATTAAAAAAAAATCCCAGATAGTTGTACACTGACATAAATTACTGAGGATGACTACGACTATACTCAGCCAAAAATTAATGCGGCCAGCAAGATGAAGGTTATGTACTAATTTGTATATAAATACGCCAATTGTTGGCATGGGGTTACGAAACCGCCTTACATTAGAGCTCCCAATAACAATATCCGTTGGAGTAACAGTTACTTTCTATCTTCGCTCCTAAATGTCCTGAGTCGTGCTCAAAGGGTCATTTAGTGAATTTGCGAGGCCCTAAATTACGTTTTAATTACCAACCCAGCATTTCGAAGGGGCACATCCTTAAAACAGGTCACTAAATCCTCCTTAAGCGTCTTAGTTCATAGTTTGTCAGAGAAATTATTATTATAATAACGAAGCCGTTACAAAACTACTTCATGATAGAGAATGTCCCAACTCGTTCACTGCCCGTCCATGAAATGATAACAATTTAGACTGTAATTGGTCATGATTTTTTAAAATGTAAACGTTGACGGCTGATTACAGCACCTGTGGCATCGTTTGTGATATAAGCGACGGTAGCCACCTACCATCAAGTAGGTCGTCTTGTTATCGACATAAATATAAATCAAAACACATCCATTCATTGTGGATATAACCGAAAAATATTTGCATTAGAAATACCTGAATTTAACTGTAACAGTAATGTTAGTTAAGTTTAGAATTTTTTATATTAGACAGGCTTTGATAGATTGCTCTGCTTTGATAGAAAAAGGATCAGAGATAATGGTCTTTGGCATCCCTTATTTATTTACCGAAACACAAAATAATTTATGCTGTTAATATCACATGGTCTCATGTAAGGGGTGGTTATTATTTAACTTAACTACTACTTCATGATCATTATCATCAGAATGGCCGACCAGTGGAGGAACATTTCTTTTAATGTGTATATTATAGTATCTATTACTTTTTAATTTAAAATTTATTTAACTGTAACATATTATGTTTTATGCCTTTCTTCCGCTTTAAAAATGTATCTCAGAAATTTATTACGTCAATTTCAAACGAAAGTTACAGAGTACATGACGCCTACTGGGAATCCCCTGCCGGACACAGGTTTCTCCCCGAAGTGAAGACATTACGATTCATATAACATTTTTGCTAACACAAGAAAAATGGATAACTCACCTTTCGTAACTACAGTACGAGAGAGATTCTGGGAAGCGAGAGCAACAGTGATGCAGAGATTTAACAAAATAATGCGCACTGATATCATCTTGAAATATTATCGCGTATAAAAGGCACAACATATTATATAGGCGACGCATTAATTAAACGTCACGTACGATTATAATTTGCATATATGCGAACAATTACCTATAAGTAATTACTACAACAAATGTAAACGATACATGTTTTTATATACGTTTATAGAAGCTTTTGCCGACGACTTCGCTTACGTGAAAACTTTTCAAGCAGCGTTTGTGATACTCCATTTTTTTAAAATGATAAATAAAGTCGACAGACAGGCTGACGGTCTACTTGATGGTAGGTGGCTACCGTCGCCTATAACACAAGCAACGCCATAGTAGATGTTGCAAATGCGCTACCGACTATAGAAGCATTAAGGATAGGGGATAAGGGAGGGATGGGGTGACATTGTTTTACTCGTAAATAGACAATTGAAACGTTCTAAGTTGAACGTTATGTTCAACTATATGTAATAAAAAGATATTACATATAATTTATTTAACAGAACGTTTTGAATAAATGTAATTCGGTGATAATAGCCGCGGTTGAATTATCTCCGTATGAGCTGCCAAGTGCCGAATGAGCCGTAGTGCCTACTGCTTTTTGTTTGCAACTCATTACGCTGAATCAGACCAAATTACCGTTTTTTTAAAAAATTTAATAGCCTACATTAAATTTTAACTTTTTTTTAAATGGTCTGACCAAAAGGAATAGTTTATTTTTTAAGAATAATCCATTTTGTAATATCTTAGACATTTTTTACGGTTTTCTTTTTACATATATATTACTATTATTATACTATTTTCTTTTGTTTTGTATACTTTGGTTCTTTTTGTTAGTTTCATTTTGTAAAAATGTTTAATTCATTCAATTCAATTTCATTGTTTAAATGTGAATAAGTGATTGTTGTATACTGTGTTTAATTCCTAATAAATAAAAAAGAAATATGTATTAATATAAATATGCTGAAGGTTTTTTTGTACCCGCCAATAGCTGAACCTACGATTCTCAGTTTAATTGAGTAAAACGCCAAGTGAAATTGAAGTAATAAAATGATATTTCTATTAAAAACAGCGAGTGAAACCGCGAGGCATTGCTTGTTTATTATATGCCCACTAAAGGCATATTAAAAAGTCTATTTCACGGGCTACGAGCGGCAGCTATTTAGCTGTAAGTAGCGTAATGGGGTTTTAAGCTAGATTCATGGTATTAACATAGAAAACTAATAAGGAGGCATATTACGTTAGGCAAAGACAAGACTGCATCAGGATGGCTCTTTTTGTGCAAGAATAAAAGGCTCTACATCTTGCTAAACTTTCACCAGATTGCTTTATAACAATATTATACTAGCGACCCGCTCCCGGCTTCGCCCGGGTCCGATCGCTTCCAAACTTCACAGGATTACCCGCTGGACTAATCTGAAGATTGTCTGAAGATCTCATCAACATCGGTTCAGCGGTTTTGGAGTTCATATGGAACATACATACTCACAAACATCGCCTTTTATATACATATATAGATTCATTATATCTATTGTGGAACTACCAAGAAATTAGGTGTGGTTTGCCTTCTATTGAAATACAGAAATTGGATTAAATTTTTGAGTTTTGTAAGTTTGAGTGCGTGCATCAAAACACCTTTCCTTTACGGAGTTAATGACTTTTAAACGCAATTAGTCCTCCCATTTAATATCCACCGATCGATAAAAGTATATATTGTGTAAAAAGCTCTGCAACAATATAGATCGCTAGAGCGAGTATGAAGTGTATAAATCTCGAGACACCGGAGACCGGAGGAGACTCAATAACCGTTCGCCGGCACTGTCCTCTTTATAGGACATTAACTCTCTACTCGACTAGATTAAATGTCGACCTTATGTGCTTGTAATAAAGATTGCATATTGCGTAAGTGGAGTGGTGTCGCGTATGAACAGCCAAATCACCAGTACATCATAAATCTTGAACGACACTTCGTTACTGTTCGACAGGTGTAGGGTGGCGCATCTATGCATTTTTTTATGGAAAAGCTCAAATTTGATAGAATGAAAACTCGTATTGGCATCATTTAGATTCCATACTTACGAAAAATACAGATTATTGCAAAGCAAAGAAGACTAATTTATGGGATTTCTCTTCCAATGAATGTAATTTCATTAAAACATAAGGATAATTTTGACCAGAATTGAAAATAACTGTCAAAAAAAGTGTCGTAACTTACAGACAACTTATTTTTGAGGGATAATTTTAAAAATAAACATAAAAATCTTGTAAATCGACCTAAAAGTTAAATTTTAAGAAATAAGCTTATGTTAAAACATTAAAATTAAAAGAGGAAAACATAGGATAAAAAAATATAATAAATGTATTTCTAATTTCTGTCCTCTTTTTTGGATTTCAAAAATATTTTTACTATAAAATATGGTCACCCTAACTTGTCGTTATTCTATGTGACACCTCCAGCGTTGTGACAAGATACCATCACGGTGATTTATCGTACACGACACGTTTCGTCTATCACTTCATACACGTGTCCACCGATACGACCGAAAACATTTTTCCATATGAACCTTTACACACAACATATTGAAAACAAAAGGGAGATGGCATCATACCATCTGTCATTGTGGGAAAGAGAAATCGTAACACATGCACTAAAATGTCCATAGCATTTTATTTTTCAGTTGTATAGAAGCCTACAGGCAAATTCTATATATTTTTTGTATATCTATAAAATGTCGTAGATATAATATTACCAAACCACCAAATATAAATAGGAAGCAAATTTTTGCAGATATCTTAAAAGAGTCCTTGATAGGCAAACGGCTGTTGGTTTAACTCTATTAGCCTAATCATCTTTATCTGCGAGCTACCTTTGTTTCTGTATTCGACAGATTTTAATAGAACAAACTCGGGACACTTTGATTTGCAACTAAGTTAAAAGTGTTGTCTACTAGGAAGGGTCACAATAATCACAAAATTATTGAGCGATGGCCTCAAATGAGAATTTCAAAGGATACGTATTGATTGATTGGAGGGTTCTATTCAATTCAATACAAATTCAAAGGGTGGACCTCAAGATTTTCAAGATTTTCGAAGCTACACGATTTATTTCCCCTGATTTTTCTAATTTGCTTGGGCTAATAGCTAGTTTTGTTGCGTAGCGGTGCTGCGTAGCGGTGCTGCGTAGCGGTGCTACGTAGCGTAACCCCTTACGATAGCTGGCAATGCTTAGGTAAAATTTAGAGTTTATCTAAAAGCTAAAAATGTTTAGAAATAATAACAGTTTTACCGGAAAAAAAAGCCTAACGAAATAACGAAACAGAAGTGAGCTCCTGTTATGAAATGAAGGGAAAGTTTCGTTGAGGTGTTTGAGTTTTTCAGGTGGAGTAGCACTTGTTGGTTGTTTTTGAGTGTGGGGCTTTTAAAATAAACACACGGCAGCCCTCAGCGCTCAATTAACAGTACAAAAGGGACCTCCTTTGATGGTCTCCGTAATTAATTCGCACAAAAACAGTCGCTAACAAGTGGTTGCAATTATATGTGTGCCGGCGGCGAACTGAATGCATTCGGTACACCTTATGTCTCGAGTAGAAAGTGGAACATTTCACCTCTATTACATATTTATTATACATTATTAAAAGAATTTTAATTATTAATGTTTTTTTCATATTAATTTATTAATATAAAATATTATTTATTTATTTCAGGCATAATATAATACAATCTGACGTGACAACTAAGGTACAAGTATAATTCAGGAAAGAAATCTCTGTTTCCCGTCCTGTGCTTGACAAATACCTTTATATTCAGAAAAAACTATGCTATCTTCGTAAACTATCTTCGTAAAGGACCAGGTCACCTGTAATACAGGTATTTCTTAACACATTCCACTGGCTCCGGGCTCTCACGAAATTGTAATCCTCGTACAATTTATTATGTAGAGTGAATAAGAGCATTATTAATATTAATGTCGATTATATATTTATTCCCTTCAAAGGTTTTTACAACATATATAAAGAACATAAAACTAGTGTGCTGTCTGCAGCAAGGCCTAAGCTATATCTAGGCCCTGAAAAACCTAAGAAGTACCGCCGTGTAAGACTTATTTTGAGAAATAATCATGGAATCTAATAAACGGAACTAAGACATTCCGTTGTTTTAGAATTGAGTTCTATTCCTAATGTTAGACAGACTTTCTTGTCCGAACTTACTAGGTAAGCGTGGTCCACCTTTCAAGTGAGATAGCGGCCAAGCACTGCCTTCATTTTATAAAAAAGAAAAACTCTATAAAATAATTGTCCGACTGCGTCCATCTGACGGACAGTCATCCACAGACATTAGTTTGCGCTACGATGGACACTGAATAGCTTTTTAGTTTGCAGTGCTGGCTTTAGGTGCATGCCCTTTTAAATTTCCAAATCAATTCCAAATTGATAGTACCGTCCAGTTCCCGCATACGCAGACTGGACTGGGTTATCATGCCGCCGCGCCGGCTCTAATACACGACTATTTTCATACAGCCCCCAAATTCCATTTGGATTTCCAGTTTAGCGATTCAATAGCGAAGTCCGTTACCACTCAGTCTACGTGTTTATAAATAAATATAACCTCTGAGTGGTAACGTAAAATCCATGATTATTAAAAGCCTAAGTAACCTAAACCGACATATTATTATAAGTATACAAGTTACCTAATTTCTATTTTTTTTACTAACTTAGATATGCAACACTGTTAGTTAACTCATGAATTAAAATAGAAAAATTACAATTTTCTACTTGGGTGCTGTATAATACTTCCTTATACACAAATACATATGGATACCATCAGTCACAAATAAATTCATAGCAAGACTCTGTCCGTAAAAATGTCGAGACATTTTTAAGTAGTGGTAGGGCACACTGCGTTTCGCAGTCATTTGGGCAGCCCGTCTGGCGGCAGTAACCACCACCTTACAGAATACCACCGTGAAATAACAGCATTATGTGCTGTTGTGTTTCGGTGAGTGAGTAAGGGATGCCAGAGCCCATTACCCCATCCCTCCCTTAATCTTTCTAAGGTCGGCAGTGCACTAGTAGCACTTATGGCGTTGCTTGTGTTATAGGCGACGGTAGCCACCTACCATCAAGTAGACCGTCAGCCTGTCTGTCGACCTTAACATAAAAAAATAAAATAAAAAAAGACATGTATGTTTAGCTGCACCTTTATTTTTCAGAGAAAAAACGTATAGTTTAGTTTTAAAAAGTAAAATCGCAAAAGCACCATTTGAGAACAAACCGAAAGTTTCATGTGTGAAATACGAGGCGTTGTAAACGGAACAAAAAAAACTTAACAGGTAAAGCTCGTCCGCGGTTTGAGCCGCATACTGCTCTGCCCGATTTTTCCACGAGCTCTGCTCTGAGCCAACTAAATTGAAAGCCACGGGCTTACAACTGAGAGCATTTCGCATCACGAAGCTCTTGTTCGATTCGATATTACGAATGGAAATCGAATTGATTGGGATGTTTGAACCGTGTATATTATTGGCTTTATTTTTTTATGAGACATATTATTAAAAATCAAAACGTTTTTCAAATTTGAATAGAATTCATTAAATTAATGAAAAACAGGTTTACCATAATTATTATACCTACAATACTAGCTCTTGCCCGCAAATTGGACACAGTAACAGTTGTTATATGCAATATTTTATGGTGTTGGGTTGTGTGGTGAAACAAACTCATTTCATTATTTCATTCGTTACATATTATAACAATACCAATTATTCACTTGTTGAAAAAGACAGTTAAAATGAAATTTAAAAAATGTTACGTAAATAAATATTTTTTTAAAGTATTAAAATAATAGTTTATGATCGTAGAAGCGACTGTGTAAATAAAAATATATATTTTAATCATTTCAATTTTATTGATGTGATAATACATTAATTTAAAAAATCAAATCAAATTTAAAGAATATGTTTTGAGGCATTAATTAATTTAGGAATTAAGATTTATGTTAATTTTTTTTTTGTAAATAAACGTACTAGTAGTTTGAAGTAAAACATGATATTTCTACTTTTTATAAAATAAAGGAACACTGGCAGACTAACGGTTCATGATGGTAGGTGGTTACCGTCTCTTAGGGACACAAGAAACATCAGGTGGGCTGGTACTGCCGACCTTTCAAGAATTTATTTATAGCTCCCCTGAGGTGACCCATGTTTTAGCGAAATGTAAACACACATCAGCAGGAAGTGTGTTCGGGGGATAACATTTCTACCTGCCTCTACTTTGTATAGCTTCTCCTTATCTAGATAAATTCCAGTGCATGGGGTACGCAGTCTCTAAGTTATGTCAATAAATAAAACGCATAGAGAAGTTCTGCATCTCTAGTAATACTAGGGATTGCGATGGCTAGAATGTAATTTAAACTCTCATTAGAAACTAACATAAAATATAAATGGAAAATAAACATATATAACCAAAAAGAGTATACTTAGATTAATAAGTGACCAATCATTAATCTAAGGGAGTATAATTAAAACACATTATAAATATTATAAATAATATTTATAACTTTGTAATATTAATATTTGAAACGTAACTTCATGCGTGCGCAACTCCGTAATAAAACAAGTTTCTTTTTCATTCTAAAGCGCAAACCACTTTGAAGAAACTTTAGGAAAACCGTTCTAAAACTGAAAATTCTGACAGTTTTTAAATAAAAACCTTAAACAAAAATTACATTAATTTGTAGTTTCCTACATAGTTTTATCGGACTACGAAAAGTGATTAACATAATTATAAGTTGCTTATGAATAACATAGAGGTTTGCTTAAGTCTAGCTTGCAGACTTTGCAGACTAGAAAAACAAATTGTAGTTTAGATACAAAGAATTCTTAAGTTTTAACTTAAGCTCAAACTAAAACTGCAGCTATAAAGTCAATACTTTTAAGAAGTTTAATAGCAGTTGAGGGACTCCAACACAACCATTGAAAAATAAGATGTTTTTACTGGTCTCACTTTTTTTGTTAATGTCTGTACACTAACTGCAGATAATATGGGTTGTTCCAAACAGGTCTACTATCAGTTCTACAATAGAACTGTATGTATGTATGTATCCTCTGTATATTCGCGAATGCGTCTTTTTATACCATTGTTAGGCAAATTTTCTACCTTAACTCCAAAAGTAATATCAAGTTTTGTAAAATAAATAAATCGTCATGACTAAACACAACAAATGTGTGACAACCAAAGAGAGCTTTCAATAGGTTTGCGTTATGAATAAACATGCAAAACAATAGGGCCAAAAACTTGCACCCCCAGACTACAGTTAACTTTGAAAATTATTATGTATCCAAACATTGACATTCTGTGTATCCAAAGTTGGCCCTGCTGGGAATCCAACTCCCCAACCCCTAAGTCTGCCAAACGCCTTTTCAATTATAAAAAATATATATTAGTTATATATAATAAAGAAATTAAACGCATATTAAATAAAAAATATATAATTTTTGTATATAAAATAAGAGCATAGAAATGATATTCCATGACTTTTGTAGGCGACAATGTATTATTTATCTTTCAATGTGAACTGTATTCACATCAAGTTTGGTCATTACTTGATGTGAACACAAAACCACGTCTCGGTCTCAATACACGTTGTTGTGAGACCAGATCGCAGCAAAATGTCTCCTTTGTAACCAGGTTTCACTGTGATTGTGTAGCACTTCGCGTTAGACATCCGTTTCGTCTGATGAGGAGATAATGGCACTGTTGTGACGCCTTGCAACTCTTGCAAGACGTTCTAACACACCGCCTTAGGGCTGCTACACACTATCGCTCAAATTTATTGACACTAACAATTTAAGCACGTTCTCAATCTGATTGACACTATCCTCAGGATCCTAAAAGAACCAGCCACGATCAAGTGAATCGTCAGTCTTTCTTCCATCCCTTTTAATATAAAAAAGGTTTAAATACATTGAAATAACAGTGCAATAATAATAATAATAGCTTGGGACTAGCCCCGCTACTAGCGGATATCTAGTTTTAAGTTTTTTAAAATATATATTGTTTTTTGTATATATAAATTTATATTGTAAAAAATTTAAGATTAATAAAATGAAATAAATAAGTGCATAATAATAATGTAACAGGTCTACACGTAGGTCTATCACAAGAGACCTATACGTTATTATGTGACTAACGCGCAAATGTTGTATAATTTTGTTTGATTAACATATGAAACATGACAATAACTATGTTTTATTTAAACATAATATATTGTTATATAATAGTCTGAACTCACCTTTAGGGTCCTTATGACAGGATAGAAAATAATGTGAATTTTGTATGTATGAAACGCGTGTTTCTTAGTGTGCTTGTTTTTAAAGTATTATTAATAAAGTATCCTACGAGTAACTTTTCGCTGCCAGTGTGTGCACGGGTTTACACTTGTCTCGTGAGAAGCGCAGATAAAGGCAGGTCAAGTGGAGGTTTTGAGCTCCAAGTATACTCCTTAAAGCGTTCCGTTTACACATAGGCACGTAGGTACTCAGCGAATATTAATACTTATATAGTATCGAATAGCACAACATTCTATCAAGTAAAATCAAGACGCAAACAAATTGTCTATGTTAATTTTTAATAATTTCAGTGAACTCTGCTCTAAGTATTGCATATATTGCAGTACCTATCCAAAAAATTAACAAGTAAATATTTCGTTAACTTACGGAAGAGGTATAAACGAGGCATACGTTAATATTTATAACTTCTTTCTATAGTACAGTTGCATGTTTTTAAAATACAGGTAACTTAACATGGAGCAGTTGAGTTGTGGCTGGATCAAATTGGTTTTACAGCTTCCACTCTAGACTCCAGAAATGGCAGATGACGTAAAAGTAGAGTTACTAATAGAGAAAGATGAATGAACGTAGAGTACCTAGAAGAGAGTAAAAGACTCGATGAACAATAAATAGTGAACCACAGGACTCATAAAGTGAGCACTTACCGCGAACGCATTATCGATTTTGCATTCGAATGGTGCGGTTATGCCATTATTGACATCATTTATACCATCTCCATTCATAGTGAACACCCTTTTTATTATTGAGACCAGAATTTACATGAAATATTAAAAAACTATTCCCAGTCCATAGCTTTTTATAATTATGCAATGTTAAAACTATCCCCACACCCAAATAAAATCAAATTTGGTATATTATTGTCATTACTATATCGTAGATCTTACAAACCATAATGAACAAAGTGCTACGAAGTGATTTTTTTAAATAAATGGTTTTAGTATTTTTGCAAAATACTTAAATTATAAACTAATTCTTAAATACATTAAGTAAATAACTATAATAAGTACGTATACTAACAAATATAGTAAATGCAATTTTACTTTTTTTGACTTGACTTGACCTTGTCACTTTTGCATATACAAGGTGACATGACAGGATAACGTTCATTCATTCAGAACAAAAGTAATTTTCCTGAGGGATCATGTAAAGATTAAATAAAAATTAAGGTCTGACAAAAATATATGATTAATAATACCAAGAGATTAAATAAATGTTTTAACATTTAGGAAGAAGGGGCGCGAACGAAGTCGAGGGATAAAACTATTGCTGTTATCATTATTAGATTAAAATTATATTAAAAAATAAAAAAATATATATATATTAAACGCTGTAGAATAAAATGTCAATAATAAAATAGCTAATAAACAATTATTTTTTAGAATTAGGTGTGAAATATGTGAGAGGTATATGAGCGGACTATAATATTATTGTCTGCGCTTAGCGCCTTGTCATTTACATACCTGAATAATTTGATTCCACTAAAACGAATATTCAAGTTAAAACCGAGTGGCTGGTATTTCTGTATGGAAATCTGTGTTTATTTGCTTAGCGTTCGGGATTGTATTGTTTAAATGAAGCAGAGTGGTTGCAGCGATGCCGTTTTTCGATTTATACTTTCTAATCTATGTATTAAATCAAGTAGTTTGGTTTAACGTAAAACTAAACTAAACTAAACTAAACCAAACCAAACCAAGCCAAGCCAAACCAAACCAAACTAAACTAAATCCAATATATTAAGCTATATCCAACATTTTAAAGATATTTTTTCATTTCAGTCGTAGATTTTTCTAAAATTCTAAAATTTCTAAGTCGTAAGGAAATCATGAAGTTAGATTTTAATTAAAATTTAATTCAATCTATGATCATAGGCTCTTTGTATTTCTTCGTTGCCAAAGTGTCTGCTAGACAACATAAGCAATAAAATGTCTAGTCAGTTCGAAGAGAGAAAATTCCTCAAACCATTATTTCCAGAATCAAATCTAGCTGTTGGAATGTGTTATTTGAATATTGGGTGAGATAGATTTAAAAGCGGTACCGTATTTTTAGGTGGTAGTGCTCTCGCTCCGGCCTTCTTTATGTCGAGTGAAAAGGTTCAATATGTAAAAGGCTTTAAAGGCGGCACTCACGTGCGGAACGGTCTCTGAAATACAATTTTTTCACATATAAATTGCCGACAGCTGGGGGAGAATGTTCGGCACGCGCGCGCCGTCTTCCACAGTTGCCCTATTCTGACATTTTATTCAGAATTCAAAATTTCAAATTCGCATTCAACAGATGAAACATTTTTTAGTCTTTATATTACTCAAAATAATAAAAAAAAATGTTGAAGTCTTCGTGATTGGCACGTCTTTGTTTCAGCAGTCAAAATGCTCATCTCATTTTCTGATAATGTTTCTATCATTTATTATCTAATCAACTGAAGCATGTTTCTCAATCTATTTTCTGTCTACATAGTTTTGCACTCGTAAATCGGTACACAGACAGGCCAACTTGAAATAATACCACTTGTATAATGATTTTTTGTTACCTTGAGGGAGTGAAGACTCAGGTAGAGCTCATTTCTCATCCTCACTTGTAATCCCTATGGCGTTGCTTGAGTTGCTTGCTTGGATTGTACATAAAAATACTTATTAGGTTTCATTTAATAATTTCTATTTAAAAGTTGAATAGAATTTCTATTGATTTGGCATAAAACTAAAAACACAACGGTGTTTTCACGAAACTCCTTGTCACCGTCGTATTTTATAATGACCAAACAAGTTAACTTACTGAAAAAGGATTTTTTTCTAATTATTTTAATATGCTAGACTAGAACAACGAAAGACAACGGATGTAAAGGTAAAATAGAGAATGATAGGTGCATGTTAAAGGAACCAGAATAGGCACACCGATGTCCTATTGTAAAGAATCTGAAAGCGAGGCCGGGTCTGCGATTTATAGCAATGCGACGTTCATAACGCGCGCACTCATGGAACCGCTTTCATCGCAATTTAATTAAAATTGAAATGTTTTAATAATATTAACTCTGCAAAATCTGGTTCAATTTTAAACTGTAATTTTACAATTACTTACTGTGTGCTTTGGGGTGCATTTTACTCAATACTACTATGCTAACGAAAATTATGCAAAAGGCTTACTTTCCATAACAAATAATAGAGATTTTCTATAAACTATTTAAAATGTGCATTACATTGTAAAAGATTGCAAGTAACTTAAATTTGATAATTATTTGAAGTTTTGCAATGTATAAGGGATATTATTTAGTTTCTCTTAGAACAAGTAAGGGTAGAAGACCCTTACATGTGATGTTATTTTGGTGAGCGAGTAAAGGGATGTTTGAGCCTATTTTAATATTACTTACCTTATCATAACTAATAACATAAATGCAGAAGTTAGTGTGTTTGTTTCTTTCACACCATAAATACGCAGCCGATTAACAGATACGGAAAAGGACAACCTCAACCAACTAAAAAGTACTGACGTTCCATCGTTATACTACTGTAGGTAGACACCTTCAAATGGACCGGAAGTCTGCCTGATGAATGTGAAAGCAAATAGACAATTTGAACGCCAACAGTTTGAATTTAATCTCACTGTAATAAATGTAACTAAATCGAATAGCTAAGCTAACAAAAACTCGAGTACACAGTTAACTCTATCCGAGTTTAACCCAGTTCGTTGGGAAGAATGACCTTAAAATTCAGAGGTTGTAGTCTGCTCCGTCCCCCGCACTCGGCCCGCCTCTAACAGACAACCTATTCTTTTGGGCGTCCTTTTTGTTTTATCGTTCGATTCGAGATTTGTTCCTGTGAGGGCCGGTGATGGTGATAAAGCGACTTCACACTAGAGATGGGAACATTTGCTACTGTTGTTCTTGCACAGAAAGTCCGTTAGAGCGGTCAGATCACAGTAGAATGCGAGCGGAGATAGATATGTCATTTTCAGTTTTCATTGGAAAATCCAAGGCAGGTTTGGTGTTTATTTGATTGAAACACTGTTTCAGAGTGTTAGCTCAATTTACTTGCATTGCTATATGCTTTCGCAGTATAGGATCCGAAGAGAGGTCGTCCTTCATTCATCTGTTTATCAGACGAAAAGTATATTTTATCAATGGTTATCGACGAGAAAATAAATGGCAATTAAAATATGCTCATGGCATCCACGAGAAAACGGTTTGAAGTCGTTTTTTTGTTGTTAATAATGCTATACTTTCCTGGAGTATTAAATATGATAAATAAATTAGTAAAAAGCAAATCGTAAGTAAAATTTATTAAAATTTTAGCAAACTGTAAAATTATGTTAGCAGATAAATTATGGAGCCAAGTACGTAGAAATTAAGACAGTGCAGAATTTCTTCACAATACTGTAAGAATATGAGATATTGAAGGCGAGGAATCCGTACAATTGTTTTCAAAGATGGGAGCGGATGAAATTCATCCGCTTAAGTTTATCACTATGGCTACAGCCGGTACCTTTGTAACTCGACATTGATTAAATAGAACCGAACGAAAGAAATCGCCGGTCTTTAAGTTAGAGTCGCGTTTGTTAAAACGTCTGTTACATGTAAAGTCAACACGTACCTCTACAATATATCTGAAAGATGTTTGAAGAAACGTTATTGCCAAATTCAAAATAAATAACAATATAGAGCAGGTATTTAGATGACGATTGATGCGTTAATAAAACTGCTTTTTGCCTAAGAATTCTATAAGTGGATGGGATTGAATATTACCTAAATGTGTTATTATTACGCCCAAAAATTGAATGATGTTTACAAACTACATAATATTAGGATACAGAAATATATCTAAGTACATACATAAAATTGTCATAAAAGACAAGTGTACTAAAAAGAGGACATGGCTTTACCAGGGTAAAGACATATATTGGACAAAATGGACCGTGCGCAAATTGCTACTTGAAGATTTAACGCGACTGTACAATTTTAACACGGTATTATTTATTGTACAAATTGAAAATTGTTCCAAGAAAATTAATCTGCGAATCTGATTTCACGCGATTGAAATAACACATGAAAATAAATGACATTCACGTTACGAAACCGCTTAAAATGTTACCTTATCGGGAATACTTGGCTAATCATCAGTAGATAGTACTTCTTAGTTGAATCGCCACTCCAATAGGTCAGCTTCTATCATGATTTCTTTCCACAATGCTATTCTAGTCCTTTGCGCGGCTAATTTAGCTACCGCAATGCCTTCAAATTGTGTGAAAAAGTATGTTGGTAAGTACAAAATGACCGACCACTTATTGATACCATTATAACTTCAAGAACTTTTTGGCGACCTTTTTTCAAGAGTTCGTAGTCGTAGTCACCTTGTGAGCTGTTGTGCTTTTGTTCGCCAATAGGGTATCTCAGAGCTTACTTCTCTATGCCTTCTTAGTTCCTACCTCTACGCTGCCGACCATAGGTACTCCTATGTAGCGTTGCTTATGTTATAGCCACCGACCATCTAGTGGACCGTCTCAGCTTTGTCTGTCAAGCTTATAAACATATAGACATTTTTTATCATAAATATATATATCCCATTTTATATTTGATATTAATATTATTTTTTTTTTATAAATTAATTAAATTTAGGTGAAAAGTCAGTTGATTCAGTCGTCCTTCCGATAATAAAAGTCCACGAGGCTCACGTAGTATTGGACGTAGCAAACGTGAGTACACTGATTTATGATAACACAGGTCAACACGATTTTTGGGTCTGGCTTCTGCATATGAAATTTTGATTTCTTCTATGTTAAAAGTAAGGGAATAAATAATTTTTTTGATCAAAGTTTGCTTTTGTAGAAACTGGAGCATTTTTTTAATTTTTTTAAGACAAATGATAGATTCATACATTATTTCCATACTTTTATTTTCAATTACAATTAGAAAAGTTTTTGTTGAACACTAGAGCTTTTGTCATTTAAGATTTTTGATAAACATCAGGAAATATATGTAAAATAACGGAAAAATTAAGTTCAAAAATGAATATTTTTAGTGTTTCTCTTATGTTTGTATGGGCTGTCTCGTATCTTACTTATCGTCATAAATCAGGCAAAAGCAAACTTTAAAAGCTAAAAATGAAACTATTTTTAGATGTCTAGAATCAAAATTTAAGCATTAGAACAGAAACCAAAAAAAAAGAAAAATTTTTTGTTGACTGATATCTTACAAGTATGGATTTTGCGTCACAAATGCCAAAGCGGCACTTAAAAAATACGCTTAAAATGGAATCATGGCGGAATCTTATCTTGTCTTCGAGCGTCGATGGTAGTAACGACCAAGTTCTACTATTCATTTTAAACTCCAATGCGTAGTCGTAAAGTCATTTTTTATTGGTGTTATAATTATTGTTTGGTTGGTTTTAAATGACAGATAAAAGAAATAATGCTCCACGTATAATATGTCATTTTTAAATGTTCCATAAAGTTCGTAGTTCATAGTTATAGTAGATTTATTGAAAAATATACACTAAAATAATAATTATCCTGTAGTAAAAATGATAATTTCCTATTGACATTTTCCCTGTTGAAACAATTTAACTATGTAATATTATTTGTCCTTTGTACTTTAGCCGATAAAGCCTTATTTTAATATGCGTTTTCTTCCATTATTTAATTTAAAATCAATCAATTAGTTGGGAATCTAATATAAGTCCTTATACACGTCTTCTTGGCCTTCACATACTTGTATCTTTCAATCCATATTATTTTGTTTTTGGTTTCAGTCTTGTGCACATACAAAGCAAAAATTAAGAGTGGGATCAGTGGTTACTGCTTGTGACGATCCTTACCCACCGAAACTTGAAGTCAGCCCCGACGGACAACGTATAACAATAGACAGACAGAACAATTATGCTACCACTTCCGCATCAGTTCAAATTAGACAGTTCTGCTGATAATATGTCTACCAAAAAGTTCAAGAGATTTGTCTTTACTTAACTGTTACTTGGAAATATTTTCAATAATGAATAAATGTTTCATTAAATATTTTTATCTACTCACAACCATTTGCTATAAGAGAACTATAGGATTGTATTAAATGGTATTAAATATCTCGACTTAAAAATTATTTCTAGGTATGAATAAATAATTATAGCACTATCGTCTTCATATTATTTTCGAACTTAAGTCTTACAAAATAAAATAAATTATTATATTATTACATATAATAATAATCCCTAATTAATAACTACATCAATTTTAAAAATATTCAAAGAGTTCTTGTGTTATATTAATAAATAATCAAATTATTTTCTAGTTGAATCCTATTTCTCTAATTAATTTTATTAGGTAAGAAGTGGCTAATGACCTTATAATAATTTTAAAGGGTAATGGCCAACTTTGGATAATATAAAAATTTATTTTCACTTCATCCGGTCAATGCCTACTTTGAAATTTTTATTTTCGTAATTAGATCAGATAGTTTTATTGATCTATGCAAGAAAGGGCTTAGTATCCATCTTTTATTATTATTTTCTTATTTTTTTAGTTAACGAAATAAAAGAAAACTAGAAACGTAATCTTTTTAAACCGCGACCATTTTGTTTGCTTATATGTTTTGTAAAGGGGTCGTATATTCGGAAAAATTGAAAATCACTGTGTTAGAGTGACGCTGTTTATATCCCAATGCGAGAAAGCGCTCTAATGAGGTGAAATTAAACCGAGACGATATAAATCCACGAATGTAAGTTACCGTGTTCAATTCGGAACCTCTGACAAATTATATTTTTACAATTCACCTAATTAAAAACCTATAGAACTCAAATATTTCTTATACAGGTTGTGTCTTTTTTATTTCTTACTAGCTGGTGCCCGCGACTTCTTACGCGATGTTAAATTAAAAATATAAAAGCTTGACAACTTGTTGCTATAATACATTGGCCAGGCGTTAGTTACATTTTTATATTTTAGATAATCCCTCGGTAACATTACTTTTTTCTTGGATGAAAGGTACCCTATGTCCTTTCTGGTGTCCCAGATAACGTTTATGCAAAATTTCATGGTGATCGGTTCAGTAGTTTTTGCGTGAAAGCGAGACAGACATTATATTATGATAAAAGTCCTAAGTAAAGTTAAAGTTATGCTTAACTCAGCTATAAGTGAAGATACGATTGATAATTATCAGACTCCCCCAGAGCCTCATTCATTCATTCAGTTTCAAAACATTCCTTGCTATACAATTTTCAAACCTGCAGAAACTTTACATAAACTATATCCTTACACAGGCATTATAAAACAAAGTGCCCCGCCGTGTCTGCTTGTCCGTATGTTCGTTATTATATCAAAAACTACTGAACAGATTTCCATGCGAACTTCACTTTTAGATAGAGCATTAAACGAGAAAGGTTTGAAATATAATTTTCAAAAAAAATTGCATCTTTACGAGCAGATCGCCTGTGTTGCAATCTATCTAATACCTGTATATAAAAGGCGATGTGTGTGTGTATGTTCCCTATTGACTCCAAAACCGCTAAACCGATTTTGATGAAACTTTCAGAAAATCTTCAGATTAGTCCAGCGGGTAATCTTATGAAGTTTGGTAGCGATCGGACTAGGGGTCGCTAGTAGGTAATCCATACTAATATTATAAATGCGAAAGTAACTCTGTCTGTCTGTCTGTCTCGCTTTCACGCAAAAACTACTGAACCGATCACCATCAAATTTTGCATACACGTTGTCTGGGACACCAGAAAGGACATAGGGTACCTTTCATCCAGAAAAAAGGACTAAGTATTCCCGAGGGATCATATAAAAACATAAATAATTGGGCGCTACTGTCGCATGGCGGCGCCATCGTCGTCACAGCGATATAAGATGGCATGAGATGACATTACACAAATAGTACGAGATGTATTTTGTCTAAAATTGTCACTTGGTTGTCAAATATTTATAGGTGCGTTTAGAATTTTGTTGTAGTATGAGGTCCGATCTCTAAGACCGATTTTTAAGAATTTTTTTTCGGTAGGTAAGTGATCAGTAGCTAGCATATATTTTCTTTTTCAACGCGAACGAAGTCGCGGGCACCCACTAGTAAAGTAATAAAAACAAAAATATTTCTCCTGTATTTAATTTTCAATGCTGAAGAATTGAAAATTATCCACATTTAATTGGTAGGTATGGTGTATAGTATAAAGTGCCAACTTAATTGGTTAGCGTAACTGAATTGAAAATGTTCGCTCTACGTTTTGTTGTGTTCGCTCTTTGCTCTACAGTCATCAGTGCGCTGAATCAACAGTGCGCTGAGAAAACCGTTGGTGAGTTCTCTTATCATTTTCATCCCACTTTAACTACCTTGAAATGGAAATTTTCAATACTGTACAATAAATTAATGAAGTTCGTTGATTTTATTTATCTATAAACACAATAATAAAATATTGAAAAATATTACAGGCAATCCCTTCTGAAGACTCTACAAAATAAATTTCAGATATAAAAATTAAAAAAAAAAAAACTATAACGGAAAGAGAATGTAAATGACAATAATATCAATCAAGGAAAGGAATAGGAAGGAAAACATTATGAAATAATGTTTTTTTTTTAAATTTTATATTAATTGACAGGCAATTTGAGAGTCCACTTGATTGTAGGTGGATCCCGTCGTTTAAAAGATGTGTCAGTACAAAAATACTGATAATTATTAATTAATTAATGATACATTTTTGGGCACAGGACATCAGACGAGGATTGAAGTCGAAAACCAAACTACATTCACCATATTTCCCATAACCGCTCTAACAATTCCAGATGTAAGTATTCGAAATGTGTAGTAAATATTACAAATCGTCTTTAACCATTTTGTTTACAAGCAATGACAGCTATTTGAGCTGCCTTATGGCTACAGTAACCAAACCCTTACAGAAGACCACCGTAAATCAACAGCATGCGTGCTGTTGTGTTTCGGTGAGTGAGTAAAGGTGTCGAAATCTACTATGGCCTTCAGCACTAGTGCCGAAGCTTGTGTTATAGGCAATCTTTAGGCATCCTATGGTAGGTTGCCTTTTTTTTTTTTGACGAGGAGAAATCCTTTTATTGATCCCCTACAGCTGGCTAGGCGGTAGGGGTATGTGGGGTTCAGCCGGTGCACTGCGCTATGTTAGTCATAGCGGGCCCGGCCACTACCCACTAAAACTCCCCGGTGCCTCCTTGCCCTTTGTGCGGGGGTGGACCGGGCTCTGCCGAGGCAACAACTCCGATCCAATGGTAGGTTGCCTAACAAAAGATAAAAAATTCAGAATCAAAATCAATCAATGACCAAAACAGGAAAATCCTTCTGGAAACTCGTAAGCAATAAGATCATCCATATGTGAAGGAACTCTGAAATAACATGTGCTATGTCAGGTTTTGGTGAATATGAAAGAAATGTCACTTCCATTCTCTTGCAGCACCAATGCTGTATCAATGGCGTTACTTGTGTTATTATTAGACGAGGCTAAGCATTTGCAATCATGTGGAACGTCATTTTCCCTGACGAACTATTACATGTTATAAAAATAATATTCTTCGAAGGCAGCAGCGAAGTTGCATTACTGCAACTTAGTATGTTTTGTAGTAGTCTGCCAACATGCAATGTTTTAATCAATACTCAATACCAATAATAAATCTGTAGGGGTCGGTCATGGAGTAATTTACTTTGTTTTCAGAAATATCGTGTATATAGGCGCCATACATGATACTGAAACTAAATTGACCATTTTTAGAATTTTTTCCGGAATGAATGTTCCTCCATCACTCTTAAACGAATTAACTGATTTTCACGAAACTTGGTAGATAAACATTTAGAAGTACACGGGACACGTGATAGGCTAATTTTTATCTTTTTTAACGCGGACGAAGTCGCGAGCAACAGCTAGTTTTAGAATTTCTATTTCTATTTTTCTATTTTAATGTTTCTGAAGTTTCGGAGATATTGCGCATCCACACAATATCTCTGAAACTAGAATATGTTGCGTAATAATACACCCTTGCGAAATCTAGATGGCACTGGTAATCATTCGAACAGAGATGTCACTGATATTAATTCGTTATGATAAATGTTTTTATAATTTTTATAATGTATTTTTTATAATCGTTCGTAATGGTCCATGAGCCAGCGACAGATTTTCATGACCAATTTCCTCCCAGTCGATAACTCGTAAAATGACTGTGAGAGTTGTATCATGAAGCGTTGTGAACGTCAGCTGCGGCTTCGATGGTGGGTTGAGCAGTAGAGTGGTAGCCACCCACGCACATAATAAAAAAATTTTTTAATCATTTATTTCCGTATCGTATCAGACGTGCAACAGGCGTTTGACCGCGTCTGGCATAAGGGCCTTCTTTGTAAAGTAAAACAACTGCTACCCCACTCTTTCTTCAACATCCTGGCGTCGTACTTGGCTGACAGAATTTACCAGGTTTGTCATGGCGAGGCTAGATCAGGCTTTTACAGCATCGAGGCTGGAGTACCGCAGGGTTCAGTGATTGGCCCTATTCTCTATAACATATTTACCTACGACTTACCCACATCAGATAATGTGACTGTTGCCACTTATGCGGACGACATCGCCTACCTATCCTGTCATGATTCGGCCGAATTAGCCAGTGAGCAGCTGCAGCAGGTACTAAACAGCACATTTTGTTGGCTGGAGAAGTGGCGGATTAAAGCCAGTGCCCAAAAATCCAATCACATCACGTTCAGCCTGAGAAGAGGAATCTGCCCTCCAGTTCAACTGGGCAATGATATCCTGCCACATTGCGAGTGTGTCAAGTATTTAGGGTTCCACCTGGATCGCCGCCTCACTTGGAAGACCCATATAAAGCACAAACGCAACGAGGTCATCCTAAAATTTAAAAAACTATACTGGCTAATGAAACGGAACTCAATACTCTCTTTGGATAACAAATTACTGCTTTACAATGCAGTAATCAAACCCTTATGGACCTATGGCATCCAATTGTGGGGGATTGCCAGTGACAGCAACATAATATGTCTGCAAAGAGCGCAAAACGCAATCTTGAGGACAATTGTGAATGCACCCTGGTTTGCTCGCAATGACGAAATACATAGTTACCTAGAAATGCGCACCATAAAGGATGAAATTAGGGAACACACAAGACGCTACGCTAAGCGCTTAGCCGTACACCCAAATCCCTTGGCTATCAAATTGCTTGACTCCTCTCAAGCCGTGAGTAGACTAAAACGAAAGCAAATATCGTTGATATAAGGGTCGGTTGAGGCGATGGCCTCCAAAACCCACATTCTCTAAATAACGCACCTGAACTGATTATAGTCACTAATGACTGATGGCAGTTTAAAAAAAAAAAAAAATCATTTATTTCCGATTAAAAATTCATCAAATTATAGTTAGCCTAATATTTTGAAGAAACAAAATTGTCAGCTATTTATAAAATGGTGGATTATGCGTCTGCAGGTCACACGAATATATACGTGTTCAGTGATTACCTCCCAATAGAAAATTTATCAGATGATAGTTTATGTATTACTGTTAATAAATAAAAAAGTCAGCTGGCTATATCTTGGTGGAATGCTTGTCAGCTGATGCTCTGAAAGTGTAACGGGCTACCACTGCTCAACCCACCATCGGAGCCGCAGCTGACGTTCACAACGCATCATGATACAACTCTCTCAGGCATTTTACAAATTATGGACTGAGAGGAAATCATTGACGAAATTAGTGCCTGGCTTACGCACCATAAGGAGTAAACTCCAGTCGGAGCTTACACACAAACTTTAAAAAAATGTAACTATAATGTATTAAATTATCAAATATCTTCATCATTTTCAGGGCTGTCCTGAACCATTGCGAAGAGCGGGGATGAAAATCGTGGCTTGTGATAGCCCTATCAGTCCGCTCATCCTTGTTTTTGGAGATAAAGTGACAATTACAAGAATGCCTCCGTACATTGGCTCGGCGAAGGTTGATATTGTGGAGTACTGCAAATAAGTCTATTTCAATAAGTATTTTAGTGCTAATGCACTTAAATCTGTTTTTATTTCATATAAACTTTCTTTTATCTTCCCTCTTATGTCTTTTTTTACTAAAATCCATTTCCCTTTTCCATTCCATTTTTCCATAAATGAAAATTTCCAGAATCCTAGAACTAGGCCTCTACATAAAAACGATTAAAATAAAAACGGCTATTCGAAAAAAATGCATTTAGATAAGATTCTAAAGGGACGTCTCTATTGAATGAATGATGTACATATTCCAAAGTCTGGTTCTAATCCAGACATGTATACACGTTCCAAATAGACCTAAATCAACATTAATAAACAATTTGATTAAATTACGAAACCCTTTCGTAATTAAATTAGGCAATTAGGCCGATAGCCTACTTGTGATGTTTAAGCAAATTACGAGAAAAAAATGTACTTAACTAAGCTAATCATTTACAACTAATGAACCGAAAACTGTCCTTTTTGTTTGACGCATCTTTTGATATTTGTGATGTGTGACTTGTTACAATAAAATTACTTTTTTATCTCTCTTTGGCGTTTTGATGCCAATTGTCGTGGTGTTTCGATGTGGGAAAATAATTCGTCGTTTTTAATTGGTAGCGAATATAATATTTTCATTTTTGTAAAGATATTATTTGTTTGTTTGAGTACCTAGCGATCGACAGAGCCACGAAGCGTGGCCGGGTTCAACTAGTAATATTATACACTAGCTGGTGCGTGCGACTTCGTCCGCGTTGAAAAAGAAAAATGTAGCCAATCCTGTGTCTACCAAGTTTCATGAAAATTAGTTTGAATTTTATAAATAACAATCATATAATAGCTATATTTTCAGCTAGTCTTGTAATAAATGAAATAATTTTTCCAATTAGGCCAATTTGTTCTGGAATCATCTTATCGAGGTGCCAATTATAACTTATAATTTACCATTAAACTCATTGAAACTGCTTGGTTATTATAATTGTAATCTCATACACCCACCCTCCTCTGGCTTCGCATGTAGATGATGGCAGATGACAATTTCAAGCTGGTGCTTCCGTTATAAGTCAAATAAACCATTCAGTTTTCTAGAATTAGTAATTTTGGCTGTCGATATACCTCTTGGGCTACTCGCTATAAAACAGACCCAACTTTTTGATTATATTTGTTTTATAGTCAGTGTTTTTAAGTATAATCTGTAGGTAGCTTGTCAATTGGAGGCAAGGTTTAATCGTTTGGAAAGATCCACTGTAACGACTACGCAGCAAGTGAACTCGTATCAGCTCGTACGCCATTTGCGTATTACTGGTTTGTTATTAGCGAATCGTCATTAGCGAGGTTAGCAATTAGTGGTAGAAATACATTAATATAAATGATGGCTTTCCCATTTTGGATGAACTTTCAATCCACTGAATGTATCATATATTTATTATGATACTAGCTGGTGCCCGCGACTTCGTCCGCGTTTAAAAAGAAAAAAGTGGCCTATCCTGTGTCCTGTACGACTAAATGTTTATCTACCAAGTTTCATCGTTTAAGATTTATGGAGGAACATACATACATAACAGATTTTGTAATAGTATTGATGATGATACATAAGTGTTACTGCAAAATACTCACAATCGTGATTCATAAAAATCAATTAGTAATCCTGTACTTACTGCTTTTTGATAATTTATAAAAGAAGTAACAATTAAAAATCAATTTAACGGATGTGATTAAATCACGCTAAAATATTTGCATAATTTCTTTTAAATTTTGTATTAATTTTCTCCATAGCGAGAACATTGGATAGCGCCGTAAGAACGACAAGCCTTTTGGATGAGTGGTTTCCCATAAGATAATCCTATAAGAACTAAGGGTGCTTGGGTCAACTTTGGAAATGAAATTTACTGTATTTTGTTTATCCCAAGAATGCGTTCCGAACGGTAATTGTTTATTAAAAGGCGCGAGCAGGCCTGCTTTTGGTCTGTCACAGTCTTCTGGCCAGAATAAGAAAGATACGATATTTCTTTTTCGAACACCAAACCGTACAGTGCCTAGCAGTAGCTACTTTAATATGAGATAGGATTGAATTTTGAGCATTATAGTATCTGGGCGAAGTAAAGCAAAATCTTATCTTAGAAGAAAGCGAAACAAAAATTCTAAGACATATTGCACGAATAATTGCTCGTTTGAAGTTATTAGGTAAGGTCGGTCAACTTGCGGTAAAGTGACCCTGATAAGCGACTGCGCTGATCTTTCCCCTAGCCTGAGTGGCATTACCCAAAGTTTTCCTACCACCATATGTATTTACTTAGTGTTAAAAGGTTTATTACTTAACAGTCTAATTTTCTTAATTTATATTTTTTATATTCTATAACAAATCAATCGATCAGTCTCGCTAAAACTTAAAAATGGCTAGACCGATTTTAATTCATTTTTCACTTATAGAATGAGGGATAAAGGGGAAAGGTTTGTATATATCAAAATTGCACCTCGGGCGAAGGTGAGAGCGGGTCACTAGTCTTGATATAAAAGTAATATTTTACAAAATAAAGCGTTGAGAAAAAAATCTTTGAGCGCCATATCCCTTACTTCCCCTAATGAGACTGTAAATTGAAACACGAAAATGCTTCATGCGTTATGATATTTCAGATTTCTAACAAATTACTTATTACCTTAAATTACACGCTCACTTATTGGTCTCAAGTATATATTCGGGTGTTGGAGGGGGTTGAGTTCAGTCTCCAAGATCGCTGTAGTTCAACACGATGTTTCTTCTGCACATTTTTCTACTGGCAGTTGGCGCTACGATTGTAGCAGCCCATTCATGCAGCGAAACGATGATTGGTAAGTTTATTGATCAAATATACGTTGATGGTCTGAAAAGTTTCCGACCTAACAAAGATACAAGACATTTTTTCTTCAAATTTATTTTTATTTTGGTACATAGTCTCCATGTCCAAATAGGTCCGTCCGTCCTCGGCGTTTTTCTCTGCAAAATAATTGTTTAAGAAAGTGATTGCCTCTTCATTTGACAAAAATCTCTGTCCCCCGAACGAAATTTTTAGATGAGTGAACAAAAAGAAGTCGCTTGGAGCTAGATCTGGTAGATGGTCAAGCAGTTCAAACCTTAATTCCGGGATTTTTGCTATGACAACTGCTGAGGTGTGAGACGGCGCGTTATCATGGTGAAACAAGATTTTCTTTTTCTGCAAATGTGGTCCTTTTTCCGCAATTCCTGCCTTCAGCTTGTCAAGTAATGATCCGTGGTAAGCTCCTGTAATAGCTTTTCCTTTTTGAAGATAATCGATTAAGATATCTCCATGACTATCCCAAAAAACAGTCGCCATCAGTTTTCCAGCCAAAAAAACAGTTTCTGCTTTCTTTGGAACCGGTTCCCCCTTTGCAGTATACTGATTTAAGTGTATTTTTGTTTCGGTGTATAATGACGTATCCAAGTTTCATCTACTGTAATTAATCGACAAAAGAGCGTTGGAAATGTTCATTCGAACACTTTTTTGGTCGTCTTGCATCTTAATATGCGACAAACACGTTTTTTGGACATTTTCATAGCCTATGCTATCTCTTTCACTTTAATTCGGCGGTCGTCTATCACCATTTGGTGAACTTTAGCGATGTTATAGTCAGTAGTTGCAGTTTTTAGAGGTCCCGTCCTGTTTTTAGCGTATTACTTTTCAAAAGCAAAAAATAATGACAGTTGGATACTAATTTTTTCCATTTTCACAAAAAACACTCACATCGACTCAAGCGACTGTAAAATAACAAATAACGGTCAACATTTCTGACACTTTGGTGAGTAACTCTCAAAAGATGCACAATTACATTCACTAGCCTTTATTGACGAAGTTCTGCCACCTTCACGTTGAGGTCGGAAACTTTTCAGACCACCCAGGTATATTATTTCTAGCAAAGAGTATTCAATTATAGACGCATTAAAATAACTTTATTTACAGGAGTGGAGACATACGATCCAATTCACTTGCCGGTTGTATATATTTCACAATACATCTATAACCAAATTCTTCCAGATGTAAGTTAACTTAGATATTTATACTCTTTTATCACCAATGCAAGTCACAATTGATAAATCATCACAATCAACTTGTAGACACGACTTTTCTTAGGAGTTCATGCTTCATCGCTAGTCTTTCCTTTGTGTACTTTTGTGGATTCAAAGAAATATTATCCCGTAAGCGAACTCACTGTTCTTTGGAGTCAAATCGGAAATTTTGCAACATTTTTTTTTTGCATGATTTTTTTTGCTTCAGAGATGGATTTGCTCTTGGCCAACAACCAGTTGTGTAGCAAGGATGAGGCTTATGATGGAGCGAGCTCACCCAGAATATTCCTATTCACTCGAACTTTGAAAATATTAGGGTTATATGAACTCGGAAATACAGAAATACAGATGTTTGACAAAATTAGTAAATAAACTTCTGCAAAGTAGGCAGCACACTAGCACTCCCCTTGGTGTTGCTACCATCAAGTGAGCCGCCTGCCTGTCTTCCACCTTTATATTATAAAAAAAAAAGTTTCCTATAAGTATATACTTATACTTAGACTGTAAAAATGCATTACTATTTACAAGCGTCTGTTCATGTGTTATCTGAGACAGAAACAAAAATAAACTCAATGAATGTTTTGTTATACAAAGCTGAATTTAAAAAAGCCGCTCACAATTACATTCCCATAATATTATTTCAGGAGTGTGCAAAACTACAGAAGACTTGGATGGGAACGCATGCAAAGGTTTGTGACGATCCTGGAGCAATCTTAGATTTTGATGGAAAATCTATAACCATAAGTAGAATCTTGCCTGCTAACATTCCAGCAGCAGACCTTACCATTATTCAGTACTGTGCATGAGGCTTATGGGTTGAGTGACAATGTTTAAAGAAATATACATATTATCAAATTGACCATTCTTTTTATGAGAAACGTTTTCGTGATGGACTACGAACACAAAATATTCTGAGATTTTTCAGCATAGAACCTAAAATTTTTTCATGATAAAATGTAGATATCCTATATGTTACCTAATCCAGGTAAAAACTAATTGTGATTTTTTACGATAAATGGCAACAGCCAGGCTGTCTGTCTACTACCGCTTGTAATTATAATCAACGCTAGTAAAATGCTACCAATCTTGAGAGCATAAAGCTATGTATTCCAAGCACATGTGCTGTTATTTGGTCATTGGTCATTTATTCCTTTAACTCTAAATCCTAAAATAATTGATTTCTGAAAGATCAGAGGTAATAAATGTCAATTAAAAGAAAAGAATGGAATTTTTATAATTTGCTTATTGATAATGTAACAATAAAATTTGTTCCGAAAACAAGTTCAAAAACTTAATCGAAGGAAAAGAAGTGGACATTGCCTTTTAGGAATATGGCGTTATACAAAGAAACAGTCCAGTCTCGTATACCGACTATAAACATTAGGTAATTAATAGTCTATCTATGTGAGACCTTAATCAAACGAAACTATGTATCAACACTCGATATACTTTGTGTAACATATATAGAGTATTTGTATGGGATGTTTGCTTGCGATGCACTGATCCGGTTGAAGTGCACACTGGTGCCGGCGTGTGTGCTCTCGCGATGTTTGGCTTCGCTTCCATCTGACATCAAGTGATTATCGACAATGTTTCTAGTTCTACTAACTAAATACATTTGTGCACATATCGTTCCTTAAAAACTATAAAGGGCCATAAAACAAAAAAAGATTGCAAAAATACAATCACAATCCTTCATATTGTATGATTCAAAGAGAATGGTTGTTTTATTCCATACTAGCTGGTGCTCGCGACTTCGTCCGCGTAGAAAAGTATAAAACGCCATCCATCGTATTTTGGATAGATGGCGCTATCTCCCAGGCCAAGCCGATAGTATTTACTTTTATTTTAGATTTCCCGTAGGAATGAAGCATTTTCCCGCGGTAAAAAGAAGCCTTTGTTCATCACGAATAATGTCGGCTTCTAATGGTAAAAGAATTTTTCAAATCGGTCCAGTAGTTTCGGAGCCTATTCTATACAAACAAACAAACAAATCTTTCCTCTTTATAATATTAGTATAGATTTAGTATATTTTGATCATTTTTTTATATATTTAAAAGTAACTTATACGCTATATCTCTTCTAGTATTCAGTTTACTATAAAATTACTTAAAACATTTAATGCTACTTAAAAATACGCTTCTAACGATGTATAATATGCATATATTTGATAATATCTAATAAGAAAAGAATAGACAAAAAAAATTTATTCAAATTCAAATTCAAATTCAAATATTTTATTGCAAACCATAATGTATAAACGATGTTACAATATAAAAATTTAGACCAGTGTTATGGACCCTGTTGGGCATGCAACTTAGGGACTAGGAGAGAGGAAGCATAATATATACATATAAGTATACATAAGCCTATAAATATTTATATAAATATAAAAGAATTTTATTTTATTTAAATTAAACATATTTACATTTATATTATTTATATTTAAATAATAATATTATCTAAAAAATATTCATTTACATTATAATAACATTTAGTATGTAGGATTTTTTTTAATTTTTTTATAAATATGATATCATTTTCTTCTTTTTTTAAGTTAACTGGCAATTTATTATATATCTTTATAGAAGAATTGAAGGTATAGGTAGAATTTAATTTTAATCGTGATGATGGTAATATTAGATTATTTTTATGTCGTAGGGTATATTTACAAGGCAAGTCTTCACGTTTTTTATAAAATTGTTTATATTTTCGTACAAATTTACACATTTCCAAAATATATAGGCTGGGCAGGGTTAATATTTTATTATTAGCTCTCCTGTAAAAAGTGTAATTTTGATTTGGGCCCTTTAGTTTTTAAGCAGCGATATATTCGGCTTCCTTTCTGCTCGTGCTCACGGAAACGGAAACGGAAATCCATATTACGTTGAAAATTTGAAACATTAGGAAAGCGGCATCTAATCCGGGGCCTCTAAAATGACGCCGTGACCTCAAACATCAAGTGAGGCAGTGTCAAAGCGGGTCTAAAACAAACTTTATCAGTGCCCAGGCCTCGCTTGTTAACGCGTCGTAATCCCCTTTACCGACAAAAAGCAATCAATTTGCTCCCCACTTCAACTTTTTGTACAAAGCTTTTAAGAAGTCGGGCGCTTTTCACTGTCAACCGGTTAGATAAGAATATATTGCCTTGGGCTTTTTTTTTTTAGCTTTTGTAACTACCATACACAATTCAGTAGATCATATTATAGATTATACAATTCAGTACAACAGTAGATCATACAACTATATATACAAATTACATTACATACATTACTTTACAATTGCGTAACATTTTATGTATTTATTTATTTATTTATTTATTTATTTATTTATGTGTGTGTTAACATGTGTTTTAACAGCAAAGTGTGTTTAGTTATAACTCATAAACACTTAAAACTATTAACAAAATGTGTACTAGGATAGCTTTTCTAGTAAGTTAGTATAATATCTCAATGTTCTTCTTCACGTATAATGGCATTTCGGCTCATTTTGGGAATGGCCATTATCTGCCAATGTCATGTCAATGTCGCGTTTGCCAGTGTCATTAGTGAAAATAGCAATTTGTAATAGACTTTTTTTTAAAAAAAAAGGCTAAATTGAAATTAAAAATCAAAAGTAGCAGATCCCGAGACTAGTCAGTCAAGTCAAGTCTATAATTTTTCTTATTTTTCCAAAACAGGTCCGTCAAATCCAAAGCAGTCAGGTCAAGTCCTATCTCAATGTTAGTACTGTTTATGTTGACGAAGGATCATGACGTGGACTGTCAGACTGCCTGAAGCTCTTTCTTGTAGAAATAACTTCTCGCCAAGATATACAGTTATAATTTATAATGTGTAGACAAACCAATAATGGTTTACAGACATTGTTATCATCTTGTGTGTAAATATGTGTAGGGGTCCGGTCATGGAGTAATTTACTTTGTGTATATAGGCTCTATACATATACTGAAACTAAATTGGCGATTTTTTTAATTTTTTTCTGTATGTATGTTCCTCCATCACTCTTAAACAAATTAAATGATTTTCATGAAACTTGGTAGATAAACATTTAGAAGTACGGGACACGTGATAGGCTGCTTTTTATCTTTTTTAACGCGGGCGAAGTCGCGGGAAACAGCTAGTAATAAAAATAAATTCACAAAATATATTTCAGCCCGGTTTTGTTACATAGAAAAATTGCAAAAGATAATATTGCAAAATTTCCTACGATCTTCATATAGGGCGCAGACAATGAACGAGTGTATTGTGAAGTGCCGTATTAAAGAACCTTTCGGAAAATATTCGAACGTCAATTTGTCTGCGCTGTTTGTTTAACCGTTGGCCCTACTTTCCCGAACTCCCTTTCGTGGGGTGTGCAGGATCTCCGAGACTCACTTTTATTTGAACACTATTAACAGAATCGTGTAGTTCCTTGTTTGTGTCTTCTTTCCTTTTGTATCATTTCGGGGAAGTTTTCCTATTGATTTCAATTTATAAACTCCCTTTTCATCTTTACTGTTTTATGAAGTGACTAGCTGGCGACCGCGACTTAGTCCGCGCTGAAAAATAAAAACCTGTGCCCTGTACAGTGTACATCTAAATGTATATCTAAATGATAAATATTAAACTTATACAAGTGCATACAAATATCTAAAAAAACCTAACTAATAAATAATCCATTGGCTAAATATTGACATAATATAACACTGTAAAGGATAATCCGAAATCAAAATCAAAGTATTTATAGTTAGTAGAGACGTAGGTCCAATGAAATGGAATCAAAAATTCATTCATTTATTGTATTTTTCTGTAAATATTTATTTTCAAACATAACATGCGTGAAATGGATGAAATTAAATGTCAGCGTAGTAACGCTATATGTGAAAAATACGAAGGCAAATATTTATTTTGGGTTTCTACATGCGGCGAGGTTTTGTTTTGAAAACGTCTTTTGACACGGATGAAGAATGGAAAGGAAGGCAGGGCGAAGGCATGGGGGTACTACGTGCATTAAAATTTTTATGAGCGCATAAATTACCGCGCATTCTCTGATAATAATGGACGAAGCCGAGGGGAGGGAAGCGACGCAGTATTCTAATAAATTATGCCAATTACATATTAATATTTAGATACCGAAATATTTGCATAATTTCACAATTTGAAAAGTGCTTATTACGGGGAACTTTGTTATTTATGGATTTTGAAAGTCTATTGACGTTGAGAGCTGAATTTCATTTGTTGTAGAGCAAATGCGTTAGTGCCGATGCCAAAAAGCTTTAGTGCCTATTCGTTTCAATTCGTCGGCTATATAAAAAAATAACTCTGTGGATTTAACAACGATGTTGTAAGCCCCGAATGTGGAATCTCTATCACCTGAGTACAACAACAATCCATTCCATACACTATTTTAATAGTAAAACATATATTTGTTTATCTTATTAATACTAAACGAGAAATTCTTGTATGCCACGACGATCTCGCAAACGGCTCTAACGATTTTGACGAAAATCTAGGGTTAGGAGTTTTTTAGGTCTAGAAATCGATCTGTCATGGTCTTATCATCGAGAAAATTCGTTTTAAGTATTTTTTTTTAATACAGCGGTTACAAAAGTAACCGCTTGCTCGTTTTATAATATTTTGAATTATTAATTAATTATTTATTAATTCAAGTAACTATGTATTTTTGATTTTTTTTCTAAAATTTCATAGACTTTTATTTTTACATGTAAAAACCTTTATACCTTTCATTTGTTGTTCACCCAGTCCAGTTTATTATTAACAGGAAAACCAACATTATGATTAATTTAGACACCAGCTGTAATTAAAAATAATAAATGAGCCCAAACACGCTAAATCTGGTGTACGTTAATTGTAGCAAATTACTTGATGCTGCAGCATCAGGACAGGATTAGGTATCGTGTCATGGAAATACTCCAAATTTCACTTCAATGGAACTACATATAATACTAATAATAAATCTGTAAGGGTGTTGGTCATGGAGTAAGTTATTCTGTTATATCGTGTTTATACATACATAATATTATATGGCTCTATACATGATATTGAAACTAAATTGTCAGATTTTCTTTCTGTATATATGTTCCTCCATTACTCTGATTTTGATGAAACTTGGTCGATTAACATTTAGACGTACGAGACACAAACAGGCTACTTTTTTCTTTTTCAACGCAGACACCAGCTAGTTTATTTATAATACAAAAGCGAACTCTTTGTTTCTCAATGAGTACGAAACGTATATTTTATTGGTTGTTCGTATGAAAATTCTCATAAACACATTAGCAGAGTGAACGTCAAGTGCATGCGGCATATTAGTTTTCAAAGTGTTGGGAGTTATTTAAAAGCAGCATTCGTGCGTCGATGGAGATGTGGAGTAGGTGTAGTGCGGTTTCCACCAAATTAGTTCACAGCGGATTTAAATGCTCGCTACTGCACAAGAAAATATGTCTAACTGTGGTTTTTAAACAACGATAACTCAAAACTAGTAAAATTTCCACTTGTATAATCTCTATACATATTACGTGTCACGTTTTTGATATAAATTCGTAACTAGGTATGTGTTATTTCGTCCAACTTAAAAGATAGGACAGTTATTTTGAATCCGGTCGAAGCCGGGAGCGGGCCACTAGTAAACTAAAAGTTTAATTTTTTGCAATACAACTATTTTAATTATTTTATTTTAAATATTTGCAGATGAATGATTAAAACTGATGTATGATAGTAACTGATTTATAAATAGCATTGTTAAAACAAAAAGGTTGGGCAATTTCTTCATGAGGCGATAGCTATGTAAGCAGAATTAACACTTTGTGTGAAGATACGTTACTGTGTGATGGATTGGATTGTAGTTCACGGCGAGGTAATCTCGCGAAATTGTTCTGTCAGCGACGAATGTAAGGACGACAAAAATATGAAACGTCGCGATAAATACGGATAATAAATGAAGGAGGAGGTCTCCGTTGACGCCAGGACGAGTGCTGAGCGTTTCGCGGGAAGACTTAGTGCGACGCGGGAAACACTTGATTATGTATTATGAGAACATGCCACGTGTCATATGAACACCTTTAGTCCTTTATACGATACAACTATATAGCACATTCGTACAAGTAATGAGTACGTTGTCGCCTCAGACTAATAACGTTAGAAGTCGCGAACTAAGATCGAATTAAAAATTTACTTTTATAACATTGTTTTTATTCCTAATTATTATAATTGCTTCCAAAACAGGTTTAATTTGTATACCTTTAGCTTTTGCCAGCGACTTCATCGGCGGCTCTTTTCTTACGACGATCCTTCGGGAATAATACTTATTGTGTTGTGTGCGCTTTTCTCTTACAGTTGATGGATTTGGTTTTTAATTAAGTATTGATGGGAAGAGGAATTACTGCAGAGGTTCATGTGTATAACTCGTGAATATCTTATTTATATTTGTCGAGTTATCACTGTTTTTGTCAAAGAAGGCAGCTTAGGCGCCCCACGCGCACGACCTAGTGTAATTAAATCATAAAATAGACTAATTAAGAACCATCAACTAGTAAGTAATAAAATAATAAAATACGAACCACTTTACGAAACAAACGTAGATTAATTATTAAAATTTACAGTGTTCGACTGTAAAAGTGTTTCAAAATAAATGAAAATAAAATATATGACGCAGGTCGAGCTAGCAGGTTTGAGTCTTTCCGATTTCTTGTGTGGAAACCAGAGTGTTTTAGAATCTTAGCAATTGACGAAGATAATGTGACTTTCTAGTCAATCGATAATATATTATGGCGAGTCACGTAATAATAATGTGCCTACTAGAATAATGTGTCCAGACTTTGTATACGTCTGAGTCGTTGACGGCTTGAAATTCCTGGAATCCTTGAACACCAAAGACAATAGGAAGCAATTTCTACAAAACTACTAAACAAGTCATATTGTGCGAGTGGAAATAAAAAGTTTCCTCCCCAGTGTAATCGGGAGCGTCTCGATATTGTGGTGAATGAAATTGATACAGCTGAAAGGGTTAAGGCATCGCTGTGACTCACTTCCCACTATTCTTACACAATATTTCAAATATTCGCCTCGGATATATATTATGTGCGCTGGCAAGAAAAACCAATCCACCTTTTTTATCTGTATAACTTTGTAGCATCATTTCTCATCCACATGATTAAGATCTGGTTGTTGCTCTCTATTGCGAGCAGTGCCAGCGTTTGCAACATTCCAATTGATGGTAGGATATTCTGCCGGCTATAGGTTGAAGAAATTATCATCGTCATTATCTAGCTGTAGGGGACGTCCACTGTTGGACCTAGGTTTTAATCACAATTTTAAAGTAGGACCTGTTAGAAGCAGCCTGCATCTTGCGTCTGCAGACTACTTTCCATTCTTAAAGAAATATTAGGAACAACGTTTCTATTGGTTCCTGGTACCGGTATAAAAGTATCGCACCCATTAATCCAGGATGCGTAATTGAGCTAGAAACATCCAAAGTTATTGCTATAGGAACAGTTGAAGAGATAATCTTAGCTTAGAAACATTCTAGTTTGGGCAGAAACAACTATGGTCGAAACACTGTTCTAAATAACAAAGAGCAACGAGACTATCAGAGATTTGACAGTAGATTTCCAGCAACCGAGCAACTAGACTACCAGTGATCTGACAGATGTCCAGCAACGGAGCAACGAGACTACCAGTTATCTGACAGTAGATTTCCAGCAACCGAGCAACGAGACTACCAGTTATCTGACAGTAGATGTCCAGCAACGGAGCGACGAGAGTACCAGTTATCTGACAGTAGATTTCCAGCAATGGACCAACGAGACTACCAGTGATATGACAGTAGATTTCCAGCAACGGAGTGCTATCAGAAGAAGTACACTGGTAGAGAGAGAGAGTAATAATTAGTTTGAGGTGGCTCGTAGGTTAGGTGCGATGGTCGCAGCCCTATTATAGAATATACACTTTTGTGAGCTTGAGTCTGCGCCAACATTCAATTTTTCAATTATATTGCACTCTCGCCGCTCTCTCTCAACTTCAATAGAAATATATTTTCTGTAGGCTCCGAGGGTTTTCGTGAAAAGAAATACAATTGCCAACTTCATAACTTTGTGCGTGTAGCTATTGTTATGCAATTCAATGTGACTTTCGACAGTATTACCTACAAAGAAAAGGTGTTATTTATTACTCTTTACGAACTCGTGAAAGCTCCCATGGTCTATACATCTAAAAAGGTACCTATACAAGTAGTCAATTTGAAGTGTCTATGATTTTGAAATGTTTATGGAAACTTTGATATAGTTCTCGTATTGAGTTCGTTGTGATTATTCTAAAGAAATAGGTACCTATACTGTTTGTTAATTAAAAACGTCTACTACACAGATATTTCCACCAGCTGTTAAAACTATGTTTAAATTTTGAACTAAGATTTACAATCGTTTTTCTGAAGGGCAGCATTAAAATATTTAGTTTGAAAACTAATTATAATACATCTATTATAAGGTAAATATTTTTTTAAAATGGTCCAGTAGTTTTGAGTCTATTCACAATGAAAACAAACAAGTCTTTCCTTTTTATAATATTAGTATGGACAAACAAAAATACAAATCTGTTCTCTTTATAATATTTATATTTACTTTATAATAATTATGTATTTGTATAAATTTACTCCAAAAAAACAAGACGAACAGAATTATTTTAATTAAATGTTACATCAAAATAATAGGTTTATAAAGGTCTGTTAAAATTTATTGATGTCAGTAATCGTTTGGACCGCCATTACTCTAACAACATTTTAATTAAACAAATGTCTTGAACAATCACTCGGGTTTTGTCACAATGATTACAATTTCATTGCGAACGTTTTACTTGTATGTATATTGTAGACGTTCTACTCTCTTTCAATTGAGTCGTCGAATATTGAAATTCTAATTAGCTCGATCTTGTTTGCATTTTATTCATTCTCATTTTGCAAAAAGTAATTAAGTCCAACAACAAATAAGCTTATTACTGCACGAAACATCTTTGTCTCGCCAGTTGGTTTATTCTAAAGGAATATCTGTTTAAACTCACAGCACTGATATTGTTTCAAATTCATTTTGAAATAACTAACTACAAACTTTAACAGTTACAATTTTAATCTGTTTCAGATTTTGAATTAATATTATACAAAATTTGCTTCGATGGGACTTGGCCAATGATATATTGTTATCTAGATAGCTTTATTTATTTATTCACTTTTTATATATAAATAAAATAAAATGGTAGGTGTGAAAAACAATTTATTTGAGTAGTATTACAGAAACATGAATGTCAAATAGAAAAACGAATAATTATATTAAGGGCCTCTTTCACCACCTGTCAAATAGGCTAACAGTCATTTAAAGTCACCAGTAACCGGGGATCATGGAGCTAATATACCTTTGTTTGTACGGTAAAAGTGCCAAACATTAAAAAGAAAATAATAAAAAAGAAATTCGCCAATCAAAGGATGCAGTAAACCGAGTGCATAATTCAATATAACCTAAAATTATTTCTAAAAGTAATTTTATGTTTAATACTAATCTAATAATTTAATCTAATACTAATCAACACTTTACTTGTAGTTGGTGAAAGAGGCCCTATAAGAGCTATCTTAAAGAGCTATAATTTATCATTCCAATTGTTTCACAGTTCACACTAAAGACGTCGCACGTCGTCTTGTCAAACTTGCTTACTATAATGATATAGATGAACTATAATTTTGAGCTTACGAAGAGTGAACCGATGACATATCTGTTCAAATTTGTATATCATTGGAAACAGCTCTCGCTTTGTTATCTGTAAATGGCCCAGTTAGTTACTGAGGGAACGCGTGTCACAGAGACGAGCACATTTCCAAATGTTATGCCGAGTTATACTTTTTAATGGTTATGTTGCAAGTTCGTCGCTAGTTGCGAACTTTGAGCTTTTAGATAACGAACATTAGAGATTCGGCATCAAGTTTTGTTGGCTTTCACTTCACATTAGTTGTGTTTCATGTTCGGCAGTGTTGCGATGTTTACATTTTACTAGCGACCCGCCTTCGGATTTGCACTGAGTTCAAATTTGAAAAAAATCTTAGCTGATGCTTGGCTATAAAATACAGCTATGTTCCAATCTTTAGGTTTCAATAGTTTAATGTTATTAGTTTTAAGGTTTTCTGTAAGAGTTGGGCGAGTCTCGAAAGTGACCTAAGAACTACAACCACACCTCTATAGGTGTGGTTGTAGTTCTTAGACACTTCTAAAACACCTCTCGAGTTCTATAACTCGAGAGGTGAGGTACTTGAATTCATAGGCTATCCGTTCATTCATAGGGTAAGTTTTGCCAGATTGTAAAATACCGATGATTGATCACTCCGCTCACATTATTTAGAGTTTAAAACAATATACCTAAAATATGGTTTGCATGTAACATAAGTTTGCGTCGTTGAAGATATTTACATAGAGAAGCGAGTGGCGTTACTGATACACAAAATGATGATTGATGAAGGCTCCTAGTTAATTATTAAAATAAATTCACTCCTACGCCACGCTTGTAATCTGGTACGGATCAGAGGAACATAACTGTATTACATTACGGGCGGACTGTCCCGGATAATAGGACAACAACCGGGACACGGGATATTATGCTGCGTATGCATACTTTATAAATCGTTTATACAGCTCTATGTGCGACAGGGAACTGGCCTTTATATAATTTTCCTCACGTTTTAAGGTTGTATGTTGGGTATAAAAATTATATTTCATTTAATAGGTATTTCTTTTTGCTGGATAAAATATGGCATGGTGTAAAACACACACGTTTTACACTAAGGACATCAAATCTGCTTAGTTTTATTTGTCTTTTATTATTATGTATATGTTTTTTAAGTTACAAATAAATATTGCATGATGTCATGATACTTGCCCGTAAAGGTGCATTTTTTAAATAACGATCTAAAATACCACAACTGTTGATATATTTATTTTATCAGTGATTATAATAAGTTAAAATACCGATAATCTAAATACTGTGGTTCTAATGTGTAATCAGTAATTAGTCAGCTATACGGCAAAGCTTTGCGACATGTTGGGTAATGAAATAAGTTTGGAGGACGCTAATTGTAATGGTAAATAGGGAACGCCTTTGGTCATGTCCCGGCTAAGTTTGTTTTGGCGAGTGGACCGAACCGTGAACAAGATTCTACGACTTTCACTAATTATTTATTTATCACTAGCTGGGGTCCGCGACTTCGTTCGCGTTCTGGATTTATATATAGATCTGTCAATTTCGGTTACGTAACCTAACATGACACTGTCGCGAGTTCAATGATTTTATCCCATCTCAAAAACCTCAAAATACCAAAATGCTCTTCACCTTAATATGGTTCATGTTTTTGAAGAAATTGTCAATTTTACAATTTATCTCTATTAGGCAGATATGAAGGTGTTTGTATAGGGTAAGGTTAATATTAGCTCATAAATTGAATGTTGATATTAGTTTAAGTCACCATACCTTATCTTGATAATTACAACCCAAGTTGTTTGTGTGTTCTTTACGTCATTCGTGTAAGTATTTATAGTAATAGCCTGTAATATTAATTATGCATTTCATGACGCATGATTGTTTATAATAGCATTGTTTACATTGTAACGTGCACTCGCGTCTTGTTACAGCTATATGTCCATTTAACAAACAACACACCTTAACAATGAAACACCTGTTTACAATAAATGCATTTTATTGCATTTTATTTAGGGTTCTGATGATAGGCAATAAAATTGAGATGTATTAGTTACACAATTTTTAACTAGAGAATGGCTAAACTAGAGATTTGTATGTGGTTTATTTTCAACCGACGAAAACGAAAAAATCAAAACGGAGGAGGTTCTCAATTCGACGCGTATATATATATATTTTATGTATGATCACGCATAACTTTTGACAGGGTGGTCCGATTTTGATAATTCTTTTTTTATTTGAAAGAGTGCACCACAAAGGGTGTCCCATTTTAATTTGGAAAAAAAATTCCAACCCTAAGGGTAGGAAAACAGGGAATTGATTGTTCACTCATCGATTGTAGCGTATAACCACGCATAACTTTTTACGGAGTGGTCCGATTTTGATAATTCTTTTTTTAATGGATAGGGTATACCTCGAAGTTGGTCTCGTATAAATTTGAAAAAAAAAATCCTACCCTAAAGGTGGAAAAATGGGGGTGGAAAAATTAAAAATTAAGCATGTAGTAAATATTAGATTATAGCCACAAAAAAATATAAAATAAAGCTTTTTGTAATTTTTGTATCACTAGTATTTGTATAAAAAATATTGTGCTTGTAGTGACTATTTTATATATACTTACATGTATTTACTGAGACAGTCCTAGATTTTTAAAACGAAGATGAAAGCAGAAATAGTGACAATAACATAAAGATTATCTAAAATTATCTTCATTAATGTTTTTTACAATAACAAGAACCCCATATATATTTGTTTTCAAAACATGTCATATTAAATCTAAATAAACAACCACAGGTGTTTTAATATTTTTACGCAGACCTGTGGATAATGTATTAAAATATACAATTATACATATAAAATGTTTACATTGATATTTAAAAATAAATAATAAATAGAAATGCTGTTATTCGTATTCATAACAAATGAAACCTTATTTTTTATTACACTTTTAAATATATATTTTTTTGCGTCTTATAAAAAAGTACTTGCAACAGCTGTGCAAACGCAAAACGTAATATTTGCTAGAGCAATTTTAGCTATAAGAAAGCGATCGGAGGTTGGAAATGTTATCAGAACATTGACACTGCTTCGGCTCACAACAACACTCACTCCATTTCATTTCAAAATGCGCGCTTTTCAATTTGCCCTCGTTTCTTGCATATTCTTATTATTAGTCTCTGAGCTGAATGCACAAGTTTGCTCATCGTCCAGCCATGGTAAATATTACAAATTATTTAAATCCTTACATTATTATACAACAAATGTCTGTCTGTTTGTTCGCGATAAACGCAAAAACTACAGCACCAACATGAACATGCTGTTTTCACCAATGAATAGAGTGGTTCTCGAGAAAGGTATATAATTTACAAAGTGACGCTTGCGAAGTCGCGGGCACCAGCTAGTATTATATAAAAATGCTCTTTCTCATACTAAGAATCTAATCTTATTTACTTATACTGTGTATTATTTACTACTACTACATTTATGTATTGTAATAGTATTTTAAAAGTAGCGAAAACACTTGAGATCCTAGTTCAAATATGATAATGCAAATCAATAATGTAATGATAATACGAGTCTAAACCTCAGTGGTTTTTAGTATTATCATTTAAATGTTATCTTATATATTAGCCCTTAAAATTGTAAATAAATAAATAAATAATAAAAATTGCAATAAGTATTTGAAGAATATTAATTTTCCGCTCTTATTAAGGTTCGTTTGATTTTTTAAATATAATTTTCTTGAAACTGACTAAAGCCAAATATTCTGTTATAAATGGTGGTAAGAAGTATCGTTTCTAGAATCTCCATATACGTTGTGGAATTCAGTTAGGAAATCAAGCAACTTTCTGTTAGTTTACACCAGATAGTTACATTTGACGATACATTTGGTCTAGTGGCTAGTAACGCTAGCTGTAAACCAAACGGTGGCGGGTTCGAATCCCGCTAGGGGTAAATGTTTATGTTTTAACATTTTACCTTTGTACCTGAGTCAATGATGTTTTGCATTTATAATATGTATTTACAAAAAAAAGTATTGTATGTAGTATATCAACTGTATGGTATCCATTAGTTGCTTAGTGTGGAACTAGATAGTGCTGTGTGGAATATGTGAAGATATATAGGTACTACTACTAGGTGCCTACTGAATGTAGGCATGTGAATCATAATAAATTCTATTCCATGTATAATTACTCCATTTTGAATGTCAATGCCTCTTTAAAGTTCAAACATAACCAGTCATTATTGTCTTATTGTCTTCATTTTTTCGCTTTGTCTTATGTGTCTAACATTTTTATAAGGCACACCTGTTAATATTGGTTCAGTGTTTGTTTGTCAATGAATGAGTAACGCCAAGAACCATATATAAGTAATGTATTCTGTCTAGCCCTAAATCAGTTAATATTTAATCTATATGCGATTAACACCTAATATGGCGGTCGTACGTTTCCTATTGTTGACTTGTTTACTAATGTTATTGGCATTTGAAATTGATGCTCAGTCGTGTTCCTCTTCTACTAGAGGTAATCACTCCAAATTTTACTATATGAAGATAATGTTTTTCAGTTCGAAATTAAACCTCTCAGAAGAGTTCTGACAATTTGGGTAGTTAAGTAAGTGGTGCTAGATCCTATGGGCCTTATAAGGAAGGAAGGACGTTCACCCACAAGGTGGACAGACGATGTGATGAGGGCTCCGAGCCGAAGGTGGTAGAATATTATATAGGAAACCTATTTCTAGCAGTGGCTCGCATATTCATATCCTATTCTTCTCTCTATATCCTATCAGCACCACATTTACTTTTACTTGTATTCCTATGCGAGGAAAACCCAAGGATGTACAGAATCCCAGCAGCACCTGATCATTGAGGAGTTGTTTAAATGTAATCTTTTAGTTAAAAACACTGATTATAATCGTTTTTGTTCGTAGGAACTTTAAATGGGCTCGAAGTTGCTCAGGATCCAATTGTTATGCCGCCAACACAAAATCAATATACAATCACAGTACCCCAGGTAAAAAACTTATCTATTTTTATTAAATTATTTATTTCTATTGTCTAATTTAATATTGTCTAATGACGATGTCACACTTGTGTAAATTTGACATGACCTTCAAAAGATCCTTATTTCATCATGATGTCTTGAACTAGGAACGAATCGATGTACTGTGAAGTCAATATACGTAGGTCCCACATATTCTTAAAGGTAAGTAATGTATCAATAACAGATTTAGTCAGGTATTGGTGAATTTACTTTTGACAGAACGCTTGCGCGCCCTACCAGTTGGTGGGCATGTATGTGGAGGCTTGCAGCAATGACGATTCGCTGAGTGTGCACACCTCAGATCCCTGGAATGCCCTAGTGACTCGCAGAGGCGTTATTCGAGGCAACGCAGACGTCTACTGGTCGATATTCTGCAGTTAAATCGTACACCAACACCGTCATTATATTAGTTGACTTTTCATATATTTTATTTTCACACTTCTTAAAAAATTTCATTGTTAATTTCAAAGTTGTACAATTCTATTAAATAAATGTCTTAATTCAAAATTATATCCCGTTTTTACTTAGGAAAAGTCGTATGTTTTTACTAGATTATTTAGTTTAGATTAGATTATTTAGTTTAGTTTAGATAGATTTAGATTATGGCACAATTGCACAATTTGGAATTGTACAATCCCGGATCTAAATCGTAGAATATTGTGTTGTAGAGACTTAGCAGTTGGCAAGTATACCTAAGTATATACCAAAGTTAGAGTTTGTCTACAAAATTTTTTTTTCTTTTATTACGTGCTAAATGGGAGGTTTGTGCAAGATACATATAATTTCACGAATACAATAACAATACCATACATTACCATTAAAAATGTATTGATTTGTATTTATAAATGTAGCTTTCGGTCGGTATTGCCACAGAAACGTATCCACCTACGTTATTTGAATCTTTATGAAGTTAAATCATAAATATTTATTCTCCTCATAAGATTTCATAAGTATGTTACATTATTTGATATTTTTGATGCCATAACAGCGCATAATTTTATACGTCTTTGAATAGTATTATATTTACTTTTAAGAACTATATGTGTAACATTTGTGCTTGTGATCTTAAGTCTTTGAGATAAGATATAAGATTATAGGTAAAGGGCTATGACATCCCCTTTACTCAATCTTTGAAACACAACAGCATAAATGCTGTTATTTCATTGTGTTCTTCCGTATGTGTGTTGCCACCAGATGATTGAGAAACTTCGTGTGCCCTGTTACTGAAATGGTGAATAGGAATTATTTCACGAGATATTAATTATTTCCAAACAGTTAAACTTCTACTCGGAGGTTTTCCTCTTCAAAATGGAGCCATATTTCAATAGAAATTCCAAGACATTTTCAAACGACATTATTTCCATTGATGTTCAGAATGATATTGTATCTTAATGGCGCGATTCTCATTCACCAAAGATAATTTGCATAGTATATAAGAGATGTAAAGGATTGGTTCTCAGTTAAATGAGTGTATTTGTAGGTATCTACTAACGTTCTTTTTTGTTAGGTTTCTTACTAGCCTTATAATACTGCCCGATATTACCCTAAAACATGCTACAGCTTAAACATGCCATATCTGCTGTAAGTTGCTGCAGCTCAAGATTAAATATACCACCAATGTAACTGTAGGTATATCGAATTTCGAATCAATCGAACACGTGGAAGTTAGTAAAATTATTTCGTTAACTAGGAAATGGTATTATGGTCTTCAAACAGTTGCATATATCTTCTTAAAATATAGCTAAGAACTATCCTGATACCTTTTAATCGAAAAAAAAAATCCGGATCAAAATCAGTTCATTGGTTTGGGAGTTACGGTATCACAGACACATATACAGCCACACACGTTAAACTTATAACACGCCGATTTTCGCCGGGCGTCTTGGCTTGACAATAGCTAATCATAAATATTGCAAACGGGTTTCATTTTTCTCAGGATCAACGAGTGGGTATGAAGTTTCTTCGCAACGTCAACTTATCTATTCCCATGGATTTAATGTTTTCTCTATGCGTATATATATCTGTATAAGTGGAGGTAGTGAGGGGCGTAAATTTAATCGTTGTAGCAAAATCTTGTCGACAACAGTTGTTGCACAAACTTCCAAGTATCGGAAGCATCGATGGGAGTTGCGAGTTCACCAACTTCTTGAACTAAAGTATTGCGGATATTTACTAAGTATTTATGTAACTATCCAGTTCAGTCTCACGCTTCATTAACGTGAGTTTATAACTTAATATTTAATAATGTACTGTTGAATTTTTATTTCGTTTTTGCATGATCCCCGTCTGTTTCTGTACCCCTGACAATGTATATGCAAAATTTCATTTCAACCAGTTGAGTAAATAAGGCGTGAAATCAAAACAAACAAACTTTCGCATTTATAATATTAGTTAGGATCTAATTAACATAACCAATCTCATGGGGCAGCAAGATAAATATCTCAGTAAAAAAGTGCCTTCTGAATACGAATTCACGATGGTCTTCTGTAAGAGATTCACTTTTGCCATACAGGCTGACCAAATGACTGGTGAAGTGTTGCCATTACTTCTCAGATCCAAATCAGAACCAACTTTGAAAAGGACCCCTGAGACGATCACATCCATTGGATTAAATCATCTATGTACCTAAATAAATAGCAATGGCTCTGAAACAGCTGAAGAACAACAAGGCACCCGGTGATGACGGAATCACATCGGAGCTTCTGAAAGCGGGTGGAAAACCGATACTTAAAGTCCTTCAGCGGCTCTTCAATTCCGTCCTACTCGGCGGTATAACGCCAGAAGCATGGAACAGGGGCGTGGTGGTGCTGTTCTTCAAAAAGGGTGATAAAACCCTATTGAAGAATTATAGACCCATCACGCTTCTGAGCCATATTTACAAGCTGTTTTCAAGGGTTATTGCAAATCGTCTAGAACGCAGATTTGATGACTTCCAGCCTCCCGAACAAGCCGGTTTTCGCAAAGGTTATAGTACCATAGACCACATACATACGTTACGCCAAGTTATACAGAAGACCGAAGAGTATAACCTTCCACTATGTCTGGCGTTTGTGGACTATGAGAAGGCCTTCGATTCGATCGAGACATGGGCAGTGCTCGAGGCTCTGCAGCGATGTCGCATTGATCAGCGGTATATCGAGGTGTTGAAGTGTTTATACAATAAAGCCACCATGTCGGTTCGAGTACAGGAGCACAGCACACAGTCCATTCCATTGCGAAGAGGTGTGAGACAGGGAGATGTAATTTCTCCGAAACTGTTCACTGCCGCTTTGGAAGATGCATTTAAGCTCCTGGAATGGCAAGGACTTGGCATCAATGTTAATGGCGAGTATATCACTCACCTTCGGTTTGCCGATGATATTGTGATCTTGGCGGGATCGATGGGAGACCTCGGCACGATGCTCGAAGACCTCAACCGAGTTTCTCAAAGGGTGGGCCTTAAGATGAATATGGACAAGACGAAAGTTATGTCAAATGTCCATGTTGTGCCTACCCCAGTAACAGTTGGGAACTCAACTCTCGAAGTTGTTGACGAATACATATACCTGGGACAAATAGTCCAGTTAGGTAGAGCCAACTTCGAGAGGGAGGTCAATCGTCGAATCCAGCTCGGATGGGCAGCGTTCGGGAAGCTCCGAGACATCTTCTCTTCCAAAATTCCTCAGTGTCTTAAGACAAAAGTGTTCGACCAATGTGTGTTGCCAGTGATGACATATGGCGCTGAAACGTGGTCTCTAACCATGGGCCTCGTAAGGAAGCTCAATGTCGCTCAACGAGCTATGGAAAGGGCTATGCTCGGGGTTACACTGCGAGATCGAATCAGAAATGAGGAGATCCGTAGACGTACGAAAGTTACCGACATAAGCCGTCGGATCAGTAAGTTGAAGTGGCAGTGGGCAGGGCACATAGTACGAAGAGCCGACGGCCGCTGGGGCCGGAAGGTTCTCGAGTGGAGGCCACGGACCAGCAAGCGCAGCGTAGGACGTCCACCCACAAGGTGGACAGACGACCTAATAAGGGCCGCGGGTCGACGGTGGATCCAGGCTGCTTCTGACCGGTCCAATTGGAAAATTTTGGGGGAGGCCTATGTCCAGCAGTGGACGTCCTACGGCTGAGATGATGATGATGATGATGACCTAAATAAATATATTTTTCTTAAAGGTCGCACCGCATCAATGGTAGGGGAAAGTAAATTTCACAGATAAAACAACATGTTCCTCTGTGCGCCATTTTGAAACAGCATTGTGTGCTTTAAACCATACAATTGATTTCTTTTTATAATAAATAAATCACCACGAATGTGACGATGAAATGTCTGACCGAGGTGGAGCTCTCTATGTTGTGTTTACGCGAAACGATGTCTTAGTGAGATAAACGTAAAGTTTACAATTGAATGAGAGACCGCAGTCGCCGTTCGTATCAAATAACAGCGCGTTTGCAATTTTAGTTCACAAACGATGAGTAAAACCCGCCCGTGTGCCACCACATCCACAATACACGTATTGTTCTCGCAGGTTTATTCGTTCGCCTGTGACGTCACAAGTCAGTTTATACTCGTGTACAAACTTTTTCCATTTCGCGGACGGATTTGAATAATTCGAAGTAAAGAAGAGAAATCGCTGGTTGCGATGCGGTATCGTATCGCGACAGACGACTAATGTCTGTTCTTTTCCAAGTTCACAGTATAAGCACGTCAAAATTCAAAGCTAAGTATTCAAACTATAATTGCTAAAATTTTTAATGCGCTATGTTCTTACCAATTTTTTAGTTATTATTGAAGATTTTCATTTACAACAATCGCAGTTTAAATTTAATAATCTCTCATTCGTTTCAGAACGATTAAACAAAACATACATATATAAAACTTGGCTACCGCCTATCGCTGGCTAGGCGGCAGGGGTATGTGGGGGTCGACCAGCAGTCTCCTTGCCCTTACAGTGGAGGGTGGACGGGCTCTGCCGAGGCAAACTGCTCCGACCCACCCTCCTCGGGCGGCCTAGCCATTGCTGGCTAGGCTGACGCCAACGGGGGGATTGCCCGGAGATACCTGAGCAATCCCCAGACGGAGGAGACCCGTGCAGGCAAACACAGCCAGCCAGCCGTGTGCGCAGGTCCCCGAGGGCATTTGAAGACGAGCTGATACCCGCCTTCTCCTCGCCAGCCATCTACCAGGATGTTAAAAGGGAGGACTCAATGGACACCAACAGTGTCCATTGGCTCCCTCCCGCCGCTCCTCTGAGCAGGGGACCAGGGGCCACCCCCCAGGCCTCCCTGTTCCCCTGGACTCCACCAAAACACCCCGACGACAGCTGACGAGAACATGCATGGAGGGCTACACGTCCCGCCCCAGCCGCCGGGGTGACCAACAACGTGTGCTCCGCCACGAGCTCCGCTGAACGGAGCCCGCTCGGAGCACACGGGTGTGGGCCTTGTTGGTCCCCAACAACAATCCCATGGGACGAGCAAAGGTCGGTGGTTCTGTCCACCACCGGCCCCTGCGACCCCTCGGATCAAGGGTAAGCCCCCCCACCACGACAAGGTCATGGCCCACCTATGCATATATAAAACTTAACAATTTTCCAAATTTTCAGACAATATTTTAATTTTATTATTTTTTTCTTTTTCCAGTAAAGATGAATAATTAAATATTGTAGATAAAATCAAATGTCAGACAGACATAATAATATAGGTAGTACATACGGACTACAAGCCCACAGATGCCAATCTACGCTGAATGCAATACCAGGTGGCGCTCGTTAATTAAACCGTTCAGATATTGAAACTACATTTTATTTTCTGTACAACGTTTTCCATTTACGCCTCTACTCAGAAAATAAAAGTGTTGGCAGCGTTGTATTTCCAAAAAGTACTCGAAGCGTGAAACAACGCGACAATAATAGAATTTCACCTTTGTTAAAAGAACTGAACGAAGCTACAAATGGCGAACAAACAATTAAAAGAAAAAATAATAATCCGTTGCCGTCAGGAGTCAGGAGCATCGAGTACTACTGCGAACATTGTTTCTATGTTATAAACACGATTGACCGTTTTGAGAGTTTATCGGTGCATTGCTGTGTCTGATAGGGCACAAGTGGAGTGATTCGCTAGGCAGTGTTCAGTGTAGAGGGTGCATTTTGATTAATCAGTTCTCTGGGGCAGTGGTTGATTGCGTCCCGCGAAGCGACGGCTCGCATTCGCAGTGACAATGCTCTATTGTTGAGTAAAAGTAGTAAACAGGAGTACACAAAAGACGTCTCTGCTATAATGAGAACAGAATCTCGTACTGCCCTGAATAATTGTATGTAGCTCATTGCATTTCGGTGACGAGGTGGTCTTGTTGTGAAAGTTGTTTAGTTTTCATTAGTATAACTTTATTCTCTTTAATTTAACTTCGTCTTTAAAGTGATAGAGTATACAATGTTCTGGGTTTATACTTACTATTCCGCACTGTACTAATAATAAATGTGATGGTATGCACTTTTTAAAAATATGAGGTGCTATATCTTTTTAAAATAACTATTCATTGTAACTTGAAAATTTCTTACTGATCGCTTAGCCTAGCTCTAGCTGTGATAAATCAATTCGCCAGGTCGCCCTAAAAATCCTAACCCCAAATCGCTGAGGTATTATTGTATTGTGTGCTATCCTTTGCTCTGCTTGAATGAACGCCGAACCCGTGATCGGGGTGCTCCGTTGCGTGAAAGCAACGGAATGAAACATTTGACAAACGACCGTAAACGTCCACCGTCCATCCGTCAGATGACGAGCGGGGTGTGCGGGGGGATCGCGGGGGACGCTGTTTAGACGGACCGATTTCCGCAGAATAACACCGGATATGGATGGGATCGCCCTTCGCCCCAGAGCCGACCTCGCGGCTGCATCTTTACGAAGCACACTCCGCGCTATATAGGTTTTGTTGTAGTTTTATTGAGGTGTTGGATTGGTTTATTTATTCGGAGTGTACTGGAGAGACTAACACCATGATTTATCACGATATTGGAAATATATATATTTTTTCGCCATTTTGAAAAAAGTAAAAAAAAAATTTTCTGTGTGTTCGAAATGTCAAATCAACGTTGTAGAAGTTTGCCGCCACCGCGTTTTTCGCGACATCTCCATTTTATTTTAAAGAGAAAAGATTTGTGTTTTTGTATTATTGTTTGTAATGAATAAACTCGAAAACTACAGGTTCTATATAAAAAATTCTTTCACCTATAGAAAGCTACTCGTACATTATCTTATCAGGGAGGCACATAGTCTATATTTTATAAAGTTACGCGGATAAAATCGCATGCAACAGCCAGTTTGTTCAAATGTTTGTTAGTCTCACTAAAAAACTTATTATTTTATGATTCTTAATTATTGTGATTTTTTTTGTGTGTTCGCAATGTAATGGGTTTTGTACATCCGCCGCCGCGTTTTTCTCGACATTTGTCATACGGCCGCAGATCGAGCGCAAATGTTTGTTAGTCTCACAACTATGTACGTGTTTGTCCCCACATACACACACATACTCACAGCTATTAAGTTTATTGTTCCATATGTTTCGTCCGCGGCCGTCCTACGCTTACGGTATAGTCAAACAAATACTCGGAAATACTGTTTCGACTGTAAAACTATTGTTCTATTGTTTTCTTTTCAAACTGAACTTTCAGGGTTTGAGTTTTCAAATTTTCAAAGAATGTATAACGGACAGGCACATCCGATTGGATGGTATTATATAGTAAACTGTCCAGTTTATTGTTGTCGTGCTTTAGCGGTGCATAGATTGTATTATACTTTTATTATAGTACATAGAGGTTTATGTACAGACCTTCACATCTGTCCACTGTCAGTCACGGGATACATTGATAATATACTAAGTATATGGTTGTAAATATATATTGTATGGTGTACAAGATGACGCATAAAGGTCTAAAAGAGCTACCACACCATACAATTTGAACGTATCCAATTTAGGAAATCGAAAGGTGTGATCGCAGTTAGAACAGATTGGATTCAATTGAGAGTTTATCCATTTTCAACTCTATGTCTTCGACTTAGAAATCAATTTAGCGTAGTGTGATCACGAGCTCTCTACTTAGATTCCTAAATGGGAAACGTTCAAATTGTATGGTGTGGAAGCCTTTTTAGAATCAAAATAAAAAAGAGAAAGATAGAAAAATAAATAAATTAAAAAACTCATATAAGCTCACTATAAGTATATATGCGAACTCGGCTTATTGTAAATTCGCTACAATACTTACAAAGTAAATTCGCAGAGTGCTGTTTATCCCGTGTATCGTATCATCCATATTATTTTTCAATATTATTTCTTTAAAAATGTTCCATACTTATTATGTAACATAAGGTACAGTAATCACAATTCATTTATGTTTCGAGAAATCCTTTAACTGCCACCATTACCAGAGTGCGTTAAGGGTTTTAGGTCATTGCCAAGGTCAAGGGAGATCCTCATTTGCATACAAAGAAGTAATACACGACCTCCCTCCGTTTGCTTACAAGTGAGTTATGTTCGAGGTCAAATTCCCGGAGAGAAAAGCCGTTTTCAACTTTCATTTACAAATAGCTCGACGGTTTTGTGGCTCTGAGATGAGAGTAAAGCGTATTCTTTAATGAATTCTATTTATTAGAAGCCAACCACTGTTGAAGTATTTCTATTTTAATTTTTACATCTGAAGATACCTTTCACATGGTTATCAACAAATATGATAACCATGTGAAATTTTATTTTGGTCATAATTATGTTGCTTTTTTTCCATTTCCAGAAACTTTCAATTTAAAATATTCAAAAATTTGAATGAGTGTTTATGAAAATAGCATTTTCTCTTGCGAAAATCCCCATTGTTCGTTGCTGAGCTTCGTGAGAACCACTGTTAAATTGTTTCTACCGAAACTATTTTACAAATCACGTTTTAACTTACTTGATTATAATTACAAAGAGTTGTAGGAATATACGAAAACATTAAATTGTAAACAAAGGGAGGTTTACACTAGTGGTAAGCAGTTGGGCCGTTTTTCATCCCATTGTCTCAGCCGAGAGATCTCGAAACTTCCCCAAGTCGTATCCAGTTTTATCCCATTTAGAGTGGGAACAAGAAGGAAGTTATTAAAGCGAAGTTTAAACTTGTCCTAACTTATGAGGGTGCGTGCCACTTTATCTTTGCTTGACACTACATACAAAACATTATCCTGTCTGTTTGTTTATCCACTGTTAATAATCTGGTAAAAGTATACAACAATATTTGATATGGGCAAAATAATATTGGCTTTTTAATTTCCACGCAGTGCACTTGCAGCACATCACATATTGGCGACGGTAGCCATAAATTTATTTATTGGCTCATCTATATCACACTACATATTAAATATAGTAAATATTATAAAGAGGAAAGATTTGTTTGTTTGCATTGAACAGGCTCCGAAACTACTGGACCGATTTGAAAAAGACTTTCACTTTTGGGAAGCTACATTATCAGCGAGTAACATAGGCTATAACGCGAAGTCGCGTGTAACAGCTAGTATTAAATAAAACAACAAGAACTAATTGAAAATTGAAAATTTATCTTGCAATTAATCAATTACTTAGGCGTACCCTGTAACGAATTAAGTCGATTACAATTAAAAATTAATATGAATTATCGCTCATTAAAAATTAAAAGGGCCACAAATCAAAATTACACTTTTTACAGGAGAGCTAATCGAAAAAAAAAAAATTGTCTATTTATTTCTTATTAGATACATATGAAATATATGCATATTATACATAGTTAGAAGCGTATTTTTAAGTAGCATTAAATGTTTTAAGTACTTTCATAATAAACGGAATACTAGACGAGATATAAGCATAATATAAGTTACTAATGAATATATAAAAAATTAACAAAATATACTAAATATGGTATAAAACAACCATAAATATTTTTTGCAACATACAATATGAAGGATTGTGATTATATTTTTGCAATGAAAACATTTTTGGATTTTTTTGTTTTATGGCCCTTTAGTTTTTAAGGAGCGATATATGTATGTTACCAGCCAAACTCGATTTCAGGTCAAACTAGTTTGGCCTAGGCATCCGTTGGATTTCTTATTAAATAATAGCCTATACACAGACTATATTAAATACTTTTAGTAGTTTTTGCAAACATACATCCATTCTCACAGATTTCTCATTTTTATAATATTGCTTGCCTTTGGTCGCGACTTCGTCTATCTTAATAATGTATATAAAACAGCAGGTAGTGTAACTCACAATAACTCTTTTTAACAAAAAAATTAAACCGACTTCAAATCGTCTCATGGTCTTTTCTCATGGATGCCATTGTCAGAACTGGACCAAATTGAAATGGGACCACACGGGGAACACCAGCTTTCAAATAAAAAAAGAATCATCAAAATCGTGTCACCCAGTCAAAAGTTATGAAGTAACAAACATAAAAAAATACAGTCGAATTCAGAACTTCCGCTTTTTTGGGAAGTCAGTTGAAAAAGGGTATAACATAACATAGTCAAATCAATTTAAGTAAATCGACATATTCATTTGCCAGATGTAATAATACCTAATGACTATTTTTTAAATATCAAATAATACATTTTTATTGCATTCTTGCAAAATGACTATAATTCAGTGTAATTCAGGCGTAAATAATTGTCGTCACTGATTGATTAATTAATACTTATATAAGAATCGAATCGTCCGAGGCATACTATATTATCTGTTCAGGCAGCACATAGCATGGCAGTCATACGATATCTCATATTGAGCTGTGTACTAGCTTCGTTGGCGAATAGAACCAACGCAGCTGACTCTACTTTATATCAAGGTATTCCACTCGGGATTTTTTTTTTAATCTTGTATGTGTTTTTTATGGTGTTTTAAAGCTAAATTAGTTAGGAATGGTTGTTAGCTTTATAAAAATATAGTTTTTATGTCTAGGAAATCCATTCACAATTAATTTTATAAACTTTACATTACGTTTTATAACACATTTTGAAATGAACCAGAGTCATAAACATTACAAAATCTAACCTATTTTGTTACCAGTCGTACTGCTACAACCAGTATTACGGGTGGGCTCGCTCCGCTGCGCTCCGCTGCGCTCCGCTCGCATTAATTTTCATAACATTCCGGAACCTAACCTAACCTTTTTGTTTCCAGTGCAAGTAAGTATTGTAACACATTATGTAATAAGCGCATAATTGTTATGTTATTATGTTTTAAAATGTTTATAAAAATAATTGTGAATGGATTTCCTAGGCATTAAAACTATATTTTAATAAAATTAATAAGCATTCTTAACTTATTTAGTTTAAAGACACTGTAAAAAACGGTTACAAGATTCAAAAGCCAACCCTTCCACTCGTATGTGATTCCGTATTTACTCGTATATTCTTCTTGATTGAGTTGAAGTAAAATAATGTAAAATAAAGTAGAAATAACGTAGAATAATCATCAATGCTAATAATAACTCAAAGTGCGTATTGTGGTAATAACGTCAGCTAGTGTGGAATAAAATAGTGTAGAGGCACTATTTTTTAAAATATTATGTTGTGATGGTCAATCAGGTAGGTCCACTCGATGGTAGGTTGACTCGATGGAAACTAGTCTTTTATCGTCATCATCTGTTACCGACGAAAACGAAAAAACAAAAACAAGGAGGTTCTCAATTCGACGCGTATATATATATATTTTGTTTCTTTTTTTGTTTGAAAGTAACCTCAGGGGGACCCCCTTTTAATTTTAATTTGAAAAAAAAAAAAAAATAAATTCCAAGGATAGAAAAACACTGATTGTAGCGTATGACTACGCATAACTTTTTACAGAGTAGTCCGATTTTGATAATTCTTTTTTTAATGGTTAGGGTACCATTAAAAACCATTAAAAAAAATTCCTACCCTGAGGGTGGGTAACTGGGGGTGAGAAAAATAAAAAATTAAGCATGTAGTAAATATTAGATTATAGCCACAATAAAATCATGGATTAATTTACTTTGTTTTCAGAAATATCATGTATATAGGCTCTATACATGATACTGAAACTAAATTGACCATTTTTAGAATTTTTTTCTGTATGAATGTATAATGTTCCTCCATCACTCTTAAACGAATTAACTGATTTTCACGAAACTTGGTAGATAAACATTTAGAAGTACGCGGGACACGTGATAGGCTACTTGTTATGTTTTTTAACGCGGACGAAATCGCGGGCAACAGCTAGTATAAAATAAAACTTTTGAACAAAAAATGAAACCGCTGCAAAAACTAATTTTATTATTTTACCTAAGTAATTTTGAGTCGGCGCCAAATAAGCAAAAATTACGTAAAGAGTGATGCGCGGCGGCGACTCAAAATTACTTAGGTAAAATATTAAAACTATTTTTTGCTTTTCAGTTTTTTCGGCGGTTTAATTTTTTGTTGCCTGTACATTATGTCAAAATCACGGCATTTTTTAATAATTTTATAGGTACAACGGATGGTCATGCTAAATATTCTGAAAACTATGTGATGCCTCCGTCGCAGCAAGGACATGTAATCAATAACCTCGAGGTAAATGAACATAGCATTAAATTGGATCTAAAATAGAAATGTCATTGTTAAATGGAAGAAAATCTATTTTGAGAAATTATACTTTGTTAGGAAAAGGACAAATTTTCCAATTTGTTAGGAAACAATGGAAGAGACATATAAACAAAAAATAAAAAAAATAATAATTAGCGACTTTAACAGCAAAATTGGTGGTCTACAAAAGGGAGAAGAGCATATAATTGGTCAATATAGCACAGGCAAAAGAAATAAAAATGGACATCAATTCGTTAATTTTGCAGTAGAATACAATTTGAAAGTTATGTATAGCATGCTTAAGCAACTTAATGATCATGCCCAATGGATACTAAATATAATGACTAAAGACTCTTATGGAAACTTAAAGGTAGTGAGGATAGAAGTGAAGTGAGGAATGCCATTCTTTCACAAAAAAGTAACAAAGCTCCAGGTGACGACAAAATTGTTAACGAACTTCTAAAAGAGGCTATCAACATAATAGAACAACCAATAACGGATGTTTTTAATGAAATTGTACTCCACGAAGAAATACAAAGTCAATGGACAAAATCGACAATAGTCCTCATACACAAGAAGGGCGACAAAAGCAACATAGATAATTATAGACCTATTAGTCTAATGTCTATAAAATATTCTCAAAAATTCTACTTGGAAGGTTAACTAACATCCTAGACAACCAATAACTTAAAGAACAGGCCGGCTTTCGAAACGGTTTTTCCACCATTGACCATATACACGTTGTCAAGCAAGTGATGGAAAAATTTAACGAATACAATAAAATATACTATATTGCGTTTGTGGATTATAACACAGCATTCGATTCCTTAGACCACAATTTTATATACGTCGCCTTGTATAGTCAAGGGGTTGACAATAAGCTTATAAGGATCATAAGAAATATATACCAAAACTGCACGTCTAAAATACAATTAGAGAAAGTGGGCCAGGAATTCAAAATACGAAAAGGACAAAATAGGAAAATAGAAGTAGACAAGGAGATCCATTGTCCCCCAAGCTCTTTACAGCAGTTTTGGAAGAAATTTTTAGAAACCTCAATTGGTGCAAGGGCTTAAATATTAATGGATCAAAATTAAATCATCTTCGTTTCGCCGATGACCTTGTACTCTTTGCGGAAGACCCAGTGACCTTACAGGCAATGCTAGTGGAACTGACTACGGAAAGTGCAAAAGCAGGACTTACCTTGAATGTGACAAAGACAAAGGCGTTAACCAATGGCACTAAAGTAAACATACTCGTAGGTGATCAAGAAGTAGAATACGTGGATGAATATATATATCTGGGTCACGTAATATCACCTAAATTACAGATGTCATTAGTTACAGCGTAGGGTAAATAACCCATGGTTAAGATACTGGATGTTAAGGGAGGTAACGAAAAACAAGTCTATACCAATGACACATAAAATGAAAGTTTTTGATGCCTGCATTCTACCAGACCTATGGATGTCAAACATGGTCATTCACAAACCAAATCATACAGAAACTAAAGGTATGTCAACAAGGAATCGAAAGGAGTATGTTGGTAATTAAACTGAAAGACAAATGGCGATTAACACAAATTAGAGAACGAACAAATCTCACAGATGTAATCAGTAGGGCGAAAATGCTGAAGTGGCGGTGGACTGGTCACATGATGAGATCGGAAAGAGACAAATGGACAAGAGACGTCATCGAGTGGTACCCCAGATAAGGAAAGCGTCGAAGGGGCAGACCAGTAAGACGTTGGGAGGACGATTTACCCAGGCACTGGAGGAGAGCTGCTCAGGATAGAAATTATGGAAGAGCCTGGAGAAGGCCTATGTCAAGGGACAGCCTGACTTACAGATTGCCGATGTCAGCGAATAAAGGCTAATTTTATTTCTATTTATTTTTTATGTCATCTATATATTGACAGTGGTTGACAGGTTTGTTCTGTACTCTGAAGCGCATAAACATGAGTGGATTTTGTTCCACATTTTACTTTTAGTGTTGCTCAGAATTTTTTTTATATTGCTACATTCGCAATATAAATTGAAACAAAGAAAATCAATGCAATCATTAATTATTGTGGTACATAATTAAATTAGCATAAGTAATCATGTTTTTTTTTTACGCAGGAGAAGTGTAAACCACAACAATTGGTCGGTGTGATTATAAAGGCTAGCAGTGGTGGTAGCATGTATGTCCGCACCCTGCATCCATGGGGTGCGATATTCTCCCGATCGCGAAACGGCAGCGACATCTTCATTTCTACAACTATCTTTTGCCGTTAATTACTATCAATGTATTTTTTTGTCTTAAATAAAATTATCAACACATTTTTGGGGCATTTTTGAGATGGGAAAAAATATTGAACTCGCGACCTGCTACCGTATCTGTGTAACCAATAAATTTAAGAAAAGAACTATTTTTTGAGATGGGAATAAACCAGTGAACTCGCGACTGTTACTGTGTAACCGATTAATTTAAAATTTAAAGAAAAAGGAACTATTTTTTATATGGGAAAAAAACCATTGAATTCGCGACTTGTTACCCTGTAACCGTTTAACCGACAAATCTGTATATAAGTATGTACTTTCCTGATGTATTGTTCATGTTTTCACTTCTGTCGACACTCCCGGAGTGCCACTGTTTTTTTTACTTTAGCGATAACATTGCGGAAATTTCTGACATGTTTTCCTTCTGAATGTTTAGTATTTAATGTTGAAACAATTTGGTCGTTGGACATAGTTTGAAAGTAGCATATTGAAACGTGTGACAATGTATGAAAGGCACAAGGTGTTACCGAGTTGCGTACAGATAGGGCCAGAACGCGCCAGGTATTAATTATACGGAATCCCCGGGGTGTGATTACGCCATTAGGGTCTTGGCGGGCGGTCGTCGCAAGATTTATTAACATCCTAGTGTTCTTGCAGGTGTATCCCACAATGTGCTGCTACAACCATGTTTGTAGCACTATCAATTTAAGAAAATCCTTTGTACATAATACGTATAAACAAGATATCACTACATTCATGACTGAAATGCAAAAAATATATTAGCAATTCTTTTGGGGCTAGTGTGTAGACAAACATGTTTTACAATTTAAATATTATAGGGTTTGCAAAAAACTTGTGCATTGTACTTATAAAATCGTTTATCCTGAATGACTATCACGCTAGAAAGTTGAAATTGGGACATAGGATTTTGAAAATTTCAACTTGTGCAAGGCAACGGACAGGTCGCTAGTATTTCATTATATTTCAAATATTTTATTATACAGATATTCGTTAATGAGCTTATCAAAACCAAAATGCTATTGATTTTTAATTAAAATTTCACTTATCCACTCGACGAACTTGTTGCTTTATATACCTACTGTACAAAAAGCTCAAAAACAAGCCCCCATCACTTTAAAAAGCTTTGTAAGTGAACTGCTTTCACACCGATTGCTCTACGAAACTAAGTTCTCATTATAAACGGTTGAGTTTTCTTTACTCGAGGGATGTTTTCAAGCGCAATAACTAATGTATTATGTATGTACTAAAACAAATGCTTTAAATGCTATTTACATGTTTTATTTTAGTTATCTATGTCTTGTTCAAAATTACTTTAAAACATTCTAGAAATGTTATCTACGGATACGATTATTGGATTATTGCTTAGTATATCTGGGTTGGATACACGGTAGAGCAAACTTTGAAAATTAACTTGAAACCTGCATAGTGTGGATCTGGAAAGAAATAGTGGTAGTGAGTAAGGGATGCCAGCTGAGCCCATTTCCTTATCCCTTATCTTCTACTTCTATGGCCGGCAGCCCACTTACATCACCTATAATATTTAATGATTTGACATAATAAATATAATTGATATTTAATATTCTCAGAAGTAGTCCTATGTAAACACATAGGAATGTCGTTTGAGCGTGTCGGAGATTGAAGTGTTGAACGCATCCCGCACCGCAGACGCCGCGTTGTCGTTACACAACCGCAGCCTCCGATGAGAAATGCGGCTTGCGTACAATCTATTTGCACATTAATAATTATTGACTTGGCAGACATCCTTAAGAGCTGGTACACACTAGGCGTTTTGAAGCGCGCGCTTTGATAACTATGAAGTTCTCACTCAACATCAAGCGCTCAATGTGTACCTACTCGCTCTAAGAACTTCATAGTTCTCAAGGTAAAGCGCGCGTTAGCAAAACGCGCGCTTCAAAACGCCTAGTGTGTACCAGCTCTAAGTTATAACTACTTAAAGCCTATTTCCCTATCCCTATTAAGTAGTATTTAAGTCGTATTTATTTAATAAATACGACTTAAATAAAGTTTGGTCTGTTGAGAAAATCGAAATCCAGAAAAGATAGGATAGTTTTTATTTTGAACCCGGGCGAAGCCGGGAGCGTGTAGCTAGTAATCATCATCATCAATACTTTTTTTTTTTTTTTTTTTTTTTTTTTTCGAGGAGAAATCGTCTTATTGATCCCCTACCGCTGGCTAGGCGGCAGGGGTATGTGGGACTCGACCAGCATACTCCGCGTGCGCACGTGCAGGCAGAACTGGCCCCTACCCACTAAAACTCCCCGGTGTCTCCTTGCCCTTTGAGTGGGGGGTGGACGGGCTCTGCCGAGGCAACTGCTCCGACCCACCCTCCTCGAGCGGCCTAGCCATTTCTGGCTAGGCTGACGCCAACGAGGGGGATTGCCCGGAGACACCCGAGCAATCCCCAGATGGGGGGGACCCGTGCAGGCACACACAGCTAGCCAGCTGTGTGCGCAGGTCCCCAAGGGCATTTGAAGACGCCTTCTCCTGCCCAGCCATCTCCGAGCAGGGGACCAGGGGCCACCCCCCCAGGCCTCCCTGTTCCCCTGAACTCCAACAAAACACCCCGACGACAGCTGGCGAGAACATGCATGGAGGGCTACATGTCCCGCCCCAGCCGCCGGGGTGGCCTCCACAACGAGCAGGGGACCAGGGGCCACCCCCCAGGCCTCCCTGTTCCCCTGAACTCCACCAATAACACCCCGACGACAGCTGGCGAGAACATGCATGGAGGGCTACACGTCCCGCCCCAGCCGCCGGGGTGACCAACAACGTGTGCTCCGCCACGAGCTCCGCTGAACGGAGCCCGCTCGGAGCACACGGGTGTGGGCCTTGTTGGTCCCCAACAACAATCCCATGGGACGAGAAAAGGCCGGTGAGAACCACCGGCCCCCCGCGACCCCATCGGATTGTCGAGGGTAAGCCCCCCCACCACGACAAGGTCATGGCCCACCTAGGGGGGGATCATCATCAATACTAATAATAAATATGTAAGTGTAGGTATTGTATGTATGTATGTTCGTCCATAACTCTTAAACCAATTAACTAATTTTAATGGAACTTTGTAGATAAACATTTAAAGGGCTATCACACCTTACAGTTTGAACGAACTTTGTAGATAAACATTTAAAGGGCTATCACACCTTACAGTTTGAACGTATCCAATTTAGGAAATCGAAAGGTGTGATCGCAGTTAGAACAGATTGGATTCAATTGAGAGTTTATCCATTTGCAACTCTATGTCTTCGACTTAGAAATCAATTTAGCGTAGTGTGATCACGAGCTCTCTACTTAGATTCCTAAATAGGAAACGTTCAAATTGTATGGTGTGATTGCCGTTTTAGACGTACAGGACACAGGGTAGGATACATTTTTCTTTTTCAACGCACACGAAGTCGCGGGCACCAGCTAGTCATTAATAGAATGCGATGATTATGTATTTTAGTCATAGTACAAGAGCTAATGCAAAATTGAAAATTAATGATGTAGTAATCGATTAGCCAGAGCGTAAATGGAACGAAATATGTCATCACAATTCAAATTGCATTTTTGGATATAAGTACAATAAATACAAAATTATTTTTAATCTAGCTTCAATACAAAGTTTAAATTATAATGTACTAGCTGGTGCTCGCGACTTCGTCCGCATTGAAAAGTATAAAACGCAATCTAATCGCTAAAAATATCACCAAGCAGTTGTCTTGTTAGTCGCTTCTCCTGATTCTGGATAGATGGCGCTATCAAGTGTATCCCGGGCCAAGCCGCTAGTATTTACTTTTATTTTAGATTTCCCGTAGGAATGAAGCATTTTTCCGCGATAAAAAGTAGCCTATGTTCATCACGGATAATGTCGGCTTCTAATGTTAAAAGAATTTTTCAAATCGGTCCAGTAGTTGTATGTATGTATGTTTTTCCATAACTCTTAAATGAATTTACTAATTTTCATGGAACTTGGTAGATAAACATTTAGACGTACAAGACACAGGATAGGCTACTTTTTTTTTCAACGCGGACGAAGTCGCGGGAACCAGCTAGTTATTCATATATCTGTTGTAGTAATACCCAATGGTCATTCATTTGGCGAATAATACATTTTTACTGCGACGTACATAATTTTAATATTATAAGGTTTTCAGCCATAAATGTCAATTATCGTCACTGTATGAACAATGGCCATAATTACTTTTTTCTTATATGTATATAAAAATGGTGCATTGAATCGGCCAAGGCATACTATATGTGTATTTAGGCAGCGTATAACATGGCAAACATACGATATATCCTGTTGAGCTGTGTACTAGCTTTGTTGGTGATTAAAATCAATGCTTCTAATAATATATCGTTAACAATAGGTAACAAATTCTATGAGATAAATATTTATTATATGAAATTCTATGAGACTAATTTTCAAAATTAGTGGTCACTCAAAATTCAAAATATTTTTACATAATAATTTTCTTTTATCATTTCATCTTTAACATTTGAATTTAATTATTAAGGGAATGTTTAGCCCTTTAAGTGACATGCTTTCTGCCTGACCATTTTGTAAAAACCTGGCATTTCTTAATACTTTTACAGGAATAACAGCAGGGCGCGAAATTTCTCTCGAAAGATATGTGATGCCTTCGTCTCAGCGTGAGCATATCATAGATAACCCAGAGGTATTTTACAAAAAAGGGCCATTAGAGCCATCTATCAACTAGATCCGCAGTCTTCCCTCAGAGAAAAGTTCAAAGAAAAGTTCAAAGAAATAAAGATTTTGACTGTTGCATGTCAATATATTTATGAAAATTTAATTTATGTGCACAAAAATATTAGTCAATTTAATAAAAAATGTGATGTACACAATATCAATACTAGGTCCAAAAGTGATTTAAATCTTCATAAAACACGACTACATAAGATAAGTAATTCTTTTATGGGTCAAAGTGTCCGGTTTTATAATAAACTGCCTCAAATAATCAGAGCCTTATCTATAAATAAATTTAAATGTGTCATTAAAACTGAACTCCTCTCGAAAGGCTATTATAAAATCACTGATTATTTGAGCGACAAAGAAGCCTGGATTTAAGCTATTCGGAGTTCGTACTATGTTTTGTATTGTAAAACTATAATTTGTATATATATACTTTAAGTTTGTTAATATTAAGTAATGTGTATTGTACTATTTTACATTTTAATGATGACAAAAAGAATAGTATCCTGAGTTTCTTTCGGGGTTTCTTCTCAGGATCGTCATCTTGGTTTTTTTTCCGAAACCCTGGTAAATTTAAATTTATAATGACGATCAAAAGAGTTTCTTGTAGAAACCTAATTGATAAATAAATATTTTGATTTGATTTGATTTGATATCAATAACATTATATTGGAGTTATATATATTGAATTTTTTTCCGATAAAAATGCCTTTTGGTTAGGGTATATTATGTCTGTACATGATTTTTGGGGCTTGACTAAAAATCAGCGTGTTTTCTGCAGAGCGCATACATTAGTGCGGAGTTAGGCAATTTAATTTAATTTTATGTTACTATGTCATCGTTAGTAATTAAATTAGCAGTACTTGGGCGACGGAACTGCGCTCGGTAAGTATTTTAAAAGATCGTCACTATAATTGCATTGTTACTCTATTTTGTATGTAGCTATCGCGCTTCGGCCGTTTTGGAAACCAAAGGTTCGAAACCAGTTTAGAAAACGGAATTATTTTTCTTTTTTGGAAACCTGGTTTCGAATGAAGAACTTGATTAGATTTGAGTATTTGAGAATAATAACCTTATGTTATTAAGCCATTAGTACCTATTTAAGTAGGCACAGTCAGCATCAGAAATGTGTATACATTTCAGAGCTAATGTCTCGAAGTTTGTATACTTACATATTAAAATTTGTGAATGAGTTTCAAAAGAATATTTTATATTCTCCATTGAAAACCAGTTTAGAAAACGGAATTATTTTTTCTTCATTCGAAACCAGGTTTCTGTAGTGTATGCATCTTTGGGATTTGTTCACTAATTCATACAGACAAGCAGTCTCAAGCGTACCACGTGACTGGCGCCAGCATTCCACGTGGGATGAGATAAATATGCCAGTCGCGTGACGGAAGTCTGCCCTTTAAGTGTGCGTGTGTGAGCCTGTGAGACGATAGTAAAAGCACTACAGTTTCCAAAAAAGAAAAATAATTCCGTTTTCTAAACTGGTTTCGAACCTTTGGTTTCCAAAACGACCGAATCGCCACCCGTCAACAAATGAGGCTTGAATAAATATATTGGCAGACAAATATATGGATAAATATAGAGGTGGACCTTAAAAGCAAAATACAAAATTTCACCCAAATATTCACTCAAATTTCCGAGATATTATGCGAAATATTAAAAAATTGCTGGTTTAAAGTTATTAGATAAGTAAGCTTGTATGCATTTTGCAGGAGAAGTGTAAACCAAACGAAATGGTTGGCATGAGGTTGGATATTAGCGTGAAGGGGGCCGGTTTATCTCCCGAGTGGTTGAATCCATGGGGAGCGAAAATCGTCCGAAACGGCGACGGCAGCGACCTCACAATCTACACAACCATCTACTGCCGTTAATTTCTTTATATGACTGTATTTTTTCGTCTAAAATAAAAAAGAAATAACACATTTATTTCCGTAATTTTAATTTAATTTTGAGGGAAACTTAGTAAATATTTTCACATTTTTTTTTATATTTTGACTGACCCACTGATCACTACCCCACATAAATATATTATGACACAAAAGATTTGTATTATCGAAGACAATCATGGACAGATTAGATCAGGTGACGACGCTTTGCCTCGGGCGACCGCGAGTGCAATAATTTGATCCAACGACGAATTGTTGCATTATATAAGCCTAAATCATTTCAAAGTTCAAGTGAACAGGCATCTTCTGGGTGAGCTCGTTTCATCTTAGGCCTCATCCTTGCTACTCAGCTGGTTGTTGGCCAAGAGCAAACCCATCTCTATTAAAAAAAATACCTGAAGTAGGAGTGTTTCTAACACTAGTGTTACAACTGTGTTACAACTGTAAAGATATTGCTGTCTAATATCACACAATGTGTGTGTGTGTGTGTGTGTGTGTGTGTGTGTGTGTGTGTGTGTGTGTGTTATATATTGAGTCATGTACACCATGTGTACATAATAAATTTAGTATCATTATGTACCATTGTTTCTAGTTGGTGAGTAAACGTTGAGGGTTAACAGCCCCAGTGACACATTATTATATTATACTTACAACTATTGTTATGCACAGTCTATGTTGACATAAGCTAATAAAAATTAAATAAATATCCGTATTCCATACAATTTCTTACAAATTTCTGCATTCATAAAATTATTTTTAGCTTCTTCCCTTTACTTCGTTCTCGTGTCTTAATAAATTATTAAAAGCGGCTGATAGCGTAACTAATAAATATAACATGGCCAAATATATTATACACTATATAGCTGTTGCACGCGACTTCGTCCGCGTAACTTTATAAAATATAGCCTATATCATTTGCTGATAATATAGCTTCAACAGTGAAAGAATTTTCTAATCGGTCCAGTAGTTTCGGAGCCTATTCAATACAAACAAACAAATCTTTCCTCTTTATAATATTAGTATAGAAGAAGCATCGACATATTCAATTGTCTGGTGTTTTTCTATGGTCTTTTCTGTTTCCTAAAGCATTCATCCTTCAGTATTATTGTCATAAGACGAATAATACGTTTTAACTGCGACGGACATAATTAATGACCCTTCAAGCGTAGATGAATTGTCACTGTTTGCACACTTGCACAGTGATAAGTATATAAGAATGGTGCATTGAATCACTCAAGGATATAATTGTCAGTGTTCAGGCAGCACATAAGATGGTATACATACAATATATTCTGTTGAGCTGTGTAGTTGCCTTGTTGGCGAATGAGATCAACGCTTCTCACGTGACGATAATGAAAGGTATCATCCATACTAATAATAAATCTGTAAGTGTATGTATTGTATGTATGTATGTTCGTCCATAACTCTTAAATGAATTAACTGATATTCGTGAAACCTGGTAGATAAACTTTTAGATGTATAGGACACAGGATAAGCTACTTTTATCACTTTCAACGCGAACAAAGTTGTGGGCGCCAGCTAGTACTATATAATTCTGTAATTACGTACAGGAATAAGGTGAGCAGCGCAATCGTAAATTATTATTTGAACTTTTCACCCAGGCCGGATTGCTTTGATCAAGATTAAGTCTTATAAAATTTACATAATTGATTTTTTTTGCGATTTCCTTCTGCTGGACACACTATAGTACAAAACCCTACAAAACCAACCTCTGTGTAAGAAAAGGGGTACCGTAGGAATTGACTTATTATATTACTTCGTAAGGACAAGGCTAATGCTCCTAGTATGTGGCACCGACGCGCCGGTGTCGAAATCGGAAAGTGACACCAATGACAGCTTAGTCACCGAGACACAGAGACCGGCCCATGTACCAGAGCTGCAGAAGTAAAGGAAGTAGTATCTTAAAGTTCTAATGGATGCCGTTAGTTTTTTCTGAACCAAATGCGCTCGAAGCAAATGTTCGAATGGCCGCATCTTTACTTTCTAGGATCAATGACCGTAGGCAGTCTTTTGTCGACATCTAGTTCGGTTGTTCCAATCTGTTCTACTATTTGTTCTACGATCATCTAATACTATTTCTTTCTAGGTCTGTAAGCCATTCTGCTTTCTGCCTGATAATTATGTAAAAAACGTGGCATTTCTTAATAATTTTATAGGAACAACGGCGGGACACCAAATTACTCTCCAAAGATATACGATGCCTTCGTCTGAGCGTGAACATACCATCAGTAAACTAGAGGTAAATACAATAGAAAAAAATCAACAGCTAATGAAAACAGAATCATCAATCAATAGTAATAATAATAATAAATCTGTATGTATGTTCCTCCATAACTCTTAAACGAATTAACTAATTTTCATGAAACTTGGCAGTTAAACATTTAGACGTCCAGGACACAGGTACTTTTTTTTCTTTTCAATGCGGACGAAGTCGCGGGCGCCAGCTAGTAATTTATATGATATTCTTATTACAACGTAATTTTATTATTAAGGACAAATGTACACCACGTCAATTGGTCGGCATGAAGGTGTATATTACTTGGGAGAGTGGCAGCCTTTCTACCTACTGGTTAAAACAATGGGAATTGAAACTCGTCCGATCCGGCAACGGTAACGACGTCCTAATCCATATAACCATCTACTGCGCTTAATTCCTTGTGTATTTTACCAATTGTTACCGTCATAGTATCATTTCGTTTCATTTATTTTAGTTACTTTAATGTAAATTATATTCAAGGCACGCCAAATCATAAATAACATCATACATCGATCTCTTGCCACCATTAATGTACCTGCGATGGTGCTGATGGTAAGAGACTTGATAGGATATCCCTAGTTCTACGAAGCATTTGTCGTCCTAAGTGTGCCATCTTTGTAGACAATTTCCATAGTACAGATAGAGATTTAATGGGGCTGCAGATTTAATCGGTACTGGCTACATATTTATTCCCTCTGGTGTAGAATCTGTGAGTCCGTGGCGGAAGTGCGTTTGCAAGATGTGTGCCTCCTATAATTGCGGTGGCATTTGTCACGTGTTACTTTAGTTTATTAATTTGTATGATTCTGTTTGCCTGCCTAGTTGAAGGCCTTGTAATGATAAATAAATAAATAAACATTATATCAAAACTGGCGATTCCAGAGCTGGCTAATAGTCAGCTGTGGAATACACGAGTTAAGATTTTGAATTACATGGCGTTTTACATCTAAATCTACAATAAATGCTTAAATAAAATATAAATACCTACCGTTGTTATTTCTTTTCTCAAGCAAAGAATAATGAAAGAAAATTAATTATACAGTTAATTTAATCAGCGATTAGGTTCAAACGTTGTTGTGTACCGAAACAATTAAAAATACATCGAAACAGAAACAAACACCTAGAAATCTAATTAACGAGAAGGGAAACAAAAAATGCGTATTTCGCAAACCGCCAATACAGAGGTTCTCGTTCGAGGGACCAATGAACACGCGAGCGGTAAATATGCGTACTTACAAAGCCCATTTCGTATTTTATTTTAGAAAATGAGCTTAATACGGTTTCAAAAGACTAGACTTTTGCTTAAAAGATAGCAAAGTTTTTACAAGACTCTCTTTTGATCGAAGACTTTAAGGAGGTTATATCATGACCTAATCAAGATTTATTAGTACTTTCATTAGTAAAAGCTTGGCCATTGTTAAAAATAATTACAGTCTTTACACAACACTAGGTATTTGTTTATTACACAATTAAATAACGACTTTTTTGTGAATATATTCAGAAATAAGTCTTTAATTAAAAAAAATCTACGTCTAAACATTCTTGGTTTGAAGATAGCGGGACTAAATTAGAGCTTCAATTACAGCCTTTTAATGTATTTTCTCATTTATCCCATTTTCCATATGTGAAAACCGAATTAAATTTTCGAGGTTTTGAAGCGTAGACAAACTAACGAAACATTTTTACATATAAAAAGAAACAAGATAAGTATAAAGATTAAATATCACGTGACAACAGTGCTAAGGTAGAGATTGTAAGTACGCTTTTGTAATGAAATTAGCGGCAAATAGCCGGCGAGTGTTGTTCCCGTAAAGTTTATAATTGCGTCTGTTGCCTCTCGATAAATACTGGCGACTACACGCGACTTTATTTGTTGTGGCGATATTTACAAGGGATATATTCATCTGCGTATTGATTGAACTCAAGCAGCATTTCTCATTAGAGGTTGCGGTTATCTGTCGACATAGTGACGTCCGCATGCATTGTTCAAATCACCTACACACCAAAAAATACTTTGAAAAATTGTGAAGATAGCTAATTATCTGAAATTGATTTGATTGATAAAACTTTTTGGAATACTTAATTTTTTACATTATCGTATTTTTTCACGGTAAAGTTTGACGGGCGCCACCGCCATAATAATGACGATCAACTTAGGTACTACGCAACAAAGGATTGTTTGAAACATAATTTGAAAACTAATAACATATTATGCGAAAAGCTGGCATGTTTGTTACTCAATTAAGTCAGTGAGTGGATTTGAGTAAAGTTACTCACACAAATAAAGCGAGTTCTGACCGAACTCATATTAATATATAATAAGTACTTTTCTATTAGATAAAGGTTTCAATTATATAAAGCTTGAGAAGACAACTTGTTTTGAATTTATGTCATAAAGAATTTTTGAATTATAGTGCTATAGAGTAAAATTAAAAAAAAATTATGTTCCGATTCTTCAATATTAACTTATAAAGTAACTTCTATAATGTTGTCTTTCAAATATATATATATATGGTTTTTTTTTCAATTATAAACTTTTCCTATTGAAAGTTTCAACTGATAGCACGAGTTGTTACTTACAGTTCGTACGGAGGCGACGCGTGTGAACGATCCTCTCGGCCTAATTGTTAACCTGATACGATAACGTGAACCAGTAGCACTACCATGAGTTTATAACGAGCGAAATCGCTAGCGAGAGATGAGCGAGAGCGTAAAATATTTATATGAAAAATTGTACAGCGCCTCTAGCGGTCACTCAAAGAACTAAAACCAGTAACATGAGTGGCATAAGTGAAAAACCTATCGAATGTAGTCACTAGCGACCATTAGCGACTAACGTTTGACTTGACATTTCTATACAAAATCGGTACCATGAGTTACAAATTTGACTGATGCTCTCGAGAAATACCGTAACGTTAGTAGTTAAATCATTCACTAGCAAATTGAAGGGTGAAAGGTTCGTTATCGACATAAGTAAACTAACGTAAGATTTCGATAGCAACTCATGGTAGTGCTACTGAACGGACAAATACTACACAGCGTAACATTACGTCGGAATCTACGGGTTAGAAAAGAAAGTGAACCAAGAAAGCTAAATTTTGGATATTACGTGGGGGCTTAGTAAAGCTTAACTTGAAAAACTCGACCAAGATTTCCTGCTTGCATTTTCCGCCATCTTGAAAAAAGCGTTTAATTCAGTTTTTTTACAATAACTCGGCTCTCCGTTGAGATACGAAAATTGTGATGTAATACTTTTTTGTTGCTTTTTTTATGCTCTATAATTTACCTCTTAAACATTTTCACCTACTGCTTATAATTATCGAGATATCGGTCGGAAAAGTCAAAAATGTAGGTAGTGAAATTTGTTTTTGCAATTTCTTTTTTATTCTTTGATATCACAAAAAAAAAATTATTATTATATATAATATAATATATATAATATAATATATATAATATAATTATATATATTATATAGATTATATATAAGGTATTAAACAAAAGCGATGCGTTGTCATGTGACGACCGTGTAGCATTTCGCATTTGAAAGCAAGTGTTACTGAACTATTTATAATAATAATTATATTTTGTCTGAGGGCTCAGTAGTTAGATAATAGGGGCTAAGTAGTTAGGTAAATATCTACCGGAACAAAAAAGACTTATTAGTTTGGTCAGCGAACTAATCACCGAACTACTAACTAGGCCTTAAATATATAATATCAAGACATAAGGTGTCATTTATATTATTTTTTACAAAAAAATAGTGCAGACCTAACCGGAATTCGAACCTTCATCTGAAGTGTTGACAGTAAAGCTCGTCCCCTGGGCTTTAACTTTTGTGAGACTAAATATTATTACTAAGAGTATACCTCCGGTCTATGGAGTATCACATTTGCTTTCAAATTACTTAAGTTGAAATTCAACACGTTACTCGGCGTACTATTCGCACAAGGGACTTGTCTTCAACTCGATATCATGGCGTATTACATCAATAAGATTTCCATCACATACTGTTTTTCGAAAAAGAAAAATTTTCTTTAATATTTTAGTATTAAATATATAATATTTTTTGGTATTCCCGATCAGGAGTAATGTTATATAATGACCAGATGGAATTCTTTTATTGCTACAATATTACCAACCAAACACTCGCTCGGCGTTGTAATAAAATATTAATTAATTAAATTTGACAAATTAATATTTTTCTTTGAAAAAAATATATAATCGAATATTAAAACTTTGCTTGAAAAGTTTCAATATAATTTGATTTCAATATAAATTCACATATTATGGTAACATGTACATTTTTATGAACAGTAAGAGACTCAATTTGCAATTTGTTTTCAATAGTAAGACGAGAAAATATGACACGAAATAAAAGTATAGAATGTTCTTTATAAAAGTGAAAAAAAAAAAAGTTTCATAAATTGCTGAACATTGGGTCCGACTGCGCTACGAGGTGAAAACTTTGAGCTACGCCGTAGACCCGCTACGGAATGTCTACGAAGCGTAGCGACTTAAAATGTCGGGGCAGTGAAACGTCATACAATTTGTTACTGGAAATGTTAAATTTATTCCTTCGAAGAGGTTATAACTTTAAAACTTCGAATAGTTCTTACTTAAGAATACACCTACATTCTTATGTAAGTTACTTCAATATTTTAAGAGCAAGTTTGCGATTTTAACTTCAAGGTGGCATAGTTTTTATTGATTTGATGACATATCGATGGTGAGCGGGTGTTTTAAAAAGACGTTAAGTAATTTATTAAAGTTAGTTTATGAATATATTTTCCACAAGTAAACCAGAGCCAAAAAGATTAAGTAATGTAATCCTAACGCAGTACAAGCATTTGGACTTAAGTTCAAAAGATTATACGTATCAGTGTCAATGATCTGTTGGTAATCCCTCTAACAAAATAGGCACTAAATACTTTCTTTGATGGACATTATAGACATTAAGCCGATTTGGCATAGGCCGCCATGCGGTATGAAAAAAATATTATTATATATTATATAAATATATATTAATTTATTTTATTTATATTTTATTTTATTTATATAATTTTCATACCCCGGGCTTATAAGTATCTGGAATCCAAAATTGGATTTTGGAGTAAAATCTAAAAATATAAGTTACCTATCTTAGGCCACACAAAACATTAAAGTTGAGCTTGTTCAAGTTGCGTTTGTTTTCTGTTACGTTTTGGTGCTTAAACTTTGTTAAATGTTCGAATAATAAGAAAGCTTTGCGCTTCCTTTGTCGGGCGTGTTCGGGCAAAATGAACGCTATAAATTTTAAATAAAGAAGAAAGGCCGGGAGACATTTCGACAGCATTAACTAGTTAAATGACGTTACTCGGGCACACTTAACACAATTCAAGTTTCTCTTCAGAGCTAACGTCTTGAATCTCTTTATTGCAATTACAATTTAACTTACTTCAACTTAACTTGAACATACAAATGTTAAGTTATCGACAAAGTTCAAAATAAGAAAAGCAATTTGGAAATGTAACTGGAATCATTTTAAAACGATATCATCCAATTGTCAAATTTGTCTCTTGAACTGTTAAAAATATTAATTTTAAAAATCATGTTTTAAATTCTTTATAATATTACATTTTTATCCCTTATACCTCTCGGTAATAATCAGTTTTCGTATAATCATGTATTGTAGTAGATATATTTTGTCGCACAGCAGTATGTACGAATACTATATGTATTTGAGTGGCAAGCAATCAGCAGAACGCTCATTTGATAATGAAGGCTGTTGTGAGAGGCTTTCTCGTTAATGGTTACAGTAGTTCTGTGTAATACAATATGGAAGTGCGACCGCAAATACAATTTATTCTCTACTCTTATACTTATGTATGTAAAACTAATTAAAACAATAGCCTTCAATATATGTACATGAGGCTTTTCTTACTTGATTTTTTTTATATCACAAATGGAGATATAATTATACCAGTTGCTCAAACAGTAGCGCATTTTCTTTTGCATCATTTCTCTTGCAGTGCAAAAAAAATTGTGGAAGTTCACAAATATTCAACGCTTTCTTATGGTCCATAAGCCTGGCACTAATTTCGTCAATGATTTCCTCTCAGTCCATAATTTGTAAAATGCCTGAGAGAGTTGTATCATGATTCGTTGTGAACGTCAGCTGCGGCTCCGATGGTGGGTTGAACAGTGGTAGCCCGTTACACTTTCAGAGCATCAGGTGACAAGCATTCCACCAAGTTATAGCCAGCTGACTTTTTTATTTATTAACAGTAATACATAAACTATCATCTGATAAATTTTCTATTGGGAAGTAATCACTGAACACGTATATATTCGTGTGACCTGCAGACGCTTAATCCACCATTTTATAAATAGCTGACAATTTTGTTTCTTCAAAATATTAGGCTAACTATAATTTGATGAATTTTTAATCGGAAATAAATGATTAAAAGCCGCAGCAGTTTCATGATACAACTCTCTCAGTCATTTTACAAGTTATCGACTGGGAGGAAATTGGTCATGAAAATCTGTCGCTGGCTCATGGACCATTAGTTTGTACTCATAAAAATTGTACAAATCAAACTGAAATATAATAAATATCTTCCCACATTTCACAGTTTCATAGTGAGCAACTAATATTATGGATACCGTGCCAGACAGTTGATACTCTATATGATTACTTTTTTTACATACATATTATAAATACAAAACATCCATGACTCAGGTACAAAGGTAAAATGTTAACACATAGACATTTGGCCCTAGCGGGATTCGAACCCGCGACCGTTTGGTTAACAGCTACAGTTACTAGCCACTATATCAAACGTGTCATCTTTATAGATATAACCGTGTCTAGTAGGACATTCAGCGGTCCTGATTTTCCTATACAAATAAGTGGTATGTATATAGATACGTCGTCGCTCACACCGAGTTATACATAGATATATAATAATATCGTATGTCGGTCGCACTCGACGGCTGGTCTGCCATCGAAATTGACTTGTCTATCTGCATAATTGAACGATAAACACTTGCCTGCAACTGTTGTTTGTCACCGTTTATTAACTCCTCTCATTCAGTGTACACAAACTAATCTCTTTCTCATATGTTCTCATGTGGAATTATTATTCTAGCTGCAATGCAGCAGCATTTTTTTTCTAACGGTCAAGTTCTTTTTTATTTACTTAGTGATGCAAGTTGCATAATGCGATTCAGGATAATGGTTTGGGAGGATAGGGAAATAGGCTCTGGCATCCCTTACTCATTCACCCAAACACAACTGCACACATACTGTTATTTCACTGTGGTCTTCTGTAATGAGGTGGTCATTGCCGCTAGACGGGTTGCCCAATGTGTGTGTGCTCTGCCACTACTTTTCTATCAGATCTAGACAAGGGTGAATTTTCCAAAGTTGACCAGTGAAATAGAGCGTTTGGACCCTAACCGCTTACCCAACGGGCTTGTCAAAAGCATGGGATTTTCTATGAAAGTATTATATTTATTATTTATTACTTAGTATAGGCTAACTGAAATTATTTCCTTACTGACTTTTGAGTTGACTGCAGTCAAAATTAAATAAAATTGAATTTATGTTAGATTCACTGCTCCACACATTTTATCATACGACTAGCTGGTGTCCGTCACTTCGTCTGCGTTCTCTATAGCTTATAGCCTTCCTCGATAAATGGACTATCCAATACAAAAATAATTTTTCAATAGTATAGATATCGGCTTACGTTAGTAATTAATTATTATTATTATTATTTAGAGCCCATTACCCCATCCCTCCCTTATCCCTTATCCTTAATCCTTCTGTGGTCGGCAGCGCACTTGTAGCACTTATGGCGTTGCTTGTGTTATAGGCGACGGTAGCCACCTACCATCAAGTGGACCGTCAGCCTGTCTGTGGACCTTAATATAAAAAAAAAAAAAAAAAAAATTAAAATTAAAAATTAAGGCGTTTTGGATTTCAGGCGAATTGGGAATCAGTCGTGTTGGGATTTAGTCGATTTGAGATTCAGTCTATTTAGTATTCAGTCGATTTAAACTTCAGTCTATTTGGGATTCAGGCGTATTGACATTTCAGGCAATTTGGGAATTGGTTGTATTGGACCGGATGCTATATTAGGTACTTCAACAGTATTTTAAAATAAGCATCCATTAAATTAAATCCATAAAATAAGCTATTTAGTGGACTGATCATGTCCACTAAATAGCGTATGTAGTTTAGCATCTAGTTCTGAAATAGTATTATATTTAGGATTAAAGGTAGCACTATTTTGACGTGGCTAATAAGTTTTGATTTGGAATGCGCTCAGTGGGCGCTTTGTAAATAATAATTTATTTAAATTAGTCGTCGCTGCACGGGTACTCTTATAAATAGGGCCGGCACCGAGCTTGAGGTACACGCGTCGGCTAGTCGGAGTGAGTTCTACCAAATTGGAATTTCAAATAAGTTGAATGTTGCCAGGCAGGTGGCGGGGAGTGTGGAGGCTTAGACTAACTTGATACGTGCAAATGTATTACTTTTCATATTACCAGCCTCCAAGGCGGGCGTTAAATTAATTCGAGCATTCTGAAAGCGCCCCCCTTCCTAACCGTATCAAACATATAATCGTAAAACGCTGTTCAAAACTTCTCTGTCACATTCATTTGAATACATGTCGTAAATACGTCGTTTATATTTCTTTTTTCGTAAATAGGACGTCCAACTTCATCCATAAAAATGTGGAAAATATTTGTAGTATTACTAGCGACCCAACCCCGGCTTCACAGGTTGTTGAAATTTTCAATTTTAGATTTCTAGATTTAGTACGTTTGGCTGTGCGATAATAATACATATATAGTCAAAATAATATATAGATTTTTTAAAAATAGATTAAAATTTATTTCAAACCTATCTAAATTCTTTATTGTAGACAAGTTGTTGCACGCGACTTCGTCCCCGTAACTTTATAAAATATAGATTAGGTTACTCACTTATTACATAGCTTTCTTTAAGTGAAAGAATTTTTAAAATTGGCCCAGTGGTTTTTAAGTTTAATCATTACAAACGAAAATACAAATCTTCTCTCTTTATATTTAACTGTATATACTTATGCTGATGGATAGATAGAATATTTTATTAGTCGTTCTCGTTCGGCTGTTGGCAAATATTATTAATGGGATTAAAACTTGATTCCTTCGACTGGAGTGCTTGTGCAATGGAAAGCGATACACTCAAAGGTAAAAAAATCGGACATTTCTGCAAATGAACATTCTATTTCTTTCATTTCAAAGATCTAAAGTACGTCTTTCAATTTTGATAAGTGGAATACGAAGTTACTTTCTGCTATTTAAATTAATTAGGGGATAATATAATTTATTAGTTTCTACATTACACAAAAAGCATTTATGGTTAAAATTTTACATGCAGTGCGCGTGTAAAAATCGCTATAAGATTTTTACTCCATTTTTTATAAATAATATTCCAGTTATTTATTTTTTTATAATTTAAGTTAAAGCTGAAAACAAAAAACCCTTGCCGAGGATATAAAATTCATAGCAATCATCTCATTTTTATTTCAAAATCATATTTCGATCAATATCTTTTCTGCAGATCACTAAAAAAATATTTTGCTTGTCATCTTTACAATATGATGTCTTATATTATGACTTGATCCCAACTATAAAGAACAACTTTAAGAGGTCGACCTATGTTCGTGTTCTTTGGAGCGATCGTGTGCTCTTTACCCTCTGATACCCAAACAGCGTACGCCTAAGTTAGGTAAGTATGAAATGGGTTTGCGTTTCGTTGTTTAAGTTGGGAGATTTTGTTTATTTCAGTCATTATAAGTAAACAATGTGTAGCGAGAAACCCGGTAAGCTTTTGTTAATATTCACGCGGCCTCCGGCGGCGCGTGAAGGGATAGATCTATCATTATGGAAAAGCTACGTAGACGTCAATCAATTTAAATAAAACAAAATATGAGTAAGTCGAAGGGAGCGTTATTTTCAAGTGTATACATTTCACTGCTGCCATAATGCTCTTGGCACAAAATTCATCTGGATTATTTTCAAATCCAGGAAATTCCAGTCAGAGTAAAGATTTAAAAACAATTCCTGAAATTCCAGACAAAATTGTTCCTGAGTCTTTCAAATTGTATTCGCGGTTAAGAAATGTTAATCACTTGCCCTAATTGTGAAAGAAACCATAATGAAATCAACAGAAATTTAAGCAAATTCTGATGATTTCATTATAACTAGTATATATACAAAATTTTCAAAGTTCAAAAATTTTCAGAGATATACACATAGCGAGAAGTTGTTTTCAAATAATCCTCAGTGAGACTTTAACCACTGTTTTGGAGAAACATGGTGACAATGGCGACGAACAGTCAGGTATAACTTCCCGGAGATGTCTCTCTGTAAATTAATATTTCTCCAAATCTGTTTGTCTTTCGGATAATTTGCATTTATATTGAATCCCACGGCCTTTTTCAATCTCTCCGCAGGCCATCACAATTATACATCTTTACATACATCCACAACGACGCAAACTGTGTCTTTAATTAGAGAAATCACTTTGCTAACGAGAGCACACTGTCCCTCAGTAGCCCTTCGTTCAAAACGAGAATTCCTAATTTCAAAATCGGGACGGTTTCTGTTTCGAATTAAATTAAGGAAGGATTACCAAATATTGACATCTGCGTTTCTTGTTTTCTATGTTAATATCGGTAATTAACCTTACTCAGGCACTTGCGGGCTTTTGTAAGAAAATATCTCTGTGTTGAAATTGAACTTACCAATAAAACAGATGATCCAAACTAATTAGTTTGGAACCACATTCAGAGAATATATCCAAAAGCTCAGTGGCTTAGCACGATGGGTGCTCTGATTCCAGCGGTGTGCTATATACTTATATAACATTTACGGTACAAGCACACAACAATGCGCAGCAACAACACGACGGTGACAATATCCGTAATCAGCATTCAATACGATTAAGGTTAATTATTAAACCTGGTTAGTTTTCCGCACTAGCTCACAATAGTACGGTACATTAGGCGGCTGACGAACGCCCTATTGTACTAATTGCATCACATGCCCATTGTGTGCTGTATATTTTACAATTGTATGGAGTGGAATAGATATACTTTACTAATCAAGCTGTTAAATCTGCTACTTATGCTTTGATAGAATCATAAATATAAGTTATGACAATATTTACAAAATTATGCACTCGGTTTACTGCATAATTCGATGGGCGATTTTTTTTATTATTTTCTATTTAATATTTGGGACGTTTACCGTACAAACAAAGGTATATCAGCTAAATTATTCCCGGTGACAGGTGACTTTAAGTGAGCCTACTAGGTTTAGCCTACTTGACGTTGGTGAAAGAGGCGCTTAATCTAATTGTATTCTTCTGTTCGCCGGTTAACCTATTGGTTTGCCCAAAATATTATATTATATATTTAATGTATATCTCATTAAATAAATTAACAATTAATAAAAACTTAAAAATATACTCAATGAAAAATATGATACCACAATCTTAACATGCTCTGATAAATGCTGAGATATTACTAGATTATGACAACCATTACCGAATTATGCCTAATCTAAGGATGTTCATCTATTGGTCTATATGATTATATACCTGGCAATTACCATCAACATAGTTCTGTTTAATATACTCGCCAAATCATTTTCATTTTACAATAATTTTCTAAAACACCTTGATCACTGTCGGTACCACTGCTCAAACTGGCTCTAACTGATTTAGTTTGTGTAAGGAAATGTGTAAAAAAAACATAAAATCATCTCTCATGTTCGCTACGTTCACAAAAATAAATGGAATCGATGTCGGGGAAAATAAAGTCGTAACCGCAAAGCGTCGTAAAGTGTCCCGTGTTTATGAACTTTGCTACAACGAGCAGATGTAACTCCACAGCGAACTTTATTCGGATCAATGTTTTAATTCTCTTCCCTTTCATTTAGTTTTACACGATATAAAGTTCTCGCTTCGCCTATATACAGATACTGTATTGCTTGTTGCCTTTCCTAGATATATTGATTGCATCGGTGTGTATTCGTTACTTGATGTATTGCACGTTTTGTTGGGGTGAGCGTGAACGAATCACCCTGGGCTCGAACAAAAAGCATTCACTGTACGTGCGAAATAAAATTCTCCACGAAAGTTGTTTTACGACAGTTAAAACATATTTTATTAAAAAAATAAATACAATATTTTAAAAAACTTATAGTAGGCTAAATTCGCTTTTAATACTTTGTTCATTGAAAACATTTTTTTTGTTTTTAATTATTCAGGCTATGTTTTATTTAACATTGTAGATTTAACATCTTTAATAATAACATTGTAGCTAGGGCCTCTTCCACCATCTCTAAGTAAAGTGTCAAGTAGGCTAACCGCCATTTAAAGTCACCGGTAAGAAATCGCACGAGTTTCGCCATCTTCGAGTAGCATTACTCAATAGGTATGCTCAATTTCAATGAAATTGAAACAAGATACTCGCAACATTTACTCGCCAATTAGAATTACTTGAAAAGTAACTAATCAACACTTACTTGTAACTACAAGTTCACCAACTGGTGAAAGAGGATCTTAGAGTTTAATTAATTTTAACTAATCTTTTGAGTAGGTCTGTACTGTGTAATGATTCATTTTAAATTAAAAAATAAGATATTTGAGAAAAAAAAATTAATCAAATTTTTTTTAATAAAAAAAATTAAGAAGAGACTTCAGAATAAAAATACCATTTGCGAATATGAATTTTGTATTGTTGAACAATATTTTTAGACGGCCCAGTTGTCATCGAATTGGTCGGGCACGGACGCCGCCGTCCTCAGCGCAGGTAGTGCGCAGAATACCGAAGAACTTATGAAGACCGGCGAAGTGCCTTTCTCATAGAACCGGTGAATGTCGACGGTGTTCAAATCGATCAAGTTCACCCAAGGATATTCTATATCGCAAGCGGTCACGTTTGTGCCCACTTGAATTAACCCTTCCATGCATCCCTGCAATCAGCGCATCTATGAATTATTAAATTGGCTCAGAAAATGGATTTTTTTGACTATGGTTGGGATTTGGTGAAGTCTTGTGAAAATTATACTATAGTTTGTTACGAATTTAATATTTCGAAATCAAAATAATATTTTTCTTTTATACTATTGTACAATAATATGTATTTTTTAAAATTTAAAATGATATTTTCATTTATCACATCAGTTTAAATGAGAAGGAGATATTGCTAGATAATTTTGAGCTCACATAACTAATAGATGCCCCCTAACTTTCTACCGTAGTTGGCTATCGACAATAATAGAATTAAGGCAATGGGATTACTCATTACCGAAACACAACAGCACACGTGCTGTTGTCTTTTGTGTTACTGCCACCAGGCGATATTTTATAGATCCAACCACGAGCCAACATTGAAAAATTTTGAGCCTGGCTTGAATCGAACCCGAAAACCTTGAGACAGAGCGTCAAGGCAACCTACTTAACTATACTCTTCCAATCGTCAATGCTGCCTGGCTTTATCTTAAGAAAAATTGTAGATAGACCTTCTAGACCTTGTAGAATAAATACTTACACGTTCTATTTCAGCTGTAAAGTGGGTTTCGTACTGGTAAAACGGAGCATTCTCACTCATTATATCAGTTGCAATACCTGAAAATAAAAATAACTACTAGTTGAATAGGTAGTAGCTTTTTTATTTATGCTATTCGTACATATTTCATGCTAGTTATTGGATGTCATGAGGAAGCCAGAGCCCATTTCCTTGCCTTTCCCATCCCAATCCCTTATCCCTAATCATAATCGATTACCCAAGACGACACGTTTGGTCTATTGGCTAGTAACCCTCTAACTGTTTACCAAACGGTCGCGGGTTCGAATTCGGCTAGGGGCAAATGGACCTGAGATTGTAACTACCTACCATCAAGTAGATCGTCAGCTTGTCTGGTAACCTAAACATTTAAAAAAACGAGGTATAATAAAAAAATAAGGAAATCATACCCATGAATGCGGATGTACATTTGTCAGAGACTATTCCGGCAAAGGCCAGCCCCGAGAGAGCAATGGAACACGCGAACAGCCTGAGGAGTAACATGGCCGTGACAGAAGCTCAAGTCTAAGGTGAACCTCGTGGTCTTCAAGTCTAGGGTAAATGGGCACTTACTAGGTAAGCGTGGTCTATCTTTGGCCGCATCTGCACCTAACATCAAGTGAGATCGCGGCCAAGCGCTGCCTTGACTACATTAAAAAAAAAAAAAAAAAAAAAAAAAAAAAAAAAAAAGAACTCACATGTGGTGCTGCCGTTATATATGTGCATTTTGTAATTAAACTAAACCAATGGTAATCGCAACGCTACACATTAATTATCGTGAATAATTGTACTCACACCATTGCACAGATACATGTGTTAGCCTCTAATGACCAATAAACACCAAATTGTATTAACGTCAGTGGTATTGAGTATTGATCATGTCTTTTCAATTACTTGCGCTTATATAAACCACTATAAAAAGCACATTTCCTGAGTATAATATATAATACTAGCTTTTACCCGTGACTTTGTCCGCGTTGAAATTTAAAACAATATAATGCCTAACAAAATCTTTTGCTGTTACAGTTTTGCAAAGCGTTGGATTTTTATTTTGTGTCTGATATGTTTTGCAATTTGCACTCATTTAGTTTGTAGTTAACATCGAAGCCTTCATTTAATTTAAGTCTATTATAACACGTCATTGCCTCAGCAAACTATTTATAACTTAATATTACCTACTTAAAGAGTGAATTGGGTTCCATTATTATGCACACAGTCATTAGTATCAATCTGTATTTATCATTATCTTAATGAATAAAAATTACGTATGTAAGTAATAAAGTTTACGATTAAGGATACTCGTACATAAGGCAATCTCCCCTTGTTGATAAGAAATAAGAAAAAAAATTGATAAGAAAGTTCTTCCACATCCTCGATGTCCCTGTTATTATAAAGGGGTGGTCGGTGAGTTGGCTAATTTGGCTATGGCACCCTCTGACCTTGGTCATGCTCAAAAACATAAAAGCAGACTGACTACGTTTGACGGTGGTTATTTTTCTCATGTTTTTTAAATAACTGTTCTGTTTCTTAGTGAAAAAAATTATCATATATTAAAAAAAAAATCAGTACCTACTATCTATTCTGTTCGGCAATGGAAACAAAAGTAAGGTCACAATACATGATTAATGAAAGTAAGGGGCATGTGTGGCCGATAGGTATCAGCTAATGAACCGTGAAATAGTAAATTCTGTTATCAGTAATTAGTCACCATCATCTCAGTATGGATTTCCAAATGGTGGCCAATAATCGAGCAGCGCGTCTTATTGGGTTAATTTCACAGCGAAACGGTCTTATTATTAAGTAACTCTATTATGCCAAGGTATTAGCATACCCAAAATACCTACTGTGGATCCCTCCAATTGAAGCCCAATGAAGCTTAATGTCCTCGAGACAAAGGATCTCAGTTCAATTCATTCATTAGTAACTGTAGTAAAATGTGTAATTTGCCACACTAGCACAATTTGTATGCAACGTGTAAACGGAACTTTTAGACATGGTTTTACTCATTTTAATTAATAATTAAAAATAAAATATAATCAATATATTTTCAAGCAACTGGAGCCATAATTATGTTACATTATTATACATTAAATTATTCTATCAGAAAGTACATTAATTTATAAGTTAATTATTAAATTAATTATTTATTAATTTTGATAGTTCCCTGAATATATTATTAAAACTAAGGTCCAAACTAAGTTTAAGTCCAGGCTAGCTGTTTTGGTTTTTGTGTTTTGGTTGAGTTAGTTAGTTCTGAGACGCAATGATGAGGAACTAAGGTTAAAGACATCACTGTAAATAAATAAATATAAATATAAATATAAATATCTTCACACATTCCACACAGCACCATCTAGTTCCATAGTAAGCAACTAATGCTTGTGTTATGGATACCAGACAGTTGATATACTACTTAGATTACTTTTTTTTTGTAAATACATACATATTATAAATACAAAACATCCATGACTCAGGTACAAAGGTAAAATGCTAACACATTAAAACATTTGCCCCTAGCGGGATTCGAACCCGCGACCGTTTGGTTAACAGCTAGGGGTCACTAGCCACTAGACCAAACGTGTCGTCAAACTGTTGGAAGTTATCGAACGCTTGTATCGCCATTTAACGAGAGATAACTTTGAACATGATTAAAGTGTAACGGTGGTCACGTGGTATGCGGGCTATCAAGCTCCCACTTGGTCGATAGATTGCTCGAGAGTTCGTTTTTGTACGCGTTCACATAAACAATGTTACCCCACATATTTTGTGGGACTTTCACTTTACCACATTGTCGCTTCACTTGTCCCTAGTGTACACTCAGAACTTTTTTATTTCTCTGTACTGCAGGCAGTCTGATGACCCAATTGATGGCTTATGTCTGCATTGGTAGGTTGTTTAATTGTCTTTAAGCACAAGCTGCAGCAAGAGGCAATAATGCTAATGCTTAGCCAACCTTGATAAAGTAATAAGTATATGTGGGAGATAGAGGAATGGCCTACCAGATACCGTTCAACTGTAGTGTATGTAGTGTGTTCTGATACTATTTAATAGTTCCTTTTGTTCTGAACAATAATATATTAGAACATAACGCTATGTAACTAATTATAGCACAATACATGTAGATGTGCATTGTTGAAACCCAATAGACATACCTCAAAGCATTACGACGTGCCACAATTACTTATTAGCGCATTCCAACAGGGTTATATTTAGTAAAAATCAACAATATTTTGCGAATCAACCACTACACTGTTATTTGATTATATTTTTTAGAACCTATACAAGTGTCACAAGGAATAAAAATCCATTTTTCTACATAAGTTACAAAGCTAGGGCTACAAGAATTTAAAGTCACAATTTTTAGCGTCTTGTAAACGCAAGACTCGTGTTCAAGCCGGCTGCCTAAACCCATTTTGGCTTTCTAGAGCAATTTAGGTGCCTCAAACAGCACACGAAAATTGTTGAAGGGCTTATTATGAATAACTTTGTAATAAAGCCAGCCATTTTTTAGCAGCCATACGTTCCAGTTATTAGAAATTCTAAATGCTATGTCTCTTCTAAATAATTTTAATATTGACATGTACGTGTCCCGTGAAGAATACCTTGGATTTTATAAATCCATATGTATAATATCATATGGATGTCGCTTCGCCATCTGTATGACGTATCTACGCGATAATCTCAAAAGCTACTAAACAGATGCAGTTTTCACTAATGGAAACTGCATCTGTTTACGACGAGGAAGGTTTTTATATATAATTTTCAGAAAAAACATGCGCTGTACGCCTTTGTCCGTTTCATTGGTAACTTCTATTAAACCATCTAATGGATTTTAAAACGATTTTAACTAAAATGCTTACCATTAGTGCTACTAGGGAAGTTTATATGTATATTTTGAGATAAAATAATAAATCCGATTGAAGCTGGGAACGGGTCGCTGATAATCATTATAATTTTATACATTACAACCGATGCATTATTTAAATATCAATAGTACATTGGGTCATAAGTGGAAAAATGTACTGTAATTTTTAATATCAATTAATACCTTTACGTTCGTAGGAAACTGGATGTTATTCAGTTAAATTATAAACTGGATGTTATTCAGTTAAAAACATATAAAACAACAAAGAAGAATCTTTATATCTGTGTTTTCCATTACTCGAAATTAATTTTCTTTGAAACCTATTCAGGTAGAGTAAATTTCACAATTATATCTTTTTGTTAGTCTGAACTCTTATTAAAATTTATTTTTTTGCATGTATTGATAAACTTTTCTTTAACGATGAAACCTAGAAGAAAAGACAGTTTCCAATAATTTTGTTTATTTCATGATCGCTGGTTATAGATTCTTGTGTAAATTTAGACAATGAAAATACGTTTGCAATGTCCACAACTACATATTTATTGGAGAAAAATTGTTTATATAGGGGAAAATACCCTATTATTGGTACTTTAAGAAATACGATTTATATATCCTCTAGATAATGTTGATTAAGCATTCGAGTTAATTTTTATATTGTCAGAGCATTGTATAGAATATAAAGTTTCCCGAATTTTTAGCAGTATTAGACAATTTTCTTCAAACACTCGTTTTTCTTTCAATAAACCCATGAAATAGAGCATTTATTGGCACTTTTCGACCTATTGTTCAACTCAAATAAAATTTGAAAGTTTGACAATACGTTTAAATCATTTGACTGTTTAGTGTTAGCAATTCATAAAGATCATAAACTTGAGATTTATTTATTTTTTGTGGGAACACAGTTTATGGAATAGTTTTATTATTTTTTATTGAAAACTTTATGGTGCCAAAAAATTGGAGGGGTGCCAACATTAGGTCATTTTACCCTATATCTAAAAGTCGCTTTCATCTCATTCTTCCTGCGTAGGTTCGAATCCGGCTCAATTGGGAAGCGCACAATGATGTGTGATCGACACACGCGCAGGCGCAACTCGGAAGCTAGACATCCTGTACACTGTGATCGTCTTCAGAGTTTGAACATGAATGAGCGGCGTCTCGCGATTGTCACACGCCCTTACCGATACACCCACCAAATTCAAACCTTTGCTGGCGCATTCCTGAAACAATGTTAATATTCAAAATTCAAATATCAATGTTTTCAAGTACTAGCTGGCGCCCGCTACTTCGTCCGCGTTGAAAAAGAAGAAAGTAGATTATCCTGTGTCCCGTACGTCTGAATGTTTATCTAGCAAGTTTCATGAAAATTAGTTAATCGCGTACCACGTGCAAAGGCACCTTAAAGACGATCCGTTTAAAACATTTTTATACATTACTTTTCAGTTCTAAAATAATTAAATGGATTAAAAAATATTTTTATTTTATTCAATGGAAATACCAACATTTAAAATTAATATTGAATAATGAAAAATGAAATTAATTGTAAAATTTAACTTACGTCTGGAACAACAACAGTTTCCATTTGTTTCCTGATTGATCTATCCGGATGTTTAGCATTCATTCCAACTATGAGTCCTGGAAAGAAAAATATATAGTAATGAAAATACATAAAATGTAAAAACGAGTACCTAAGTAATGTATTTGTCACATGGAAAAGTTACAATAGATTTTTAGAAAAATTCAGAACAAGAGAACCGAAAAAATTAGAAAATTTAGAGTTACCTTTTTGAGCAGTCGAACATATGATTATTTCTCGCATAATAAGCAAATAAAATAATACGAGCAGCGAACATTGCGAAATAACTCTGTATACTAATTGAGCTTACTCTACAATACTCAATATTTATATACCCACTCATATGTTGCACATAAAAATTAACCGTGTTACAAATTGGAATGAAACGTTAATAATTTCTTAATTATTACTTATTTATCACTAGGCCAGGATAAAATCTATACTAATATTATATGGTTGTACGCGTTAATCTGAGAAACTACTGGTTCTATTTGAAAAATTATTTTTGTGTTCGATAGTCCATTTATCGAGGAAGGCTATAAGGCTATGGAAAACTCCAGCTTGTCTTAAGAATAAATTTGAACATTGATAACATTTTCACAGTTTTAATTACAGAACAAAGATGAAAGCACAAGGCTTTGCGGTATCATGTCATATATGATATAGCAATCAACATACGATTATATTCGCACGATTGAATTGCTGGGCGGTAATGTGGCGAGTTGTGTATGCGGTATAGACCACCCTCCGACACTCACTGAGTGACACCATTTACGGAACTAATCTAAATATCTATCGATATACTTGGGTATATATCTTGCCTTTACAAGGTGCCTTGTGAGTAAGTACCTAAATAAACAGTTTTATTTTACTAACTTGTATAAGAAACATTATATCTGGTGTTTATCTAAGACAGTAAATATTGAGTCTCGCGACAGCCGCCGGGAACATTCCACTTCAGTTATATTTTATTTTTTATTCGCTTATTTATTGTATTTTCTTTTAAAAATAACTTTCATTTAAGTAACATAGGTATAAGTAAATACGTCTAGGAATAGTTTATAACAATTAAACAATCGATACTTTATGAATTCCGTTTAAGGATTTTGTAAATTAAATACAACTTGATGAACGATATCGATTTGTGGTCTTACTTGGTGACAAAATAATATTAAACCAAAATGGATTCTACATAGATTACTTGTCAATGGGTTTTGTGGCTTAACATGGATAGTTTACGGTGATGGTATTAATTCCACAACACTGCGGAATATCCAAAATTATGTAAATATGGTTACGTAGTTCAAGTCACTTCAATAAACGGCTACCAAAAAAAAAATACGAAGAAATTGACAATTTTTGACACTTAAAATTACATTCGAGTAAATTCGTTGCAAGCACTATCATATCTATAAAACCTACTAGTACAAACTTACTAATTTTGCTTTTACTAACGACTTGGTAAAAGCCTAGGTAGTAGTTAACGTCGTATGCTTATTGTCAATGAGGACTTAACTAAGTAAGCCCTTAACTTGATAGTATTTGTTATAAACTCTTAACTCAATTAAGATAACCTTAACCTATTTTCTAGGACATTAATGAATGTATACTAAAAAAAAAATTAAGGGCCTCTTTCACCATATGTCAAGTAGGCTAACCGCCATTTCAAAATTCGCCTATCGAAGGATGCAGTAAACCGAGTGCATAATTTAATGAAACATAAAATTATTTCTAAAAGTAACTAATCAACACTTTACTTGTAGTTGGTGAAAGAGGCCTTAACCAAGTAAACATGACGTGATCTGTCAAAAACATAATATGGCACCGAGAGCTTAATGGATTCGGAGAATGGGTTGTGACGTAGTTTTAAATATTTCCCAGCTATACAAATGCCCCATTTCAGTTTATGCAGGCGATGCCACCAACCACAGCACCGCACAGCAGCACATGTGCTGCTAATTATGTACCCTGCATGTCCGAAATGGTCACATTATAATTTTAGAGTAGAGCACCCTGTTTTTATAAAACATGTAATTTTTTTCTTATATAGACTTAACTACAGATTCGCTCTGACTGGCCCGGCCCTACTAAGTTTCAAATGTTAATTTTTCACATTAGGCATCCATTTATACGACAATTTTGTAAAATTTCACTTTAAATAAATTAGGAAGTAGTTCTTCACTATGTAATGTAACACTATTTTTGTGATTTATAAATTTCGATTTTCCCCATAAAAATCTCAGTTAAATATTGATCACGTAAATTAGTTGTACGGGGCAAGATCGACGGAGAGAGATCACCTATTCGTTGGTGTGATTAAGAAACTGATTGAGACTGAGAATAAGAATTTCGCTATTTAACTTCATGTAAAGAGATTAGTTTATCTTAAAATTATTTTTATGATTTGAATATTTCGCTACCCAACAGAATGGCAAAGCAAAATATAAATATACGAGTATATTATAACTCAATAAATAGTTCCGAGCTAAATCGCCTGGAGAGCAATTTCAATCTAGTATGAATATTAGAATTTGCAAAATATATTTAGGGAAACTATTGAGAAATGTCCTGAGGCTAATTCACTATTTTTAATACCACCTTGGAAGCCTGTGGTCCTTGTTGTTTTGTGACCTATATTGGAGTGTGTCTACTGAGTGGTGTCAGGTGACGGTGGCATGTGGCGTGAGTCGTGAAGTCGTGACAAACTGGTGGCAACTCTCGCTGCTTCGCTTAACGAGTTCGCAACAACAATGTTCGCAGCGTGGCGTTGAAATTTTCATTTAACTGTGATGCGGTTGCCATTTTTCTGCTAATAGACTCTACTAGCGAGTATTCATATTTGGTATTTCCTGAATTTATAGATTAAATTACACTTATTTCTCGAAAAGTAAAAATTCAAAGGCTTTAAGATACAATTTAAGATTTCACAGAAGATAATCCTGTAAACCGAAATATCAGTTTCGAATATACAAAAATAATGTATTATCTTTCATTAATTTTCTTCTTTATTGAAACTAAAGTAAGATATTAGTTACTTAAAAAAATCCAAGTAGTAATTTTGTTATAACAAACTGAATCTTGTGTGTTATTTGTCGTAAATGTAATTTTATGGTAAAATAAAATATATAATTTAAGGAGGTTTTTAGTAATATATTTCTTCATAGATATTAATCAGGAATAAAATAAGACATTGCGACTAAAATTTAGTTACAAGCAATATTTGAGTTTCCTTTTTTAAATATATTTTCATTATTTGTGAATGACCTGTAACGAGTGGCATAGTGTCGCGCAAACAAGTCCCTCAGACAAACAAACAGTTATTATTAATATTATTTACCGTCCTTCACCCCAACCTCCCCCTTTCTCCCCCCAGTAGTACATTTTATTAGGCTAGAGGCCGCTTTATGTACGCCAGTTTTAGTAAACACAGCCAGATCAGATTACAAGTTATTTATTGCCACTTTCATATTGTTATATTTACTAATGTACCTTGCTCGCTGTATTTCACTAAATTATATTACACTAATTTCCTAATGAGTCGCTATAGAAATCTTTACTTAGGGAGTAATAATAATAGCACATGTGCCGTTATGTCACGGAAGTCTTTTGTAAGGGAATGGAGTAACCAGTTGCTCTGTTTATGTCTGCAAAACACAGTTTAGTTAATTGTATTGAGTGTCAAATAACTTTATTTTACCTTATAAGTAAAATATGTCGCAAGATATAATGTTGTGATTGTTGTGTTTAGGCGGCCGAACATTGTGTCATCGTTGGGAAAAGTTGACAAGCCCGTTGGACGAGTGACAAGGGTGCTTGCCTAACTTTTCAGGGGCCCCGGGTTCGATTCTCGGCGGGGTCAACTTTGGAAATTTTAATATAATTTTCAAAGTTGACTCTGGCCTGGATTTGAAAAGTAGTGTTAGGGCACACTGCGTTTCGCAGTCATTTGGGCAGCCCGTCTGGCGGCAGTAACCGCCCTCTTACAGAATACCATCGTGAAATGACAGCATATGTGCTGTTGTATTTCGGTGAGTGAGTAAGAGCAGGGCCCACTACCCCTTCCCTTTCTTATCCCTTATCCTTAAAATCCTACTATGGTCGGCAGCGCACTTGTAGCACTATATAGATTTGTAATTAGTACACCTACTATAGGATAGACACAAAATTCTAATTGGAATAAATTTCTTAAATTATTTAAATTTCTTGTGTAAATTTCATTCTTTCATTCGAATCAGAGTTAATTTCTCTCGTCAATTCTAGACGTAATTATCACCCATAAGGTACCTTACCTAAGTACAATTAACCATGCACTCAACTTACATGTTTATTTATAAATTGTAAATGTTAAAACTGAGCATTGCGATTAATGAGTGTTACGGGACGCTCAATCAATTTTTCAGCGACAAATAATTTTGGCAGTTTAAAATGCAAATCGTCCCACCGGGAACGCCGGACGGAGATAACGAACGAATTCGTCTCGACCACTTTAAATTGTACACTCCGCTACTTGCGGCTTCGTTATTGGCTCAAAAAAATTTTAAATTCGCCAGCGCATATTGCAGTACCAGTTACCACAGTTCTGCTTTGTGTAACCATAATTAAATTCACTTTTAATATTAGTTAATTTATTAATAAATAAATAAATGTGCTACAAGCAAACAAACATAATTTAGATCCTAGTAAAACCTATGATGGTGTCTCTCCAGAAACACATAACAAAGGTACAGTTGTAAAGGCAAGACCTTTAAACAACCAGACAAAGAAGGTAACAAAGAACAGAGTTGCCAAATAGTAAATACTCTAAAAGGCTGCTGTCTACTCATGCTAATTAAGGAACTGTAAATTATTAACTAAGCAACCAGTGACACGAAATATTTTGGCAGCACGAATTAAAATTTAACAGTCACGCAAATACATAGCATGAAGGGTCTCTATTTAAACTGTATCTATCTTACAGTTACTATGCAGTTGATATAACTGCATTGAACATGACTCCCACTGTCAATTCTATAGCAAACGGTTTATGCAAAGAAGAATGGAATTGGCATGCAATCCGTAGCATTGCAAGATAAAGATAAGATAAAGATAAGTCAGAGCTTAAGATAAAGAGGCTAAGAGTGCCTTCAGATAAATATGGTCAAGATGAAGGCAAAATCAAGATGTCTAATATCCGTGTTGTGCCCACTCCGGTATCAGTTGGGAACTCAATTCTTGAAGCTGTTGACGAGTACATCTACTCGAGACAAACAGTCCAATTAGGTAAATCTTACTTTGAGAAGGAGGTCAATCGTTAAATTCAGCTGGGACGGGCAATGTTCAGAAGTTCAAAACAAGAGTTTTCGACTAGTGTGAGTTGCCAATTATTAGTTAAAGAAGGCTCATCAAGATGGGAGGAGTGATCGAACCATGAATGAGGAGATCCGTAGACAAACGAAAGTTACCGACTTATCCCGGCAAATTAATAAACTGAGATGGAAATGGGCACTATGGGCAGTACACATAGTACCCACAGATGGACTAACGACCTAATAAGGGATGCTGTACTTAGTTCACTTCTGATTGATCCCATTGGAATATTCCAACCTAATTGTAATATTATAGGGGACCTCATAATGCTAAATTAAGATAATGTTAAGTTCTTATTGTAAAACAAAAGTTGTGCGTGGTATATTTTTTTCTGTAATCTGGCTAGCCGGAACAATGTCCAAGTCTGTAACATAAGAACTTTGACCTTTTTTCATCCTTTTAATGAAGTTTACTCAAATTACAATCTAACAAACACTCCGTTAACATTGCCTCGATATCAACAGTCTCGACTGTGGTAATCGATCCCATAGAAATACTATCCCGAGCCATAAATTTGCAATTTGTTGACTTTTGTAAAGGAGACATAAAAAGTGTCTGGAGTAGATGAATCAAGGAAATGTGGTCATATGTTCAGTGCGTAATTTGTCGGATTCGCGGATTGATTTACACGCGCCACACCACACCGCAATATATTACGCGAAAAAGATTTCTTCCATAATGCTCGTACATTCCGCAGCATGATATACGCCCTTGTTTCAGGAAACAGACGAGTGCCACAAAATCGCCAAATTGAATACTCAATATGGTTCATCCTTTACTTCATCCTTTACTTAAAAAAATATGTAGTTGAGATCTCCTTTTGAGCTCAACGCTTGCGAAGGAGATATAAAACTGTTTATACATCAGGAATGAATTTAGAATAATCATATTTCTAATCAAAATAGTAATTAGTCACTTTGATATTTCAATGAGATTTATAATTAATAAAATACCAGCATTAACCAAATCAGTTTAGTAGCACAGCAATCATCCTAGATCTATCCAGGGAATGAAATCGGTATTTATTTTAAAACAAACTGTACCACGCAGGTATGTACTATCGTGGACAAAGTAGGAGGACCATGGGCAATACCTGCCTCAGAACCATCCTCAGAAAGCAATCTTTCCCTCTAAAATATTTTTTATACTATTTTTAAATCTCAAAATAATAATATTATAATAAATTATTATTAAGTTACTGTCAGATAAGATAACGGTTGGATACGATGGATAGTGGTAAGAGTACTTGCCTAACGTCTCGCTATTGTAATTAATAAATTTAAATAAATATCCCAGAAAATAACTACCATGGTAAGTATACGTAGACATTGTCAGGTAAACAATTATTAAACAATTTTATCGGAGAGTGAAAGGAACTTAGCTACGATGAAGTTCTGCTAAAATTACTTGAGTTATTGTCTCGCCCGAAGATGGTAGTTCGGTTATTTATGTGGCGTCTTACAGTTTGCTTAGTGGCATCCCCTTACCCACTGCCTTTGGCTACAGTAGCTAACCTGTTTCTTCCTTTTTCCATTCTTTATCGGTTCATTATGTGCTCTTAACTAAGGAATTCGCTGTTTGAAGATTACTTAAGCTTGCACATCGCTGTGCAAAAAGTTGTACTTTGGGTCGCTTACTATAATATCAAAATGGCTTTCATATTAATCTATTGTATACTTATGTAGTGTATTATAAAGCTGAGAATTTAGATCCACTATAAACATGAAAATAGTAAAAACGATGTAAAGGGATGCTGCAAGGGGGTTGAAGGGGGTTGAAGTGTGAGGTGCAGTATTATATCGTTTCAAGAGCTCTAACGGATTTAAGTGAGGTTTCGTCCGATTTTAATTTCGTCGTCCAACGACTCATATCTTATTAAATTTATATTAAAATCCAGCGCTTAAAGCCTTTGCTAGACGTTGGATAAGCTGGTGTTAAATTGCATTCATATAAATTAAATTCATTCCAAATAAAATTAAAGTTATCATAGGCGAATAAATTACACGTTTATTTGTTTAGGTCTTATCACATGCTTATTATTAAGGTGATGTAATACCAAAAAAAGCTTCTGAATTGTAATTAACCCATTCATCAGATTTTAATTAAATTTACACGAATAAAAATGTTATTAAAATTAATTAAAAATGCCCATGTAAATGCGTGTAAAATCAGAATAGATAAAACAACGTCCCAGCATGTGTAGTGTGCAAAATAATACGAGTACATGTCAATTCAGTTAAGTCAAATTATTACATACTTACTGCTGCCCGCGACTTCGCCCGCGTAACTTTGTAAAATATAAACTAAACCTTCGAGAACCACTCTATCCATTGGTGAAGACAGCATGAAAATCGGTGCAGTAGTTGTCGAGTTTATCGCAAAAGGATAGACTTTGATTTATAATATGTAAGGATAAGGATTATTAAGAAGAAGTGTCCTTTAAAAACTCATCCAGAGCATATTAAAGCTTTCTCTACCAAAAACTCCTCTAGTATTTTCTTCATTAATTTTCAGTGTTAATACTGGGCTTAAAAATAATCCGTTATGATAAGTTTTGTATTCTCGCGATGTTCCGTGGTACCAAACTCCATTGAATCGCACGTTACTCCAGCGAGCGGCAAATGCATTACCATTATTTACGAGATGTCACTGCAGATTGATGTCGTGTAAATGTGCACAGACATAATATATGAAGTACTCTTTCGCCAAAAAAAATTGGGTATATTAAAACACACACAACAGCTTACATTTGCACTTTATCTGTAGGCTCAAAAGGCCCTTATCATAATCTTGTGAAATCCTTTCTTATCTTCTCACAAGTACATTGGGGAACGAGACGATGATAAATATTTGAAAATATTTTTAGACTCAATTTAAATGAATTAATATTATCATATATACAGACAATACTATTATAAACTTTTGATCCTCAAGTTATACTGCTTTGTGAAAACTGAGGACAGGTTACGTTTCCTAATTACCACTAGTTGGTGCCCACGACTTCGTCTGCGTTTAAAAACCTTGATTTAGGTAATAAAGTATCAGTGTGCGTTTTATCCAAATTCGTTTAGCCATTTTTGCGATTTTGAGTAACAAAACTAGCTGTGACAGACCCACATATTTTTAATTTTTTTTATATAAGTATGTACCTTATACACTTTGATATATATTTATTAAAAAGAAGTGACAAACAGATTCTTATTTTTAATTTATTAATATATAGGTTATTATAGATTTTACAGCTGCAAGTGTAGGTATTGTATGAACATACATACCTACACAGATTTATTATATTGATGATAAGTCGTACAATACCTACTAAGTAATTACAAATTACTCATATGCAATCCAGATTTGATTATGACGTTAAGGGCTCTTCTACTCGTGTCTGAATTTTGAAATTACACACTTCCTGTGAGTCCAAATTAATCGTTCGATCTTCACGACACTTCGTTCGACGAGAGAATGGCGGGAGTCTCCGATGGGGTAGAGACTTCTCCCCCTGTGCGCGTGGAAAAATTGCTTGTTTGATCCTGAGCGATGAGCGCATTCGTCAACTTTTCTTCGACATCTCGATTATGATGAAGCCCTGGTCCTTTAATCGTAAGAAAAAACCTTAAAATCGGAAATTAAAAATTAAATGAAAGATATATATATACGTTGACAGGTTACAATGTAATGAAAATTATTAAAACGTCTACAATTCAAACAAATTAAACTGTCAAAGTCAAAGTCACAATTCAAAGTCAAATGTGATAGTTGGGTAGGTTTGCAATGTATTGAAAATTATAAAAAGCCTCCGCAATTCATTTTAAACGTATCACGTTTTACCTACGCGATAAGACTCAAATTTGTGAGGTGTGAATCAGTAATCAGTATCAGTAATCAGTATCAGTAATCAGTATCAGTAATCAGTATCAGTAATCAGTATCAGTAATCAGTATCAGTAATCAGTATCAGAATCAGAATCAGAATCAGTATCAGTAATCAGTATCAGTAATCAGATTCAGGATCAGTAATCAGTAATCAGAATCAGTATCAGTAATCAGTATCAGTAATCAGATTCAGGATCAGTAATCAGTAATCAGAATCAGTAACCAGAATCAGTAATCAGTATCAGTAATCAGTATTAGTATTAGTATCAGTATCAGTAATCAGTATCAGTAATCAGTATCAGTAATCAGTATCAGTAATCAGTATCAGTAATCAGTATCAGTAATCAGTATCAGTAATAAGAATCAGTATCAGTAATCAGTATCAGTAATCTGAATCAGAATCAGTATCAGTAATCAGTATCAGTAATCAGTATCAGTAATCAGTGTCAGTAATCAGTATCAGTAATCAGAATCAGTATCAGTAATCAGTATCAGTAATCAGAAATCAGTAATCAGTAATCAGTAATCAGTAATCAGAATCAGTAACCAGAATCAGTAATCGGTATCAGTAATCAGAATCAGAATCAGAATCAGTATCAGTAATCAGTAATCAGTATTAGTATTAGTATCAGTTTCAATAATCAGTATCAGTAATCAGTATCAGTAATCAGTATCAGTAATCAGTATCAGTAATCAGTATCAGTAATCAGTGTCAGTAATCAGTATCAGTAATCAGAATCAGTATCAGTAATCAGTATCAGTAATCAGAAATCAGTAATCAGAATCAGTAACCAGAATCAGTAATCGGTATCAGTAATCAGAATCAGAATCAGAATCAGAATCAGTATCAGTAATCAGTATTAGTATTAGTATCAGTATCAATAATCAGTATCAGTAATCAGTATCAGTAATCAGTATCAGTAATCAGTATCAGTAATCAGTATCAGTAATCAGTATCAGTAATCAGTATCAGTATCAGTAATCAGTATCAGTAATAAGAATCAGTATCAGTAATCAGTATCAGTAATCAGAATCAGAATCAGTAACCAGAATCAGTAATCAGTATCAGTAATCAGAATCAGAATCAGTATCAGTATCAGTATCCGTATCAGTAATCAGTATCAGTAATCAGATTCAGGATCAGTAATCAGTATCAGTAATCAGTATCAGTAATCAGTATCAGTAATCAGTGTCAGTAATCAGTATCAGTAATCAGAATCAGTAATCAGAATCAGTATCAGTAATAAGTATCAGTATCAGTAATCAGTATCAGAAATCAGTATCAGAAATCAGTGTCAGAAATCAGTATAAGTAATCAGTATCAGAAATCAGTATCAGAAATCAGTGTCAGAAATCAGTATAAGTAATCAGTATTAGTATTAGTATCAGTATCAGTAATCAGTATCAGTAATCAGTATCAGTAATCAGTATCAGTAATCAGTATCAGTAATAAGAATCAGTATCAGTAATCAGTATCAGTAATCAGAATCAGAAATCAGTATAAGTAATCAGTATTAGTATCAGTATCAGTAATCAGTATCAGTAATCAGTATCAGTAATCAGTATCAGTAATCAGTATCAGTAATCAGTATCAGTAATAAGAATCAGTATCAGTAATCAGTATCAGTAATCAGAATCAGAAATCAGTATAAGTAATCAGTATTAGTATTAGTATCAGTATCAGTAATCAGTATCAGTAATCAGTATCAGTAATCAGTAATCAGTATCAGTAATCAGTATCAGTAATAAGAATAAGTATCAGTAATCAGTATCAGTAATCAGTATCAGTAATCAGTATCAGTAATCAGTATCAGTAATAAGAATCAGTATCAGTAATCAGTATCAGTAATCAGAATCAGTATCAGTATCAGTAATCAGTATCAGTATCAGTAACCAGAATCAGTAATCAGTATAAGTAATCAAAAATCAGTAATCATTAATCAGAAATCAGTATCAGAAATCAGTGTCAGAAATCAGTACCTGAAATCAGTATCAGAAATCAGTGTCAGAAATCAGTATCAGAAATCAGTATCAGAAATCAGTATCAGAAATCAGTATCAAAAATCAGTGTCAGAAATCAGTATCAGTAATCAGAATCAGTATCAGTAATCAGTATCAGTAATCAGTATCAGAAATCAGTATCAGAAATCAGTATCAGTAATCAGTATCAGTAATCAGTATCCAGAATCAGTAATCAGTATCGGTAATCAGAATCAGTATCAGTAATCAGTATCAGTAATCAGTATCAGTAATCAGTATCAGTAATCAGTATCAGTAATCAGTATCAGTAATCAGTATCAGTATCAGTATCAGTATCAGTAATCAGTATCAGTAATCAGAATCAGTAATCAGTATAAGTAATCAGAAATCAGTCATCATTAATCAGAAATCAGTATCAGAAATCAGTGTCAGAAATCAGTACCTGAAATCAGTATCAGAAATCAGTGTCAGAAATCAGTATCAGAAATCAGTATCAGCAATCAGTATCAGAAATCAGTATCAGAAATCAGTACCAGAAATCAGACTATGTTGAGAGGACTGGGAAGGCTATAAGGTGAGGTCGGAGGCCTTTTTTACAGGGTCGGTGGACCCGTCAATTCAGTTGAGCTTGTCGGTGGACTTGCCTATTCAGTTATCAGTTGAGCTTGTCTTCGGACTTAGGCGAGTCCGAAGACAAGCTCAACATCAGTTGATCAGTGGATCAACAGATATCAGGATGGTTCGCTTGTGTAAAGCGGTACTACCAGTAAATCAGCGAAGCAGATACGTGTGTACGATATGTACAGGTAAATAATCATATTAGTAATTCGCTACTGCTTGATTAAACCGTCCTAAAATCATGCAGTTCGCGACACACTTCTTGGATTCAATTTCTAGAAAAATGTCTAAGTATTGAAAATCAATACTATTAATAAATCTGTAAGTGTAGGTATTGTATGTATGTATGTATGTATGTATGTATGTATGTATGTATGTATGTATGTATGTATGTATGTATGTATGTATGTATGTATGTATGTATGTATGTAATGTTCCTCCATACCTAACTCTTAAACGAATTAATTGATTTTTATGAAACTTGGTAGATAAACATTTAGACGTTCGGGACATAGGATAGACTTTTTTCTTTTTCAACGCGGACGAAGTCGCGGGCACCAGCTAGTAAACAATATATTGTGTTTGTTAATATACAGTAAATGTTAAATTCGGCGAACGGTTTTGAGTCCAGTCATTGTTAAAACATGGGCTCATTACGACCGGTCTTTTTGGTTAATTAATAATTAAATCCGTAAGCCGGGATTAGGCGATTTCCTTAAATTTTGGAACTGTTTAATCTCCTCGCCTCCTTACCTGCGACGGTTTGTCCCTTTGTATTCAACTTTTTCTTAGAATTAATAACGCCCCAATAAATTTTCCTGTTTTTTAAAGATGTTATTAAGGACAAGAATGTTTATTTACCTTGAGATAAAGGTCGAATGAACAAACGATAATTCTATTACTTATAAATAGTAGTCACTTTAAATATTTATGATCAGACTGATATGAGTAGTTCAATTAAAATTTTTATTCAACTTTAGGTACTAGTACATATTCAATTTCAATTTCAATTTCAATACCTTTATTTACTAAAAAGAGTACAAATTATATATACATAAGAAAATGTTAAAAAAATAAATAAATTCGTTCGTGCACAGCAGTCCTCTATTTAGCTTGTCCTTTTGACACAAAGGTCTCCTCCAGTCCTTTCCAAGCCTGTCTATCCCGTGCTATTGTGGGCCACTGAGGGCCGGCTATTTTCATGAGGTCATCTGACCATCTCCTGTATTGTCTTCCTTTCTTCTCTTTGTATTGTATCGGGGTGTCCACTTTGTTACTGTTTTAGCCCACTTCACTCTCTTATCTCTGAATGTGTGTCCTGTCCATCTCCATTTCATTGTCCTGATCCTTGTTTGTACATCGTTCCATTTTGTGATTTTTCTCAGATCTGTAGCTCTTTTCCTGTCTCTTTTTGCATGGCCTAAAACACTTCTCTCCATACTTCTCTGGCAAGCTACTAATCTTTCTCTTTTTGTGTGGTTGCCCAAGTTTCACATCCATATGTTAATATTGGCAAGATACAGGTATTAAAAAGTTTCCTTTATATATTACCAAATGAATCTATAATTTTAACGTAATTGTTTTATTAATTGATAAAAAAGTAAGACTAAATCTAAGCTATTACATTGCCCAACGAAACTTGGGGAATACAAGTCTCCCATATTACCTATTTCATTTCTTATTTATGTTAATTTCTTCTTATTTATGTTAATTTCGACAGACATAATGGCATACTTGATGGTAGGTGGTTACCGTCGACTAACACAAGCAACTGATAGTAGGATTAAGGATTGGGAAGAGATGGAATAAATGGTAACATAACATATGCAAACATTTCAACACAATGCTAGGGATTTTGTATCTTAATTAATAGCTAGCTAGAGCACAGTTCTTATATACAGAGAGAAGCTAGCATTAACACATACTTGCACAACCAACATATTATCATATAAAGAAGTTATGAAGTTATTTTATGGGCACGCAATACCAGCGCAGCAGCGGGTCAGATAGATACTCTGGGTGGCTGCGATTCGTCTTATAATCCACTTATATTTTTATGTAGCTTTTTAGTGGCCAACACGCCAAGACGGCTCAAATAAAATACAACTAAGACATACCATATAATTATTTACCCATAACACACATCCATGCTAATACTAGTGGGTGCCCGCGACTTCGTTCGCGTTGAAAAACAAAATGTATGCTAGCTTGACCCGGGCAACGTTATTTTGCAACTATCACTTACCTACCGCTAAAAAATTCTTAAAAATCGGTCTTAGAGATCGGACCTCATACTACAACAAAATTCTAAACGCACCTATAAATATTTGACAACCAAGTGACAATTTTAGACAAAATACATCTCGTACTATTTGTGTAATGTCATCTCATGTCATCTTATATCGCTGTGACGACGATGGCGCCGCCATGCGACAGTTTATATGATCCCTCGGGAATACTTAGTCCTTTTTTCTGGATGAAAGGTACCCTATGTCCTTTCTGGTGTCCCAGACAACGTGTATGCAAAATTTCATGGTGATCGGTTCAGTAGTTTTTGCGTGAAAGCGAGACAGACGGACAGAGTTACTTTCGCATTTATAATATTAAGTATGGAGTATGGATTTTGAAAAGAAAAGATTTGTAGATATGTTTGCTTGTAATGAATAAACTCAAAAACGTCTGACTATATTTTATAAAGTTATGCCTTTGATAAAAGATGGATAAAAGATACACTAGAGATTCTGGGTTGCTTCACTAAAAGTGGCATAGTAGAATATCACCGCACTCATAGTTTGGGATGATATTTCAAATTAGTTTCACATCGCTGTCCTTAAGGTGAACACGTGTTACGACTTGATACATTATTACTAAATGTTAAGGTTCAAATCAGTCATGCAACATTTACATTATTCAACTTTTTATCAGAAATTAACGAGAGAAAGTGATAGCATGTATAAAAAAATCCAGTGGACACTTTTTTGCAGTGAATTTGTTTGAGAATCTGAATCTAGTGCTATCCTACGAACAAGGTTGCGTGCAACAGGAAGTTTATTTTGAAAATTTATACCTACATTTGATGTAGTTTAACACGTTGGCTACGATTTAAAATTTATAATTAACAAATCCAAAAGGACGGTATCGGGTAATTGAATTAGCGTGAGTGTAATCCTAAATGGAGGACGATGTTTTGTCAGGTGTCGCCCGTCCAACGCCAATCCCTCACGTGACCCGCTCAGGTGGCCCTAACAAGCGCCAGCCGTGGACGGAGAAAGGACACTTCACCTACAAATGTATTTATTATGCCCCAGTGATTTGTTTTACCCCGACCCACAAAGAAGGGGTGTGCTTCCCTTAAACTAATACACCTTCCTAATGCTTTAAATTAAATTAATTTTATTTTGTCATTGAAAAAAATCGTTGAAATAAAAATAAAATATCACAGCTGAGTGAATCAATACTAAGAGGGTTGGTCATTAAGTAAATTACTTTGTATCAATCATGTATTTATGTATCAACGCGGACGAAGTCGTGGTCACCAGCTAGTAACAAATAAAAATGTTTATTAACAGTTAGAAAAATCAGTTCAGTGTTTTTATATTCTGCTGTTTGTATTTTCCTTACAGTATCTACTGCTTCTCTAAATGATTTCACGTGAAGAATAGAATTGATAAGCACGTTCAAGATGGTACTTGGATGTGTAAGAAGACATGAGTTGAAGTGTTATCAATTTACCAAGTGAGCTAACGTGGTAGGTGGTCAGTACTAAACATGGAATGAACGTTTGAATCACATGAATAACATGTGGATTATCTGGTTTTAAATGTAAAACGGCAGGGGGAGGACGGTCCTTTAAGGTGGCTACCGTCTTCTATTAGTCTCAGAAACACTATGTGCTATGAACCTTGATAGAGTAGGACGCTGACAAGACTTAGGAGAGTGGGCTTTTATAAATTAAAAGTCCGTCAAACAGTATTAGTGTCCAGTTAATAGTAGGGGTGACTACCTGAAGACTGTAAAATACTGGACACAAAAAAATCTGGTACAACAAAGTGCACTTCAATTCACTTCGAACAATATTACATACATTTTTTTTTGTTTTATATATAAAAGTGCACAAATTCTAGTTATAAAACTTGTTATTTTATCTGACAGTTTTTTTATTTTTGATACACAAGTCTTAATCGCTTTGGCAAATGGCTTTGGCACGTCTCAAAGTTCACAACCAAAGATATCAACGTTAAAACTTTTACAAAAGTTGCGATGAGAAGATGTGTATGGTCCCAAAGCGACAGGAGACAAAGACTCCTTTGATCCCTGAATTCCTACCCCCTTCCAACCCCCTCAACCCTCACCTGCGCCTTCCCGATCGTTTTGTACGTCATGTCACATAACTTCAATTAAATTTAGACTTCGGTATTCCGAGAGATCCTTAAAATCTATACACAAATCGATATAGGTATCAAATTTCTTTAAAATTCTATCCTTAAAACTTAATCCAATCATCGAATACACATCTTCTTAATTTAACTTTGTACTGAACCTATTAGTATGTACATATTACAAATTAATCTCCCAATGAACTAATACTATTATTACTGTAACAGTTATTTCCCAGGTTGAAAAGTGTCGTCTAATTGTATAAAGGCTATGAATAATTTATTGAAATGTAGATGAAAGTATAGTTAAACAATGCGTTCAATTGAGCAAATGGTAGTTAAACATTAAATTCATTTATAAAGGCCATGTCAGCTGCGTATGATTGATGGCGCGGCCAGACTCCGGCCTGTGCTTCGGCCGCCCGAAGCGGACTAAACAAATTGCCAACGGATTTAACTACTACAGCCTAACAGTACACCTCTCAAAATGTGTGCGTTGCACTTTTGGAAATATGTTTATTACATATAAATAATTTTAACAATAACATGTGTTTTTGAATGACATATAAATTTTGATTTAATTTTCATTTTCAACCGACGAAAACAAAAAAACAAAAATGGAGGAGGTTCTCAATGCGACGTATATATATATATTTTATGTGTATAACTTTTGACAGGGTGGTCCGATTTTGATAATTCTTTTTTTATTTGAAAGGATGCACCCCAAGGGGGTCCCATTTTAATTTGGAGAAAAAATTCCAACCCTAAGGGTAGGAAAACAGGGGATGATTGATTGTTCACTCACACATTGTAGCGTATAACCACGCATAACTTTTTACAGAGTAGTCCGATTTTAATAATTCTTTTTTTTTTTTTTTGTTTTTTTTGGTTTTTAAGGGTGTACTTGGAAAAGTGCATCCTTATAAGATTACAATCTAGTCTTAAGACTAATGAGTAATTTTAATATAACCTAAACTACTAACTGTAATATTTACTAAGAATAATGTCCATTAACACGATTCTTATTGTCTCTATTAAGGGGTGAACACTTTGTTATTGTGTTCTTTGCAAGTAGCACTAACTTCACTACATATCACTAGCTTGTCACTGCACTAATTCAAAGACACTTTGTTATTGTGATCTTTGTGAATATCATTGTTTTAACACTACACTAGTTCAAAAGGTTTTGTCCTTTTCAAACGTCTAACTATATTTGTGATATCGAGAAGCTGAATAGCTTCGACATTCACATGATGATGAAGTCTTTTTTGATGAGCCTCTGCATATTTCTGGATGACTGTAATCACGGGGTCTATCTTGAGATCCCTATGAAGGTCGTCGTTGCGGATATACCAGGGTGCATTTACAATGCATCTTAGTTTAATGGATCTCGTATAAATTTGGAAAAAAAAATCCTACCCTAAGGGTGGGAAAATTAAAAATTAAGCATGTAGTAAATATTAGATTATAGCTTTAATATTGAAATATTAAAGATTTTCGGGGGTTTTTTTAAAAAATAAAATCAGGTTATGTCATTATTGAATAAAAGAAAATATATCTAAGTAACATAAGTTTTCCTCGAAATGATTTCTCACTAGAAGTGGTTTTCTAATCCACAGTAAGAGAAGCTCTCCCGAGATTAGTCAGCGGGTCCCATAAACAAGGCGTAGTAATGTTACATTATATGTGTAATTAGTAGACAGGGGGCGAACGGAGCTGTAACGGAGTGATCGCTCTCATTTGTTGGTCGCGGCTCGACTGCTTCGCAACATAGCACATACACAATGCTACACCTCTTATAAACTTCTTACACACCAAAATCATTGAGAAAAGTGTATACATATTATTTCCCTTGATTGATCATTCGTAGAAAATCTTATCTGCCAATTTAATCCTGAAGGTATTTTATCCTAAAAGTGGAAAAATACTTCATAATGGGAAATGCTATCGAGATGTCTACGCTCAAGATAGGTATGTACTTATTTATTTATCAATATATACTAATAATAAATCTGTAAGGGTTGGTCATGGAGTAAGTCACTTTTTTTTCAGAAATATCGTGTTTATTGGCTCTATACATGTACTGAAACTAAATTGAATTTTTTAACTAAATTTTCTGTATGTATATATGTTTGTACGTATGTTCCTCCATAACTCTTAAACGAATTAACAGATTTTCAAGAACTCTTAAATGAATTAACAGTCTAAATGTTTCATAGATAAACATTTAGACGTACAGGACACAGGATACGCTACATTTTTCTTTTCAACGCGTACGAAGTCGCTGGCGTCAGCTAGTATGATTTATAAAAAATGAACATAGATATTTTTCGCACTCAAGCTACCTTAAGATAAATTCATAAATTGGGTACAATAGAAGTAATGTCTTTTTTTTTATTTGGGGGTATGCTAGTATTGTTTGCGTACTGTTCTGAGATGTTGTGCTGTGTTTGCGTGTTGTATAGAGTTGCGTGCTCCTGTGGGACTCGTCACGCTAAATTGAAGTCTCAACCGTGATATGAGATTGGACCCTCCAATGTCGCATTGGCACGCACCTACACAATATCTTATACCGCATTCTTGAAATAGCAATCATCTCAGATCAAATTTAGATAGAGTCTTATCGACGACTGTTATCGTACCTCTCATTGCTATGCTCAGGTGAGGGGATACATGATATGCCATACTATGGCACAGCCATAGTGTGGTCTACGAAGTTCACAATGTTATTCTTAAATTTCACATATAACAATAATAATCATTGCAAATGTATATATGATTAAAAAGACTCAGAAGTAAAAGCCTGACTATGCAAGGCATACTAATCACGACCGTGTTGTACATCATTATACACATGCAAAAGCCGACATCAAAGAAACTAGACCGGTCCAGTTGTAGATAAGTTTTTCGCGGTTCCCTCAAGTTGGCTCGTTACTTAGCTCGAAACAATTCGAATATACAGCCTCCGACTCACCACCGCCTGCCTTGGAACTCGGAACTTTCGTTTGAGAGCTCGCTACACTCATATTTTAAGGAAAAGACGGTAGTGTTACTATGAGTCGTAAAGAAAAACTTTCCGAAAATCATTTTCGCTATGAATCTCGGAACAATCTTGGATATAGTCTGAAGTTCTTGTTATCTGACAAGTTGCTTTTGTTAGTTGTTGTTGGTATTCTTTGGTCAAATAACAATGGCTGGTGAACAGTTTCGACATGATCAAAATTCAACTTTTTAACAAGTTTCGTTGTTATGGTTTGTATTAGATAACCATTCAATTGAATTCAAATATTAGTTCCAAAATAGAAATCATTCCCCAAATCTTACCCTTTAGCTGTTTAGTTTATATAAGTAATATTATAATTAATAGAGTAGCGGGGACATATATTTTATAGTCTGCTATTTATGTCGACTGAAGTTGATTGATTACGACGGAAAGTACAGTGAAAAGTGCTCTATGACGTTTCAAAAAGAGTTGCTCATTCATTCAGATTCATTCAGTGAGATTGAAAAGGTATAAAAGGTATGATAATGAATGATATTGAAAAAGTATCAGACAATTGAACGAACGCGTTCACGATGTGAACGAACACATCTAATAGTTGGAATTATAGTTCTGATATATCGGTCGGACCATAAAATTATTGGGACTAAACATAAAGTGGTTTAATTAATGTACCCGAAGTAGAGGGTGCTAACAATAAGTAATATTATAAAGTATCGGGGATTTTTTATAGGTTTACTACTGCTTGCTATTCGTATTGTTTTCCACTTTCCCATCAGAAGAAGAGTGCAGGTGGTAAGGAAGAAGCGAAAACTACTCTCCCTTAGTGCTTAGTGCATCATATCAACCATACCGTGTATTTTGACACGCAGCATACTTCGACAAAAGCTTTTTATTTAGCTAGAAATATTGTTGAATTTCGTGGAAACTGTGAAACTTAATGAAATCAAACTCTTTTGCCCCCATTTTTTGTATTTTAATACGTCAATTGGTATCATTTCGTTAAATTACAATTTAATGTCTCGCTTCTGGAAAACTGTCTGCTTAGGACCCGTAGCACTATTTATGTACCATACTTTTCTACCGTTTTTTTTTTATGGCGTAAACATAAACAGTTCAGTGCTCCTAATTGGTTTAATTAGCAGTATTTTGCTGGAATTAAGCTGGAAAAATATTTGTCCGCGGAAAAAGGTTCGTTAAGCCACCTTGGTACGATGTTGCTTATACAAATTTGCATTTCATTTACTACTCATTATATTTCCCTTTTATAAAACAACTCAAATTTAATGTGCCACGTATATTCGCTTGCATTTGGCCTATGCGGTGTATACGCTAAAATGTGTGTATCTACTTCTAATAAGTCCTTGACTTAGAAACAGCAATTCCTAAAAGGATCGAGAACTCGACGGTGCTTCAAGATAAGTGCCGATTAGCCCCATCTACTCTAGGTTAGATTTCCTTTTCAGTTGACTCCTAAATTCAACCTTGCTCGAAATATCTTTCAATTTTTTTTATTTCTTGTTTGTTAAAAGCTGGAATGACTTGTAAATTCTTCTGTTATAAATAAAACAGTAATTTTTATTGTAAAAAAATTGTATTTTGAATTTCCTTCGGAATTTCTTTTCAGGGAAGTATTTAGGTATTTTTTTTCGAAACTGACGATGAAAAATGTTTCCTTGAAACCTGTTTAAAGAATAGATTACTGTTACATTTGTATATTTTTATAATCTTGCATAACTGATGCGAAAAAGAGTGTTCATTGGATCCATTATGACACTCGAACGCTTCGCTCGCTCCAGTCTCAAAATATTATTTCGGATTTAATGATCAAAGCATTTACATGCCTTGGATTTACATGCCACAGGGTCATCTTGAGTTATACCTACATATATGTCAAACGTCTGCTTCTATTACTTAAATTTTTTATCACATTTCGCATGACATTTTATTGTCGATTTCAGTGATCCTGAATATTGCTGAAGATATTGGCAATATTGCGTTGCAACCTGTTTTCAGATTAGATTTGAAATCCAGTACGACTCCGGTGCTGACTTTGCCGAAAGTGTCCCTGGAGCCATCTCTACAAACGGATAACGCGGCTATTTGTTTTCAAGACATAATACGAAATGCGAAAAAGTAATAAAAACCGAGTGAGATAATGATTCATTTTTTTATATAAGTCCAAAATTAAAAAGCGGAGATTTGAATGGTTCGAATAAAGTATGACGGTGAATTGTTAAATGGGACCAAGCATTGAATCCGAATAATTATCCGCAATGAACATTGGGTAATATTTATAGTAAAGAGCTTTGTGTAAATTTTAATTGCACCGTTTTCCATCGAGTACTCCGCACGAGTAGGGATGAGAATGCCACACAAGGTACCGGTACCTTTTTTAGTACTGATGACCAAATATCAAGTAGTACAGTCATTGGTAAGTACATATTAGGCGAATAAACCCAGCCTCTAGTATAAATGACTATAATGATCCTACTTTTATTGAGCACAAGCATAAATAACTTTATCTTGTATGCTTATTACATGTTTTTATGTAAAGTGCTTTAAGTGCCCTGTCGATATTGTTAGGATTATATATTAGGGATTAGATTAGAAGTCAAAAATAATTTTCAACTGAGTCAGTATTTCAATTTTGACTGGATATTTAATGATGGTTCGATTGATAGCTTTTCAGAGAATATTTGTCTACTTTTTATAGAGAACATATTTAAGGTTGGAAAAGATGTTAACGATGTTTGAGACACTCATAAAACGAGAATCATTTAGTCTGAAGCCACCCAAGAGAATACGGTTGCAGTACCAATTGAATTCGGTATTTAAATGACATGTGGAGGGCCAACACTGTTCGGGAGGAAAAGATTCGTTAATCCGTTCCTTCGGGCCATCGCCATCGCGACGCGACGGTCGCCCGAATTCATTTTAATGAACTCCGCGCTCCAATTATTTCGTTTCAAACGCCAAATTACAGTTCCACTGTTATCGTTATATACTTTGGAAAACAACTAAACCTGATTGCTTCCATTCGTTAATTAAACCTTTCATTCGAAATCTAACTGCTCATTTATCCATATCTATATACAAAACGAATGTATTTCAACGCTAAGTGAAATCCCGCCTTTGTTGCTCAGGTCATTTACCATTTACCAACATTGTGTTGTGGATGTACTCTCTAAGTACTCGTAAGCCGGTGTTTAGTGCAACCCCGAGTAACTTACACAAGTACAGTCGCGTTTACAAAGCATTACAATTTTAATTCTCTTTTACTGTTGGAAGGTTATAAATATTTTACACTCAGTTTTGATGTTTGCGTTATGAATCAGGCAAGAAAACATAATAATTATAAAGGCTCCAATATAATAAACCAAACCAATATCAACTTTCGGCGATAGACACAATAGAGTTCAAACCTGAAAAACGCCACACCGAAAACAATAGCATTATTGCTTCGTTTTTCTATGATAAGAATATAATATGTCATCAGAAAATAAGTTATAAAACTAACGGTCGCGAGTTCGAATCCCGCTAGGGGCAAATTATATTTACAAAAAAAATGTAATCCATGTAGTTCAACTGTCTGGTATCCATAATATAAGCATTTAGTTGCTTATTTTGGAACTAGATGGTGCTATGTGGAATGTGTAAAGATATCATTTATTACTAGCTGGTGCCCGCGACTTCTTCCGCGTTAAAAAAGAAAAAAGTGGCCTATCCTGTGTCCTGTATGTCTAAATGTTTATCTACCAAGTTTCATGGAAATCAGTTAATTCGTTTAAGAGTTAGAAACATAATTACGTACATACAATACCTACACTTACATATTTATTATTAGTATTTGTGGTTTATTATTACTAGTAGGTAATAAGTACGTTAACCATTTATTGGTGACTGTACTTACAATGTAGACGAACCGCCACACACTTTGTAATCGTTGACGTAGTACATATACAAGCTCAGACTCGGGTAACAATAGCTAAGTATATTGTATGGAGAGTTTCAGGTACTAAACGCACTCTTCAACTAGATATTATTATAGTACCCACTTTCATATTCTCTTAGAGATTTTCTAGTCGGGATTATTATAGACACAATAACCTTTCGTCTTTTAAACTTTAGTATCTATCTTTTATTGGAATGTATTGGACGTTTTAAAAAGCTAAAGAAAGAGTAAATACGCTATAATTTAGTCCCTTTACTGTCAAAAGGTCAGACTTTTAGATGATCAGTTTCAATTATATTAACAAGTTAGTTCATGTGAGATTTTTCTTATCAGTTCTCCTTGTATTAATAAAAAAAATCCCGTCTTTTTACATTTATTTTTGGTTGTTTTCAAAAAATTACACTTTATTTTCGATTTTTTTTCTACCAGCATCTTCTGGTGTTACTTGTGTCTTTAGAACACCTTGCCTCCTAACCTACTGCTTTTTAGCGATCTAAGCAGACTTTAAAAAATATACTTCTGTATTTTACCTTATCCCTTATCCTTAATCCTTGTATGGTCGGCAGCGCACTTGTAGCACTTATGAGGTTGCTCGTGTTATAGACGACGGTAGCCACTTACCATCAAGTGGACCATAAATAAAATAATTTTTCATATTTTATTTCAACTTCGAAGTAGCTTAACTTAGATTGGTTTAGCTTAATGATGAGCGCACTTATGCACTGCATAGCACACGTGCTATAATTTTAGTATGTGTGTGTGTGTGAGAGAGAGAGAGACAAAACATATAAAAGTGAAATATGAGATTGTAAGCAGTAAGTAATAAATAAAGTAATACTTAGTAAGATGGGGCGGAAGTTTGAAGTGCTTGTTTCACCTTGGGTTAAGATGTTGTAGTCTCAGTGCATCAAAGTTATTACCAACTATTCCATCACAGTTGCTTGAAACAATACTTGCGTCCGTCAATAACTTGGAACATTAACAAAGTGAACTGAATTTATATTAACTTAGTGGACCAAGAAATGACCTGTTAAGAACAAGATACATTTATAATAAGTAACTTAGTAACTTGTTTTGAGAAATATATGGTTGCTCTCTGCTCTGTGTATAAAATGGAATAATCTTTGCTTATTATAAATGCGTATGTATGTATAGGAGGATGGTTATGGATGTTTGTTACTCTTTAACGTAAAACCGGCTATACGGATTTGGTTAAAATTTGACTCGCAGATAATTTATTACCTGGATTAACATATAGGATACTTATTATTCTAGAAAAATATTAGGTTCCTGAGAGATTGTCTAAAAATTAAAAAACGGATGTCAACAATCGCGGCGTCACCGTCGTCACAACTATAAAGATGTCAGGCGTTATATTAGGTGTTATATTTTAAATTTACCAGCTAGTAGGAATTTAAGATTAAAGAAACTTAAATAAAACTTATAATTGTAATACTCTAAAATTGTTTGATTTTTCTCTTAGTCTCATGGGTACTATACAGTAGTGTACTACAGTATAATTAGTGCTCTGGTCTTTTGTCAAGTATAATTTTTAACGAGTTATCCACGTAACTTTCTTTAACTTCTTTCATGCCATTAAGTAGTCTTCCAAGGCTTTTTTAAGGATATTTCCGAAGATTTTGTTTCGCCCTTGATTTACGATATTATACCGCAAAATACGTGTAGGTTGATACTATTACAAAAACACATTTCATAAAGAAGCACTATACCATTATACAATTTCAAAAGAGTAATGTTACCTTAGAGCTTAGGAAATTATGTTCAAAGGCTATTTTGTACAATGAAGCTACTATTGGGACTCTCTTTGGGATTAAATTTCGTGTCAGTTCTTAGTGGTAAATAGAAAAGTATTAACTATTGCAAGAATTTGCCATTTAGTGTCAAAAATAAAGTAGAATAGATTTTTTTTTATTACTCCATAATCCTCGTGACCTCCATACCTTTTCATACCTATATTGACTACATTAAAAAAAAATCCATAAATATACAGATTGTGTTTAAAATGTTTGTCCAATTTCAAAATGTCCAAATGGCGGATTAGAAAAATTGATATAGGTACCTACATATATTTTAAAATGGTATTGTACTATTGTAAGTCTTCATTTAATTATTGAAGTGTATTTTAATGGTAAAAAGTTTACACATACGAGTAAACATTTGCCCCTAGTGGGATTCGAACCCGCGATCGTTTGGTTAACAGACCAAAGCGTCGTCTAGCTATACTTTTGCATTCGCGTGTTTGGCAAAACTCATTACATTGGCTACCAAACCAGTAGGTACTATACGTATTATTATACTACTGTATGATGGTGAGCGCAGGTATTGTGTTCCGGTGTCCTTTGTCGCATTGTAATGAAAACGCAAATGCAATTAACATTGCAGTTTTACTGTCACAATGACATGAAAATTTCTCTTTACGCTTATCTCCAATTAGCATAGGCAGCACTCAATTTCATTTTCTCAATTTCATATAAAACAAATTACTTAAGTAACATTATTTTGTTTTAATTACGTATAAATACAAAAACGATGGTCAATTACGTGTGTTAAAATTAAAATTTGGTTCACGGGCAAAATGTAAGCTGCAACCAAATATATATATGTCAAATTAATTTAATGGGTAATGAACTATTAATGTTCAGCAATATATTTTTAAAATTTTAATTTTAATGAATAATACCTACTGTTGCAGCAGGTGTCCTATTTTTTTTTGTGTGAACATTATCAACCACTCTTTTATCTGTTTTTTTTTATGTGGCATTGATAGATTAAGGTCATTGGAATTACCTAATATGCAAGTGAGTACCTAACTAAATGGACTCTATACTTCAATCAAATTTCAAGTTACGAAATTACTTACGAAAATTACTTTTCCAGGGAATTTAAAATGTTCCTGTAAATATAATTTTAGATATGTCTTTGAATAAAATATCAAGCCGCTAAGTGTAGTGGCAACTAATTCCCGAAATGAAACCGACGGAGATTCTGTTCAGAATTATATATTTCAAAGAGAGATTTAAAATGAGTCACGGGAACTTGAATAACAGTCATCCGAAAATAGATAACCAGTAGTTCCTGAGATTAACTCGTTCTACCAAACAAACTTCAGGTTTATAATATTACTTGCTGTTGCTCGCGACTTCATCCGCGTTTATCTACCGAGTTTCATGAAAATCAGTTAATTCGTTTAAGAGTGATGGAGGAACATACATACATACAGAAAAAAATCTAAAAATCGTCAAGTTAGTTTTAGTATCATGTATAGAGCCTATACATGATATTTCTGAAAACAAAGAAAACTACTATTAGTATCGATGATGATTATTATTATTATACGCTTAGTAGCTATTTCTGTCTGCTAGAGAATCAGTATCACTTCGTCCATTTCTAAAATATTGTGATCGCCACGTAAACTAAAGCTCTCTACCTATACTACCACGTTGAGAAACTGTAGTACTTTTTTGATAGAGGCATTCTTCACATCTTCACAAGCCATTGTGTGGCTTCCTAGGCTGTGACTGCGCTTGTGCATTAAGGGGCCACACTCGCACAGGATATGCATTGGTGTTTCTTCTGCCTCATGACAGAAGCGACACTCTCCTGTACTAGTGATACCCCTTATTTTTTGGGTGCCTATTGAGGCAGCAGTGCCCCGTTAGTGCCCTAGTTATAATACACAAATTGCTCCTACTAAGCGACATAGCCTGGTTTGTCACGTTTCGACTATAGGCTTTTATGAGCGCTTTGGAATGGTTCAGCCCTGGCAAGTTAGTGCAGCGATTGTTAGTTCTGTTTAGTATATACTCATTTACAATAATTTTCTCATTTTCATTTTACAATAATTTTCTAAAACACCTTGATCACTGTCGGTACCATTGCTCAAAGTGGCTGAAACTAATTCAGTTTGTGTAAAGAAATGTGTAAAAAAAAATCATTGATGATGATAGTATAGATTTAATTAAAAAACGCCAAGAGGACATACTGTGGCCAGATTATACTGGGTGGGTACAAAGAGACATTCAGTCAGAGCAATAAACTGAATTCAGCGGAACTTTCTGGAGGCGGTCGGTTAGTTCACCGTTCGTCACAGTTATGCTAACGTTTCAGGCTTGATTAAAAATGTTTTATTTCCACTTTTGTTGCTCCTGGGCGAGACGAGCTGTTGTTGGCAACCTCTCTTTTTAATGTCATTCATTCATAAATATTATAGTGTTGCTTATGTAATTCAAAAAGTAAATTGAAAATAAATGTGTATTTCATAAAGAAAAACGTATCAGAAGTATGAGAAAATTACAAGCAACAACGAGAGAGCAATCTTTAGCCTCCTGTGGCAGAACATCAGTATTTGTGGTCTGTACCGCAATTTTAAACTTAACACAAATAAAGTGAAGAAAATGTACCCTACATTTTCCTCACTTTATTTGTGTTTAGTTGTTAATAGTTGTTTTTGGTATATATTTTATGTATTACTAAGTTGGTGGCCGCGACCTCGTACGCGGTGAAAAATAAAAAAATAACACCAGATGTAACGTCTGACGTCAGTGGCGACCCATTTTTTTAATATTTTTAGATGATCCCCCCGGAACCTAACATTTTTCCAAGACAAAAGTATCCTATATATTATTCCAGATAACAAACTATCTGTGTGCAAAATTTCATCTGAATCCATTAAGCCGTTTGCGTGAAAGAATTACAAACATTCACCCATCCTCACAAAATTTCGCTTTTATAACATAGTAAAGTAAAGTAAATGATTTACTTTGTATTTGTAAGCCTTTTGTATTTGTGTTTTTATAAAATTGTTATAAAACTTCTTTTCAATCGACTTCCAAAATTGTTCTCAATTCTTTTTTTTAAATTTGAAACTTGGTGCTTCCCAATGGCATCCATGAGAAAAGACCATGAGACAGTTTGAAGTCGGTTTTTTTTGTTAAAAAGAGTTAGATTTTAGAATAAAAGCTCGCCGTGAGATACTACTTGCACATGATGACGACACAACTTGTCGCCTCTAACAACGATCCTTCAATAAGGCTTCAAAGGAATTAGGAATAAACAAATACAGTAAATTGTATTAAAAAAGTGAGGCTATAGCAAGAGAACACATTTCCTTTGCATACATATAGTACTGTTGTCCAGAAACTAATTTAAACTCCAACGTACCTTATTTGTGTGTGTAGTATGTTTCATTCTGGACAGTTGAAATTTCGTTTTGTTTTGTATTGTATGTGGTTTATTATATATTTAAAAAAATCACCTCATTTCTAAATAGTATGAAGCAATTTACCACTGTTTGATTTGCTGTAAGAATTGCTTGATAAGAGCTAGCATGTGGATTTGTGGAGGTCTATTGCCGGTTTTTTCTTCAACAGATGGAAGATTAATTTTATCGTTCTTTATGATCAATAAATACTTGTAGAACTTTAGGTAGACACAAAAATATCAAAGTCGTACTATTTGTTTATCTTCTTCGGAATTCTGTAGTTTCGCTGAACTAAAAAGCATTGTAACGAAACAGTGTGACAGTAAGATTTGTAATTCGATTTTAAGGTCAGAGCAAAGCGTAGGCGTTATGTTAGGGCCATTCCTAAACTATTATGCAATTATAGTTAAAATGCAATATTATGTAAAGTTAAATAAAACCAAATTAGGTTTAATTTAATTAAATCAAAGAGATAATGTGAACGTACTTTATTCATGGCATGCTGGTTAGTTTTCGGTTTGCCAGTGATATCGAGGACGTATGTCGCTCCGTTCGAGTCGCAGTCCTCCTAATCCAGGGTTGTGTTTGTGTCTCCGGAGATCATGTATTATTCAAGTGGCGACATGTGACACGACCGGGGCGAACGGCGCACTTTAAAATCAAATTTGTAACCACCCGCTATCTGATACCCTACAGCGTTTACATCTCTACTACAAACGTACATTTTATTGTCTTGTCAATAGGAGTTACGTTCCTACTTTACATTTTAAAATATATTAAATGGCAGTGGATAGGTTGAGACAGATGTTTAGCCTGTGCATCATCACCAGGTTGATTGACAAGAGTTAAAATAGCATTCCTGTTTCATTTTCAATTAGTTGACACGCATATTTGATGCGAGAAATGAGAAGGCGATTTCAATCACAATTGCATAACTTGCATCGTGTTCAAGGAAAATGATAGATGCATCAAATAAGAAAATTGCAAAAATTAAATCATTATGCCAACACATCACTTTAATATACAACATAATAATAGTAAATTCATTAATCACTTATAATTTTTTGTCCCGCTTGCTTTTTACCTAACCGGATTTTGTAGTAATTTGACAATATATAGGTATAATGTAATCTCCGCATACATGCACGATGACTAGAAATATATTAAATGTAAGTAAATATAATAATATATTAGTTGTATCCCAACATCTCCCGAATAGACACAATGTAGGGTACTTAAGAAGGCAAAAGGGATCCAACATGCTATACACCTTGAAGTAAAGAAACCTAATAAATTTATCCTTTTCTTGTTCCGGCATAAGGCTAAGATAACTAAATTATTCTCCATTTGTATTCCAACAATTGAATTATACAGTTGTACTGCAGTCTTAGAAAAATGCAGACACGAGTGACCATGAATGTTTCATACGTATGTGAGTCTAGTTGAACCAAAGGTCCCTTTCTTTAGAGCTACATAAATAGGACATCTATATACTAATATTATAAAGAGGAAAGATTTGTTTGTTTGTTTGAATTGAATAGTTTCCGAAACTATTGGACCGATTTGAAAAATGCTCTCACTGTTACAAATACTCTACAATGAATTAGACTCGCTACATTCTACCCTTTAGGGTGTGCAATATTTTTGGAACACTACATAACAAAATATGCAATTAATCACCACTATTTAATTATATGTTCTGTTTTTCAGAATACATAGTTTTCTTTTTACAGGTAAACAGAACTATGGCAAAACGCCTTTCTGAAATCGAAGTCTGAATAGATGCTGGGCCGCAGAAAGCACTTGCGACGTAAAGCTCTCTGAACCACTCTGCGCCGATTGAAATATCTTTTCAAGTGACAGCTTTCTGGTACCGACTTCTGAATAATGGTATCTTGGCACTGGACCGATGTTTTGATGCCTTCACAAAAATATAGATCAATAAGCCTCTAACAGCTAACGCTTAAAATGTTACTAAAGGTGTACAATGCCTTCATTGAATCCTACTGATTCTGAAATTTCTATAAAACTTTATGAGTGAGTAATTTGATTATCAAAATGTTGTTCGATCGTCCATAATTATTATCTCCCGTAACTTATTTTTGCGTACAATCTAATTTGCTAACTAATTACTAATTCGCATTTTATGAGCTACTAGTTGCTAATAATTTAATAACAATAAGGAAGTAAATTTTCTTCGAATATAGGTAAGTCATATATTAAAATGATACTCTGTGATATTTGTGTACCAAGATAAAATCTTTTGCTTCTTAACTTCGTATTCTGTTCCGAATATTCTGTGGATCAATACACAAACATTCGACTAATACTAAAAATGTACGAATTTTAAAATCGCTTTTAGCTCCTTCGCTACATTTTGCTATGCTTATTCGGCAATTCGATTATTTTTATCACCCTATTCCACTTTAAACTCACTAGAATTTTTGAAAATATTTTCAAGAATATGAGAAAATACTATAGAAAACAAAAAATAATATTAGTATGCCACAGTTGCAACATGAGATAAATTATTATTTTTTGGAGTTCGTAATTTTGATAGCCATTAGGTATACTTAGTTGTTATTAAAATGTCTTCAGCAACCTCTAGACAAAGTCACTTGAGCGAATGTCTTTTTATAGTCGACTGGCGTTATTGGGCCGTCGATGCGAGCCATTACTTTTACTGTTCACGTGTTGTGAAATCAATCAACCCCATTTTAAGGTGAGCTAATGTCACCTCTGGGGATATTACCTCACGTAAATCATTTACAACCGTTCTGGGTAAATGCCTACTTTACTCATTCCTTATGGTGGCTGGCAGGCAGGTTTAGGAATGTGTGCTCGATGAGAAGTTTGTTGAGATATTTGGATGTTTGCTATTTAATCACGAGAAGTGTTTGAATTGAATTGGATGAAAAGGAAACGTGTTTTTTGGCATGGAATTTAATTTTTATATCGGTGTGAAGTTTAAACAGAATGTTTCTTATTGCATAGTGTGCAAAATGTGCACTAGATGACATTTTGAATATATTCAGAACTTAGGTCACTGTTGTTGTACTAGGTAATATTTTTGCTAGATTTCGATGGCTCCGCCTTCGTGTCTGTTGTTTTAGTAAAAAGTCTTTCAGAGTTTTATATTCGACCATTTATTTGAAAAACCTGTTTCCTCGGAGACAAAGCTACGGTCTTAGTCAGCTTGGTTTACTGCAAAAGGCGGAAGAACAAATGCTTAATTAAACTATGTTCAGTGGAAGAACAATTTAGGCTAGTGAGGACGATAATAACGCAATTAAATTGTAAATATTAAGTTTAAACAGGACGGAAAGTTGCAAAAGCGAAACAATTTTCCAGTTAAGTAGTCTGAGTAAGCTCCTTGGATTATGTAATTTGAGTGAAGAAAGTAAATGAGATACATGTTTCAGATGTTTCAGCCACAAGCTTATCTTCCTGAAACAGCCCGAACACGTGGCTCTTGAACCCAAATGTATTTGCAGCCGACAACACAATACGCGGGCGGCAAGTTTTGTGTAGTTGTGCGAAGTTTGCCCGATAAATCTTGTGAAAGTGATCCGTCAGCCGTTTATTCAATAACGACTAATGAGATCGCTTTCTCGACGGAACCGCCAAAGAGCGGCCAAAGAGTTTTATTTCATTTCAACTTCTTAACCATATTTACGGCCCTTGGGAGCAATTTCTATAGCGCCATCATTTTGCGGTTGACTTGGTGAGACCACGATGACACTTTAGATGTGTGCTGAAAGCTGATGGTATGCTGTATTATATTATATCGATTTTATTTACTTTGGTTCGGTGTATTCATGCGCTTATAGGGCCAAATTTTTTTTTGTTTCTGTAGGAGGAGGAAATCATCATAGATATTGATGCCCTGAGTATTGCATCAGTATGGCCGACTCCACTGGGAAATGTGAATGTGTGTGTTCAGTGACCTACGGACTAAAAACTCCCCCTATTCCGCTGGAAACCAGAGATATATCATTTCGATGCTGGCAACCCTTTCTGTAAGCTATGATGCATTTCTTCGAAAGGGCGCTGTCATTTAGATATCAGTCGCTAAGTCTGGGACCTTTGGCGTTCTAACTAACCCATCCTGGATCCGCTTGGCCATTATTTCGCGGAGCAAAACTATCATCCCAATAATACTAATTCAATTTCATTTTGAACTTTCGCTTGTTTCGCTTGTACCGTTTGTTACTTTGTCAACAAACGGTAACCATGTGAAATTTCGTCAAAAGGTTTTAACATGTTCTTCGTTTCGGGTCACCATTTAATGTGGGTGGTAAAAATGAATAACTCCACATTATGTACACGACATTTATATACAAGAAATTATTCTAAAATATACAATAGGTGCATTGTTATGTTTATGTACGTGCGACTCGTACGAGCTTTTTGCAGCAGATGATAGATGTCAAGTCTACTCTGTATCTACGTTTTCTTTTTAAAGAATTATAATTTCAAGTGGTCGAATACCTTCCTGAAAGGAGGTCGCCACAGAACTATTAAATTTATTTTGATAAGATAAATATTTAATTAAAGCATATATTTTACTGATTTCTCTCTGTTCTAGAAATTAAATGAAGGATTTTTTGATAACTCTTGCAAAAAACACGTTTAAGAGTTGTATTTAAATGATATCGACCGAGTAATGAGGAGAATACATTGTATACGCACCTCATTGAGAGCAGGTTCCTACTGTTCTCGTAAAGTTGTAACGGTTTTATGGGTTGAAGGCAAAACCGTATCACACGCCCATAAACTGGGCAAGCCTGGTTGCCTACATAATATCCTTCATAATGTTATGGCGATGGATTGAGTATACATATGTAGCTATATTTTATTTTGAATAAATAAATGCATACATCTTATATTTGAATTATTCAAATATTAATGCAATCTCATAAAATAACCATAAGTTACATGACATGTAACTTCGATGTTATATACAATTCTCACAATATAGAGTTGGGACTTTTTACCTCTGTTTTCCCTCTGTGTCTCTTTTTGTTTGTATGTTTGCGATGTTTGCGATTTTCATGCGGTTTTCACCAATGGAAAGAGCGATCAGTGAGGAAAAAGCGTTAGCTAGTACAGAATAAAAATCCAACTAACAAAACAGATAAAACAACAATTCATAGCGCCGTTTGCACAGATTAGCATATGTGCGCCTTTATAAATAATTCGAAGCAGAGTGTTATTTGAAGTGAGTGTGTTGATGAGTGGGAAGATTAACGAGAGACGCGGGCGTTGGGCTTATGCGCCGAGAGACACGGCTGCATATTCATGGTGCATAATGCGCACGTTGAGTGATCGCGCATGAATATTTAAACTGATGCATAAATACTGCCTCCACTCAAAAACTACCGCAGCTTTTACGCGAACTGCGCTTTTAATAAAATCAAACGACGCGCGTCTCCAGAGAGAAAACGCTTATAAATTCAATTTCAAGAGTAGTCAATCAGCTGTCATCTGAAATTTCTATTAGGCCCGATGTTTTCATTAGTCCCGATGAAGGTTTAAAGTAACGCAGTGGGCAAAGGGTCGCAGAAGGGTGAAGGGTATATTTTGATAAATATTCATGGCAATCCTGAGGGATAAGCCGCATTATATTTTAAACTAGGAGACCATATCTGCGAAGGCACGGGCCAAGAGGTCGAGTCCGTTCGCGTTATCTCAACATCAACGCGTATAAAGTTTCTTTTCAATTATTTATTAAATTATCCCTAAACCAAATCGTTTACGGCTGACATGAATACTCAAGTGCATAAACTTTTCAACAGTTTTGTTAGGGTTTGCCGGGATTTCAAATCTGCGGTTATATATGCATCGGACCGTTTCAGTCAAAAGTGGAACATTACTGAGTTTGAGTTTGTAACGAATTAAAAAGAAAGTTTTCTAAAAATAATAATATTAGTGTGTACAATAATATATTGGCGAAAGTTGTGAATATGATCCCAGTGTGCTTCTGGTAGAACTACTACTGGTAGAATAATTTTGTGCACCGGGCTTTAACACAAGCGCAGCTTTGTGAACGGAACTACTCAATGAAACGTGATAATCCTATCAATATTATAAATGCGAAAGTTTATACGGCTAGATGGGCACTTGTTACTATTTCATACAAAAACTAAAGAATTGATTTCGAAGAAACTTTACCCTAATAAATAAATTACTAAGTTTTGCCCGCGACTTCTTTCGCGTTCGATCTCTGCCAAACATCACAGCATTACCCGCTAGACTAATTTGTAGATCGTCTGAAAACTTCATCAAAATCGGTTAAACTGTTTTGGAGTCCATAGGCAACGTACTTACATACACACTGCCTTTTATATAGATAGATAGATACATCAGAATAACAAATACGTAGCGGACAAAAGGTATATTTATATCTATAGTTGCGAATCGTTGGCGCCATGTTGTAGCTGCAATATGACCTCATCGCCCGGTGGTTATTCCTGTATTTGTTTACGGAGGGTTTCAAATTAATCATATTTTAAAGTTTGCGTTATTCAACCAGTCGTCTCGGATTATATTTAAGTCGAAAGCACCGACGATGCCTTGTAAGGATGTTTATGTATTAATTATATCTTGAAATCTCCACAAATGAAGGTACATTTTGTATTTTGTTAGTTGTGTTGTATTATAAGTTCTAACGTAGGTAAGTTTTGTCTAAAGTAAGCAAGATGCATTCTAGATTCTAATCTTATACAACTTTATCACGACATCAAAATCAAATCCAAATTCAAATGTACCGTACCTTAAAAGATATACAGATATAATATTATAATGTTTCATTAGCTAGTTGCAACCAGCGAACTTGAATAAATATATCATTTCGATGAATGTACATAACCTAAATTTACTTTCTGTAAAAAAGTGACTAGGAAACGTTGGAAACAATAATAGTCATTTCTTGTATAGATTTAAGATACGCCTACACGATGGAGTTTTGTAGCTAGAATATGAAGAAATAGTGCGTGCTTTGGGCGGTGGGGTGATCGGGGGTGATTGGGGGGAGTGGGGTGGGCGAGGTAGCGAGGGGGGAGGAGAGCACATGGAGAGTAATTGAGCAATAACTCATGTTGGGTGGAGATAGCTGCTGCGACGAAGACCTACACACTACTGCCGCCTACAATACACTTAGCTCGCCATGAAAGAAATTAAATTACTCTTGCGACAGATATTACTCGAAACCGACACAGACAGACAGATAATACGACATAGACTTCATATTACAGATATTTAAACATTATTGTAAGAACTTAGCGACGGGCACCGGAAAATTTACTTCATATTAAAAGCTTCACTTAGCTACGACTAACAAAACTAAGTTATATCTTATTCTTGAGCTCGATTATGCTAGGCAAAGCAAAACAATAAAATTAGTTGACTGTTTAAAAATATTAAATGAAACGGTATTTTTGATGAAACGGACTAAAAAATGAAAGATTATTTTAGTCTCAACAAAAATAAAGTTAGCTTAGATAACTTCTAGAGATTGTTAAGTGAGAATCTGTTTCTATGAAAAATCTATCCTTTGAAATGTTTTTTGTATTATTAATATTATTAAATATTACGGTCAAATATACACAAGGACAAACAAGCTTCGTTATTTGATCAATTTGCGTAGTTTTCTAAACAATTAGTTTTCTAGAATTTATTTTATTTACAATTTCTTTCTGTAGAACCTCAATAATTTACCTAAAACACCTGCTTATCAATCAAAAAACTATATTTAAAGATTACAATGTGTCGGTTTTTTAACAAAATTAAATAAATTGTTGTACATTCCATTCATTTACAAACGAGATCCCCTTTTTCAAACTGCCCAAAAACCATCAACCAGAAACAGTCATATTAATATTATAACGCACCAAAATTCGTAATTGAACAAAAACATTTTCTTTACATTTTTGTATTAAAAATCTCACGAGTTAATTTCAATTATACTTATTATTTGCTGAAAAAATATGAAATTAAATTGAATAAAATATTCATGGACATTGTCATAAGAAAACAGCTTCTTGGTTGGTCGAAACTTTCTTTCTGTGTTTTGGTTTTTACATCTAACGGATCGTAAATAAATAAGCCGCAATTAGGCACTTTTTATTGGAATAAATTGTACCAACAAAGTATATGAGCAGTATTTATAGTAAATTAAAATTATACAACCCCATTTGTATGAATTTAAAAGGCAAACATCCCTTTCATAATAATCAGATTCATGTAAAACATTAAAGCGACGTTTCGCCTTCAGAATATTCAATAGGTCCCACCATTTCCTACCATTTCCCACCATCCCCGCAACCCGCAACATAAATTACAAACGTTTCGACAAAAACGGACTTGCCTCACAAATAGCTCACGTATCTATCCTAATTTATACGTCGATGACCTAATTACATGTGGTCAGGGGCAGGGGAGAAGCTTATTTTGGTTCAATTTGTATATTCATTATTAATATTTTAAAATTAATATTATAAATGGGAAAGTAACTCCGTATGCCTGTATGGAACGCCTTAACTACTACAGATCATCATGAAATTGCTCATCATCAATTGTATGTATGCATGTTACTATATAACTCTTAAACGAATTAACTGATTTTCATGAAACTTGCTAGATAAACATTTAGACGTACAGGACACAGGATAGGCCACTTTTTTCTTTTTCAACGCGGACGAAGTCGCGGGCGCCAGCTAGTACCAAAATAAAATTAAAAACTAACGCCTGGCCAAAGTGTTATAGCAACGAGAGGTCAAGCGTTATATTGCTTACATATTTTTCTACGCTAATAGTTTCATAAAAAAGTACCACCTTAAAATAACAGCATAATTATTATGCTATCGGTGACTGAGCAAAGGATTCCTGAAATATTTTTACATATTCTCCTATTACCTTGCAACATACTATAGTAGGCCACGCACTTCAGCACTTGTGCCTTTACTTATGACTTCGACTATCAACTTTATTACCCAATACTGTAGTAGGCACATTGGGTTACGATGTGTATAGAAAAGGACATTATATCCATAATGTCCTTTGGATCCTGCGTTATCGATATGGAAATTTTACGACCATATTAAACCTTTTTATGTGTAACATATTAGGGAATACAGATTTATGTTATCAGTAGATACACCTATAAATTTTCGTGTTAATATCTGGGTAAGGATTTGTTGTAATAGTATGACGCGTCAAATGCTATAGGTATTAAAGTAAGGGCCTCTTCAAATGTACGTAAAGTCATTATAAGGTTTTTTTTTATCAGAATGTCCACAAGAAGCCGCCGAGTCGTGCGACCCTCGTTATGCAAAAGCCCGGACAGGGCCCTCGAGGGCGGATTACTGCCTTTTTTATTTCAGTTCAAATATATTTATAATTCACGTTTTTATTTCGCGATACCATTTAAATTGTTTTCCACTTTTCTTTTTCAATTGACGCCCTTTCGGCTTTATTATCGTTTAAAAATAAGGACGTCTATTATACTTTGACCTTTGACAACTAGATTGATGTGAATAAGATAACTTTAGCGTTTTAAAGCCCATTGAAGTTAGATTGGTTTGTGTGCAGAATTACTTAAAAAATTATGCGTTCTTTTTAGAATTCAATACAAATATGTAAAAGCATAATGTTTTTAAAATCATGGAATTTCGTCTTATATATTATGACTTATGGTCCGTGAGCCAGCGACAGATTTTCATGACCAATTTCCTCTCAGTCGATAACTCGTAAAAGGACCGAGAGAGTTGTATCATGAAGCGTTGTGAACGTCAGCTGCGGCTCCGAAGGTGGGTTGAGCAGTAGAGTGGTAGCCGCCCACTCACATAATAAAAAAAAATTTTAATCATTTATTCCCGATTAAAAATTCATCAAATTATAGTTAGCCTAATATTTTGAAGAAACAAAATTGTCAGCTATTTATAAAATGGTGGATTATATGTCAGCAGGTCACACGAATATATACGTGTTCAGTGATTACCTCCTGAATAGAAAATTTATCAGATGATAGTTTATGTATTACTGTTAATAAATAAAAAAGTCAGCTGGCTATATCTTGGTGGAATGCTTGTCAGCTGATGCTCTGAAAGTGTAACGGGCTACCACTGCTCAACATACCATCGGAGCCGCAGCTGACGTTCACAACGCATCATGATACAACTCTCTCAGGCATTTTACAAATTATCGACTGAGAGGAAAACATTGACGAAATTAGTGCCTGGCTTACGGACCATTAAGTCACATTCAAGTCAAAATTCCAATTTCAGAACTAGAGAAGTAAGTTAATTTTCAAATCGAACCCAACAAGACGTAGCCAGTTCATGTGCAAGTAAAAGGCATTGCAGCGCTTTTACGAATGTCGATTCATTTAAATATATGTTTGCTCCACGAGTAGCTTATGTTTGTGCTGAGTTCTGATACATCATTTAAATAAAACATTCGTAATAGTATACTAATAATACATTTCAGTCTCTTACAATAGTAAATTACAGGTCTGAGATTTTATTTTATTTCTTTATGGACAAGAAACCTCTTAGTTGCTCTTTTCAATATTAATCTGCTTTACAAGTACACAATAAAGGAATACAATCAGCCATCAGTTTCAAGCGGCTCCTTTAGTTATCAATAAAAGAATAGTAAGTCTTTGTAGTTATTCTTTTGAAATTTTATACAAAAGAATTCAATATCACTTGGAATTTTATTATAGAAGTGTAAGCGTTTACGCATAAAATCCTTACTACACATCTGGTTGTTGGCCAAAAGCAAACTCGTCTATACTAATATTATAAAGAGGAAAGATTTGATTGTTTGTTTCTTTGTTTGTATTGAATAGGCTCCGAAACTACTGGACCGAATTGAAAAATTCTTTCCTGTTGGGAAGCTATATTATCAGCGAGTAATATAGGCTATATTTTTAAAGTTACGCGGACGAAGCCGCGTGCAACAGCTAGTCTGTAATATAAAAAAAAGCCTAAAAATGTATACCTATATTTACGAACTTGTTTGTTATGATTGAGATTTGAGATTAGCGCAACCACTAATTGGAACGAAATTATGAATTAAAAATTCCAATAAAGGGCTTCGTAGAAAACAGCTAGCGGAAGTGAACCCGCACCGGAAACTGCTGCCAGAGCCACCCTTTAATAAAATTGTTCAATTTTTTTTTTAATATTTTTTTTTCAACATTAGTGTGCGTAAATTGGAACACTTTGCTAGAATAAGGTGAAAGAGGCATAGGCAACATTAGCCACCTACCATCAAGTGGACCGTCAGTCTATTTTTTGGTCTTATATCTTTTGTAAATTTATACAGAGAAAAAGCAGCCCGTGCGGATTAAAAGAAATGCAGACTTGTGATCAAAGGTACGCCAACTTCAGCAAAGTTTGGTAATATCTGCTCGACTGTAAAGTTAGTAAAGTTATACGGATTTTATTTGAAATAAACTATAACACAAATAACACTCTCAAATAATACTCTGAAATCCATTTTCTATCAAAACAGTAAATAATTTTAACTTTAAAATAAGTTTGATTTGATCATAATTATAACATAAAACGTAAAAACATATAATGTAGCGTAATACATTTTTTTTAATAAAACATGAATTTACATTTTATTAAAAATATTTTTAGCTATTTAAATTCAGTTTTAATTTTTTTTTTATTTTACTTTCGGGATAATTTATACGAAACACATGTTTTATCATCACAGCCACTTATATGTAATAGACGTATGCAATAAAACATTTGCACTCACAAATAATTCAGTTTCTGTACCAGCAGCATTTAAGTGCTCTCGAGGCAGGGACTCTAGCATTTGCATCAATATTTACAAATGGCCACGTCACTTCAAATAGATTCCGTCCTTATTCGTGCATCGTTAAGATTCAAAATAGCCTAATTAGATTAGGCAGTTGTTCCGTTTCGATTAAGCGCAACTTTTCTTTCGGAGGTCTCCGTGTCTCGAACGGGGCATAATCCAGAATGTACGCGAGAAAAATCCCTATTGCGTCGAGTACAGATGCATTTCCACTGATTTTCCATTTTCCATTCTGGAGTGGAGGCGAGCGAGTGGGGGGAGTCGCTTAACATTCTTGTTAAACGTGTACATTTGTGGAAACGGAACGTCTCCATTTTAAATTTATCACATTGAAAGTGGAAAGAGACGAATTGCATCGCTTTATACTCTTACGTCCAAAATAAACGTCCAAATTAAGAAAGGGATAGGGATAGCTCTGGGATCCAAAACATAACACATTTGGTCACGATAACATAACGAAACATAAGGATACGTTTGGTCTAGTGGCTAGTAACCCCAGCTGTTTTTCAAACGGTCGCGGGTTCGAATCCCGCTAGGGGCATACATATGTTTATGTGTTAACATTTACCTTTAGACCTGAGTTATCTATAACATGCATGTATTTACAAAAAAAAGTTATCTACTTAGTATATTAACTGTCTGGTATCCATAATACAAGCCTATAGTTCCTTATTGTGGAAATAGATAGGTACTGTATGTGAAGATATTTATTTATTTACTTATAACATAACACTCACTCACCGAAATATAACCGCTTGTTACTCACTCATTTTCATTACCTATTTTCACGCGGAGTTGAAAATAGGTGCAGTAGTTTTTGAGTTTATAACGAACAGACAGACATGCATACAGACGCGGCGGAGGACTTTGTTTTATAATATGTAAGGATACAAGCAGCTTGCTCCCGGTTATGCCCAAGATGCGATTATTTTTATATACACAAACCTTCCTCAATTTACCTATCGTTTTTTTTCGTTAGTGAAAACCGTATCAAAGCTTAAGTTGTATAGAGGAAGTTACTAAAGTTGCAGAATTGTACATAAAACTTGTATATTTGAGAAGCATAAATTCAGTCGTTACTTATTCAATGGCGATGTCAAAACAGTCCATTAATTATTATAGAATTGCAAACATGTAAAGGTTGTCATTATTATGCAATTTATAAGATAACCACTTTATACAGGAAAATAAGAGACGAGATAGCATTTCATATATGCATTTTAATTAGATATTATATATTTCTCATACATATAATAATTATAACACTTGTTGCTTATATAGGTATTAAAGGAAAATATATAACTTTGTCCTTGTGAGGCACATAACTAAAAAATATATATATAATGTAAATGTGTTACTGGTTGCAAGCAGCCCGCGATGGTTTTGTAGTAAATATATATTTAACAACGATTATATTTCACAAAGAAAAAACTTGTAAATAAATTAAAAAAAATGTTTACTCTTTGTTTTTGTACACGGAACAACGATTTCTTTGAACAAAACCGAGTAATGTAGGAAGAATATTTACATCCTTATACAAAACTGGAAATGTAATCGATAATGTGCAAAGAACAAATATTTCTTTATACATTACCCGGTTTTGTGCGAAGAATATTTTTTTCCTTGTATTGCTGGTAATGTAACTCGGTAATGTACGAGTAACAAGGGAATATAACAGCACACATGTTTTTATTTCACGGAGGTCTTTCATAAGGAGGTGATTACTGCCCAAATGACACGTAGTGTGCACAGGGCCCCTAGCCAATAGCACAATGCAAACGGGAGCGTTGCGTATATTTACGAAACGATAGAAAATAAAGCCCGGTGATTGGTCAAAATTTTATGTGGGCGTTACAACAACCAATCACTGGGCTTTATTTTCTAACGCAACGCTCCCGGCTAGGGCATTGCATTGTGCTCTTGGCTAGGGCCCCTGCTACTACTTAGAGATCTGTCTATTAGATAATGGTAGCAAAAATGTAATGGTTAAAATAAAACATTTACATATTATTTCATGTAACCTACTTTACATATCTTTCTACAGGTTTCTATACTATCATTTTTACCTTTTTTACTTACATATAATACATGGCCTAATATCACTTTACATACAAGTATATCTATGATTTTTAATCAACTCTTCTTCTGTTGTTCTGAGTAAGTTAGTCAAGAGGAAACAATGATTAAACAGGACGCAAAATAGGATTTCAATTACTCGAAGTAATGTTTTATACACCGAATTCACTTTGATGTCATGAAATTGTTTTGAAAATGAACTCTCTTATAACAAAATAAAAAGCAACGCATGAAAAAATACCAATTCCATCTTTGATAAGTTTCAACCGTGGGTTTAACTTTAAGTTTACCTTTTTTACATACTTTTATGTTCTTTTACATTCTATTATTTCACATCCTTTGTTATTTAAGCCATTGTTACTCAACATAAGTATAGTTTTATCATACACTAGCTGTTGAATGCGACTTCATGCGCCTCTAGGTACCTATATAAAATATACCTGTATGTTACTTGCTGATAATAGCTTCCCAACAGTGAAAGAATTTTTCAAATAGGTCCACTAATTTCGGGGCCTATTCAATGCAAACAAATAAATCTTCCCTCTTTATAATATTTGTATAGAACATAAAAAAATTAACAAAGAAATGTCACAATTTCCATGGTAAGTATATGCTGTCAATTTCTTTATCAAATCAAATCAAATCAAAATATTTATTTATCAATTAGGTTTCTACAAGAAACTCTTTTGATCGTCATTATAAATTTAAATTTATCAGGGTTTCGGAAAAAAGCCAAGATGACGATCCTGAGAAGACGATTTAGTTTCAAGCAGTCAAATTTAAACATAAAAAAATACATTAATACGGTCGAATTGAGAACCTCCTTTTTTTTGGAAGTCTTTTTTTTTATGTTAAGGTCGACAGACAGGCTGACGGTCCACTTGATGGAAGGTGGCTACCGTCGCCTATAACACAAGCAACGCCATAAGTGCTACAAGTGCGCTGCTGACCATAGAAGGATTAAGGATAAGGGATAAGGAAGGGAAGGGGGTAATGGGCTCTGGCATCCCTTACTCACTCACCGAAACACAACAGCACATATGCTGTTATTTCACGGTGGTATTCTGTAAGGGGGTGGTTACTGCCGCCAGACGGGCTGCCCAAATGACTGCGAAACGCAGTGTGCCCTACCACTACTTTACAAATCCAGACCAGAGTCAATTTTGAAAATTATATTAAAATTTCCAAAGTTGACCCCGCCGGGAATCGAACCCGGAGCCCCTGGAACGTTAGGCAAGCACCCTTGCCACTCGTCCAACGGGCTTTTGGAAGTCGGTTAATTTTAACCGACTTTTTTCCCCAACATTTGTTGGGGAATCGAATCGATAATTTGTCGATGAATATATTTTGAGTAAAGCGGTGTGCTAAGTAAATTAGCGTGAAGCGAGCTGAGCGCTACACGCCGACTAAATAATGGCCGCGCAACGACCATTCATTAGCGTTATCTTCTGTAATGGCATTCTATATTTCGTTAAATACTAATGTTATTTCATAGATTATAGACGTTTTGTGTTTTGTATTATATAAAATGTGTTATTGGACACATAATAACTGTATAATATGTATGTATTAAGACTTTTCAAACACACTTGTTCATGGAGTGACCCTTTGCAGTGAAATTATTTCCTTATTTATTTCTCATAACATTTAATTATCACAATATTTGGTATTATCAATAAATTATATTTATATTAAATTAGGAAACTTAGTAGAGATAGGTAGAACGGGCGATAAATAATATATTTTATTAGATACATAAAAAAATGTGCTATATAAATGTCGGTTATGATTTATTTGACTTGTCCACTTGTCATAACTTGAAGATTTTAAATTAAATAGATGAATGAAAGTTTACATAGTCTATGGTGCTTAATTTGGTTACATGTAATGACTTTGAACATTACTATTGACAATCGACATTAACAAAGGCTTTGTTCGAATACATCATTGTATTCTGAGATTAGAATCAAACTGAAAATTAATGAAGTCATCATTATTTTGGTATAATTATAATAATTTCTTTCGTGAACGTCCATTTTATTTTACAATCTGTGCAAATTGAGTATTTTATAAATTTTTCATTTAGTTTCTTTTAACTAAGTTAGAATATTTCCTTATTATTAAACTAAGGGTCTCTTTCACCAACTACAAGTAAAGTGTTGGTGAAAGAGACCCTAAGTTAACTAAGTTATTGTAAGGAAATATTCTAAGTTAGAAATAGAACACAGCATTTTTAACCCTATAAAAACTGAGTACACAGATTGATGGCGGTAATATAAAATAATATAAGATAATGATGAAATTATGAGGGAGGAATCAAACCGGATTGTTGAGCGAGATTTTTATCATAATTGACCTCCTTCGAGCCTTTGTGGGGAAAATTCTATGAAATAATATTTTTTAAATACTTTCTCGGCGTTTTTGAAATATTTTCAGATACAATTTTGTAAATTGTTCAAGGAAGGGACAAAATTTTCTTGTCTCTAAATAACTTTCACCTGAAATTCGCCCACTTAGACAATATTACAAAATGAATGCTTAAATATTTATGTTAGCTTGGGTTAAAAAGCCTTTGAGTTTAAATAGATAGATATACAATAAACATTTCTTTTTTTTTCTATCCTCTTTCTTTAGAATTTGTGACAAATTCAAATTTGAACAAAAGAAATTTATGACAACGTTTAAAGCCATGTTTTATTATTTTCAATAACAAAACTGTTCGAATCAATATTTAAAAAAATAAGCGATTTTAATTTTTAGGGAAAATTGGTATTCACCTAAAATATTATTTTTAATTCATTAATGCAAGACTGATACAGTAGTAATACCATTACTTTACTTCATTTTTTATTTTAAATAAGAAGTTTCCACTAGAGATGGATCACTATCGCTCCATCCCGGAATCAAACTATCATTACAGTTACTGAGAAGTTAGAGTTAAAACGCTTTAGAGGTAATTATTCGAAGACCGTTTAAAGTTGCAAAGAATAATAGTGTTCTGACAGCGACAGATTGCCTCCACCTCCCACCCGCTCAATGCCTCCCTCACTCCCTCAATGCCTCCCTCACTTTACTCATTAATTAAACTCCATCTTTATCCGAAGGCATTGATAATATTGAACTTGGAAATTTTAAATCAACGCCGTATTATTTGAGTGACTATTTTTGATAGGTTTGTGGTTAGTTCCGAGAGTGAATTCTCTCCTAATGACAAACGATTCCAAAGGAAATTTACAATTTGATTCATTTGTGAAAAGAGACAATTATACATTTCAAGATTTACAACCTTTTGTCGGCAAGTTAATTATTAACAAACCAATTGTTTCTCTTTTTTTACTTTACAGATTTGTATTGTATATTTAAGGGAGCTACGATTCCATAGACCGACGCACTCATGCGCACATACACACAATTCAAACTTATAACACTCTGTTTATGCGTGGGGTTAAAAATGGTACAATTCTTCAACACATAACTATCTCCAATTAAGCAGCAATAGTTGATTATGCTTGTTGTTGCGGGCTTATGCGTTGAACGGTACTCCAACAAGTTACCAAACGATGCACAGCATCTATCTATAACTAAATGTAAATAACTAGTTGATACCCGCGACTTCGTCCGTGAACAATTTTTTTGTACATACATACCATCCCTCATTATCCCTCTATCCCTAAGTGAAGACAGTATTAAAATCGGCCCAGCCGTTTAGGACGAGTTCAGTGACATACACACGCACTGATATTGTGTATAAATATTGTGTATAAAGATTAATTTATCAAAAACAAATTGTTCATTAAGTCCTACATCTTGCTTACAAAAACGCGAAATGTATATATTTGATATATTAGTTAGTTTTATTTGAAGATTAATTGTATGTAAGTAATAATTTATTTTAATAAATAACGAAGATTTTTTGCCGTTTACTTTTCCGTAGTCGAACCGGCGATAGATTCATTTGCCTTGTGTTTGACAATCCAAAAACTTTTGATAATTTTTTTAATAAAAATCACGTTATGGTACTTAAGAGCCTAGTGAAAAATATACACTAAGCAGCGGGTGAAATCGCAGGGCACAGTTAGCTTAATATGTAGAGTGACGCAAATACGCTATGAAATAAAAAGGTTGGACGCGAAGCACGCGCTGTCACCGCATGTAATTTGTCGTGTGCGGAATTCCGTTTGTGTTAGCGACGCCGCGTGTTTCGCAATTCATAAAGGCGCTGAAACTGCTCCAGATTGATACAGGGTGGAAATATTGGACTATATTCGGGTGGATTTCATAAATGATGCATGCCTGCGTCTCTAGCTGTCTTCGCCTCTCACGACCAATTGTGCGTCAAATATATGCGTCAAATACTGCTGTACTGGAGTACGGGTAAATTTCAACCTTCTTATGTATTTATTTAAAATATCAATTATTCTAAAAGAATTTTATATAATTTAGACTTTTCCCTATAAAGTTTTTTTGTCAAAAAAATGAACCATCTATTGTCAATGGTTAAAGTGACAAAGAGATCCTCGTGGATGTTCGATCAAATCTGCGCCATTACCAATTCGCAACGGAAATATTTGCGTTATATCGACAGGATAAAACTGACTTCATGCCAAGATCACGACCCCTAGCAATGAAGAAAAATTAGCATAAATAGAATTTGTTAACACATTTAGTTTTATTAAATTTTTGATGATTTTGCGCGACGTACAAACAGATAAACAATTAATTAGGCAACTTTTATGGTAATCCACAGTATAAAAGAATAAATTGAGAGTATATATAATTTGAGATAATGAACGACACGAAAATATTTTATGAGTAAAAATGAGGACAGGAGATGGTATTTCCCATTCTTCCCCAGAATTATCAGCAGAAGGCTTTTGGTGACCATTTTATGCTTCAAAGAAGGTTTCTTTGAGTGTATATTTTCAACAAATGGAGTTGTATAGTGAGCGCTCTTGCCAACCAACAGTACAATTAACCAACTGCTGATTTACTGTGAACAGCAGCTAGATTGCCGAAGAAACAAAGTAAAGTGGCAACGCTCGACTCACTTCTAATTATTTCGCTCGGATAAACTCTCCATTCATCTACTTACTAAACCTTATACTTTCTAATCAGCTCTCTGTCCCAGTGATTACAAGAAAAAAATGGATAAGCAATATCTGAAAACCAAATTAAAAAACTTCTTTAATCAAAAGCTGAAGAACAAAAACAGGAATGGTGTCTATGTAGTTCCATCTTGTTGACTTAAATATCTTATTGTTCTGAATTTGTATGCAGCGCAAAGGAGATGTCGTTGAACAATAATTAGGAGAATTAGGAAACAAGGCGAGCCGAGAACAACTACACAATACAACTATGGAATTTCTAACCTAATTTCGTCGAATCGCATTAACGAAACGAGAGGGAAACAGCAAGTCGTCTTTAGTCGAACTCACCGTTATACCCGGACGAGGCACTCGTAGCTGTCGTAGCTGTCGCTGCACAACATGGATCGTAGCACCGCTACGCGCTACGCTCGTAGCAGAGGAGTGGATTCGCAGTCTACGAATTAATGGCTATTTGCTGCATTGAGGGATAAAGTTTTCGATCCGTCACTAAGAAAATTGTCCTAGAAGATAGTCGAATTATATTCTAATATTATGTTAGTGCCGTGCATTTTATTGTTAAAAATATTAAATAAAACAGTAGATTATATAGAATAGAACAGATAATGTTTTATTTGTAGCAAAGGACATTATAACAACATACATAGGTAACATATAGAATTTATTTATCTTTAAATAAATGAGTCTTAAAAGATGCTTTAAAGTTTTAGGTTTTTCAATACCTGATTTTCATAGAACATATCGAACTAACATGATGGCGAAACTAGAATTATGTATGTAGTATACATGACAAAAATAAAGAAACAACATAAATAACTCTACAGTTATCTCGATAATTACAAAGTGCATAATTGTACATTAATATTATTTCAAATTTTCTGTAAACTCCATTTACAGTAAACTATGTAAGATTTTTCAATCAACTTATCATAATACAGAGAGTGTACACAATCATAGACATTTATAAACTCGACTGAATTATTTGGGAAAGCAGTGCTCTTGTACTATTCGTATATTAAAATTCATTAGACATACTTATAAGAAATAATATTATGAATGTACATGTTAATGTACTATTTGTTATTCATTTCTCGTACGCTGTCCGATCACCCGGATAAAGAAGCAATAATCAGGCATTGTGATATTTACTCAAGTTTTCCAAATATAAGATGATTCGTGACATGTCTGGGGAGTGAGTCAACAGCCGCGGGGAGCGGATTCCTCCCGTTCTCACATCCGGGAATATCATCAATAAACAAACATTCACTTCCTAATAAATACCCTTACGTATCGACTGAGTAAACGAACTGGCACCGCGCACGTTAAAACCGGTGGAGCGATGCAGTTACCACTTCCATTAATATTCATAACTACAAATGATTCGGTCGTAATTCGTGCTAAATAAACAGCCATTTGTCTTCACTTTGTAAACGTGGCGCACATGAATTCGACGGGGCGTAGCAAACGTTTCACACAGACGCTTACCGCATCAGATGTTTCGGCAAACGTAGCAAAACCTCCTCTATTGGGAGTTGCTAATAGACGGCATAGTAATCGCTCATAGATATAAATGTCATCGAATACTCACTGTATTCCACATGTACTGTACTCTGTACACTTCATTTAGCACGGCTTCAAAAACAACCTCTTCATCGCGAGAAAATTATATCTTAGCAGCGATCTAAGCATGTTTTATCGTTTTATTAGACTTCAAAATTATTGTTTTAGCGCTACAGCTTTATTTATTTAGTTGTAGTACTTATGATAATCTCTTTATAGTACGTTATTACATTATAGCTTTGGACACGTTTTGTCTAGTGGCTAGTAACCCTAGCCGTTAACCAAACGGTCGCGGGTTCGAATCCTGCTAGGGTCATATGTTTATGTGTTAACATTTACCTTTGTACCTGAGTCATGGATGTTTTGTATTAATATATGTGTGTATTTACAAAAAAAAAAGTAATCTATGTAGTATATCAACTGTCTGGTATCCATAATACATGCATTAGTTGCTTAGTGTGGAACTAGATGGTGCTGTGTGGAATGTGTGTCATATTTATTTATATTTATTTTATCTCAATGAGTGTTCCAATGGAGCATAATGTCGTATACGGTGGTAGTGAATGCTTAGACGTCATACCACACACACGCACACACACACGCACACACACACGCGCACACACGTACACACGCACACACGCGCGCGCACGCACACACGGTCACACATAGACACACACTAACATATTCTAAATAGTGGTTCTGTAACGTTACAGTACTGTTGTGCTCTTGTACCGTGTTCGTAAATTGCGTCTCCGCGTTTACATATCATTTCCGAAAGCAATACGTCGCGGTATAACACACTTACCTTCCTTTATCGAAATTACAATATTGTAAAACGTACTTCAATGTTCCAAACGCCTTAAGCGAACTGATGTGAAATCGTTATAACGTATTAAAAAGTTTATGTATGTTTTCACCATAATTATTATGCTCATCTCAGTAATTCCTTCAGGTTTAATATCTATACGATTTTCATCGAATAAAACCCAGCTAGTTTGGGTTTTTTTGAAGTTTTCCATTTTTACATTACTTTGTAACACCCGACATAGGAATTTAGATTAGATCTAAATTAAAGGTGAATTTAATTATAAGCAAATAGATGCATACATTCTATATTTTACATACAAGTTACACTGGATATTTAAAGCGGTTAGAATTAACTCACTTTGTATTTCTTTGCGCTCAGTTATTAAAACTAACCAAGGTCGTGTGTGTGAGGGAGAATTTTTATCACAGTATTTGAAACTCTATTTTATAATTAAGTTATAATACTCTTATATTAAAACATATATTTATGATTATTTGCCAGGGATAAGGTATACACCGATACACACTCATAACATACTGGACAATTTATCCTTAGTACAAGTTTGTTACATTTTGATAATGGTTATAAGGTGACTAAATACGCTGCGACGCTAAAAAATATTTTAGGGTACAATATTCTCGGGAGGAAAAGGATAATAATATGCTTATCTATCAAATTTCATGAAAATCAGTTGATTCGTTCAAGAGTTATGGAGGAACATACATACATACATACATACAATATCTACACTTACAGATTTATTACTAGTATTGATAACTGTGAAGATTAGTAACTGGTTTCAGGTTCCTGTGTTGCAGTGGCGGTACACAATTAGGGTTCGCCCGGAGTGTTGTTTTATAATTTATTGGCTCGCATTGGGCGATGGCCGCTACCGCAACGGACCGAGGCCGTCTGGTCCGACTCAGGCCTTTTCAGGGATTCCAAGTAAAAGCGTCGCTCTTTTGGTGCGGGTTACATGCGCCGACTAAATCTTATTTAACTACAACAAACACTCGGTTTTACTGGGACTGCATCTCTGAATTCGCTGGAAGGCGTTGTACGGTTAATCAGTGTAGAGTTGCCAGGCGATGCATCCTTTGATCGGAGGGACAAAGGCCTCTAATGCGATCACAACATCTCAAATGGAGCTCGACCTCTCGGCCTATCTAATGTTCGCCATTATGTCGGAATACGCTTTTAAAACTCATTTGAACTCAAATAGCTTTCAAAGCGCAATTTTGGACACCCAATTTCTTCGGAATACGAAACCGCGAAACTCTCTAAAAGAGTGGGGTGTCGTATAAAAGTCACATTAGTCGAAAGAATAATAAAACACTTTAAAGGTGGAAGTTTGGTGTAACGAGTTTGGTTGTCCCATTAAAATGGGGACGAAAAGAAAACCTACAAAGAAGTTCTATGTGGGGAATGCATTAAGTAAATTTCAATCTCGATATTTATGGGGGACTGACTAGTTTTAATCCCGCAGAATTCAGATATTAGCGGGATAGCCTAGGGTTTCTGTAATACTTTGCCCATAAATCACAAACTAAAACTAAACTAAATTGCAAATAAATCATGACCGATGCAGTGAAACTGCACTATCACAACTAGCAAACCGCCCCGTCGGATATGTCACGAATCTTTATGTATCGAGTTCTCATAATCAAATATAATGAAAGAATAATTGTGTCGTTTCTTCTCAATCCAAGAAAAATTCCAAAGAAATGTTTAAACAAGATTATAGTACCGCATTTCCATGATATGAGCAGGTATCCTGGTATTGCATTCCCTAGTCGTAGGGTTGTCGCGTGTTGCCGGGGCTCGGGCTGAGGTTCGGTCGTCAGTCGAGCGGCGGCCGCCGCAACACTCGCACGTCTGCTTACGTTCGGCGACCCTCTTCAGCCCTAATCGGAAGAATCTGCGCCTCGATCGCTCGAGTACCGCGTTTGCTTCACAATAGATTCCAATTTACCCTTACCGATATTAGACCGCTTTGTGGGCCCGGTGCGGCGTGAGTGCTCTCGATACTGTGCTGTGGTGATTTTTGGGAAATGTATGCTAGTGTCGAGTGAATAATACATCGGGCTTCCTCGCAGCCGGAGTCGGAGTGCGGAGAGCTGGCACCGCTCGAGGTGGGTCGCATCGCATTTAATATTAGAGCAGCCCTCACATTAATAAGTCCTCGTGCTGTCACCGTGTAACGAGTTATTAAGATGAATGAGCCCCGCTGCGTACGGCAACGTAGTGAATGCTTAATGCGACAACTTTTGACCTTCGATGCTGGCCGGGATTAACTTGGGCTTGAGCCGAGGATTAAGAAGTTTACGCTCGTGTCTACAGTGCAACACAGATTTTTCTACCGATTTATAGATATTGTGCGTGGGTGGAAATGGGATACTTTATCTGATGGCGTACTCAATTCTTCAACAGTTTTTGTCCTTCACAATTTTTTCAACGATATTTATTTCTATTAATAATCTCACCATCACTTGCTGCCAATATGGAATCATATTATCTTTTTAAATTAGAAAAGTTAAATAGTTCTAAAAAGGATTGATTCGCCATTACATCGCCGTAATTACGTGCGTTACTCTCAATTATAAATGACAATTTACATTGAACCTTGATTGCAACATTAATAACATCCGCTGAGGTCTGATTTACGGATACCGCTACTGTTCCCTCTAAATTAGTTTCATGGTCACACATCGACCGCTAATTCATTACATTTAATGGAAACTGCCGCAATCTGCCCACTACACTAACTGCCTCCAAACCTTTGGCTCGCACACTCGATCATTTACTTAACAACTTACCTATTACTAACAAAAACCTGCATGTTTATATAAATTAAGGATGTATCTTGGACAGTAGGTACAGCTTTTCAGTCTAGTAGTGAGACTATTAAGAAAATTTTATTTAACCTAAGATTTAGTAACCTTAAATTGAATTATAATAAAAAAATATATATATTCATTCTTATTTTCTGTACCTTTGTACAGAACATTGTCTCTATGTAAGAAAGAAGAGAAAATTTCTCTCTATCTATCTATATGCATCACTAACTTTATCATAATTTATCACAAAAGCAATTGAAAAGGTAGTCATTGCGAATCATTATAGCGTCGCTAAGTTTAGTACGCGCCCAAAGCTGTATCTTATATTATTGATAGACCACATTGGAACTTATGATTATTGATAGTAATTACAGAATTTCACTGTGATCAGCTGGATAGTTAGTCCGTTACCAGAGACTCCAGTGAGACAATTAACGCAAGCTTGCGTTCTTGTTCAGTTACGGTTGGAAACGACGGTTTGTCAACAGCCATTATTTATTTTTAAGTCTTAAAAAATTATATTTTTTATAAAAAAATAGTTTTCTTTTATTCCATTAACTATTCTATGTTTTTTTAATAAATTCGAGATTGCTTCAATATCGAAATTCCAGTTAAAATGCTTTCAACAAATTGTGCATAACTTTGAACATAAAACTGAAAATAGTGTAGCAAGTTTCATGAATGTTCTCTCCACTGCTGCGGTATGAATAAATTCGCTCCGAGATAAGCACTACTGCCATTTTTGTACGGTAATTTCTTCTTAAATATTTGCAACAAAATACTAATTACGGGCGCAACACGAAGCACATACATATACGAATGAAATTGACCACGGTGAAGGGTTTCGTAGGGAAACTTCTAGCTTTCAGGCATCTGATAAGCGAGCAATAAAGTTGGTTTATACCAGCAATAAAAGCAAAGTAGCGCGGAGTTCGCACGGACTGTAACCACCTTACAAATGAAAATACGTGATGGAACTTTCAAATATGCCTCTCCATCTAATAAAGAGTCATTAACACTCGGACGCTTTCAGCATTGCATATGAAAAATGTTATTTATGCTCACTCACTAATAAATGCAGGTTTTATTTATTTAGTTCATAACAAGCTAGTTGCTGCCCGCGACTTCGCCCGCGTAACTTTGTAAATTATATACTAAAACCTTCCTCGAGAACCACTCTATCTATTGTGAAAACAACATGAATATCGGTGCAGTAGTTTTTGAGTTTATCGCGAACAGACAGACAGATGTGGCGGAGGACTTTGTTTTATATATAAGGATAAGGAAGGAAGGATATTATACAACTTAGTGAGTAAGTATTTACTAGCTTGTGCTCGAGACTTGGTCCGCATTGAAGAATAAATTAACATACTTTTACCAAGTGTTTATTTTCTTAATTTTCTTTATTTTTAGATAGCTGATGACGAGTGGAATATTTAGCCTATGTCTATCTTGAAATTCTATTTTAACTATTGCTGAAAGATTTTTTAAAATCAAATAAGTTCGAAAATTACTTCCTACATATAAACTACGTGTTTATAATATTAGTACAGATTTATTTAATATTCTAAATTTTTAATCTAGCTTGGGTCCTTCAGGCAGGGTTCTAACCATCCTGGTTCCGGGGAATTATTATTTTAGTAAATTATTAAATTTGCAATTAATAAAAATAATAAATATACGCGATTCCATCCGTGTTTCACTTTAAAATCAGTTTACAGCGTTGCGATGTAACATTCAATTATTTAACGCAGAACATTCTCGTTTGTGGTTTTACTTTAACAAAAAGTTTAATTAAATCGCAACGGCTGACACTACGTAAATAAACAATTTCATGTATATTATTACAACTGCAGTATTCCGTAGAAATTTTCAATTGTTTATTTTGAGAATACAACGACAAACGACATGAAATTAATGAGCTTGGTGAATGAACCCGCATTTTCATAATTAGTAATATAGTTAGTCTAACGTTCGCTATTTTGTTCTTTATTACTATCATTAGAGTCTTGTCTCTGAGTTGTATTATAAACAATGGTAATTTCATTTTGCAGTAATGATAATTTTTTAAATTTATTTGAAAACTTGCACACGATCTTACGCAGTCTTTCGGTCTGGGCAGTGAATAATCTGTATACCTACTCCTCACACAGAGGATAGGTTTGTGACTAGCAATGGGACGTAACATGTAATGTTTTGGCAGCCCTGACTTATTAGTGTGTTCACAATGAGTTTGGTTACTGCGATCGCTTGTACCGTGTGAGATCTCTCGTCCGCTCTCCGTCTTGCGTTCACCAGATTGTTGGCCAGCTGCTATTATGCTGAAAATTTTAAAACATCCTCTTTGTTTATGGCCGCCGTGTAGATTTAATTACACGAAAAGGTTTAGCCCGAAACTGCAATTTAACTTTTTATTGTTTTTAATTGACTTTTAAATGTTTCTAACGGATCTGTATTCAACGAGGCGATCGGACGTACTCGTGTAAATTTTATTTGATTACGTTTCCATACAACATCAAATTAAAACAATGTAAATTGTCCGAGATCTGACTTGAATATTTATATTTTAGAGTGATATTTAGATTAATTTTGGAAAATTGATTCACTATCACACTTATTAGCTCCCCTAGCATTTATGTACAATGCAAGTACATGCTAAATAATATAAATGAGTAAAATTTAACATTTGAACATTGTATAGATATTGTCAACAAACTATTTCATATTCTTCTTGCCCTTAACTTTTAAATTTTTATCGTGTCAAGTCGGAAAAGCACTTGCTTTGCTTTTGTCGCTTGTACACAACTACAGCCATCAATTTGACAGCCTGCATTTCGCCTTGTATCATAAAAAAAAGCTTACTATTTAATAATAAAAAATTAGCATCAACGACAATAAATGTTGAAATCCGTATCACGATTCGTTCGCTATAAATTACGATGCACAACAGCATTTTAATTCAAAATGTGTAACTTATTTAATCCGACTAATTTGGGCGAATCGTTTATTCAGTAGTATTCGTTTCATTCTGTTATAATTTAGATAACGAATACTTTTATTCCAACATTGATTTACAAAAGCGATATTATATCGATTATTAATTTGGATTGGGATTCGCAAAATGAGATTCCATAACAAATTGGTTTTATTGAATTATTTGCCATAAGAGGGTCGTATTTTCGTGACGAACATTTCAAACGGACTTAACAAACAAACAAACAGGCAACTTCCTCCTCATCCTAATAATCAATACTAATAATAAATCAGCCATTCGTGCCATGCCCAGCGGCAACTTATACAGGTATAACTTAAGAAATGGTATCTTAACTTAATTTAAGATGAACTCAGCATTTTTGGTGCACAGAACTGTGGCAAAAACTCGAGGTAGGCATTAATTGCTGGAAACCTACAAAAAGATGTTACATCTTTTCTTATACTATGGGGTTCTAACAGTTGTTGTGTAAGCAATGGATATTCAATAATTCGACGCGGCAAGTCTTTGAAAGGATCTATTTATTTTGGCACTCTAGTCTACAGGTGAGAGCGGTTCTTTCTCTTTGTGTGAAGTACCACTTGTCATGTTGATATTTGACTATCAACTGTGGGCATAAAGCTAACATTAACTTTGATGAGTTCACCCGAAAATTGAGGCTAGAAACTGATCATGTATGGCACAAAACAGTCAATCATGTCATTCGTGTCGTTCATTGAATCGCTGTTGATAATTACCGAAACGCAGGGAATGTTGTCAGTGAAAGTTGGCGTGTTTCGTTCGTTAGTGGCACATCAGTGCGCCACTAATGAAACTGCGGTGGGAAATACTTATGCGGAACATTAAAGGGAATAGTTAGAGACAGCAGGGGAAACGTATCAGCCCCACCGTCACATAATATCAGCCATTACAGCTCTGTAAGCAGTAAATTATTCAAGTCACGTACCAAATATGACAGCTTCAATCACGGAGAGGATACAGGGGGATGGAAGGGAGGTGAGCGAGGCTGGAGAGTGAAGATGGCGAGGCTGATAAGTCGGCACTAAAGTTGCTTTATGCGGATAATAAAAGTTGAAGAGCGTAAGACAGTTTCGGAGGAGCCGCAGTAAAATAAATTTGTCCTGAACGGACTAGTTCAAATGTGATGCTAATTTGAATTGTACAACTGGCTTCCGTATGCTCCACAGAATACTAATGAAACAGAATGAAAACTAGTGTGTTTGGTGTTAAGGGAGTTGCGCACGCCGATGTAAGACACCACGAAGTATGTTTCAAATGAGAGTCTATTAATTATATTAATATTATAAATGTGAATGTGAGTTTGTTTGTTTATTGGTTCACGCAAAAACTACTGAAGCGATCACCATGAAATTTTGCATACACGTTGTATTGGATGCTAGAAAAGACATAGGGTACCTTTCATCGTTCAACGCGAACAAAGTCGCGGGCACTAGCTAGTATTATAATAATGGGAAAGTGAGTTTGTTTGTTTGTTACGCTTTTATTTCTTAACTACTGAACTGTTAATCATGATATTTTGCATACACGTTATCAGGGATACAGAAAAAGACATAGGTTACCTTTCATCTAGAAAAATGTGCAGTTTCCGAAGAATCATTTAAATAATAAAATAAAATCAATGTTTTAACACCTAACAAAAAGGGGCGCAGACGAAGTCGCGAGAAAAAGCCAGTGACTGGTATTTTACACTGTTAATATTATGCTTATAATTAGCTATCTATTTTTTTAGTGTATACACATTACAATGTACCAAATTTAAAGCTATATTTAACTAAATACTTACTATTTTTTTTTTATTAAAGACAGACAAATATAAATTCTCACATACGTCTGTAATTTTTTTTTTTTTAAGTTTCCCTTAAGTCATACAATTAAAAATCAACAGCCTCTATATTCAAATGAATGCTTATAAGAAATCGTAAGTGCTCAATGCTCATAAGTATGTACTAAACCACTTATGATAGCATTAGTGCTATTAAAATAATAACCTATTGTATTGTAAGGTGAATAATAACCTACTGATTCAGTGTACTGTGTTTGATTCGTTCCTAATTCGGGACAGTGATTTATGACTTAAATGGTTTATATACGGTTCGGTTAAAACTTTACAATGGTTAATTATGCGATAATTCAGTTAGGCTTATACTGTGTGTCTTCTATATAGTACCTTTTACTACTTACTAATAGTCTTGCTACACGAAATAAATAAAAATTTACAAAGAGACTAGCTGCTGCCCGCGATTTCGCCCGCGTATAAAAATATGGATAAAAACCTTGTTTGTTTGTTTGTTTGTACGCGCTAATCTCAGGAACTGCTGGTTCGAGTTAAAAATTATTTTTGTGTGGGATAGTCCATTTATCGAGGAAGGCTTTAGGCTATATTTTATAAAGTTACGCGGGCGAAGTCGCGTGCAGCAGCTAGTTTTAAAATAAAATTGAGAGCTTGTTGTGATAATGCTACTAATTTTTTTTAAGGTACAAATTTAAATTTGGAATTCAGTTTTTAATGAAAATTTAAGAATCAAAAAGAAATTCAATTTATATGGGTCTTTTTCTGATATGTTGCTATTGACCAGCTTTGATGTTGTAAATGGACCATGGACGATTATCTATGAAGTGGGCGAACATTATTTTTTTTTATGGCAAACAGGAAAGGTGAAAGTCCACTTGCCACAAGTGGACTTTCACCTTTCCTGTTTCAGCAGCAGCACAGCAACCCCACAGGTGCCCACAGGATCTGTGAGAGGGTAGTTACTGCGACCAGAAGACTCTATTCATTATTTCGTGTAACATTAAAGCAGTTATTGTATTCGATGTTTCCAGAATAAATAAATTCTTTGTTATATTTTACGCAACCTACGCTCTAAAAAAGGAATTTCATTGCTCTATTTTGGGGCTTTTAATCTAATGAATATTAAATTATTTTTTTGCGTTAAACGCTAACAAACATCTATCCATCATCACAAACTTGGGCATCTGTCTACACTACACAAGTATCTATAGAAATTTTAGCTAGTCATAAATCAGTTTTTAATGGAACTAAACATTCACCCGAGAGTAATGGGGGTTAGTATACATAATTTATAACTTGTGACCCGCTCCCGGCTTCGTCCGAGGTGCAATTTATATATCCTATCTTTTAAGTTGCACCACATACATAGTTGAGAATTTTTATCAAAATTCGTGCAGTAATTTAGGAATTCATTGGCATCAAACAACGTGCCTTTTGAAAATGTGAATTACTTATTAAAATAGGCGCAGTGTCTCTACATATAAACAATCGTACAATATTCGGCCCCTCTCTTTATTATATTAGAATAAATAATAGGTTAATATATATTAATAGATGGTTAAGAGGTAGAAATAGATGCAAGTGCACGTAGCGTCGTAAATTGCAGGTGACCTCAATCCCCGATTTGGTACACTACATTACAGTACAGATAACTTTATCTATTTTCAAACTCATACCTAATTTTGGTGAAGAACTATTCATAAAAAAGTTGAATGCAACCTACTTGTTCAACAGTACTTTTATTATCTAATTAAATTCTCAAAAATCATTAAATTACTCCTTACCAGAAGCGTCACTAACAAAATAACTCAAGGTGTTCCAATTTATTTACTAACTAATAATTATATGGTAAAAGAATATTCCAGTGGCAACTCAGTTCTCAATCAAAATTAATAAACTGACATAAAAAAATAATCACATGAATAATTAATAAATATTAAAAATAATCTTTTAAAAAAATGTATTTAAATTTCCCATTTTTAACGTATTTCACTTTTAAAAATTTAATTAATTTAATACATTTAATCAATTTATTGGGTAATAATTACAGGCGTAGATATCACTTAGTATATGTTACATGATCGAAATAATATATTATGTGATGTTATATACATTAATGTGATACCCGATGTCACTGATGTGGTGTGGACGTCTGAGCCTTATGATAATTGTTGTGACAGTTAAGTTAGTTTATATTAACCCCTCCTGTGTGACTCTTGCAAAGTTACACGCAACGTACAGTCGGCCGCATAAGTCGATTAACACATTCATAAGTACAAAACAACTAAACACTTAACGCGCCATAATTTAAGTCGTTGTCATGACTAGAGAACGAAATAAACTTCAATAAGTAAGTAAGTTGGGTGTTCAGTTGTTTAGCTCTTTTGAATGTGTTGCAGCCGACTGTACATGTTTACTGCCTTTATTATTTTATTATTAATGTCCTAGTGAATTGTAGGACTCTTTCAAACAAGTACATATTTCGTTTAATCCAGTTTCCACTAAACCTGTTATATATTATATATAAAAAAACGAAAAAGCATTAAAAACTACGAAGTATAGAAAGCTGAAATTTGGAAAATTGGAACATAGGTCTACTGTGCGAAGCCGGGGTCGGATCGCTAGTAGTGTATAGTAACAATGTTACAAGCATAATAATGTATAGTTAATATGAGAACATCTTGCTCCAAGAGTTCATTATTTTTAATTGGTTTAATAAAACAGTAACACTTAGTTATAGAGCATTTAGCAGTTATAAATCAAGTAACCACCTGGCAACAGTAACCAGCCACACCTTTACTGCAGACCACAGTGAAATAACAGTGTGTTTCCTGTGGTTTGCTAATGTGAGTTAGTTATGGATGGCAAAGCTTATTTCCTCCTTATGTATGTGAACGTCAGGTTACCTGACGATTTTTATATATAAAAAAACAGATACATCTATTAGCTACTTCTCAAGTGAATACTTTCGGTGTTGTTAACTAATGAAGGTTAATTAAGTGATGATAATTAATTGGGCGTAATCAGTCGTGCGCCCATAATATCCGCAGGCTGGCCGCTAATCAATTTATCATGAAACGATTAAAATCCAGTTTTATGCTAATATTTAGTAATCTCTCGTCGCCCTTCGACCCGAGGCGATAATACCCATTTCCCATTCGCTGTATTTCAATACAGTTCAAACTGTTTTGTGCATCGCTTCTAATTTATTATCTTCTTAATGCTGTATTCAATTCTGATTGCCATTTATGAATACCTCAAGTTTGTTTAGTCATTAAACAAAATATTGAAATACACTTCAGAGGCACAGAATTCTACAACTATTGACGATTTTATGTTATTAAAATATGACATTGCTTTCATATAACTTGCTATTTTTTTTTCTGAGTATTTTGTTTGTATTAGTCTAATCATGGAAGCGATTTGTAAAATTCCAATAATAACAGCATTAATAATTACAATAAATTACTGGCCTGGCCTCCTGTCCTAGAGACCATAAATATCAAAGAAACGACGGTTAGAGAGTTTCACAAGCTTTGAAAGTTGCTTTAAAATGAGTTTAAAATGCTCTAAGAATTAGGAATAACTGCATCTAACTTGTTGTTCAGATAAATTGCTTTGCCCATGCATATACGAGTATAATATTCTTCATTTGTTAATGAAAGATTTAATTTCAATCTCTTGAAATTAATTTTAATTTAGAGTATATGAAATGCGTTTTGACGCATGAAAACAATTCATTGGAGAAATAAATAGAATTAAATGACTTTTTTTTATTAACTCGTACGAGAGTGTGTTTTAAAGTAATTAATTTAAAGAGTGGGTGTTGTGAAAGAGCAAAGATGTGTGGAAACCGGAGCACGGTAACGAGGGAAGTCACGGCTTAACTTTTGTTTGAATCCTTAACATCGCAGCTGCACGTGTCCGGGCATATTTTTAAACAATCTTAATTGAAAGTGCGCCAACTTTTAATGAAGGAAATTAAAAAGTTTAATGTCACGCGGCCATCCGACCTCTCTTCTGGACGGCTCAAGAGTTACATTATAAACTAGCTACATGCTCCCGGCGTCGCCCGGGTACAGAATAAAAACTATCCTATCTTTTAAGTTGGACCAAATTACACATAGTTATGAAGTTTTATGAAATCGGTTAACAGTAATTTACGATAGAAATATATGGAGATAAATGTTTCGTTAGAACACTTCATGTAATGTATTAATTTTAAGACGTTGATTCTAATCGTACACGGTATTTAATTGAGCAATATATTGAATCGGTATATTGAAAATCTTACACATATTATGTAAGCAATTAGTCTCAATTAATTTTAACTACAGAATGTTAATCTTGATCATCATAACTTATGTTAAAATATTGATTAAATGGAAAGATTAGTAAACGTTTTAATTTTTACAATTAGACGTGTTACTTTGTCACAGAGTTGCGCATATTTCTGTTGGATACAGACTTCTCTAATGGTCTAATATATGGTTCAAGTCATTTATGTTTAGAACAAGACAACGGTTTCCTCAATCAGGATGTGAATTCAAACAGTATTCGAATTTGTGGTCTTTTAAACAGCTACTCAGAAGCATCTTCAAATAATTATGAGTTTATTAATAGAAATGACATAACAACAATGAGAGGGTGGAGGCATGGAGGATGCGGAGGACGCTTAGGCCCACAAAGCCAACACAATTAATGTGCTCATCCAATTTGAGTCGTTTCGAATGTCAACACCAACAAATCTCTTCAAGAATCCTTTGACTTTACACCTTACTTATGTACACATTGTCATTCAGACTGCTAAATACTACAATTTCTATAGAAACACTCGATAGTAAAATAAAGGTATTGAAGTTACCGAACTCAAAATTTGTAAAAATATTATCACAAACTTTTACATTTAACTGCAAAATAAATCTTTCTGGTGCAATCGTTGAAATGTATTTGCATTGTTTTAACTCAATATCAAAGGGAATGTTCAACTTCTGTGTTCAAAGCAAACTTCTTATTACTTCGCGTTTAAATTGGAATAGTATTTTATGGGGAGGCTAATATTTAACCACTTTTACGAAAAGATTATTATGATCAAAGTGAAATGGAGACCGAGTCGAGAGGAGATTAACTATTCGCTAAATTGTACAAGTTTAGTTCCAACGCTTGTTACACCATTATTAACTAAGTTTAGGGTGGAAAGTCACGTCCCAATTAATCGTATCCATATTGACGGTATCCGAATGGAGATTCGAGTTTTGTAGCAATTGTTGTATTCCATTTAAAATGAGAACGCCAACCCAATTAAGGTTATTATTGCCATCGCAGAGTGGAAAGTCACACAACTTGGGAATTCCCTGGAGCTAATTCGCTTCCACCGCTCGGCTGAACCTGGAATACTGGAACAAATTATCATTCATTACTTTTACTTCCGTAAATGGTGTTGCTTTTTATATTAAGAGATCGTCGAGACAGGCTGACGGTTCACTGATGGTAGGTGGCTACCATCGCTTATAGCAAAAGCAACTCATAAGATGCTGCAATGGCTCTACTGACCATAGAAGGATTAGAAATTAGGCAAGGGAATGGGCTTTGGCATCCCTTTGGGGTGTACAAACATTTTGAAAATATTACATAACAATATAATCATATAAGAATAATAATAATTAACACCACTATCCACTCACTTCCAAAACAGAATATTAAAGCAAGCACCTTAGCCATCCGACCAAGGGACTTAATTTTTTATATATTCCCTTTGAAATTTATGACTATTTCTGTTTGTACCTACTATTAAAATAAAGCTCTTTCATGGTCAATAACTTGTATAACATTCAACTTTGGCCTTTCGTATTTATCCCAAAGCGTCATACATCATGTACGAAAGCAGAAAGATGAGCTTTCCTTAAAGTGAAATATTTATACGTAAAATGAGTGGGAAAGCTGTGTTGTTTGTGATCACGCGAACCCACGTGACTAGTAAATGGCATTTCATGTCGGGTTTGTTCCCGATCAATCATGCACCGCGTCAAACAAGACCAAAGGCCAAACATATTTCACTTCACTTATAGTGTGAGTGACCTTTCACATTGAATTTACTGGAAACACAATAGCTTACGTTTTATTAGTTTCTATAATTAGTTATAGGTAAAGTTTGCCAATAGCTTACGTTTTATTAGTTTCTATAATTAGTTATAGGTAAAGTTTGCCACAAATATCGTATATACTAACCATGCCAGGCGGACCCGCTCGGTTTGAAACTTGACATGCCAACATTCCCTGCAATTGGTCAAACCTTAAATCAACTTATTAAATATTTCGTAGTTGACCTATATATAAGCTAGCTAGTGTTGCTTTTGTTATTAAATATACACAATCAGTAAAATACTTAATTCGGTATTAAATACATTTTTATTATAACTATGAAGTTAGATTTTAACTAATAAAATTCATAAAAAACAAACACACTAAAATCAAAAGTAATTTAAATGTCACATTAAAAGTAACTGAAAATGAATAAATATATAAGAAAAATAACTATAAAATGACTGCAGGCGTTCTCGGAATACTGTTTTCATTGCAATCTGGTTATTGCGAGATGAAAGAAAATGTATGCAATGCTTTGCGTGGTTAAATAAATGCTGATATTTGTTTTTGCTTATTTTTTATTAAATATTTTCTTATAACAAATATACCTTGAAAAATAAGGACTTACTAAGTATAAAGTTTGATCTCTTTAAATTAAATTTGAGTATAAAATAATTAACAGAACTGCTATCTATAGCAAAGTGTAGTTAATTCAGGCTTTGGAATCGCTAGTATTAATTACTTCTTCCTGTTGACAGCCTCTGCCATTAACATAAAAACTAAAAATATATAAAATCCTTCAACTGTGAAGATCCTCTTACAAAATAGATATTATCATAGGCTTCGAAAACACTAGCAACTCACATTAAAATCGTAATATTTATTTGTCGCCGAGCGACCCGTAAATCTTTAGGGATTTCATGTTCCCTGTTTACTTTTCCTATGTCACTTTATTTATGCCCATGTCAACTCGGTCAGCTTTGGACCGAAAAATATACACAAAATAGTTTATGGGACGTAGAAAACACAGACGTCATACTATGTTATTATTAATATCATTGAAGCTTTTACACACAAAGCTCTCCAGGGCCCAACTACTAATTATTCGAGGGAGAAACCAGTAAGTTTTAAGTAAAAACGCTCACCGCTCCCAATAAGATGAATTCTAATGGCGAAACTTCCACAAATCCCTGTGGAATGAAAGAATAAATCAAGATAAAACGATTCGCGAATATTATGAAAAAAATGATTGATGAATCCCACACCAACGAAATATAATTTAACTCAGGTCGGCCATTTTTATTTATTATTTGAACAAAACTATTTATATACAAGAGTCCATGAACAATCCGAACAATATTTATGTGAAGAAATCAGTGTACAAAGGTTCACATCCTTAACTAGTGTTCCAGATTTGATGTCTTTCGAATTCCCAAGAGGCCGCGTCTTGGCCTCAGCCTTTATTTATCATCTAAATGATGTAACTTGTACATGAAAAATACCGATATTGTATTCTTTGTGCGTGATATAGCTGAGGTCCTTAATGGAAATTTGTGGGAAAGATTATTATTATTCAAAAGCTGAGTGAAGTATTATGTTACTTCCTTAGCAATAGCCTTCAAATATTTAAGTGTGAGGATATCGTGTTCTTTGTTATTATTGGGTACTTAGTGTTTTGTTATTTTTTCAAATTATACAAAAATCTAGCTGGTGCCCGCGACTTTGTCGCCTGACATCGTTATTACTATTATAGTTAGCCAGGAGATATTTTCTTTAATTTTAGATGATCCCTCGGGAGTAGGTACTTTTTTTTCTGGATGAAAGGTACCCTATGTCCTTTCTGGTGTCTCAGACAACGTGTATGCAAAATTTCATGGTGACCAGCTCAGTAGTTTTTGCGTGAAAGAGTAACAAACATACATACATCCATCCATACATCCGTACATATCCATTCAAAACTTTCGCATTTATAATATTAGCACGGATTAAGTTTATTATTTTATGAGGTTTCCTCATAAAGTTTATCTTCGCCGTTAGAAATTTATCATCATTTAGCGACCCGCTCCCGGTTTCGCCCGGGGTGCATTTTTTTTTACGTAAGAACCTTCCCTGATTATCCCTCTATCCATGAGTGAAGACAGAATTAAAATCGGTCCAGCCGTTCTCGAGTTTTGCGCTTAGCAACATATTTAGGGATTCATTTTTATTTAATATAGATTATACCAAACTAAAAAGTGTAGACCCAACCGTAGCACGATACAGTATAATAGCTTTTACGTTAATGCGTGCTATTGTAATGATCTTCTATAAGGATTCGGTTGTAGGCAAACGGTCTGTTCGTTTTATGACTACCGAAATGTGCTTTTACAAAAAAATGGTATTTCTGATGAAACATGCCAATTCATACTTTGTTGCCTGATCGTACACAACACACAAAACGATCTGCTTATAGGATGTGTCCATTTGTAGGAAAAAATATGGAATAAAAGTGAAAACGTTCACGTGAGAGGAGCACAGATAAATATATTACGTTTTGATATATTTGACGTTTGTCCCCAAATCCCCTTGTAGACAGGTAATTTGTGAACATCTAAGGTAACATGAAATAAGGAAACACTTCTGTTTATCTACTAGCTATTGAAATTATTTGATATTTTCTTATTTCGATTCAATGTTTTTGGTTACATTCGTGATTGTGATTCAATATACATACATTATCGATACTAATAATAAATCTGTAATTGTAGGGATTGTATGTATGTATGATCCTCCATAACTCTTATACGAATTGACTGATTTTCATGAAACTTGGTGGATAAATATTTAGACGTACAGGACACAGGATAGGATACTTTTTCTTTTTTAACGCGGCCAAAGTCGCGGGCGCCAGCTAGTGTTGTATAACATCGCACTAATGACATAATATGCCAGTATTCGCGACAATTTTTGTTATCCATTTTGCAACGCGGAAGGCACGATCCGGTTCCACATAACCGGTGGTAGTCGGCTAAAACCGGATCACCGGACAACCGTAGTCCGGTTTAAAATGTCACCACATTAATCCCCCATTCGATTCGCGTCAATGGACAATTTGCTCAAATTGCTCGCATTCACTTTAATGTTTGCTCGCGTTAATGCGCCGCCATCCTCTTTGATCCCTCTTTCATGCGACAATCAAAGAATGCTTCCGCAACCTAAAGGGCTTCACATTTGTCTCGTTACACTAGTGAATCTTATTACAACATAAATTATTGAGCTAGGCTGCTGCCCGCGATTTCGCCCGCGTTACTTTGTAAAAATATTGAAACCTTCCTCGAGAACCACTCTATCCATTGGTGAAAACATCATGAAAATCGGTGCAGTAGTTTATGAGTTCAGCCAGACAGATGCGGCGGAGGACTTTTCTTATTGTCTTATAATATGAAATACAATGGTATTTCAGAGTGGTATTTTAGAGATCATATAGCAAAGGCTGTCAGGTTTATGACTGCGCATGTCACTCCCAGACAAATTAACATTAAAAAGTAACCCAAGATAATGTGTTTACGTGTTTTCTATATAATTAGTAATTTGGTTTTTGTAATTAGAGAATTTGAACGTGTGAAAAATGAAGCCACTCAAAGGCTCCTCCGTAACGAGGCAAGGGCGCCAAATTAAAAACCGCTACTTACTTTACACAATATTGTAGCACTTTTTCTCTCTATTTTCTAAATATTCACACGATTTTGCTTCATAATTACATACCGTGATTTTCTTCATTACATATATGGAGCTAAAACATTGACGATACATCAGAAATAGAGTAATGTCCTTAAATGTTGTGTAGAAGGCTTTTGCTGAGGATAAAATAGACTGCTCATCCTAAAATGTTCGGATATATCATCCGCAACCAAAGCACATTGGAAATATTGTTTGGTGATACAAGGAAGTGTGCAGGGTCAGCTCTGTCACGGCCATAGGTCAGAGTTACCAAATCCGCGACCGCCTAACACCTCTGATACACTAGTGTGATGGTCAAGAAATATATCGATCGACTAATCAGCTATAAAGTGTTTCTATACTGAGTGTACACGCAATAGTAATTATAGTACCTACTACAAGTAGTACTACGACGTGGAGGCCGCGACCAAAATAATTGGTTCTAGAAGCAAACATGTTATCAATCGTTAATAAAATTATGTAATATATATTTTGAATTATACATATTTATTTTTGTAAAATTAAAAGCGATAATCTCAATTGAAAAAATTGGGAGCAATACTCTATTAAAATTTATCGTTAATATAATAAAGCGATTACGAGCGGTAATAAATTGACTTGCCGTCAGTAACTGCGGCTCTGGGAAAATCCGTCGAATGTCCAGAGATGATAGATGATCGCGGGTTTACACCCCGCCTCGCCCCGCAATATCCACCTCCACTCGGCTTTATTTCAAGGCTTCGACACATAACCGACGGTGTCTACCCGTTGCTATGTTGTCGGAATACCTAGTGCCTACCGGTTATCTGTTCTATGAACTATGGCTTGCTATTTACTAGGCTGAAGCCTACCATCTACTATGTAATCATAACTATTATGGATCTAAAGATTCCAACTCGCTAGGAAACCCTGAACATAATTCTTTCCTTAGAAATAATGTTAGAGACCAGTTGGATTGTTGAATCTTTAAAAGCTAAGAAACACTTCCGACTAGAAACATTATTAGGTTTTGTATAAAAATGCAGCAATACACCTCATGATGCCGCTCTTAATTGATTTAGTTCCCCAAGGTAAGTAAAAAGGCGTGTTGCCCATTGTACGCTCTTCCAACCTAATAACTAGTTCCACTAAAGTTATTTACGATTGATACTAACGCCTTTTAAACGCCCGAGAACTGGTTCGCTCATAAACAACGGTTATGTCGAGATGCTTACTTTAGCTTTTCGTTATGAAGCAATTTCTAACACAAACAGTATCCTCGGAGACTGTTTAGTTTAGCATACACGAACATTTTGCAAATATTTGCTTTTAACGATTTGTACCGAACGCCGATAATATATCGGCTTAATACAGTGTACGAGCTAACGCCATACATTTCATAAATAATAGCAGACGGAGTAAATGTCGGTGCACTGTTATTCTTGACTAGTACTTGCAGACTTAGTTAGTTGGTTGCACTATTGTACTCGGGCTTTTATTACTTTAGCTGTACATTGAACAAGACATCAATAAATATTTTAAACATCTGCTTGAAATTGATAGCTGATTATTCGTTTATTGTATAACTTGCATCGCAAATTAATGTCGTAATGGTACGTCCATGATGTTATACTTAAGAGCAACTGTGAAATTTCTTGCCAATTCTTCCTCATATAATATGCATTATCCTTACTAATATTATAAATGTGAATGTGATGTGAATGTGTTTGTTAGTTTGTTACGCTTTCACGCAAAAACTACTGAACAGATCACGATGAAATTTTGCATACACGTTTTTTGCGACATCAAAAAGGGCATTGTTCCCGAGGGATTATCTAAGATATAAAACTGTAACTAACGCTTGACAAATGTGTTATAGCAACAAGGCGTCAAGCGTTATAATTGCTTTTATATTTTTAATTTATCATCGCGTACGAAGTCGCGGGCACCAGCTAGTATAATATAAAAAGACCTTTTCAATTTACTACCTATTTCAAGTGCCTACCACATGTGCACACATGACTGAGTAAAAGCGAGATACGTTGACATGTTTATTAAATCTGTAGATCCTATAAATAATAATTATTTTACTCATAAGATTTATACATTTTTACTAAAGTATTTTTTCTTTGATACGCTCATAAATGTCGTTTTTTATTGCTTCAAATTTCGATACAATATCAAAATAAGAAGTAACAAAAAGAAAACACATTTCTCCAAGCTTCTCTCACAATACATGATCCCATCGGCACGAGTATATTATATTTCAGTAATAACGTGCCACATGAGGTATTTACAAAAAGTTCAAACGCTACGTCGCTTTCGAAATACATAAATTCTTCGACATTCGTCGATCAAAGCTCATCGAAATGTATTGAATGGGCTTCTGGCGACATTCGCGATTCATTCTCAGGTCGAGGATTAGCTTCAGCAGTGCGGAATAGAAAGATATTTTCTTGAAGGTCTTCAGCCGACGGCTAATCTCCTGACGGCGTATTTACTCCGTCAGATTGAATTATAGCATTTTTCTAGTAGCCCCGAGTTGGAGCCGAATGGTAATATTGTAGTGAGGGCGTTGAAGAGTCAATCGATCAAAGTAAGCCTCGTTAGCTTCGAGAGCGCTCAGTTTTAATCGTACTTAGCGATCCACGTTCTTCTATTCCGAACAATCGGCGGAATGATAAATGAAATGATTTATGGAGGGAGCGTTATATTTTTTATTAAGGACTCGCACGACAGCGCTTGCGAGTGATTTGTGGGCGTGGGATTTGGGCTTTAGTGTACAATCCCACTGAAACTTTTTATCATTTTTATTGCATTCCTTGTGACTCTCGTATCGTGCTCTTTTCAAGAATTCTATCTGTACCACATAAATTTCACACTAGATATTTGTCACTGTTTTGTCGACGTACAAAACTATTCCACCGCCACAGGAAATAGCTATAAATAACTTCATATTGTATTTTCTGTCTGTGTTAAATGTTATTTTAGTTATTTAATCAAATTTATATATAATATGTATAACATGATATATTATACATATATGTATTATTATGTATGTAAGTTTTACTTACATATTATATATCATAATATAATGATGTTATCGATTTCTTTTTTCCATTCTCAAAAATATAATCTATAGTTTTATTTTAAAAAACAATTATCTTTATGAAGACATAATAAATTCTTTCTTTCTTTCTTTCTTTTTCATAGAAGCAAATAATACTATTCCGTCTTATAGTTTTTTCAATTCAGTATCCATATCTACTCTATCAATCAATCAATCAATCGATAATCTTTGCATAATTATTTTATTACCGAATTTAATTACTTATATGACCTTATATTTAAATTTAATTAAAGGTTGTTATTTAGTTCCAGAAACATACCTCTAACTGAGTTCGACTTTCTATTTATTTGCACGTTGGTTTTTTAAAGTTTTAGTCATAAATTTTAAAATTTAGTCTCAAAAATACATTAAAAATAAATATCTTGTCCCAGTTAGCAGACGGAGTGGTGATATGATGCAATATGAACAGGATATAAGTGTGTTTGTGTAACCGCTTAGTGATGTAACTCTGAGGCTTTACAACTTCCAACTTTGAAATTGAGTTTCACTATAACGAGGTCGCGGTGCTTTCAACTACGAGAAAATAATTATTTTGCTCTCACTACCTGGATACCTGTATCCATACGTTTCTTATACACGGAGATATAGAGAGTTTTATCATTTTCCTCAAGCGAATCGATTGACATGAGTTGCCTGGTGAATGAAATCACTCTTAAGGATTCGGCACATATCCGACGCGGCGGACGCCGGCTGTGCGAGTCATTGCCAATTGTAGTGAACAGTTGCACGAAGAACTGTATGAAATTAAGTAAACGTCAATCTAACTGAAACTGTATTTCAGTCACACATTCATTCACAATTCATTCACAAATCGAATTTCTTGATTATTGAATTATAAATCCAAAATTATTTTGCCTGTCTGTTTTGTTTTACAGTTAAATTGAATGAATGCTCAGACTTGCATTGGAAACCCATTACCGATTGGCAAGACATAATCTAAAATGACAAATTCCGGATGTGTGCCGAAGCCTTTAGCCATTGATGTATACCGCTCGTCGGATGTCATTTACAATTTCCCTGAAAACTAAATATATCGTGACGGCGCGTGGTATGTTTGATGTTTCAAACATTTATGTAATGAAAGCGAACAATGTATCAACTGACACTTGTGTACTTCAGAGTATACGAAGACTACTCACCCTCGAAATATGTAATTACTAATTATGTTAATAGACAAGCGGAATTGTCAATCTGTTCATGATATTTAAATGTGGACTAATGTCTGGGTAGACCTTCAAATAAATACCTTGAATAATAGTGTAATAAATAGAACAGCCAACCTCTAATAGGAACGGCCCAAAATCTACCACCAGCAGCAGGCACCAGATATCTACTAAAAATAAAGATACAACCCCTAAAATTTTTATAACAGCAAAGATGTCAGACGTTATATTGCTTTACACATTTAGTCAGGCGCTAATACACATCCCTTAAACGCGTAGCAACAAATCGTACAGTGAATTCGTAAAAGAAGTTGGCCAGAATTTAGTAGAAGAAAAAAGTTGTAGAGTGAATCCTGAAAAGAGCAATAAGTACAATCCATTATACCTAATTGCTATAATGCGGTACTCGGTCCACGCGATACAATTAGCTGCTTAATTGAAACTGTGAGCACTGTCCCTGAGCTATATGCCTAGGTTTACGTGTGCTCTTAAAGTATACCTATTAGTTTACCGAGTTATTTATGTGAGATTAAAATTAATAAGGTCTGTTTAAAGGTTAACCGTAATTTCAAGTACAATAGATTTTATTATTTTTTATTACTTAAAAACTGCGAGCTGTTGAGAACAAAGAGTTGGGGGCAAACAATTTCAAATTAGATTTCTGAAACGTTATTTCAGAAATGCTAATATTAAAAATTCATTGTTTGGTTAAGCTAAAGTTTAAAGTCATTTGATAGGTTAAAGTTCTCTTCATTAATTAGTTTTCTTCCAGTCTTCTTGAAGCTACTTATCGCCCAAAGTAATAATGTTTTCCTGCAATACGAAAACCAATACTTGGCTACGATGCGACCGCCATGTGGGATTTCGTTTCGATGAAATGAAATAATGAAAAAATATAAAGAAGACTAAATATGATTCAGAAATAAAGAAAATGTTATCATTCGCTTTAAATAAAATCTAGTACATTTTGTTGTCTTGCGCGTTTTAACGAGGCGAGGGGAAAACTATACAAGCGTAGCACAATTCGTAGCAATCTCGTAGCAATCTCGTAGCACGCGTAGCCACAGTGTCTCTATAGCAAAACTTAATTTGACTTTGATTCCAAAACCAAACGACAACGAATTTTGTCGTTTGGTTTTTTCTCAATGTGTTTAATACGACAAAATATTAAAATTTTAATATTAAAATATTAATATACATATTGTTTTATCGTCAATATAAAGCTCTTATGCGAATTGGCAACTTTCTATTAAAGGGAATTAAATGTAACAAAATGTAGGAACCTATTGTAAGCCAACGTTGAGCTCTACGTATTATATAATTATCTGAATGCGCTTTCATAGGTTCCCATCTTGAATTCACTTTGACCGATCTAAGGAGATACCGGAAAACCTGTTGAGCCATTTTAGCCACAATTTCTAGAGATCTGATTTTAAGTTTTCACACTTTGTGAACTTTCAACAAAACTTTTAAGTGCATCTTTATACACTACTGGTTGTTGCACGCGACTTCGTCCGCGTAACTTTATGAAACATAGCCTATGTTACTTGCTGATAAAATAGCTTCCCAACAGGGAAATAATTTTTCAAATCGGTCCAGTGGTTCAACAATCAATCAAATCTTTCCTCTTTATAATATTTGTATAGAAAAGTTAAGTAAATATTGCTATACTTATAATTTCACTGTGTTTAATTAATGGGATAATGTTCCAAACGGCTTTTCTTGAAAATAAGTTTCAAAAATGAAATGTGAAAATGTTTTCGTGACATTTTTCACTGGTTTTAGTTTAAAAACTAGAACTGTCTGGGTTTCCAAGTTTCTCTGAGTTGTCACAACTTCATCCTGTCTTTGACACTCAAAGACGAAACAAATCCAAGTTTCAATAAGTAAAACAATTCGGAATGTTCTGTCTATGAAGTTGATTTATTTATTTGTCTGCAAATTATAATTATGAACATCTTAGCTAATTGTTAAGTTCCGACGAATTATTTACATCATTTTGATTAAATTAATAATTACGAGGTTAATAATTAAGTTTTTTTTTGTTTGTTAAGTGATCAAAAAGTACCGTTCTCCAGTACTGTTCCCATTCCGTTTTTGATTTTAGATCAATCTAAAAATAAAAATCCAACGCCTGGAAAACGTAATACAGTTTTTTCATATTTTGTCAGGCTTTATTTTCTTATTTTTCTAGTACTAATAAATATATTTAAAAAATCCCGATTTTCATCGCATGAAACGAGCATCCTGTCAGCCTGTAGTATATATACATAATATTTGTGTCCAGTAGCATGAGTAAGAGTATGCCACTTGATACCATTAAAGCCATGTCCCGCCATGTACCACAAAAGATGTTCTGCTGATAACATTTGTATAGTTAGACATGATTAAACTACACCCTAATTTAAATGAGTAACTAAAATTTGTCATATATGCTTAAAAATAGCTCTAAAGTGAATAAGGTTTATCGAATTTCACAAACGAGTGCATTTAACGAAGCGCAAACTGTAAAAAGCTATAAATTGTCCGTTTCGGATGACGCATAACAAGCAAGGCTTCGCTTGTTAAATGACTGCATTGAATTTCGGAAAGGAAAACATTTTTGTTTTTCAATTATTACTGCACCAAAAAGGTATCGGAGATAATTAAATACAATGCGATGTAGATGCAAGTTGGATGTATCAACAAAAAACTCCGAGTTGGTTTAGCGAGTTGTATAACTCCAGTCCAGTCCCCAGTTTACAGAGGAAATTTCACTGTATAATGTTTTAGCACATCGTTTAGTTTGCATACAAAATATAGCCCTATATACCTATCTTGCCAGTCTTCTCACGTATGCAGGACGCCTTTTCCGAAACTTCTTTTCCTTCTTGAAGTCCCACATAGTTTGACGATCATCATAGCTCGTCATCAGTGTCTGGTGTCTTAACTGGACACATGTATTTAATACAAGCTTTCTTGAGTGTTCCAATAATGTAAGTACAAGTGAAAATTTAGATTTCTTTTTAAATAACAAAACGACATTATATTGTTTCATAAAAATGGTACACAGTTTCTAGAGAGAGATGACCCAAGTACAGAATAAAAAAATCACTGCGTGCCTTCCTGATAAGCGTGGATTTTCCGGTAAGCGGAATCCCCTCGACTCCAAATACCCGAAGAAATCCCAGCGAACATCGAACCGAATTATTACAGTTCCATTACATTCAGTGATCGTATTCTTCTCCCTTTACTAATTATATTATTATATTGTACTTAATCATATTTTCCTTTTTGTAGCAATGGAGTAATACTAGCTGTGTTACCTAGTTTTGCCCGAATTAGAAGTTAACAGTTTATAACCTTTATCGTTAAATAAACACTTGATGCTTAGATGCTGACTCATTTTCGGTGTTTTATTTAGGAAATTAAAGATGTAATCGTAACATAGCAACGGAAAAGTTTAGTATTTGATGCGGTGAAGCAACTATCCCTTCTTCTAAGTTAAATATTGAGGGACGTTATCGAATTGGATTCGCTACAATCAGCTACATTGAGTCTCGAGACATCGGCGGAATCCGTAATCGGTGGCTGGATGGTCAGATCCGCAAATTGGCCTTTTGTGCGGTCGCCGATTTCATTGGCTGCTCAAACAGACTCCTTTTTATAATACTCGTTTCTGTTTCAATCAATTTAAAAGTACTTTTTTTAACTCTTGTTTCGTCCGAGAATCTCTTCGAAACAGAGTTATGAGCAAATTCATTTACGCAATTCGCCAACTTTTTTCCTATCTCCTTTGTTTTAAAACTTTCCTAATGCATAAACATAGTTATAGAAAGAAATTGGAGTTTAATCACAAACAAACTTCAAGTTTTGCCAAAGTAATTTTAATAAAAATACCGCTCAATCCTTCGAGTCTCGTACTTATCTGTTTTGCCCATGAATACAGTCGTTAATCTAAGTTGTGTTAAGTTCATTATTATTATAATTTAAAACATTGTGAAATTAATTGTTCTTAGTCTTTATTGTATATTTTTCCTTCAACACCCTTAAATGGTTTTTTCAGTAACCGGATTTTGTAAGACAAACCGATGACTTTGAATCGATTTTTACAAATAATAAAATGAAATCAATGACCACAAATAGATATTTTAAATTCATTAAACGTTAGTAAAATGTTTGAATACCTGCTGATTGCTGCAACCTTCTTCTTTGTGGTCTACTCACACAGAAGCTGTGTACCCACTGTGGAGCACCAGGACCACATATTATGTCTTGAAATATCATACTCAGATTTTTATGGGTCCGTCGACATTTATCTGTCACTACTTCCTCCTTTTTTGCAATTCCCTGAAACACGAAACACAGCGTAGAGGTAACATGTTGTGAGAATTCCTGGAATCTTTCTGTCGCCGTATCAAATTGAAAAAGTATTCAAAGGTGCACAAAGGGGTTCGTATAACGACATACCTATCCCGACCTACGTCCCCTACCCCGTCCCCTTAACTATCCGCGCGTATTCACATTGCCTTTTCACATACCCACATGCGACAAGTACATTTTGAAAAAACTTCTATTAGACGGGGATTTACATACATTCATTCACTACACAAATAACCCTCGGATCTGAATTCGAATATGGGGCGGTTTATAAATATAACCTAACCGCAGATATTATATAAGATGAAAAACCCAACTATTACTGCCTAAGCAAATATTAGATATTATTTTTGTTACGTTTCTTTATAAGAAATCTTGGTGAGATGGAACTTATTCGGAAAACCATATAGGTACATACCAAAATAATAAAATATCTAATTAAATGTTTCGTTTGGTTCTTAAGTAAATAGGTATTAATTAAAAGTCATAAAAAAAGGTTTTATTCTAGGATTAAGTGTGACAAAAGAAACAAATTTGTGCATTTTTTTTACATTAATCAATAATACAGTACAACATAATGGACAGCAATCACCCTTTAGAAGAGAAGGAAGGAGATATTATCATAGTAACACTTGGCACCAATTTCGCAAATTGAATGTCATTTGGGCAGTCCGTCTGGCGGCAGTAACCTCCACCTTACATAATAACACCGTGGAATAACAGCATATGTGCTGTGGTTATTCGGTGAGTGAGTAACGGATGCCAGAGCCCTTTACACCATCCCTTATCATTAATCCTTCCATGGTCGGCAGCGCACTTGTAGCACTTATAGCGTTGCTTGTGTTATAGGCGACGGTTGTCACCTACCATCAAGTGGACCTTCAGCCTGTCTGTCGACCTTAACATAAAAAAAAAACGTGAAAGACGAATGCGCTCGAAGTATATATATGGCCTCAAAATCCAAACCAAAGAGCTACGAACGAGTTTATTCGATTCCAGACGCGATTATCCCGATTAGTATTCCACTGGCGATATCACTTCTACGTCTGCGAACTTATCGCGTTCACGCCGAGCCAAACAGATGATCGTCTTATTTAGAAGCGAAATAAAAAACCCAGCGAGGTACGATTGTAACGAATTGTATGAGCCCAGATCAACTAGTTATGCAATGACAAGCAGGCTCTTGAAACTTTTTAAAATTCATCATTTCTGCTTGAAATTCCAACCAGAAACTTCAATTAATCAGTTTAATGAGATCTCAGATCTTAAATGACACAACTTTGTTGTAATAAATATACCTAGTAGCGTTTATTTACAAATTATCTCACAATAATTAAAGTGTTCTTCCTTTGTAACATAATTTAATTAAAATTCAAATTCCGGCTTTCCAAGGCTATGTATTTACTTTTCCTTGTACATCTTTTAATAAACATTTAAATCTCTTTTGAAATCCGGAGACACATTCTCGGGATTCATTAATGTCAATTGTTTCAGTTCTTTAATGCTTTACAGAGTCTGCTTTGGATTCACAATATTAAATTAAACGACTTCTCTCATTGAATTTGGTATCGTCTATTTTTCATTAAATTCCTATTACTAAAAGAATCAAAACTCGAATCAGTAGGTTTGATAATGGAAGTGAAATCTATTAAAGAGCCTAAAACATATTAACCATATCTTTACTAATCCTGCTCATTACGCAAAAAAAAAATATTTTAATAAAATTTGCAAAATTGCAATTCATGCAAAAACTAGTGTATGTACTTTGATGAGTACATACTTTTTTTTTGGTTCAATGATAAAATTGGTGTGAAGATCCAAACAAATAAATATCTTCGTGATGAGCAAGATTTAAGACGAATAGAGGTGTCATGTCAGAACATTGATGTCATGGCTGCGAGTTTCGCACTCCTGGAACTTTCCAGGAGTGGATAACCTTTTCGAGAATAATCGCCAAAGTTGGGAGACATTATACAACAATTGGGAAGAAGTTATTTAGGGCTGTCCATTCGTTTTAATTGTCACAAGTTGGTTGTGTTAGACGACGTCACCGCCTCGCTTTCAAACTGCCCTCTAGGCTCCGTCGCATTTACATATTAATCTATTAAATCCAACAAACTGCTGCTTTATTGTCTCACTCGAACCGCCGAATTGCGCGAATCATGGGCCCATCATATTTAATTTAATTAACTACTCCCACCAAAGTCATATTTGTATATTATATAACTACTTACTATTTGAATGTATTTATGTGAAGCCGTTTCTGTGAATAGTAAATTAATACGCAAAATAAAGGATTCCATATAATTTTATATTTATTTATTTAAGGAATAATTGGTACATAAGTAGCATTATTAATAAAATTATAATATTGGATTTTTTTTTAATAAATTTTATTAGTAGTAATAATTAAAATACGGTCTAATGAGGCGCAGGGCAGAGTCGAACCCACGAGACCGCATAGAAGATCACCTATGAAGTCGACCGAACCTATAAGGTAGCCATGAACTGTTCCGATGAATGAAACCACTCAGAGTTGAGGATGAACAGGACTTCTCTGCCAGGAAGAAGGATATGCCGTAATAAAAGATTTCTTCATGAATAATTGTCGTCCAATTACCGTTCTCGATATACCGTGCAGCCGTCTCTATGAATATTAATGTCCTTGGCGGCATTAAACATCCGATGCAAGATTATTGTGTTTGACGGTGGCATTGTCACTGTTTATTACTGCGTTCAACCAAACAGACCCAAGTTTCGTATGCCGTATTGAGAATCTCAGAAGATAATTCAAATGACTCGTTTGACGATATAGCAGCATTGCTATTTGCTATCCCTCGTAATGAGTTTTAGTTAATTAAATTTTAGAAAGGTGCTAAGACATACTTTCGTAGCAAAATTTATATAAATGGTTCCCTAATAAGCAAGAGTAATTAGCTAAATGACATTTTATTAGATATATGAAAAAAAAAATACAGTTACGACCGTGGTAATTGCCGATAAATATCTTGATGGTTAAAACTTTATTTTACTTTATTACTTAAATGTTATTTATTAAATAACGTTTAAGTATTCCGTGAACATCCGTAAAAAGAATATAGGAATATCTTTTGTGAAGGATAGCCTCAGACTAAATTTAATTTTATCGTAAATTTAATTTCACTTGAGAAACGGTGTTAGGTGCAAGTTAAAAAAGCCGTCATATTGCTTTCAAAGTATTAGAAAAATAATTAAATATTCTTATTTGTGTAATTTTAAACAAAGATAGAAAAAATACTCGTAAAATGGATGGTCGAATGTGCAAAGCGAAAGAAAGCCAGATACAATTTATCGGAAGTAAAGTGGCTTCAATCAAGCAATCGCCATTTCGATTGTCGATCCTAAATGAGCGCAACACATTTGGACAGTAAACGTTGGACGCCGACCGTCGGATGATAAAAGGCCTGGAGCGGTGTTCCCAATTAACAAAGGATTGTATCTGTGTCGATACAAAGGCCCTTCATTCGATCTACGCATTCGGTTGCCAACTATCCGTGTACCTATTTCGGGTTCTATAAGTCTATAGTCAAATTTGCAAGTGTTAATGGAAAAAATAAGAAATTAAAATGAAACCTTGAACAAGTGTATTTTTGAATCGTCAGAAAAGTACATACTATACAGAGGTGTCGGTTACGGTAACAGTGTCGCGAGTTCAATGTTTTTTTCGATCTCAAAATTTTTTCTTTTTTTTTAAATTAATATCAGCACCATTTTTGTTCGCATTGATGTGTTATCACATAACATATTCTAGATTCAGTGGTATTGTGTAGATGACGCAATATCTGAAAATAGACAGAGGTGTCGGTTACACGGTTGCGTTACGGTAACCGGTCGCGAGTTCATTGGTTTTTGCCCATCTCAAAAATGCCCAAAGCGCCTAAAGAAGCTTTCACTTCAAAGATGCCTATGGTTAATGAGATAAAGAAGCATTGAGTATGCAGTGTCGACAACAATTAGTGAATGCATTTGTAATGTCATACAAACATCGGCGACAGCGTCAATTTATCGCACATCGAGCTTACTAACGATATTCGATTGAACTGTGCATCGGTGGACGGACCTGGAAGCATTAATTCAGAACATTATTCAAATTCTGCATACGCCATACACTACACAGGGACGAACACGACCTAAGATCTTGATAACATGGGCGGCTTTTCTGCCTTAAAATACATAATATACGTGCCCACTTTGATAGTGATCAGCCTACATTACTTATATGAAAACGACTGAAAGGTGTTCCAAATATAAACATTGATTTTGCTATTAACCCATCTTGTGCTTTGTGTTACGTTTATTTAATCCTATACTTGCTTCCATAGTGAGAGGCAATTCAGAAAAGTGATGAACAAAATCAGGGGATACATTATGATTACACCAAACTGGCTAAAGGATCAAATAAATGTATTGTATATTTGAATTCATTGAATATAATGTTGTACATGTAATACGCTCAAAGAAAATATTATTCGTAAAACCGTGTATGTGTGACAGTGGCCTTGTCCACGACATGGTAACACCGTATTTTTTTATATAATATTTAATCCTTACAAGATAGATGTAAGAAGATATTGTGAGCCTTTTTTTGTAAATTAAGGCCTATATTTTTGTCAAACATCGTTTTAAAGTTATATCTCCGTTAGTTTTAGGTGGCTCACGTTAAACCTCTTTTACAAAAACTGTGGTAATTCGACAAATATAAAAAAATTAGCTGTAGCCCGCGACCTTGTCCACGTTTAAAATATTATATAGTCTAAAAGCTTTTCCCGATAAATGGACTATCCAAGTCAAAAATATTTTTTCAATTCGAACCAGTAGTTCCTGAGATAATCGTGTTTATTTAAGTAGTAAGTGAAGGTTCATGAATTATACACGTGAACCATCCTATCTATCCTACCTTATAGCGTCTATAGCTATAGGTATAACAGTTTAGTCTAGTTTATTTTTGGTCGACGTCATTAGTTTTCTAATACGCCACCGAGGGCGTTTTGATTCTTGTTGTATATAAGCAGAGCAAACGAGTAATACACAAATATTTGTTTAGTAAATGGGTTTTCGATATAATGTGTGCCGCAAATTATACCGGCTTTGTATAAACTTTTCCCGGCAAGTGGAAAAATGAAAAATCAGTGGTAGCCTCTAATAGAAAATCCTTTATCAAAGTTTGACAGGAGCGGTCAGGTTCGAAGAGTTTCAAATTATTTCCAAACTGGTCTCTAGGCGAAGGCAAACCCCCTCCCTCCCACCCCTCCCAAAAAACACCCCCACAAAAACACATTATAACATATAATTGGTTGTTCTATATAATAGGATTCTTAGAACCAACCAGCTTTTTGTAATTAGATATTATGTTGAAATTGACAATGATACCTTCGTATTTTTTATCGAATATTTGTATTCTAATGGAACTTACAATTCGTCCAAATTACATTTGATATAGAAATGCATAGTTTTTAGCACAACTATAGAAATAATCTTAAATCTTACTCATCTGTAGTAAAAAATATTTCACATTTCTATTTTACTACAAGTTACAATTTATAACTTATATTCACACTAGCTGCTTCCCGCGACTTCACCCGCGTAACTTTGTAAATTATTTACTAAAAACTTCCTCGAGAACCACTCTATCCATTGGTGAAAACAGCATGAAAATCGGTGCAGTAGTTTTTGAGTTTATCGCGAACAGACAGACGCGGCGGAGGACTCTGTTTTATAACATGTAATAAGGATCTTTTTGTATTATACGATATGTTATTTACTTAGCTAAACTAGCCATATCTTATTGTGGTTTATATATAAAAAAAAATTAATTACGTGTTGCGATGGCTTTTTTTTGTGTAGTAAATGTATTAGTGCCAGGTCGTGAACATGAATGTATAGTGATAACAGGTGTTGGTTAGTGGGTCGTATGTCGCGCCTCGTTATTCAAACGCACATGCTCCTCCAAAATATTTGGATTATTTTTCGTTAATGTCTTTCACGAAAAATGTTGGCACAATCTACACTCTGCTATGTTGAACCGGTCGAGACTTATTTTAAACGAAAGTGGATGAAAATAATTATATTTTAGGTTTATATTTCTTTATTCTCATTAAAGCACAGAGCCACTAACATGAGAAATATAATAATATAATATAAGAAAACAAAATTATGAAACATCAAACATGCAGACACTTGACATAAAATGTTTAAATAGCTCGGATTTGAATTTTCCAAAAGACTTCGCCTGCCTTATTTGCAACGGTAATTCGTTAAAAAGCTGTGCTCCCTCAAAAGTAACCATTTTTTTGCCATGTGTTGTTCTTACCTTTGGTAAGACAACATGGCTTGCTCGCCTTGTTATACACTTGGAAATATCTTTTTGTTTAAGCAAGGTAATATCGGAATGAACTGATTTATCCAATATCTTTCGAACGAGTATACATGTATTAAATTTATATAATTGAGTTAAATTCATTAATTTTGTGTCTTTATAAATTTTGTTAGTAGGTGTTTTTTTTGTAGCCAAATTACAAATCTAGCCAAATTTGTAATTTGGCTAGATTTGATTTATAGGCACTACCCCAGATTTCAATAAGGTTTAGCAATGTTATTGTTAAAAATCTTAGCCTATGCATACTCGTATGTGAAAAATTACCATATATTTTAAAGTGAAGGTAAACAGGCTATAATATAAAATTACAATATTCATAATTACACCGTCTATGTTAAAAAATTGGATTTTTTTATTGTAAAGTGAAATAAATACGAACTCTTTTTAATACCTTATTAAAATTTTCTTAATTTTTAAATTTTCTTAACTACTATTTCTTTTGTAAAATTCGGTATAGTTTATTAATACACAACAATTTCTACTTTTAAAATTGTTCTAACCCGTTTTTATAATAACTTCAATTCAACTTCTTTTTGTTTTTTGTCCAATCGGTTGAATTTATTTTTAGATAATGTAGTTATAATATATTACACTTTTAATTTTAAATGTACATAGCTAGGATGTTTACTGTTACTTAATTTCTGCATGTAATTAAACTTGAACTTGGTTGTATTGATAAGCAATACTTTAAATCCGATTTCCGAAAAATCTTAAACTTTCAGTTCATTCTTTTTTTTAAAACAAGGTACAATATGTTTTTTGTCTGAGGACCTCAAAAGCGAAACCTTTTGGTGCTTTTTTGATCTAAAAGTTACACACACTAACTTAACCTAAGCAACTCTCACTAGAGACCAGTCTAACAAAAGTGAAGGAATATATATACTTAATTTAAACCTAATAGTAAATTCAAATAGACTTTTTAATTTATAAATATATCAACCTCAGAACAGAAGTTGATTTTGTTTGATAGTGAAGTAAACAATAAAACAAGTATTATGAATCGCAAACTATTGAGTGAGACATGATCCGGGCCGGCCCACGTTAACAATTCAACTTCCCTTTTCACTCGAACTTTCCTCACGCATTAAACTTTCACCCGTCGGGTGTGGCCTTTAAGCGATACCTACTCAAACGCGATCAATCCCCGCACTTCTCAAACTGCTTTACATACATACTCATACCTACCTCTCCTCCCAGTGGCCAATCTTTCACTTTAAAAAAACCTGCTTCCATTTTCTTTATTTTTAAATAAATAAATATGACACACATTCCACACAGCACCATCTAGTTCCACACTAAGCAACTAATGCATGTATTATGGATACCAGACAGTTGATATACTACATAGATTACTTTTTTTTTTGTAAATACACACATATATACAAAACATCCATGACTCAGGTACAAAGGTAAATGTTAACACATAAACATATGACCCTAGCAGGATTCGAACCCGCGACCGTTTGGTTAACGGCTAGGGTTACTAGCCACTAGACCAAACGTGTCCAAAGCTATAATGTAATAACGTACTATAAAGAGATTATCATAAGTACTACAACTAAATAAATAAAGCTGTAGCGCTAAAACAATAATTTTGAAGTCTAATAAAACGATAAAACATGCTTAGATCGCTGCTAAGATATAATTTTCTCGCGATGAAGAGGTTGTTTTTGAAGCCGTGCTAAATGAAGTGTACAGAGTACAGTACATGTGGAATACAGTGAGTATTCGATGACATTTATATCTATGAGCGATTACTATGCCGTCTATTAGCAACTCCCAATAGAGGAGGTTTTGCTACGTTTGCCGAAACATCTGATGCGGTAAGCGTCTGTGTGAAACGTGTGAACGACAGTTGATATACAACATAGATTACATAGATATATTCATGACTCAGGTAAATGTTAACACATAAACATTTGACCCTAGCGGGTTTCGAACCCGCGACCGTTTGGTTAACAGCTAGGGTTACTAGCCACTAGACCAAACGTGTCGTCTTTAAATTTATGGTTAGCACACAGACATAATTATGTCTTTTGTGTTTTATATAAATGTATACTTGCTACAAGCTCCCGGCCTCGCCCGGGTTCTAAATAAGAACTATTCAAAATCTTTTAAGTTGGGCCAAATAACACATAGTAACGTTGAGTTAGGAGTTCGTTGGCCTTAATTCCTCAGGACATCCTAGCACCAGTTGCTGATCATTAATATTTGGATTAGTCATTGGATGTCTCCAATACATGTCATTAATCCTTGATCATACAAAATGCTGAATGCCCTTAGCTGTAGTAGATTGCATGGAACAAAACAAAAAAAAATACGACTCCGATTGAGTACCTAGTTGCAATTAATGCCTACCCAAGATTTTTTATCACCAACCGGACATCGATGCGCAGTTCATCGATATTACTTGGATAAGGATAAGGCAAAGAAACTTTACTCCGCAAACTACGGAACAATCTCCGTTCTGAAGTATTTCTGCCTAGCTTAGAATACGGACTTCTTCAACTGATCTGTTAGCAAATTCTTATGGGATCAGCAGCGAACAGTTCAGCTCCTAGTGATACTTGTATTAATGACCATCCTTTATAATATAAAAGATAGGAGCGCGTAGTGAGCGTCGGTAGTACGGCTAGTGATGAATGGGCCTGGCTTGTTTTATTGCACCATCAAAACACATTACGCGGCCGATTTAAAACCCCTGAAAACGCGAGAGCATCAATCACTCCACGTCCCGCCATAACGTAAACATACGTCCGCGACAGTCAGACGCGAATTCATCCCCCACATTGCCATCCATCATCTAGTGCCGATTTACCAGTATTGTTTGGCTTCAGCCATCAGGCGTCTTCGCCACACTACTCACTATACTTTATACAAGTCAGACCCTGCCTATGAATTAACCCTTTGAATATTAATTAATCGTGTTCTTTTATCGGTAACCGCGTGAGCATTAAGAGGAAACCTTAATTATGTACATACATAAGTATTTATGTACAAATATTTTTAGATAGTTACGAAATAAATTTAAATAATCAATCTACCACTGCTTTAGAAAACTGTTTCTACCGAGAAAAACCGGCACGAAATTTCCGTAGTGTAGTAGCTCTTTTCAAATAAATCTTTTAGCATTTTTTTTTTCAGTAAGATAGTTTTCTAAGCTATACTCACTAGACTGTGATAATAAATATATGAAATAAATATTCGTACGGATGATAGCTGTGTAAAGGTATTTTTTAAAAAGCCTAGAACAAGGAACGAGTTGATCTTAATTTTTTTTGGCAGCATATTTTTAATATTCAAAAAATTGTAAAAGTTTTTATTATTTTTTTAATTTATCAATTTTCTTATGACTGTGCCTAATAGTTTTCATGAAAGTACCTAAAAATATATTGTATTAGAAGTTAGCCATATTAAATATACCCTAATCTTCAGTTTGCAAATGTTCATATAGTATCATAAAATCAACATGAAATGTAATTTTGGAATATAAATTTGAATTCATAGTTTGTGATGTGCGAAATGCGCCACCAGCTGTCTTGTGAAGGCCATCGGTTTTGTTTAGTTGTTCGCAACTAAGTTTGTACTTAATTTAAACTTATTCGTGCACGTATTAATGCAAAACACAAACCTGCAACGAGTGTGAAAAACATAAATGTAGAGAGCTTTATCGAACGAAAAGCTTCCTAACGTTGCTACAGCAGCGTTCATTCTTTTTTTTTTTTTTTTTCAATTTGTTTGTTAACCGATTTTCTATTTTTTGGTTTAATAACACTTGGAGAGCTTGAGTGTTATCAATTTTTTTTAGTTAGGTTTTCCGTTTTGTTTCAGTTTCGAGCATTGAACAAATACTATATTGTACTATTTGTTTGTGAGTTTATTTCCCCTACATCTAGACAGTTTAAGGTGAAAGCTATAATATTATAAAGGGGTGTAGTTACAACTTTGCAAAGAAACCAATGATTAGCATTTGGATGAGAATTTCTCTTAGCAACAGTAACAGATTCGGAACAATCGTCTCAGAACAATATGTAGAAGGCATTGTAAAGTGTAGAGGGCGCAGATGTGGGGATGTGGGGATGTGGGGTTGTGGGGCAGGGGCTCACCAATTATCTGCACATCAGGATCAACACCGCAACAACCCCTTCGCCGTTCACCGCCCGCAAGGTAAGGGCGTGGCCTCATTTATAGCGGGACTACTCATTCTACAATCATCTGTGCTAAAGTCTGTTAATATTGAAAGGGTACACAATTTTTGTCAATCATTCCTTCGACGGCAGCTTCAAAATACGTAAAAATTATCTAATTAGATAAACCAAAACTTAAGAAAGCAGTATTCTATGGAAGATTGTTGTTATCTTGCCTCAGATTTTATCTTCGTAACAGTTTTTGAAAGAATCAAGTTCTATGGATATAAGGTTTTGGTCAGAAAAGCATAATTCTAGTTCTGCTGATAAACGGCTGTCTAGAAACCTTTAAACCTATACTTGGTACACTTTTGTCTACCTGTAATGCTATATATATAGTGACCATTTATTAGATACGAGCTGATGCCCGCGAATTCGTCTGCGTTGAAAAAGAAAAAAGTGTCCTGTACATCTAAATGTTTATCTACCAAGTTTCATGAAAATCACTTAATTCGTTTATGAGTTATGGAGGAACATACATACTCGTACATGCATACAGAAAATGATTGTAAAAATCGTCAATTTAGTTTTAGTATCAAGTATAGAGCCTAATAAACATGATATTTCTAAAAATGAAGTAACTTACTCTATGACCAACCCTTGCAGATTTAATATTAGTATTGATACCGTTGTATAACTAAACCAAATCTTTCTGAAAATTGCATTATAGAAATCCAACATTATAACCGACTGAACTATATCGTTTAAATAGAACGAATGTTTTATAACGTGCATCACTTTTATCCGTTTAGCGTGAAAGCTAAAGCTAATCCGTGCTACACATAACTACAAGCACATTATAATAGTCCAGTATCCCTCACCTGATTTTTTTTCTGAACCTGAACAGGCTGAATCTTCGTGAGTAGCTTCAGTTTGCCGAGACGCCTACCTTTGTCCTCTGTGAAGCGTAGGATTGGGAAAATATACAACTCAATTTGTAGGACTATGCGGCCATTTTATTATACAAATGTTTACTAAGCTGCAAACAAAAAATCAGCTGGTTAGTAATAATTTTTGTGACCTCATTATCATGATTTAGTGGGAGTGGTTTTTTAGGAGGGATGGGATTACTAAAAACCAGGTGAGGGATACTGGACTATAACTGCGATCGAACGTCACGTTACGTGAAAGCCTTTGAAATTGACCGCAGCATCGCCTATTATTGAATTTCATCTGCATTCGGATCCTCTCAATGGGTATGTAATGTTACAACTATTATCTTCTCCAATTAATTATTAATTCAGCATATTGCAAAGTAGGATTCTATGTCCGTTATATTATCTACTTTTGTATTTAAGATAAAAGTTCTAAGGATATTCAAAAGTGTAATGCAATGACTTGGTTTTGCGCCATAAAAGGCATATACATATACCCCACTATGTGAAAGTGAGGTTTTTTTGTGTGTTATTTTACGCATTTCACGCTCAACCGAATATCGTGAAATTATGCTTTTCAGGAATACAAAAAATGACATGGGACAAAAAAAAAGGTACTGTTATGCACTAACAGTACCTTTTTTTTTGTCCCAGTTTTCAAATAAAGTTTCAAATATATGTTTGAGAGAAAGGAGCGCAGATAAGCATTTTGTTCTCTTCCTGCTAAATGTCTTTAGAATTGTATTATCGAAATGATAAAGTTTCTTGTAATTAGGCAACGGTAAACACCTACCACCAAGCCGACTATTACTTGGCTACCGCTATTATTTTTAGAAGAAAATTCATTAAAACTGAATGAAGGTTTGCATAATATTTTGAGGCCACGCCCTCGTCGGAACATTTTCGCTTGTTTGGCAAACGGTTGAGCAAACTTCCCTGACTCCCGACTACGACAACAATCTGGGACTGAGCACACCTGACTCGCGAGATAACAAGAACAAATTAATGATCAGGTAACTGCCGACTATCACTTCGTTTACTTCCATCTGAGCTTCTCTTAATTAGTCGCTGAAACCATCTTTCGCTTGTCACAAGTCTTTGAAACAATTCGCTTTGATGCTGCCTTTATCGGCCCTCATCTGCCAACCGACGACAAACCGCAACAAACATTTTCTCGCGTAACACGATCTCCTCTTTGAAACGAAATCATTATCTCTAACTATTACCAATATAAAATAATCACTTTATGTTTTACAAATTACTTATTTTAAACTATGACAACGAGGATGACAATCCACTTGATAGTAGATAAATTCAAGTAACACCAAGGAAAATTCAAGTTTCTACCGATGTCTGTCTGATATTTTATAGTGGTCTTCTGGAAAGCATTCATTGTAAAAGTAAGTTATTTAAAATTTGATACATTTAACAGAATACAAATTTTTCGCGTACTATAAATCATTAGATTTACAAACGAATGAAAGTTGGAAATATTTTGGCAGCGCTTTTCAAAGGCAGTAATGAATGCATTCATGAAGAGCACTCATATTCATCCAAGTTTCACATAATTTGAAAAATGGCTATCAACACTTTCCAGTTCATTGAACTTTTGTGCTCAATTAGTTTTATCTGGACTTGTGACTGAATATTTTGTCAATAAAACAATTGTCACTCAGTTCAATTCTTATTCATTCTATGTTGTACAAAATTGTTCGTCCTGACTGACTATCAACGCACAGCCAAGTCTAGAAAGCTCACATTTGGAATATAATTTGATTTTAGTCACAAAAAAATTTTTTTGAAAGTTTCATTTCCGTGAAAATTTGAGCGTATTTTTGTAAAAATGATCAGAACAAATAAAACGCGTCAAAAGTGTTTAATTGTCAAAACAAATGCACCGCTGTCTATCTGTTCATATAACTGTCTGCCTGTCTATTGCGTAGTTCACAATAATGAATAGAATACGTAGTATTCATTTATTTAAATATACCATCGCTTATTTTCTTTAAAAAAAAATCCGATCGCTACTCAAAGCTTGGCGGTTCTTCTAACGGTAACAAATAATCTTTTTATTTTTCGGTCCAATGTCGGGAGAGCTTTTCGATTATATCCGTTGGTCGCCTCGTGACCCAGTTCTCAGCTTTCTGCCAATTTTATATTCTTTGCGCTCGTTACTTCTCAAACTAACAGGTTATAAATATCTAATTTATTGAGACGTTACTTAATCTTTGCTTTTCATTTTCACTACTTTGTGTCTTCAGAGTTCAGATGTCGGTTCATCGATAGAGCCCTATATATGACAGTAGTCTCGGATTGCCTTGTAATTAAATAATTATTTCACTTGTTTTAATATTATTTCACACATACTATATTGTGTCCACTACATACAACAGGAAATGTTGGACTTTTGTCAAGTGCAATTTTTTATTGCTTATTTTTCTAGTATTTTCTTTTTTATTTAAAAATTTATCTCTATTCACTTATAAAAACTCAATTGTCCATGCAAACAAAAAATAATATTCAAATATCGTGAATTGTCCTATCATTTTCATACTTTTCGAATGGCTATAAGTAAGTCCTGAGTCATCACTGGAATCGGCACGAGGAGACTCCTGCACACCCCAAAGGCATAAAGGTTGGGTCATTCCTATGTAGATTACAGCCACTCGGCTCGGGTTCGTTCGATCTGAACCGCTCGTATAGTAATAGTATAATGATATGGGTTCGTACCTGCGGCGGACGGCGGACGACGGACGACGGCGACCCCCATTCAATACCGTCCCCGATTATTGAAAGGGAATGTTGTCGCAGACACGGAAGGCCTTGTATCGCTCGTTTCTTGCGGACGCTAATGTATTGTAGCGAGTTGTCCATTTGTAGAGCGAGGGGTGTCTGCGGGTATCTCCGGGCAACAGGAGGCAGGTGTGGGCGGTTGATTCTGACATACGCCAACAATTTGTAACGCAAAAGTCAGCACAGTGGCGTCGCTTTGTTAGCTAATGCTCTCATTTGCATATGGACGGATTTCGCGAAATACCTTTTGTACACAGACGACCTTCCGATACCTGCTCTCGTGTTGGACTATGTCAGCTTGCGGACATGAGATACGTCGACTGGTGAAATATTTCAACGCAAGTTAATTACAAATGTTTCCGTTTCCGTTGCGTAAGCGCGTTTTCGACTAATTTAACGGAATTTGGTCAAATGATGTGCTATTTATTAGTATTACTAACAAAAACCCACAGCACTATTAATTATGAAGGTAACTCTGACTGTCTGTGTGTTTGTTACCTTTTCATTCCTTAACTACTTAAGCGATCATCATAAAATGTTGCATAACATACGTTGTCAGGGATACAAAAAAGGGTTTATTTCCACTAGTTCAGAAAAAAGTACTGTTCCCAAGGGATCATCTAAAATAAAATAAAAAACTAACGCCTCGCCAAAGTTTATAGCTACAAGAGGTTAAGCGTTATATTATTGCCTTTTTTATTTTTAAACGCGAACGAAGTCGCGGGTACCAGCTAGTAATGTTATAAAATGTGAAAGTTACTCTGTCTGTCTGTTACATTTAAGTATACAGAAAAAGACATAGGTTACTTTTCATTGAGAAAACGAGTACTGTTCCCGAAGGAGCATATAAAAATAAAAATACAGCGCCTGGAAAAGATACAGCGGTAATAAAGATTGATTAAATTATTGCTCATATTTTTTTTATATTTCAAGGCGGACGAAGTATCGGGCAAAATAATTCTATATAATTTTAAAAAGTGCATATGTCGTAGCCAGATCATAAAATTGATCACTGCATGAAATGGCCCGCTAAAACTGGCCGTATCATTGAATAATCAGCGTTTATCGAAATGGCCAGCTTAAATTGGCCATGTAACTAATTAATATGGGATATCAAAGGTTTAATTAAAGAAGGAACCTATAGAAACAATATAGTTAAATTCTATGATCTGGCCATAACATAATTAGAGGCAGCAGTCAGAGGATGAGGTGTTATTGAATGTTGCGCAGCCAAGTGTCGCGTGATGGCGCATGGAGGCGAGGAGGGCGGCGTGGTGCGCGACGCTGCTTCTGGCCTTCGCAGCCTTAGCGGCAGCCGGACCGCGATACAGCTCACGCATCGTGCACACCAGTGCAGGTAACCTTTTCTTACGACTTTTCAATACTAATATTCAATCTGTAAGGTATTGTATGTATGTTCCTCGATAACTTTTTAACGAATTAACTGATTTTCATGAAATTTGGTAGATACACAGGTACAGGACACAGAATAGACTACTTTTCCTTTTTCGGGGGCACCAGCTAGTAAATAAATTTTTAAAGTCCTTCATTTATATTAATTCAGTACTCAGTACTCAGTACCACATAATCATTTATTTCGTATTCTTCAATGCACTCCACATTAATGAGAAAGTAATTCTGTCTCTAAAAAAAACTCACGACTAAACCCTCTGAATCGAAGGTAAATTATCTACTCTATAAATACTTACTGAAAATGTCGTCTTGTCTCGTCCTCATCTATTCTAAACTTCTAAACCCAATCACTCATACACACTTGGCTCGAAGAGAACTTAAAAAGAGGTATTATTTAAATAATGTTATAAAGTGACACCTTGCGTCGTCGTCTGAACAAAGTTGAAAATACTTTTCGCATTCGTACATTTGTTTCTCGTAAATTTTCCTCGTAAGTAAGTTTACAAGTTGTGCTGCGCTTAGGAAACACCTTGAGCCAATAAGAATACGACCGTCTCGTAGGCTAAGCTTATTGCTCAACTCGCTGACCGAATACACAGTCGCGGAAAAGGTGGAAATTGCTACGTCTTATTCATCTTGCTTCATTACCCAATATTAGATGTATTTATGTACTCATACTTGGCCTTCTAACTGTAAATAACTACATTATGCAAGTAAAAATACTTTATATATATGTAGATTTAACTGTTTCCCTTTAATTGTTACTATTTTACCTCCTTATTAATTGGATGATAAATAATAATACAGTGGACCGCAAAGAAAAAGGGACGGTTAGAAAATCTTCAATATCTTAAAAAGTATCTGACCTAGCTATACTAAATTAAAGCTAAACTAATAAAATTTTATTAAATTTTTTATTTAAGCACATTAAAATATACTTTTCATCCACTACTAGACATAAGCTTCTGTCATAAATTTTTAGTGGGATCGCACAGAAATAGACTAGATCCAGTATCAACTCGCGGCCTTTATTAAATAGTTTGTCCCTGTTGTGGGTATTATGTCTGAGGAAGCTATAAAATATCTGTACCAATATTAAAAAGGAACTTGGAAAGAATGTGAATGTAATCATAGGCTATCCTAAATAACTCAACTACTCTCAAGCTAAACTGAATGTGTAGTGAAATAAGTGTCCTTCCCACAGGAGCGATTCGCGGCATAATAGTGGAGCCGGCGTCGCGTCGCCTGGAGCCCGTGGAGGTGTTCCGCGGGGTGCCGTACGCGGGAGTTCCGGTCCGTCTCCACCCTCCCCCGGCTGCGCCCGCCTGGCCCGGCACCAGGCTCGCCGACGCCTTCGCGCCCGTCTGTCCTCAGCGCTACCCAGACATATCCAACAAGTACTGCTCTATATCACCTAACATGGTCTTTTAGCCAGAGAAAATAGTGTGTGACTTAAATGGAGTACTCCTTTCAGAAGTGCTGCATTGCTAAAGATGCCGCTCGGCATGTACAACGAGCTGAAAGCGACCATTCCTCTCCTCGCGAACCAGAGCGAAGACTGCCTCTACCTCAACATATATGTGCCCGGTAGCGGTGCGCGCGGCGTGGAGGCTCCGTACGCGGTGGTCATTTGGCTCGGGGCTCCGTCCCACGAGTGGGGCTCCGCCAACGTCCTCGATGGCGCAGTGCTGGCTGCACGGGCACACCTTCTAGTTCTCACTGTTAACTATAGAATAGGTCTATTGGGTACGGATTTCCCATTTTTAGACGTTGTTGTTTTGCTATTTCGTGCACCTAATTGACGTTTGAATTTTACTAGGTTATTTAACTAGTGGCGAGGAGTCGGATCCGGTTTATTTGGCGGGCGGCGCAGCGTTACTGGATGTGACCGCGGCGTTACGTTGGGTGCGACGCAACGTGGCTGCATTCGGAGGTGACCCACGGCGAGTAACGCTAGCCGGACATGCAGCGGGGGCTGCACTCGCTAATACCCTCCTCATGATGCCCGAAGCTAAAGGTATCCCTTCTAATTTCATATTATTATTTTCGCTAGTAGATCACATAAGTCCATTACATTAATTAAGCAAAAACGATTGTCTAGGTCTAGTGTCTCGCGTACTACTGCTGAGTGGGTCGGCTCTGAGTCCAGCCGCATTGGCACCCGACGCTGCACTGACGAGGGAACACGCCGCTCAAGCTTTAAGGTGTACGCCGGATGCATCCACCGATGAACATTGGTATTGACTGGATGTAGTGTTACGAATATAAAAATAAATTACAATAGATGTGACATAAAAGTCGTTGAAACTAGGTTGGTGAGTTGCATACGCTCCCGCCCTCTGGCCGCCCTACTCGCAGTGGAGGCGCCTAAGGCTCGCTTCCTCGCCGGCTGGGGTCCATCAGTTCCTATCACGAAGGAGTCCTCGTCTCAGGGTCCGGCGCCCACTAGAGCGCTGCACGCTAGCGAAGCGTTCCTCGACTGCGCGCTGGCTGTGGTCGTCTCAACCACAGAAAGTTATCAATACTTCAACGAAGATGATATTCGACATGGATTTGAAGAGGAACATAGGTAAATATATGAGGAATAAAGCATAATTCTTAAAATACTCTACATTTTAAAATATACTTTACTTTCATATTTATAGCGAAAGTAATAAAGTTTGCTGCAGAAAAGTATGTAGTAAGTATTTTCGGTCCGAATGCAACATTCATTATATTTTTCCACACAGTAAGTCATACAAGAGTATACATCATTATGAGACTGGGAACATGAAGTGAAAGCGTCTAATCTTTTATTCCGCATACGTTCGTTTCTCATTGTTGTAGTCATGTACACACGGACTCTTACTCTAAAAATTATAATTAATATTAAGATATTAAAGGTTTTCGACATTTTATGTAAAGGACCGACTGACTGAATTAACATGAGGGGCATTTTTGTGGGGATTAACCCACAAGCATTGAATTTATTGTCAATCAGTGAATATCTAATACAACTGCTTGATCAGGAATCGCATCCTTCGTACGTACGTCCGAAACGTGTACCGGTATCACCGCAACGAAATATTCGCGGCGATTCGAAACGAGTACACAGACTGGGAGAAGCCTATCCAGCATCCGATCAACATCCGGGATGCCACCTTGGAGTCGCTGAGCGATGCTGCAGTGGCGGCCCCCACTCTTCGCGTGGCACAGCTGCACGCCCGCCGAGGAGCCAGGACCTACTTTGCGCATTTCGCTCATCAGAGCAAGGACGCCGACTATCCCCAGGTACCGTACACTTTTTCTAAACGTCACACGAGAAACATACGTCACATCTATATCTTTGCTAATTCTTGATTCATTTTACAGCGTTTGGGTAGCGTCACCAGTGAAACGTTACCATATTTCTTGGGTCTTCCGTTAGTGGGAGGTATGCCGTACAATCCACGGAATTATTCAAGAGGGGACGTAGCAGTTGCGGAAGCAGCGGTCGCATTTCTAGCGGCTTTTTGCAAGACCGGAGACCCGACACCGAGGGCTGAAGAACATCACCACGAATCTTCGTTGTCTTGGCCGCGATACGAATTGAATACACAGCAGTATTTGAGCATCGGTAACAATTTTAAACAACTTTTTTACCATATAATGCGTAATATTGTAAACTCTTTCACTTGTTTGTATTTGTCATATTAACAGCTACTAAACTACGAGTAAAAAGTCACTATCGAGGTCATAAGATGGCGTTGTGGCTTCATCTGATCCCACAACTGCATAGGCCTGGAGCTGCTCCGAGACATCATCAGTTCCGTTCGTTACATCCCGATATGTTTGCAGGTAAATATAATTTATTTTAAAATTCCTTTTCTTAATATAGCATGACACGTAGACTAGGTCCTTTTGATAGTATTTGTAGCTTGGCCATATTTTAAATTCTAAAAGACAGCGCCTGAAAGAAATAATAAAAATTAAAAATAATAGTAAAAATAACTTAAAGACTACACGTGATGTGGAAATATCACATACCATATTATGCTGAGGAAAAATTAATTTCTATGATCACAAGCGACATAAAGTTCAAGATTGATGGTTCCAGGTTTTAAGTGTACATGCGGGATTTGACTAATAAAAGTCTAAAGTGTGGACTATATTGCTCCTGCCTAGAAAACTGCCTCATATGGAGAAAGTGTTGACGTACCAGTCACCAAACTTTATATACCGTTGCCGACTTGTGAACATAAATAGTGTAATACTTTTATAATTATCTATCAAACACTACGCAGCTCAACCCCAAATTGAGCTATGTTATGGAGAATGGCGTGTAATCCGACGCTATTAGTACCGTTTGCCATCTGCCGCGCACGTAATACACTCATTAACCTTCCTTTATTTTCGGATTCTCCCCTTTTTCTCAATATGTGTAGTCGAGATAAACGAAAATCATCAGGAAAATAAAACGGTATATGTTACGAATACAATTTTTCGGTTAATCTTAAGGTTGAGCTGAGGTGTAATGTTCGATGTTGCTACAATCACAGGATGGACTCTACTAGTTAGTGCATTTAAAGAAGATCCTCGTAATTTTACACATTTTTTAAGTTAAGTTCGATAGAAAGGCTGATGGCCACTTGATGGCTACCGTCACCCTGTTGCACAAGCAACGGCATAGGTGCTGCAAGCGAGTGCATTTTATTGTCTATTTTTGTGAATTATAAATACTTGATCGCGATATACAATTGTAGAATACCGAGATTAATCATTATATTATTTTTCTGTCTCGTTCGAATTAAATAAACCAAACTCACGTTGCTTCTCGTTTTTCGTGAGGTGGTTTCAAAACTGAATCCTTCCAGATCGTTTGGGTGGAAGCAATCTATATTTAAAAAATATTAATAGACTTCCCACAAAACGCCTTAATTTAATATGACGCCGAGACACACCCCGCAAGAACCTGTTATTAATTGTCTTCCGGAGCGTCTCAAATTCCAATGTAATGAGCTTCGGGGAAAGAATGGCGTGCTCGCGGCCGCAAACAAAGAACGCCCCATTGTACCTTCCAACCCACAAACTCCCCGAACCACGCCAGCCTTAATGGCCGAGGCCCAATACTGCGTGTTATCTACTCTTTTGTTCCAAAACTTGTTACCACCGCACTTTACAAATTTCACACGTTCGAAACACCGCTATGTTTGGAACGTAGTCAAATGAAAAGTATTTCAGAAGTAACGTTTATAACTCAGAGAATACAGCTATATCGTGTCACTGCGTAGAAAATATATACGTATTAAATAAAGCTGTCTGTAAATACATAAATGTAATTCCGGCATTTGTATCAGTGAAAAGAAGTGGAGCCCTATTCTATTAGACGTATCTTTTGTTTGTTCCCTCGCGATGTGCAACAATAGGATGTGCCTTAATGGTGCTGTGAGTTGCAACTTCGTGTTTCCTACAAATCTGTATTGTCTTCAATATCTACAATGTTATGTTATTATTGAAAGGGTGGGTTTTTTATACATGATTCCAACTTTATAAACAGAGCTATAAGAGTCAGATTGATTGAGGTACTTTTCAAGGCAACACACAAGTATAGGTTTATCTCTTTTGCAAGTTTCTTAAGAAAGGTTTCAATGTGAGAAACGAGCTCGAAATCATGAAAAATGTGTTTTCGCCAGAATGTCCTTTAAGCTTTACCGAAGTGTCCGATATTCCTCCTTGGGAAATCAATCTTTCGTAAAACGAACACCGATATTTTAAGCCTATTTTACATGAGCTCACTAAGTGACGACAATCAGTGAGTATAACACTTCAGCACTACGTAGGTATGTCACTATCAATATTGTCAAATTTAAGAAAAATAGGACTTTCACATTTTAAATTTAAAAAATAAAGTATCAGGTTCCTCAAAATAAGTAATTCTTTTAAAGGAGCAACCAAGAGGTTTCTTGCTGGTTCCTTGCCCTTAGAAACAGCCTTCCGAACCGGTGGTAGATTTCATTTTACTGTGTTTGATGATCTATACTTGTAAAACTAAAAGAGATAAATAAACAAATATCAAAATAAGAGATGGTTTATTGAGAGTTAATAAGTTTTCGCAACACAGTATTAATATTATAATTTTTAATTAATCCAATATCCAATATCCAGAATCCAATATTTGATGGATATTGCAATAAAAAGCCTATTGCAATAAAAATGTCTCCGATGAGCAAACATCGAAGCTTGAATATAAACAATGGATTAGTGATAAGACACTGTTTTCACTTAGGCGAGATATTCCCCGAGCTATACGCGACGACGACAGCTTTGGACGAGGACGAGGATGGTAATGAGGTGGAAGAAGATGCATCGGAAGCGGATGAATGCGAGCCATCACCTTCACCTCGGCCGGCTCTCTCGGCCCTTCCCTCGCCACAGCCTTCACCCAAGGAGGACTCCTTGACCAATATAGACTCTCAGTACTACAGGTGAGGATTTTGTAAAAAAATAATATTTTAACTACGGCATAAGTTCATGGATTTACTAAATAGATAACTATATAATTTATGCACAGGTTACATTTTCCATGATTGAATATAGTTGATATAAATCGATATCTTCTTCACATGTCTCAATTATGAATTGAGAACTTGATTCAAATTCTGGTGAACTTTGTGCAGCGAAGGCGATCCGAGCAAACAGATTTGTGCGAAAGACAACGCGGAACCGAGTTGACTTTAACGAGTTGGCAATATTAATCAAACATCCTCCGTCAGGATGTTAACTAACATTTAAACCGACACACCGCCAACAACCCAACTCCAACTCAAACACTCTAACCCGATTTTGACATCCAAATAGTATCACGAAACCTCCACATCTCTCGACCTGTTTGTCCTTATGCCTTTCCCCTAATCTTGCTAATGTGTTTTGTTGTTTACCTTTCCCGGACTCCGGGACTACGCTCTAACGCGACATCATAAAACTGCTGTTATGACTGAATCTAATCTACACAATTACATAATAAATATACATTTATTAGTGCATATTATTTATAGGAACACAGTAGTCTACTTATCGTGTGTGCCATGTTAATTTATCTTTGGTTTACAGACATGTGTTATTATTGTTTATATTCATCTAGTGACTAAGAAAAACACGTCGAGAAAACATTCGTGTCCCTAGGCTACGAAGACACATATAATCACAGAAATGTACACATTGAGAAAAGGCCTGTACCCAAAATGAGAGCTGATTTATATACTTAAAATATAAACATAGGCAGACACATATAATGTTATTGAAAGCTACATAAAAACATAATTATAATATATATCACTCGCTCGAAATACTTTGTCAAATAGCAGCACCTGATATTGTACATATTGTTATGCATTATACAGCTATTTCGTTTTGAGAAGAGAAGTAGTACTTAAAGATCTGTAAGATCACTAAACTTGATGTGCTAATGGTGCTATTGTTAGATAAGAAATTTAAATCGATCATGAAAATTAGTAGTAGTACAGATCGAACCTTTACATGGGATATTAATTGCAGCTATACGGTGGCCCTGGGCGTGACAGTCGGCGCTGGTTGCTTCCTGCTGGCGCTTAATGTTCTGGTGTTCGCCGGAATCTATTTGCAGAGAGGGAGACGAAGAACGACTCATCGAAGACCAAGAAGAGACGGTACTTTGCAATAACTATATCAACCTTACATTTAAACGTCAATGTAAAATATTGTATGTGGTTACCGTCGCCTATAAGGAAGTATAAGTGTTCACTGACAATATTAAGGAGGATTTACTAGTAAGTTGGATGCTGTCCCAAATGGGAACATAGTGAGAAAATATAGAAATTTTGTTTAAAGTCATTTTCCTGTCCACCGAAACATAATAGTAGGGCTGTTTATCAACCGACTTCAAAAAAATTAGGAAGTTCTCAATTTGACAATTTATTTTATGTTACCTTTTTTTTTTTTTTTTCATGTTAAGGTCGACAGACAGGCTGACGGTCCACTTGATGGAAGGTGGCTACCGTCGCCTATAACACAAGCAACGCCATAAGTGCTACAAGTGCGCTGCTGACCATAGAAGGATTAAGGATAAGGGATAAGGAAGGGAAGGGGGTAATGGGCTCTGGCATCCCTTACTCACTCACCGAAACACAACAGCACATATGCTGTTATTTCACGGTGGTATTCTGTAAGGGGGTGGTTACTGCCGCCAGACGGGCTGCCCAAATGACTGCGAAACGCAGTGTGCCCTACCACTACTTAAAAACCTCAAAAGTTTCGACTGGATGAAACGATTTTGCTGATTCTTTTTTATTTGAAAGCTGGTCGGCTTACCGTGTGGTCCCATTTCAATTTGGTCCAGTCCTGACAACGGCATCTATGAGAAAACGGTTTGAAGTCGGTTTTTATTTTTATTTTTACTTGTTTTGTTTTAACCATATGTAAAGGGTTTGTTACTGCCGCTAAACAGTCTACAATTACAGCATTTAACATTATCATTATGTGCGGAAATTGTCCGTTTACTTGCAGGAAGTTGCAGTAGCCATAGCGGCCCCGGTTTCCTCGCTAGCGATCCTGCCTCTCTCACTTCACCAAGAAAAAGTACGCTCAAGGTACAATACTTTAGCTTATATTAACACTACTGTTTGGTAGAAGTTTTCTGCTTTTATATGCAAGTTAATTCAAATTCAAATTCAAATTCAAATTCATTTATTTTCAGGTAACTAGACCCATATTTTGTTTATACATTCATTGTTAATATAATATATAACTAAACAGTTCCTAATTAAATAAAATCAAAGCAAATTAATTTCTATATATGCCTTATACTATACATATACAACAGTAATTAGATATTTAATACAAGATAAAAGAAAATAAATAATAATAATAATAAGAATATTAATTTACAAGTCATCATCATCATCATCTCAGCCGTAGGACGTCCACTGCTGGACATAGGCCTCCCTCAATTTAGAAGTAAATGCCTAAAAACTACCACCAACATGTCTATCGCAACAATGTCGGATATATATACAATCTAGCCTATTGGCTATCATTGATAAAACTTTGTTAGAGCTATCCCGCACCCGTCTAACAAGTGATGCACATTTTTTACGCATGTTAGCATAAAAACAATCAGTGCTCATCATTGCAAACATCCCTGAAGCACTACAGATGCGGGGTAGCCCTAACATTGCCCTAAACGCGTTGTTGAATTGGACACGAAGGGAGCTGTAATATTTTTGTGTATAATACGCCCACATTTATGTATAATATAATGTAGTCATTATTTCTATTTACAAATAACATAAAGAAGTCAATCCCCTTGTTTTACTATAAATAGTCGACAATGACTAACCTCAGACCGAACACAATTTTTACCAAAATGACCGCATTCTAATATCCTATGAATTAAGGTGCAATATTGCACAACAAATTTTGTAGCTCTTCGGGGATAACCGAACAGATTTAAAATTGGAAGGTTTTTCTTAAATATTGTGTAAAATATGAAAAAGAAATAAAAGTAGCCCATTCAAACTTTAGTGTAGAACGTAAGTTAATTAATAAGCCTATGGGCGAAAATAACGCTTTTTATGGGCGATTTTCTGCTCGCCTTAAGAGCAGTAAATATCTTTACGTTTGAAGCACATCTGACTGCATTCAAGGGGAACTTGAACATTTTAATTGTCGAGTAACGGTGACCGATTTTCACAGCGCAGCAGCGAGTCAGAGCTAAAGGAGAGACCCGGCAACAGCGCCCCAGCGAAGAAGCGGGTGCAGATTCAGGAGATTTCTGTTTAACTTCAGACGACGAATAATGACAAGTTCAGAGACGGCTCTATAAGACATTTTGAAGACTTGTTTATTTGGAAAAGCAAGTGCAGGTGCGTTTGTGTATATATGAATGTGCAATAAACAGTCGAGTGAGAATCGTTTGATGAAATCGCGCGAGCGTGTGATCGAATTTGATCGAATTGTGGACAAAGTGGCAGGAGGTTGTGGTGGGCTCGGGTAGCGTCGGAGATGCAGTGGGTCGGTGATCACATTCCGGGTGGCCGGAGAGGTTCGCGCTTCGATGCACGCGCTCGACACTTCTGGATGCATCGACAAACGCCCCGCAATCTGCACTCTCGTTATGCGACACGATAACCGTAACACTACTTCCAAATTGTTCTACATTATTCTCATATTCGACAGGGCGGGTCGTCTGGGGTTAGTCAAAGCAACGATAACGAAGTTCGAAAGAATAGTATCACGTGATTTAGCGACGGCATATGTCAATCCCATACATTTTATTGTTTTCGAACTTCGTTACCGTTTCGTTATCGTTTTCGATTGTTACTTTGACTAGGGCCCCTGGGCCTTTAGCCAAGAGCACAATGCAAACGGGAGCGTTACGCTTATTAACGAAACGATAGAAAATAAAGCCCGGTGATTGGTTGTTGTAACGCCCACATAAAATTTTGACCAATCATCGGGCTTTATTTTCTGTCGTTTCGTCAATCTACGACGCTCCCGTTTGCACTGGGTGCTCTTGGCTAAGGGCCCTGTACTTCTGTAGACGCTGTCGACACTGTAACTGTGTAAAAAACTGTAAAATATGAAGTATTTATATAATAAGTCACTACTTACTGTCAAAAGTGTAAAATAGTCTCGCGTGTAAGACTCTAAACAAAGTGATGCTGATGGCTTTCCATCACATTTAAATTGAAAATATCCTGACACATACGGTGGCAGTGTCATATCGGTTTTACTTGTATAATTGAAGCAAAATAATGTTTTAATTTATTTATTTATATTTCTTAAAGCAGCGCTTAATGAAAGATTCTTTGCGTCCTAAAACTTTTTGAGCGCACTTCCGCGCTTCACTTAAAGCGTTTAACGGCTGACATTTCTTTTAAACTTCTAAAATTTAAATTGAAATCCTTTTTTGCGAAAAACAACATTTCTGTTAAACTGTGTTAGCGTGTTTGTGAAAAGAAGCGAAATGGACTTGCATAAAAAAAATATCTCAATCGTGTTTTTAGAAATAAAAGGTTCATCCCAAATCCGACTGACCGGTATTATGTTTTTAAGAATATTTAATATAATGATGGGTATTATTTGTCCAAACCTGCAAATAGCTTTTCATAACATCTACCTCTAAACAAGTAATGTATGTTTCAGGTATAATGCAAAGTTATTAATGTTAAGTACTGTTTCCAAAGCTGTCGTTAGTTTATGCATTATGTTATAAAGTGAAACTTGAATTATGTACAGACATGCGTGTTTTGTTATAGCGAATAATATATAGAGTTCTAAATGAATAAGTTACTTGTGAATATGACTTGTAGATGACTATGAGATTATCCCTGAAATTGGGGAGATATTGAGCACCCAATTTCTAGTAGAGAGGCTCTCGTGTGGCAATTTGACCTGTTTCGGAACATCGTCGATGGCGAAAGGGGAAGATGGGGTGAATATACTATATCTGCCGAGATATGCGCCATTCGTCGGGTCACATTGTACACATTCTGTAACGTTTCGCTTGGGAATTTTCCTAATGCCTTTTGCCGGACGTTGTATGCACTATCAAATGACAGGTTTCATTTGAATAATGTCATAACCGCATAACACTGAACATCCGACTCTGAGCTCTGGACGTGTATGTTTACGTCATATTTTTCATTTGGAACGGCCTCGAGTCGAACGTATTAAAATTACTCTGTATATATATACTCTGGTATACTTTGTGATATAATAAGTGTGTATATATTAGAACTAGAGTCGATATCTGTGAATTCGGTCGGCGACTCTTTGCAAAAGAGGTTTTATTAAAGGCCATTTTTCCTGATGGTTGTTTTTTTTTATTTTCGTCCAGATCCTTCTCGGCTCTTGACTGGGTAGAGAAGCTGCCTGCAAATAGTATTAAGATTTAAAGCTAAAAGTTTCCCTATTAGAGCGGAGATGGGTCCTCGGATAGTGACTGTTAGATTGGTTAAAGAGGTTTTAAGCCGGGTCCCGTATCTCGTGGCGATCGACGGTCCTCCTCCCCCTGCATCCCCTGCGGTGACTCCGCACAAACTCGCCAGATATTTCCACAAGAAAAACTTTTAATGCCTCCAACGCAACCGGAAGTTCCAAAATTACCTATTCAGCTGAGCTCGCCCGACCAACAAAATTATACTGATCTTTATTGTTCCATATTTTTATAAGAAATATTTTAGCGCGAGCTCCGACGTCCTTTTGTTATCTTTAATTTTTCAACTTTTTCTCGCCACTCCTCAACTCAAACGGAAGATAAAGGATCCTTTAAAGTTGAGATAACTCGGTGGACTTTCCGCGATAGGGTGACATGTAACTTTGAACGCCGAGATAAAAATATATCCCGAGGGCACACATTCGTCCTCCCGTTTTCAAACATTTTTATACAACACCCACCCGAGTGTAACTAATGTTTCACGATTGTCATCTTAGAATTATCCGAGAGGAAACATGTTATTTTATTTGACTTTGACGCGTAAAATTCTTTGTCGTCCTCCTAAATAGGTATTAGGCTGTAATTTTAATAGGCGTGATGTGCCCTGCGCGTGCCTGGCCGTGACATGGGTGTGACATATCCGTCCGTATGTCAAAACGGTTTATGTTTACAAATGACATGCCATAAAGAGCGTCCGAGCTCTATCGCACGTAGGGCGTACCCACACTGTCCCACACGACACACATCGGATCGGATTAGAGCGTGCGATAATTAATTCAAAGTATACTTTAAATTAAAATAACGAACCAAAGGGGTGGAACACAGAACAATCGGTGTCTTCCTTTGAGGAGGTCCATTGTGCAACAAATGAGAGTGCAGTTAATTTATGACGGTGGCCATGGAGGGCGCCGGCATCATCAATCACTCGGCGCATTCAGCCCCGGGAATCCCCCGACTGTGCTAACGCCATGCGCTGCAAATGAAAAATGGACACACCATCTCCACTGTTTTATTATAAGAAAGTGGACCACTAAATAAATAAAAATGTTCGTGTGGAAGGTTATGTCCGTTTGGTGTCATTAAAAAAATAATAACTATCACTACATAGTATAAAACAAAGTCGCTTCCCGTCTATCTGTCCCTATGTATGCTTATATCTTTGAAAATACGCAACGGATTTTGATGCGGTTTATTTTACTAGATAAAGTGATTCAAGAGGAAGGTTTTTGTATATAATTTAATTTTCTACGCGGGCGAAGTCGCGGGCACCTACTAAAAATAAATATACAACCCCTGAAAATTTTATAACAGCAAATATGTTAGGCGTTATATTGCTTTACACATTTAGTCAGGCGCTACAAATCCTTTACTTTTAACGCGGACGAAATCGCGGGCACCAGCTAGTACTTAGATAAATAAAACCTTAAATCTTAATACATGTAATAATGTAAGAGGAAAATAGTAAATTTATACTAAAATAAATATTAATATTAAAAGTGGAAAAATAATGCACCCAACTTATTATAATGTATTATTGATAATAACAATTTTAAGGAAAATTAATAACATGAATAAATTCCTATTCGAAACTAACTTGAGCTACGTAATATACTTAATATACTAAAAATACAGTCTGACCTTTTTAACACGAACGCGTCGAGGCATTTATTTAATTTAAGACTACATTCGATACCTCTGCTAAGGAAGTAAAACTTTTCCCTCGCATATACTTATGTATACATACGAGTACGTCCCTATGGCGCAGTTACATTCGGGACATAATAGAAACGCAAGTTAAAAGTTAACAATGAAGATTGACGCGGATTCTGACGGACGTATAAATCGTACTCGAGCATAACGTGAAACTTTTAAGTGCTGAATCGAAAGTTCCGCTTCCGGCTGCGGATGCGGACTCAATTATAAAACGGCAATCACACCATACAATTTGAACGTTTCCTATTTAGGAATCTATGTAGAGAGCTCGTGATTACACTACGCTAAATTGATTTCTAAATCGAAGGTATAGAGTTGAAAATGGATAAACTCTCAATTGAATCCAATCTGTTCTAACTGCGATCACACCTTTCGATTTCCTAAATTTCCTTTCGACGTTCAAATTGTATGGTGTGGTAGCCCTTTAAGCGAATTCCCACTTATTTAAAATAACTTTAATAGAAAGTTTCACAACCTCCGCACAGCACATTGAATAATAAACAATCAAATGAAGCGAACTCTTTCACTGAGGATAATATTTCGATATATATTTTATTTTTTCTCTTTATTCAGGAAACAAACAGTCATTCTAATCTTAACTATATATTAGCCCGTGTAATGAAAATTTATGGGAGTAAAATCAAAATTGTTAATACACATTTAAAAGCGTTATTTCGCGTCTGTGATTGTATCGTATAATAACTTACTTATATCGACTTTTTTTATAATTAACAGATTGTCAAAGTGTAAATATGTGAGTAATTGTGTAACACACAAATATTTATCGTTATTATAAATTGTTTTTAACAGTGAAACATAACATATGACTTAAACATTTATATCATAAACCTTTGACATTAAAATATCAGCAAGATTCAGACTCTTAAACACCATACGTTCACTTTGATAAATATCAAGATAAACTAAACAAAACATAAAAAAATTGAGAAAAACTTTATAGTCTAGCTCGGTACATAAATTGATATAAAAGATTAAAGAAAACTATCTTTCTCTTTCATAAAGATGAGATGTTTTTGCAGCACTTTGCGATCGAGTGAACAACCAGTTACTAGTGGAGTTCACATTTTAAAATGAACTCAAAAATAAATTTTCGCAGAGTTCAGAGATCGTGTTCGAGTATCGGAGTCGTACGAGTCACTTTTCTATTACAACAACAACAGCAACAACAACAACAACAACGGACAGTTTTTATAAAACCAATGTGATAGTAAAGGCCGTGTTGTTGCAGAACTGTATAACAAAAAAATAAGAGTAAAATGTGTAACAATTTTGAATGTTGAAAATTCTAGAGAGATTACAAAAGACAGTGTTAGTGGATGATCTAGATAATTTCGTCTTGTTTAGAAATTTTAGGACTTTTCATAGCGTTATCTTGAATTTTGTCGTTAACAGTTGTACTCGTGATGTGAATTCGGAGGATCATTTTTGAATTGTTCCAAATTCAATTTGTAACTCATTTATTTTTCATTCGTTCCTTGTTTACCCTCCGTCGTCTTCTGTTTGTCGCCAAGATCAATATTGCCTTTTAACTTACTGCCTTTTGTACAGCCGACTGAATATTCTATCAAATAACAATAAAAATTTAAATATAACCACAAGTGAAACTACCATAAAATGCTTAAGTCAGTCTACAGTTTCAATACAGTCAGTGTTATTTTTAAATAACCATTTTGGAACTTTGAATTAAGTTTTAAAAAACTCTTTGAAGCCATCATTGTAAGGAGTAGATACATTATGCCGAGATCCACTTTAAAAAGATATTTAATTAAAGAATACTTAAAAAAATCATTTTGCATTAGTAAAATACATAGTAACATAGTAAAATAGATCGAAATCATAATTTCTTAGTTCGTAGATTCCAATTCTCTACAAAGTTAGTTCAATCCTCTCTTGGCTCATTTCAAGGAGTATGGATAGCAAACATATTTTAAAACCCATCGACGCGCCAAAATATATGTAATAGGTTTCAGAAGGGGATTATACACCTCGGCGTTGGCCTCCCCTCCCCTTCCATTTGCGCCCCCACCCTGCATTTCCACTCCTTACACAATTAGGATTAGAGGCCATCACTGAACGAGCCACTGCGTGAAAGCTAGCTTTCCTTCCTTCCTAGCTGCTTTCCATACAAGTTTGTGAACCACATTTGGAAATATTTGTTATTAGTTTGACTCAGTTAGATTGTTTGAATGCCGAATCGAATTCTCAGATTTCAATTACACCGCGGAATTCAGACGCGCTTGCCAATATAAATTCGCTTACTCTGGCAATTTTTTGCCATCGACTTTAGGGAGCACTTCTCACTGGTACATGCAACTTAATAAGTTTAGACGGTGGCGGCCGTACGCGGCTTGAATTCGGCCGAAAGTGACCAACTTAACGTCGCTTCAGTGCAAGGGATTTCGTACTCTATCCCGCTGTAGGTAAGGTTCATATGACGTGCTAGGGTGAAGTTGTGAATGGCGTGCACATCGTTCCAGAGGAAAGCGGGGACGTGACACGTCAGTGGGCGCGGGTATCTTTGAAAGGGGTTTCGTGTGTAATTGTTAGTACTCACTCGAACAGAACGCGGTGGGATCTTTGATATGATAAACTGGCAGACAAGCACACACACACCGGTCGATAGAACTTCTCCAGCGCAAACGATATGCATATTTTTTCGCCTTGTTACTGAAGATATATTATAGGACATAGTAGATAGCAAATATTAGAAAATGGTTTGATTAGAATATTTTTTTTTATCAAAGAAATCGGTTTCAACTAAAAACTTTCCAAGTAAATTTGTGAGGCATACTTATGAGAGTTACGAGTCTGCCTATAATCAGTAAGTAAAAATCGTTGCGTTAGATTGGGTCCTCTTAACTCTCGTGAAATAAAAATTTTCTTGCAATATCTTTTTAAAAATGTAATCCCCTCGACACTCGACCTAAAGTGCAGGGCAAACGGTCGCTTTTAAGTCGACAAAGGACTGGCAGGCGGCCAGGATTGGCACGCAAACGTTTGTATCAGCCATTATGTTTGGTCTTCGGCCACGTCTCGCGTCATTGCCCGGAGACTAATGTTCTCCACTCACTAATATAATACATCTTACGTACACATTTTACATTCATTCCATTTATACTTGTTAATGCTGACAATAGTGTTCGGAAAGCTCCGAGACATCTGCCTAAAAACAATGTGTGTTGCCAGTGATGACATATGGGGCTGAAAAGTGGTCGCTAACTGTGGGCTTCGTAAGAAAGCTCAACGTTGCTCAACGAGCTATGAGCTTTGGTTACACTGCGAGATTGCGAATCTGGAATGAGATCCGTAGACGAACGAAAGTTGCCGACATAACACAACCGACAGCGGATCAATAAGTTGAAGTAGCAGAATGAGCAGATCATCATCGATCATCAATCAATAATAAATCTGTAAGTGTAGGTATTGTATGCATGTATGTATGTTCCTCCATAACTCTTAAACGAATTAACTGATTTTCATGAAATTTAGTAGATAAACATTTAGACGTACAGGATACAGGATAGGCCACTTTTTTCTTTTTCGCAGGCGCCAGCTAGTAAGTATCATATAGTACGGAGGTTCTCGAGTGGACGCCACGGAGCGACAAGCGCAGAGTAGAACGTCTACTCCAGACAGCTTCTGACCACTCCTATAAGAAAAGTATGTGGGAGGCCGTAAGAAAAGTAGCTGAGATGGTGCAAATATTAATAATTCTACTTATTAAATGTAAGGTTCGCAAATATTTTATCGCAAATATTCAATATACAAAATAATTATCTTTTGGGTTATTTTTGGAACATGTTTTTGTTATGTGTTTTTTATGTAAATAAAAGCAGCATTCGGTGTTTGCGCGTAAACATTTGTTTAGGTCCCGAAATCGCGAGCATTAGTAACTGGCACACTGGCACAGCACTGCGTCTCATTTGCTTTGCCAAATAAAACTAAATTTGGTAACGTCATACCTATATAATACATTCAAGCTATCTATACAAATCAATAAAATCAAAGGCTCTTAAAGGTGTTTACCTACCTATAGGTACGTAGACACTGTCTAAGTCTAAGCCAGGCTTTTCTTAAGGTCACATTGTTATTTGTAAGTAATAAAAACCCAGTATTTTTTTTTGTTCATATTATGTTTGTCTGATCTAATCTCAGAAACCGCCAAACCTTATTTCACTCGTATATCGACTGTTTAGTAAAATAAATAAATTATTTTTTTATTGTGAAGTCCTGGGATATAATATGTACCACCTCATTTTCCAATTACTTGTGTATAAGTACATAATATTATAAAACTCTGCTTCATAAAAAAGTTTAATCTGACCGTAAGTAATGCAATCAGAGAACCTTATAACTGGTAACGGGCTAATCACTAATGAATATAATTGAATATGGTTTAGCTGTTCTCTGTACCATCCTAATCTATCGGCCGCTCTTGCTTCACTGGACAACATTATTAATAGCTTGTTAGGCCTTTTGTCCAAAACTCACCTGAGCATTTCATACAACATCAATTCAATATTTTCATCACATTCAAACATCAAAGATCGTCTAGGATTTTAATCCCCTCAATGGTAGGTAGCTTAGGTCGTCTATAAACAGAAGGTCGACGTCCTTTTTTTCCAGGGTGTTGTTCAGTAAAAGGGGCCACCCTGCCAGCCTATAAAATTGACATTTGAGTAAAAGAAATAAAGTTGTGCTATAGATCGTAAGGTTGAATTGAACCGGTTACGATATTAAGTAATAAATCAAAGTTGATCCCTTTATCAGTTTGCAAAGGGACTGTGTGGGCAAAAACATGCTCACCAGATGGCAACTGATCACTTCGCTCGTGTGCTTTTGTCCGTACGGCGTATTTGCTCTAAAGGGGTGGAGGAGTATCGGAGGCAGTGACTCGTGCGATCGGAGAACTCACATCATTAAATACGCGATCCGCGAATGCACCGTCGAGAGAAGCTTCGTTCGCAACGCAACTCCAACAATACACTATTGCACACGTCATTTCTTCTCAAACAACATACAATTCTTTGTCCGTTTCAATACAAGACTAATAGAAATGTAGACAAACATCATTTATATAGGATATTTTAATTTGATACACAATGTCTAGCTTGTAGCTTAGTTTGCAAAACATTTTATAAGATACATTATGCATACTAGCAGTGATGTATACTAACCAAACTCCACAGGATCACCCGCTGGACTAATCTGAAGATTGTCTGAAAATTTCATCAAAATCGGTCCATGCCATTTTATATAATTATAGATAGATAGATTCATATTAAAACCTTCGTTCGACCTAATCTCTGTTTTTGGCTGAAGTCAAATGTTTCGCATTATTTGGAAATAATATATTATTAGAACACTGATTAAAAAGTGTACCTATGTTTATACATCTATTCGTTTCTCAGATTTAGATCGTTTCAATAAATTGTTATTTTACAGACTTTCGAGTTAGATTAGTAATTAATAAGACTTTAAACGCATGCACCGAGCAATTGTTGATGACATTTGTGTCTATAGATAAGAAGAAAATTGTGAGCTGGGTGAGGTATGATAAGTTTATTTCGGCCATACTGGAGGCGACTATTGTATGGTGTGGAACAAAGCGGGCGTGTGTGTGCTCGCCTGGAAAACTGGGAGAGGTAAATATTTTTCGAGCTGAATAAAAAACTTCCCGTTTCTACTGTTTTCGTAGCCGTTTGCGAAACGTGAATAATTCAATGTTTACAATCGATTTACTCATTACACATAAACAATAGTCAGAGTTATCGACATTGTACCATTATTTAAGGACGCTTTCATTACTCTACTTGTTTTGTTATTTCATAATATTTTTTCTTTCTAAATATTGTCTTTTCTTCGTGGACTTCTCGTCTTCTGACATCTTCTGACACACCGTAGATCGCAGATAAACAGGTGATTCTCTTATCCAGCCTTTTAAGTAATTTTTAGACTTTTAGTCGAGTTGGAAGAGCTTCAAAAGCAAAAGCTTCGTCATTCAAAGCCGAGAAGTCGACTATTACTATACTTCAAATTTAATTGCTTAGAACCATCAGCAGCGAGAATCGACAAATGTCGTTCTAAAGCAGCCTGAAAGCCTCACATAAGTCGAATACCAATATCCTGCTGTCGTTATCGTGTCTCCTTGATAACCTCATGCTAGATCCCGTGGCTGTCTGTTATCGGATCAAGAGTTTGAGCATTTGTAACTTAGTGTAAGCCTTACGTAACAGCTAATGTTAACATAACAGATACTTTTACAAGAACTCCAAACATTCTTTGGTTCCGACAACCGACTAAAGAATTTGTGGTACCGTGTCGGAGAAATAGTGGAGCAAAACTGAAAGATGTTTTCTTTTGTTTGTTTACAAGTTACAAGGTACTACATCGCCTTAAGCGACGATTCGTCTGAATCTAATTTAATAGTAGGTCACTTCATTCCTTTGTTCCGTTTGCAGAGGTGATTTCTTTTCATATTTAAATTTGCCCGAGGCAGTATTTTGTCAGTGTGCAAAATGTTTGTTTATAAAAAGTGTTATATAATATTAAGCAATAAATTGCAAGTGACCACGTTGGCTACGAGCTTGTCGGGCACATGTGCGCTTTATACGAACTGACTCCTCGATAAAATGGAAAATTTGGTTAAGGTTTTCCGCTGGCAACTGGCCGGTGTCACGAGGCCGCATTGTGATGCCCGTATTTTGCTCACAAAAGCCTTTGTGATGCATTTTGTAAATCGAAAGTATAAAAAAAACATGGTTCTATAAAGTCATGCTGTTGGCGGTTAAAACGTGGAAACAAAGTAATACACGCTAACTACGAGTACCTGTAGCTATAGTACGTTCTGCAGATTCACCTAATAAACATACTATGTTCAATGATGCTGAATCACAACATATGTTATGATAGATAAATTCGCTTCATAAACGCCAATGGATGCGAAAAGCAGCGAAATATTGGAAGTGCTGCTACGTCTGCTCGCTCGACCGAACACACGTGCTTTCGATATTTCTTTTATGTTGTTATCTGGTACAAACTTGTTCCTTGAAATGAATGTTTTTAGTATGAACATAAAATGTTGTTAATTTAGGATTTTTAGGAGAAACTATGACAATTTTTGCTCTTATAAAATTACATTTTTAAAATTATAACGTATATAGGTGGACTAGATCGTAATATCGCAAGATTATTATTTCCTTAATAACTTAACAACGTTGAGTGGCATAATGATAATAAGGAAATAGTTATGAGCGGTAATTTTTCAGATGTGTATTTTTTTCTTGGAGATATTTTTCTATATTTTATTTAAAAAAATTAAGTCTATAACTAAATATGCCTAAAATGTGAGACAAAATTTACGCGTCGAACTTTTCAAGCTGTTTTATGGATAGGAAAGTTTATGAAAACAATGGGCCGGTAGGTCATGTCATGGCCTGCTTCAATTTTAATTCTTATTTACACCGAATGTACAAAGCTTATACCGTACATGTAATGAATTTATTTTTCTATTCTACTTCTGTTTGAAATATACACGGGAGCTTTCAAAATTATACCTTTTGTATGCGAAAATGTTTAAATAAAGCTTGAAACATTACGAAGTATAAACGGTCGACGAGTACGTGTGGCCTGGAGTGGCCCTTCATTTCCCTTGCAGCTTGCTTTTCTTTTTCCCCTCGAAAGTAAAGTGCTCCCCTGATAAAAGTCGGCGTAAATCGTCCTCTTTTTGCTTCGGGCACAAAACAAAACACATTAGCTCCGCGATAATGATCGCGGAGATCAACTCCTGTGCGCATTCATGGCTTTCGACTCGTGGACACTTTGGCCTCTATTACGAATCTGTTGTGAAATTCTCCAAAAGCCTGGAACGGGAAAGCCCTAAAGGGCTTTGAATCACTATAAATTACCGCAAATGGTTTACGCGGCGACATTTTCAATTAACGCCGATATCACTAATTGGATGCCCTAATTGCCTCTCGTTTCACTTTTGCCTCGCGTTACCCTGTTACTTTAAACATTTGTATGTTTGAAGTAACACAGAGATCGCTGTGATCCCGTTTCCCTGTAATGTCTCCGCGAATCTCCCATGGCTGTTGGCATCATTAGTTCTAATGAAGTTGTGTACAAGGTCGAGCAACTCGTGACAACAGTGTTAATCCTTAAAAATGTGGTGCCCGAAGCTATGCATAAATCAAGTCGCCAACAAGTTCCGCGGGTGAACGTCCGCCGGCAGAGACGTGCCAAGCGGTAACTCCTCGTCGGCAATTGGCTTCCCGCCAACGCCGACTCACTTATCCAACAAGTCTGAACGCCTGAACGCGACGCCCCCTTAATTAAATCCACCAGATTCATACGGCAAAGAAACCTTTCAATGCTCCAATACACACACACCACTAACCAAAACCCATATTACCCTATAAATCACACATAGAACGATACACGATTTATGAACCCTTATCTCCACACTTTAGTGTTATAAATTGAAATTCATAATTGACTATAAAACATTGAGCCACCCGACAATATATTACTTCGTATAGTCTCCAATAACGCTTTTATATCTCCATGCGAATAATTATGTTACATTAAATACATTTGCGACAAAATATGCCATTTAGATGTAGATATACCTACGCTATAAACGGATTACCTAGTTTCACTTTTAATCTTGAAGACGAACCGCCATTTGGTGCAGTATCAAACTATCTATTCTATTTCATAATTAAACGGTTAGTAGAATGCAGTTTAGCAATAGAATAAAATTTTATTTGCAACTTAGGACATAGTTTAGTTACATATAAAGACACACACAAACGTCCCTTGTTACAAACCGGCTCCAACTCAGCATAATGCAGGTTACTCACTTATTAACAAGTAATACATACATAAAAGCTCCAAAAACAATTTTCAAAAATAAAACTGTTAAAATTAAATTACAACCTATAAATACATAATACAAAAAAACACTTACAGACAATAAACAAATAAAATACTAGAAAAAAACAACAAATATAATATTCAGAAGGCACTGGTGTCTTCCACAGTTGCTCCTTGCTCTTTTGAGCGATAGCACAAATAAACTTTATGGATAGTAAGGACAGTAGATGCATAAAATTGCTAGTGGTAGTACTAGCTCGTACTAGTACATGCATTTGAAAATTATCAAAGGTCCACTTTTGTATTACATTAGAAATATTCACAAGAGAAAGCCAAGTGGTCCAATAATAATGACCGGTATGTTGTTTTATTTTTTATCAAGCTTATTGACTTTCTCAAAACAAACCAAATTAATGGTAAACAGTTTTGGTTGAGTTCATGTTTTTATCTAATAATAAAAACAGGTTTGTTCATAAATAAGTAAGTGTCACGTCTGTTACAATATTTCCACCGTAAAATTTATTGCTCTAAATTGTTGACAGAAAAACTCGTATTCTTGCAATTTTCATTGCTACTGGTGTTTTTATTTTGCTTCTATTGTGTTTTCCTGTAATTTTGTAACCGACCGTACAGCTCCGAAGCAAAAAGTGTATTTACTATTTGGCAAAACAACTCATGTATTCTTATACGTTTCCTTTTGGAGTTATTGTCCCATAAACTCAGATTAGTTCGTTATTTTTAAGGTAATTAAAAACTCATTATTTGGCTTATCTGTTAAAAGCTTTAAGGCTATATAAGATTTTGAACGCAGACGAAGTCGCGGGCACCAGCTAGTAGTTACTAAGTGCTGATAAAAATTGACTTCGACATTGCTATCATTAAGGTCAAGATAGTGTTATTTGTGAATAGTATAAAAACTGTCATCAGTATCGGCATACGTAGAGTTTTCTATTTGTCCTTAACCATGTTAAGAAGAGTCGCCGTCGTCACCGGCTCCAATAAGGGGATCGGCTTCGCTATTGTCAAAGGCTTGTGTAAGAGATTTGACGGCACCGTTTACTTAACATCTCGCGACGACACCAGAGGACGAGCATCGCTCGCCGAACTGCAGGAACAAGGATTCAACCTTAAATATCATCAGCTGGATGTCACCGATAGAGACAGTCTTATTAGATTCCGCGATCACATTAGAGAGAAGGCAGGCGGTATTGATATCCTGATCAACAATGCCGCCGTGATCAACAACTCATTGTACAGCGCTCACGAAGAAAACAGAAGTATAATTGCAATCAATTACAAGAGTATGCTGATCATCCAGAAAGTGCTCTTTCCATTGGTCAGAGACAATGGTAGAATACTGAACATATCCAGCGATTGTGGACATCTTTCGAACGTCAGGAACAAATATTGGATAGAGAGGTTGTCCAGAAAAGATTTAACCGTAGACGACATCAATGAGTTTGTAGAGTGGTACCTCGAAGCAGACAAAAACGGCACATTCAACAAAGAAGACATCGCCGACGATGCTACGGTAGCTGCTTATAGAGTATCTAAAGTGGCCGTAAGCGCTCTGACGATACTGCAGCAAAAGGAACTGGCTTCGAGGAACATAAGCGTGAACTCCATGCATCCGGGACTCGTCAGGACAGGCATGACATCCAACACCGGCTTTTACAGTACAGACCAAGCGGCAGAAACACCTATCTATTTGGTTCTTGATGCTCCACAAACTCTCAAAGGTGCTTATGTTTGGTTCGACAGAAAAGTGTTGGACTGGTACGATTACAAAGCCAATCACTATTTCAAGCCTAAAAGATTGCATATGTAATTGATTTCAATAAGTTTTGTTCCTAATACCCCGTTTACATTTAGCTCATTTAGAAATGAACATGGGAAATGAAATGGGCAGCGCGAGTATGTAAACGTCGCTTCCCTTGACGCTATCATTGCCGCTCAATAGGCGGCTATCCCTCAATAGGCGGCAACGCGAGCGCAAATATGTGTTTATAATTATGCTGCTCTATCGCTCACTTTAGGTTGATGTCATAATTTAGGATTCCCCTAATTTTATCTAGGTACTTACATTGTTCTGTTACGATGAAGAGGTATCATCCACCATCTCCTTTGACGACGACGTCTTTTTGGGATTTTTTTAAACATAAATTTATATAATTAAATAAACTAAAAGGGCAGAACGCCGATGTTGTAATAATTTCCACGTACTCTATTGCCAAGGGTCGAATTGGAAAGAAATTAGCCGTTGCCACAGCAGTATTTAGGGAAATAAATACAGAACCAAAACAGCTGCCAAAAAATTGGGAATCCTTTCCAAGGTTAGGCGTTACTTCACTGCGAGACAGCTTCTCGACTTATACAGAGCACAAGTCCGATCCTGCATGGAGTACTGCTGCTACCTCTGGGATGGTTCTGCCCGTTATAAATTGGCTGCACTGGACTCGATTGAAAGGCTAGCTAAAAAACTTATTGGCAACGACACCCTTGTGGAGTCTCAGCTTCAAAGCCTGCAGCATCGTCGTAAAGTAGCATCGGTTTTCTATCGTCTACACCACGGAGAATGTGCGTCCATCCTATGGGATCTGATCCGGCCAGAGCCGTTCCACTTGCGGAACACGAGGCGCGGGCGGGGGTTTCATCCCTTCGTGGTTGATGTTCCCCGGTCACGCACGAAGCGTTATAGTTCCACCTTCCTTGTCCGAACTGCTAAGGAGTGGAACTCATTGCCTGCGTCCGTATTTCCCCAAAATTACAACCTCAGGGTCTTCAAGTCTAGGGTAAATGGTATTACTAGGTAAGCGTGGTCCATCTTTGGCCGCATCTGCACCTAACATCAAGTGAGATCGCGGCCAAGCGCTGCCTTGATTACAATGGCAATGGCTGAATGTAAACGGGGTATAACAACCAATAGATAAGGGAAAGGTGACAGTGCAGATTGCCTCTATCGCTACTCCGTAAACGCGGTGTTTAAGCTTTGTGTAGATGGCAATACATTATGAATTATTGATTACTTGTTGGCATTGTATTAATGCAGCCTACTTCACTCGTGACATTTTTTATAATAATAATAAAAGTTCTTTCATCGGGTTACTTAGACCTAAAATGTTACATCTATACAAAATCTATACACAAACATAAACTTAATTTTAATTAATTTATTATATTTAATTAATTACTTATTAATTTATTAGAGTATTTTTTATACTCCTATTTGTAAATTTAGGACGTGTGTGCCAAGTTTTATGCAAATAATTATGTTCAACGCTGTTCTCGAGAATGTAAGACTACAATAAACTTTAATAAATAGAGATGATTTTTAAGATTTAAAAGTTACATTATTAATTTGTTTTACTTGTTTACTTAAAATAATAAATTACCAAATCATAAAAAATAAAAATGAATTAACTACTACAAGATTAATAAAGAAAGCAAATTGTTGTTACTTGATACTTGTTGCTTACTACCTTGTTGAAACAAATACTTTAACTTTACAACTATGTAATTAGACGAGCAAGCCGTCTGGTTTTACTAAAGATAGCTTTGTGGGAGCACAAATAGTTAATGTTAAATACGAGAAAGGCTAAAACGTTTAGAAAGTTCAGATTCAATCTGTGGAGGTGCCTTTTTAAATTCTCAAATAGCTTGTAGGGATATTAGTGGTCTTCGACTATATTCGGCAGTCTTTCTTATAGGACTAATTGGTGGTAAATGCAAAATGATTAATTATTGCAATATATTATTTTTCTATACGTAGAAATGTTCAATGAATATTTGTTGCTGTACAGCAATGTAATGTACAGTCGGGGTAAGAAAAGGTTCGTCACCTTAAAGTCGCACTTTGCTTAAGTTTGCTTGCACCAGGGCAATTATCAGTCATGTCAAAATTACATTTTAAACGTCAGTCAGTTGTCTGCTTAGTGCTTTAGTTTCAAAAGGTACTGGGAGTCTACGACTTTGATATAGGAATGAATTTGAAAAGTGACGAAGGTCGAGGCATAGAGGCACTGTAGTCGCGTGTTTATTCGAGTGAGTGTTAACGCGTCGCGGGCTAATGGCGTTCGCGACTATGAATAATTCACATATTGAATTAAAGCGAGCGAACTTTTGTTCCGTTTGCATTTCAGTTAAAAAGTTTCCCCACGTGTGGCACAGAGGGGGACGCTCTTCGCCTGTTGGCCTGTTGGGGGACTACAAAGCGGCAATTTCCTCAAAAGCCGAGCACACACGAGGCGGTCTCATTAGGCTCGACAGCTGCGAATTCATTTACCTGCACTCTTTTATTGGAACTGAAAGTTTTCACTTTTTAAGCTTTTACAGATTTCCACGAAGCTAACCGTGTGAGCCCGTATCTACTTTTTTGTCAATTGGAATATTCGTTAGCGAACCCAAGGCATGTAGGTACCAGAACGACATAGCAATATGTTATAAGACCTTTTTCTCCAGTCAGACAACTAAAAGTGTTATTTAACATAGTGGATATGTTAGAAATTAAATCTTTAAAACATAGTTTTTTAAAGTAACATCTAATCCCGTCCATTTGACTGCAGAACAGGGAACAACTTGATACTAATAATTAGTAGTGGAACTAGTAGTTGGGCAGTCTATCTTAAATTGGTCCTATTTACCTGTCAAATAAAATGTAAAGTTTTTAGAATGGTATTTTTATGTTAAGTGTACATAATCATAAAAGGTAACAAATGTTACTTTCGTGTTCTGATATTGAAATATCCGGTAAAAAATATCGGAATCCCTAAAGGCTAAAAATCATGGGTTGATGTCGTATTGTTGTTGACATTCTGTTGCCACATCAAAAAAACATCTCAAGTACGACATTAATAGTTATTAGAGATACTAATGCAACGCTGTATTTTTTGAAAAACAAAATATTATAGTTAACTTTAAAATTTACTTATTAGTTACATAACCTGATTTATATAAAATCTTTCTATTTTATTTTTTATATTAGGTATATATGTACTGTCAGTATTTAATTCCATTTAATTGACACAAACTAGCAACAAAGCAATAAGGCCATATTTAGGTGAATTTGAAATGATTAGAAGGTACTCTTGTGCTGCTCCTTGCGCAGCATTAAGCTGCATGTTAACAGGGGAGCTTTGTCTAACCAAATTAGCCTCTCGTTAGTTGCGGCCTCTTCCGTGGCGTCCAACTTCGTTCATATCAACCTGCCTCCCTTCCCAACTCCCCACACCATCATTATGAAACATCGCCTCTTAAATTATTATTACAACTAATTCATCTCGTGAGTCGTGAACAAATAAAAGAGAAAAACTTGTAATTGTAAATGGAAAACACGATAACTTTTGAATGCAACAAAAAGTGAATTATTTTTGTAGCAGTCGCAATAAATCCATTTCAAGCGTCACCTCTATTTTGCATTTCATTTTGAATTACGGTTGCTACTGCCGGATGGCGTTATTATTATTATTATTATTATTATTAAATGATCGAAATTTATTTATTCACTAGCTAGTGCCCGCGACTTCGTCCGCGTTGAAAAAGAAAAAAAAGCTTATCCTATGCCCTGTACGTCTAAATGTTAATCTACCAGTTTCATGAAAAAAAGTTAATACATACATACAGAAATAAATTTCTAAAAATCATCATGTATAGAGCCTATAAACACGATATCTCTGAAAACAAGTACAGATTTATTATTAGTATTTACAATGCCTCTAAGGAGGCCGGCATCAAACAAAACCACATAAATAAACAAAAAGAATACTTGGCAGCTTATAGGAGGTAATAAATAATATATATTTTTTACTGTAGTGGCATTGTTTTTATGATAAAATGAAACATTTTGATTAAAACTTACATGTGAATTCTCTGACGCTTTTGGATTGCAAGAGGCACTCAGCTAGGTCGGGCATTGGCCTGAAATCACTGACCCGTCTGAAACATCACCGAAGGACCACACGTCTATCTCGCTAAGAACCGCACACGGTTCTGTCTATGCAAATGCTTGCATAATTATTCGCATTTGCTATCTCTTCCGTGAGGACGTTTACTATGAAAGAATTTTATGTGAATAAAATTACCAACGCATATTTCGTAGTTAGGAAATGTGCATTTGCGTGAGACTTTTCACGGAGTATGCAACATATGTTTTCAGTGGTTTTATATGTTAAAAAAACTGACGGTCAGTTACGAATAAAACCAGGGGATGCAAACGACGCTAATGCATCTTTAGGCTGGTTTTCCAAGGGTTCTGTAATTTTAATTTCTTGACGCCAAATACTGCAAGTTGTTTTTAGGTAAAGCAAGCTGCTCTCTCTTAAGGAAAGATGTGTGAGCTTTATTAGAATGGCTACCGCTAAGTTCTCGATAACTTGATTAATTAGAAGCTGATTAATCACGCCGCGGAGATCAACAAGTAATAAACCTTGACTTAAATTGATGAAGTTCGCAATTAGGGATAAAAAGAATAAAAGCTCAATATGTCGTATGATACAGAACAGAAATGTTGATACATTTTCTGTTCTCATTCAGTGTTGCAAATCAGAGCTCAAACATGAATATTGCAAAGAGACGCTACAAAGGAAATTGAAAATTGTTGCTATTTCGTCGAAGCTTGTCGAGCCACACAGACTTGTCGATTGTTTGTTTCCGATAAACAGAAGAGTCACTGAGTCGCCTACGACTGAGCCTTGTTAATATTGGCGGGTTTTCACAGAGTGCTCCCACTTGCACACCGCCACACACCGCCACACACCGCCACACACCGCCACACACCGCCACACACCGCCACACACCGCCACACACCGCCACACACCGCCATGCGCCCTTCACACTTACACAGCTCTACCACTGTACAGACTGCCCCCTGCAAAATGCCAACCCCAATTGAGAGTAAATAATTCGAGAAACGCTACGAATGTTCATTTTCATTACGTCAATCAACGACTGAATCAAATTTAATTGTCAATTATGTCGAGCCGAATTTAGTCAATTTCGTCGAGGGTTACACAAAAATACTAAGACGTACTCAAACTCCCCATTTAAATTATTCCTTATTTAATGTCGATTATACGAGGAACAAGGATAGCTGATTATAACGTTGGGCACACGAGCCTTCCATTAATTTTATTTCACCATTTTTTATGAGCTTTAAATATAACAATGACCAGTTTTACCACGTCTATATAAATAGGTAGAGGTTCAATAACTTTTCTATTTAGTAGTTAATAACGAGCCTTGGCGTTAATAACAAAAAAGTTGGACACAGTTTCTACTTTTTTTTTCTTTTTTGAGAATATTAATCATTGACAGCAGTCAGACGCCCATTTCTTAAAATTAAATGCACAGCCAACTTTACCTCATACCATACCGATTGGAGTATGACGTAAAAAGATTTGATTCGTAGGGCCGATGTGGGCCGATACGAGGTAATAAATCGATTAAGTATGATAGTAGTTTCTGGTGAACGAGCAATTCAGTGGGACGTCGGACAACGAGTGTGATAGAACAAACAAGCACTTACATGCCACTGCATTAATGCTTGTCTGGAAGTCATGAATAATGTATGGGGCAATAATAGGACACTCGATGTGGACGCACCCGAGGCGTCGTATTCGCGGGGAGCCGACTCACTTATAACTTTACTACTCGATCAATGTATCTAAACACTTTTCACTTTCGACACATAAGTATCTCTACTATTATTTTTTCTAACTTTTGATATTAATTGTTTTAAGCTTGTATTAGTTTAATGTTGACGTGGGACCTAGCTACAGCAGTGTTTCTGTTTAAAGTTTCAAGTGGACTGTCAGCCACTCTTTATAAAATAACAGTAGTAACACATACAATATACAAGAAAACAAGTCCAGGAAAAACTCATGACAGTCACAAATCGAGTAAATAATAAATGCAAGAATCACGAGCTGGGGTATATTCCTGTTTTTAAGCATTTTTTTAATTTTTATTTATGCAGAAACCAATAAAAATATACCTTTAAGAATATTATGTTCACAACGACTTAATTTCGATAACATGCCTGCACTAGATCTTTACTTCAACATTTTTAGAGACTTGAACAGAGATTCGGAAAAAAATTCAAGAACGTTCAAGAGTATTTGTAGATCGAAATATATATGTTAAGGCTTCACCCTATACTTATTTATATTATAACTTTATAGTTCATTAATATTCACCTTCTATCATTAAATATTTCATTCGGTAAATAAGATAACCAGTAAAACATGACTATAGCGACTAACCACAAGAAGCCTACAACGACTGAGCTGAGTCAGAATTTGACGTCTAAAATTAAGTAATTTCTTACACTTGTCAAGTTGATTTGATCTCTTATAGCTTATTGTTGTTATTTTCTTAAAAGATAAATTAGTTAATATCTTTCTTAATTAAAATATAAAATTGTTACATTCCTCTCTAAAAATATATGTAAATATTTTATTAAAAATAAGTACATTACTAAATATTTTGTTATTTATTACCCAAAAACAAAATGGTAGCCCATTTGGTAACTTTCCTCTAATTTTGTAAGCGAATGTACAGCTCCGAAGCAAAAGTGTATTTACTATTTGCCAAAGTAGCTTATATATCTTTTATGAATTATTGTCCCATAAACTCTGATTAGTTCGATATTTTTTAAAATAATTTATCTTTTCTTTTCTTTTCTTTTATCGTTAATTGTTATAAATATTAAACGAAACAATTCCTTAATAGAACATTATTCCTAAAAATCAAATTTAAATATGCTCTTGTTTCTCAATTGTGTAACTATGGCTGCGGTTATATAAATAGTTACATAAGTGCTGATAACAACTGACTTCGACATCGTTATCAATAAGGTCAAGATAGCGTTATTTGTGAATAGTATAAAAACTGTCCTCACTATCGACAAGCGAAGAGTTCGCTTTTTGTCCTTAGCCATGTTAAGAAGAGTCGCCGTCGTCACCGGCTCCAATAAGGGGATCGGATTCGCGATTGTCAAAGGCTTGTGTAAGAGATTTGACGGCACCGTTTACTTAACATCTCGCGATGACAGCAGAGGACAAGCAGCGGTCGCCGAACTGCAGAAACAAGGATTCAACCCTAAATATCATCAGCTGGATGTCACCGATAGAGACAGTCTTATTAGATTCCGCGATCACATTAAAGAGACGGAAGGCGGTATAGATATCCTGATCAACAATGCCGCCGTGAACAGTAACTCAATGTACAACGATCACGACGTAAACAGAAGTATAGTTGAAATATGTTACAAGAGTATGCTGATCATCCAGGAAGTGCTCTTTCCATTGGTCAGAGACAATGGTAGAATACTGAACATATCCAGCGATTGTGGACATCTTTCGAACGTCAGGAACAAATATTGGATAGAGAGGTTGTCCAGAAAAGATTTAACCGTAGACGACATCAATGAGTTTGTAGAGTGGTACCTCGAAGCAGACAAAAACGGCACATTCAACAAAGAAGACATCGCCGACGATGCTACGGTGGCTGCTTATAGAGTATCTAAAGTGGCCGTAAGCGCTCTGACGTTACTGCAGCAAAAGGAACTGGCTTCGAAGAACATAAGCGTGAACTCCATGCATCCGGGACTCGTTAGGACAGAAATGACATGCCACGCCGGCTTTTACAGCACAGACCAAGCGGCAGAAACACCTATCTATTTGGTTCTTGATGCTCCACAAACTCTCAAAGGTGCTTACGTTTGGTTTGACAGAAAAGTCTTGGACTGGTACGATTACAAAGCCGATTACTATTTCAAATCTAAAACATTGGAAAAGTAATTTATTTTAATTTTAAAGTGTATCATAATTTCCGTAAGTTTTGTTTCTAACAACCAATAGATAAGGGAAAGGTGACAGTGCAGATTGCCTCTATCGCTACTCCGTAAACGCGGTGTTTAAGCTTTGTGTAGATGCCAATACATTATGAATTATTGATGACTTGTTGGGATTGTATTAATGCAGCCCCGTGTAAGTGGGGCGTTTGTTTTGCTGGAGTATCACGCATCTTACAAAGATTGTTTTCGCGTGGGATATGTAAACACGAACATCAAATGGGGGTGGAATACGGAATGCGGAATACTCTCACATTGCACATAGCTACACAACAAAAGGAATACGGATGTCCATCACGAACAATGGTTCAATCACAATTTGTCAGATAAACGAAAGAATCCACTTAAGAATCGGTCCTACCTCACTCGTGACATTTTTTATACTCTTATTTGTAAATCTGGGACGTGTGTACAAAGTTTTATGCAAATAATTATATTCAAAGTTGTTCTCGAGAATGTAAAATGATTTTTAAACTTTCATAAATAGAAATGATTTAAAAGCTACATTATTAATTTGTTTTACTTGTTACCTAAGATAATAAATGACTAAATTATAAAAGATGAAAATTAATTATGATTACTTAACTGCTAAAAAGATAACCATTATAGGCCTTTGCAGAAACAGAACTGAATACACCACGACAGTTATTATCCATAATTAGATGAAAAAGCGAACACAAAACTTATCTTTAAAAGGCCGGAAGCTAGATTTGTAAAAAGTTTAAAAGAACAGACGAGTTATATTAGATCCGTTTAAAAGTGAAAAGTGCTCGCTCGTTTAAAATGAAAAGGCGAACTTTGTGTACACAGTTTACTTCTATCTCATTACTTTGCCTACTAAAAGTACTAGAGGCAAACAAGCTCTGTTTTAATTAAGTTGAGGGCACACAGTTTCCTATTAGGTACTCTCTTATAATTAATAACTTCATCGACGCTGAAAATGCATCCCTATTAGGAAGCGGCGCGGCGTTTATTAACATGCACCTACTTGTCAGTCTACAGTTTTAAAGGGACCATAATGATAAACGTATCCTCACCCCACCATACGAACCATCTACTTAACTACATCAAAGTAGGCAACCTAGTTTTAACACTAGATTTAACTATATTCTCAAAAATCTACCTTTATTTTTATTTTTGGCCTAAACCGCTTTTTTTCTACGACTGTAGGAATCCTGTAAACTATGTGGGACTTAATTACAATAGCAACCCTAAATTATATTTACATTATATTTTGTGCTGAGTGCTATAATCAAGACTATCTTTAAATTTTAACTTTTAAGTTACCTATATACATTTTAAGTGCCTTAAAACTTGGACTTTTAACCTTTCTAAGAAAAATAATTGTCATCAGACTTATTACAAAAACCACAAGGCCCTCATTCTTTTTTACTTTAAAATGCTGTCTGGACGCTATAGGATTTTAGACTAAAATAATATTAGGAGCGCGTGACAGTCGCGGTAGGCTCTGCGAATCACCATTTTGATTGGAAGAGGGAATGGGATCGAGAGATATTAAAGGAAAATTTATAGACTCTACAAAGATGGAAATCAAATTTTCCAATAATTTTGTGGCCGATCCGATCCCTCTATTCTCAGTAACAATTAAGCGTCTCGCCTCTTTTACAAATATTTCCATAAGAAATAGGAGGCCAATGTTTCAACTTACGGCTATAATTAAATTCGCCTCCAAATTATCTTTCTGAGTGGTGTTCGGGCATTTGATACGATTTCATAGCACTATGATGAGATGTAGTAAGTGGTAAGGTCGCCTCTGGCCGACCTGTTCAAACATGCCACACTTTGTTCAAGTCACGTTTCTCCACGTTTTTTGTTCGCCGCTCGCCGCTCGCCGTGCTAATTAATTTTCATAACAAAATGGCCATTTTTTGTGCTTTTTGCGGTACGAGTACCTAAACACACTGTGTTACTCCTGAATTATTCAGTTCCACTTGTTAGTTGAATAGAATCTACTTGCGCAACTCAAAGTGAACGGCTCGATTACTTGATTACGCCGCGTACTATTTTGAAAGCTCGTTAAAAACCGAGCAAACTTCCGGTGGTCGTAATTTGATCCGGAGACGGTTATGCCCGGTTTAATTACGCCGGTTTCTGTTTAATCCGTGCTCAAGGGCGCACTAATTCCCACAGAACCGCGTTCATTCGTTCCTTCTTTCTGCATTCATTCAGTCGGGACGCGTTTCGGCGGCCATTTTGAAATTACTTCCCCACTCAGACCTTTGAGCGAGCTGCGAACGGATACTTTGCTCAATTAATCTTTAGGATTCCTAGCGCTAATTTCCTCCAGCGGAGACGTGCCCGCACTTTAAACAAAAATTTTCGTGTGCTAATTCCTAGGGAGTAATTTAAGCGGAATTCTAAGTCGCACACTTTCAAATATGATATTTTTTCGGCGTCATTCATTTTGTCGAAAATTAATTTCGCCAGTCGCTTTTGTCGTGAAATTAGGCGAACACCTCCGACGCTCCCATTTCTTATTTATTATTTTGTCAAATTGTCGTCGGTGGTGTAGGAAACAGCTCCGACCTAATTGTTTCTTTGAACTTTGCTTAATTCACATCAATTATCTACCAAAAACATTTTACTCGTTTCTAACAATTCCGCGGTGACAAAATCGCCTGTTTTACTTCATTGTCTCATTCGAAATCAAGCCTACATATTTTTATCTTTTTTATTTAAGTAGAGCGGAATAATACCTAAACTATTTTGATCTAGATTACCGTTTTTCTTTCATTATCCTTTTATTTCTTGTGTCTTTTTTCTTTCTTTCTTTACCTACATGTTCATGCTACTATTAAGCGTATTAAAAAATTTAATATACACTCGACGGCAAATAAATCGGGCTACCCGCTGCTTTGGAGCTCTGATACGGTTTTCTCACGAGGTATAAAACTTGCAACTGTCAAAGTTATACCTTCAGAAAGTGCGTTTCATGATGATTAGGTATAACTTTCTGTAGGTATAACTTTTATAGTTGTGGGTCTTATAATTTTTGAGAGGATCGAATCGGGATTCCAAGGTGGCGGGTGGTCCGGTTTATTAGCCGTCGAGTGTAGTTAATTTTTTCTTAAAAAATAAACTATAGGTATGCAACGCACTTGGATCATCTTTGGTTTGTTATAGACGACGGTCACATCAAGTAGGTATACCGTCAGCTTGTCTATCGGCCTTAACATACAAAAAAGTTTCGTGATAACCATTTTAACACTGCTTTATGATTTTCTCCAACAACACTTCATCTTAAAGTTACGCTTCTCTCACTGTCACAGATAGAGTAAGTTAATAATAAAATATCGGAATCTGTTTATTAAACTACGAGAAAACACCCTAATTTGAATTACTATGTAACCTGCACAAAAATCCCCTGGGTGTTAGGTATTACGTAGTCGAGGAATAATTGAGGACATATTTTTACAAGTAAATCATGTACCCATGAGATTAAATGGTTTACACGATGGATAGGTTCGTGAAGTGGACGACGCCTATGAATGTTTTTTGACGGTTTTACGAGTCACGAGACAAGTTTACTGCCGCGATAAGAACCTATCTGTATTCAAGTAGTCCCACAAACAAATCGTTAAACATCCGCCTCACTTCATATGTAATTGGATATAAACCGTCCTCTTGCACCACTCCCATCGCATTATGACGCCCAAGCGCCCAACTCAACACAACTTTACCTCCGGATAATGTTCGCGAGCTAAACTTAAACAGAGGTACGGCTTTCAGTTCTTGCAAATTTGGATTTCCTCTACTCGTGTATACATTGCTTATTTCGAGGTACAACGTTACATACAGTTAAATGAAAGAACTTCTGCTTTTTGGTGAAGCACTTCTTAAACTAAGGTAGCTTTAACCCTATATATAATAAGATATTTTTGTTCTAAACAAAAGATTAGTGTTGTAGTGCGTATTTATTTGTAAATGCGAAAGGAGAACGGAGTGGTAATTTGGGAATGGGAGGGCGCCGCGTGTTCACAAAGGCCTCCTTTTTATTTATTTTATTTCATGAGCCTTTATTTATACGCAGTTCCGCGAAAGCTCTATTGGAACATTGTACATTGTACATTGTATAATGTGCAGGAAGCAGTTGTTTTTGTGCCGGTGGGTACAACGAAATTTCAAATGTTACGATCAAACTTGTGCAGGTAGTCTGCTAAACGGCGATAACTGTCCGAAGTTAATAACCGCGAGGAAAGTTACCGACTTTTTTGGAAACAAATATCCAACAATATTTTTAGGGAGGGTACGTAACCGCATCATACAATAGTTGACTATTATATTATCGAAAGTGGAGTGATACTCGACGAACGCGTGCTTCGGACGCTTGAAGTGAAGTAAGATTAATGGGTGATTCATAGTTTGTGGGCTTCTGCGAGTCGAGTACGAGCGAAGGGATAGGAAGGGGATAGGGAGGGGATAGGGCAGCTGCCACAAACACTGCCTACAACCCTTAAAACCTTACAGCCGCAGCGCAATGTTGGCCGCTAATAGAAAATGCAAACAGGTTCTATGAAACCTTGTCTACACCTGTTTTGCTACACTTGCTCAACGTCTAGACATCATTTGTTTTAGCCTTTTGAATTTCAATAACTGCCGTTATTAAAATGCATTCTAAGTATAAATACGTAGTAGGCACAGTAGTGCCAGTACCCGTAACTAAATAACCATAGACACGTGTTCAAAGAGTATTACTATCGAAAAACTCCGCTTGTGCGTTACTCTCGAGCACAGTTTCTATCACATCGATAACGATAGTAAACGAATTTTAAAATCAACTCAACTAGCACTTTATCATGTCATTTCTATAATCACGTCAGATTGAATTCAACGTTTCATCTGAGGTTATAAAGTTAAAAAATGATAACAATCGCAAAAGACAGCGTAAGACTAAAAACATTTATTTTTCATTACCCAAGAAAATGTACTTCATTTAAGTATGTAAAGTGTATGAAACTTAGTCCTATATGCAATGTAAACAACATTACTTATTGATTTATTTATTGTACAATGCCTCCAACGAGACAGGCATCAAACAAAATCGTCATCGTTCCAATTATATTTTTATTTTTTTGAATGACGCATTATTTCAAAAGTCTTATGTTAAGTAAATAACAAATTATATACCTACAAAAACCTTTCTTTTTTGTCACACATTCTATTAGTGATTTATTAGTATTATTTCTATTCTATTAGTGAAAACCCTATCAATATTAATGTATAGATTAAAGCATATCTGATAGGAAATAAATTGGACAGTATCGATTGACCGCTTACCAGGCGGACCTCACGATCGTTTGTCGTTCATTTACTAATAACATAATTAATGTCTGTTTATTACGTGTATGTGGCTAAAATTATATAATTCATATTAAGAAATTTTGTAATGAATACCGCAGAAATAAGGGAACTATGATTTTTATAATTAAACGTTTATTTATCTCACAATTGGTCTTTAGAAAACCAATAACCATTCAAGTCTTTAATTTTAATAACACAGGATTTTCCGATTCATTACATGGGACATTCCTATTTTTGTATTAAGAAATTCTTCGACTACGTAATTAATAGATAATAACTTCCAGTACAGTTTCTCGTAAAGAAGAGAGAAATATGAAATTTACAAAGTAAACTCCATTCAATATTAATCGGATTAATAATGTAATGAATGTCTCGCATTACGAAAACTGAGTCTAATTAGTCTTTTTCATTTCAGTAAAAACAAATCACTCGTAAAGTAAGAAAGTAAAATTATATCTATTACCGGTTAATGAATTAAATGTTTTTAACACGACGCAAATAAAGACTCTCTGACTTTTGATACACATTTGAAAAAAGGTACCTTCAACCCTCCCCTACATCCTTGAGGACTTTTAGTATGTTCATCTGGATACCGTAAGGTATAATTCTACCAATACCAATCAATTATAAATTTACCTGAATTATTTCCATTGATTTGAATAGAATAAGAATTAGAATGTGCTTATAAAGCAAATTATTGTCTAAGCAATTAAAAGTTTCTGAATTAATTAAATCGTCTTTGTGTTTATTGTTATACTTATAAACAAAAAAAAAGTTGGTATTGGGTATACATTAATATTAAGTTGGAAGAGATTTATTTAGTAAAAAGCAGTGAATGTACTCAAAGAACATAAATTTATTTGTTGAATTAACATCATTTTTGATATCTCATTAGTAAGATTTAAATTTTTACAACTCCTTAGACTCTCAGTTAGACTTATTAAATAAATGTATACTTAATAACTAACGCAGTCCATAACAAAAGGCAAGATTATAATGAAAAGATAAAAAATTTAAACCGATATTTCAAAAGGGTTAGTCCCCAACTCATTGACAATAATCAGGGATTGTTCGATTGCGATTGTTCACAAGTTGTACGATTCTCTTTTATGTTTCACAAGAAGGACATGTTCAAATACGATTCCGATTTAGATGAAATAAACAAATTAGATAAATTCATTCCGGCGAACTCAGGTGGCGACAATGTACAAATGGAATCCCTAATTCAATATGCAAATGGAAATATAAAAACGATTGCTTCCAAACTTTACAAGGTAATGTGAAATCGTCATAAACAATTCGCACAAAGCTCTATCTACATCTAAGTATATAGATAACGCAGGCAGTATAAAGCGAAGCAGATTTTGGAATAATAAAAGGAGGCGGTGAAGTCAGCGTCGAGATATTAACGACCGTGAAAAGATCCTTCTACAATTTATTGTTTTGCGGTCGTAAACCACCGCCACGGCTAATACTTAAATACACCTTTATTAAACATTGTTTTAAACTACAAGTTGAATAGAAAGCAGAACAAGGTGGGACAATACAGTAAGTAGTGCCCTGGGCCTCTGTGGATACTGATACTTTTAAGTAGAATTGCTGATTATTCAATGAAGAATTGGTCGACTTATGTGTGTGTTTGACTATTAAGTATGTGCCACATTACACTTGGACCCATTCGCCAATAAAATTGATCCTCGGTCCATTGAGTGGCATGAGGTGCTTGCGTTTAACCGCGCTTCACGTTATAAGCCCACGTTATATTATAAGGAATGAGTAAAATGCCGCTGCTCTCAAAGTAATCACGACAATTAGGTTCAAAAATCACGTACACCTCTCGGCGGCTGCGATTTGCGTCGCGCGTCATGTCTGCGGGATAATGGAGCCATCAGCCGAATGGATGCTTCATTATTGGCCTCCCTAACCTCCCTTCCTCACTCGCATTACAAGCGGATCTACTGACTCAAGGCAACACCTTTGTGTTTATTCACAGGTGACGGTAGCCAGCTACCGCCAACTGGCAAAGTAACCAAGTTTTAGTTCTATTCAACCCCATGGTTGCTTTAAGTTTAAAAATGACGTACTACGAACATTGCTGTACCACCATAATTTTCAAAAAGCGGCCTGGATCCACCGACAGTCGTCTGTTATTACCATTAACATGTTAAGTGTTAATAACTTAATATTAGGTACGTATTTTTAAACAAACATGAAAAAAAAGGATTTATAAATATGGTGAAAAATGGAAGAGAACTGTTGCATTATGCTTGTATGACAGTATAGCGTCTGTTGCGAGCCAACGTACCAGTAGCACTACCATGAGTTTATGACGACCGAAATCGCTAGCGAGGGATGAGCGAGAACGTAAAATATTTGTATGAAAAATTGTATAGCGCCTCTAGCGGTCACTCAAAGAACTAAAACCGGTACCATGAGTTACAAATTTGACTGATGCTCTCGAGAAATACCGTAACGTTAGTAGTTAAATCATTCACGTGCACATTGAAAGGTTCGTTATCGACAGAAGTAAACTAACGTAAGATTTCGATAGCAACTTTTTTTTTTTTTTTTTTTTTTTTAATGTAGTCAAGGCAGCGCTTGGCCGCAATCTCACTTGATGTTAGGTGCAGATGCGGCCAAAGATGGACCACGCTTACCTAGTAAGTGCCCATTTACCCTAGACTTGAAGACCCCGAGGTTGTAATTTTGGGGAAACACGGACGCAGGCAATGAATTCCACTCCTTAGCAGTTCGGACAAGGAAGGTGGAACTATAACGCTTCGTGCGTGACCGGGGAACATCAACCACGAAGGGATGAAACCCCCGCCCACGCCTCGTGTTCCGTAAGTGGAACGGCTCTGGCCGGATCAGATCCCATAGGATGGACGCACATTCTCCGTGGTGTAGACGATAGAAAACCGATAGGCATGCTACTTTACGACGATGCTGCAGGCTTTGAAGCTGAGACTCCACAAGAGTGTCGTTGCCAATAAGTTTTTTAGCTCGCCTTTCAATCGAGTCCAGTGCAGCCAATTGATAACGGGCAGAACCATCCCAGAACTCATGGTAGTGCTACTGGTGTAAACGCATTCGCATGCCGCGGAATCACCGATTCCCAAGGAATGAATGGCATGCTAATGCTATCTATCTACGTGCACATCATACTTCGGTTCCAGTATGAAAACATAATCCGCTATTTGACTAATTTTAGAAAATCGTTTTAAATTATTCTACATATATTACACATCAATGTAAAGTTTAAATTTCCAAAACCGCGCCAAAAACGCTGTTTCTCTAATGGCGCTGTGGTCTTTGATACGTGTAACGTCACACGCTAATAAACAAACAACTGAATGATGACACATTACTCTATGTCTGATATGTTTATTAGCATATTATGACGTCATCAGAGTTGCAACCAGTCACAGGGCAAGATAAAATTTCAAAAATTATGATTTGTTTTTTATATAATTTGCAAAAAATATACATAATTTAGCTTAAAATAAAGTGACATAGTTTTTTTACGCTATTTTCTGATAGGATAACAACAATCTTGTCAAATAGCCAAATGCTCTAAATTGACTGGAGTCTACCAACGGCAACGTGAGGTACTGGGATAAGCTAAGGTTTAAATGCTATGCCGTCTGGATAGTGACGAGGTAACCAAGTGTACTTACGCGAATTGAATTGAATGCGAATATCAAACACAGAGGTGAAACCGTCGATCCCTTTGTCCGACTCCAATGGGGTAACAATGGGACTGCTGGCTACGCTTTGTCTATAATTGTGAGGACCAATTTAAAGCAATTGAGGGACCGTCCGTCTGTTACACCACAGGCTTCCGATACTACCAAAATATTATTATAATAATAATAACTTTATTTGTATAGAAATGTGAGTACATACAATGTTAGACAATTACACATACAGTCCTATGCACACTCTGTCGTAATTACGACGTACAAATTTTTTATTTATTTTTATGTAGGTTTACAATCAATATTATGTCATGTAGGTATAAGTCAGTATTGCAAATGATAAACCAGTAAATATATTGTAAATCAGTATTATGTCATGTATAAATCAGTATAGGTATTATAAATCAGTATTAAATGTCATTGTACTTACTTAAATGTCAGCTTTAAAAAAATAATGTCAATGTTACAATGTCCATTCTAGTAAAATTATGTTTGTTATATTATTTATGACATTTATTAAAATTACATTTATTTATATTGGAACTTTATTATGCATGTGCTCATCTACTGTTACTGTTATCGTTTAACTCCTTTCAATTGTAACTCCTTTTGGTTGTAAAATTTATATAATAAAACCAAAAAAGACAGAGGGGGCGAGATAATAGAACTTTTGTCTTCCTGTTGGTTCGCCTACGGCAATATCCAAAATAATTAGGATTCCACAAATAGATTAAGCTTAGCCTGGAGTAAAATTTGTCTTTGTTTCAATGAAATCAAATATCAGGAAGAAATGTTACTCTCATTTAAAAATAATTTAAGATTCGACCATACTCATACCTCTACCATACTAAACTGTCAAGCATTAACTTTTATTGCCATCTTCGAAAGCTTCACAATTCTTTGTATACAAACAAATAAAAATATTTTCCGCGCATACTTGAGACTAGCTGGTGCTATCACCGACTAAATTTATCACTGTATGTAACATCTCATTTTTTGCACCTTGTAACTACTTAACCTTAATAAATTAAAGAAGTGATTAGTATCTATGAATGTAATGAGTGAATATGGGGCACGTCATTCCACTTTAGTATTTATTAGTTCGTCATAAATAAACGAATGAAAGTGGTTCCCACTCATTCTACTCGATTCAAGAACATTGTCATTCATAAATTAACCCTTCATTTATTTCACTTTGTGTCTGTTCCAACGGTCTCCTCATTTAGACAAAATTATTGTCTATTGTTCTACACTGGCTCTTATACATTATTTTGTGAACACTGACAAAATATTAGAAAAGAAACTAAAAACCAAATTTTGGAAAGTATATCCTCTCTGTGAACCCTTTTTACATTTTGCAGTTTCTGAGACAAATTATACCCGAGTCCTGAGATAAACAAACCGCCTCAAACATTTCGGTACCGCGAGGCTTCCGGATGTCCGTAGTCTTCTCTTCTAACCATAATCGTGAAAATAAAACCTTATTTTCTTATGAATTTCCACTTACATAGGTACGAATCTGGAGGAGGTACTTCCCTATGTACCACTTGTAACATTTTTCCTCATAACAAATTGTTAACGTCATCTGCCGTAAAGAAAATATCAGCGGAAAGATAATATGCTGACGCATAAACAATTTTAATTTGATCTCGTAACGAACTCCCATCTCATTTGCAAAGGTCGCTCTCGCAACGACATTATATAAATGCAACCTTAATCCGCCCGCTTAAGGCCGCGTTTCAATTGATACCGACTGAGGATCACTGTAAAAACTGTCCTTAATAAGTAATTTTGCGTTTAAAAGGGTTTACAGCGTTTCTACGAAGCTTTGTTTGCGTATGAAGCCTTTCATTACATTGGACTTATCTACTAAACACGTCCATTGTGCTCTCGTTAAATCCCTAAGGGGGCACGACAGCGCATTAAGGCGCGGCACGTCTGCTGCTTAATTAGAAAACGCCTCGCGCGACTCACTTCACCGCGACCGCGCTGCAACCGTCCTGCATTAACGCCACACTTTCATGCAAAAGAGCGGTAGACGGGCAAACGATCCACTTTCCAAGTTGATACGGAAGCGGTCGTGTGTTGTAAGTTGTACGCGTCGGCTGATCCCTTAAATATCCGTCAACGGAATTTAATTTGGTGCGATGCGAGTTTTCGAGTCATTATTAAAAGGGCTCAAACTCATTACGCATCTCGCGGGCCGCACTTGGCCGCACCCGACTCCCCTCCCACTTTCAGCCCGAGGCACAGTGAGCACTGAGCAATGGTGCGCTTCAATTCAGAACTATATCGTCTAAAATTCTAAAGGTCTGTTAAAAACTTTGATTACAACAGTGCTCTCTGAGGTCCATAAAATTATTTTGAATATAAAGTATACTTATATCAGAATCCGTGAAAAGATCCCGCGAAAATTAGTCGTATTCGGCTTGTTTTCATTTTTTAACAGGAATCACAATACTTATTATAATACAACATGTAAATTGTAGAAATTTATGAAATATGATGACGATTTGGATTTATATAATGATTTCATTTGTTATCTGTTTACCTAATGTTATCAACGACCTTCAGGGTGGACATGGGCTACTTTTCCAAGGTCAGGTCTCAAGATTTATTGTGGAAACTTGATAATTTCATGGATTTGCAACACTCCCTTATTAATACTTTACACCAAACAGAAGAATATTCGAGGCGGTTCCAGTCAGTACTCAGCGGCATTAAGTAGTTGCAAATCGAAGTGTTCCCCGAGTGTAACAATAAGTCAACGCGCTCATAAAAGCAATCATCATTTTTCAAAGGCTCGCCTCGCGCCCGCTCTTATCTTAATGCCGAGATTATGCTGAGAATTCGTAACCGAGCGGCATTCGTTATGCGAGACATGACTTTATCTAGCGGTCAGAGGATGAGGCGTGAGGGATGGAATCATGGAAGAAGGCCGTTGGCCGTTGGCCAGCAATCGCGCCTCGTTTAACGGCGTGCAGGTGCCAAATGGCCTCCAAGTGCATGTGTCTCCCTTCTATTATTATCTAACAAGCATAAGGGGTTCTTATTTAAAACAATATCCTGCCTGTCGGTAGACTGTTCTGCCCTTCGATGGTGTCAAAATACACGATTCCTACTTAAAATTATAATATATGGAACTTAAAAACGAGAAGTAACTAAATAATTATGTAACATGAAGTATTATTTGATGATTTGACACGAACATAGCCAAAATCGTTAAATGTTTTAAAATATTGTAAGATCTGTCCGACAATGTCGCTTTCATGTGAACTCGTGTTCTTTACTCCCTTTTGATAACACAAAAGTGGTTAGAAAAGAAGGCAAAACATTTATTATTCTAGAAATTGGGTAACGGATTAATAAAATAAAACGGTTTATTAGTCACGAAATATTTAAACAGACTATTACTCTTTAATTCAACTAAACTACGTCGGTGGCGCCACCTGTCGCTAAACACGGGTACTAACATACATTAGTCTAGTAAAAAGCTCAATTTACTCGGTAAAATGTCCTTCCGACACAAATCATTTTGCTTTTTGTCTATAACAGTTTAGACTTGGTCGGAGCAGGAAGGAAATTAAATGGTCGCTATTTTATCTATACTAATATAAAGAGGAAAGATTTGATTGTTTGTTTGTATAGAGTAGGCTCCGAAACTACCGATGGTTTGCTGGATGATTTAAAAATACAATTGGACCCGGTAGGTGGCGCTGCTGCCGGTATGTCAACTATTAAATGACTTGACCGATTGGGTTGAAATGTATTTCCATTGTTTCACAGACACGAATGTATTATATTTTATACAGTTACGCGGACGAAGTCGCGTGCAACAGCTAGTTAATTAATAAATAAAAAATATTTAAAATTTCGGAGTGTCCAAAGAAATGTAATCTAAATTATCACACAAATGAGTTAAGTTTGATTTAAAGTCTACTTAAGTTGACTCAGAGTGTGTGAAAATATGAGTCTTAACGTTTTTTAGAAATGTGATGACCATAATTTCGGCAAGTGTAAGGACAAAGGGACAAAGGGACAAAGGGACAAAGGTTTCCCCTCCCCCCAAAATAAACAGACGCTTATACTTATTTAAACATAATATTATAATAAAAATTCATCCTTAACCTAATATTGGCATTCACATTCACACAGTCCTCATTCACACTCTTCTATCTTCGCACACTATTCTTCCGCCGCTTCGGACTGACGTTTCTTTTTCTTCTTCTTCTTCTCCGTGCTGGGCGTGTCTGCGTCGGGCTGCGCAATCGAATTCGTGCTCTCGTCTAGGAGAGACTTGTCCCTCTTCTTCTTCTTCTTCTTCTTGTCCGAGGGTGGGACGTCTCCGTTCTCTTGGCTCTCGTTCGCCTTGTCCGCTTCCACCTTCACTTTCTCCTTGTTGGGTGTCGCTTCTGAGAGCTTCATCTTCTTGCTGAGCGAGTGCTCTGGTTTGTCGTCGGGCGTCTCGTCCGGCGAGTGCTCTCTCTTGACGGCGCGGCCGAGACTCGAATCCGCTGCCGTCGAGTAGCTGATCACCTCTCTGCCGACAAAATGCACACAACTTTCAAGCACTAATTGGAACAAGTGGAATGACACTTGCCTCAAGTTTTACTTCCTTGAAAACTATATCTACAGCTTCTCTCGCTGTCTGAACACTTTAAAGACAAAGGTTTATAATAATGTTGTATATTGGTTATTTCTTTAGTTTTTTAGTTAATCTAAAAGATTGAGAAAAGTGAATACACTCACGTTTTGCTGTGGTACTTCTCGAACTTGGCCTTGGCCTTGGCGGTGCCGCTGATCCTGCGCACGTTGCCCTCCTCGAGGACGCGCAGGCGCTGCTCCAGCTTGACCTTGTGCTCCGCGCCCAGCTCGAAGGTCACGTCCTCCCCGAAGGCGTCCAGGCGCGTGGCCAGCGCCGCCTTGGCCGCCAGCATGCGCGACATCTTGCCCTTGTTGCGGGTGCTGCACTGGCCCACCAGCGCCGCGTGGTAGATCAGCCCGTACTTGGGCGTGTCCTTCTTGGTCTTGAGCGCGCGGAACAGCGCCTTCTCCGCGCCGAAGATCTGCACCGTGGACGCCGGCTGCTTCGCCAGGTTCATCAGCGAGCCCGCGTGCGCGATCAGCCGCGCCCCGATGTGCTCTCCGATCAGCACCGTCAGGTTCGGCGCCATCGCCATCATCCTCGCCTTCAGGTACTCCGTCAGGTGCGTCCGGTAGTCCGTTATCGACATTATCTCGTCGCACAGGTTCTGTATGTTCATTATGTCGTCCTCCGAGATCTCCGTGCCCATCGACACCTCCGCCGCCTCCTTCACCTGCTCCTCCAACTCCTCCGTCAGCACGTCCGACAGATCCGTCGTCGAGGCGTGGTCCCTGGTGCCGATCAGCTTCACGATCTTCACAAACAGCGTGTTGTCCGTTACGATCTTCCCCAGCTCGGGGAAGTGCCATCCGTACCACTCGCGACATCTCATGATGTAGTTGTTCAGCTCCTTGTCCAGATCGTCCAGGAGGCACTGCGCCTGAACTATCATTGTGTCTATTTTGTCCGGGGAAAACTTCAACTTGTACCGGGACAAGGAATGGGCGAGTCCCAGTGCCATGGCGGTCATCTCCTTTTTGGGCAGGCCAGACAGGAGACTGTCCATCTGTGATCTGATGCATCTGAGTAACTCCTGGACGTTGGAATTTGATACACATTGTAAATCAAACTTTTCCTTGATGGCGTTTCCCAGCTTTGCATCGCTGACCAACAGCTGATCCTGGATTTCCTTGGAGACGTATTTCTTTAAAGCTTTCTTGAGTGGTTTGGAAATTTTACCCTCGATGGCAGCCGTTGTTGCGGCCAGAGCTTCCGTTGTGTCTTCAAATTTAATGAAATTCTTTAGCTTCACACTGAAATTAAATTTCAAGATAAAATTAAATACTGTCTGCATATATGGCAAAACCCTAAATAATTAAACAAAGCCAATTACCAAAACTACATTAAATTACTTTAGTTCTTAATTATTATTATGCGTCAAAATATTATACTAAGCTGTTTACCGTCCGTATCATCATTTTGTTACAGTATGAAAACAGAAAGATTGGGAAAATAAATAGAATATGTCCACGATTAAATACACACAATGTCTAATGTCACTATAAAACATACTTTTTAATTATATTGAAACAATTAAATAAAATTATTGGCCATTGAAAACTCACGCAAACATTCAACCAAAACTTTTCAAATTTAATTAAACCAATTTCATAGGTAGGTTAAAAATTTGTATTCATGGATATTCCAATTTCACACAATATATTAAAAACTATTGTTATATAACAAAACAATTAAGAGCATTGAATGCTTTAAAATTTTAGAAAAGAAGGAAGAATGAAGCTTCTTCTTAAAAATAAGTAATGTGACACACATTTGGTGATCTGAACTGTATTTAGAATTTTTTTTTTCATTTTGTACACATGTTACTTATGTTTTAGTAGTGAAAAATAATTTTTGGAATTGTTGTGCACATGAATCTTAGAAACAGCTTAACCGATTTCAATGTGGTTTTCACTGATATATTGACGATATCTGGATTAAACTATAGAATATGTATGAAGTAGTAAGCATAAGCTAGTAGTAAATATATACATACACAGAAGATGCTCCCTCGGGTGTGTTGAAATCCTCATAGAGATTGTCGATTTGTGACAATTTTGATTCATCCAATAACTGAAACAATCAACAAAACAAACATGATGGACCATAATATGTCTAGAGAGTATTCTTCAGTAACGATTGCAAATTGTGATATTATTTCGCATATAATATACAGTAATTATTACGCAAAGAAAATTATAAAAATGTGTTAATAATCACTATTACAGCACTATAATAATAATAAAGTATAACATTCCGGGCAAAGCGAGGTTATGTTACCACATGCGTTTCGAAACTTACCTTAAATATAGCGTAGCCCGCCGGAGTTTCAAATAAAACCAACATAATTAACTTATGAAGAATACACTAGGTACGTTATAGTTAAAAACTAAAACAAAACAACTTTTTTGAATTAAACATTCAAAGAAAAATGCTTTATTTCACTGGAACAGTAAATAGCAACCACACGAGCGAGTTCCAGAGTTGAATGACAGTGACATGAGACAGCATGACAGCAGCCTACACTACAGTGTTGCCACACCAAATCCAAATGCCAAAATTGGTACAGTTACAAGCTAACGGAACGGTAGTAATTCTAGATCTATGGTTACAAGTTACAATAGAAAACCCACAAACTAAATAGTAGATACTAACGTATCAGATGGACATCTGCAGTACAAATGCTTTGGACATGGGCAAGCTCACCTGATTGGTCATAGAAAGATAGAACATGACATTTGACTTACCCCGCCCCTCTCACCCCTTTGTTTTTTTACGGGCTTTAATAAGGATTCTTGAATTTATTTTTAAATGGATATCATCACACAATTAAAACACAGTAAATAATGGGTACATATTTATTTTTAGGATATACACAAACATAACATGAACTTAATATACGATATAAATACAAACTAGAATTGAAATACACCATAAAACATATATTGTATTAATGATAAACATTTATAGGCACGCAGAACAAGAACACAAACAGCGATGGATATACTGTTAAGATTTCTTTGGAGTCACAAAACGAGTTGTGGCAGATGGGCGAATTCACTTTTTCTATTCCGTAAAGAATCATTTTTCGAGTCTTTTTTTGCACATTGTATATTATCCTGGTACACAGCACTTGTAATACATACTTAGTATGTATGTATACAAAGATTTTTGTTTATAAATGATTATAAAAATGCGGAAATTAATCTACGCAACAATAAACAACAATCATGTTTCAAAACAAAATGGCTTCTCTCTCTTATTAGAAGGGTGAGAGTCAAGGTCAAATGTCATGTTCTATTTTGCTATTACCACAGGCCAATAAATTCATATGTCTAGTGATTTTTCCTTGAAGATTACCAGCCGTGAGAAAACCATTCTGCCTTTGAGTATAAAGTATGCTGTGGTCAACTTTGTGAATTTCTTAGTTTCTACATAGTCTTTATAATCTGTGGTTCCTATTATAACTATTGTGCGCTCAAAATAAGGCGTTCTAACAAACTAAATTATATGTAGGTCTACTATGTATATGAGGAATAACATAATATTGATATGTTATTCCTCATATACAATTTATGCATGTTATGCATAGATTAATATTAATTTAGTCCGCGCCGCTGAGGGTACGAACTAAAGGCAGGCGTCGACTAGGCGGAGCGCGTCGGATCGCATCGAATCGCATAAATACGCTCCTACTGCGTCCATTAGACGGGCTCGGTGGATCGGCCACGCCGCATTTTGTTGTCATTCGTACTTATTGAACGACGGTGAATACTTGTGCCATAAAATCAGCCAAATTAGTTTACCTTTTGAAAAAAATAAACTAATATGATTTTGTTAATTTTATTAATAATTATAGAAAAAATACATGTTTTTTTTTTTAATTAATAACTGGCTTCCAAACTAAAAAAAGGTCAGAATGTAAATAAATATAATCCGATTTAAATCAAATAAATCAGACTTATTTTATTTAAAAAAAATTATGATTTTTATCAACCCTGTAAAATACTTTACTATTTTTGCTGAAAATGCGTGCGCGTATATCCGTCTACCTGCGTCGACTGAGACGGGCCGGGTCGGGGCGGAGCGCGCCGCCAACAAAAATATGCCTGGAGAGCAATGCATTATCCCGCCGCGCTGCTCTCTGACACGATGCGACTCTAATGGACGCAGTTTCATACAAAATAAGGCAGGCGTATTTTATGCGATAAGATGCAATCCGACGTTTAAAGGGTACGAACCAAGTACGAACATTGATTGTCATTACCTGCGTGTACCTACATGACGTTACCTACCACAAACTATATAGTAGATACTAACGTATTTACCTACATTACATACATTCAGGTAGCGTATACTGTATGGTCATAAGTACTCTTACGATGGCTCTATGTTTTATCTATTGTTAAAGAAAATAGACGTAGAGGGTGGTTCTTTTATTATTTATATGGTCAGTTAATATATCTATGAAATTGAAGTGAGTTCAGCCAGGGCGGTGCGCATTCTGTCGATTTCTGTTTGTTGCAGCTGCAATTCGTGTTGAAATTCGTCCAGCTGGATCTTGAGTGCCAGCCATTCCGATTCTCGTACCAGCTGCTGTAATTAGCGACAATTCAGCCAAACTCGCAAATACTTCAAGGAGTTCGTATAGCGTCCGACAAATAAATAGTAACAAAGTAACACCATTTACCTTGAGTTCAGTCTTGGCGGCTTGCCGGTTCACCTCAAATATGATTATCGAAGCTCCTAACGAAAATATTATCAACTCCCCTGAAATTATAATATATGTAGGTATGAAGTATAACTTGTTGGTAGAGACCACACAGAGCCCGATTGCTAGACTAGAACATAATGTTCAAACTAAGTGTTCAAATAATGTTCCTAAATAAATGGTTGAGTCTCTAATTCTTATCGGAAATTAAAACTTATATTGCAAGCATTTAAAAAGCTTCCCAACGGACTGAAATTTATATCGATACCTCAGGGCCGTATTTATTGTGGCCCAATTGGTCAACTCAGTGTACGTTTACAACATAAACATACATAAACAGCAGTGGATAGTACCTACTAGGCCTTCTAAATGCTTCTAAAGCAAATAGCAGCACAGTGAGTACCCAGTAAATAAATACTGACCAATGATGTCGCCGCCGATTTGCAACGCTTCGGCCTCAGAGAACGTCGGCATGCGCTTGGGCGAGGGGAGCCGCAAAGTCCACATCTTGAAGCGAAGGTCGGCGGTGCGGTACACTCGTGCTACCCTCACGCACGCCTCGCGGCCCAAACCAGGGTGCTCCATCGCGTACCGCTGTGTGCATCTTCACTTGTACAAAACAATCATCAAACTATGTAGCTTTTTAATGCGTCGTCCAATGAAGGGCTAATGAAACTTTATCGTCAGAACGCGTCGTGTTCAACGAACAGCATAGATTGTTGCAAAACCACAGCAATTTTTTTTGCTCAATTGCCACGGCAGTCGGATACGGCTGCTAATTTGAACGGTTGTTCACGTCTCAGTACTTACTCCAGATTTCCATCGGACGTCTTTACGCTCAAAAGTCACGTCCGCGACTTAAATCTGGAGTATTGGGACGTGAACGACCGTGCACATTAGCAGCCTCGTCCGACTGCCGCGGTAGATGGACGCGTCGCATAGTTTGTTTCCACCTTTAGTCGCAGCGTAATAGTAGAGACGCCAATTTCATAAGCCCAATGCACTTTGGTTCTGAGGCGGCACTCACTTTGATTCTAGTCGCTATAGGTGAACTCATCTGTCGCGCCAACAGCGTCAGCAGCTTAAACATGGGGAACTGTTCTGAGGGCAGCATTTTATCTGCGCCTTACCTACCATCCCTTAAATTTAGGTATTAGGTACATTTTAAACGAAATGATAACGGAAAGGTGATAAGAATATTCTGATGAAATATATCAACTGACACGTGGTGGTCACGTGACTGATATTACCGACTTCAAAAAGGGTAGTGCCTACAGAGGCAGTTTTATAAATATTTACAAAAACAACAATAAATCTAAGGAGAATAGATCATTATTCGTAAAACTTAATGTTTGGTTTATTGTTAATTAACTCAATACTGTGGTAAAACACGGGTTAATACTCGTAGATATGGTCCAATCTCCCTCTACGGGTCCAATCTATGTGATTGGTGCTAATATCTTCAAACTTGTTTACCTACTTATTGTTTTATAATCAACTTATTCGATTTTTCTTTATAAAATTATAAATCTTTGAATAAAGTTGTATAAAAAGTCGTTAACATAAAAAAGTAGGTATTATATGTTACATTCTTTTTTTATATCTATGTTATCTTTGGAATATATTTTGAATTTGCGAAAATGTCATTTTATTAAAAATAATTTTTTGAATACAAAGATATTTTTTGTATTGAAAGGATTTAGTTTAGACATATTTTTAATTTGTACGTATTATTAGCGATGGAAATTACTTACCAGTACACGAAACCGAGATGCAGGTTTGGCAGGCAATTAATGTTCTGCGAGCAAGGAGCCGAAATGTGCGACAGCATCGCGACCAACCCCGCGGACCATAAGCAATATATTCTGCGAAACCCGGTACACCAGCCGACGCAGAACACGCCTTGGTACAACATCCACGACGTGAACACAATCCGGGCGGAGTACTCCTCGTCAGGTGCCAATCATGCGGAGGGCGGATGGCCGAAGGACGTAAACATAAACGATCCTGAAGCGACGCAGCGGTACCGACGCAAAGTGGAAAAAGACGACAATTACATTCACTGCGTTATGTCGTCGGCTCCGGTCATGGAACATTATGTACTCCAAAATAATGCGATCGACATGTACCCCACATATTATGCAGAGCTGCCAACGATGCCAATTCTAGAACAGAACAATTGTCGAACGGTTAACATTTACCGCGATCCTTGTGAACAATCCAGACCCATCAGCTCTGTTTGCTGGGCACCGGAGCAGGTTTTAAGATTCGCAGCCACTTACACAGATGTGGATTTTAATCGCAACTCCCGTGCTTCAATAGAATCATACCTATGGGACGTAGAAAACGCCAACAGTCCAGAAGTAACGATGACTCCGCCGTTTGCATTACTCGACCTGCAGTACAATCCGCGCGACCCCAACGTTCTGGCGGGCGGCTTTTTGAGCGGACAAGTCGGATCCTTCGATAGACGTACGGGAGGGCCTCCGACCAACATGTGCCCACCTCATGTAGCACATCGCGACCTCGTACGAAATGTATTGTTTGTTTCTTCAAAATCAGGACAAGAATTTTACTCTGGTGGTCCAGATGGAGCTTGCAAATGGTGGGATCTACGTAACCTCAGTGAGCCTACCGATGAAATGATAATTGATGTCGTTAAATACTCCTTTGAGGTTCAAAGTATGGCAAATGCGAACGGCATGAGCGTTCTAGAATTCGAACCGACTATTCCAACACGATTTATGGTGGGAACCGAAAATGGGCTAGTTATTGGAGGCAATCGAAAAGGCAAATCCCCCGTAGAAAAACTACCACTCAAGGTATATTGTTAGATATGATTATACAATACATTCAAAATTAGTACTTTCTTCTCGTAGCCTTGTATTACAATGTTTTTTTATCTTCTTGTTTAAGCTCGAAGCTCATCTTGGCCCTATATGGTCATTGGAGCGTAATCCTGCCTTTCTTAAGAATTTTTTAACTGTCGGTGATTGGACCGCTCGTATATGGAGTGAAGAATGCAAGGAGTCGGCAGTGATCTGGTCACCGCCTCATCGGCACAAGATCACCGCAGGCACATGGAGCCCTACACGGTAATCTTGCGATAAGGTACCTATTACCGAAATTTCTTCCACTCTTTATTAATTTTGTCTTACTTTTTTAGTCTGTCTCTCATGATTCTCACGGAGGAAAACGGAATTATAGCACTTTGGGACCTTTTGCGACGCCAACACGAGCCTGTATTAACCATGCAGGTCTGCGAGGAGCCGCTTCTCCTAGTAAAAACACACGAGGCGGTAATGCCACCTTTACAATATCATAATTTAAATCACTTGTCGCCAAACTGGTGTCAAAGTATTTTTTATGTATTAGCGGCACGTCCCTGGCTTTGTACGTTTGCAATTTTCCCAATTTTACTGTTAATTTCCCGAACTTAAAGAGTATTAAAAAAAATAGCAGAATTGGTCCAGCCGTACACGAGTTTATATAGGTACATTGTTTTTGTAGGGGTCCTTAGTAGCATGCGGTAGTCAGAAAGGAAACGTTTATATGATTGAATTGTCGCAGAGCCTGTCTCAATCCGAAAAGAATGACAAGTCCTTGATGACAGTGGTATGTTTTGCCGTTACATTAATTCTATTTAAAAATCTGTTTGTGACACCACGCCACATAACATAATTTAAAAGAGAATTATTGATTGTGTATAAAAGACGGTTTTTTTTTCAATAGATGCTCGAACGCGAAGCGAAACGTGAACGCATTCTGGAGGCTCGTTTGAGAGAAATCCGCCTGAAGATGCGTCAGGCCGAAGAGGGCGGAGGCTCTCCGCACGGATCCGTCACCGAAATCGACACCACCATTGGAGACAAGGACCTCGTGGAAGCCACAGCAGATTTCTGGCAAACGGTTAAGAAAGAAATCGCTCTTTTGTAAAGCAGATTTACTACTTTTACAATCAAGAAGCCTATTTATACATATTATTATGAAGCTATATTATAATTTTAGATTCTTATAACTTTACACGGTACCTATTTATAATGAAATTTTAATATTATTTTCTAGTTAATTTTGAATATTTAAGTATTTTAATTTGTGCTATGTATTTATAATTTTTATGAATGGTGGAAGTGAAATCCCTGCACATATGCATTACAAATTACAAAATTTTGTGAGGTTGGTACTTCTGACAATGAGTTGCGGCTTCACTCCTACAAAGTATATTATATTGGGATTTTTTTATTACATTGACTTATATGCATATTCTGTGTTTTATTTAATCGTGAAATGTCGCGTACAGGACAAGGAGACAAGGTGTTTAACTTGATGTTTCTAGAGACGAAGCAGCACAAAGCCACAAAGCACTCTCTTGCTTACATCACTGCTTAGTTGGCATGGTGATTGGTGATGTGTCAACTCGATTTACTCTAGTTAACTCGAGCTAAGCCCAACTGGAGTTTGAATACTCCGCCATATATTTGGAGTGCCGGTTGTTATTGTTGTTAGTTTTTCGAATTGTTAAGTACTGTAAAAAAAATGACAGGACCTAAAAGGAAATCTGTTGTTTGGGATGTATTTGAATCGCCAGTGAATGGACATGCCAAGCGCGAACAGTGTTCAGATACGAGTAAGTATGGTGGGAAAATTACCACTTTTTAATAGGTATTTTTTTAATTGTTACGAAGCTGTCATTAAATTGGTAAAAAAACAAAACAAATAATTTACTCAGTTTCATCCTTTAATTCGACTTACGTGAACTTAAACTCGACTCTCGAGTTGTGTTTTTTCCAAGTTGACACATCCAGTAAGTTGGCAGTTATTGACATCAGATTTTTGCTGCATCTCGTGGAATACAACGTAGTTTCTTTTTGTTTTTATTGTTAAAGGTCGGCAGACTGACAGCTATTTAAATAAATGAAAAACAAAAAAAAACAATTTTTTTAGCCACTTTCTACTCTGTGTACAAGGACACTTTATTCTATACTGTGGCTGCATTATGATTGATTGAGCTTCTCCTTCTATTTAACTATCTTGTACTCTGTGGCAATGTTTTATACCCTCAGATAATATCTAATTTTTTTTTGTGTTAATAATAGGTAAATAAAAATATATATTTTTTATAAAAAATAATATTTATTTTTAATTTTTAGTTAAAACATTTTTGGCTTATGTAATATGTTTTTCTATAATCTAAGTATGTAAAGATCAAATTGATACAATAATCGAATGAATTTACGTAAGTAAATTAGGTAAAGTAATTTAGGTAGTTTACAAATGAAATTACATTAAAAAACAAGTCCTCCGCCGCGTACGTTTGTCTGTTCGCGATAAACTCAAAAACTAATGCACCGATTTTCATGCTGTTTTCATCATGGATAGACCGGTTCTCGAGGAAGGTTTTGGTATATAATTTGCATCCATCCGGAAACAGGCCGCGGGTTTTATATATGAAAAATATGATTGCCCTGATTAATTTGACCAGGGCATATATTGTTACTGTAAAAGCCCAAATCTTATACAAATAGTTGACAAATAGTAATATTAAATGTTATTTTTGTAGGGTCAAATGAGTGCACCAAAAAAACGCGACAAGAAGCTTAGCTGCGATAGCAACTACAAGTATGTTGACATACTCGTACTTGTAATCGCTGCATGATTTAGTTGGTGAATTTGGTCGGCATCCATAGGTAAGTACCTACTGGTAGAATGTAGATAAAAATTTATTTTTATGTGCTATGCTAACTATTGGTATTGACTTGGCTTTTTATTAACATTCAGTATTTTGTCCATGGTTTGTTTGCCCTGTGCTGATCTTTAAGGACATTTGTACTTATAAATAGGACAATCACTACATATTATAAAACAAAGTCCTCTGCCGCGTTTGTCTATCTGTCTGTCTGTTCGCAATAAACTCAAAAACTACTGTACCAATTTTCATGATTCGCCAATGGATGGAGTGGTTCTTCGAGGAAGGTTTTAGTATATAATTTACAAAGTTATGTGACCGAAGTCACGGGCAGCCGCTAGTTTCAAATAAATCTTTTAATAACAAAAATGATTTTTTTTCATGTTAAGCTCGACAGGCTGACGGTCCACTTGATGCCAGCCTATAACACTAGCAACGCCATAAGTACTACAAATGCTGATTGATTGAAATTGAATCTGCTGTCTTGTAGAGAAAGAAACGTTCTTTTAGTAAATGACAGTTACAGATGGTAACTTTTACTATTCACAAGTAAATTCAACTCTTGTATTACAATAGGTTTGGTAACTTATTGTAGATAGTTATACATAATGTTTAAAAGAATTAGTTCATGGAGCTCAGAATTTGGATTGAGTTTATCTTCATTAAGGTGTACAAATGGTATTTCCAGTGCAGGGGGAGATGTCGGTGTGGGGTGGGGATGGGGATGAGGATGACGGGGGCGGGGGGCTGCTGGCGGTGGTGTTGCGCGAGGTGTTCTCGTGGCTGTCGGCGCCGCAGCTGGCGGCGGTGAGCGCCGTGTGCCGCGACTGGCGCCGCGCGGCGCACGACGCCGCGCTGTGGCACCATCTGCTCGAGCCTCTGGCGCCGCGGGGCGCGCTCAGGGCTCTCGCTGCGCACGCGCACTCAGGTATCCGACGCGACTGAGCCTAGCCTACGTCCCGCACTATCTCGTACTAACCCTTGTTTTGTTTGCAGTGATGTGATGTGCTTACCGCCTTGACTCTCCCTCCCAGCCGTGAAATAGCTAAGTAAGTCTACTATACTTATAACCTATACAACTTTGTCAGAACTGAGACTATTACTGTGGAACATTATCGGTGTTGACTTGCCAATGATAAATAATGTTATATTAAGATTTGTTTTACCCAAATACTAATTAAAAAAATAGTTTTAATAAATGCATGGAGCATCATAAACCATAAGCTCGGCTTCTGTGTTGCTAAAGTCGACTGCAGATGTTGATGGCAGGCGAAATAATAATCCCATTAGGTACAGTGTACAGTAGAGTTACAGCAGAGGGGTGCTCAGTAGTGGAATTCAAATATTGGTTTTAAACCATATGCAAATATTAATTCACACAATTGTCATGACTAATTGTTTTGTCAAATAAGGCCAGGAATTTATTTATTATAAGTACATATTTATTTACATAAGTGGGCAAAACTGTTACTTAGTTAATGAGATTAATATTATATTAATTAACTTTAAAAAATGTTAATAGATTCTTTCACTTAACCGTTAATTTTTCTCAAGTCTTTTAATTATCAATTTAGTATCTACTCTTTACCAAAAAGATACCGCAGACCAATTAGCACAGTCGACGCAAGCCACAAGTCACACACAAGTGGATAAAAGTAATGATCAAGAAGTTTATGCTTTTCTTTTTCAAATTAATTTCTAAATTTAACGATTTGGTGAGTTAATTTGTAGGGGAAAAAATATTCTCAAAAGTGAGTAAGTCTAACTCAGTGAAATGATTTACAGAAAGCGGGCTCGGCGTGGAGTGGCGCGCGGAGTATGCGCGAGTGTGCGGCGTGTGGGAGCAGCGCGGCCTCATCCGGGCGGCGGGCGCTCCGCTCGTGCACGCGGCGCTCAGCGAGTGCGGCTCCCGCCTCGCGCTGGTGGACGAGGCGGCGTGCGTGGCGGTGTGGGTGCGCCACCAGCGAGACGGCTGGGAGGCGCGCTGGGCGTGCGATCTGCGCTCGGACGGGTGGGCGGCCGCGGTGCGCGCGCAGTGGCCGCCGCGCGCCCCGCACCGGCTGCTGGTGACCGGGCGCGTGGCGCTCACGGAGCGCTGGGAGTTAGCGGTGGTGGAGTTGCGCGAGGGCGAAGCGCGCGTGTCGTGCCGCGCGGGGTGCAACGCGGGCGCTGCGGGGTGCTGGGCGGGCAACGACGCCTTCGTGTCGCTGGAGCTGCGCCTGCTGGAGTCTTTCGCCGTGACGGGCGTGTGGGTGAACGCGGCGTCGCAGCAAGTGGCCGACGAGCACGAGGGCGTGGCGGCGCCGCTCTTCCATATCTACAACGAGGCCAACGCCCACCTCACGTAACTATGACTATGTTTGTTCTCCTCGCATCCTTCATATAACCAAGTTAGCAGACAGTGTTGCTATGTACGTTGAAAGTACATAACAACACTATCAGATTCCCACATTTTGTCTTGCAAATTGCAGACACGCGCTGGCAGTGGAGGAGGAGGAGGAGGAGGAGGGGGGGAGTGAGGCGCGGTGCTGGCTGGTGGCGGCGTGCGGAGAGATGGGCGAGGAGGGACAGCGAGGCGTGGCCACCGCATTAGCCGCGTGGCCGCTGCCGACGCGAGCTCCCGCAGCCGTCGTCGCTCGCGCCTCGCTGCCCGAGCGTCTCGCGCGGCTCCGAGCCGAGCGCGCGTCGACCGCTACCGAGCCACAGCCGGCGGACGAAGCCGCAGTGCGAGCGTTATGCACCCCGCCCGCCGTCGTCTGCTCGCTGGGCGCGCGCATAGTCGGCCTCGTGGCGGACTGCGCCGGTCGCTGTCTGTGGGCGAGCACGAGTGTCGACGGTGCGGGCGTACGACTGGTGTGCGTGTCGGCGACGGGGCTGCGGCCGCTGCGCGTGCTGTATGCCCCGTCGGCGAGTCCCGCGCTGCTGGAGGCGCACTATGCGCAACCGGCCGCATCCGCGTCGCTGGTGGGCGGCCCGGCGGGTGGTGGCTCGGGGCAGGTGTGGGTGTGGGGGGCGGCGTCCGGCGCGCGCCGCCCCTCGCCCCTGCCGCACCCCGCGCCCGCGCTCGTCCTCCTGCTGCCTCCGCCCGCACCCCTCCTCACCGCGCTCGTGCTCACGCCGCAAGCGCTGCACACGTGGACCAGCCGCGCGCCGCCCTAATAAACGATCCCATACAAGTCATTCGTTTCATTTAACGCAGCCACCATTCCAATTTATATTTAACGAATAGAATCAATCAAATAGAATATGATAAATCAATTGCATCAGAATGAAATTGTTAAGTTTTAATTATATTTACCTTGTCTTGTTTATAAGATGTTAAATCGTATTTAACAAGTAGCGACCACGACTTGTAACTAGATGGCGCTAATATGGAAGCGTACACGCGAGCGTTTCTTACATTAACTTTTGTATACCTTCTAAATGTTTATTTAATAAATAGCTACTTACGATTTACTTATTTTGAACTCCCTGCGTTTTATTTGTATTAAACCTGGGATAAAATTGGTGGTTTTTGGGTGCAAGTTTGTACAAAGACTTGAGAATCAATCCAAACGGTTCTAACTGCGATTACACCTTCCGATTTCGTAAATTGGATTCCTTCAAATTGAATAGTGTGATAGCGGTCTTACCTCCTTTGAGTTTCTGTCGCTCTGGTACGCGCGTGGCGCGTGCAATGCATAATGTTGTAATGATTTGAAATGCTCTAATTCATCGATATCGATATTTATCAAAAAATTTAATTACCGAAAACAAAACTTTTTGCAAGAATTTAACTAATAGTTTAAGCGCAATATAAAAAAATGTCATAAATGGTTCATCAAGCCTCATAACTTAACTTTAAGCCCCTTGTCGCGTATTACGTACGCGAAGAGTCAAATTCATTCAAACGTATCGCATATTAAGTACACGATAAGAGTCAAATTCGTGAGTGTGCGGATTGAAGGACTGACAGGTTACAATGTAATGAAAATTATTAAAACGTCCACAATTCAAACAAATTAAACTGTCAAAGTCAAATGTGATAGTTGAAGTTGGGTAGGTTTGCAATGTATTGAAAATTATAAAAAGTCTCCGCAATTCATTTTAAACGTATCGCGTTTTACCTACGCGATAAGACTCAAATTTGTGAGGTGTGGATTGAGCCTACCCGAAGTTAAAAATATTAAAAATTAGAGCCGATGCAATTTTATCGAGTTTCATTTCTCTTTGCTTAGTGCGGCCGAACCAAACAGACGTATATTTATTCAGTGAGTGTTTGACTAAATTTGGTGGATGATTTACCATATTTAGCTTAATTTATTGTGCCTCTGTGTGTGTATACTGGTAAATGTTTTAACAATACTATATAAGGCCATGTGTAATGATCGCTGCGGAAGCAGTGGCGTCGGAGGTCTGAAACCAGAACTTTAGAGTGGAACCGAAAGAATAGCGAGCAATCGTTGTTGTTGCTTATCAAAAATCAGAATCAGATTCAGGCTCAGAATCAGAATCCGGCACATGTTCCGGCTCAGGCACAGATCAGTTGAATATCAGTTCAGTATCAGATCAGTATCAATTCAGTTCGGCTCAGGCACAATATCAGTTGAATATCAGTTTAGTATCAGATCAGTATCAATTCAGTTCGGCTCAGGCACAATATCAGTTGAATATCAGTTCAATATCAGATCATTATCAATTCAGTTCGGCTCTGGCACAATATCAGTTCAATATCAGATCAGTATCAATTCAGTTCGGCTCAGGCACACTATCAGTTCAATATCAGACCAGTATCAATTCAGTTCAGCTCAGGCACAATATCAGTTCAATATCCGATCAGTTCCGGCTCAGGCACAATACCAGTTGAATATCAGTTAAATATCAGATCAGTATCAATTCAGTTCGGCTCAGGCAAAATACCAGTTGAATATCAGTTCAGTATCAGAGCAGTATTAGTTCAGTATCAGTTCAGTATTAGAGCAGTATCAGAGCAGTATCAGAGCAGTATCAGAACAGTATCAGAGCAGTATCAGTTCGGTATCAGAGCAGTATCAGTAATCAGTATCAGTAATCAGAATCAAAATCAGTAATCAGTATCGGTAATCAGTGTCAGTAATCAGTATCAGTAATCAGTATCAGTAATAAGTATCGGTAATCAGTATCAGTAATCAGTATCAGTAATCAGTATAAGTAATTAGAAATCAGTAATCAGAAATCAGTATCAGAAATTCAGTGTCAGAAATCAGTATCAGAAATCAGTGTCAGAAATCAGTATCTGAAATCAGTATCAGAAATCAGTATCAGAAATCAGAATCAGTATCAGTAATCAGTATCAGTAATAAGTATCAGTAATCAGTATCAGTAATCAGTATCAGTAATAAGTATAAGTAATCAGAAATCAGTAATCATTAATCAGAAATCAGTATCAGAGATCAGTGTCAGAAATCAGTATCTGAAATTAGTATCAGAAATCAGTATCAGAAATCAGTATAAAAAATCAGTGTCAGAAATCAGTGTCAGAAATCAGTATCAGAAATCAGTGTCAGAAATCAGTATCAGAAATCAGTATCAGAAATCATTATCAGTAATCAGTATAAGTAATCAGAAATCAGTAATCAGAAATCAGTATCAGAAATCAGTATCAGAAATCAGTATCAGAAATCAGTGTCAGAAATCAGTATCAGAAATCAGAATCAGTATCAGTAATCAGTATCAGTATCAGTATCAGTAATCAGTATCAGTAATCAGTATAAGTAATCAGAAATCAGTAATCATTAATCAGAAATCAGTATCAGAAATTCAGTGTCAGAAATCAGTATCAGAAATCAGTGTCAGAAATCAGTATCAGAAATCAGTATTAGAAATTCAGTGTCAGAAATCAGTATCAGAAATCAGTATCTGAAATCAGTATCAGAAATCAGTATCAGAAATCAGTATCAGAAATCAGTATCAGAAATCAGTATCAGAAATCAGAATCAGAAATCAGTATCAGAAATCAGTATCAGAAATCAGTACCAGAAATCAGACTATGTTGAGAGGACTGGGAAGGCTATAAGGCTATAAAAAGGTTGGAGGCTTTTTTTACAGGGTCGGTAGACCCGTCAATTGAGTTGAGCTTGTCTGTGGACTCGCCTATTCAGTTAACAGTTGAGCTTGTCTGTGGACTCGCCTATTCAGTTATCAGTTGAGCTTGTCTGTAGACTCGCCTATTCAGTTATCAGTTGAGCTTGTCTTCGGACTCGCCTATTCAGACATCAGTCATGCAGTTCGCATGACTGATGTCTGAATGATTAAACCGTCCTAAAGTCATGCAGTTCGCGACACCCCTTAAATCTAACAAAATAGTACAAAGACTAAGGCATAAACTAACCTAAGCTTAACCATAAACCCAATCCCAACCAGTTCCAAATTTCCAATGCCAAGCCCGGTGTGGCAACAGGCCACTTTTCTGTTGACCGTTGTGTTTTTTTTTTTTTTTTTTTTTTTTTTTTTTTTTTAAGTGTCAAGGTCACGATTTTTTTGAAAGCTAGCGCGAAAATTAAAACAGGGTTGTGAAGAGGGCGCCCCGAAGCACAAATAAGCCCCAGTAAGTTAAAGTGACAAAGCCAAGAAATATATTGGCGACGGTCGCCACATAAGTCGCCATAACGTTAAGATTGCTTAGGTTGGGTCAGTGTATAGCACGATAGATACAGAGTAGATTGCGTAATGTTTTTTTTTTTTTTTCGTTTGGGTTAGGTTTGGGTTAGGTTAGGTTTGGGTTAGGTTTGGGTTAGGTTAGGTTAGGTTAGGTTAGGTTAGGTTAGGTTAGGTTAGGTTAGGTTAGGTTAGGTTAGGTTAGGTTAGGTTAGGTTAGGTTAGGTTAGGTTAGGTTAGGTTAGGTTAGGTTAGGTTAGGTTAGGTTAGGTTAGGTTAGGTTAGGTTAGGTTAGGTTAGGTTAGGTTAGGTTAGGTTAGGTTAGGTTAGGTTAGGTTAGGTTAGGTTAGGTTAGGTTAGGTTAGGTTAGGTTAGGTTAGGTTAGGTTAGGTTAGGTTAGGTTAGGTTAGGTTAGGTTAGGTTAGGTTAGGTTAGGTTAGGTTAGGTTAGGTTAGGTTAGGTTAGGTTAGGTTAGGTTAGGTTAGGTTAGGTTAGGTTAGGTTAGGTTAGGTTAGGTTAGGTTAGGTTAGGTTAGGTTAGGTTAGGTTAGGTTAGGTTAGGTTAGGTTAGGTTAGGTTAGGTTAGGTTAGGTTAGGTTAGGTTAGGTTAGGTTAGGTTAGGTTAGGTTAGGTTAGGTTAGGTTAGGTTAGGTTAGGTTAGGTTAGGTTAGGTTAGGTTCCCCCCCTAGGTGGGCCATGACCTTGTCGTGGTGGGGGGGCTTACCCTCAACAATCCGATGGGGTCGCGGGGGGCCGGTGGTTCTCACCGGCCTTTCCTCGTCCCATGGGATTGTTGTTGGGGACCAACAAGGCCCACGCCGGTGTGCTCCGAGCGGGCTCCGCTCAGCGGAGCTCGTCGCGGAGCGCACTTTGGTGAGATCACCCCGGCGGCTGGGGCGGGACATGTAGCCCTCCATACATGTTCTCGCCAGCTGTCGTCGGGGTGGTTTGGTGGAGTTCAGGGGAACAGGGAGGCCTGGGGGGGTGGCCCCTGGTCCCCTGCTCGTTGTGGAGGCTACCCCGGCGGTTGGGGCAGGACTTGTAGCCCTCCATGCAAGTTCTCGCCAGCTGTCGTCGGGGTGTTTTGGTGGAGTTCAGGGGAACAGGGAGGCCTGGGGGGGTGGCCCCTGGTCCCCTGCTCGGAGATGGCTGGGCAGGAGAAGGCGGGTATCAGCCCGTCTTCAAATGCCCTCGGGGACCTGCGCACATGGCTGGCTGGCTGTGTGTGCCTGCACGGGTCCCCTCCATCTGGGGATTGCTCGGGTGTCTCCGGGCAATCCCCCTCGTTGGCGTCAGCCTAGCCAGAAATGGCTAGGCCGCCCGAGGAGGGTGGGTCGGAGCAGTTGCCTCGGCAGAGCCCGTCCACCCCCCACTCAAAGGGCAAGGAGACACCGGGGAGTTTTAGTGGGTAGGGGCCAGTTCTGCCTGCACGTGCGCACGCGGAGTATACTGGTCGAGTCCCACATACCCTTACCGCCTAGCCAGCGGTAGGGGATCAATAAGACGATTTCTCCTCGACAAAAAAAAAAAAAAAAAAAAAAAAAAAAAAAAAAAAGGTTAGGTTAGGTTAGGTTAGGTTAGGTTAGGTTAGGTTAGGTTAGGTTAGGTTAGGTTAGGTTAGGTTAGGTTAGGTTAGGTTAGGTTAGGTTAGGTTAGGTTAGGTTAGGTTAGGTTAGGTTAGGTTAGGTTAGGTTAGGTTAGGTTAGGTTAGGTTAGGTTAGGTTAGGTTAGGTTAGGTTAGGTTAGGTTAGGTTAGGTTAGGTTAGGTTAGGTTAGGTTAGGTTAGGTTAGGTTAGGTTAGGTTAGGTTAGGTTAGGTTAGGTTAGGTTAGGTTAGGTTAGGTTAGGTTAGGTTAGGTTAGGTTAGGTTAGGTTAGGTTAGGTTAGGTTAGGTTAGGTTAGGTTAGGTTAGGTTAGGTTAGGTTAGGTTAGGTTAGGTTAGGTTAGGTTAGGTTAGGTTAGGTTAGGTTAGGTTAGGTTAGGTTAGGTTAGGTTAGGTTAGGTTAGGTTAGGTTAGGTTAGGTTAGGTTAGGTTAGGTTAGGTTAGGTTAGGTTAGGTTAGGTTAGGTTAGGTTAGGTTAGGTTAGGTTAGGTTAGGTTAGGTTAGGTTAGGTTAGGTTAGGTTAGGTTAGGTTAGGTTAGGTTAGGTTAGGTTAGGTTAGGTTAGGTTAGGTTAGGTTAGGTTAGGTTAGGTTAGGTTAGGTTAGGTTAGGTTAGGTTAGGTTAGGTTAGGTTAGGTTAGGTTAGGTTAGGTTAGGTTAGGTTAGGTTAGGTTAGGTTAGGTTAGGTTAGGTTAGGTTAGGTTAGGTTAGGTTAGGTTAGGTTAGGTTAGGTTAGGTTAGGTTAGGTTATGTTAGGTTAGGTTAGGTTAGGTTAGGTTAGGTTAGGTTAGGTTAGGTTAGGTTAGGTTAGGTTAGGTTAGGTTAGGTTAGGTTAGGTTAGGTTAGGTTAGGTTAGGTTAGGTTAGGTTAGGTTAGGTTAGGTTAGGTTAGGTTAGGTTAGGTTAGGTTAGGTTAGGTTAGGTTAGGTTAGGTTAGGTTATGTTAGGTTAGGTTAGGTTAGGTTAGGTTAGGTTAGGTTAGGTTAGGTTAGGTTAGGTTAGGTTAGGTTAGGTTAGGTTAGGTTAGGTTAGGTTAGGTTAGGTTAGGTTAGGTTAGGTTAGGTTAGGTTAGGTTAGGTTAGGTTAGGTTAGGTTAGGTTAGGTTAGGTTAGGTTAGGTTAGGTTAGGTTAGGTTAGGTTAGGTTAGGTTAGGTTAGGTTAGGTTAGGTTAGGTTTTTTTTTTTTTTTTTTTTTATGTTTTCCCGCGGAGGGTACACCGCCCCCGCGGGGAGTATATTAGAAAATAAAACATGGCAAGGAATCTATGTGGTAGTTGTTAATTATAAGTGTGTTGAAGCGCTGTGAGGGGGCGGGGGGGTTCATGCGATTTGATACATTGCTTCCCCCCGCCGCCTACAGGGATACTTAATACTATCTTAAAACTAACAAATGTGCTTATAACTAAGGATTAAACCTAAACTTAAAACTAACAAGGATGGATGATTGGTAAAATTAGTGGAGTATAAGCTTATATATCGTGAACGGCTTGTTGTTGTTGTGTGCGTGAGGTTGTTGCAGGGTTGTTGAATGATTTTAAGTGCTCTATGATGTAATGGCTGAGTTTAGCGTAAGATTGAGTGGCTGTGCGGTTATTGATAAGTTGTGAGAGTTCGAAGGGGGGGAGATTTTCAAGATTGCAAGTAATAATGTGATCCAGGCGCTGTAAGGAGAATCTCGAGCAGTATTGGAAAAGGTGTTGGAGGGTTTGCGTGGTGGTATTGTCACAGGGACATTTGTCATCGTCAATTATTTTGAAACGATGGAGGTATTGTTTAGTGTAGCAATGGTTTGTGAGTACCTGTGTGAGATGGAAGGAGGTGGGGGTGTGTTTAAAGAGAGTGGTGAAGTCGGTGAGGAGGGGGAGTAGTGATTTAGTGTAGGCGCCCTGTGGTTCACTGTTGTATCTTTGTTGCCATCGTGCGTTCATGGCAATGCGGGTACGGTATTTGACGTGGGAGATTGGAAAAGAGGTGTAAGAAAAGGCTTGATGGGCGGTGGCAGCTTTTTTTGCTGCGAGGTCAGCTGCCTCGTTACCGGTGATGCCCGAGTGGCCCCTGACCCAAGAGAAGAAAACGGAGCCACCCAGGGAGTTGATTAGTAGTAGGGTATTGTGAATTTTGGAGACAAGGGGGTGATGGTTAGAGCGGTCTTCGAGGGCAGAGATAGCGGAGAGGGAGTCTGTGAAGATGTGGGCTTTGGGAGTTTTGGATGAGTGAAGGTATAGGCAAGATTGAAGAATAGCGAACAGTTCGGCTTGAAAAACCGAGCAGCTATTGTGAAGTTTGTGTCGGGAGATGTGGATGATCTGATTTTGTTTGAAGACGACCAGTGCGGCGCCGACCTCTCCGGTGTCGAGTTTGCTGCCGTCGGTGTATATTTGGATGGTGTCGGGGTGCTGAGTGGAAGCAGCGGGTGTGTCATGGGGTGTGGCTAGTTGGATGGGGGTGCGAGTTGCCGGGTGGGGCAGTAAGTGGGAGGGGGTAGGGGTTTCTAGGGTGATGTCGTGCGGTAGGAGGTGAGTGACACCCGTGAGGCGGGTGGTTTCTCTGGCGTGGGCTTCGAGAATTTTGAGGTCGAGTGGCATAAATTGGGCTATGGCAAGAAGGGCTGAGGTGGAGGTGGTTCTGAAGGCGCGGGTAGCTTTGAGAGCGAAACCGCGCTGGAGGGAGCCGAGGGCTTTGCGGGCCCACTTCTTTTCAGCTGTGTGTCCCCATATGCCCGCAGCGTAGGTGACTATGGGGACGATGACGTGGTTGTAAATGGCGGAGACATTCTCGGGGTGTGCCCCCCAGGTGGGTCTGACGAAGAGGCAGAGTTTGTTGAAAACCTTGGCGCACTTTCGGATGAGGTGGTGGATGTGGGAGTGAAAAGTGAGTTTACTGTCGATGACAACCCCCAGGAGTGTGAGCTCCTTAGTGAGCTGGAGAGGGCTTCCGTTCATGTGAATGGATGCTTTGGCGGCGGAGTTGGTAAAAGCGACGCATTGTGTTTTAGAGGGGCCGAAGGTCAACTTGACGCTTTGGCCCCATTTGTATATGATTGATAATGCTAGGTTGGTGGTGCTTTCCAATTGGGTGGTGGTCTTGCCGGACGACACAAGAAACACGTCGTCGGCAAAAGCTTGGAGGTGGCAACCGGAGGGAAGCGGGGTGTCTAAGAGTTCGTCCAGAATCACGTTCCACATCGTGGGGCCGCAGGTGGAGCCCTGGATGCATCCTTTGGTCATGGTTTTAGACGCCTGCGCGCCTGCGTAATTTAGTACCACTTTGCGGTCGGAGACATAGCTCTGAACGAGCCCGAAGATGTTTTTTGGGCATTCGACAGCCCGTAGCCTGTGGAAAAGTGCAGGCCACCAGGCATTGTCGAACGCCGCTTTGATATCGAGGGAGATGCCTAGGACCTGGCGGCCCTGAGTTTTATTTTGGTGGATTGTTTGGAGGGCGTGGTGGAGAGCTTCTGTGGTGCCTATATGTTCTTTAAAGCCGAACTGTTTGGGGTTGATTTTGTGTTTTTTTGCTGCAGTGTAAGTGACTCTCTGGATGAATAGTTTTTCTAGGAGTTTTCCGAAGACGGGGAGAAGGCCGATGGGGCGGAGGGAGGAGAGAGAGGAGTAGTCAGATTTATTGGGCTTGGGGATGATTTTAATAAATGCGATCTTCCATTGCTTGGGAAAGTGTTGTAGGGACAGGCAGCGATTAAGGATGTCGGTGAGAAGTTGAGGGTAGTTGATGAAAAATTGAAGGCAAATGTCAGAGGTGAGGTGGTCGGTTCCGGGGGCTTTATTAGGGTTCATATATTTGAGGATCTCATGGATCTCCCCTTGTGCGAAGGGGGGGTCATCTGTTGTGTCGGGCGGTATGTGTTTGGTGGATGTGAGTTGGTGGTGATGGTCGTCGGTGTCGGTAGTGTCATCTGGGTAAAATGAGTCGAGGATGGTGCGTGCGGTGTCTGTGGGGTTACTTGTAAATGTGTTGTTTCCAGTATTAACGGTGATGAGAGGGAGGCGGGGGGCTGAGGTTTTGAGTAGTCGATTTGTGAGCGACCAGACGTTCTCCTTAGTCTGGAGCTCACAGAACTCCCGAAAGTTTTTGGTGGATTCGGTTTTAAGTTGGTCGGCATAAGTGGTCTTGAGGCTGAGGAGCTCATTGGCCAGGTCATTGGTGGGCATGTAGTGTTTCTTGGCTTTGTGTAATCTGTGATGAGTCCTGATAATGTGTGCTTTTTGGGCCTCGAGACTATCGGTCCACCATGGGGGACGGTGTCTGGGGCCGTTGAGGTTGTTTTTCTTTGGGATGGCGGCTTCACATGCCTTATGGATGGTGTCCGTGACCCGGTCGATGAACCCCTCCAATTGGGCGGGGCCCATATGCTGGAGATCGCAGTCGAGTAGGTCGTTGGAGGCGAGTTGGGTGTGTAGTGTGTCCTTGAACACGGCCCAATTGGCCTTGCTGCAGTTGTATAGGAAGGTGGAGGTGGGGAGGTCGGGAGCGGGGTGAAAGGTAGGGTTGTTAGTGGAGGGTGCATTGAGTGAGACGGTGAATTCTATTGCGTTGTGTTGGGAGGAAGTGCAGAAACCTAGGTTGACCTGCCACCCGGAGATTTGGTTAGAAATGCGGCTGTGGACGATTGTGAGGTCGATTATGGAGGAACGGTGCCTGCCGTGGGTGATGGTCTCAAAAGTGGGGACCGCGCCCCTATTGCAAACATGGAGATCGTGGGTCATGTTTATGTCAACCACCTCATTGCCTCGGCGGTTGTTAGATGAGGAGCCCCAGGAGTGGTGCCAGCCGTTGAAGTCGCCACCGATGATGGTGTTGGGGTGGGGGTTGGTGGTAAGGTGGGTGTTTAGAAGGTCGAGGGTGTTGTGGGGATCGTGATCCGGTTCCACGTAAATCGAGGCCAGAGTAAACTTCTCTCGACCCATGCGGGTTCGGATCACGCAGAGGTTGGGGGAGGAAGATTGGGAAAGACCAAGGGCGTTGTTAAGGTGAGATTTAGAAAAAATACAGGCTTTAATGGGGCGGTCGCCGGTGGGGAATTGATGGATGTTAATGCCAGGGATGGGTTTGACGGTGTTGAGTGAGCCAATGTAAGGTTCGGATACGAGGGCGAAAGAATGGTGGCTGGCCAAAAAGGCAACCACGAACTCGTGCTGGCAGTGTTTGGATCTGTCCAGGTTGACCTGGACAATACTTAGGTTAGGTACGAGGGGGGGTATATGTGTGAGGGGTGTTTTACCCATAATCCACCCGAGCCGTGATACGCATTTTCATGGTTTTGAGTGTGGGGCAGTCCAAAGAGATGGCCGAGTGGTTGGTGTTAGTTTTGTTCGAACCGTGAGTGTTCCGTTGAGTGGTGCAGTTGTGACATTTTAGTTGGTGAGGGCTGTTTTTTACGGGGCAGTTTCGGGATTCGTGTGTTTCAGCGCAATGAGCGCAGTGGACGTCTTTAGTGCAGTTGGTCCTCAAATGACCGAACTGCAGGCACCTGTAACACTGTTTGAATGGAGAGAAGTTATCAACGTGGACCCGCTGGTGGTCCACGCAGATTCGGGTCATGGCGAGCATTTGTTTATGGAGTTTGGGGGTGGCTGATAATACGGCGTTGTATAAATTGTTGTTGCGGTTGTTCCTTTTGAATCGGAGCTGTAGGTCAGAGTCGTTGTTAATTATCTCATTGAGGTCGCGATTTTGGGACCTGATGACATCGATTAGCTCGTCCGGAGAGGTGTTATTGGAGATGCCTTTGAGAATCAATAAGGGTTGGATTGTTTTCGCGGGTTCAGCAGTAATGTGTTCGGAGTTTTGAAGGCGCTGGATGGTGTCATTTAGATGTTCCTGGGTATCAAACTCTACACGGAGTTTGTTATTGGAGACTGCTTGAACTCTGATTGGGGCGTACCCGGAGGTGCGGTATGAGATGCTTTTACGAAAAGCTTCCACCGCTTCCTGTCGGGATTTAGGAGTGATTTTAGATGTGATTATGATGGCGGGTTTATTTGCGGTTGGTGCGTCGGAAGTACGGTGAGGGGGGGGGTGGGGGGGTCTGTGTGGGTAGCCCGAGGGCGGTGATTTGGGAGTATGTACGGGTAGTGGGCCCGGCCTTTTGTGTGATGGTAGACTGGGTGATTTGGCGTTTAAATGTCGTTAGCTCGTCTCTGACGCATTTGATGATTTCGTCTTTGAGGGTGTTTGTTGCGGGTATTTCAGCCGCAGGGGATGAAGAGGTGGTAAAGGCGGTCAACCGGTAGGCGCATCTGCGAATCTCCTCGGAAGCCAAACAGGCGTTCCTTTTGTTGATCGCCTTGACGGATTTCCCTTCAGTGATGGTTGAGTTAATCATCTGTGATAGTGTGATTATAGCCTGGATACCGCTGGGGATGTCGAAGACATCCTCGGCCGTAACTGGGAGAGTTTGGGTCATTTCGGGGATGCGAGTTGGTTTAGTGAGTTGGGGCGTGGGAGTAGGGGTAGCGTTGGAGGGGGCGTTGTGACTATCTAGCGATGCTCCGGTGGAGTCGGAGTCAATGAGAATATGGGTTGGGGGGGTATGGGTGGTCGTCTCGAGGCTCCCAAATCGTCGTGAGGGTTCGGATGCAGGGGAGGGAGATCGGGGGTGAGGGTGAGTGTCCCGTTGTGACGTGGACCGTCGCCATGCCCCCGGAGGGGGGGATCGCGAAATAGGCATTGGGCGGGTCAGTTAGACCCGTCCAGTAATGTTTGGGTGGCAGAGAAGTAAGGTAAAAGGGCAGCTGGGGCAGATGGAGAATAATAAAAAAAAAAAAAAAAAAAAAAAAAAAAAAAAAAAGTGGGGCAGTTGGGTCAAGTGGGGCAAATGGGGCAAATATGGCAAGTGGGGCAAATGGGGCAAGTGGGGCAAATATGGCAAGTGGGGTAAATGGGGCAAGTGGGGCAAGTGGGGCAAATATGGCAAGTGGGGCAAATGGGGGGTGTGGGTGTAGTTGGACAGATCTCACCAAGACCTTTCCAACGAGGTATCACACGTAGGGGTGCGATGAGTGGGTCCAAAGTTATGAGGGATTAGAATGAATGAATGACCGGTCGCGCGGGTAGCTCCGATACGATCGACGATCCGCACGAGCAGCGCTGTCAACCGGGGCGGGTCTAGATGGTGTGGCTGGTCGATGGGGAAGCGCAATGGAGCGGCGGGCCGCGCGAATAGCGCCGACACCGGCAGGGGGTCGAGTTAGAATGGCTGATCGGTAATGTTATTATGTATTATGTATAGTATGGATGTGTGATGTATGTTTATGGAATAATTGAGTACCTGACTAAGATTTATTTATTAATTGACGGCAGAAATTTATTTATAAGACTGAAATAAGTGGTGATAAGTGGTGATAATATGTGGTCGATTGTGTAAGCTGGTCGATCCCAAGTTAAACGCGCTAGTACGCAGTCAACTTGTACCACGGCACGGTTTTGTACAGCGACGGGTATCGCGTTGTATAGCGGAGTACGGTGGTACGGGGGCAGTATGTCGCGGCCTCGTTCGCTTCAAAATGGCCGACACCCCGCGGCTGCCGGTACCACGGAGCGAGGCAGATTAGCGATAGGTGTGGCGATGAATATCGTGTTACGTATGTATGTAGTGGTATGAGGGGGAGCTGTTGTGGCGGCCGCGCGGCGTATGCCGGTACGGTGCGCCGAAGTACTATGATTTCCGGGGTTAGATAATTGGTTCGGACCGTAGACACATTAAGAATTTAGTAGTTAGGTATATTAGTAATATATAAGGTGTATGGGAATAAACTTATTTATCAATTTGTGTAGTGTACATTCGAAATGTATTGTTTTATGTAAGTATATGTTTATAAGTAATGACGATACACAGAGCATTAAACTATAAACTAGGTTTTATGTAAGTATGTTTATAAGTAATGACGATATACAGAACATTAAACTATGGGTAACTATAAACTAATATGAGTAAACTAGGCTGGGATATTATTATGTTGTAGATTAAAATATAAGTACTCGTAGGGAAGCTAATCGACGGCTGATTACACTGAACATTCACGGACGGCTCTGCTTACGGTGGTTATTTGGTTGTATTTTAAGAGTTTTACTATGTTTTGAGTGATATGATTGCGGGGTAAAAGAGTATATGAGTCAATGAGATGTTGAGGAATTCGGTAACACAATATTCACTTTCTACGATTAACTTTGGGTTTAGGGTAATGACGGGTTTCTTAAATGAACCAGTCGTTAAGACCCCCGTGTTTAATGCCTGATTACTCTGGCCACTGAAGTCCGATTTGAAAAATTTTTTCAGTCAATGCACTTTTTTGCTTAGTTTAGTCGTCCGGCATATATATATTGTTTATAATTTTGTTTTTTAGAGTTGTCAAAATTTACGTAAACGTAATATATGAATTTTTTAACACTTTTTAGAGGTTTAGATTTTTGCTTATTACTTTGGAATTAGTGGACCGATTTGGCTGATTCTTTTTCTAAAAAATAGTTTAAGAGACACACTACACTTTTATATAAACCACTATTTCAGTAACGTTTTAATAACAGGGGTGGGAGCACTGAAAAATGAGGTAGTTTTTAGAAAATTTTGAACTCGCGATAACTTTTAAACTGCTGAACCGATATTGATGATTCCAACGGGAGAGTGTGTCGGTAGACAGGCCGGAATTTATGAGCCCACCGGTGACGATCCCACTAGCCCACCAGTGGGACCTCAATGTGGAGAGTCTCAGGTTTTCTTCTGGTGCGGCTCCGTCCCGGGGTGTAGAGTCTCGGGAATAGTGGGGTTGTGCAGCTGGTGAGTTGGGCTATCCTGTGGTATAACTTTTGTGGGGGGTTGTAGCTTGAAATTTTGCAGCGTTCACCAATGTTTGTAGAAAAAAAGTTTTTAGCACGGTTTTTCACTGATTGTGCGTTTGTTTTCAGTCCGATTTTTACGGGGTTTTCACTATTAGAAGCGCCTTCTCACTGCGCATCTTTTGATATATAATACATAGCTGTACGCGCAAAAATATTACAAAACTTGATTTTTAAAAGATTTTTCACTGTGTTATCGAGCGCGGAGCGATCGCGGAGTTGTTTCTTCGGGCGGGGGATGCGTGCGTACGCTACGGGAGCTCGCGCGCGACTGGTTAGGTTAGGTTAGGTTAGGTTAGGTTAGGTTAGGTTAGGTTAGGTTAGGTTAGGTTAGGTTAGGTTAGGTTAGGTTAGGTTAGGTTAGGTTAGGTTAGGTTAGGTTAGGTTAGGTTAGGTTAGGTTAGGTTAGGTTAGGTTAGGTTAGGTTAGGTTAGGTTAGGTTAGGTTAGGTTAGGTTAGGTTAGGTTAGGTTAGGTTAGGTTAGGTTAGGTTAGGTTAGGTTAGGTTAGGTTAGGTTAGGTTAGGTTAGGTTAGGTTAGGTTAGGTTAGGTTAGGTTAGGTTAGGTTAGGTTAGGTTAGGTTAGGTTAGGTTAGGTTAGGTTAGGTTAGGTTAGGTTAGGTTAGGTTAGGTTAGGTTAGGTTAGGTTAGGTTAGGTTAGGTTAGGTTAGGTTAGGTTAGGTTAGGTTAGGTTAGGTTAGGTTAGGTTAGGTTTTTTTTTTTTTTTTTTTTTTTTTTTTTTTTTTTTTTTTTTTTTATAGCAAAACCCTGCGACACGAAGTCGTAGCCTATTTTTACACATTCATTCCAGTTCTATCACTTATGCTTCTCGTACTTTCATGCTGCATACTTTTTCTTTCTTGCATTCATCCTCATTCATTCTATACGGGTGGGATTCCCGTCTTTATCTGATCTGTCTATTCTTAATTTCTAATTCTTTATAGTTTTCAGTAGGGTAAATAATTATACAATGTTGTTATAATTGTAGTCAATTGCTGAAAGGATAAAAATGAATTTTACATACATTAATTTAAAATTTCAATAATTAAAATTAACAATAATAATTAAAAACAAATAAAATTTAAAAACATTACAATAATTCAATAACACATTCATAATAAAATTTAAAAAAAAAAAAAAAACATTACATAATAAATTCAAAATAATTAATTAAAGACTATATACATTTTAAAACAATATTATATTCAGACTAACTACAATTTTCTAACTATTTTTCACTATGTTTTATTTCTTTCAATAACCCTACTTACTATTTTTATACAATATTTTATGAATTTATCCCTTTGGCTACTTGTTATTAACGCATTTAGGTTGGCTGGGCACACTTCCATATCTATCTCATATTCCAGCTGCATTCTTTCCCTGGCGAAGACCGGGCACTCCAGCAGAACGTGCGGGACATCCTCGCTGTCACTGGAACAAATGCACGATGGGCTCTCCTTGCGCTTGAACCGATGCAAGTACTCGGAGAACCCACCGTGCCCCGTCAAGACCTGGGTCATCACACCTTCAAGTGTCACCTTCCTCAGGGTCTTATACGCGTCTATGGCTCCAGGGAAGAACAGCTTAGTAACTCCAGCCGTCGCACCGTCCCTGTATCTTTGGTCCCATTCGCCAAGCGAGCGCATTCGAATGCACCGCTTGACAAATGAGACCGGACACAGGTCGTACGCCGGCCTTCGTTTACTCTTCAGAGCGGCCTCCCTCGCGAGGTAGTCCGCCCTCTCGTTCCCCTCCAGACCAGCGTGGGCTTTAATCCAGAATAGTTTAATTATTCTGTCTTGTTTATTGATGTTTGTTAAATTTATTCTCGTTTCAGCTGCTAGAGGGTGCGAGCATTTACTCGCCGCGACGGACTGCAATGCGGCCCTCGAATCGCTGTATATTGCAACGGATGTTTCGCTGCGCCCGAGGGCAACCCTCGTCGCCTCACATAGCGCCAAGAGCTCTGCCTGGTAGACGGTGCAATACGACGGCAGACCAAGCTTGACGGCCCTGGTTTCGGCGTCGCCCTTCCATAAGGATAGAGCGGCGCCAACCCGACCGTCAATCTTGCTGCCGTCCGTAAAGATGCGAAGGTGGTAGTCGCTATTAGCATTTAGCTCGTTCTCGTCCACCAGGCTTCCGAACTCAAGGTTAGCCAGTTCGGCGGGGTGGGGAGCCTTGGTCGCAAGAACCCCCCGCTCGATGACCCTGTCCCCGAGCCCAGGCTGTGGTACTCCCCTCTTGGCCTCGTATAATGAGGCAGCCTCGCGGACTCGCAAGTCAAGGGGGAGTATCCCAGCAAGTAATAAAGCTGAGTTCAGGGACACCGTTCGGTAGGCTCTGCAGATCTTCTGCGCGAAACCCCGTTGCACAGCGTTCAGGGACCGCATAATCCCCACTCTGCGGGTCGCAGGTGCCCACGCACTCGCAGAGTAGGTGATTATTGGTTCCACCGCGGCGATATAAATGGAGCGGACGACCTCGGGATGGAGACCCCAACTGACTTTAGCTGCCCTCCCGAGCTGCTTATAGACCCCGAGGGCCTTCTTGGTCACATTTTTAACGTGATCCTTGAAGGTGAGACCCCTGTCTATGGTCAGTCCCAGCAATTTGATTTTGTCTCTCATGGCAATGTCAATCCCGCCCATGGTAAGGCGTGGCGTGTCAAACTTAAGTTTTCTGGTCAGCACCATGGCATTGGTTTTGCCTGGTGCGAACCTCAGCTTATTTCTGACACCCCACTCCAGAACATGCGCGAGAGTGGCATTGGCATTCTGCTCTATCTGGAGCGCCCTGTCTCCATCAAAGACGAGGACCACGTCGTCCGCGAAGGCTTGGCAGTAGACGCCTCTACCGTCAAGACTCCGCAGCAACGGATCGAGGGTCAGGTTCCAGAGCAAGGGTCCGGCTATTGACCCTTGGATGCAGCCCCTGCTTGGCTCAGCATTATGAACCTCGCCGCAGTACCTGACGTTGACCGTCCTGTCGGCGAGGTAGCTGTCGAAGACTCGCCTCAAGTTTACCGGGCATCCCGCTTCCGCCAGCCTGACTCTGACCATGGGCCACCAGACGCTGTCGAAGGCCCCCTCTATGTCCAATGACACCAATGTTACTATTTTCTTGTCAGCAAGCTTTTTGTAAATTCGCGACACTAGGTCATAGAGGGCGTCCTCGGTGCTCTTCTGGGGCACAAAGCCATACTGGCGGTCGCTTAGCCCCGGCAAAAGATGGTATTTGAGGCGAGCCACCAGCATTTTCTCATATACTTTTCCAAGCACGGGCAGCAGTCCAATTGGTCGGAACGACTTGGGGACGGTGTAACTATCCCTCCCCGGTTTCCGAAGAACGATCACTGCCGCTTCTTTCCATATCTTTGGAAAGATATGGTGGGCCATACAGCTGTTAAGTAACCCCAAAAATGCTTTGGGGTTACAGCCGATGGCCCTGGCGCAGATGTCGGCAGTGAGCCCGTCGGATCCGGGGGCCTTCTTCGGATTGAAGGACTTCACCGCCATCTCCAGCTCGGTCAGCGTGAACGGAGGGTCGCAGGGTGAGTCTTGCTCCCCCACGTTCACCCCGTCCGCTTCCGCTCTGATCTGGCGGTGAATGCCTTCATCCGAAGTTGCGTGGTCTTTCGGGTAGAACACCTCCGCAAGCCACTCCGCCGATTCCCTCGCATCGAGAGCCCTTCCATCTCGAACCAGCGGCGGGTCCTCCTCCCTGATTGCCGTTCTTCCAATCACTCTGTAAATGCCATCCCATACGCTTTCGCCACTCTGCCGCTCGCAGAAGGACTTCCAGGAGTCTGTCTGAGCCTGCCTCACGGCCTGCTCATACTCCGCCTTCTTCTGAACGTACTGCTCTACGACCCACGACCGCCGGACGGGTGCGGCGTTCCTGATTCTATTTTTCCTGGTGGCGACCTCCTTCTTCAAGATTTCCAGGTCTTGCGACCACCACGGCAGCGCTAGCTTTTCCCTTGTCCCCTTCCTCGGGATGGCGTGGTCAGACGCCTCAATTACTAATTTAGTATAATTTTGGACAGCCGAAATTGTTTGTTCCCTATCTGGTACAACATCCTCTTTTATCCCATATTTCCCAATAAGTTCTAAAATTTTGGATCTAAATTTTTCCCAATCTGCTTTACGGGTGTTGTACCTTCTGGTCGATCTGACCACGTCCATTCCTCGGGAGGGTCCAAGGTTCAGCCTAAATGCGATACCGTTGTGGTCGGAACCCGTCAAATCATTGAGAACTTTCCAGTCCTCCACCAGGTCCAATAGGTCATGTGAACATGCAGTGATGTCCACATGACTACAGAAGCGTCGCCCCCCTCGGACCGTGTCGAAGGTCGGAGCGTCTCCGACGTTCAGAATTTCGAGGCCAAGCTCCTCCAAACTACCTGAAAGTTCTTCCCCCTTTTGGTCGATCTTGTCACTGCCCCACCATGGACTCTTTGCATTTGCATCTCCACCGACCAGCCACCTCCCAGCCCCCAGCTTGGCCTCCACTCTCTTCAGGAGCCCAATGTAGGGTTCGATTGGCTGGTCCGGCTCGAAATAGAAGGAGGTAAGCGTTGTCATCCAGCGCCCCGTCCGTATCCCCACCACAACGACATTGTTTGTGGTGAGTTCTGGGTACTGTATAACTTTAAGGCTGCTATCGAAGACTACTATAGCAGCCTTAACAGTACCCTCTTCTGGAGTGGGGTTCTGAAAGACCCGCATCCCCCTCCGACCCCGAACCGTGCCGGCCGCCCCCACATAGGGCTCCTGGAGGAGCGCTATGGCCGTTCCCCTATTCCCTGCTTCCACTAGGAGCTCGGAGGTAGCTAGCCGGCTTCGCTGCAAATTGACCTGCAAGAGCCCATAGATGGGGCCCCCGCCAGGGGTGCCCTTAGCAATACTGAGTGGCTGAGCGCGCGATGGCATCCCATTTCAATCTCACGGGGCACGCCGGACTGAGTGCGTTGTGCCCGCGATTTCCGAGCCTGGCCACAGCACAGTTGTGGCAGGTCGGCGGAGTTCCCGCCCTCCATTCGGGGCACTCCATCTTCAGATGGTGCCCCCCGCAATGGCTACACAGGTCCTCCACCCCCGTACAGAACCGTTTGCTGTGGCCATAGCCCAGACACCTCGAACACTGCACCAAGGGCGACTGATCCGCGACCCTAACACGTTGCAGATCAATGTGCAGGGTCCCGAGTTCTGTCGCCCTTTTCCACACCTCCGGAGAGGTGCTCAGGACGATGTGTCCCGTGAGCGGGTTCCTGGCATTCCTTCTGTACTTTACTCTCATTCTCGACTTCTTTTCGTCGAGGCCGTCGAACAGGGACCTATTCTGGTTTCTGATCGCCTTTAGGACGTCCTCGTCGTTGTTCAACAACAGGACGTCCCAAAGGATCAGCAGAGGATCCCTGTTCTCGACCTCGCCGCAAAGGAGTCGCTTTCCCGATTTTTCGATTTTTTCTTTTATCTTCCTCCTGTCCTCCTCTGTGCTACAACTCATAACAATTTTCCGGTCTTTCGCTTTCCGCACTCTTTCCACTCTTACCCAGCCATCCTTTGCGTTGACCGCTTCTCTGATCTTATCCAACACCTGCTCCCCGGTGTCCGCGACATCCTCTGATGTCACGACCACCGAGTGCAGGGTTGGTTTTTCCGGTGCGCTTCGTGCTGCGGCCTCCGCATAGGATCTCGCGGGACCAGATTTTGTTGTCTTCATATCTTCTTCGAGTTGTTTTATCAGTTTTGTATGGTTCCTTAATGCTGTTTCGTTTGCCTTTAGCAAGGCCGAGTGCTTTTCTAAAGCCTCGAGTAAGTTATTATCTGACAACTCACTCGAGGCACTCGGGGAAGGGGTAGGTTTGGCCTCCTCCTTTCCCGACCCGGCTTTTTTAATTCTTTTCCCTTCGGCCTCCGCCTCCGCCTCTTTCACTAAAACGAAGAGACGGTCGAGGGCCTGGAGTATATTGTTCTTAATCTCCGTTTTAGTGTTCCTGGAGGCACTGAGGCTGAGCTTTGCCTTGTTCAGGCACGCCCTCGCCTCAGTGACTCGGTCTGGGTAGTCGATCTTTTGTGTGGCCCTCGCCGTGCTCGCCGCCGGGGGCAGGGGAGAGATGGAGACTCTACCGGTCTCCCACTCCCCTATGCTTCTCCTGACGTTCGAGAGTGGAGGCGGAGACTTCTGGGTTTTCTCGGCCTGAGCCGGTCTTGCTCGATCCGCCGCTGGAGACCGCAGCATGTTGTGGAGGGTTTATTGTCAATACAATTAAAATTAAAATCGGCTGTATAGTGGCCTCGTTTTATGTTTTGCTAGCTAAGTTGTAAAGGGACTTGCTAACAATCTTAAGACTAAAGCTGTAGTGGCTTGTCAAAACTTAATAACTAATAACTTAATTTAATAACTAATATCCTATAAGCCAACCGACTCGGCGATGCCCGTAACCAAGTACAGGTGACCCAAAAAGTTGGGGACCAAAAGTTGGTGTCCCAAAAATGTAGGACCCAAAAAGTTGGGGACCAAAAGTCGGACCACAAAAATGTGGGACCCAAAAAGTTGGGGACCAAAAGTTGGACCCAAAATGTGGGACCCAAAAAGTTGGGGACCAAAAGTCGGTGTCCCAAAAATGTGGGACCCAAAAAGTTGGGGACCAAAAGTTGGACCCAAGATGTGGGACCCAAAAAGTTGGGGACCAAAAGTCGGTGTCCCAAAAATGTGGGACCCAAAAAGTTGGGGACCAAAAGTTGGACCCAAAATGTGGGACCCAAAAAGTTGGGGACCAAAAGTTGGTGTCCCAAAAATGTGGGACCCAAGAAGTTGGGGACCAAAAGTTGGTGTCCCAAAAATGTGGGACCCAAAAAGTTGGGGACCAAAAGTCGGACCACAAAAATGTGGGACCCAAAAAGTTGGGGACCAAAAGTCGGTATCCCAAAAAGTTGGGGACCAAAAGTTGGACCCAAAAATGTGGGACCCAAAAGTCGGGGACCAAAAGTTGGCGACCCAAAAATGTGGGACCCAAAAAATCGGGGACCAAAAGATGGACCCAAAAATGTGGGACCCAAAAAGTTGGGGACCAAAAGATGGACCCAAAAATGTGGGACCCAAAAAGTCGGGGACCAAAAGTTGGCGACCCAAAAATGTGGGACCCAGAAAATTGGGGGCCAAAAGATGGACCCAAAAATGTGGGACCCAAAAAGTTGGGGACCAAAAGATGGACCCAAAAATGTGAGACCCAAAAAGTCGGGGACCAAAAGTTGGTGTCCCAAAAATGTGGGACCCAAAAAGTTGGGGACCAAAAGATGGACGGAAAAATACGGGACCCAAAAAGTTGGGGACCAAAAGATGGACCCAAAATGTGGGACCCAAAAAGTCGCGGACCAAAAGTTGGCGACCCAAAAATGTGGGACCCAAAAAATTGGGGACCAAAAGTTGGTGTCCCAAAAATGTGGGACCCAAAAAGTTGGGGACCAAAAGATGGACGGAAAAATACGGGACCCAAAAAGTTGGGGACCAAAAGATGGACCCAAAATGTGGGACCCAAAAAGTCGCGGACCAAAAGTTGGCGACCCAAAAATGTGGGACCCAAAAAATTGGGGACCAAAAGATGGACCCAAAAATGTGGGACCCAAAAAGTTGGGAACCAAAAGATGGACCCAAAAATATGGGACCCAAAGATTTGGAAACCGAAACCTACTACCAACTGGGGCTACTAATAATAAGACTTTAATTTGTTCCAATTCCTACTATATAATAATTGTCAGTTTAAATCTCCCAAGTTAGAAATGATATGTAAAGTTAAATAAACAGAGAAACAAGTTGTATATGAGTCGGTCGACTAGGTCAGTTATTAAAACAAACAGATACCGCAGGCTGTATATAGGCCGGACGGTTAGGTCAATTCTTAAAAACTAACAGATACCACAAGCTGTATACGGGCCGGTCGGGTAGGTCAGCTCTTAAGAATTAACAGATACGACAGGCTGTATAGGGGCCAGTCGATTAGGTCAATTTGGTCAATTTTATCTGTTTGATCAACTTACAATACTAACTTACAATACTAATTTAAAATATTATTAATTAAATGTCAAATGGATAGTTAAAACAATTTACAAAAGATTAATGGTTAAAATAATTCAAGTAAAATTAAAAATATAACAATAAACAAGCAAAAGTTTTTAAAATAATAAATAATCAATTAAATACACAAATGATGTCAAATCGTTAATAGAACAATAAATTTAAAATTGAGAGCTGTAGCTAGGCTCTGTCATAAACATTTAAAATACAATGTAATATACAATTAATAATATCTAAAACGTACACAGAGTGAGCTGTATATTGGCTCAGTCAACAATTATTATTACAAGTCAACAATAAAATCATTAAAATAAAATCAATAACAATAAAATAATCAAATTAAATATACACAAAAATGATATCAAATCAATAATAATACAATGTCAAAATTAAAATTGGAGCTGTAAATGGGCTCTTGTCAATTTGTTAAAATAGATCTGCTTGCAATTAGTTAAAATAACTAACTGAACAGATCTAATAAAACTTAAACAAACTTATAATATCTTAACCTAAGCCTCTGTTTGTTTGTCAGTACCTGAGATCAGACTCCCGGTCACCGAGACACCCCAGAGGGGGTTTCTAGGAAGGGAGGGGGTAGCCAAATAAGTGTGGGGGGAGGGTCTTGGGGGAGGGGTATCGGCTAAGGAAAGAATTTAGAAGAAATTTTGAAGAATTAAATAATTATAGCCAAAAATAAATTTATAAAAATTTTCAAACGCAGCCGGGTGCAGCACTAGTCAAGCGCGATAGGTCCCAGGACAGGCCCCGTCGAGGCCTATCAAACGACGCATCGCACGACCACTTACTACAAGGAACAAGGGAATTATTGGGATTTTTAAATTTTTACAGGCAAAACCAGGTGAGGAAATAGTATTGTCCACCAGGTCGGGAAAAAAGGTGGCAATTTTCCGAATCTATTGACGTGTCTCGTCGGATTTTAGCGCTTCTGGTTGCAAAGATATGAGCGTTTAAAGATGTTAAATTTAAATCGGGCGGACACGTCCGTATGCAGGCAATAGTATGCCGCTGATCGACCCGGATCGACCAAACTACTTGTTTTTCTGGGTTTTCCCGGCTCCCGTTGAGTCCGATCCTGGAGTTGCTTGTGTTGTCTAGTCCAGTTTTTTGCGAGGAATCCAATGGTGTGCTTCTTTCTTCGGTCCGACGCTCCTGGATACCGGGATGAAGAACGGCAGTTGTGCGGTTTGGAAAAAACTTTGACGGCTTATGGCGTTATAACCGTAAGCCCGATTTTCGTGGTTTTTTCAGATTTGTCGTTTTTTCACGATTGCGCATCGACCGGTATATTTGCCCAATTGAATTTCCAAAATTTGAATAAAATCAATTTAATTTTGAAGTTACGTTTTCGAAAAATAGCACTTTTTACATGTGTTTTGTTTTATGCTGTAACTTTGTTGTTTATGGGCCTAAAAATCTGATTTTTTCACTAAAAAATAGAGCGTGAGACACTGCACTGAACAATAAAAATCGTTACCTCGCGCTTTTCCTAGTTTAGGAAAAAACAAGTTCCAAAATCACTGAACTTTTCCGGAAAAACGAATTTTACGTTTTCTCCGGATTTAGTGGGCCGATTTTCACAATTCTTTCACTAGAACACTCGTCGAGTTTATCCGCTACTAGCTGACACTTTTGCGAATTTTTCCGGGACCCGCGAAGGGGACCCAACTGTGGGGACCCGCGGAATTCCGGTTGTAGCTCCGCTTCCAGGACCGGAAAAAATCCGGGATTTTTTCGTCAAATAGGAGCAAGGTACCGGCTACCTCGTGGCACTTCCCGTTACACAGTTTCCCACACAAAAACTCGCAGCGTATGCACTCAAAGTTTTTGGGGGTAAATTTTTGCCGGTTTTTCCGCTATATTTTCTTCAATTTCCAGCGGATTTCCACGCGGAAAACAGCGTTGGCTTCCTTGCGTCTTCCTGCGTCGTTTGATGTATTGAAAGTGATTTTTGCACTTAAAATGCACGCACGGTGATTTTTTAACGATTTTTCGCCACGCGGAGCTCTTTACAGGGCTTTTGCTTGCGTCCGTTCACTGCGAGCGTTCAACAGAGACTGGTTAGGTTAGGTTAGGTTAGGTTAGGTTAGGTTAGGTTAGGTTAGGTTAGGTTAGGTTAGGTTAGGTTAGGTTAGGTTAGGTTAGGTTAGGTTAGGTTAGGTTAGGTTAGGTTAGGTTAGGTTAGGTTAGGTTAGGTTAGGTTAGGTTAGGTTAGGTTAGGTTAGGTTAGGTTAGGTTAGGTTAGGTTAGGTTAGGTTAGGTTAGGTTAGGTTAGGTTAGGTTAGGTTAGGTTAGGTTAGGTTAGGTTAGGTTAGGTTAGGTTAGGTTAGGTTAGGTTAGGTTAGGTTAGGTTAGGTTAGGTTAGGTTAGGTTAGGTTAGGTTAGGTTAGGTTAGGTTAGGTTAGGTTAGGTTA